>CP136055.1:569112342-570362342 GCA_032464435.1 Aegilops umbellulata | reverse complement strand
AGGGTTCTGTTGCGTCGTCATCAAGAGGTTCGATGGCCCCATCAATCATATACAACAATGTTGTCCAGGGAGAAGCCTTCCTCCCCGGACAGATCTTCGTATTTGGCGGCTTCGCACTGCGGGCTAACTCGCTTGGCCATCTAGAGCAGATCGGTAGCTGATACGTCTCCAATGTATCGATAATTGTTGATTGCTCCATGCTATATTATCTACTGTTTTGGACAATATTGGGCTTTATTATCCACTTTTATATTATTTTTGGGACTAACCTATTAACCGGAGGCCCAGCCCAGAGTTGCTGTTTTTTTTGCCTATTTCAGAGTTCCGAAGAAACGGAATATAAAATGGAGTCCAAACGGAATGAAACCTTCGGGAACGTGATTTTATCACCGAATATGATCCAGGAGACTTGGACCCTACATCAAGAAAGAAAGGAGGGAGGCACGAGGTAGGGGGCGCGCCCTCCACCCTCATGGGCCCCCTATTGCTCCACCGACGTACTCCTTCCTCCTATATATATATACCTACATACCCCCAAACAATCAGATACGGAGCCAAAAACCTAATTCCACCGCCGCAACCTTCTGTACCCACGAGATCCCATCTTGGGGCCTGTTTCGGAGCTCCGCCGGAAGGGGCAGCCACCAAGGAGGGCTTCTACATCATCATAGCCCCTCCGATGAAGTGTGAGTAGTTTACCTCAGACCTTCGGTCCATAGTTAGTAGCTAGATGGCTTCTTCTCTCTTTTTGGATCTCAATACAATGTTCTGTTGGAAATATGCCCTAGAGGCAATAATAAATTAGTTGTTATTATATTTCCTTGTTCATGATAATCGTTTATTATCCATGCTATAATTGTATTGATAGGAAACTCAGATACATGTGTGGATACATAGACAACACCATGTCCCTAGTAAGCCTCTAGTTGACTAGCTCGTTGATCAATAGATGGTTACGGTTTCCTGACCATGGACATTGGATGTCGTTGATAACGGGATCACATCATTAGAAGAATGATGTGATGGACAAGACCCAATCCTAAGCCTAGCACAAAGATCGTGTAGTTCATATGCTAAAGCTTTTCTAATGTCAAGTATCATTTCCTTAGACCATGAGATTGTGCAACTCCCGGATACCGTAGGAATACTTTGGGTGTGCCAAACGTCAGAACGTAACTGGGTGGCTATAAAGGTACACTACAGGTATCTCTGAAAGTGTCTGTTGGGTTGGCACGAATCGAGACTGGGATTTGTCACTCCGTGTGACGGAGAGGTATCTCTGGGCCCACTCGGTAGGACATCATCATAATGTGCACAATGTTATCAAGGAGTTGATTACGGGATGATGTGTTATGGAACGAGTAAAGAGACTTGCCGGTAACAAGATTGAACAAGGTATCGGGATACCGACGATCGAATCTCGGGCAAGTACAATACCGCTAGACAAAGGGAATTGTATACGGGATTGATCGAATCCTCGACATCGTGGTTCATCCGATGAGATCATCGTGGAACATGTGGGAACCAACATGGGTATCCAAATCCTGCTGTTGGTTATTGACCGGAGAACGTCTCGGTCATGTCTGCATGATTCCCGAACCCGTAGGGTCTACACACTTAAGGTTCGATGACGCTAGGGTTATAGGGAAAGTATGTACGCGGTTACCGAATGTTGTTCGGAGTCCCGGATGAGATCCCGGACGTTACGAGGAGTTCCGGAATGGTCCGGAGGTAAAGATTGATATATTGGACAAAGGGTTTTGGACTCCGGGAGTGTTCAGGAGGTACCGGGTGATGACCAGCATGACCGAAAGGTGTTTCGGGAGCCCCGGCAAGTGTTGGGGGGCTTCATGGGCCAAGGGAAGGGGGCAAACCAGCCCACTAAGGGGCTGTGCGCCCCCTCACCTATTCCCACGTGACCAGGGGGTTTGGGGCGCCCCATCTAGGGTTCCCACCTCCTGGCTTGGGGGCCAAGTCACCCAAGGGGGAGATCCAATCTGCCCTGGCCGCCGCGCCCCCTAGGGGAAACCCTAGGGCGCCTCCCCCTCCCCCTTGCCCCTATATATAGTGGAGGTTTTGGGGCTGCCCAAGACAAGAGATGAACTCTCCCAAGGCGCAGCCCTACCTCTCTCCCTCCTCGTCTCTCGTAGCGCTTGGCGAAGCCCTGCTAGAATTCCGCGCTCCTCCACCACCACCACGGCGTTGTGCTGCTGCTGGATGGAGTCTTCCTCAACCTCTCCCTCTCTCCATGCTGGATCAAGGCATGGGAGACGTCACCGGGCTGTACGTGTGTTGAACGCGGAGGTGCCGTCCGTTCGGCACTTGGTCATCGGTGATTTGGATCACGGCGAGTACGACTCCATCAACCCCGTTCACTTGAACGCTTCCGCTTAGCGATCTACAAGGGTATGTAGATGCACTCTTCTTCCCCTCGTTGCTGGTTTCTCCATAGATAGATCTTGGTGATACGTAGGAAAATTTTGAATTTCTGCTACGTTCCCCAACAGTGGCATCATGAGCTAGGTCTATTGCGTAGATTCTTTGCACGAGTAGAACACAAAGTAGTTGTGGGCGTTGATTTTGTTCAATATGCTTACCGTTACTAGTCCAATCTTGATTCGGCGGCATTGTGGGATGAAGCGGCCCGGACCGACCTTACACGTACACTTACGTGAGACAGGTTCCATCGACTGACATGCACTAGTTGCATAAGGTGGCTAGCGGGTGCCAGTCTCTCCCACTTTAGTCGGATCAGATTCGATGAAAAGGGTCCTTATGAAGGGTAAATAGCAATTGACATATCACGTTGTGGTTTTGCGTAGGCAAGAAACGTTCTTGCTAGAAACCCATAGCAGCCACGTAAAACATGCAAACAACAATTAGAGGACGTCTAACTTGTTTTTGCAGGGTATGCCATGTGATGTGATATGGCCAAAAGGATGTGATGAATGATATATGTGATGTATGAGATGATCATGTTCTTGTAATAGGAATCACGACTTGCATGTCGATGAATATGACAACCGGCAGGAGCCATAGGAGTTGTCTTAATTTATTTATGACCTGCGTGTCAACATAAACGTCATGTAATTACTTTACTTTATCGCTAACCGTTAGCTGTAGTAGTAGAAGTAATAGTTGGCGAGACAACTTCATGAAGACACGATGATGGAGATCATGATGATGGAGATCATGGTGTCATGCCGGTGACGATGATGATCATGGAGCCCCGAAGATGGAGATCGAAAGGAGCAAAGTGATGATGGCCATATCATGTCACTATTTGATTGCATGTGATGTTTATCATGTTTATACATCTTATTTGCTTAGAACGACGGTAGTAAATAAGATGATCCCTCATTAAAATTTCAAGAAAGTGTTCACCCTAACTGTGCACCGTTGCGAAAGTTCGTCGTTTCGAAGCACCACGTGATGATCGGGTGTGATAGATTCTCACGTTCACATACAACGGGTGTAAGACAGATTTACACACGCGAAACACTTAGGTTGACTTGACGAGCCTAGCATGTACAGACATGGCCTCGGAACACAAGAGACCGAAAGGTCGAGCATGAGTCGTATGGTAGATACGATCAACATGAAGATGTTCACCGATGATGACTAGTCCGTCTCACGTGATGATCGGACACGGCCTAGTTGACTCAGATCATGTAATCACTTAGATGACTAGAGGGATGTCTATCTGAGTGGGAGTTCATAAGATGAACTTAATTATCCTGAACATAGTCAAAAGGTCTTTGCAAATTATGTCGTAAGCTCGCGCTTTAGTTCTACTGTTTTAGATATGTTCCTAGAGAAAATATAGTTGAAAGTTGATAGTAGCAATTATGCGGACAATAGAAGGCTTGTGTCCTTAATGCACCGGTCGGTGTGCTGGACCTCGAACGTGGTCTGTGGATGTTGCGAACATCTGACATACACGTTTTGATGACTACATGATAGTTCGGTAATGATAAATGGTTTAGAATTGAGGCACCGGAGACATTTTTGAAATGTCGCGGAACATATGAGATGTTTCGAGGGCTGAAATTGGGATTTCAGGCTCGTGCCCACGTCAAGAGGTATAAGACCTCCGACGATTTTCTTGGCCTGCAAACTAAGGTAGAAAAGCTCAATCGTTGAGCTTGTGCTCAGACTGTCTGAGTACAACAATCACTTGAATCGAGTGGGAGTTGATCTTCCAGATAAGATAGTGATGTTTCTCCAAAGTCATTGCCACCAAGTTGCTAGAGCTTCGTAATGAACTATAACATATCAGGGATAGATATGATGATCCTTGAAATATTCGCGATGTTTGACACCGCGAAAGTAGAAATCAAGAAGGAGCATCAATTGTTGATGGTTAGTGAAACCACTAGTTTCAAGAAGGGCGAGGGCAAGAAGGGATACTTCATGAAACGGCAAATCAGCTGCTACTCTAGTGGAGAAACCCAAGGTTGAACCCAAACCCGAGACTGAGTGCTTCTGTAATAAGGGGAACAACCACTAGAGCAGAATTACCCTAGATACTTGGTAGATGAGAAGGCTGTCGATAGAAGTATATTGGATATACATTATGTGAATGTGTACTTTACTAGTACTCCTAGTAGCATCAGGGTATTAGATACCGGTTCGGTTGCTAAGTGTTAGTAACTCGAAATAAAAGCTACGGAATAAACGGAGACTAGCTAAAGGTGAGCTGACAAGATGTGTTGGAAGTGTTTCCGAGGTTGATGTGATCAAGCATTGCACGCTCCCTCTACCATCGAGATTGGTGTTAAACCTAAATAATTGTTATTTGGTGTTTGTGTTGAGCATAGACATGATTGGATTATGTCTATCGCAATACGGTTATTCATTTAAGGAGAATAATGATTACTCTATTTATTTGAATAATACCTTCAATGGTCTTGCACCTAAAATGAATGGTTTATTGAATCTCGATCATAGTGATACACATGTTCATGCCAAAAGATATAAGATAGTAATGATAGTACCACCTACTTGTGGCACTGCCATGTAAGTCATATTGGTATAAAACGCATGAAGAAGCTCCATGTTGATGGATCTTTGGACTCACTCATTTCTGAAAAGATTGAGACATGTGAACCGTGTCTATTGGTATGTACGCATGAAGAAACTCCATGCAGATGGACCGTTTGGACTCACTTGATTTTGAATCGCTTGAGACATGCAAATTATACCACATGGGCAAGATGACTGAAAGCTTCGGTTTCAGTAAAATGGAACAAGAAAGCAACTTGTTGGAAGTAACACATTTTGATGTGTGCAGTCCAATGAGTGCTGAGGCACGCAGTGGATATCGTTATGCTCTTACTTCACAGATGATTTGAATAGATACTGAGTATATTTACTTGATGAAACACAAGTCTGAATTATTGAATGGTTCAAGTAATTTCAGAATGAAGTTGAAGATCTTCGTGATAAGAGGATAAAATGTCTATGATATGATCATAGAAATGAATATCTGAGTTACGAGTTTGGCACTGTGGAAATTATTTCACAACTAATACCGCCTGGAACACCATAGTGTGATGGTGTGTCCGAACATCATAGTTGCACCCTATTGGATATGGTGCGTACCATGATGTCTCTCATCGAATTACCACTATCGTTCATGGGTTAGGCATTGGAGACGACCACACTCACTTTAAATAGGGCACCACGTAATTCCGATGAGATGACACCGTATGAACTATGGTTTAGAGAAACCTAAGCTGTCAATTCTTAAAAGTTTGGGGCTGCGACGCTTATATGAAAAAGTTTCAGGCTGATAAGCTCGAACCCAAAGCGGATAACTGCATCTTCATAGGACACCCAAAACAGTTGGGTATACCTCCTGTCTCAGATCCGAAAGCAATAGGGATTGTTTCTCAAATCGGGTCCTTCCTCGAGGAAAAGTTTCTCTCGAAAGAATTGAGTGGGAGGATGGTGGAGACTTGATGAGGTTATTGAACCGTCACTTCAACTAGTATGTAGCAGGGCACAAGAAGTTGTTCCTGTGGCACCTACACCAATTGAAGTAGAAGCTTATGATAGTGATCATGAAACTTTAGATCAAGTCACTACCAAACCTCGTAGGACGACAAGGATGCGTGCTACTTCAGAGTGGTACGTGGTCCTGTCTTGGAAGTCATGTTGCTAGTCAACAATGAACCTACGAGCTATGGTGAAGCGATTGTGGGCCCGGATTCCGATCAATGGCTCAAGGCCATAAAATCTGAGAGAGGATCCATGTATGAAAACAAAGTGTAGACTTTGGCAGAACGACTCGATGGTCGTGAGGCTGTTGAGTACAGATGGATTTTAAGAGGAAGACGGACAATGATGGTAAATGTCACCATTAAGAAAGCTCGACTTGTCGTTAAGATGTTTCCCGACAAGTTCAAGGAGTTGACTACGATGAGACTTTCTCACTCGTAGCGATGCTAAGAGTCTGTTGGAATTAGCAGGTACTGCATTATTTATGAAATCTTGCAGATAGGATGTCAAAATATTGTTTCCTTGTTCTTGAGGAAAGGTATTATGTGATACAACCAGAAGTTTTTGTCGATCCTGAAAGATGCTAACAAGTATGCAAAGCCCCAGCAATCCTTCTAAGGACTGGAGTAAGCATCTCGGAGTTGGAATGTACACTTTGATGAGATGATCAAATATTTTGGGTTTATACAAAGTTTATGAGAAACTTGTATTTCCAAAGAAGTGAGTGGGAGCACTATAGAATTTCTGATGAGTATATGTTGTTGACATATTTATGATAAAAAATAATGTAGAATTTCTGGAAAGCATATAGGGTTATTTGAAAAGTGTTTTTCAATGGAAAACCTGGATTAGGCTGCTTAAACATTGAGCATCAAGATCTATAGGTATAGATCAAAACGCTTAATGGTACTTTCAAATGAGCACATACCTTGACATGATCTTGAAGGTGTTCAAGATGGATCAGTCAAAGAAGGAAGTTCTTGCCTGAGTTGTAAGGTACGAAGTTAAGACTTAAAGCTCGACTACGGCAGAACAGAGAGAAACGACGAAGGTCGTCCCCTATGCTTAGACATAGGCTCCATAGTATGCTATGCTGTGTACCGCACCTGACATGTGCCTTGCCACATGTCTGGCTAGAGGGTACAAAGGTGATCTAGGAGTAGATCACCAGATGGCGGTCAAGATTATCCTTAGAGGAATAAGGATATGTTTCTCGGTTATGGAGGTGATAAAGAGTTTGACGTAAAGAGTTACGTCGATGCAAGCTTAACACCTATCCGGATAGCTTTGAGTAGAGATGCTGGATACGTATAAGGGAGCAACAATTTGGAATAGCTCCAAGTAGAACAGTTATTTGAAATGGCTCCAAATATAGCGTAGAGATTTGCGAAGTACATACGGATCTAAATGTTGCAGACCCGTTGACTAAAACCTCTCTCACAAGCAACATGATCAAACCCAGAACTCATTGAGTGTTAATCACATAGTGATGTGAACTAGATTATGAACTCTAGTAAACTCTTTGGATGTTGGTCACATGGCGATGTGACCTGTGAATGTTAATCACATGGCGATGTGAACTAGATTATTGACTCTAGTGCAAGTGGGAGACTGTTGGAAATATGCCCTAGAGGCAATAATAAATTGGTTGTTATTATATTTCCTTGTTCATGATAATCGTTTATTATCCATGCTATAATTGTATTGATAGGAAACTCAGATACATGTGTGGATACACAGACAACACCATGTCCCTAGTAAGCCTCTAGTTGACAAGCTCGTTGATCAATAGATGGTTACGGTTTCCTGACCATGGACATTGGATGTCATTGATAACGGGATCACATCATTAGAAGAATGATGTGATGGACAAGACCCAATCCTAAGCCTAGCACAAAGATCGTGTAGTTCGTATGCTAAAGCTTTTCTAATGTCAAGTATCATTTCCTTAGACCATGAGATTGTGCAACTCCCGGATACCGTAGGAATACTTTGGGTGTGCCAAACGTCAGAACGTAACTGGGTGGCTATAAAGGTACACTACAGGTATCTCTGAAAGTGTTTGTTGGGTTGGCACGAATCGAGACTGGGATTTGTCACTCCGTGTGACGGAGAGGTATCTCTGGGCCCACTCGGTAGGACATCATCATAATGTGCACAATGTGATCAAGGAGTTGATTACGGGATGATGTGTTACGGAACGAGTAAAGAGACTTGCCGGTAACGAGATTGAACAAGGTATCGGGATACCGACGATCGAATCTCGGGCAAGTACAATACCGCTAGATAAAGGGAATTGTATACGGGATTGATCGAATCCTCGACATCGTGGTTAATCCGATGAGATCATCGTGGAACATGTGGGAACCAACATGGGTATCCAGATCCCGCTGTTGGTTATTGACCGGAGAACGTCTCGGTCATGTCTGCATGATTCCCGAACCCGTAGGGTCTACACACTTAAGGTTCGATGATGCTAGGGTTATAGGGAAAGTATGTACGCAGTTACCGAATGTTGTTCGGAGTCCCGGATGAGATCCCGGACGTTACGAGGAGTTCCGGAATGGTCCGGAGGTAAAGATTGATATATTGGACAAAGGGTTTTGGAGTCCGGGAGTGTTCAGGAGGTACCGGGTGATGACCAGCATGACCGAAAGGTGTTTCGGGAGTCCCGACAAGTGTTGGGGGGCTTCATGGGCCAAGGGAAGGGGGCAAACCAGCCCACTAAGGGGCTGTGCGCCCCCCTCACCTATTCCCACGTGACCAGGGGATTTGGGGCGCCCCATCTAGGGTTCCCACCTCCTGGCTTGGGGGCCAAGTCACCCAAGGGGGAGATCCAATCTGCCCTGGCCGCCGCCCCCCCCCTAGGGGAAACCCTAGGGCGCCTCCCCCTCCCCCTTGCCCCTATATATAGTGGAGGTTTTGGGGCTGCCCAAGACAAGAGATGAACTCTGCCAAGGCGCAGCCCTACCTTTCTCCCTCCTCGTCTCTCGTAGTGCATGCATCGCTGAGGTGTCCGCTCACTTTATCGGGGACGGGGGCGAGGCCCGTCCCGTCCGTCGCCTCTCCTCCAAGCTTCGACACGCGCCCTGGCTAGCGATGCATGTGGTGCCATGTAAGAAGGCAGGCAGCTGAGGTGGCGCGGTGGCGGAGTCTCCATGAAGGGCCGCACGCTGCCACGCAGGTGCCTGCCCAGCTGGTTGGGCTGGCAGCTGCATGGGAACGGCGGTGGAAGTTTGGTTGGTGTAGGCCTGATGGTGGCCCTGCTGGTGCGCTTGGCGACGGCCTTGTCGGGTGGCCCGCCAAGGGTCTTGCCGTGGCGCGCATGCGTCCCCGGTAAGGATCTTGCCGGGGGTCTTGTGGGTTTCTTCGGTGAGGATGGCTTCCTTCCCATCCTCAGTTGATCTTGACTATACTTTGTCCTCACAAAGATCTTCATGCCACCACAGAGGTGCCTTCTCGAGCCCTGGCCCCACGCTAATGATGGCACTGGGGGCCGTGGGCTCAAGGGTGGATCACTTCGTTGGTGTGGGGCGAGCTGCCCCGGCAAGGGCCTTGTCGGGGCTACCGAGGCTGCCCGGCAAGGGTCTTGCCGGGGGAACATGCTTCGTCCCTCTGCTCTTTGTGGTCTTGGCCTTGGCATTGCTTTGCTTCGTCTTGTGTCTTCGGCTTGTCTCCGGCTCCCCTTTCCCTGCCCTGTTATGCGTGGCTGTGGAGGGAGGCTCTGACTGCCCGTGCACAAGTAAAGGGGTCAAAAGGAGAGCCCCTACTTTTGTACACCGACAAGAGCCCCCGGGCCTGGGCCACACATAAGCGCAGCACGTTGTTGGGCCAGGCCCAGAACGATGTGCGGGCAGTTGGGGCAGATTTCACCGTGGTAATCGCTCCGTCCGCTACGCTCCTCCATGACCCACGTTGAATGCGTGACGTGGGGGTCGTGCGCGCGCATGACGGAAGCATGCTGGCGTCATCCCATGGTGGGCATTAAAGAGGCTGCTTGCGTGTCTCTTTGAGACTGCAGGGCCGCTTCCCATTTACTGCCCTCGCTTGGGAACTGTCGCTCCATGCATCCCGCCGCGCCCGCCTCCTGCGCCACATTCGCCGCTTGCATAATGCAAAGCGAATGACAGGCACGCGGGACGTGGGAAGTCGTGCGCCTGCGTGGTTCAATTTCCACGCGCCTTCAATGGAGCGGGGAGGGCGGTCGACGGCCCTGCTTGTGGTCACTTGAACAAGCCGGATTGGTCGAGAGGGGGCGGCCGAGCCCCGCCCCCGCCCCTTTATAAAGAGGGGAGCGGGAAGAACGATACCTCCCAACCTTTCATCATCTGCCTCTCCCCGCCCCTGCTTCCTTTCTTCTTCTGCCATGGCGAGGGGACGTGGTGATGCCTCGTCGGTGGCGGCGAGGGTTTCGGCCAGACAGCGCATCGCTCCTCCCCAGGAACTCATAGTGGCGGGGCCGCCCGCTAGAGGAAGGGGGAGGGCGGGGTCGAGGCCGTCGTGGTGCTCGAGGGAGAGGAGGATGGAGTGGCAGACCGGCCTCTCCTCCGCCAGCAGCTCCTCCTCCGATAGGGCCATGCCGGGGACAACCCTTGTGAATTCTTCGTCAGGCTGCATCGTCCATCGTGCCGTCGCCTTCGCCTCCCGACTCCATTCGCGTGGGAGATGGAGCTGTATCTGCCGCAGGCGTTGCGGTTGCATATGAGGGGTTGCGGGAACAGCGGCACATGGGCCGACGTCGAGTTCCCCGCCCCTCACGTCATGTATCTCCATCGAGGGTGGAAGACCTTGGCTCGCCTCCACAGCTTGACGGATGGGCTCACTCTTCATTTCAAATTAATGGAGGGTGGCCTCCACTCCGTCAAGATCTTCGGGCACTTCGGGACCCGCGTAAGGTGCTGCGTGGAGAGCTCTTCTGACAATGAAGATCCCTCCTCGAGCGAGAGTGGCGAGGAAGACAACGGCAGCGACGACAAGGCTAGCAGGCGGCAGGATGATGGGCCCGACTAGGCATCGGGCGCCACTCCGAGCGGCACCGGCGGCCCCATCATCCGTGTCGCCGGCTCCTCGAACTTCTCGGGGTCGTCTCCTTGGGTGGCTGGCGTTGGGAGGCTGCGGAAGGGGAAGAGGGCGGGAGGCAAGGCCGTCAAGTCGGAGTACGAGGGCACCGACGCCTTCATCACGTACTGACATCCGGCCGCCTCGTCTTCGAGCTCTGCCTCTGGCGCCACCGTCACCATCCAACCCTTGGACGGCCGCCAAGATGTTCTCTTGGTGTCTTCTGCCACTCGTAGCTCGCCTAGGCGCCCCTTTCGCCCTTTTCGCCTCCTTGACCTGCCTCCTGAGGAGAGGGACAAGAAAGGGATTACGGGCATCTTATCCCTTTTTAGTCTTGTAAGCCTTCGTGCCTTTGTTAACTTTAGAACTTGCAATCCCCTTGTTCATGTTTTTCATTTCGTATGGACTGTACATGTACGGGATGTTTTTAATGAAAAAGGGATGTTTGACGGGTTTTTAGTTCGTGGGTAAAACCCACGACAAGGAGTAAATCCCTGTTACCTTTAATATAAACGTTTTCTCACCCCGGCAATAGGCCTTGCCGTCCCCCCACTTCGCTCGACCTTTCTCACGCCCTTGGCGGAGGCAGGGATGAAGTGGGCTTAGGCTCCTCGTTTCATTTCCTTGCTGCCGCAACTACGACCAAACTCGGTCCTAGGAAACGTGTCCTAGGGTCCAGAATGAGGGGAGCATGGTAGCCTAAGGATAAAACGAGGTTTCACATTCCTCAGACTCGACCTAGCATGCATGCTATAACTTAGGGCGCCAGCGCTTCATTTATTCTTGCTCAGGGTCTGCGCCTGGCTTTGTACAAAGGGTCACATGCCTTGCGGCAAAGCTCGTACAAAAGGTGGCTTGCTGGGAGGCCCGGCAAGCCGCGCCTTATGGGTAAAACTTGTGAAGATGCTCGGTGTTCCAGGAGTTGCTCACTGGTACGGCATCCTCAGTCTCCAGGCGGACTGCGCCAGGCCCGGTGACTCGTATTACCCGATAAGGGCCTTCCCACTTCGGCGTCAACTTGTTGGAATTCTTGGCCGACTGAACGCGCCAAAGAACAAGGTCGCCTTCCTCAAAGCTTCGGGCATGAACCTTGCGGCTATGGTAGCGGCGCAAGGCTTGCTGGTAGCGTGCCGCTCTCACAGCCGCCTGAAGACAATCTTCCTCAAGGAGCGTCACGTCATCTTGGTGCAACGACTCTTTCTCAAGCTCATCATAAGCGAGCACTCGAGGTGACCTGTATATGAGTTCCGTGGGGAGAACTGCTTCTGCCCTGTATACCAGGGCAAAAGGTGTCTGGCCGGTGGCTCGATTTGGCGTCGTCCTGATCGACCAAAGAACCGTCGGCAGTTCATCAATCCAGCGCCTTCTGCTCTTGTGCAGCTTGTCAAAAGTCTTTGTCCTCAGGCCTCGCAACACTTCAGCATTTGCCCTCTCCGCTTGGCCGTTGCTCCGTGGGTCTACCACGGAAGCAAAACAGACCTTGCCGCCGAGGTCTTGAATGTATTGCATGAAGGTGTGGCTTGTGAACTGTGTGCCGTTGTCGGTGATGACTCTGTTTGGCACACCAAACCGGCAGACCAGTCCTTTGAAAAACTTGACAGCTGACTGAGCAGTCACCTTTCTCACTGCTTCCACCTCTGGCCACTTTGTGAACTTGTCGATTGCAACGTACAAGTACTCAAGCCCCCGACAGCGCGGGGGAAGGGGCCCAGTATGTCAAGCCCCCAGACCGAGAATGGCCAAGAGAGAGGGATTGTTTGAAGAGCTTGAGCTGGCTGATGAAGCTTCTTTGAATGGAACTGGCACGCTTCACACTTGGTGACTAGTGCCGTCGCATCCTGGAGGGCGGTGGGCCAGAAGAAACCTTGCCGGAATGCCTTCCCGGCAAGGGCCCTTGACCCTATGTGGGAGCCACATATGCCTCCATGTATCTCTTCCAACAGCTCCAGTCCTTCCTCCCGGGGGATGCACTTGAGTTTCACACCGTTCGGCCTTCTCCGGTATAGGATGTCATCGACGAACTGGTACAGGGCGGACCGACGGGCTACTTTCTCCGCTTCTCCCTGCTCCTCAGGAAGCTCCCCTGTTTGGAGGAATTGGACGGTATGTTGCGCCCATGCCAGAGCCTGAGGATCGACGGCAAGGACCAAAGGCATCTCTTCCGCCATGGGAGCGGCTGTCTCTACGGCCAGGGCCTGACGCCCTGCCAAAGTCAGTTGCTCTTGGGCAGGCTCAGTGTCCGCAGCAGTACCCTTGCCAGTGGCCCCGGGGGGCTCGGTAGGAAAGTACTTGCCGGGACCTGATTTTCTTCGTTTGTTCTGCCCCGCTGATGGATCGACGGATGGTTGGACTCAACCGGAGCAAAAAGGTACCTGGTTCCATAGGTAGCTTGAATGTAGCACGCTTTGACAGGTAGTCGATGATGTCCTTCTCCGCTCGGGGGACGTGCTCTGCCTGGATACCGTCAAAGCGTTCTTCCAGCTTCCTCACCTCATCTACGTATGCCTCCATCAGCGGGCTCTGATAATCCTTGTTGACTTGCCTGACAACGAGCTGCTAGTCACCCCTGACGATGAGCTTCTTAACCCCGAGGTCTGCCGCGATCCTGAGACCGGCAAGCAATCCCTCGTACTCGGCTGTGTTATTGGTGGACATCTCCCTGGGGAAGTGCATCTGGACCAGGTACTTGAGGTGCTCTCCGGTGGGTGCGACGAGCAGCACACCAGCACCGGCGCCTTGCAGCGAAAAGGCTCCATGAAAGTACATGATCCAGTTGCAGTCTTCTTCCTTGCCGGGGAGAGTAGTCTCCTGGATCTCTTCGTCAAGCGTCGGGGTCCATTCCGCGATGAACTCCGCCAAGACTCTGCTTTGAATCATCGAGGTACTCTCAAACTTTAAGCCAAAGCTTGACAACTCCAAGGCCCATTCCACAATCCTTCCGGTTGCGTCAGGGTTGTGCAGTATCCGTTGCAATGGGAGGCGGGTGATGACAGTGATCTCGTGGGCCTGGAAGTAGTGACGCGGCTTCCTCGAGGCCATAAGGAGGCCGAAGAGCAATTTTTGCACACCGGAATACCTTGACCTAGCCCCCTGCAAGAGGGAGCTGACAAAGTAAATCGGGTGCTGCATCATCTTTTTCTTGGACACCACTTCACTTGACCGCGCGGGCATCGCCTTTGTGGCACCAGACTCTGCCGGGGGCCACGCCTTGTCGGCGCCAGGCCCTGCCGGGGGAATCTTCGACTCGCCATCCGCTGGTCCTGCCGCCATTGCTGCCTCCTCGTCGACCTCCCTCTGCGCTACTAGTGCGGCGCTGACCACTTGATTCATCGCCGCTAGATACAGCAGCAACGACTCTCGTGGTTTAGGCGCAACTAGTGTTGGCATGGAGGAAAGGTATTTCTTCAGGTCCTACAGTGCGGCCTCGGCTTCAGGGGTCCACTCCATTGGGCCCGCCTTTTTCAAGATCTTGAAAAAAGCAAGGGCGTGCTCGGCAGACTTGGAGATGAACCGGCTCATGGCGGCAACGCAGCCGGTGAGCCGATGCACATCCTTGATCCGCTTGGGTGCCTCGATCTGCTCAATAGCCTTGAACTTGTCTGGGTTTGCCTCGATCTCGCGCTGCAACACGAAGAACCCGAGAAGCTTGCCGGACGGGACGCCGAAGAAGCACTTCCGAGGGTTCAACTTGAGGTTGATCTTGCGCAGGTTGGCAAATGTCTCTTCTAGATCTTGCACAAGAGTCAGCCCGTCCTTGGTTTTGACCACTATGTCATCCATGTAGGCTTCCATATTTCTATGGAGATGAGGCTCAAAACCAATTTGGACTGCTCTTGCAAATGTTGAGCCAGCACTCTTCAACCAGAAAGGCATCCGTAAAAAGCAATACGTACCACATGGGGTGATGATTGTTGTCTTCTCTTCATCTTCTCTTGTCATGAAGATATGGTGGTAGCCTGAGTAGGTGTCGAGGAATGATTACAGATCACACCCGGCCGTGGAGTCAACAATCTAGTCGATGCGCGGCAATGGGAAGGGGTCCTTAGGACAAGCCTTATTGATATCTGTGTAATCAATACAAAGCCTCTACTTCCCATTCGCCTTGCGTACCACTACCGGATTGGCCAACCATGTGGGGTGGAGCACCCCTCTCACCAAACCTAGCGCTTCTAACTTCCTGATCTCCTCTGTGATGAACTCCTGCCTCTCCAGAGCCTGCTTCCTAACCTTCTGCTTGACGGGCCGCGCGTGGGGGCAGACAGCTAGGTGGTGCTCAATCACCTCCCTGGGAACACCGGGGATGTCAGAGGCTTGCCACGCAAACACATCGACATTTTCCCGCAGGAAGGTGACGAGCTTGCCTTCCTATTTGCTGTTGAGGGTGGAGCCTATGATGAAGGCCCCTCCCATGCCGTCCTCCGTGACGGGCACCTTCTTGGTCTGCGGTGGCTTGGCTCTGGATCTCTTGCTCTTGTCGGCAGAGCTCCCTGGCACGTCCTCAACGGTAGCACAACACCCCGAAGAGGTGCGCTTGCCGGAGTGGGTGCGAGAGGTCTTGCCGGGCTCCTTCTTTCCTCCCGGGCCTTCGGCGGCAGGAGCAGGTGCCTTGACGGCAGCTGCTGCAACTACATCCCGGTAGAGTCGTTCGGCGTAGATCAGCGCGTCCTTCTTGTCGGAGGGGATGGAGATGATGGTCAACGGCCCGGGCATCATTAGCATGTTGTAGGCGTAGTGTGATGCCGCCATGAACTTGGCTAGTGCCGGGCGGCCGAGGATCCCATTGTAGGGCAAGGGGATCTCGGCCACGTCGAAGACGATCCTCTCCGTCCGGTAGTTCAACTCCCCTCCGAATGTCACGGGCGGTGTGACTTTCCCCTTTGGCTGACTTCTCCCCGGATTGATCCCTGAAATGTGCCCTTTTCCTCGAGGTCTACGTCAGGGATTTGCAACCTTTTGATCACGACAGGCGAGATCAGGTTCAGGCCCGCTGTCAACCAACATCTTGGTCACCCCGAGGTTGCATATTGTTGGCGAAACCAACAACGGCAAACACCCGACCACGGTAGTGCGATCAGGGTGGTCCTCGGCGTCAAAGATGAGGGGCGTGTTGGACCACTTTAGAGGTTTCTGAGCGCCAAACGACGGCTCCGTCGCCGTAACCTCTCGCGCCCACTTCTTGAGCTGGCGGTGAGAGGCATGCAGCGAGGCGCCACCATCGACGCACATGGCCCCCGTAGCCTTTTGGAACCCATGCTCACCGGACTCGTCGTCCTCGTCGTGATCGTCATCTTCTTGTTTCTTGTCGCGGCCCCGGGCGGGCCTCTCCTACTGTTTGTCCTTGCCGGGGCGGCCTCCTTGGCCGCCATGCTTCTTGTCGGATCCCTCAGGACCATCCTGGTCCTTCTCCTTGTCCCGCCTTTCGTACTCAGCCTTTTGCTTCTCAGCAAGCAGCTCGACTTGTCGGCAGTTCTGGAGAGCGTGTTCCTTGGTGCGTGGATCTTGCAGTATTGCTTGCCGGAGCTTCCTGACTTGTCGGTAGCCGCCAAGGCTCGGCAGGCAGCGCACCCGGCAATCTCCTTGCCGGGGTGTCTGCCTTGACCTTCTTGCCGGCACTGGTATCGTCAGATCCCTCAACGGCAAGCATGACCTTGCCTTTGCGTTTCTTGTTGCGACGCCGACCCTTCCTCGTCGGGGCGGCAGCATCCTCATCGGTAGAGTCAGTTTCCACGCCGGCGTCCTCGCTGGGGTACTTCCTTCCCTCTTCAGCCCGGGCGCATCTGTCAGCCAAGATGTAGAGCTCAGCCACATCCTTAACCTTGGTCATCGCCAGCTCCTCGCCATCTTGCAATTGCGCACGTTCTGATGGAACGTGCTAATCACAGCTGCGGGATGAACGTCGCGGATGTTGTACTGCACTCGGCTGAATCTCTGGATGTACTTGCACAGGGTCTCTCCTTCCTTCTGGGGAATGATATGCAGATCGCTGGCCTAGCCATGAGCATGGTGGCCTCCTGTGAACACGCCAACGAACTCGTGGCACAGATCTGACCAGGAGGAGATGGAATCCGCCGGCAAGTGCATCAACCAAGACATTACATTGGGCTTGAGCGCCAGTGGGAAGTAGTTGGCGAGCACCTTATCGTCGCGAGCCCCAGCGGCCTGCATCGCGATGGTGTAGATGCTGAGGAACTCGGACGGATGGGTCTTGCCGGTGTACTTCTCGCCGACGTCGGGCTTGAACGTTGTCAGGACCCCGGTCCTAAGCCACATCGATCCAGCGTGTAACACATCATATCACTTTGCGGCCTCAATGAAACAACCCACCATGTACTCCTACATGGCCTCTCATCGATTCCTTTACCAAATCGAGTTCAACACTTCCACACTATTGACAACGATACAACATTTCACTCCGGATCATCATCCCGATGAGCCAGACCTGACACAACTCTAAGCATAGCAAGCATAGCATGGTAGGAACACACATACACATGTATTGGCTCAATCAACTCCTACACATGCTAGTGGGTTTCATCTAGTTACTGTGGCAATGACAGGTCATGCAAAGGAAGTGGGTTCAACTACCGCGACACACAGCAGTTTGAAACGCGTTGTCTTAATGCAGTAAACGAGAGCAGAAGCGAGAACATGGGTTGTATCGGAATGATCAAAGGTTTGCTTGCCTGATGAAGTGGTCGTGGGATACTGCCCTTCAGTTGGATACTCGGAGATATCCTCGGAGGCAGAACCTACCACGATGAACACATTGCAACACAATCAATACATGACGATATGCAACAATATGATGCATGCAATGACATGGCAATATGAATGTGTCCTGGTCTTGTGCAAGTTAAACCAGAAGGAAATGACCCCATTTGAACCAAAGATTCAAATGGTAGTGCATTTATAAGATCATATTAGTGCAATATCTTATAAGGCCTAAACAGTGGGTTTAACTTGTTTTAACATGCATGAAACCAGTACCAATGGATAGGTTGGATTTTTCTGATAATTTTTCATATATAAAACTTTGCATTTGGAGTTACAGATAATTTTCTATGAATTTTTGAAGTTTGAACTATTTTCTGGATTTTCCTGTATAAAAGAATAAATCCAGTAATTAGTTATTGCGTCAGCATGAGGTCATGCTGACCTCAGCAGGTCAACAGACCCGGTCCAGGTCAAACCTGACGCGTGGGTCCCGCGTGTCAGGGTTATTAGATTAAACAGATTAGATTAATCCTAATTCTGGATTAGTTAGCGGGCGGGGCCCACATGTCATAGACCCAGGGGAGTCAAACTGGGTCCACAAGTCAACGGTTAGGGTCAACTCGCCGGCGTCTAGCCGCCGGCGAGGTCAGACGCGGCGGAGCAAAGTGTTTTTGCTCGTTTTGGCCACCAAACAAGGCGCGGAGGCCATCTACGGGTAGCTGAGATCCTTCCGCGGCGTTCGGTGGCAACAGCTGGGCTCGGGGTGGCCGGAAACATCGCCGACGACGACTTTGGCGGTCGCCGGAGTCGGGTGAAAGTGCGCCCGAGGCTACGGGGCACGGCGAGGTGCGTGGAGTGAGGCGTTGGCCTCCTGGTGATGCAGCGAAGTGAGTGGACACAGTGGCGTGGCCGGAGTTAGGCCGGGAGCACGTCGGCGACGAGCTCCGTGGCGGGGCGTGCGGGTGAGCTTCATGCGCTCGCTGTGGTGCACGAGGAAGAGAAAGGAGAGGATGGGGAGGTGGCCAAGCTCACAGAGATCTCGTAGAGCCAAGCAGCGCGGTCGGAGACGAGCTGGTGCGGCGGCGACGGTGAAAGGGATCTCCGGCGGTGGCGGAGTCGGGCGAGGTCGGTGCAGCGGCTTCAGGGCAAGCGAGCGCTCGGGGCTCGGCCTGCTCGACGGAGTCGACGGCGGCGAAGCTCTTGGGCAAGGTCTCGTGGCGCGAGGAGGGCGGTGGCTATGGCTACGACGGCGGAGCGGCGACGGGTGCTGCAGCCATGGCGCTGGAGAGCGAGAGAGAGAGCCAGGGGGAGAAGTGAGGTGTCCACGGGGTCGAGGGCGCGACGTGGAGAACGTCCAGCGCGTCGGGCGGCGAAGCGGCGAGCAGGTGACGCCGTGGCGAGCTCGCGCTCGCCGGCGTCACCACCCTGCCTGCCTGGCGGGGACGAAGCAGCTGGCTGGCTCGGGCCAGCACAGCGCTGGGCCGCCAGGTGGGCCGGCTGGTGGGTTTGGCCAGGTAAGATCTTTCTGAATTTTAATTCCTTTTCTATTTCTTCTGCAACTTTGTGGGATTAATTAAATTACCTAAACCACTCTAAAAATCACCAAACTGCACCTGGCCCCTAATTGGAATATTTCCAACATGAAACATTTTGGTTTGGGAATATTTGAACATTTAAAATATTTTTATAAATTTTAAATGCCCAAATTCAAATACTTATGAATTAAGTCAGAAACCTTAGGATGACCTAGAAAATTGTGCACCATTTTTGTCAAAGGTTTAAACCCAAAACAAAGGGGGTGAACATTTCAGAAGGGCATTTCAGGTTCATTGAAAATAATTTTAGTAAACCCTAGTTATTTCCAGGGGGGGGGGGGAAGCGTGTGCTGGGGGTTCTGGCATTTCCCATTTCAGAATTAATAGAATTTAAACATGATGCACACTCTAATGCATGGCCTAGCTAGGGATGTGACAACTCACCCCCACTCAAAAGAATCTCGTCCCGAGATTTAGGTTCCTCCGGAAAGAAGGCGGGATACTCAAGTCGAAGACGATCCTCCCTTTCCCATGTAGCCTCTTGCTCGGAATGGTGTGACCATTGAACCTTGAGAAACTTGATATTGTGGCGTCGAGTGGTACGCTCTGCTTGATCAAGGATACGAACGGGGTATTCCCGATAAGTGAGGTTATCTTGGAGATCAAGCGTTTCGTGGTCCACTCCGCGGATAGGATCCGAGAAGCAACGCCTGAGTTGAGAAACGTGGAAGACATCATGAACTCTGGAGAGATGCGGAGGTAGTTCCAGTTGGTAGGCAACTTCCCCTCGTTTGGCAAGAATGCGAAAAGGTCCAATGTAACGAGGAGCCAATTTACCTTTGATACCGAATCGATGGGTTCCCTTTAAAGGTGTAACCCGAAGGTAAGCCATCTCACCGACTTCATAAGCCATGGGCTTATGCTTGCGGTCATACTGACTCTTTTGTCGAGACTGGGCGGTTTTCAACTTCTCACGAATAATACGAACCTGCTCTTCTGCGTCCTGGATCATGTCCGGGCCAAAGAGTTGTCTCTCGCCGGTTTCTGACCAGTTAAGAGGCGTTCGACATTTCCGTCCATAAAGAACTTCGAAAGGAGCTTTACCCAAGCTAGCTTGATAACTGTTGTTATAAGCGAACTCGGCGAATGGAAGGCACTTCTCCCAGTTCATGCCGATAGAGATGACAGAAGCTCGGAGCATATCTTCCAGAATTTGATTGACTCGTTCCACTTGACCACTTGATTGCGGATGGAAGGCGGTGCTAAAGGAGAGACGAGTCCCCATAGCATTTTGGAAACTTTCCCAAAATCGAGAGGTGAAAAGACTTCCACGGTCTGAATTAATTTCCAATGGAACACCATGGAGAGATACTATTCGAGAGATGTACAAATCAGCTAGCTGGCTAGCGGTTATACTCTCGCGAACAGGTAAGAAGTGGGCTACTTTGGAGAGACGATCGACAACAACGAAGATAGCATTATTCCCTCTTTTGGTTCTGGGAAACCCGGTAATGAAATCCATACCGATTTTATCCCATTTCCATTCAGGAATCTCCAATGGTTGAAGGGTGCCAGCAGGCCGTTGATGCTCTGCTTTAACACGACGACAGACGTCGCAAGTTGCAATGTATTGAGCGATTTCTCTCTTCATCCTAGTCCACCAAAACCTCTGGCGTAGGTCTTGATACATCTTAGTACTACCGGGATGAATGGTGAGAGGGGATTCATGAGCTTCCTTAAGGATCAATCGCCTCAAGTTGCGTACCTTGGGAACCACTAGACGGTTTCCGAAGAACACAACACCTTGATCATCAATGGAGAAACAATCCGCAACTCCCTTCTTGATGTTTCTCTTGATACGGGAAATTCCCGGATCCACCTTTTGTGCCTTGATGATCTGATCCGTAAGGTTAGATTTCGCCACCAGGGTGGAAAGGAATCCTCGAGGAACAATGTAAAGGTTAAGCTTACGAAATTCCTCGTGGAGAAGTGGTTGACCTTGTTGTAACATCAAGTTGCTACAATAAGATTTACGACTTAGCGCATCAGCCATGACATTGGCTTTGCCTGGAGTGTAAGTTATTCCTAAGTCGTAATCCGAGATCAACTCGACCCAACGTCTTTGCCTGAGATTCAAATCCGGTTGGGTGAAGATATATTTCAAACTTTGGTGATCAGTGTAAATTTTGCAACGATTACCCAGAAGGTAATGTCGCCAGGTTTTGAGTGCATGGACTACTGCTGCAAGCTCTAGATCATGTGTGGGATAATTATCCTCATGTGGACGCAGCTGTCGAGATGCATAGGCAATCACATGACGATCTTGCATGAGTATGCAACCTAGTCCTTGTCGCGAGGCGTCGCAATAGATAACAAAGTCCTTAGAAAAATCTGGTGGTACCAGTACGGGGGTAGATGTCAGGCGTCTTTTCAGTTCCTGAAAGCTGAACTCGCACTGTGGGGTCCACTCGAACTTTTTATCTTTCTTGAGGAGTTCAGTTAGAGGCTTAGCAACCCTGGAGAAATTCTCGACGAAGCGGCGGCAATAGCTCGCTAAACCAAGAAAACTCCGGACTTGCTTGACCGTTTCAGGTGGAGTCCAGTCAAGGACAGCTTGAACTCGCTCGGGATTGACAGCAATGCCCTTGCCAGAGATTACATGGCCCAGATAGGTCACTTCTGGCAACCAAAATTTGCACTTGGAGAATTTGGCATAAAGGCGATGCTCTCGAAGTTTCATCATTACTAGCCTTAGATGTTCGGCATGTTCTTCCTCATTCTTGGAGTAGATGAGTATATCATCGAGGTATACCACGACGAATTTATCCAAGTACTCCATGAAGATCGAGTTCATTAACCGAGAGAAGGTGGCTGGAGCATTGGTTAAACCGAAGGACATGACGGTGTACTCGTATTGGCCGTAACGAGTGACAAAGGCCGTTTTGGGAATGTCCCCGTTCTTGATCTTGATTTGATGGTAGCCCAACCTCAAATCCATCTTGGAAAAGACTGAGGATCCAGCGAGCTGGTCATACAGGTCGTTGATCCTGGGGAGCGGATACTTGTTCTTGATAGTGACCAAATTGACAGGTCGGTAATCTACAACCATCCGATCCGTTCCATCCTTCTTCTTGACGAAGAGGACGGGGCAAGCCCATGGAGATGAACTAGGACGGATGAAACCTTTTTGCAAGGACTCATCGAGTTGTTTCTTAAGCTCTGCTAGTTCTAGGGGTGCCATCTTATAAGGTCTCCTAGAGATTGGGACGGTTCCTGGGACAAGGTCTATCACGAACTCGACATCTCTGTCAGGTGGAACACCTGGCAGTTCCTCTGGAAAGACATCCGGGAAGTCACGGACTACCGGAATATCTTCGAGGTCTGGAAGGGGATTGGCATTTAGAGAGTAGAGCTGACGCTCCGATACTCGGGTCAAAACATTGACTGTCTTGCCCGATGGATGGGTAAGTTGGACAGTTCTAGTTGAGCAATCAATCTTGGCGTAATGGGCTGACATCCAGTCCATACCCAAGATGATGTTTATGTCTGAAGACTTGAGAGCTATTAGTGACGCAAGGAAGACCAATCTGTCGACAAGAATTTCATTTCCATGGCTGATCCTAGAGGTTTGCCATCTAGAACCAGGAGTTTGAATTTCCATGGAGGTGGGCATGTCACAAAAGGTAGTATTGTGCAATCGAGCATAGTTCTCAGAAATAAATGAATGAGATGCTCCAGTATCAAAGAGAACAGTTGCCGGATGGCAATTAACAAGGAGCGTACCGAGAACGACGTTGGGGTCCGCTTGAGTCTCTTCAGCTGAAACGTAGTTGACATGGCCACGAGCAGTGGTGGCTGGCTTGGCGACAAGCACTTTTGCTGTTGACTTACCACGGCCAACAGATTTTCCGAACTGGCTGGGGTTGTTCTGGGGACACTCACGGATGTAGTGTCCTGGCTCACCACACTTGAAACAAGTTGTCATATTGGGGCGTGGAGCAGTATTGGCAGTGGGGCCACCAAAAGTCTTGGGCGGCACATACTGCTGGTTGGGACGAGGCGCCTCAAAGGATGGCCTCGGAGTATACCTGGGTGGCATAGCAGAATTTGGGATCCAGACCCGGCGCTTCTGTGATCCAGAACCGGATGAAGATCCATAGTCGCGGGAGTGCTTGCGTGAAGCTTCGAAGTCATTCTGCCCTGTCTCGGCACTGATGGCCTTATTGACTAGCTTCGGAAAAGAAGTGCATTCATGCAGACGAAGGTCACGGCGGAGTTCAGGGCTAAGTCCCTTGCGGAACCTTGCCTGCTTCTTGGCGTCGGTGGATACCTCTTCGGGAGCATAGCGTGCAAGCTTTCCAAACTCGCGACTGTATGCATCCACAGTCAGCTTCCCCTGGGTGAAGTTACAGAACTCCTCCCTTTTGCGATCCATGAGACCTTCCGGAATATGATGCTCACGAAAAGCGGCACTGAAATCAGCCCAAGTAGTGAGTTGGCCGACCGGACGCATAGCTTCATAATTCTCCCACCAAAGGCTGGCACGGCCTTCGAGGTGATAGGCAGCAAAGGTGACTTTATCATCTTCAGCTACGTTGGCAAAACGTAGCTTGTGGGCGATGCTGCGGAGCCAGTCATCCGCATCGAGAGGCTCGATGGAATGATTGAACTTTGGCGGGTACAGCTTGACAAAGTCATTGATGGACACCGAATTGATCCTCTGCTGGCGTGCAGTGTTCTGCTCAATCCGCTCTAGCAAGCGGTTGGTGTCGCGCCTGTTGCGCTCTGCCTCCAGCATCACTTCGGCCAGAGAAGGTGGTTGAGGCAGACTTTCCTCTCTAGGTGCACTAGCTTCTCCCTGCTCCGAAGCAGCAGGGTTGCTGCGGGTGTTGACCATCCTGGGAAAACAAAACAGCGATTTAAACCAGGATGGCAAAATCTGGCCAAGGAAGTGCGGAATGTAATGGGTAACAAGGAATGCAGAGATGATCATCCGTATGACATGGTAATATAGAAACTGCCATATATATACCAACGGTCATACACATCATACATAGTTTAGTACAAGCTCAAGCTGAGGTACAGCTAAGACGACAGACGTTACATCTCATCGGAGGCATTCCAAGCTCCTATACATTATTTTTCTACACCTCCGGAATTGATACACACTAAGTTATATTCCATAATCACGCAGGACGGTGGACATACAACTGTTACAATACTAGCGAGACTACTACTAGCTCAGGCGGTTCCGTAGAAGTCCTCATAGAAGTCACCACCCAGACCTGGAAGTGGAACATGGTCATCTGGGAACAGACGGTCACGCGGTGCTTGTGGACCATAGGGACTTGGGTGCGGCCTCGGTCCAACAGATGGCGGCAGAAGAGGCCCACGAGGAGGGGTGATGCCTCCCACCTCACGCCATTCCATGAAGTCTGGCAGACTAGCCCGCACAGGGTACAAGTCTCTCGCGTCCATGTATCCGGCTTGCACAGCAGGTGCAAACCTCGTCAAGGTGGCCCAATGATCAGCACGAGCATTAAAGAGCTCCATACGCAAGGCCCGGTTTTCACGGTCCTTATCTTCCAACATCTCAGTAGTGGTGCAAAGGAGTGAGTCCTCATGGGATGCATCACTGTACATGCCCTGAAGGTAACCATGCGCTCCAGGGAGGGATGCTGGCATGTAGCGAAATTCAGTGTTGCTCAACAAGGCAGTTCTAGCTCGCATAATGGTCATCATCGAGTAGGCTGCATCTTGAACGGACATCCCAATAGTGATCCCGAGTCCATAAGAACGGTGGAGTGGTTCCGTGGCTCCGGGATAAGATGGATATATCCTAACCGTGCACAGATATTGGCTCTGGTTGAAATCTCTAAACTGCTCTTCGACGGTGTATTCAGGGTACCATCGGTAACCTGCCTCAACCATCACTCGAACCAACATGGCGGTATGACCACATACACCGATGCAACGGGTCAGACGAACCACTTGGTTTTGGGAACGGGTAGCCATCTGAAAGCACAAAATAGTGCAAAGGCATTAGAATTTCTGGATGAAATTGGACAGCATAACGGCTGTAAATGCTCAGAAAAGGAATTGAGACATCCACAACAGTTTGCGAAACCACTCAACAACAATATATCAAGGTTCTGGTTCAATTGGCAACATACTAAACTTTAGTAGAACTGAACTGAGTCGTAACCAACAATCCTATAAGTTACTACGGATTTAGTAACACGTGAACCTGATGGAGAGGAGAGAGCCTAGTCCTTAACCCACGTAGAATGAGAAGAGAATGACTCAGAATAGAGGGCATAAGGTAAAGGAGTAAAAGAGCCTTACGTTCCCTCCCACAATCAATTCCCCTACATATAACTAAAGCATTTCTAGACTCGACATCGACCAGTTTGGCTTAGCGAACCTACAGGCAGTCCGGCTCTGATGCCAACGCTGTCAGGACCCCGGTCCTAAGCCACATCGATCCAGCGTGTAACACATCATATCACTTTGCGGCCTCAATGAAACAACCCACCATGTACTCCTACATGGCCTCTCATCGATTCCTTTACCAAATCGAGTTCAACACTTCCACACTATTGACAACGATACAACATTTCACTCCGGATCATCATCCCGATGAGCCAGACCTGACACAACTCTAAGCATAGCAAGCATAGCATGGTAGGAACACACATACACATGTATTGGCTCAATCAACTCCTACACATGCTAGTGGGTTTCATCTAGTTACTGTGGCAATGACAGGTCATGCAAAGGAAGTGGGTTCAACTACCGCGACACACAGCAGTTTGAAACGCGTTGTCTTAATGCAGTAAACGAGAGCAGAAGCGAGAACATGGGTTGTATCGGAATGATCAAAGGTTTGCTTGCCTGATGAAGTGGTCGTGGGATACTGCCCTTCAGTTGGATACTCGGAGATATCCTCGGAGGCAGAACCTACCACGATGAACACATTGCAACACAATCAATACATGACGATATGCAACAATATGATGCATGCAATGACATGGCAATATGAATGTGTCCTGGTCTTGTGCAAGTTAAACCAGAAGGAAATGACCCCATTTGAACCAAAGATTCAAATGGTAGTGCATTTATAAGATCATATTAGTGCAATATCTTATAAGGCCTAAACAGTGGGTTTAACTTGTTTTAACATGCATGAAACCAGTACCAATGGATAGGTTGGATTTTTCTGATAATTTTTCATATATAAAACTTTGCATTTGGAGTTACAGATAATTTTCTATGAATTTTTGAAGTTTGAACTATTTTCTGGATTTTCCTGTATAAAAGAATAAATCCAGTAATTAGTTATTGCGTCAGCATGAGGTCATGCTGACCTCAGCAGGTCAACAGACCCGGTCCAGGTCAAACCTGACGCGTGGGTCCCGCGTGTCAGGGTTATTAGATTAAACAGATTAGATTAATCCTAATTCTGGATTAGTTAGCGGGCGGGGCCCACATGTCATAGACCCAGGGGAGTCAAACTGGGTCCACAAGTCAACGGTTAGGGTCAACTCGCCGGCGTCTAGCCGCCGGCGAGGTCAGACGCGGCGGAGGAAAGTGTTTTTGCTCGTTTTGGCCACCAAACAAGGCGCGGAGGCCATCTACGGGTAGCTGAGATCCTTCCGCGGCGTTCGGTGGCAACAGCTGGGCTCGGGGTGGCCGGAAACATCGCCGACGATGACTTTGGCGGTCGCCGGAGTCGGGTGAAAGTGCGCCCGAGGCTACGGGGCACGGCGAGGTGCGTGGAGTGAGGCGTTGGCCTCCTGGTGATGCAGCGAAGTGAGTGGACACAGTGGCGTGGCCGGAGTTAGGCCGGGAGCACGTCGGCGACGAGCTCCGTGGCGGGGCGTGCGGGTGAGCTTCATGCGCTCGCTGTGGTGCACGAGGAAGAGAAAGGAGAGGATGGGGAGGTGGCCAAGCTCACAGAGATCTCGTAGAGCCAAGCAGCGCGGTCGGAGACGAGCTGGTGCGGCGGCGACGGTGAAAGGGATCTCCGGCGGTGGCGGAGTCGGGCGAGGTCGGTGCAGCGGCTTCAGGGCAAGCGAGCGCTCGGGGCTCGGCCTGCTCGACGGAGTCGACGGCGGCGAAGCTCTTGGGCAAGGTCTCGTGGCGCGAGGAGGGCGGTGGCTATGGCTACGACGGCGGAGCGGCGACGGGTGCTGCGGCCATGGCGCTGGAGAGCGAGAGAGAGAGCCAGGGGGAGAAGTGAGGTGTCCACGGGGTCGAGGGCGCGACGTGGAGAACGTCCAGCGCGTCGGGCGGCGAAGCGGCGAGCAGGTGACGCCGTGGCGAGCTCGCGCTCGCCGGCGTCACCACCCTGCCTGCCTGGCGGGGACGAAGCAGCTAGCTGGCTCGGGCCAGCACAGCGCTGGGCCGCCAGGTGGGCCGGCTGGTGGGTTTGGCCAGGTAAGATCTTTCTGAATTTTCATTCCTTTTCTATTTCTTCTGCAACTTTGTGGGATTAATTAAATTACCTAAACCACTCTAAAAATCACCAAACTGCACCTGGCCCCTAGTTGGAATATTTCCAACATGAAACATTTTGGTTTGGGAATATTTGAACATTTAAAATATTTTTATAAATTTTAAATGCCCAAATTCAAATACTTATGAATTAAGTCAGAAACCTTAGGATGACCTAGAAAATTGTGCACCATTTTTGTCAAAGGTTTAAACCCAAAACAAAGGGGGTGAACATTTCAGAAGGGCATTTCAGGTTCATTGAAAATAATTTTAGTAAACCCTAGTTATTTCCAGGGGGGGGAAGTGTGTGCTGGGGGTTCTGGCATTTCCCATTTCAGAATTAATAGAATTTAAACATGATGCACACTCTAATGCATGGCCTAGCTAGGGATATGACAAACGTGCGGTGGGACGGCCACTGGAACTGCCTCAACTCACGGGTAAAAGCCGGGCAGCCCACCTCGTAAGGTAGGCCGCCAGGCCCCCCCGGTGCCGGGTGGTCCGCAGCGGGTCCCTCCCGCTTGTCCGACTGGCGGCGCGTTTCGCGTCGCCGCTCGACGGTGGTTCGAACGTCTTCGTGAGCTCGCTCCCGAAGGACCTGGCGCTGGTCGCGGAGGGCCCTCGGATCGGACGACGCTATGAAGATGTTGTCACTAGCGTCGTCGCGACGGGCCGACGCCCGCGGCGGTTGGTGAGGAGGAGGAGAGTGGACCGTGGCCGCAGCTCCCCCGGTCCTCCCAGCGCCAGCATGTGGCGGTTCGGTGGAGCACCGACCCGAGGGCCCCGCCGGTCACGGATCATCTTTTTTTGCGACGGCGACGAGGCTCCGGATGGTGGCTCTCCACTCATCGAGCTTCACCGTAGCGGGAGGGAAGTCAAGGAGCAGTTGTGCGCGTGCCAAGGCTTCCGCTGGCGTGGGTGGCTGCGATAGCTGAGTGGATCGTGGCGCGCTTCGACTTCTAACTATGTTAGAAGGAGCTCTGTCACGACCCAGCGGCTGCGTGCCATCCTTGCCAGTGCTTCGGCGAGCGTGTTGCACTCCTTCGTCTTGCTGACGACGCACAGGGCTCTTCCCACGGCGGTGCCCAGGGTCACCAACGTGGTGACGCTGCTTGGCATGCACCCCATGGGAAGAACGCGCGGTGGTCGCCGGTGTAAGTGTCCTGGATGTCGCCGTGCCGCCCGGAGTCGGTGCAACGACACCCCCGGAGGGCCCCGCGCCGCCGGCAGGGGCCCCAGCTCTGTCTTCGGGTCCGGCGGCGTGGGGCCGGTCGTCTGGTGCACGAACGACGCCGCTCGCCAGGCTCCGACTGCTTGGGTTGTGCTGGTGTTCGTGGGCCGCAGCCCGAGTCCTGTCCGCGACCGGACAGCTGCTCGTTCGCACCGGCACGGGCCGCTCGGCCCCCAATGAGCCGATCGCCGTGGCCGTCTTCTTCTTAGGGGCCATGGCGACGAAGAACCACTAGGCTAACTACCAGACCAGATTCTCACAAACGCGCTCCCCTGCCTGGCACGCCAAAGATGTCGGTGGGAAACGACACCTATGGGATCACAAGAATCCCTACTGCGGTTGTGGGGCGCGGGGTTGAGAGAAAAGCGGGTCTAACAGAGATCACGCGGTTCGTTTATCCACGTTCGGGCCGCGAGGATGCGTAAAACCCTACTCCTGCTTTGGTGGATGTATTTTGTGTTCTTGAGCTAGCTACGGGGTGTAACGAGCTCCAAAAAGTCGAATCCTTCTCCCTTGCGCCATGGACCTCCTTTTACAGGTGAAAGGGGCTGCCAAAGTGGCACACAGGAGGTGTAAAGGTCTACAGTGGCACGAGGTTATCCCTCGTATTACAGGACAAGGTGCATTTAATGCATCTCTTAGGTGTCCTCTCACTTTATCGGGGACGGGGGCGAGGCCCGTCCTGTCCGTCGCCGCTCCTCCAAGCTTCGACACGCGCCCTGGCCAGGGATGCATGTGGTGCCATGTAAGAGGGACGAAGGGACGCACGCTGCCACACAGGTGCCTGCCCAGCTGGTTGGGCTGGCAGCTGCATGGGAACGACGGTGGAAGTTTGGTTGGTGTAGGCCTGACGGTGGCCCTGCTGGTGCGCTTGGCGAGGGCCTTGTCGGGTGTCCTGGCAAGGGTATTGCCGTGGCGCGCATGCGTCCCCGGCAAGGATCTTGCCGGGGATCTTGTGGGTTTCTTCGGTGAGGTTGGCTGCCTTCCCATCCTCAGTTGATATTGACTATCCTTTGTCTTCACAAAGATCTGCATGTCACCATAGAGGCGCCTTCCCGAGCCCTGGCCCCACGCTAATGATGGCGCTGGGGGCCGTGGGCTCAAGGGTGGCTCACTCCGTTGGTGTGGGGCGAGCTGCCCTGGCAATGGCCTTGCCGGGGCTGCTGAGGCTGCCTGACAAGGGTCTTGCCGGGGGGAACCTGCTTCGTCCCTCTGCTCTTTGTGGTCTTGGCCTTGGCGTTGCTTTTCTTCGTCTTGTGTCTTCGGCTTCTCTCCGGCTCCCCTTTCCCTGCCCTGTTATGCGCGGCCATGGCGGGAGGCTCTGACTGCCCGTGCACAAGTAAAGGGGTCAAAAGGAGAGCCCCTACTTTTGTACACCGACACCCTCTCTTATGGAGATCTATTCAATGTAATCTTCTTTTTGCGGTGTGTTTGTTGAGACCGATGAATTGTGGGTTTATGATCAAGATTATCTATGAACAATATTTGAATCTTCTCTTTATTCTTTTATGTATGATTGGTTATCTTTGCAAGTCTCTTCGAATTATCAGCTTGGTTTGGCCTACTAGATTGATCTTTCTTGCAATGGGAGAAGTGCTTAGCTTTGTGTTCAATCTTGTAGTGTCCTTTCCCAGTGATAGTAGGGGCAGCAAGGCACGTATTGTATTGTTGCCATCGAGGATAACAAGATGGGGTTTTTATCATATTGCATGAATTTATCCCTCTCAGAGTTTTGAATTTCGACCGGGATTCCTTATTTTCGTCCGGAATTCGCCCATCCCGGTCAGGCCCGGTATAAATACAAGCCGGCCAAAATTTTCAGCCCATTTTGAATTTCTAGCCCAGCCCAATGTCCAGCTTACGCTTGTAGATGTGAGTCGATGGTATAAAAGTGTCTACGGAAGCCTCTGAACCCTAATCTTTGCTTCCTCCTCTCCTTTTTACAGCGCGGCGGCGGCTGCCGCCTGCCGGCGAGGCAAGCCAAGGCCCCCGCCTCCTCCCATCCTTCTCCACTCGTAGTCCATATCCTCCTCCTTTTCTTACTTCCAATCCACTTCTTCCTTGAAGCACACAGACCGGGTCAACGGTGGTTGTAGGCGCCGGCAGTGCTAGAGTACCCGATGTAGGCGCTGGCGTTGGAGCTGCAGCACCACGTGCTTGGGAAGGCCATTCCTTCTCCCTTTGAATGTGATTCTGCTTGCTTTAAGCCATTATTAGAAAAGTTTGGTCATTTTTCACTTAATTTCGTTCATAATTTGTTTTAAATTTCAATTTTTATTTTCTGCATTTCGTCCGAGTTTTTTTCGAAATTTTCCGAAAAAACCGGATTTCGCCCATTTCGCCCTTGACCGGTAAAAATCATAAAACAAAATCCAAAACTTTGATCCCTCTACATCATGTCATCTTGCTTAAGGCGTTACTCTGTTTTCTTGAACTTAATACTCTAGATGCATGCTGGATAGTGGTCGATGAGTGGAGTAATAGTAGTAGATGCAGGCAGGAGTCGGTCTACTTGTCTCGGACGTGATGCCTATATACATGTTCATACCTAGATATTCTCATAACTATGCTCAATTTTGTCAATTGCTCAACAGTAATTCGTTCACCCACCGTAAAATACTTATGCTCTTGAGAGAAGCCACTAATTAAATCTATGGCCCCCGGGTCTATCTTCATCATATCGATCTTCCATCACTTTATTATTGCCTTTGCTTTTATTTTACTTTGCATCTTTATCACAAAAATACCAAAAATATTATCTATCATATCTATCAGATCTCACTCTCGTATGTGACCGTGAAGGGATTGACAACCCCTTATCGCGTTGGTTGCGAGGAGTTATTTGCTTTGTGCAGGTGCGAGGGACTCACACGTAGCCTCCTACTGGATTGATACCTTAGTTCTCAAAAACTGAGGGAAATACTTACGCTACTTTGCTGCATCATCCTTTCCTCTTCAAGGAAATCCAACGCAGTGCTCAAGAAGTAGCAAGAAGAATTTCTGGCGCCGTTGCTGGGGAGTCTACGCAAAAGTCAATATACCTAGTACCCATCACAATCCCTTATCTCCCGCATTACATTATTTTCCATTTGCCTCTCCTTTTCCTCTCCCCCACTTCACCCTTGGCGTTTTATTCGCCCCCCCTTTTCCGTTCGCCCTCTTTTTCGCTTGCCTCTTGTTTGCTTGTGTGTTGGATTACTTGCGTGTCACGATGGCTCAAGATAATACCAAATTGTGTGACTTTACCAATACCAACAATAATGATTTCCTTAGAACTCTGATTGCTCCTCTTACCAATACTGAATCTTGTGAAATCAATGCTACTTTGTTGAATCTTGTCTGAAAGATCAATTCGCCGGCCTTCCTAGTGAAGATGCTGCTACTCATCTAAATAGCTTCGTTGATTTGTGTGATATGCAAAAGAAGAAAGATGTTGATAATGATATTGTTAAATTGAAGATATTTCCTTTTTCGCTTAGAGATCGTGTTAAAGCTTGGTTTTCGTCTTTGCCTAAAAATAGTATTGATTCTTGGAACAAGTGCAAAGATGCCTTTATCTCTAAGTACTTTCCTCCCGCTAAGATCATCTCTCTTAGAAACGATATTATGAATTTTAAGCAACTTGATCATGAACATGTTGCACAAGCTTGGGAGAGAATGAAATTAATGATACGTAATTGCCCTACTCATGGTTCGAATTTGTGGATAATTATACAAGATTTTTATGCCGGATTGAATTTTGCTTCTAGAAATCTTTTAGATTCGGCCGCGGGAGGCACTTTTATGGAAATCACTTTAGGAGAAGCTATTAAACTCCTAGATAATATTATGGTTAATTATTCTCAATGGCACACTGAAAGATCTACTAATAAAAAAGTGCATGCGACAGAAGAAATCAATGTTTTGAGTGGAAAGATGGATGAACTTATGAAATTATTTGCTAGCAAGAGTGTTTCTTCTGATCCTAATGATATGCCTTTGTCTACTTTGATTGAGAATAATAATGAATCTATGGATGTGAATTTTGTTGGTAGGAATAATTTTGGTAACAACCCGTATAGAGGAAACTTCAATCCTAGGCCTTATCCTAGTAATCCCTCTAATAATTATGGTAATTCCTACAACAACTCTTATGGAAATTTTAATAAGATGCCTTCTGAATTTGAGACTAGTGTTAAAGAGTTTATGAATTCGCAAAAGAATTTCAATGGTTTGCTTGAAGAAAAATTGCTTAAAGTTGATGATTTGGCTAGGAACGTTGATAGAATTTCTCTTGAGGTTGATTGTTTAAAGCTTAGATCTATTCCTCCTAAGCATGATATCAATGAGTCTCTCAAAGCCATGAGAATTTCCATTGATGAGTGCAAAGAAAGAACCGCTAGGATGCGTGCTACGAAAGATGCCTTTATTAAAGCGTGTTCTTCCAATTTCCATGAAAATAAAGATGAAGATCTAAAAGTTATTGATGTGTCCCCTATTAAACATTTCTTTTGCAATACGAATCTTGATAATGATGGGACTGAATATGATCCACCCTTACCTAGAAGGCATTCCAAAATTCGGAGTTTTTAGATCTTGATGCTAAAATTGATAAAAGTGGGATTGAAGAAAGTAAAACCCTAGATGTTGCTAAACCCACTATTTTGGATTTCAAGGAATTTAGTTATGAAAGTTGCTCTTTAATTGATTGTATTTCCTTGTTTCAATCCGTGCTAAATTCTCCTCATGCTTATAGTCAAAATAAAGCCTTTACTAAACATATCGTTGATGCATTAATGCAATCTTATGAAGAAAAGCTTGAGTTGGAAGTTTCTATCCCTAGAAAACTTTATGATGAGTGGGAAACTACTATTAAAATTAAAATTAAAGATCATGAGTTTTATGCTTTGTGTGATTTGGGTGCTAGTGTTTCCACTATTCGCAAAACTTTGTGTGATTTGCTAGATTTCTGTGATTTTGATGATTGCTCTCTAAACTTGCACCTTGCGGATTCCACTATTAAGAAACCTATGGGAAGAATTAATGATGTTCTTATTGTTGCAAATAGGAATTATGTGCCCGTAGATTTTTATTGTTCTTGATATAGATTGCAATCCTTCATGCCCTATTATTCTTGGTAGACCTTTCCATAGAACGGTTGGTGCAATTATTGCTATGAAGGAAGGGAATATTAGATTTCAATTTCCATTAAAGAAAGGCATGGAACACTTCCCTAGAAAGAAAATAAAATTACCATATGAATCTATCATGAGAGCCACTTATGGATTGCCTACCAAAGATGGCAATACCTAGATCTATCCTTGCTTTTATGCCTAGCTAGGGGCGTTAAACGATAGCGCTTGTTGGGAGGCAACCCAATTTATTTTTAGTTTTTTGCTTTGCTTATATTTAGGAATAAATCTTTGTTCTAGCCTATGGTTAGATGTTTTTTATGTTTTAGTTAGTGTTTGTGCGAAGTTAAACCTATAGGATCTTCTTGGATGATAGTTATTTGATCTTGCTGTAATTTCCAAATACTTTCTGTTCACGAAAACAATTGTTAAAAATCATCAGAACTTGATAAAATACTGATTCCAATTGATGCTGATCAATAAACAAATTGCCTAGGTCGTCCCATTTTGGTAGATTTTGTGGAGTTCCAGAATTTTGCGTTAGGTACAGATTACTACAGACTGTTCTGTTTTTGACAGATTCTGTTTTTCATGTGTTGTTTGCTTATTTTGATGAATCTATGGCTAGTAAAATAGTTTATAAACCATAGAGAAGTTGGAATACGGTAGGTTTAACACCAATATAAATAAAGAATGAGTTCATTACATTACCTTGAAGTGGTATTTTGTTTTCTTTCCCTAACGGAGCTCACGAGAATTCTGTTGAGTTTTGTGTTGTGAAGTTTTAAAGTTTTGGGTGGAATCTTTTGATGGATTATGAAACAAGGAGTGGCAAGAGCCTAAGCTTGGGGATGACCATGGCACCCAAAGATAATATAAGGACACCAAAAAGTCAAAGCTTGGGGATGCCCCGGAAGGCATCCCCTCTTTCGTCTACTTCCATCGGTAACTTTACTTGGAGCTATATTTTTATTCACCACATGATATGTGTTTTGCTTGGAGCGTCTTGTATGATTTGAGTCTTTGCTTTTTAGTTTACCACAATCATCCTTACTATACACACCTTTTGAGAGAGCCATACATGATTTGGAATTTGTTAGAATACTCTATGTGCTTCACTTATATCTTTTGAGCTATATAGTTTTTCTCTAGTGCTTCACTTATATCTTTTAGAGCACGGTGGTGGATTTATTTTATAGAAACTATTGATATCTCATGCTTCACTTAGATTATTTTGAGAGTCTTAAATAGCATGGTAATTTGCTTAAAAATCTTAATATGCTTGGTATTCAAGATTTGTAAAACTTTCTTTTGAGTGCGTTGAATACTAAGAAAAGTTTGATGCTTGATAATTGTTTTGAGATATGAAGATGGTGATATTAGAGTCATGCTAGTTGAGTAGTTGTGAATTTGAGAAACACTTGTGTTAAAGTTTGTGATTCCCGTAGCATGCACATGTGGTGAACCGTTATGTGATGAAGTTGGAGCATGATTTATTTATTGATTGTCTTCCTTATGAGTGGCGGTCGGGGACGAGCGATGGTCTTTTCCTACCAATCTATCCCCCTAGGAGCATGCGCGTAATACTTTGCTTTGATAACTTGTAGATTTTTGCAATAAGTATATGAGTTCTTCATGACTAATGTTGAGTCCATGGATTATACACACTTTTCTTCCTTCCACCATTGCTAGCCTCTCAAATACCGCACACTTTTCGCCGGTATCATACACCCACCATATACCTTCCTCAAAACAGCCACCATACCTACCTATCATGGCATTTCCATAGCCATTCCAAGATATATTGCCATGCAACTTTCCACCGTTCCGTTTATTATGACACGCTCCATCATTGTCATATTGCTAGCATGATCATGTAGTTGACATCGTATTTGTGGCAAAGCCACCGTTCATAATTTTTTCATACATGTTACTCTTGATTCATTGCATATCCCGGTACACCACCGGAGGCATTCATATAGAGTCATATTTTGTTCTAAGTATCGAGTTGTAATTGTTGAGTTGTAAGAAAATAAAAGTGTGATGATCATCATTTTTAGAGCATTGTACCAAGTGAGGAAAAGGATGATGGAGACTATGATTCCCCCACAAGTCGGGATGAGACTCCGGACGAAAAAAAATGAGACCATAAAAAAAGGAAAAGGCCCAAATAAAAAAATAAAAAATAAATAAAAAATGAGAGAAAAAGAGAGAACGGACAATGTTACTATCCTTTTACCACACTTGTGCTTCAAAGGAGCACCATGATCTTCATGATAGAGAGTCTCTCATTTTGTCACTTTCATATACTAGTGGGAATTTTTCATTATAGAACTTGGCTTGTATATTCCAATGATGGGCTTCCTCAAAATGCCCTAGGTCTTCGTGAGCAAGCGAGTTGGATGCACAACCACTTAGTTTCTTTTGTTGAGCTTTCATATACTTATAGCTCTAGTGCATCCGTTGCATGGCAATCCCTACTCACTCACATTGATATCTATTGATGGGCATCTCCATAGCCCGTTGATACGCCTTGTTGATGTGAGACTATCTTGTCCCTTTTGTCTTCTCTACAACCACCATTCTATTCCACATTTAGTGCTATATCAATGGGTCATGCTCATGTATTGCGTGAAGATTGAAAAAGTTTGAGAATGTCATAAGTATGAAACAATTTCTTGGCTTGTCATTGGGGTTGTGCATGATTTAAATACTTTGTGTGGTGAAGATAGAGCATAGCCAGACTATATGATTTTGCAGGGATAACTTTCTTTGGCCATGTTATTTTGAGAAGACATGATTGCTTTTTAGTATGCTTGAAGTATTATTATTTTTATGTCAATATTAAACTTTTGTCTTGAATCTTTCGGATCCGAATATTCATACCACAATTAAGAAGAATTACATTGAAATTATGCCAAGTAGCTCTCCGCATCAAAAATTCTGTTTTTATCTTTTACCTACTTGAGGACGAGCAGGAATTATGCTTGGGGATGCCTGATACGTCTCCAACGTATCTATAATTTTTTATTGCTCCATGCTATATTATCTACTGTTTTGGACAATATTGGGCTTTATTATCCACTTTTATATTATTTTTGGGACTAAGCTATTAACCGGAGGCCCAACCCAGAATTGTTGTCTTTTTGCCTATTTCAGAGTTTCAAAGAAATGGAATATCAAATGGAGTTCAAACGGAATGAAACCTTCGGGAACGTGATTTTCTCACCGAATATGATCCAGGAGACTTGGACCCTACGTCAAGAAAGAAAGGAGGGAGGCACGAGGTAGGGGGCTCTCCCACCCCCCAGGGCGCGCCCTCCACCCTTGTGGGCCCCCTGTTGCTCCACCGACGTACTCCTTCCACCTATATATACCTACGTACCGCCAAACGATCAGATACAGAGCCAAAAACCTAATTCCACCGCCGCAACCTTCTGTACCCACGAGATCCCATCTTGGGGCCTGTTCTGGAGCTCCGTCGGAGGAGGCATCCACCACGGAGGGCTTCTACATCATCATAGCCCCTCCGATGAAGTGTGAGTAGTTTACCTCAGACCTTTGGGTCCATAGTTAGTAGCTAGATGGCTTCTTCTCTCTTTTTGAATCTCAATACAATGTTCTCCCCCTCTCTTGTGGAGATCTATTCGATGTAATCTTCTTTTTGCGGTGTGTTTGTTGAGGCCGATGAATTGTGGGTTTATGATCAAGATTATCTATGAACAATATTTGAATCTTCTCTGAATTCTTTTATGTATGATTGGTTATCTTTGCAAGTCTCTTCGAATTATCAGTTTGGTTTGGCCTACTAGATTGATCTTTCTTGCAATGGGAGAAGTGCTTAGCTTTGGGTTCTGTCGGTGGAAACGACACCTATGGGATCACAAGAATCCCTACTACGGTTGCGGGGTGCGGGGTTGAAAGAAGAGCGGATCAAACAGATAGCACACGGTTCATTTATCCAGGTTCGGGCCGCGAGGATGCGTAAAACCCTACTCCTACTTTGGTGGATGTATATTTGTGTTCTTGAACTAGCTATGGGGCGTGAGGAGCTCCAAAAAGCCGAATCCCTTTCCTGTTCGCCTCGGGCCTCCTTTTATAGGGAAAAAGGGGTTGCCAGAGTGGCACACAGGAGGTGGAAAGGGCACAGTGTTGCGAGGTTATCCCTTGCATTACATGACATGGCGCATTTAATGCGTCTGCTTAGGTGTCCTCTTGCTTTATCGGGGACGGGGGCGCAGCCCATCCCGTCCGTTGCCGCTCTTCCTCGTGTTGACACGAGTCCTGGCCAGCGGTGCGTGCGATGCCATGTAGGCAGGCAGCCAGCTGAGGTGGCGTGGTGGTGGAGTCTTTACGAAGATTTACATGCCGCCACGCAGGTGCCTGCCCAGTTGGTTGGGGCGGCGGCTGCATGTGAACGGCGGTGGAGGCTTGGTTGGCGCGGGCCTGGCGGTGGCCCTGTAGATGTCCTCGGCAAGGGCCTTGCCGGGGGCCCGGCAAGGGTCTTGCCGTGGCTGGGATCTCGCCAAGGGTTGTCGTCTTCTAGTGCTCATCTGATCCTAAATGTTTCTTCACAAAGATCTGCATGCCACCACAGAGGTGTCTCCCGAGCCCTTGCCCCAACATAGTGGACCATGGTGGGGGCCGTGGACTCAAGGGTGACTCCCTCCATAGGCGTGGGGCGAGCTGCCGCGGCAAGGGTCTTGCCGGGGATGCTAAGGCTGATCCCGGCAAGGATCTTGTCGGTGGGAGCCCGCTTCGTCCCTTTGCTCTTCGTGGTCTTGTCCTTGGTGTTGTTCCAGCCACCTTGGGCTTCGGTCTTACCCTGGCTCACCTCCCTTGCACTGCTTGGTGTGGCCGTGGGCATGGCTCTGACTGCCCGTGCACAGTCATAGGGGTACAAAAAGTGTACCCCTCTTTTTGTACACCGACAGGTTCAATCTTGCGGTGTCCTTTACCAGTGACAGTAGGGGCAGCAAGGCACGTATTGTATTTTTGCCATCGAGGATAACAAGATGGGGTTTTTATCATATTGCATGAATTTATCCCTCTACATCATGTCATCTTGCTTAAGGCATTACTCTGTTTTCTTGAACTTAATACTCTAGATGCATGCTGGATAGCGGTCGATGAGTGGAGTAATAGTAGTAGATGCAGGCAGGAGTCAGTCTACTTGTCTCGGACGTGATGCCTATATACATGATCATACCTAGATATTCTCATAACTATGCTCAATTCTGTCAATTGCTCAAAAGTAATTCGTTCACCCATCGTAAAATACTTATGCTCTTGAGAGAAGCCACTAGTGAAATCTATGGCCCCCGGGTCTATATTCATCATATCAATCTTCCATCACTTTATTATTGCCTTTGCTTTTTTACTATGCTTTTAACTTTTCATCTTTATCACAAAACTACCAAAAATATTATCTATCAGATCTCACTCTTGTAAGTGACAGTGAAGGGATTGACAACCCCTTATCGCGTTGGTTGCTAGGAGTTATTTGCTTTGTGCAGGTATGAGGGACTCGCGCGTAGCCTCCTACTGGATTGATACCTTGGTTCTCAAAAACTGAGGGAAATACTTACGCTACTTTGCTGCATCATCCTTTGCTCTTCAAGGAAATCCAACGCAGTGCTCAAGAGGTAGCAGTAGCTATGCCCCTATCCTTCAGGTTAGATTTGGAATCTTGAACTACGTTGTAGATGTCCGCGGAGACTTGATCTTCGACGGATTCGAGACCACGGCAGCCGCTCCCTGTCACTGCGATGAACATGACTTAAATCTGTCACCGGACCACACCCAGGAGATAGAACCTGCAACTGCTCTGGCCCTAGATCCGGAGCAGACCGCACCACCTGAGGACGGGAGGCCCAGCCCCGCCTCGGAAGCCGCAGACTCAGCAGCGTCGGAGCCGCACACGGACCCAACCTCGAGTCGGATCTGTGTCACCAGAACCTCGGACTCGTTACCGGCAACAGGTTCCGAACCATGTGCATCCGCGCACGTCGAGCTTGATCAGACATCGATCATCGAATTCAACTCCGCAGACATCTTCCGGCACTCGCCTTTGGGCGACGTGCTAAACTCATTAAAAACACTCTCCTTAGTGGGGGACTCACAGCCGAATTATATCCGATTCGAACTGGAGGCCGATGACGGAGAATTTTTCTTCCCACCCACCGCCCAGTTCATAGCCACTGTCGAGGTGTTGGAAATATGCCCTAGAGGCAATAATAAAATGGTTATTATTATATTTCCTTGTTCGTGATAATTGTCTACTGTTCATGCTATAGTTGTGTTAATCAGAAATCGTAATACATGTGTGAATACATAGACCACAACATCTCCCTAGTGAGCCTCTAGTTGACTAGCTCGTTGATCAATAGATGGTTACGGTTTCCTAACCATGGACATTGGATGTCATTGATAGCGGGATCACATCATTAGGAGAATGATGTGATGGACAAGACCCAATCCTAAGCATAGCACAAAGATCGTATAGTTCGTCTGCTAGAGCTTTTCTAATGTCAAGTATCCTTTCCTTAGACCATGAGATTGTGCAACTCCCGGATACCGTAGGAGTACTTTGGGTGTGCCAAATGTCACAACGTAACTGGGTGGCTATAAAGGTGCACTACGGGTAACCCCGAAAGTATCTATTGGGTTGGCACGAATCGAGACTCGGATTTGTCACTCCGTATGACGGAGAGGTATCTCTGGGCCCACTCGGTAAGACATCATCATAATGAGCTCAATGTGACTAAGGGGTTGGTCACGAGATGATGTGTTATGGAACGAATAAAGATACTTGCCGTAACGAGAATGAACAAGGTATCGGTATACCGATGATCGAATCTCGGGCAAGTGCTATACCAGTAGACAAAGGGAATCGTATACGGGATTGATTGAATCCTTGACATCGTGGTTCATCCGATGAGATCATCGTGGAACATGTGGGAGCCAACATGGATATCCAGATCCTGCTGTTGGTTATTGGCCGGAGAGATGTCTCGGTCATGTCTGCATAGTTCCCGAACCCGTAGGGTCTACACACTCAAGGTTCGGTGAAGCTAGAGTTGTAATGGGAATTGTATGTGCTTACCGAATGTTGTTCGGAGTCCCGGATGATATCCCGGACGTCACAAGGAGTTCCGGATTGGTCCGGAGGTGAAGATTTATATATGGGAAGTCATCGTACGGTCACCGGGAGAGTTCCGAGGTTTGTCGGCATAGTACCGGGACCACCGAAGCGGTTCCGGGGGTCCACCGGGAGGGTCCACCTGCCCCGAAGGACCTACTGGGCTGTAGTTGGGTGGGAACCAGCCCCTTAGTGGGCTGGTGCGCCCCCCAAGGGCCCAAGGCGCCTAGGGTTGGAAACCTAGGGGGCCGCTGCCCCCCCCCCCCGAGGGCGCCCCCCCCTAGCTGGAAACCCTAAGGGGGTCGCTGCCCCCACGGGGGCCGCCGCCCCCCTAGATGGATCTAGGGGGCCGGCCCCCTCTCCCCTTCCCCCTATAAATAGTGGGGGGGGTGGGGGGGCAACCGTACCCCCTTCTCCTGGCGCAACCCTACCCCTCTCCCTCCTCGTCTCTCGCAGTGCTTGGCGAAGCCCTGCTGGAGTGCCACGCTCCTCCACCACCACCACGCCGTCGTGCTACTGCTGGACGAGTCTTCCCCAACCTCTCCCTCTCTCCTTGCTGGATCAAGGCGCGGGAGACGTCACCTGGCTGCACGTGTGTTGAACACGGAGGCACCGTTGTTCGATGCTTAGATCGGATTCGGCTGCGATCTGAATCGCTTCGTGTACGACTCCACCGACCGCGTTCTTGCAACGCTTCCGCATCGCGATCTTCAAGGGTATGAAGATGCACTCCCCTCTCTCTCATTGCTAGCCTCTCCATAGATTGATCTTGTTGATGCGTAGAAAGTTTTTAATTTCTGCAACGATCCCCAACAGTGGTATCAGAGCTAGGTCTATGTGTAGTTTCTATGCACGAGTAGAACACAAGTTGTTGTGGGCATCGATTTTGTCAATTTACTTGCCGTTACTAGTCTTGTCTTGATTCAGCGGCATCGTGGGATGAAGCGGCCCAGACCGACCTTACACGTACGCTTACGTGAGACAGGTTCCACCGACTGACATGCACTAGTTGCATAAGGTGGCTAGCGGGTGACAGTCTCTCCCACTTTACTCGGATCGGATTCGATGAAAAGGGTACTTATGAAGGGTAAATAGAAATTGGCATATCACGTTGTGGTTTTGGCGTAGGTAAGAAACGTTCTTGCTAGAAACCTATAGCAGCCACGTAAAAACTTGCAACAACAATTAGAGGACGTCTAACTTGTTCTTGCAGCATATGCCGTGTGATGTGATATGGCCAAAAGGATGTTATGAATGATATATGTGATGTATGAGATTGATCATGTTCTTATAATAGGAATCACGACTTGCATGTCGATGAGTATGACAACCGGCAGGAGCCATAGGAGTTGTCTTAATTTATTGTGTGACTCGCGTGTCACTAAAAACACCATGTAATTACTTTACTTTATTGCTAACTGTTAGCCATAGTAGTAGAAGTAATAGTTGGCGAGACAACTTCATGAAGACACTATGATGGAGATCCTGGTGTCATGCCGGTGACGATGATGATCATGGCGCCCCGAAGATGGAGATCAAAAGGAGCAAAATGATATTGGCCATATCATGTCACTATTTGATTGCATGTGATGTTTATCATGTTTTTGCATCTTATTTGCTTAGAACGACGGTAGCTTAAATAAGATGACCCCTCGCAATAATTTCAAGAAAGTTTTCCCCCTAACTATGCACCGTTGCTAAGGTCCATTGTTCCGAAGCACCACGTGATGATCGGGTGTGATAGGTTCTAACGTTTGCATACAACGGGTGTAAGCCAGATTTACACACGCAATACACTTAGGTTGACTTGATGAGCCTAGCATGTATAGACATGGCCTTGGAACATGGAAGACCGAAAGGTCGAACATAAGTCGTATAGAAGATACGATCAACATGAAGATGTTCACCGATGATGACTAGTCCATCTCACGTGATGATAGGACACGGCCTAGTTGACTCGGATCATGCATCACTTAGATGACTAGAGGGATGTCTGTCTAAGTGGGAGTTCATTAAATAATTTGATTAGATGAACTTAATTATCATGAACATAGTCTAAAATATTTGCAATATGTCTTGTAGATCAAATGGCCCACGCTAATGTTGCCCTCAACTTCAACGCGTTCCTAGAGAAAACCAAGCTAAAAGACAATGGTAGCAACTACACGGACTGGGTCCGTAACTTGAGTATTATCCTCATAGCTGCCAAGAAAGCATTTGTCCTTGAAGCACCGCTAGGTGATGCACCTGTTTTCCCAGCAAATCAAGACGTTATGAACGCCTGACAGCCGCTAGTGATGATTACTCCTTGGTTCAGTGCGTCATGCTTTACAGCTTAGAACCAGGGCTCCAAAAGCATTTTGAGCAGCACAGAGCATATGAGATGTTCCAAGAGCTGAAAATGGTTTTCCAAGCTCATGCCCGAGTCGAGAGATATGAAGTCTCCGACAAGTTCTATAGTTGTAAGATGGAGGAGAATAGTTCTGTCAGCGAGCACATACTCAAAATGTCTGGGTTGCACAATCGCTTATCTCAGCTGGGAGTTAATCTCCCGGATGATGCGGTCGTTGACAGAATCCTTCAGTCACTCCCACCTAGCTACAAGAGCTTTGTGATGAACTTCAATATGCAGGGATGGAAAAGACCATTCCTGAGGTATATTCAATGCTGAAATCAGCGGAGGTGGAGATCAAAAAGGAACATCAAGTGTTGATGGTGAATAAAACCACTAAGTTCAAGAAAGGCAAGGGTAAGAAGAACTTCAAGAAGGACAGCAAGGGAGTTGCCGCGCCCGGTATGTCAGTTGCCGGGAAGAAGCCAAAGCATGGACCCAAGCCTGAGACTGAGTGCTTTTATTGCAAGGGAAACGGTCACTGGAAGCAGAACTGCCCCAAGTACTTAGCGGATAAGAAGTCTGGCAATACCGAAGGTATATGTGATATACATGTTATTGATGTGTACATAACCTGCACTCGTAGTAGCTCCTGGGTATTTGATGTTGGGGAACGTAGCAGAAATTCAAAATTTTCCTACGTATCACCAAGATCTATCTATGGAGAGACCAGCAACGAGGGGAAGAAGAGTGCATCTACATACCCTTGTAGATCACTAAGCGGAAGCGTTCAAGTGAACGGGGTTGATGGAGTCGTACTCGCCGTGATCCAAGTCACCGATGACCAAGTGCCGAACGGATGGCACCTCCGCGTTCAACACACGTACAGCCCGGTGACGTCTCCCATGCCTTGATCCAGCAAGGAGAGAGGGAGAGGTTGAGGAAGACTCCGTCCAGCAGCAGCACAACAGCGTGGTGGTGGTGGAGGAGCGTGGCAATCCTGCAGAGCTTCGCCAAGCACCGCGAGAGAGGAGGAGGGAGAGAGGTAGGGCTGCGCCTGGGAGAGGTAAACCTCCTGTGTTGGCAGCCCCCAAAACCTCCAGTATATATAGGGGAAGGGGAGGGGCTGCGCCCCCATCTAGGGTTCCCTCCCTAGGGGTGGCGGCAGCCCCAAAACCCATCTAGGGTTGCGGCCAAGGGGGGAGAGGGGGAGGCGCACCAGGGGTGGGCCTTAGGGCCCATCTGCCCTAGGGTTTGCCCCCTTCCCCTCTAGGAGGCGCCTTGGGCCTTGGTGGAGGGGCGCACCAGCCCACCTGGGGCTGGTCCCCTTCCACACTTGGCCCATGCAGCCCTCCGGGGCCGGTGGCCCCACTTGGTGGACCCCCGGACACCTCCGGTGGTCCCGGTACACTACCGGTGATGCCCAGAACACTTCCGGTGGCCAAAACCATACTTCCTGTATATAAATCTTTACCTCCGGACCATTCCGGAACTCCTCGTGACGTCCGGGATCTCATCCGTGACTCCGAACAACATTCGGTAACCACATACGAACTTCCTTTATAACCCTAGCGTCATCGAACCTTAAGTGTGTAGACCCTACGGGTTCGGGAACCATGCAGACATGACCGAGATGTTCTCCGGTCAATAACCAACAACGGGATCTGGATACCCATGTTGGTTCCCACATGTTCCACGATGATCTCATCGGATGAACCACGATGTCGAGGATTCGATCAATCCCGTATACAATTCCCTTTGTCTAGCGGTATTGTACTTGCCCGAGATTCGATCATCGATATCCCGATACCTTGTTCAATCTCGTTACCGGCAAGTCTCTTTACTCGTTCCATAACACATCATCCCGTAATCAACTCCTTGATCACATTGTGCACATTATGATGATGTCCTACCGAGTGGGCCCAGAGATACCTCTCCGTCACACAGAGTGACAAATCCCAATCTCGATTCGTGCCAACCCAACAGACACTTTTGGAGATACCTGTACTGTACCTTTATATCCACCCAGTTACGTTGTGACATTTGGCACACCCAAAGTATTCCTACGGTATCCGGGAGTTGCACAATCTCATGGTCTAAGGAAATGATACTTGACATTAGAAAAGCTTTAGCATATGAACTACACGATCTTTTGTGCTAGGCTTAGGATTGGGTCTTGTCCATCACATCATTCTCCTAATGATGTGATCCCGTTATCAATGACATCCAATGTCCATGGTCAGGAAACCGTAACCATCTATTGATCAACGAGCTAGTCAACTAGAGGCTTACTAGGGACATGGTGTTGTCTATGTATCCACACATGTATCTGAGTTTCCTATCAATACAATTCTAGCATGGATAATAAATGATTTATCATGAACAAGGAAATATAATAATAACCTATTTATTATTGCCTCTAGGGCATATTTCCAACAGTCTCCCACTTGCACTAGAGTCAATAATCTAGTTCACATCGCCATGTGATTAACATTCACAGGTCACATTGCCATGTGACCAACATCCAAAGAGTTTACTAGAGTTCATAATCTAGTTCACATCACTATGTGATTAACACTAAATGAGTTCTGGGTTTGATCATGTTGCTTGTGAGAGAGGTTTTTGTCAACGGGTATGCAACATTCAGATCCGTATGTACTTCGCAAATCTCTACGCTATATTTGGAGCCATTTCAAATAACTGTTCTACTTGGAGCTATTCCAAATTGTTGCTCCATTATATGTATCCAGCATCTCTACTCAAAGCTATCCGGATAGGTGTTAAGCTTGCATCGACGTAACTCTTTACGTCGAACTCTTTATCACCTCCATAACCGAGAAACATATCCTTATTCCTCTAAGGATAATCTTGACCGCTATCTGGTGATCTACTCCTAGATCAGCTTTGTACCCTCTAGCCAGACATGTGGCAAGGCACATGTCAGGTGCGGTACACAGCATAGCATACTATGGAGCCTATGTCTAAGCTTAGGGCACGACCTTCGTCCTTTCTCTCTGTTCTGCCGTGGTCGAGCTTTAAGTCTTAACTTCGTACCTTACAACTCAGGCAAGAACTTCCTTCTTTGACTGATCCATCTTGAACACCTTCAAGATCATGTCAAGGTATGTGCTCATTTGAAAGTACCATTAAGCGTTTTGATCTATCCCTATAGATCTTGATGCTCAATGTTTAAGCAGCCTAATCTAGGTTTTCCATTTAAAAACACTTTTCAAATAACCCTATATACTTTCCAGAAATTCTACATTATTTCTGATCATCAATATGTCAACAACATATACTCATCAGAAATTCTATAGTGCTCCCACTCACTTCTTTGGAAATACAAGTTTCTCATAAACTTTGTATAAACCCAAAATCTTTGATCATCTCATCAAAGTGTACATTCCAACTCCGAGATGCTTACTCCAGTCCATAGAAGGATTCCTGGAGCTTTGCATACTTGTTAGCATCTTTCAGGATCGACAAAATCTTCTGGTTGTATCACATGCAACCTTTCCTCAAGAAAATCATCAAGGAAACAATATTTTGACATCCTATCTGCAAGATTTCATAAATAATGCAGTACCTGCTAATTCCAACAGACTTTTAGCATCGCTACGAGTGAGAAAGTCTCATCGTAGTCAACTCCTTGAACTTGTCGGGAAACATCTTAATGACAAGTCGAGTTTTCTCATTGTTTGTCTTCCTTTTAAAATCCATATGTACCCAACAGCCTTACGACCATCAAGTAGTTCTTTCAAAGTCTACACTTTGTTTTCATACATGGATCCTCTCTCGGATTTTATGGCCTCGAGCCATTTTTCGGAATCCGGGCCCACCATCGCTTCTCCACAGCTCATAGGTTCATCGTTGTCCAACAACGTGACCTTTTAAGACAGGGTTACCACTTAGAAGTTGTACACACCCTTGTCAACCTATGAGGTTCGATAGTAACTTGATCTGAAGCTCCATGATCATCATCATTAGCTTTCTCTTCAACTGAGGCAGGGGCCACAAAAACATTTTTCCTGTGCTTGCGCTACTCTCTGCCTGAAGTGAAGGTTCAACAACCTTATCAAGTTCTATCTTCCTTCCACTCAATTCTTTTGAGAGAAACTTTTCCTCGAGAAAGGACCCGATTCTAGAAACAATCCCTATTGCTTTCAGATCTGAATTAGGAGGTATACCCAACTGTTTTGGGTGTCCTATCAAGATGCATTTTATCCGCTTTGGGTTCGAGCTTATCAACCTGAAAAATTTTCACATAAGCGTCGCAGCCCCAAACTTTTAAGAAACGACAACTCAGGTTTCTCCAAACCATAGTTCAAACGGTTTCGTCTCAACGGAATTACGTGGTGCCCTATTAAAGTGAGTGCGGTTGTCTCTAATGCCTAACCCATGAACGATAGTGGTAATTCGATAAGAGACATCATGGTACGCACCATATCCAATAGGGTGCAACTATGATGTTCGGACACACCATCACACTATGGTGTTCCGGGCGGTATTAGTTGTGAAATAATTTCCACAGTTCCAAACTCGTAACTCAGATATTCATTTCTATGATCATATCATAGACATTTTATCCTCTTATCACGAAGATCTTCAACTTCACTCTGAAATTACTTGAACCATTCAATAATTCAGACTTGTGTTTCATCAAGTAAATATACTCAGTATCTACTTAAATCATCTGTGAAGTAAGAATATAACGATATCCACTGCGTGCCTCAGCACTCATTGAACTGCACACATCAAAATGTGTTACTTGCAACAAGTTGCTACCTTGTTCCATCTTACTGAAAACGAGGCTTTTCAGTCATCTTGCCCATGTGGTAAGATTTGCATATCTCAAGTGATTCAAAATCAAGTGAGTCCAAATGGTCCATCTGCATGGAGTTTCTTCATGCGTATATACCAATAGACATGGTTCACATTACTCAATCCTTTTTCAAAAATGAGTGAGTCCAAAGATCCATCAACATGGAGCTTCTTCATGCGTTTTATACCAATATGACTTACATGGCAGTGCCACAAGTAGGTGGTACTATCTTATATCTTTTGGCATGAACATGTGTATCACTATGATCAAGATTCAATAAACCATTCATTTTAGGTGCAAGACCATTGAAGGTATTATTCAAATAAATAGAGTAACCATTATTCTCCTTAAATGAATAATCGTATTGCGATAGACATAATCCAATTATGTCTATGCTCAACGCAAACACCAAATAACAATTATTCAGGTTTAACACCAATCTCGACGGTAGAGGGAGCGTGCGATGCTTGATCATATCAACCTTAGAAACACTTCCAACACATCTCGTCAGCTCACCTTTAGCTAGTCTCCGTTTATTCCGTAGCTTTTATTTCGAGTTACTAACACTTAGCAATCGAACCGGTATCTAATACCCTGATGCTACTAGGAGTACTAGTAAAGTACACATTCACATAATGTATATCCAATATACTTCTATCGACAGCCTTCTCATCTACCAAGTATCTAGGGTAATTCTGCTCCAGTGGCTGTTCCCCTTATTACAGAAGCACTCAGTCTCGGGTTTGGGTTCAACCTTGGGTTTCTCCACTAGAGCAGCAGCTGATTTGCTGTTTCATGAAGTATCCCTTCTTGCCCTTGCCCTTCTTGAAACTAGTGGTTTCACTAACCATCAACAATTGATGCTCCTTCTTGATTTCTACTATCGCGGTGTCGAACATCGCGAATATTCCAAGGATCATCATATCTATCCCTGATATGTTATAGTTCATTACGAAGCTCTAGCAGCTTGGTGGCAATGACTTTGGAGAAACATCACTATCTTATCTGGAAGATCAACTCCCACTTGATTCAAGTGATTGTTGTACTCAGACAATCTCAGCACAAGCTCAACGATTGAGCTTTTCTCCCTTAGTTTGCAGGCCAAGAAAATCGTCGGAGGTCTTATACCTCTTGACGTGGGCACGAGCCTGAAATCCCAATTTCAGCCCTCGAAACATCTCATATGTTCCGCGACATTTCAAAAAATGTCTTCGGTGCCTCAATTCTAAACCATTTAACATTACCGAACTGTCACGTAGTTATCTAAACGTGTATGTCCGATGTTCGCAACATCCACAAACGACGTTTGGGGTTCAGCACACTGAGCGGTGCATTAAGGACATAAGCCTTCTACTGTCCGCATAATTGCTACTGTCAACTTTCAACTATATTTTCTCTAGGAACGTATCTAACTCAGTAGAACTAAAGCGCGAGCTTACGACATAATTTGCAAAGATCTTTTGACTATGTTCAGGATAATTAAGTTCATCTTATGAACTCCCACTCAGATAGACATCCCTCTAGTCATCTAAGTGATTACATGATCCGAGTCAACTAGGCCGTGTCCGATCATCACGTGAGACGGACTAGTCATCATCGGTGAACATCTTCATGTTGATCGTATCTACCATACGACTCATGCTCGACCTTTCGGTCTCTTGTGTTCAGAGGCCATGTCTTTACATGCTAGGCTCGTCAAGTCAACTTAAGTGTTTCGCGTGTGTAAATCTGGCTTACACCCGTTGTATGTGAACGTAAGAATCTATCACACCCGATCATCACGTGGTGCTTCGAAACGACGAACTTTCGCAACGGTGCACAGTTAGGGGGAACACTTTCTTGAAATTTTAATGAGGGATCATCTTATTTACTACCGTCGTTCTAAGAAAATAAGATGTATAAACATGATAAACATCACATGCAATCAAATAGTGACATGATATGGCCAATATCATATTGCTCCTTTTGATCTCCATCTTCGGGGCTCCATGATCATCATCGTCACCGGCATGACACCATGATCTCCATCATCATGATCTCCATCATCGTGTCTTCATGAAGTTGTCACGTCAACTATTAATTCTACTACTATGGCTAACGCTTTAGCAATAAAGTAAAGTAATTACATGACGATTTAAGTTGACACGCAGGTCATAAATAAATTAAGACAACTCCTATGGCTCCTGCCGGTTGTCATACTCATCGACATGCAAGTCGTGATTCCTATTACAAGAACATGATCATCTCATACATCACATATATCATACATCACATCCTTTGGCCATATCACATCACATGGCATACCCTGCAAAAACAAGTTAGACGTCCTCTAATTGTTGTTTGCATGTTTTACGTGGCTGCTATGGGTTTCTAGCAAGAACGTTTCTTACCTACGCAAAACCACAACGTGATATGTCAATTGCTATTTACCCTTCATAAGGACCCTTTTCATCGAATCCGATCCGACTAAAGTGGGAGAGACTGGCACCCGCTAGCCACCTTATGCAACTAGTGCATGTCAGTCGGTGGAACCTGTCTCACGTAAGTGTACGTGTAAGGTCGGTCCGGGCCGCTTCATCCCACAATGCCGCCGAATCAAGATTGACTAGTAACGGTAAGAATATTGAACAAAATCAACGCCCGCAACTACTTTGTGTTCTACTCGTGCATGGAATCTACGCAATAGACCTAGCTCATGATGCCACTGTTGGGGAACGTAGCAGAAATTCAAAATTTTCCTACGTATCACCAAGATCTATATATGGAGAGACCAGCAACGAGGGGAAGAAGAGTGCATCTACATACCCTTGTAGATCGCTAAGCGGAAGCATTCAAGTGAACGGGGTTGATGGAGTCGTACTCGCTGTGATCCAAATCACCGATGACCAAGTGCCGAACGGACGGCACCTCCGCGTTCAACACACGTACAGCCCGGTGACGTCTCCCATGCCTTGATCCAGCAAGGAGAGAGGGAGAGGTTTAGGAAGACTCCATCCAGAAGCAGCACAACGGCGTGGTGTTGGTGGAGGAGCGTGGCAATCCTGCAGAGCTTCGCCAAGCACCGCGAGAGAGGAGGAGGGAGAGAGGTAGGGCTGCGCCTGGGAGAGGTAAAACTCCTCTGTTGGCAGCCCCCAAAACCTCAAGTATATATAGGGGAAGGGGAGGGGCTGCGCCCCCATCTAGGGTTCCCTCCCTAGGGGTGGCGGCAGCCCCAAAACCCATCTAGGGTTGCGGCCAAGGGGGGGAGAGGGGGAGGCGCACCAGGGGTGGGCCTTAGGGCCCATCTGCCCTAGGGTTTGCACCCTTCCCCTCTAGGAGGCGCCTTGGGCCTTGGTGGAGGGGCGCACCAGCCCACCTGGGGCTGGTCCCCTTCCACACTTGGCCCATGCAGCCCTCCGGGGCCAGTGGCCCCACTTGGTGGACCCCCGGACACCTCCGGTGGTCCCGGTACACTACCGGTGATGCCCAGAACACTTCCGGTGGCCAAAACCATACTTCCTATATATAAATCTTTACCTCCGGACCATTCCGGAACTCCTCGTGATGTCCGGGATCTCATCCGGGACTCCGAACAACATTCGGTAACCACATACGAACTTCCTTTATAACCCTAGCGTCATCGAACCTTAAGTGTGTAGACCCTACGGGTTCGAGAACCATGCAGACATGACCGAGACGTTCTCCGGTCAATAACCAATAGCGGGATCTGGATACCCATGTTGGTTCCCACATGTTCCACGATGATCTCATCGGATGAACCACGATGTCGAGGATTCGATCAATCCCGTATACAATTCCCTTTGTCTAGCGGTATTGTACTTGCCCGAGATTCGATCGTCGGTATCCCGATACCTTGTTCAATCTCGTTACCGGCAAGTCTCTTTACTCATTCCGTAACACATCATCCCGTAATCAACTCCTTGATCACATTGTGCACATTATGATGATGTCCTACCGAGTGGGCCCAGAGATACCTCTCCATCACACGGAGTGACAAATCCCAGTCTCGATTCGTGCCAACCCAACAGACACTTTTGGAGATACCTGTAGTGTACCTTTATAGCCACCCAGTTACGTTGTGACGTTTGGCACACCCAAAGTATTCCTATGGTATCCGGGAGTTGCACAATCTCATGGTCTAAGGAAATGATACTTGACATTAGAAAAGCTTTAGCATATGAACTACACGATCTTTTGTGCTAGGCTTAGGATTGGGTCTTGTCCATCACATCATTCTCCTAATGATGTGATCCCGTTATCAATGACATCCAATGTCCATGGTCAGGAAACCGTAACCATCTATTGATCAACGAGCTAGTCAACTAGAGGCTTACTAGGGACATGGTGTTGTCTATGTATCCACACATGTATCTGAGTTTCCTATCAATACAATTCTAGCATGGATAATAAATGATTTATCATGAACAAGGAAATATAATAATAACCTATTTATTATTGCCTCTAGGGCATATTTCCAACATTTGATACCGGTGCGGTTGCTCATATTTGTAACTCAAAATAGGAGCTGCGGAATAAGCGAAGACTGGCGAAGGATGAGGTGACGATGCGCGTCGGGAATGGTTCCAAGGTCGATGTGATCGCCGTCGGCATGCTACCTCTACATTTACCGACGGGATTAGTTTTAAACCTCAATAATTGTTATTTAGTACCAGCTTTGAGCATGAACATTGTATCTGGATCTCGTTTAGTGCGAGATGGCTACTCATTTCAATATGAGAATAATGGTTGTTGTATTTATGGTCATGCCCCGTTGGTCAATGGTTTATTCTTATTTAATCTCGAACGTGATGTTACGCATATTCATAGTGTGAATGCCAAAAGATGTAAGGTGATAATGATAGTCCCACATACTTGTGGCATTGCCGCCTTGGTCACATTGGTGTCAAACGCATGAAGAAACTCCATGCAGGTGGACTTTTGGAGTCTCTTGATTATGAATCATTTGACATGTGCGAACCATGCCTCATGGGCAAAATGACCAAGACTCCGTTCTCTGAAACAATGGAGTGAGCAACCAACTTATTGGAAATCATACATGCTGATGTGTGTGGTCCAATGAGTGTTCAGGTTCGCGGTGGTTATCGTTATGTTCTCACCCTCACTAATGACTTAAGTAGATATGGGTATGTCTATGATACGTCTCCAACGTATATATAATTTTTGATTGCTCCATGCTATATTATCTTCTGTTTTGGATGTTTATGGGCTTTCTTAAACACTTTTATATTATTTTTGGGACTAACCTATTAACCCAGAGCCCAGTGCCAATTCCTATTTTTTACCTTGTTTCAGTGTTTCGAAGAAAAGGAATATCAAACGGAGGCGAAACTGAATGAAACCTTTTGGAGAAGTTATTTTTGGAAGGAAAACAACCTGATAGACTTGGAGTGCATGTTAGGAAAGAAACGAGGGAGCCACGAGGTAGGGGGCGCGCCCACCCCCCTAGGGCGCGCCCTCCACCCTCGTGGGCCCCTCGTGGCTCCCCTGACGTACTTCTTCCTCCAATATATACCCATATACCCTAAAACGATCGGGGAACAGAATAGATCAGGAGTTCCACCGCTGCAAGCCTCTGTAGCCACCAAAAGTCAATCGGGACCCTGTTCCGGCAGCTTTCCGGAGGGGGGAACCCTCACCGGTGGTCATCTTAATCATCCCGGCAATCTCCATGACGAGGAGGGAGTAGTTCACCCTCGAGGCTGAGGGTATGTACCAGTAGCTATGTGTTTGATATCTCTCCCTCTCGTGTTCTTGATTTCGCACGATCTTGATGTATCGCGAGCTTTGCTATTATAGTTGGATCTTATGTTGCTTCTCCCCCTCTACTCTCTTGTAATGGATTGAGTTTTACCTTTGAAGTAATCTTATCGGATTGAGTCTTTAATAAGTTGAGAACACTTGATGTATGTCTTGTCGTGCGTATCTGTGGTGACAATGGGATATCACGTGATTCACTTGATGTATGTCTTGGTGATCAACTTGCGGGTTCCACCCATGAACCTATGCATAGGGGTTGGCACACGTTTTCGTCTAGATTCTCCGGTAGAAACTTTGGGGCAATCTTTGAAGTACTTTGTGTTGGTTTGAATAGATGAATCTGAGATTGTGTGATGCATATCGTATAATCATACCCACAGATACTTGAGGTGACATTGGAGTATCTAGGTGACATTAGGGTTTGGTTGATTTGTGTCTTAAGGTGTTATTCTAGTACGAACTCTAGGGCTGTTTGTGACACTTATAGGAATAGCCCAATGGATTGATCAGAAAGAATAACTTTGAGGTGGTTTCGTACCCTACCATAATCTCTTCGTTTGTTCTCCGCTATTAGTGGCTTTGGAGTGACTCTTTGTTGCATGTCGAGGGATAGTTATATGATCCAATTATGTTATTATTGTTGAGGGAACTTGCACTAGTGAAAGTATGAACCCTAGGCCTTGTTTCCTGTCATTGCAATACCGTTTACGCTCACTTTTATCACTTGCTACCTTGCTGTTTTTATATTTTCAGATTACAAAAACCTATATCTACCATCCATATTGCACTTGTATCACCATCTCTTCGCCGAACTAGTGCACCTATACAATTTACCATTGTATTGGGTGTGTTGGGGACACAAGAGACTCTTTGTTATTTGGTTGCAGGGTTGCTTGAGAGAGACCATCTTCATCCTACGCCTCCCACGGATTGATAAACCTTAGGTCATCCACTTGAGGGAAATTTGCTGCTGTCCTACAAACCTCTACACTTGGAGGCCCAACAACGTCTACAAGAAGAAGGTTGCGTAGTAGACATCAAGCTCTTTTCTGGCGTCGTTACCGGGGAGGTTAGTGCTTGAAGGTATATCTTTAGATATTGCAATCGAATCTTTTAGTTTCTTGTTTCCGTGGTGCCTCTTGAACCAGAAAGTAGCGCAACTCAAGAAAATGTTTCTGTGGTGCCTGCACCGACTAGAGAGGAAGTTAATGATGATGATCAAGGAACTGCGGATCAAGTTACTACTGAACTTCGTAGGTCCACAAGGACACATTCCACACCAGAGTGGTATGGCAACCCTGTCCTAGAAATAATGTTGTTGGACAACGGTGAACCTTCAAACTATGAGGAAGCGATGGCGGGCCCATATTCCAACAAATGGCTTGAAAGCCATGAAATTCGAGATAGGATCCATGTATGAAAACAAAGTATGGACTTTGACAGACTTGCCCGATGATAGCCGAGCCATAGAAAATAAATGGATCTTTAAGAAGAATACATACGCGGATAGAAATGTGACCATCTATAAAGCTCGGCTTGTCGCTAAGGGTTATCGACAATTTCAAGGGGTTGACTACGATGAGACCTTCTCACCCGTAGCGAAGCTGAAGTCCGTCCGAATCATGTTAGCAATTGACGCATTCTATGATTATGAGATATGGCAAATGGACGTCAAAACGGCATTCCTTAATGGTTTCCTTAAGGAAGAATTATATATGATGCAGCCAAAAGGTTTTGTCGATCCTAAGAATGCTAACAAGGTATGCAAGCTCCAATGCTCAATCTATGGGCTGGTGCAAGCATCTCGGAGTTGGAACATTCGCTTTGATGAGATGATCAAAGCGTTTGGGTTTATGCAGATTTACGGAGAAGCCTATGTTTACAAGAAAGTGAGTGGGAGCTCTGTAGCATTTCTGATATTATATGTGGATGACATACTATTGATGGGAAATGATATAGAACTCTTGGAAAGCATAAAAGGCCTACTTGAATAAGTGGTTTTCAATGAAGGACCTTGGAGAAGCTGCTTATATATTAGGCATCAAGATCTATAGAGATAGATCGACACGCCTCATTGATCTTTCACAAAGCACGTACCTTGACAGATATTGAAGAAGTTCAGTATGGATCAGTCCAAGAAGGGGTTCTTGCCTGTACTGCAAGGTGTAAGATTGAGCACGGCTCAATGCCCGACCACGACAGAAGATAGAGAAAATATGAGTGTCATCCCCTATGCCTCGGCCATAGGGTATATTATGTATGCCATGTTGTGTACCAGACCTGACGTAAACCTTGCCGTAAGTTTGGTAGGAAGGTACCAAAGTAATCCCTGCATGGAACAATGGACAACGATCAAGAATATCCTGAAGTACCTGAAAAGGACTAAGGATATGTTTCTCGTTTATGGAGGTGACGAAGAGCTCGTCGTAAAGGGTTACGTCGATGCTAGTTTCGACACAGATCTGGATGACTCCAAGTCACAAACCGGATACGTGTATATTTTGAATGGTGGGGCAGTCAGCTGGTGCAGTTGCAAGCAAAGCATCGTGGCGGGATGTACATGTGAAGCGGAGTCCATGGCAGCCTTGGAGGCAGCACATGAAGCAATCTGGATGAAGGAGTTCATTACCGACCTAGGAGTTATTCCCAATGCGTCGGGCCCGATGGCTCTCTTCTGTGACAACACTGGAGCTATTACCCTGGCCAAGGAGCCCAGGTTTCACAACAAGACCAGGCATATCAAGCGTCGCTTCAACTCCCTTCATGAAAATGTTCAAGATGGAGACATAGATATTTGTAAAGTGCATACGGACCTAAATGTCGCAGATCCGTTGACTAAACCTCTTCCACGAGCAAAACATGATCAACACCAGAACTCTATGGGTGTTCGATTCATCACAATGTAACTGGATTATTGACTCTAGTGCAAGTGGGAGACTGTTGGAAATATGCCCTAGAGGCAATAATAAAATGGTTATTATTATATTTCGTTGTTCATGATAATTCTCTATTGTTCATGCTATAATTGTGTTAATCAGAAATCATAATACATGTGTGAATACATAGACCACAACATGTCCATAGTGAGCCTCTAGTTAACTAGCTCGTTGATGAATAGATGGTTACGGTTTCCTAACCATGGACATTGGATGTCATTGATAACGGGATCACATCATTAGGAGAATGATGTGATGGACAAGACCCAATCCTAAGCATAGCACAAAGATCGTATAGTTCGTCTGCTAGAGCTTTTCTAATGTCAAGTATCCTTTCCTTAGACCATGAGATTGTGCAACTCCCAGATACTGTAGGAGTACTTTGGGTGTGCCAAATGTCACAACATAACTGGGTGGCTATAAAGGTGCACTACGGGTAACCCCGAAAGTATCTGTTGGGTTGGCATGAATCGAGACTGGGATTTGTCACTCCGTATGACGGAGAGGTATCTCTAGGCCCACTCGGTAAGACATCATCGTAATGAGCTCAATGTGACTAAGGGGTGGGTCGCGGGATGATGTGTTATGGAACGAGTAAAGAGACTTGCCATAATGAGATTGAACAAGGTATCGGTATACCGACGATCGAATCTCGGGCAAGTGCTGTACCGGTAGACAAAGGGAATCGTATACGGGATTGATTGAATTCTTGACATCGTGGTTCATCCGATAAGATCATCGTGGAACATGTGGGAGACAACATGGGTATCAAGAATCCGCTGTTGGTTATTGGCCGGAGAGATGTCTCGGTTATGTCTGCATAGTTCCCGAGCCCGTAGGGTCGACACACTTAAGGTTCGGTGACGCTAGAGTTGTAATGGGAATTGTATGTGGTTACCAAATGTTGTTCGGAGTCCCGGATGAGATCCCGGACGTCACAAGGAGTTCCGGATTGGTCCGGAGGTGAAGATTTATATATGGGAAGTCATTATACGGTCACTGGAAGAGTTCGGAGGTTTGTCGGTATTGTACCGGGACCACCGAAGGGGTTCCGGGGGTCCATCGGGAGGCTCCACCTGCCCCGAAAGACCTAATGGGTTGTAGTTGGGTGGGAACCAGCCCCTTAATGGGCTGGTGCACCCCCCCAAGGGCCCAAGGTGCCTAGGGTTGGAAACCCTAGGGGGCCGCTGCCCCCCGGGGGCGCCCGCCCCCCCTCTAGATGGATTTAGGGGGCCGGACCGCTCTCCCCTTCCCCCTATAAATAGTAGGGGGTGGGAGGGCAACCGTACCCCCTTCTCCTGGCGCAGCCCTACCCCTCTCCCTCCTCGTCTCTCGCAGTGCTTGGCGAAGCCCTGCTGGAGTGCCACGCTCCTCCACCACCACCACGCCGTCGTGCTGCTGCTGGACGTAGTCTTCCCCAACCTCTCCCTCTCTCCTTGCTGGATTAAGGCGCGGGAGACGTCACCGGTTGCACGTGTGTTGAACGCGGAGGCACCGTTGTTCGGTGCTTAGATCGGATTCGTCCGCGATCTGAATCGCTTCGTGTACGACTCCACCGACCGCGTTCTTGCAACGCTTCCGCATTGTGATCTTCAAGGGTATGAAGATGCACTCCCCTTTCTCTTGTTGCTAGTCTCTCCATAGATTGATCTAGGTGATGCGTAGAATTTTTTTTAATTTCTGCAACGATCCCCAACACGAGGACCTAACCGACATGCTCGATTATGGCTCCAAAGACAACGATGGTATGGACGACGATGCCGGAGAAGAGGAGGCCCAAAACCCGCCGTTTACTGGACATTGGACGACCACTTCCTCGTATGACGTATACATGGTGGACACACCTAAAGAGAACAAGGGCGACAACAAGAAGGATCCAATTGAGGATAAACCTCCTGAGATACAATCAAAGCGCCGACATTAGCGGCGCCGCTCTAAATCATGCCGCAGCAAAGATAGCAACATCGGCACAGGAGAAGATAACACTCCGAACGGTGCCGAAGACAATGAAGACCCCGTTGAGGCAACTTCGAACAGGACGAACGGGAAGACGGGTAAGTTAGCCCTGATCAACAGGCCATACACGAGGACTCGGAGGACAGTAATTATCCTCTGCTCTCCGAGGAGGAGGTGAGCCTCGGCAACGAGGATTTTATCGTGCCTGAGGAACCTCTCGAGCAGGAGCGCTTTAAGCGCCAGCTAATAGCCACTACAAGGAGCCTGAAAAAGAAGCAGCAGCAGCTTCAAGCTGATCAAGATCTGCTCAACAATAGATGGACTGATGTCCTAGCAACCGAGGAATACGGCCTGAAGCGCCCAGCCAAAAGTTACCCGAAGCGCAAATTGCTACCTCAGTTCGATGATGAGGCACTGGAGCCCGTACCATCATCGCGTAATGCGGCTGACCGACCACCACATGGTCGAGATAAAGCGGCAACTCAAGCCGAACACCAGCCCGCTCCACCTCACCATAAAGGCAGAGATAAAACAACTCAGGGACATACATATGACCTGCGGCAGGACTTGAACAGTAGAGCAGGTTAGAACAGATCGATCTATGGATCATGGGGGCGCCCCCCGACACGCGACAACCGCTACCTAGCCGGACGCAATAATCACACTCACGCCCAGGCCGAGAACCGCATACAGACTCCATCCGAGCTATGTCGTGACGTGGCCCGATACAGAGGCGCCGCACACCCCCTTTGCTTCACCGATGAGGTAATGGAGCACGAATTCCCAGAAGGATTTAAACCAGTAAACATCGAATCATATGACGGGACAACAGACCCGCGGTGTGGATCAAGGATTTTCTTCTTCACATTCATATGGCCCACGATAGTGATCTCCATGCCAACAAATACCTCCCACTAAAACTCAAAGGACCAGCCCGACACTGGTTGAACAGTCTGCCCGAAAGCTCCATCAGCAGCTGGGAGGACTTGGAAGAGGCCTTCCTTGACAACTTCCAAGGTACATATGTTCGACCTCCGGATGCTGGTGACTTAAGTCACATAATTCAACAGCCCGGAGAGTCAGCCAGGAAACTCTGGACTAGGTTCTTAACTAAAAAGAACCAGATCATCGACTGTCCGGATGCCGAAGCCTTGGCGGCCTTTAAACATAGCATCCGAACAAAATGGCTCGCCCGATACCTCGGCCAAGAGAAGCCGAAGTCCATGGCAGCCCTTACAGCACTTATGACCCGCTTTTACACGGGCGAAGATAGTTGGCTAGCCAGTAGCAATAACAATGCAAACGAACCTGGCACTATGGAAGCCAGAAATAGCAACAGCAAGCCCCGACGCAACAGACACAAGCGTCGAAACAACGGTGATAATACCGACGACACGGCGGTCAATGCTGGATTCAGTGGCTCCAAGTTCGGCCAGCGGAAGAAGTCGTTCAAAATGAACAATTCGGGCCCATCCAGCTTGGACCGCATACTCAATCGTCCAACGAGATTCATGGCACCCCAGATAAAGCAGCCAATTATACCAACAAAGACTGTTCGGTTTTTAAACAGGCCGACAAGTTAAATGCCGAGAACAAGGAGAAGGGGTCCCAAAGTGAGGACGATGATGAGGAGCCCCATCCACCGAACACAGGGGGCGGAAGAAGTCCCCCCCCCAAAGTTAAAATGGTGAACATGATATACGCTACACACATCCCCAAGAGGGAACGCAAGCGCGCGCTCAGGGACGTCTATGCGATGGAGCCAGTCGCCCCAAAGTTCAACCCATGGTCTTTCTATCCGATCACTTTTGATCGCAGGGACCATCCGACCAGTATCTGTCATGTCGGTTCAGCCGCACTGGTCCTCGACCCAATCATTGATGGATTCCACCTAACGCGATTCCTCATGGATGGTGGTAGCAGCCTGAACCTGCTCTATCAAGATATAGCGCACAAAATGGGCATTAATCCCTCAAGAATTAAGTCCACAAAGACTACCTTTAAAGGAGTCATACCAGGTGTAGAGGCCCGTTGTACGGGCTTAATCACACTAGAGGTTGTCTTCGGATCTCTGGACAACTTCCGAAGCGAAGAGCTGATCTTCGATATCGTCCCCTTTGGCAGCGGCTATCACGCACTGCTTGGATGAACAAGATTTGCGCGCTTCATAGTGGTGCCACACTATGCTTATCTTAAGCTCAAGATGCCCGGACCACGCGGCATCATAACAGTCAATGGAAACACGGAACGCTCCCTCCGTATTGAGGAGCACACTACTGCATTAGCAGCAGAAGTACAAAGCGGCCTTCTCAAGCAGAACCTTAATTTATCGGCCGAGCTATCCGCACTGTCAAACGAGTCCGGACTACTCTACAACAGGACAGCCCAGCTCGTCAAGAGCTCGACTAGCAATTTGGCCTCCGTCCCAGTTCCAACCAAGTGGCAGCATTCATACCGCGCGTACATAACCACGCACTCAAAATACCATGGGCATAGACAGAGGCATAATTAGCTTCTGATCCATAATACGGCTCGACCGCTCCTGGACACACATACTTTCAATTTTTCTTTTTTATCCTTTTTAGGTTTCTTTTCCATAGGCTTCTTCTGATGATCTGATAATCGGTCCTCTCGACAGGATGGATACACCAAGATGGCACGAAGCGCTAGCGTACAAGGGAATTTCTAGGTGGTCTCTTTAATGATCACTCTACCTGTTTTCAGGACCCGCACGCAGCTCTCCCTTGGTTGTGGCATGTTAAATGGCCCGGTTGCTTATTGCACCATTTGTACAAATACGCTTTGACGTATTAACCAAACCATAATGGAAACAGTTTGCGGCCCAATTTCTACGGCAGTAGCTTACTCTCCCCTTTTTTCCTTTTTTTTTTGATAATCTTCTCAAGTTGCACCCGTACACTTTGGTACGCTTTAATCCGCTAGGGGCTTCATTGCGACCCATAATACGGCAATAGAGTCCGAACACTTTCTACAATACAGTTCGGCACCCCGAATTTAGCATTATATGCATTGGCTCTGAATCATGTCTTTGGTCAATAGTTGGGTTGCCCGGCTCCTGTGCTTACTACCTTACGTTCCGCTATATCGGCTAGGGTAGTAAAGGGAGAACTATTGTGGTTGTGTCCTGGTTTATCCGGATGAGCACCTCAGTAGAGAAAGCCGAAAACTGACTGTCATAATGCGGCGACAGCCGGTCAGCTCTTCGGAGGTTTCAAATTTTTAGCAATTTTTTCTGCATTATGCGATGAATCGGCTCCTACCCCGATCAAGTGTTTACAGTACCCTAGTTCAGATACTAGGGGCTGCGCCTAAATTTTCATTGTCAAACTCCTATGGCTAAGTGAGGGTGGTAAAGCCACATAGTCCGATTGCTTGGTTCATTGCGCTAAACACCTCCTTCAAGGACCAAACAATTGGATTAAGAGTGTTTAGATCCCATCCCGAACAACCCCATACTACCTACGTGGGGGCTGAAGCCGACGACTAGCCAACTCTCAAAATTTTATAAAACACGGTCGCATAGGAGGTAAAATATTAAACAGGCATTAAATTACATAGCCGAACTTTTTTCATAATACAGAGCGAGACAATATAAATGTATTCATTCAAAGATTACATCTTTCATACATTGCTCTGCCACAATGCGGGATCCCTCCAGGACATCACTAAAATATCGCTCCGGCGTGCGGTGATCCTTGCCCGCGGATGGTCCCTCGGTCGCGACCGTGACGACATTCATCTTCACCCACTGCATCTTGACATGGGCGAAGGCCGTCCGCGCACGTTCGATGCAGGACGACCACTTGATGGCGTCAAGCCGAAGGCAGGCATCGACTAGCCGCTTCACGAGACCGAAATAGCTGCTGGATATGGCTTCGGCAGGCCACAGCTGGATTATTAAGTCCTTCAGCCAATTCAGCCATGCTATGCAGTTTGACTAGCTGTTTTAGCTGAACACTAAAGGGCACCGGATGTTCTGGCGCAAGGTATTGCGACCAGAACAGCTTCTCCGTCGAGCTGCCTTCTTCGGCTCGGAAGAATTCCGCAGCGTCAGAAACACTGCGCGGCAGATTCACAAACGCCCCTAGGGAACTCCAAATCTGGGTTAGTAAGAGATACCTCTTCGTCACATACTTTCTTTGCATACAAAAAGCCTTACCCGCCGCGATTTTCTTGGCCTCCTGGATCTCCTGGAGGGCGCCTTGGGCTTCAACCCGGGCCTCTTCCGCGCTTCGGCGAGCCTTGGCGAGTTCAGACTCTTGAGCCGAAACATCGCGCTCCAAGGACTCGCATTTCTTCACGACATCTTGGAGCTCTTGCTGGATCTCATCAAGCCTAGCCTCGTGCTTCTCACGGGGGGCTTGTTCCTTGGCAGCTTTCTCCTCGGCCTCGGCCAACGCCTTTTTAAGGACCTCGACCTCGGTCGCCGCTCCTACAAATATCATGGCACTACGGTCAATACGCGTCATTCATTCTTTCCGAACATACAACAAGTTACCACATACCTTGCTTGTCCTCCAGATTCCTTTTCACAAGGCCAAGCTCTTCTTCGGCCAGCTCCATACTCTACTTTAGTTCGGAGACCTCAACAGCATGAGAGGTTGTGACCAGCAGCGACGCCTGTTTTCATAAGACATATTTAGTTAGTTTCCTGCGGAAAGTACTTGATCCTCTGTCCGGCTTTTCTTTTTGAACATCGGACAGTGTCTCAGGGGCTACTGTCTATACTATAACTTTCTCTTTTGCGTCGCTTACCTCAAAGCCTATCGGCAGGCTGGTGCAGGCTTCGGTCAGTCCTCTCTTGACGGACCGAACCATCTCAACCACCGTACCCATAAGGATACGGTGTTCCTCCACAATGGAAGCGCCTCGTAGCGCTTCCAGCAGATTATCCGGTGCCTCTGGATGGACAGAGGTCACCGGCGGTACATGCCCAGCTCCTCCCTTCGGAGGAGGCTGCTCGCTTGACTCCGGAGTCGTGTAGGTCTCCGGGATGGTATCCGGCTGGGGGCTGAATTGGATGTGGCCCCCATCGCCGGTCTCCATGGGGGCTTTCTCCCCCAGGTGTCCGGAAGACGAGGAGTCATCCTCTGGCGCCACCCGGACGGCCTCCTGAACCTCTCCCTGGTCGGGGAAGGTCCTTCGCGACAGCACCACGGCATCACCCTTGGCCTTGGGAGAGTGAGTTGTTGGTGGTGACTCGCTGGCCATCGCCTTTGAATCCAGCGAATCCCCCGATGAGGACCGCAGGGAGCTGTGGCGGGCTGGACTGCAATTGCATAATTCAACATGTTAAAACTGTGAAGTAGAGAGGCCGGGTATACGGATGCATCAGGATTTTTAGTACTTACAATGCGGCCAGGGGCTTGTTTCGGGGGCGCGGCTCTGGGCTGCTGTCAACATCCCATGCGGAGTTATCCGCGAGGGAACCCTTCCCCCTCTTGGACGCTCCTGCCTCCAGACTAGTGGAGGCCGCCCTCTTCTTCCTTCCCCCCTCAGGGGGAGAGCTGCTTTCCTCCTCGTCGTCGTCGTCTTCGACGACAGAGGACCGAGTCTCGTGGTCTTCGGATGTCATGTCCGAAGCTCCTTTGCGGCGGGGGCCACTTTAGACCCCCTGGGCCTTCTTCTCCAGCGCCTGGTAGGGCGCCGGAACCAGCATCTTCGTCAGAAGTGGAATTGCTGGTTCCTTTGACAGCGGAGGCGGACACCGAATCCGCTCCGCCTTCTTTGTCCAGCCCTTGAAAAAATAAATAGTGTGGTTTAGATATCCTCCACGGCTAAGCAAGTAAAGTATGCGCCCTGAAATACTTACCGCACTGGCGGGATGGGCCAGGGCGTGCCCGCGGTCCTCGGTTGTCTCCGGCGGCGTCTCTTTTCCCTTGAAGATCAACTTCCAGATATCTTCGTGTGTGGTTCCGAAGAGCCTTTCCAAGGTCTGGTGCTCCTCCGGATCAAATTCCCATAAAGGGCAAGTCCAACTCTGGCATGGAAGGATCCGATGAACTAGCATCACCTGGATCACGTTGACGAGCTTGCTGTTTTTGTCCACTATGCTTTGGATGCGCGTTTGCAGCGCTATCATCTCGACCAACGAAGACCAATTCGGGCCCTTCTCTATCGAGGAGGTGAGCCGCATTGGAGCTCCGGACTTGAATTCGGGAGCCGCGACCCAGGTGGCGTCGCGGGGCTCTGTGATATAGAACCACCGTTTCTGCCACTCTTTGACGGTCTCCACAAAAGTACCCTTGGGCCATGTGACATTGGGCAGTTTCTCACCATGGCGCCTCCGCGCTCCACGTGTTGGCCATCCACCACCTTCGGCTGCACATTAAAGATCTTAAGCCACAATCCGAAGTGGGGTGGAATGCGGAGGAAGGCCTCACACACGACAATGAATGCCAAGATATTGAGGAAGGAGTTTGGGGCTAGATCATGGAAATCTAGCCCCGTAATAGAACATGAGTTCGCGGACAAAAGGGTGGAGAGGAAACCCTAACCCGTGGACGAAATGGGGGATGAACACCACCTTCTCATTGGGCTTCGGGGTGGGGACGATTTGCCCCTTGGCCGGAAGCCGGTGGGCGATTTCTTTTGCCAGATACCCAGCCTCCCGAAGCTTGGTGATGTCCTTCTCCCTGACGGAGGAGGCCATCTACTTGCCTTGCACTCCAGATCCGGCCATGGTCGAGTGCTTTCTTGAGGCAACAAAAATGAGGGGACACGATCTCTGCTTTGACAAGACATGCCAATGAGACCACATCTCGAAGCGGCAGGCCGAAAAATGGTTCAAAATAATGACCGGGTGATGACGTGGTGTCACATTAGCAAAAGTTATCAGCGGATTGGACTCCTGAAATATTATACTCTCTGCGGTTGTGTGTGGGATTTGCTTTGCAGAGTCGGACACGTTCGTTGCATCCGAAGACTGTGTTGGAGTATTCGGAGAAGGAATCCGCCTTGCAATGCCGAAGACAATTTGCGCGCTGGACACCTCGTCATTGAAGCCTGGTTCAGGGGCTACTGAGGGAGTCCTGGATTAGGGGGTCCTCGGGCATCCGGACTATGGTACATGGGCCGGCAGATGGGCTGTAAAGATACAAGACCGAAGACTATCTCCCGTGTCCGGATGGGACTCTCCTTGGTGTGGAAGGCAAGCTTGGCATCCTGATATGAAGATTCCTTTCTCCGTAACCGACTTTGTACAATCCTAGTCCCCTCCGTGTCTATATAAACCGGAGGGCTTAATCCATATAGGGAAGGACAATAATCATAGTCATACAGGCTAGACTTCTAGGGTTTTAGCCATTACGATCTCGTGGTAGATCTACTCTTGTAATACTCATATTCATCAAGATCAATCAAGCAGGAAGTAGGGTATTACCTCCATAGAGAGGGCCCGAACCTGGGTAAACATCGCGTCCCCTGTCTCCTGTTACCATCGACTTTAGACGCACAGTTCGGGACCCCCTACCCGAGATCCACCGGTTTTGACACCGACAGGCACCCCAAAGGCACACCAAGAATTCTCTTAACCGTGTGTGGTGCCCCTCCATAGTTTAGTCCTCCGGTCATAGCGTCGTAGTGCTTAGGAGAAGCCCTACACGGATCACATCACCATCACCATCGCCATGCCGTCGTGCTGATGAAACTCTCCCTCGACCCTCTACTGGATCAAGAGTTCGAGGGATGTCATCGAGTTGAACGTGTGCTGAACACGGAGGTGCCGTATGTTCGATACTTGAATCGGTTGGATCATGAAGACGTTCAACTACATCAACCGCGTTAATCTAACGCTTCCGCTTTCGGTCTACGAGGGTACGTGGACACACTCTCCCCCTCTCATTGATATGCATCTCCTAGATAGATCTTGTGTGATCGTAGGAATTTTTTCGAAATTGCATGCTACGTTCCCCAACATCTCCATGTGTCTGTCCTTCTCCTCGCACCATTTGGTGATTTGGCGATGACTTTGCAAAAGTTTGCTTATGCGTGAAAAGTCGTCCATGATGGCCATAGCATAGTAGCCAGACCTTTGGGGGGGGTTGACATTTGGTTCTTGGTAGCAAGAAGAGATGGTGATGAACGTGAATTCCAAATGGTGTGGTATATTTCATTTTGTAATTCTTAAACACGAGTAAGCATTTAGAGCCTCCTTCAGTTTGGTCTAAGGCTTTTGAGGGTCTCTCTTCGAATCAAAGAAATAAGCTTGACCCTGCGTCAGCAATAGTGCGATTATGATCCAGTGCTGGTTGTTGCGCAGAAACTTGAGGAAATTACATGGATCAAATCAAACCACAAGGTTAGGTATATGCGTGGAATCCACAGAGTGAGTGACTTATGTTCTGAAGTATGGGACGAATAGGTGTCTGCCTATGATTCACAATCATGCACCGGAAGACGTAGTCCACGATGAGTTTCTGGCCATCTGTGGATTCCATGTTGTGTCAGTGCATGTGATAAGGATCAGCTAAGGCCACATTGCTATGCCGGACTTGGGGATCTAAAGCTTGATCAAGTGCCAAAAGTCTCATTAAGGACGGGGAGACTGTACTGACATAGAAGATATTTGCATAGATCACCTCATTAAAGTGTAGATAAATTTTATCGGCGGGTAACTCGTCGAAGAAATGAACACCCTCTATACACTTGATCTTGTAACACTGGTCACCTTCTTTTAACCTAGCTACCACGTCGGCATGTAGGAGGTGAAGTTTGATCGAGAGGGTCCTCAACATAGTGTTGGATAGCATCGGTTGACCGGGTTTATACATATTCCATATGCTCCCTTCGGAGACAATAATGGGCACATGTGGTTTGTCTGCAGATGGTCCGGAGCCCGACTTACCCCCTTGTCATAAGACCTTGATCAAGCTCCATTGGTGCTGGCGAATTGGCAGGTAGATCTTTCTCTATTGATGGCGGAATATCTTGGACCCTGTCTGTGGCACCGACAAGGCCGAATAGGGGGCTAAGGTTTGAGAAGGCGGGATCGCCCACATTAGCAGAAAAATCTGTAGGGAATCTCCTCTATATCACTCAGCGTCCACTCAAGAAGGTGGTCGTGGGTCACTTGTCCTAATGTAATGACGCCCTCTTCAGGGGGATGAGGCAACGACTATGCTTCAAAGCCCGTCTTTACCTCCAGCCTCGTCATGTCCAGTGGCAGGACGACCCCATGCATCATTCTAGTACCGACGGTAAATGGGATGACTTGCCCCTTGGTAATCCTTGTCATCACGTTGTCCATGTTGGCAAGCAACCATCATCAAGTAAATTGCAATGATCATGGTTGCTGGCTGCTACTAGACATATGTTACTAGGAAGGACTCGGTGTCACATGCGGGAACATTTCAGCTAACCTCTTTTGAACTACTTCATCTGTTGTTGCATCTACCGTGGGTCCAAGTTTTTCTCTTCGGCTGCGGTCCTTTCATCATACCTGGGTTTCCTTCCGACTTTTAAAGTTCTTTGTTTTCGGGACAGATGTCGTTCCACTTGGCCTTTCCCACGCCCAACGCATGCCCAACGCACGCCCAATCTTTGAAGTCCCGTTGACCTGGAACCCTCATTGTTTTCCCAGGTAAGAGGGTCGTCATACCTATGGCCGTGGCGAGAATCTTGGTGAGCGGGTCCAAAGTCCTACTTTATATTTCTCTAGGAAAAATACATATTTCATGGTAAACGGTAGGAAGGCACTAAATGTATTAGTTAATAAATTACTAGCGGTCCTTGCGATTACCAGGTTCTCTTAGGTTGAGCAAAGTTTCGGCATCAGGAGGCACAACTACTTAGTCTCTGGGTGCTGCATAACAAGGGCCCTTGGGGAAACGAAAGTCACGAGGATGATCTTGATGTTCTGAGAATGGAGCCGATTACCTGCGGCTTCCAAGTCTGCGGCCCCCTCCATCCACATGCCATCTGCAGCTTTGTAACCACCAAGGCCAAGGCAGTGGTTACCTGGGACCTTTGATCGTAAATTACGGTAATAAGCACTGACCTCTTTGCTTTGCTTGCTTTTGGAGGATTCACAAAACTTCCGCCATTCATCGTGATCCATATTGGGATTCAGCCGCTTAACGACGCTATCGAAGTCCTTACCCTTTAGAGTCCCTTTGGCCCTGCTCTTCCAGTCTCTTAACATCTTTTGCCATTTTTAGTGCATAGTCTTCGCCTTTTTCTTTTTCAGTGATACGCCTCCAACATATCTATAATTTTTTGTTGTTTCATGCTATTATATTATCAATCTTATATGCTTTATATGCTCTTTTATCTTGTTTTTATGGACTAACCTATTAACTCAAGGCCCAGTGCCAACTCCTGTTTTCTGCATGTTTCTGGTTTTCCAGAAAATCCATACCAAACGAAGTCCAAACACGGCGAAATTTTTTGACAATTTTCTAGATGAAAAGAGACCCTGGAAGCTTTGGGAAAAGGCCAGATGACTTACGAGGGAGCCACAAGACAAGGGGCACGCCCTAGGGGAAGGGCGCGTCAAGGTGCCTTGTGCGCCCCTCTACAAGTGATTGACCTAATTCAAGCGATATAAATTCCCACATACCCAGAAACCACCAGGAGAGGTCCCAAAACAATTTTATCGCTGTCGCAATCCTCTGTTCTTCCGTGGTCCCATTTGGAGGTCTTTTCTGGTACTCTGCTAGAGGGGGAATCCATTGGGGAGACAAGCTTCATCGACCTTGCTGCCTCCATGATGTGTGAGCAGTTCCTTCAGGACCTACGAGTCCATAGTAGTAGCTAGACGCCTCTCTCTCTCTCTCCAATACAATGATCTCCTCTAAGATCTATTCAACGTAATTCTCGTGGTGTGTTTGTTGGGGTTTGATGAATTGTGGGTTTATGATCAGATTATTCATTGAACCTATTTGAGTCTTTTTTTGGGATTTATCTATGTGTGAATTTATAGCTATGTATGGTTTCCGATCTACGAGTTCCTGTGGCCAATCATATGAGTAGATATTTAGAGGGAGTGGTGCATAATAGTAGGTTCAATCTTGCGGTGTCCTTACTGTGCGACAGGAGGAATTGCAAGGCATATATTGTATTGTTGCTACTAAGGATAAAACGACGGGGTTTGAACATATATCTTGGTCTTACTTTGTCTACATTACGTCATCTTGCTTAAAGCATTACTCTATTCGTCATTAACTAAATACCTTGCGATGCATGCTGGATAGCGGTCAAGGGGTGGAGTGGTAGTAGTAGGCGTCAGTAAGTTTAACGGTCTACTTATCACAGACTTAATGCCTATATATTGATCATGCCATGAAGAATCACCGTATATTTTGAAACAAAATGATTATGTTTCTTATATTTATGGATATTATTATGTTGATATTACTTTGTCGTTTCTTATCATTTATACCGTAAAGAGATTACATGATAAACATGCTAGGTAGCATTCAACATCAAAAATATGTTTTTATCATTTATCTACTCAAGAACGAGCATGAATTGACCTTGGGGATGTTGATACGTCTCCAACGTATCTATAATTTTTGATTGCGTCATGCTATTATATTATCAATCTTGGATACTTTATATGCTTTATTAGGCAATTCTATATCTTTTTTGGGAACTAACCTATTAACCCAGTGCCTAGTGCCAGTTGTTGTTTTCTGCTTGTTTTTTTGTTTTCCAGAAAATCCGTACCAAATGGAGTCCAAATGCTAAGAAACTTTTTGACGATTTTTTCTGGACAAAAGAGACCCTATAAGCTTCGGGAGGAGACCAGTCGATAAACGAGGAGACAACAAGGCAACAGGGCGCGCCCTTGGGGTGGGGGGTAGGCACGCCCTCGTGCCTTATGGCCCCATGTGGCTCCGTCTGACCTAATTCCACTTCTATAAATTCTCAAATATTGGGAGACCCCCATAGAGCCACCCGACACAATTTTTCCGCCGCTGCAAACTTTTGTTCTTCTGCAATCCCATCTGGAGGCCTTTTTAGGTACTCTACCGAAGGGGGAATCAATCATGGAGGGCTTGTACATTAACCTTGTTACCCTACTGATGATGTGTGAGTACTTCACCATAGACCTATATGGGTCTATAGCTAGTAGCTAGATGGCTTCTTCTCTCTCTCTCTCTCTCTTTGATCTTCAATACAATGTACTCCTCGATCTTCTTGGAGTTCTATCCAATGTAATCTTCTTGTGTGATTTGTATGTTGGGATTCGATGAACTGCGGGTTTATGATCAGACTATTCAGTGAAAGTAATTGAGTCTTTTTTTAACTTTATTATGCATGATTATGATAGCTTTGTATTTCTCTCTGATCTATCTGTTTTGTTTGGCCAACTAGATTTATTTATCTTTAGTGGGAGAGGTGCTTTGTAATGGGTTCAATCCTGTGGTCTCCTCACCTCATGACATAAGGGGTAGCGAGGCACGTATTTGTATTGTTTCTATTAAGGATAAAACAATGGGATTTATTCATATTGCTTGAGTTTATTTTGTCTACATCATGTCATCTTGCTTAAACCGTTACTCTGTTTGTCATGAACTTAACACCATAGATGCATATTGGATAGCGGTCGATTGGTGGAGTAATAGTAGTAGATGCAGGCATGAGTCGGTGCTACTTGGCACGAACGTGATGCCTATATATGTGATCATTTCCATGAATAACATCATAACTATGCGCTTTTCTATCAATTGCCCAATAGTAATTTGTCAACCCACCGTATGTTATTGTTTCGAGAGAGAAGCCTCTAGTGAAAACTATGGTCCCCGGGTCTACTTTAATCATATTACTAAAACCAAAAATACCTTGCTGCAATTTATACTTTTACTTTACTTTACTTTTTATGTATCTACCATTACCAGATTTAATCATTGCAATTAACAAGTTCAAGGGGATTGACAACCCTCTTGCCCGTTTTTGGGTGCAAGTATTTGCTTTTGTGTGTGTAGGTGATGTTAACGATATTTTGTGTGCTTCTCCTATTGGTTCGATAACGTTGGTTCCCACTGAGGGAAATACTTATCAGCTACTATATTGCTTCACCCTTCCTCTTTGGGGAAAATCCCAACGCAACTCACAAGTAGCACAAAAACTTTTGATCATCAAGCTATACTTATGAAAAATGAAAATATTAAAAGAAGTTTTGATGAAGTTGCTAAAGAAACACTAGATAATCTTGACGATGATGGTCCTAATAAAGAAGAACCCACTATTATGCATAAAAACTCCGTATAGGTACTGGTAATGTTATTGGAAAAGGTGTTATTCAAGATTTCTTTACTTGTCCTGGCTCATCACCTATGATAGGGGGATCAATTGTTGCTAGAACTACTAGTCTCCCGGATGTCGTATCTTTGCTTATAGTTGAATTGGAAAGACAATTTATGCACATGCATCCTGCTATACAATGGATATTCCTAGAATTTTCTGACATTCATGATCCTTCTGCTAAGCACTTAGCCACCATACTTCTGGTCCATGAATTTGGTCACAATATGAGAGAGGCAAGAGAGATATTTTCCTACTATAGAATAAACAGTGAGTGCCCTTCTATAGAAGAAATTCTTTATGATCAAGAGGAGATACGAAAATTAAAATCAGCAGACTATGCTGCTTATAATGAGAATCTTAGGAAAAAGGTTTCTCCAACTATCTTAATTGGTAAAATTTCCAAACATAATGATCAATTTGCCAAGAAAATCTTGGACTAGGTTGTGTGCTTAAAAAAAGGTTAAGAGAATATCTCTATAGAATTTTGTGTGTGTAGGTGCTGTTAACAAGGATTTGCGTGCTTCTCCTACTGGTTCGATAACCTTGATTCTTACTGAGGGAAATACTTATCAGCTACTATATTGCTTCACCCTTCCTCTTCGGGAAAATCCTAACACAACTCACAAGTAGCATTCGTGTACAAACTGAGCCCTCTTCGTCGAGGTATTAGCCTTTCCAGCAGAAACCACAACCTACCATGCTCAACTCCATTGTATTACATCATTTCAGCCTCAGACTTTTTCATGTTCAATACACGTCAATGAAAGTCTCATACTCAAAGTTAGACACTTTTTGAGTTGGTTTCCTATTTTTGAAGCATTAACTGTTATTTCCGACCATTAAAAAGTGCCAAACGTTCTTCATTTTCATATAATGTGCAAATGATATCCGAAATGGATGAAACTTGGCATGGTGTCTTCATAGGAACACTGTAGGGTGTGGTAAAATTTAAGAGTGTGACGAAAAAATGTGTTACACTTCATGTACATACTGAACCCTCAACGTCAAAGTATTAGGTTTTCGGACGAAAACCGCAGCCTACCACACACAACTCCATTCTTTTACATCATTTCAACCTCAAATTTTTTTCCATGTTTAATGCACAACATTGGAAGTCCCATGCTCAAATTTGACCACTTTTTGAGGAGTTTGTTTGATATTTTCGATGCATTAACTGATTTTCTAGCCATTACAAAGGGCAAAACGCTTTTCGGTTCCAAATAACGTGCAAACGAGCTCGAAAATGGATGAAATTTGGCATGGTGTCTTCAAAGGACCACTGTAATGCGTGCTTAAAATTTGAGAGCATTACGAAAAAAACTTGATGCACTTCATGTACAAATTGAACACTATCTGACTAAGTGTCAATGTTTCAAACGAAACCTACAACCTACCACACACAACTCCATTCTTTTACATCATTTTAACCTCAAACTTTTTCTATGTTTAATACACACCATTGAAAGTCTCATGCCCGAACTTGGCCACTATTCGGATTTAGTAAATATGATTTTTTTCAAGCATTTTTCTTACTAGTTATATCTGTGGTGGGCCCTCCAGTACTCCCGCCACTTCTAACTTGTGGAAATTCAGGAAAATTTTGGTGCGGGTCAGCGAAATATTTCTGTGGCGGGGAAACATTTTGCCCGTCGTTGATGCATGACAAACCTATGGTGTAGCACCCACCACTACTGCTTTTAGCTCACAACTAAATTTGTATTACTTTATGAGTGGCGGACACTTATATTTGCCTGCCATTGCTTTCCACGTAGCAGCAATCGACACCATTTCTTACCCGCCACTGCTAGTTTTTGAAAAAAAAAACTATGGTGGGTTACTTTCCTCGCCTGCCACAAATTCCAGCCCACCTATAAGCCTTTTCCCATTAGCGTTACATTTGGCATAGAAATATAAACTAATCTAAGCCCGCGAAGACACCGCCTCGTCAGACATATTTGAGTGGGCATCCTCTACGTCGGTTGGAGCCGTTGGGCCGGAGCGGCGACTGGTGCAGTGGGGAGTGGAGCAGCGACTGGTGCGGCCGCGACGATCTTGGCTTCTTATTTGGCATAGAAGCGGGCGTCACCGCTGCTCATACTAGCCACCTTCTTCTGTGACACCCGCCGCAACCTTGGCTTGGGCCTTGTGACAGGCGGCGAGCGCCTCCTTCTGGTTTGCACATGGCATGATGGGAAGCACGCGACTCCAAGTTAATCCGCATGGAGTGAGGAGCGGTGAGTGCCTCCTCCTTGTTTGCTTATGCAGCCACATGGGCGACGTGCGCTTCCTTCCCCTTGGTGTCTTCCTCTAAAAGGCAACGACATGAGCACAACATTTGGTGGGAGGGCGGGTTGCTGTGGGGGCTGTTCGGGGAGGTACGGCCTCCCGAGATTGCGCAGCGGAGATGATGAGGATGTGGCGAGGGAAGGATCATGGCGGCGACGCGGATGGGCGGGAATGGAAAACTGGGTGACGCTAGGGTTTTTTTGGGAGGGGGGAGGGTGGTCGCCTGCCTAGTTTTATTTGGCTCTTAGCTGTTGGAATCCGAGGTGGTAGACGCCCAAACTTTCATAGACCACCCCTTCATATGGGGCTAGATTGAGAGATTTTGAACGTCCAGATCGATCCGACCCAATATGAAATCCGCATCGGAGCCATAACAATGGCTGAACCGTCGGGTCCAGACATAGAGGGAAGAATGAGCTTCTGCGTTGGAGATGCTCTACTGTCACTAAAAAATCTCAGTCGCAGCATGCTCTGGGCCTGTAAGGAGGCGGTTAGTGGAGGGAAATGCAAAGTCAACTGGCAAAAGGTCTGCCGCCCCAAGGAGCTCGGTGGTTTGGGGGTTTTGGACCTGGAGAGGTTCTCCCGAGCCCTGAGGCTTCGCTGGTTATGGTATGAGTGGAAGGCTCCTGAGAAGCCATGGGTGGGCTCTGAAACCCCCAACGACGCCTCCGACCTCGACCTCTTCAATGCGGCTACTCGTGTCACCATTGGAAACGGCGCCAAGGCCTCCTTCTGGTTGTCTTCATGGCTCCATGGCGCCCCGCCAAAAGACCTGGCTCCCCTAATTTTCAAGGCTTCCTAGAGGAAGAATCGGACGGTCCAGGACGCTCTCGCTGATAACAACTGGATCTCGGACATTGCGGTGGATGCGTTCACTGCCGATCACATGGAACAATACATCCACCTCTGGGAGCTCTTGTCGGATATCCAGCTTCAACCTGACACTGAGGACTTCATTACCTGGTCCTTGACCACTAATGGGTGCTACTCGGCCAGCTCCGCCTACAAGGTCCAGTTCCTTGCCTCTTTGCCCTGCCAGTTCGGGAACATCGTGTGGAAGACCTGGGGCCCTCCAAAGTGTCGTTTCTTCGCCTGGCTCGCTGTCCAGAACCGCTTATGGACCGCTGATCGCTTGGCGAAACGCGGATGGCCGCACCAACCTACTTGCCAGCTCTGTCGTACCTCCCCTGAGACAGCACGTCACATTCTTTTTGAGTGCCACTTCTCCAGACGTATCTGGACGGCCGCGGCCTCTTGGTTGTCTTGTCCAGACCTCATCAGCAGCATCGGGGAGGGTAGGCCTAAAGTCGTGGACTATTGGCTGGCCGTTTCGAAGTCCACCACCTCCTCCCCAATAGGCTTGCGCTCAGCTATCACGCTCATCACTTGGGAGATCTGGAAAGAGAGGAACGATAGAGTTTTCAACAATAAGTCCTCCCTGCCTTCGGTTGTCATGCATAAGATTAGGGAAGAGGGGAAGGACTGGATCCTCGCCGGTGCTAAAAATCTGGCGGAACTTGTAGGCTGATCCTCTTCCCCCTGTGTCGGGGGTGGTGTTCGCCCCCTTCCTCCTTTTTTTTTTGGCTCTTGCCATACCCCAGTTTGCTTCTCCTATATCAATATAAGGCAAAAGCTTTTTTGCCCGTTTCAAAAAATAATCTAGCAGTATTTCTTTCGTATAGATACTGCCTAGCTATACTAGGCCAGTACGTACCAGCGGGGCTGCATGCAGAGAGGATTTACCTCTGGTGAATGATCGGCTACCAATCCCTAAGCCACGTGCAAACCCCAACTAGTAATTTTTTACAGTCAAACCCAAAGTAGTTACTGCACACACACGATGCTTATGTTAGGTTAATCATTTGCTTTGCTCAGTCAAGTACACGTCGAGCCATGCATCGGAACTTGCCCAAGGAAATCAGATCAGCCCAGTGCCAATCATGCCCGTCTATTCTGTTCACGGCGATGTTCAAGTGTACGTACCACTGCTGGCGTTGCACCTAATATGCTGCCTCTTGGTACTTGGTCGGCTTGCTTAATTAAATCGCACAAACAGCACCACTGTTTGACCAGTTCGACGTAAACCCCTGTCCTAATTGCGGGCTTTTGGTTCGAACTCGAAAGTTTCCTTATATGGTCCCCCTCTCATGCTGTTAATTGACTAATCAGCTTCAATTTTCCAAATGGTACTGGAAAGTGAAGTACTTCCTCTACATCAAAATATAAGACGTTTTTCGACACTACGATGGTGAAGGCTGACATGTTTTTTGTCTATGAAAGAAAAAGACATATATGTAGCGAATGAAGGCCCGGTTCTTTTGATGGCTTCTAAAATCCACAACTTATTTACAAGTCGGACGGTCCAGCAGGGAGTGACTTAAGTCATAAACCACAAAAGGTATTGGGCCTCGGAAATTACCACGCCTTCGTCACCCTTAAGGGGCGGCACAAGCAACTACCGTAGCCACCACCGGTCCCGTCTACCTTCTTCTCCTCTGGTCTCTTCGTTGCCATCGGTTCGCCGATCGATGGTGGTGAATGTGCCTGCTCATCCTCGTTCGACACACTAGTTTTCTTTGTTTTCTTTTGTTCTTCTCCTTCTTTGACTATGTCCATTTTCAATGTCTTGACTAGATCTTGAAATTGTGTCATTGCAGAGGCTGGATATAATTGGTACCATCTCGATATTATTATATTACCAATTGTTAAAATAGTATGGCAACAACTAAAAAGTGATGTTCACGAAAATATGAGTATATTTTGGGGGTTTTGGGACTAAACCCGACAGTTTTATTGAGGAATTCACAATAGCGCCACTGCGACATCATTGATGATTTCATCATGATGTCACCATCAGTGCAATGACACCACATCAAATGGAGCTGGATGTTTCACCTGTAGGGAGGTGTAGCGAGCGTTCACGCCATAGAATTTCCAAATTTTGTTAAATATACAATTAGCGAAAAACCTACAAACTGAAATGAGGCTTCAAAATTCCAAATGATTAAAGCCAGTCTTGGGAGCTATGATCCATTTGTGAGTACACACACTTTCCACTATTAAACTCCTGTTTCTCCCCACTTTATTCAAACCACAACTTGGTGGGACAAATGTGCATGCCACAAGTGGTCTTTCTCTACCTTTTTCTTAATGATGTTTTTTTACTGAACTTGTCTTGCATACTTCGACAGTTCCTCCCTCTCTCTTTTCTCTGTCTACAAGCTTGAATTTTTTTTTCTTGGTTGTGTCTTGCACAGCACCTGTGTTGTTCTAATAGGAGGTCCAAAGTCAAAGTAGTGAAAAGGGCACCCCAAAACCCGGGCGACCCTATGAAATGGACAAGAACATGTGTCTTGTGAGCCGTGCTCGTTCCATCATAATTAGTACGCTCCGGTTTTGGTCTCTCTCGGCAGATTAACTAACTTAAACATTTCTGGTACAATCTTGTCATGCATATATAGTATATTTTGCATGCATGTGTGGAGCCTCCTTGCCCTCAGATTGTGCCCCAACCCCAGCCCCTTTTCCTTTCTCTACTAGTTGAACATGCACCACCTTCTCCTCCTCACACCTTTTCAGATGTTGTCTAGCTAGGGCGCTTGACCAGCCTGACCGGCCTGGCCTGACCCCATCCTGCATTTCACAAACCAACATATGCCAAATTCACACACAAGAGAAGGAGAGAAGAAATGGGGTAGGGGAAGTCAAGGTCATGAGATAAGATCTCTCTTGTCATGCATGCAATCTACATCTACACACATGCTTATGTATAGTTGCACTCGTAGAAGCTAGGGCCTTAGATGCAAGAATTGCACCACCAGATGCAGCTTTCCATAAGAATCCAACTTCACCGTTGTTCTCACGAGGGAGGGGAAGTCAAGGCTTTGTAAACTCCAAGAACATCCTTTTCCAAGATGCTCCCAACTATGAAGATTTTTTTTTTTTGCGGGAAAACTATGAAGATTTTAAACACCATGTTTAAGTGGATCAATTCATTTGTTTCATTACCATTCACAGATGTAATTCCCCCCCTAAATTATTGTAATAGTACGATGATTTTGGTTTCAAAAGTCATACGCAATTAGATAATCGTGTTTATTTTCTCGAGGAAAAATTAGGTGGGTAAAAAGCAGTGTCGATCCACGTCAACTGTTCTTTTTCATCAGCCTCACATGGCACACACTTAACAGTCGGTTGCGAGTGCTGTTAATCCCACCATTACCTCGACGTTCCTTTCAGGTTAAGCTCGCTCGCTCGCTCTCTCTCTCTCTCTCTCTCTCTCTCTCTCTCTCTCTCTCTCTCTCTCTCTCTCTCAATGTCCTTTTTTGACCCCATAAAGCCATGGATTAGGCTCTAGAGAATGGCTCTAGAGAGACATGAAAGGGATAGTTCTCTTGTTTCCTGATTTAATATCGTCACTCCTTTCGATTTGTTCTGGTTTGAAGCTCGGCACCGGCACGCACATGCGCACTAATTCATAGAATGTCCAGTAGGGATAAAGAATCAGCATAAATCCAATGGGTTTGTAGGGATAATGATCCTTGTCCAAGCATTTGTCTAGCTCATGCAGGCAAAGCAAAGCTTCACTAGGGAAAAGGAGTCAAAGAGGGCCCTCCCCTCATGTGAGAGTCACTCAAGGTTGCATGCATGGAAACAAAGAAGCATAATTAACAGGAAGTGGTGGCATAAGAAAGAGTGCCTTGTACACATCTCACACTGTTGTTTTATCTTGTTTTGTGGGCAAGCTAACCACTCCATTTGAATGTTTCTTAGTACATGCAAGAGGAGGCAAAATTTGATGGTTTAGAGTCTGAGTGGTCAAGACGCGTTAACTTTGACCGCTGATGATACACACAAGACTACTTAGATCGATGATATGGAAACCATACCGTTAGATTGATACGAGAAATATTTTCAAAAGATAAAAAAATATGTACTTTTATTAAATTTATTATCTATGGAACCAATGGTTGAAGCAGCTAATGTTTTAGCGAAGACAAAGTTTTACTTACTCGTATGTTCGTGTCGAGAACATCACCAGCATATGTTGATGAACTTATCGTGGTTAATGTTTTAAAGCATCTCCAGCAGGCGCCAAAACATGCCTCACACGCTAAAAACCATCGTTTTTGTGCGCTGGAGATAAAAACAGCTAAAAGTGTTATCTCAGACACTGTAAAATAGAGCGCGCACAAAAAGCTTTAACACACGCGCTAAAAGCGTTATCCCAGCTTGCAAATTCTGGGCGCCAGATTGTGCGCACCGCAAAATCTGGGCTGCTGCAGGTGGGGCCGCCGGATTGGGTGCGTGTTTTTATGCATCTGAAAACCTCTTCGTCTCTCCCGCGTGCAAAAAGACTATTTTGACGTTGTAAAAGAATTATACCGCACCGAGGCGAAGCGTGCCTGTTGGAGATGCTCTTAGGGAAGACAAAGGGGCAACTTTCTCCTATGTTCATTCTAGTTTGCACGTATTGCGCAAGCAAGCACATGGACACATAAGAAAGCAAAGCCATATGGTCAGAGTGTAAAAAAGCACATAATTGTGTAGCATTTTGGCATGTATCATAATAGCTATTGTAGTACTAGTATCTTGGAGCATAGATTGCAAATTGTCTCTTTCAAAACAAATAGATTACAATTCTTCAAAAGGCTTGATGCATAGGTAGGTAAGCTCTCTTCTTTCCCTTCTTTTCTTGTCAGTGGCAGGCATCTTTACACCATCTTATTAATTTGCAATACTTGGTACTCAGTAGTAAATCATCAAAGCATGCAAGGCAGTATGTCCAACTAACATAGATGCCACAACAAGCTATGCAAGTAGTGCCATTAATAATTAAAGAGATTGTCTTGACAGCCTCTGGTTTCATAATTATTATGCCATAAGCTGGTTGATTAATTTGGACTGGACTAGAATCATGACAGAGATGGTCATATCTAAAAATGACACTAATAACTTAATATAACTGCAAGTATTGTAGCATCCATAATATTCAAACTAAGGGTAGAACATTCCATATATTCTTTTTCTAGCAGCACATACACAAGCTATATATGTGCCTGACACAACATTCTTCTCAGCTCTTTGGTCCTAAGGTTAGGGCACACAAATCCAAACACAAGGTGCATACATACAAACATGCAGTGAGCTTTCCATTCCATTCCCTCCTTTTACTCCTAGAATTAAACAAGTGCAGTGCAGCGCATGCATGTCACCCCCTCCCCTACCTCGCCATCGGACATCTCATCCACAGTGCTCTCACTCCTTGTAGCTTCTCCCTCCTCCGTCCGAGCTCCCCATTTAAATACCACCCTGCCTCCCTCCATAGTGAGCACTACACACACTGCACACTAGAAGCTCACAGCAACCAACCTCCTCAACCTAAGCTAGCTAGCTCACACGGTCACACCTCAGAGCACAAGCTAGGCAGTGGCAGCAGTATAGCAGCCAGCCTCGCTCTTCACTTCTGCCATGAGCTCTCGCAGCAGCAGCGGCGGCGTTGGCGGCCATGCCTCCCAGATGATGGCGTTCTCGGAGCATTCGCTGCCGAAGCCGATCGCCGGTCACCCGCAGCCGCAGCCGTCCCCGCCGTCGTCGCCGAGCGAGCGGCCGGCGCCGCGTGGCAGGCGGCGCGCGCAGGAGCCCGGGCGCTTCCTGGGCGTGCGCCGGCGGCCGTGGGGCCGGTACGCGGCCGAGATACGCGACCCGACCACCAAGGAGCGGCACTGGCTCGGCACCTTCGACACGGCGCAGGAGGCCGCCCTGGCCTACGACCGCGCCGCGCTCTCCATGAAGGGCGCGCAGGCGCGCACCAACTTCGTCTACGCGCACGCCGCCTACAACAACTACCCGCCCTTCCTCGCGCCGTTCCACGCGCAGCAGCAGCCCGCCGCCTACGCCGCGTCCTCCACCATGCCGTACGGCGGCCAGCAGCACGCGGCGCCGCACATTGGCAGCTCGTACCACCACGGCCACGGCCACGGCCACGGCGGCGCGGGCTACCACCAGCAGGGCCCGGGCGCCGGCGCGGGCGAGTGCTCCATGCCGGTGCCCAATGCCGCGGATCACGGCGCCAGGAGCACGATGGACGTGCGCAGCAGCGGCCACGACTTCCTCTTCCCCAGCGCCGACGACAACTCCGGGTACCTGAGCAGCGTGGTGCCGGAGAGCTGCCTCCGGCCCCGCGGCGGCGACCTGCAGGACGCGCGGCGCTACTCCGTGTCCGACGCCGACGCCTACGGGCTGGGCCTACGGGAGGACGTGGACGACCTGGCGTCCATGGTGGCCGGCTTCTGGGGCGGCGCCGACGCGGCGTACGGCGGCTTCGCCCCCGCGAACGGCGGCGGCCACGATATGGTCGCCTCGTCGCAGGGCTCGGACAACGGCTACTCACCCTTCAGCTTCCTCTCCCACTGAAACAGACGCGCCGGCATTGCTCTTAGCCTCTTACGTACTCAGTGGTCTGCTGTGCCCACCGTCGGCCATTAGCTAGGTAGTGTTTGCTTCGTGAGTTCGATCGATCGGTCATAGTAGAAGATCGTGAAGAAGAGTGGCTTGTTTCGGTGCCCTAGCTTAGCGGATGCTCGCATCCTTGTACTTAGGCTCTTTCAATTAGCAGCACTATTACTACGTACTACTACTAGTAAGTTTTCATGCATGCACGAGTGGCATGCTTAATTTCTATCTCTCTAAACTTATTACAGTGTCTCTCTCTAATTAGTTAGTCCTGTGGAATTAAAGTGGCGGATCGAGAGTACTCGAGAGGCTCGAGAATGTAGTACTACGCACCTTGAAAGTTTCAGTTTTGGATTGTAGTTTTGTTGGATTCAGTTTTGGAGGAACATGTCAAGTACGTACTCTCCTACGTACTTACCTGAAGGAAGGGGATAAGGGGAATAGTATACGGACCACGTACTAGACGTAGTACTACGCCTTGACAGTTCAACGGAAATCTAGATGTTCACGGACAAGTGTCAAGCAGGCGACCTCTTTTTTTTCTTGGGTCGCCAGGTACTTGGTGCTGATTCTAGGGTACGTCACGGTCAGACCCATCCATCAGAGGGAGGGCCATGCACAAAATGTATCCTCTTCTATGCTGGTGCAGGGCTTATATATAAACCCTTTCATTTCCTCTGTAGCTTGCTTGGATCTGTTGACAATTTTACTTGATGGGAAATGTTCTTATTAATCAGTAGTAGCAATACAGTACAGTAGTACATAAATGCATGTAACCATTCTGAGTTTATTGAGCAATCAAATAAAGCATATCACACAAAGAACACGCAATTGGGTTCAAGTCTTAAACTTGGCACGGATGCTCGCATTTTGCTGGATTTTTTTAGGAACATTTTGCTGGATTTATTCCAGACATTCCGACAATATTTATTCAGTACGAGAGGCCTTTTCATCGACGAAGAGGTGCTTGTACCACTCTCTTAGAGGTGCTTATAGGGGTAGTCTGGTAGTGCAACGAAGAAAACAAAGGATATAGTGAGTTAACAACAGAATGGAAAAAGGAGAATATGAAACCAAAATCTTCGAGATTATATCATCATATATGGCCAATAGAGCTGGGGTGCACTGCAAGAAAGAACATACTCCCGCCCCCGTGTCGACGCCGTCCATGGCGGACACCACGCTCGACAGGTGTTCGGTCAAATGTCATTGAGCTTATTTTCAAACTTCATGTCATTTTTAGAGTCAGAAGGATGGCGGGGTACTCAGTGAAGGAGGATGAGTTGTTGTGTGATTCGTGGCTGGCCGTATCTGCATACTTCATAGGCAGGAGCAAAAGGGGACCTTCGGCAATGTGCATGGTTTGTTTCATGCCCGAAAACACAATGCGCCCTATGACATACACATAATCCATGAACATAATGTCAAGTCCTTAGCCCGACGAAAATATGGCCACGTTTGGTTACCTGCGTCTTTTTTGCCAATTTGCATACTTGTCCCAGTTGGGCCTGACTGATCATATGCAGGCAAAAACCAACATCTGCATGTTGATTGGTTGCCTGCATTGCATCAAGGCCTAGCTGGGTGCATGTTGTTTGGTTGCCTGTGTATGTGCTTCGTGTGTGAGCAGATGCAAAACACAGTTGTTTGGTTGTGTGCAAGGTTTTGATCTGCTCACCCCTTTCAAAAGTGGTGGAGTTACCACCCATTTGGCAGCAGACAACACATACACACACACACACACACACACACACACACACACACACACACACACACACACACACACACACACACACACACACACACACACTATGATCAACAGCAGCAGAAAAACAGCAAGAACAAAGCAAAAACAAGCAAAGAGCAGGCAGATCATAAGCTACTAGGCATAAGCTTAAAACAACAGGGCATCCCATGCCCCTGCTGGACCCCAGGGTGCTGCTCCCTGGGCAAAATATACACAAGTTGATAGCAAAAGAGACGATCGGGCTTAGTTCAAACCTACACTACTTCAGTTCAGACTACGAACATGAGAGATCAGACTTGACAGACAAACTAGAGGGCCTGAGTGGTGTTGCCGACACAGCTGTGCTTCCTGCAGCAGTCCATGCAGATGTTCGAGCTGTTGGCGTTGTAGATCTGCACGTTGAGCCCCAGGCCGAAGAGCTTGAAGACTACCAGGTTGCCGGGGACGACCTTGTGCCTGATGCAGAAGTACTCCCAGCCTCTCCCCAGCACCATGTGCCCCCTGAACATCTGGACCTGCACCCAAAACTCGCACCACTTGTTGGCAGAGAGGCTTACGAAGTGAGGAGGGTCGCTGATCAGCCATTGCTTCATCACCAGTCTGAATTTACGCGGGATGATGAGCATGGCGATGTCCTCCTGGTCAGCGATCTGCACATAGAACCTGATAGGTTCCCGTGCTCCCTCCTTGTGGACGGTCCTCGGCCTCCTGCCAGCGCCCAACGACATCCTCATGTACTCCACCCTGCCAGGGAGCACCACCCTCTTCAGCCACCTGTTGGTGGGGATCAAGTCCTCCGCGTCCTCTGCGCCGGTGACGACCTGCGCACCACCGCCGACTGTGTCCCACTGCGTCTTCATTATCTTGTCAGCAAGATGGACATCACTTATCAACACATATGAAACATGATGAGAGCTAACAAGTAGGACATCATGTATGCTCATTGAACACAGCTTACAATGATCACTACTAAGTACTAACACATGATCAGTGCTACTCTGATCAATGCTTACAGTTATCATTGCTTACAGTTATCATTGCTAACACTGATCAGAAGAAGCCACCACTCACATGTCCTACTTGCACCTAATATTTTTGGCATTCAGGTATGTCCTACTTGCATGCCACATGAACTCACGTACCCTAGCAACAAAGAGCAAGATAACAACAACAGCAAGAAGAGTAGCATATAAACTACTAACAACAGCATCAACAATAGCATATACACTAGTAACAACACTTAGAACTAACAATTTGGCATTACAAAGTAACAATGTGGCACTAAAACGATGAAAACTAACACTGCATTATGAACAATCTAGCCATGTGGGATGAACAAAGGAAGCATGCACTCTGGTTCATCCCCAAACTGTGGATTCTAATCGAATCCGGTTGAATCTAGTCGAATCCAGTTGACTCGGACCGAATCGGGTCAAATGTACGAGCCACAATCTAATCTAACACACTTAGAACTACCCTAAGAACCCTAAGTAGGAAGCAGAGGTAGATTTGAGAGCTTATAGTGGGGGTTGCCGGTGTAGCGTACGTCGGCCGTGGTGAAAACCCCGGCGGAAAGAGGCGTGCTGCCGCCGCCGATGAAGAGGACCCGACATTCCGAGGGACGCGGCCGCGAACCTCGTCTTGTGCCGGCTCGAAGATGACGCCAGCGTCCTGGCTCTCGCCTCCCCTTGCACCGGACGCAGAGGAGAAAACCCTCTTATGGGGGTAAAAATACCCCCATAAGAGGGGCCTACAAAGGACGGCGCCGACGGGTATTGGATCCCCGCCAGGTTTGAGCCGATGGAGAGGACCATCGGCTCCGGTGGAGGAGCCGAAGCGACCGGTGCCGGCACTACATTGGCCCGGGGCGGCGGCATGATGCAAAAAGGGGAGGGAGCTCGCAGTGCCGCCGCAAGATCTACTCCGGATGCGGAGAGGTCGGCAATCCACCTCTCTTGGATGAGATTGCTGTCGGCGATGACCGGAGTGGGTAGGGCGCGGCGAGATGGCGGCGTGGCCATCGAAGAAACCGAACGGGCGGAGTTATTCACCGTCGCATCGTCTCCCGCGCGTCCCCGGGCGTGCAAGCCCTCGCCACGTGTGGCTCGAGCGAGCCCGACTCGCAAAAAACGACCGATTCGGCCGTTCGACTAGAACCAGGCCCAGGTCTGCTTTGATGTTCGTGCGGGCCATGAATTGGATGCGACCTAGGCAACCAAATGGATCAAATTCTTCCGGCTTGGGCTTGGCCCGACCTAATGGAGGTAACCAAATGCGTCCTATGTGATTCTGGGTTGTTACACAGTCTCTCTTTTTTGCAACGAGTTGTCACTCGAGAGCTCCTCGCATTTGGCGCCAACTAACGAGGGACCTCCTATACGCCGCATAAGGCGGCAAGAAGTCGGGGCTTCGCATAGAGCAGTGCTCCGACTGGGCCGGCCCACGCAAGAGCTGCTAGCTGTGTTAAAAAAGGTAAGCAAAAAGAAGAGCGTCACACAGGATTCGAAATCGCGAACGCTCCGCTGCAAAGCAGACTAGCTAGCCACTGCGCCTTAATGCTCTTCGTGGTATACAGGCAACGCAAACACTTTAACACTAGAAAAAATCGCCTGATCGGGTTATTTTCCCTTTTTTGTCATTTCTTGACAATACTAAATAAACATTTTTTAAATATGAACAACTTTTTCAATATGCGAACATCATATTATAAAGAAGGAACAATATTGAAAACGAGAACATTTATCAAACTATGAACAACTTTTTCAATATGCGAACATTTTCTAAAAACGGGAAATTTTCTGAAAAACACCCCACAATTATGAACATTTGTTTGAAACACGACTATTTTATGAAATTTTCCTGAACATTTTATAAATTTGCGAAAAAATTATGAATGCATGAATTTTGTTGAATTTGTGAAAAAAATATGAAAGCAGAAACATTTGTTGAATAAGCAAACAATTTTTTCAAAACAAACATTTTATGAAACTACCCAAACAAATTATGTTCTCATTTTCACAAATGTCAATATATTTAGAAAAACAAACATTTTCGAAATTTCCCTAACATTTTTTGAAAACATGAACATATTTGGAATTTGAGAATAATTTTTTAAAGCACAAATGATTTTTGAAGCTTGAGAACAAATTTGGAAGCACGAGCACTTTTTTAAAGCACGAACATTTTTTGAATCTTGAGAACAAATTTTGAAACAAAGAACAATTTTGAAAATTCCCGAACAAATTTGGAAGCAAGAACAGTTCTGTAAAGCACGAACATTTTTTGAATCTTGAGAACAGCATTAGAAACGGAGAACAATTTTGAAAAATCCAAACAAATCATTCGTGCTTTTCTTAAAATCCCAACAAATTTTGAAATGGAGAACAATTTTTAAAATAACGAACAAATTTTGAACTTTTAGAACAAATTGTAAAATGGAGAACAATTTTGAAAATCCCAAACAAATTTGAAATGTGAACATTTTTTAGTACATGAACAAAATTTTGAAAAAGAAGAACATTTTTTGAAATTTGTAAACAATTTTTGAATACAGGCATTTTTTGAAATCCATGCCATTACTTTCAAATTTCACAAAAAATGAACAAAAACAATTCGAACAAATTTTGAAAAAACAGGAACATTTTCTAAAAATTCGGAACAAAAATTTGAAAGCAGAAACATTTTTTGAATTTGTGAACAAATTTTGTAAAATGGGAACATTTTTTGAATTTGTGAACAAATTTTGTAAAATGGGAACATATTTTGAATTTGTGAACAAAATCTGAAAACAGGAAAAAAAAATTGAAATTCGGATTTTTTTTTAAAATAAACTTGAAAACAAAAAAAGAAACAGAAAAAAGGAAACAGAAAAAAAAGAAAAAAGAAAAAGAAGAGAAATAGAAAAAAGAAAAACGAAAAAGAAACTAAAAAAGAAAAAGCCGGTTCAGGAACCTTCTAGAAGGTTCCCAAAACTGGAAAAAAATCGGCTGGAAACATCATAGAAGGTTCCCAAAACCAGTGTCCGCTGTAACGCTAAAGCGAGCCGGCCCACTCCGTCGCTCGCTCGGACCTCCCCTGTGCGGAGCGTCGACAACTTGCCGCAACGAGCGGCAAGTAGGATTTTCCAACTAATGATGTAGCGCCCGCGCGCTACCTGTTGGGGGGTTGGGCCATGCCCCAACACTTGTTTTGCCAACTGGCTTCACTCGATCCGTCGATTACGCACAGTTTTTTCCCAATAGTTTTTTGCGCTGCTACTTTGCTGGTTCAGAAAATAAAAGCAGCTAGTGTTTTTTCAACAGTTGATGAATTGGTGAAATGAAAAAATGGTCACAAATTTTAAGAACTGTTTGCAAGTTTGAAAAAATACATGAATTCGAAAAAGTTCATTAATTCAAAAAAGTTCATGAATTTGAAATAGTACACAAATTCAATACCCCACAAATTTTAAATATTTCATGAATTCAAAAAGAGATCACAAAATTTAAACATTTCTTGGTCTCAAAAAGTGAATGAATTTTAAAAATATATTAATGAAATTGGAAATAGTTCATGTATTTAAAAAAAGTTTGTGGACTCAAAAAAATGTCTGTGTATTTGAAAGAATTCACTGATACGTCTCCAACGTATCTATACTTTTTGATTGTTCCATGCTATTATATTTTCCATCTTACATGTTTTATATGCATTTATATGATTTTTGGGACTAGCCTATTAACCTAGAGCCCACTGCCAGTTTCTATTTTTTCTTTGTTTTTGAGTATCGCAGAACAGGAATATCAAACGGAGTCCAATTGACCTGAAAATTTACGGAGATTATTTTTGGACCAGAAGAGGCCCACGGAGCATCAAAGATGGACCAGAAGAGTCCCGAGGCCACCACGAGGGTGGAGGGCGCGCCCTACCCCCTGGGCGCGCCCCCAACCTCGTGGCTTCCTCGTGGACCCCCTTGACTTCTTCCCAACGCCAACACCTCGTATATATCCCCAAATTTCCAGAACAGAACCTAGATCAGGAGTTCCGCCGTCGCAAGTCTCTGTAGCCACCAAAAACCAATCGGGACCCTGTTCCAGCACCCTGCCGGAGGAGGGAATCATCACCAGGTGGCCATCTTCATCATCCCGGCGCTCTCCATGATGAGGAGGGAGTAATTCATCCTCGGGGCTGAGGATAAGTACCAGTAGCTATGTGTTTGATCTCTCTCTCTCTCTCTCTCTCTCTCTCTCTCTCTCTCTCTCGTGTTCTTGATATGGCACGATCTTGATGTACCGCGAGCTTTGCTATTTTGAGAAGACATGATTGCTTTGTTAGTAGCTTGAAGTATTATTGTTTTCATGTCAATATTAAACTTTTGTTTTGAATCATATGGATCTGAATATTCTTGCCACAATAAAGAGAATTATATGGATAAATATGTTAGGTAGCATTCCACATCAAAAATTCTGTTTTTATGATTTACCTACTCGAGGACGAGCAAGAATTAAGCTTGGGGATGTTTGATACGTCACCAACATATCTATAATTTTTTATTGTTCCATGCTATTATATTTTCCATCTTGGATGTTTTATATGCATTTATGCTATTTTATATGATTTTTGGGACTAACCTATTAACCTAGAGCCCAGTGCCAGTTTCTGTTTTTTTCTTGTTTTTGAGTATCGTAGAAAAGGAATATCAAACGAAGTCCAATTGACCTGAAAATTTACGGAGATTATTTTTGGACCAGAAGAAGCCCACGGAGCATCGGAGTTGGACCAGAAGAGTCCCGAGGCCACCACGAGGGTGGAGGGCGCATCCCCCTACCTCGTGGCTTCCTCGTGGACCCCCCTGACTTGTTCCTGACGCCAACACCTCTTATATATCCACAAACTTCCAGAACAGAACCTAGATCGGGAGTTCCGCCGCCGCAAGCCTCTGTAGCCACCAAAAATCAATCGGGACCCTGTTCCGGCACCCAGCCGGAGGGGGAAATCATCACCGGTGGCCATCTTCATCATCCCGACACTCTCCATGACGAGGATGGAGTAGTTCACCCTCGGGGCTGAGGGTATGTACCAGTAGCTATGTGTTTGATCTCTCTCTTTCTCTCTCTCTCTCTCTCTCTCTCTCTCTCTCTCTCTCTCTCTCTCTCGTGTTCTTGATATGGCACGATCTTGATGTACCACGAGCTTTGCTATTATAGTTGGATCTTATGATGTTTCTCCCCCTCTACTCTCTTGTAATGGATTGAGTTTCCCTTTGAAGTTATCTTATCGGATTGAGTCTCTAAGGATTTGAGAACACTTGATGTATGTCTTGCATGTGCTTATCTATGGTGACAATGGGATATTCACGTGATCTACTTGATGTATGTTTTGGTGATCAACTTGCGGGTTCAGTGACCTTGTGAACTTGTGCATAGGGGTTGGCACACGTTTTCGTCTTGACTGTCCGGTAGAAACTTTGGGGCACTCTTTGAAGTTCTTTGTGTTGGTTGAATAGATGAATCTGAAATTGTGTGATGCATATCATATAATCATACCCACAGATACTTGAGGTGACATTGTAGTATCTAGGTGACATTAGGGTTTTGGTTGATTTGTGTCTTAAGGTGTTATTCTAGTACGAACTCTAGGATAGATCGAACGGAAAGAATAGCTTCGTGTTATTTTAATACGGACTCTTGAATAGATCAATCAGAAAGGATAAGTTTGAGGTGGTTTCGTACCCTACAATAATCCATTCGTTTGTTCTCTCCTATTAGTGACTTTGGAGTGACTCTTTGTTGCACGTTGAGGGATAGTTATATGATCCAATCATGTTATCGTTGTTGAGAGAAATTGCACTAGTGAAAGTATGAACCCTAGGCCTTGTTTCGAAGCATTGCAATACTGTTTGTGCTCATTTTTATCATTAGTTACCTTGCTGTTTTTATATTTTCAGATTACAAAAACCTATATCTACCATCCATATTGCACTTGTATCACCATCTCTTCATCGAACTAGTGCACCTATACAATTTTCCATTGTATCGGGTGTGTTGGGGACACAAGAGACTCTTTGTTATTTGGTTGCAAGGTTGCTAGAGAGACCATCTTCATCCTACGCCTCCCACAGATTGATAAACCTTAGGTCTTCCACTTGAGGGAAATTTGCTACTGTCCTGCAAACCTCTGCACTTGGAGGCCCAATAATGTCTACAAGAAGAAGGTTGCGTAGTAGACATCAAGCTCTTTTCTGGCGTCGTTGCCGGGGAGGTGAGTGCTTGAAGGTATATCTTTAGATCTTGCAATCGAATATTTTTGTTTCTTGTCTTATCACTAGTTTCGTTTATAAAAGAAAACTACAAAAAAATGGAATTGAGGGTGCCTTATATGCTTCATCTTTTTAATATCTTTCGTGAAAATGATGGAAAGGAAAATTGTGCCAAAGTGTTAGAAGAAGAATGCATTAAAATGTTTGGCACTAAATCTTTGAATGATGAGCATGATTGCAATGTTGTTATTATGAATTCTTTGAATATCCATGATGCTAATGATATGGAAAGCCACAAGCTTGGGGATGCTATGTTTGATGAAGATGATATTTTTAGTCCCCCAAGTTTTGATGAGGAAATTTATTTTGATGATAGCATGCCTCCTATTTATGATGATTATATTTATGAAAGTGGATTTGGAGAGGTCGTGACTTTATTTAGTGATGAATCCACTATTTTAGAAGAGGTTCCAATTGATTATGAGAACAAAGTTGCTATCTATGATGATTATTGTGATGACATGTATGCTGTAAAGAATAATGATAACCATGAAACTTGTCATCTTGATTTTAATTTTTCATTGGATTATGCCTCACATGATAGTTATTTTGTTGAGTTTGCTTCCACTACTATTCATGAGAAGAAATTTGCTTATGTGGAGAGTAATAAAAATTATATGCTTATGCATCATGAAAATAGTGCTTTATGTGATATTTATATTGTTGAATTCATTCATGATGCTACTAAAATTTATTATGAAGGAGGAACATATGCTTGTAGGAATTGCAATAATATCAAGTTTCCTCTCTATGTGTTGAAAATCTTGAAGCTATGCTTGTTTTGCTTTCCTATGCTAGTTGATTCTTGTTCCCATAAGTTGTTTGCTCACAAAATCCCTATGCATAGGAAGTGGGTTAGGCTTCAATGTGCTAGTTATATTCTTCATGATGCTCTCTTTATTTTTCAAATCTTATCTTTTATGTGAGCATCATTGAAATCATCATGCCTAGCTAGAAAGACATTAAAGAAAAGCGCTTGTTGGGAGACAACCCAATATTTATCCCTACTGTTTTTGTGTGTTCACATGATTAAGATACTGTAGAAATCATGTTTTATAGCTTTTGTTTCAATAAAGTGCCAAGTAGAACCTTTGGGAAGTCTGGGGTGAAAGTTAATGTGATCTTGCTGTAAAAAATAGAAACTTTGCGCTCACGAGATTAGCTGTCATTTTTACATAAGAGTGCTTTAGAGTTGATTATTTTTGCAGAAGATTAATAGACAAATTCCTCACGTTCACCATTTTATTTCAGAATTTTTGGAGTTACAGAAGTATTCGAGAGTTAGAGATTACTACAGATTGTTCTGTTTTTGACAGATTCTGTTTTCTATGTGTTGTTTGCTTATTTTGATGAATCTATGAGTAGTATCGGAGGTTATGAACCATAGAGAAGTTGGAATACAGTAGATATTACACCAATATAAATAAAGAATGATTTCACAATAGTACCAAAAGTGGTGATTTATTTTCTTGTACTAATGGAGTTTACGAGTTTTCTGTTGAGTTTTGTGTTGTGAAGTTTTCAAGTTTTGGTTAAAGATTCGATGGACTATGGAATAAGGAGTGGCAAGAGCCTAAGATTGGGGATACCCAAGGCATCCTAAGGTAATATTCAATGACAACCAAGAGCCTAAGCTTGGGGATGCCCCGGATGGCATCCCCTCTTTCGTCTTTGTTCATCGGTAACTTTACTTGGAGCTATATTTTTATTCACCACATGATACGTGTTTTGCTTGGAGCGTCATGTCATTTTATTTTGTTTTGCTTTCTGTTTGAATAATATCTCAAGATCTGAAATTCTTAAATGTTAGGGAATCTTCACATAGTTACATAATTATTCGACTACTCATTGATCTCCACTTATATCTTTTGGAGTACTTTGTCGTTTGCTCTAGTGCTTCACTTATATCTTTTTAGAGCACGATGGTAGTTTTATTTTTGAAGAAATTGATGAACTCTCAATGCTTCACTTATATTATTTTGAGATTCTTTTAGAACAACATGGTAATTTTCTTTGGTTATGAATTTAGTCCTAATATGATGGGCATCCAAGAGGGATATAATAAAAACTTTCATAAAAAGTGCATTGAATACTAAGAGAAGTTTGATTTCTTATAATTTTTTTTGAGATATGAAGATGGTGATATTAGAGTCATGCTAGTGAGTAGTTGTGAATTTGGGAGATACTTGCGTTAAAGTTTGTGATTCCCATAGCATGCACGTATGGTGAACCGTTATGTGATGAAGTTGGAGCATGATTTATTTATTTATTGTCTTCCTTATGAGTGGAGGTCGGGATCGCGCAATGGTTAACTCCTACCAACCCTTCCCCTAGGAGCATGTGCGTAGTACTTTGTTTTGATGACTTGTAGATTTTTGCAATAAGTATGTGAGTTCTTTATGACTAATGTTGAGTCCATCGATTATACACACTCTCACCCTTACACTATTGCTAGCCTCTCTTGTGTCGCTCAACTTTTGCTGGTACCATACACCCACCATACCTTCCTCAAAACAGCCACCATACCTACCTATTATGGCATATTCCATAGCCATTCCGAGATATATTGCCATGCAACTTTCCACCGTTCCGTTCATTATGACACGCTTCATCATTGTCATATTGCTTTGCATGATCATGTAGTTGACATTGTATTTGTGGCAAGGCCACCTTTCATAATTCTTTCATACATGTCACTCTTGATTCATTGCACATCCCGATACACTGCCGGAGGCATTCATATAGAGTCATATTTTGTTCTAAGTATCGAGTTGTAATTCTTGAGTTGTAAGTAAATAAAAGTGTGATGATCTTCATTATTAGAGCATTGTCCCATGTGAGGAAAGGATGATGGAGACTATGATTCCCCCACAAGTCGGGATGAGACTCCGGAAAAAAAAGAAAAAAGAAAAAAAGAAGAAAAGAGGCCATAAAAAAGAGAAAAGGCCCAAATAAAAAAATGAGAGAAAAAGAGAGAAGGGGCAATTCTACTATCCTTTTACCACACTTGATGTCTACTACACAACCTTCTTCTTGTAGACGTTGTTGGGCCTGCAAGTGCACAGGTTTGTAGGTCAGTAGCAAATTTCCCTCAAGTGGATGACCTAAGGTTTATCAATCCGCGGGAGGCATAGGATGAAGATGCTCTCTCTCAAGCAACCCTGCAACCAAATAACAAAGAGTCTCTTGTGTCCCCAACACACCCAATACAATGGTAAATTGTATAGGTGCACTAGTTCGGTGAAGAGATGGTGATACAAGTGCAATATGGAAGGTAGATATAGGTTTTTGTCAACTGAAAATATAAAAACAGCAAGGTAGCGAGCGGTAAAAGTGAGCGCAAACGGTAATGCAATGATAGGAAACAAGGCCTAGGGTTCATACTTTCACTAGTGCAAGTCCTCTCAACAAAAATAACATAGTTGGATCATATAACTATCCCTCAACATGCAACAAAGAGTCACTCCAAAGTCACTAATAGCGGAGAACAAACGAAGAGATTATGGTAGGGTACGAAACCACCTCAAAGTTATTCTTTCCAATCAATCCATTGGGTTATTCCTATAAGTGTCACAAACAGCCCTAGAGTTCATACTAGAATAACACCTTAAGATACAAATCAACCAAAACCCTAATGTCACCTAGATACTCCAATGTCACCTCAAGTATCCGTGGGTATGATTATGCGATATGCATCACACAATCTCAATTCATCTACTCAAACCAACACATAGAACCTCAAAGAGTGCCCAAAGTTTCTACCGGAGAATCACGACGAAAACGTGTGCCAACCCCTATGCATAGGTTGATGGGCGGAACCCGCAAGTTGGTCACCAAAACATACATCAAGTGGCACGTGATATCCCATTGTCACCACAGATACGCACGACAAGACATACATCAAGTGTTCTCAAATCTTTAAAGACTCAATCCGATAAGATAACTTCAAATGCAAAACTCAATCCATTACAAGAGATAAGAGGGGGAGAAGAAACATAAGATCCAACTACAATAGCAAAGCTCGCGATACATCAAGATCGTGCCAAATCAAGAACACGAGAGAGAGAGAGATCAAACACATAGCTACTGGTACATACCCTCAGCCCCGAGGGTGAACTAGCCCCTCCTCGTCATGGAGAGCGCCGGAATGATGAAGATGGCCACCGGTGAGGGTTCCCCCCTTCGGCAGGGTGCCAGAACAGGGTCCCGATTGGTTTTTGGTGGCTACAGAGGCTTGCGGCGGCAGAACTCCCGATCTAATCTCTGTTCTGGAAGTTTTAGGATACATAGGTATATATGGGTGCAAGGGGTACGTCGGTGGAGCTGCGAGGGCCCCACGAGGCAGGGGGGCGCGCCCCCACCCTCGTGAGCAGCTCCCGTATCTTATGACGTAGAGTCCAAGTCTATCAGGTAGGTTTCCTTCCAAAAATAACTTCTCAAGTTGATCTCGTTCCGTTTTGACACCGCCTGGTATTCCTTTTCCTAGAAACACTGAAATAGGCATAAAACAACAAATCTGGGCTGGGCCTCCGGTTAATAGGTTAGTCCCAAAAATAATATAAAAGTGGATAATAAAGCCCATTATTGCCTAAAGTAGTAGATAATATAACATGGAGCAATCAAAAATTATAGATACGTTGGAGACGTATCAAGCATCCCCAAGCTTAATTCCTGCTCGTCCTCGAGTTTCTAAATGATAAAAAAGATAATTTTTGATGTGGAATGCTAGTTGGCATAATTTCAATGTAATTCTTCTTACTTGTGATATAAATATTCAGATCCGAAAGATTCAAGACAAAAGTTCATATTGACATAAAAATAATAATACTTCAAGCATACTAACAAAGCAATTATGACTTCTCAAAATAACATGGCCAAAGAAAGTTCATCCCTACAAAACCATATAATTTAGTCATGCTCCATTTTCGTCACACAAGAATGCTCTCATCATGCACAACCCCGATGACAGGCCAAGCAATTGTTTCATACTTTAATAATCTCATACTCATAAACCTTCACGCAATACATGAGCGCGAGCCATGGATATAGCACTATGGGTGGAATAGAATATGATGATGGGGGTTATGTGGAGAAGACAAAAAAGGAGAAAGTCTTACATCAACGAGGATAATAAACGGGCTATGGAGAGGCCCATCGATTGATGTTAATGCGAGGAGTAGGGATTGCCATGCAACGGACGCACTAGAGCTATAAATGTATGAAAGCTCAACAAAATAAACTAAGTGGGTGTGCATCGAACTTGCTTGCTCATGAAGACCTAGGGCATTTGAGGAGGCCCATCGTTGGAATATACAAGCCAAGTTCTATAATGAAAAGTTCCCACTAGTATATGAAAGTGACAAAACAAGAGACTCTCTATCATGAAGATTATGGTGCTACTTTGAAGCACAAGTGTGGAAAAAAAGGATAGTAGCATTGTCCCTTTTTTTGGGCCTTCTTTTTTTTCTTTGGCCTTTCTCTTTTTTTTGGGACAATGCTCTATTGAATGATGATCATCACACTTCTATTTATTTACAACTCAATGATTACAACTCGATACTAGAACAAAGTATGACTCTATATGAATGCCTCCGGCGGTGTACCGGGATATGCAATGAATCAAGAGTGACATGTATGAAAGAATTATGAACGGTGACTTTGCTACGAATACTATTGCAACTACATGATCATGCTAAGAAATATGACAATGATGGATGTGTCATGAAGAACGGAATGGTGGAAAGTTGCATGGCAATATATCTCGGAATGGCTATGGAAATGCCATAATAGGTAGGTATGGTGGCTGTTTTGAGGAAAATATAGGGAGGTTTATGTGTGAAAGAGCGTCTCATATCATGGGGTTTGGATGCACTGGCGAAGTTTGCACCAACTCTCAATGTGAGAAAAGGGCAATGCACGGTACCGTAGAGGCTAGCAATGATGGAAGGGTGAGAGTGCGTATAATCCATGGACTCAACATTAGTCATAAAGAACTCATATACTTATTGCAAAAATCTACAAGCCATCAAAAACCAAAGCACTATGCGCATGCTCCTAGGGGGATAGATTGGTAGGAAAAGACCATCGCTCGTCCCCGACCGCCACTCATAAGGAGGACAATCAAATAATACCTCATGTTTCAAATTTGTTACATAACGTTTACCATACGTGCATGCTATGGGAATTGCAAACTTCAACGCAAGCATTTCTCAAATTCACAACTACTCAACTAGCACAACTTTGATATCACTACCTCCATATCTCAAAACAATCATCAATCATCAAACTTCTCTTAGTATTCAACACACTCATAAGAATTCTTACAAATCTTTTATGCTTAGCATATTAGGATTTTAAGCAAATTACCATGCTATTTAAGACTCCCAAAATAATATAAGTGAAGCATGAGAGTTCATCTATTTCTTCAAAATAAAACTACCAACGTGCTCTAAAAGATATAAGTGAAGCACTAGAGCAAACAACAAACTACTCCGAAAGATATAAGTGAAGATCAATGAGTAGTTCAATAATTATGCAACTATGTGAAGACTCTCTAACATTTAAGGATTTCAGATCTTGATACTTTATTCAAACATCAACCAAAGCTAAATAAAATAAAATGACTCTCCAAGCAAAACACATATCATGTGGCGAATAAAAATATAGCTCCAAGTAAAGTTACCGATGAACGTAGACGAAAGAGGGGATGCCTTCCGGGGCATCCCCAAGCTTAGGCTCTTGGTTGTCCTTGAATATTACCTTGGGGTGCCTTGGGCATCCCCAAGATTAGGCCCTTGCCACTCCTTATTTCATAGTCCATCGAATCTTTACCCAAAACTTGAAAACTTCCCAACACAAAACTTAACAGAAAACTCGTGAGCTCCATTAGCGAAAGAAAAGAAAACACCACTTCAAGGTACTATAATTAACTCATTATTTATTTATATTGGTGTTAAACCTACTGTATTCCAACTTCTCTATGGTTTATAAACTATTTTACTAGCCATAGGTTCATCAAAATAAGCAAGCAACACAATGAAAACAGAATCTGTCAAAAACAGAACAGTCTGTAGTAATCTGTAACTAACGCAAACTTCTGGAACTCCAAAAATTCTAAAATAAATTGGTGGACCTGAGGAATTTTTCTAGTAATCATCTGCAAAAATAATCAACTAAATATCACTCTCCAGTAAAAAGTTCTAGCTAATATCGTGAGCGCTAAAGTTTCTATTTTTTACAGCATGATCATAAAGACTTCACCCAAGTCTTCCCAAAGGTTCTAATTGGCACAAACACTAATTAAAACACAAAGCCACATCTAAACAGAAGCTAGATGGATTATTTATTCCTAAACAGAACCAAAAAGCAAGAAACTAAAATAACATTGGGTTGCCTCCCAACAAGCGCTATCGTTTAACGCCCCTAACTAGGCATGATGATTTCAATGATGCTCACATAAAAGATAAGAATTGAAACATAAAGAGAGCATCATGAATAATATGACTAGAACATTTAAGTATAACCCACTTCCTATGCATAGGGATTTTGTGAGCAAACAGCTTACGGGAACAAGAATCAACTTGCATAGGAAGGCAAAACAAGCATACCTTCAAAACCTTAAGCACATAGAGAGGAAACTTGATATTATTGCAATTCCTACAAGCATATATTCCTCCCTCATAATAATTTTCAGTAGAATCATGAATGAATTCAACAATATAACCAGCACCTAAAGCATTCTTTTCATGATCTACAAGTATAGAATTTTTACTACTCTCCACATAAACAAATTTATTCTCATCAATTGTAGTGGGAGCAAACTCAACAAAATAACTATCATATGATTGAAAATTAAGATCAAGATGACAAGTTTCATGGTTATCATTATTCTTTAAAGCATACGTGTCATCACAATAATCATCATAGATAGGAGGCATGCTTTCATCATAGTAAATTTGCTCATCAAAGCTTGGGGGACAAAAAATATCATCTTCATCAAACATAGCTTCCCCAAGCTTGTGGCTTTGCATATCATTAGCATCATGGATATTCAAAGAATTCATATTAACGACATTGCAATCATGCTCATCATTCACATAATTTATGCCAAGCATTCTACGTAATTCTTCTTCTAGTACTTGAGCACAATTTTCCTTCCCATCATACTCACGAAAGATATTAAAAAGATGAAGCGTATGAGACAAACTCAATTCCATTTTTTTGTAATTTTCTTTTATAAACTAACTAGTGCTAAAACAAGAAACAAAAAGATTCGATTGCAAGATCTAAAGATATACCTTCAAGCACTCACCTCCCCGGCAACGGTGCCAGAAAAGAGCTTGATGTCTACTACACAACCTTCTTATTGTAGACATTGTTGGGCCTGCAAGTGCACAGGTTTGTAGGATAGTAGAAAATTTCCCTCAAGTGGATGACCTAAGGTTTATCAATCCGCGGGAGGCGTAGGATGAAGATGGCCTCTCTCAAGCAACCCCGCAACCAAATAACAAAGAGTCTCTTGTGTCCCCAACACACCCAATACAATGGTAAATTGTATAGGTGCACTAGTTCGGCGAAGAGATGGTGATACAAGTGCAATATGGAAGGTAGATATATGTTTTTGTAAACTGAAAATATAAAAACAGCAAGGTAGCGAGCGGTAAAAGTGAGCGTAAACGGTAATGCAATGATAGGAAACAAGGCCTAGGGTTCATACTTTCACTGGTGCAAGTCCTCTCAACAAAAATAACATAGTTGGATCATATAACTATCCCTCAACATGCAACAAAGAGTCACTCCAAAGTCACTAATAGCGGAGAACAAACGAAGAGATTATGGTAGGGTACGAAACCACCTCAAAGTTATTCTTTCCAATCAATCCATTGGGCTATTCCTATAAGTGTCACAAACAGCCCTAGAGTTCGTACTAGGATAACACCTTAAGATACAAATCAACCAAAACCCTAATGTCACCTAGATACTCCAATGTCACCTCAAGTATCCGTGAGTATGATTATACGATATGCATCACACAATCTCAATTCATCTACTCAAACCAACACATAGAACCTCAAAGAGTGCCCAAAGTTTCTACCGGAGAATCACGACGAAAACGTGTGCCAACCCCTATGCATAGGTGATACGTCTCCAACGTATCTATAATTTTTGATTGCTCCATGCTATATTATCTACTGTTTTGGACTATATTGGGCTTTATTTTCCACTTTTATATTATTTTTGGGACTAACCTATTAACCGAAGGACCAGCCCAGAATTGCTGTTTTTGCCTATTTCAGTGTTTCGAAGAAACAGAATATCAAACGGAGTCCAAACAGAAAAATCCTTTTTGGAACGTGATTTTCTTCCTGAACAAGACACAAGAGACTTGGACCCTACTCCAAGAAGTACCAGAGGAGGGTGGGGGGCGCGCCCCGCCTACAGGGCGCGCCCCCTGCCTCGTGGGCCCCTCGGTGCTCCACCGACGTACTCCTTCCTCCTATATATATCCACGTACCCCCAAACGATCAGAACAGGAGCCAAAACCTAATTCCACCGTCGCAACTTTCTGTATCCACGAGATCCCATCTTGGGGCCTGTTCCGGAGCTCCGCCGGAGAGGGACGTCATCACGGAGGGCTTCTACATCATCATAGCCTCTCCGATGAAGTGTGAGTAGTTTACCTCAGACCTTCGGGTCCATAGTTATTAGCTAGACGACTTCTTCTCTCTTTTTTGATCTCAATACAATGTTCTCCCCCTCTCTTGTGGAGATCTATTTGATGTAATCTTCTTCTTTTGCGGTGTGTTTGTTGAGACCGATGAATTGTGGGCTTATGATCAAGTCTATCTATGAATAATATTTGAATCTTCTCTGAATTCTTTTGTTGGGGAACGTAGTAATTTCAAAAAAATTCCTACGCACACGCAAGATCATGGTGATGCATAGCAACGAGAGGGGAGAGTGTTTGTCTACGTACCCTCGTAGACCGAAGCGGAAGCGTTGACACAACGTAGAGGAAGTAGTCGTACGTAGAGGAAGTAGTCATACATTCTCCTCGCGATCCAACCGATCACAGCACCGTTACTCCGGCACCTCCGAGTTCTTGGCACACGTTCAGCTCGATGACGATCCCCGGGCTCCGATCCAGCAAAGCGTCGGGGAAGAGTTCCGTCAGCACGACGGCGTGGTGACGATCTTGATGTGTTACCGGCGCAGGGCTTCGCCTAAGCACTGCAACGATATAATCGAGGTGGAATTTGGTGGAAGGGGGCACCGCACACGGCTAAGGAACGATCCGTAGATCAACTTGTGTGTCTATGGGGTGCCCCTTGCCTCAGTATATAAAGGATGGAGGAGGAGGAGGCCGGCCAAGGGTTTGGCGCGCCAGGGTGTGGAGTCCTACTAGGTTTCCAAGTCCTAGTAGGAGTCCACCAATAGGGGAGGAAGGGAGAAGGAATAGGAGGAGTAGGAAAGGTGGCCGGCCCCCTTTTCCCTAGTCCAATTCGGACCAAAGGGGAGGGGGGGCGCAGCAGCCTTTTCCTCTTCCCACTAAAGCCCATCAAGGCCCATTACTTCTCCCGTAATCCCGTAACTCCCCGATACTCCCGAAAATACCCGAATCACTCAGAACCTTTCCGATGTCCGAATATAGTCGTCCAATATATCGATCTTTACGTCTCGACCATTTCGAGACTCCTCGTCATGTCCCCGATCTCATCCGGGACTCCGAACTCCTTCGGTACATCAAAACTCATAAACTCATAATAACTGTCATCGTAACCTTAAGCGTGCGGACCCTACGGTTCGAGAACAATGTAGACATGACCGAGACACGTCTCCGGTCAATAACCAATAGCGGGACCTGGATGCCCATATTGGCTCCTACATATTCTACGAAGATCTTTATCGGTCAGACCGCATAACAACATACGTTTGTTCCCTTTGTCATCGGTATGTTACTTGCCCGAGATTCGATCGTCGGTATCCAATACCTAGTTCAATCTCATTACCGGCAAGTCTCTTTACTCGTTCCGTAATACATCATCTCGCAACTAACTCATTGGTTGCAATGCTTGCAAGGCTTTATGTGATGTGCATTACCGAGGGGCCCCTGAGATACCTCTCCGACAATCGGAGTGACAAATCCTAATCTCGAAATAAGCCAACCCAACATGTACCTTCGGAGACACCTGTAGAGTACCTTTATAATCACCCAGTTACGTTGTGACGTTTGGTAGCACACAAAGTGTTCCTACGGTAAACGTGAGTTGCATAATCTCATAGTTAAAGGAACATGTATAAGTCATGGATAAAAGCAATAGCAACATACTAAACGATCGGGTGCTATGCTAATGGAATGGGTCATGTCAATCAGATCATTCAACTAATGATGTGATCTCGTTAATCAAATAACAACTCTTTGTTCATGGTTAGGAAACTTAACCATCTTTGATTAATGAGCTAGTCAAGTAGAGGCATACTAGTGACACTCTGTTTGTCTATGTATTCACACATGTATTATGTTTCCAGTTAATACAATTCTAGCATGAATAATAAACATTTATCATGATATAAGGAAATAAATAATAACTTTATTATTGCCTCTAGGGCATATTTCCTTCAGTCTCCCACTTGCACTAGAGTCAATAATCTAGATCACATCACCATGTGATTAACATCAATAGTTCACATCATCATGTGATTAACACCCATAGTTCACATCGATATGTGACCAACACCCAAAGGGTACTACGGTGTGATCATGTTTTGCTTGTGAGAGAAATTTAGTCAACGGGTCTGCCACATTCAGATCCGTTATGTATTTTGCAATTTTCTATGTCTACAATGCTCTGCACGGAGCTACTTTAGCTAATTGCTCCCACTTTCAATATGTATCTAGATTGAGACTTAGAGTCATTCAGATTAGTGTCAAAACTTGCATCGACGTAACCTTTTACGACGAACCTTTTTGTCACCTCCATAATCGAGAAACATATCCTTTATTCCACTAAGGATAATTTTGACCGCCGTCCAGTGATCTACTCCTAGATCACTATTGTACTCCCGTGCCAATCTCAGGGTAGGGTATACAATAGGTCTGGTACACAGCATGACATACTTTATAGAACCTATGGCCAAAGCATAGGGAATGACTTTCATTCTCTTTCTATCTTCTGCCGTGGTCGGGCTTTGAGTCTTACTCAATTTCACACCTTGTAATACAGGCAAGAACTCTTTCTTTGACTGTTCCATTTTGAACTACTTCAAATTTTTTTTCAAGGTATGTACTTATTGAAAAACTTATCAAGCGTCTTGATCTATCTCTATAGATCTTGATGCTCAATATGTAAGCAGCTTCACCGAGGTCCCTCTTCGAAAAACTCCTTTCAAATACTCCTTTATGCTTTACAGAATAATTCTACATTATTTCCGATCAATAATATGTCATTTACATATACTTTATCAGAAATGCTGTAGTGCTCCCACTCACTTTCTTGTAAATACAGGCTTCACCGCAAGTCTGTATAAAACTATATGCTTTGATCAACTTATCAAAGCGTATATTCCAACTCTGAGATGCTTGCACCAGTCCATAGTTGGATCGCTGGAGCTTGCATATTTTGTTAACACCTTTAGGATTGACAAAACCTTCTGGTTGCATCATATGCAACTCTTCTTTAATAAATCCATTAAGGAATGCAGTTTTGTTTTTCCATTTGCCAGATTTCATAAAATGCGGCAATTGCTAACATGATTCGAACAGACTTAAGCATAGATAGGAGTGAGAAACTCTCATCGTAGTCAACACTTTGAACTTGTCGAAAACCTTTTGCGACAATTCTAGCTTTGTAGATAGTAACACTACTATCAGCGTCCGTCTTCCTCTTGAAGATCCATTTATTTTCTATGGCTTGCCGATCATCGGGCAAATCCATCAAAGTCCATACTTTGTTCTCATATATGGATCATATCTCAGATTTCATGGCCTCTAACCATTTCGCGGAATCTGGGCTCATCATCGCTTCCTCATAGTTCGCAAGTTCGTCATGGTCTAGTAACATGACTTCCAAAACAGGATTACCGTACCACTCTGGTGCGGATCTCACTCTGGTTTACTTACGAGATTCGGTAGTAACTTGATCTTAAAGTTACATGATCATCATCATTAGCTTCCTTACTAATTGGTGTAGTAGTCACAAGAACAGATTTCTGTGATGAACTTCTTTCCAATAAGGGAGAAGGTACAATTACCTTATCAAGTTTTCTACTTTCCTCCTACTCACTTCTTTCGAAAGAAACTCTTTCTCTAGAAAGTTTCCGAACTTAGCAACAAAAGTCTTGCCTTCGGATCTGTGATATAAGGTGTATCCAACAGTTTCCTTTGGATATCCTATGAAGACACATTTCTCCGATTTGGGTTCGAGCTTATCAGGTTGAAGCTTTTTCACATAAGCATTGCAGCCCCAAACTTTAAGAAACGACAGCTTAGGTTTATTGCTAAACCATAGTTCATACGGTGTCGTCTCAACGGATTTAGATGGTGCCCCTTTTAACGTGAATGCAGCTGTCTCTAATGCATGATCCCAAAACGATATTGGTAAATCGGTAAGAAACATCATAGATTGTACTATATCTAATAAAGTACGGTTATGACGTTCGGACGCACCATTATGCTGCGGTGTTCCAGGTGGCATGAGTTTGTGAAACTATTCCACATTGTTTTAATTGAAGACCAAACTCGTAACTCAAATATTCGTCTCTGCGATCAGATCGTAGAAACTTTATTTTCTTGTCACGATGATTTTCCACTTCACTCTAAAATTCTTTGAACTTTTCAAACGTTTCAGACTTATGTTTCATCAAGTAGATATACCCATATCTGCTCAAATCATCTGTGAAGGTTAGAAAATAATGATACTTGTCGCGAGCCTTAATATTCATCGGACCACATACATTAGTATGTATGATTTCCAACAATTCTGTTGCTTGCTTCATTGTTCCGGAGAACGGCGTTTTAGTCATCTTGCCTATGAGGCATGGTTCGCAAGCATCAAGTGATTCATAATCAAGTGATTCCAAAATCCCATCAGCATGGAGTTTCTTCATGCGCTTTACACCAATATGACCTAAACTGCAGTGCTACAAATAAGTTGCACTATCATTATTAACTTTGCATCTTTTGGCTTCAATATTATGAATATGTGTATCACTACGATCGAGATCCAATGAACTATTTTCATTGGTGTGTATGACCATAGAAGGTTTTATTCATGTAAACAGAACAACAATTGTTCTCTAACTTAAATGAATAACTGTATTGCAATTAACATGATCAAATCATATTCATGCTCAACGCAAACACCAAATAACACTTATTTAGTTTCAACACTAATCCCGAAAGTATAGGGAGTGTGTGATGATGATCATATCAATCTTGGAACCACTTCCAACACACATCGTCACCTTGCCCTTTAACTAGTCTTTGTTCATTCTGCAACTCCCGTTTCGAGTTACTAATCTTAGCAACTTGAACTAGTACCAAATACTGAGGGGTTGCTATGAACACTAGTAAAGTACACATCAATAACATGTATATCAAATATACTTATGTTCACTTTGCCATCCTTCTTATCCGCCAATCACTTGGGGTAGTTCCGCTTCCAGTGACCAGTCCCTTTGCAGTAGAAGCACTTAGTCTAAGGCTTAGGACCAGACTTGGGCTTTTTCACTTGAGCAGCAACTTGCTTGCCGTTCTTCTTGAAGTTCCCCTTCTTTCCTTTTGCCCTTTTCTTGAAACTAGTGATCTTGTCAACCATCAACACTTGATGTTTTTCTTTGATTTCTACCTTCGTCGATTTTAGCATCGCGAAGAGCTTGGGAATATTTTCCGTTATCCCTTGCATATTATAGTTCATCACGAAGTTCTACTAACTTGGTGATGGTGACTAGAGAATTCTGTCAATCACTATCTTATCTGGAAGATTAACTCCCACTTGATTCAAGCGATTGTAGTACCCAGACAATCTGAGCACATGCTCACTAGTTGAGCGATTCTCCTCCATCTTTTAGCGATAGAACTTGTTGGAGACTTCATATCTCTCAACTCGGGTATTTGCTTGAAATATTAACTTCAACTCCTGGAACATCTTGTATGGTCCATGACGTTCAAAACATCTTTGAAGTCCCGATTCTTAAGCCGTTAAGCATGGTGCACTAAACTATTAAGTAGTCATCATATTGAGCTAGCAAAACGTTCATAAAGTCTGCATCTGCTCCTGCAAAAGGTCCGTCACCTAGCGGTGCATCAAGGACAAAATTCTTCTGTGCAGCACTGAGGATAAACCTCAGATTACGGATCCAATCCGCATCATTGCTACTAACATTTTTCAACACAATTTTCTCTAGGAACATATCAAAATAAACACAGGGAAGCAACAATGCGAGCTATTGATCTACAACATAGATATGCTAATACTACCAGGACTAAGTTCATGATAAATTAATGTTCAATTAATCATATTACTTAAGAACTCCCACTTAGATAGACATCCCTCTAATCCTCTAAGTGATCACGTGATCCAAATCAACTAAACCATGTCCGATCATCACGTGAGATGGAGTAGTTTCAATGGTGAACATCATTATGTTGATCATATCTACTATATGATTCACGCTCAACCTTTCGGTCTCTGTGTTCCGAGGCCATATCTGTATATGCTAGGCTCGTCAAGTTAAACCTGAGTATTCCGCGTGTGCAACTGTTTTGCACCCGTTGTATTTGAACGTAGAGCCTATCACACCCGATCATCACGTGGTGTCTCAGCACGAAGAACTTTCGCAACGGTGCATACTCAGGGAGAACACTTCTTGATAATTTAGTGAGAGATCATCTTATAATGCTACCGTCAATCAAAGCAAGATAAGATGCATAAAAAGGATAAACATCACATGCAATCAATATAAGTGATATGATATGGCCATCATCATCTTGTGCTTGTGATCTCCATCTTCGAAGCACCGTCATGATCACCATCGTCACCGGCGCGACACCTTGATCTTCATCGCAGCATCGTTGTCGTCTCGCTAATCTTATGCTTCTACGACTATCACTACCGTTTAGCAATAAAGTAAAGCATTACATCGCGATTGCATTGCATACAATAAAGCGACAACCATATGGCTCCTGCCAGTTGCCGATAACTCGGTTACAAAACATGATCATCTCATACAATAAAATTTAGCATCACGTCTTGACCATATCACATCACAACATGCCCTGCAAAAACAAGTTAGACGTCCTCTACTTTGTTGTTGCAAGTTTTACGTGGCTGCTACGGGCTTTAAGCAAGAACTCATCTTACCTACGCATCAAAACCACAACGATAGTTTGTCAAATAGACTCCGTTTTAACCTTCTCAAGGACCGGGCGTAGCCACACTCGGTTCAACTAAAGTTGGAGAGACAGTCTTCCGCAAGCCATCTATGTGCAAAGCACGTCGAGGGAACCGGTCTCGCGTAAGCGTACGCGTAAGGTTGGTCCGGATCGTCTCGTCCAACAATACCGCTGAACCAAAGTATGACATGCTGGTAGGCAGTATGACTTGTATCGTCCACAACTCACTTGTGTTCTACTCGTGCAAATAACATCAAACCATAAAACCTAGGCTCGGATGCCACTGTTGGGGAACGTAGTAATTTCAAAAAAATTCCTACGCACACGCAAGATCATGGTGATGCATAGCAACGAGAGGGGAGAGTGTTTGTCTACGTACCCTCGTAGACCGAAGCGGAAGCGTTGACACAACGTAGAGGAAGTAGTCGTACGTAGAGGAAGTAGTCATACATTCTCCTCGCGATCCAACCGATCACAGCACCGTTACTCCGGCACCTCCGAGTTCTTGGCACACGTTCAGCTCGATGACGATCCCCGGGCTCCGATCCAGCAAAGCGTCGGGGAAGAGTTCCGTCAGCACGACGGCGTGGTGACGATCTTGATGTGTTACCGGCGCAGGGCTTCGCCTAAGCACTGCAACGATATAATCGAGGTGGAATTTGGTGGAAGGGGGCACCGCACACGGCTAAGGAACGATCCGTAGATCAACTTGTGTGTCTATGGGGTGCCCCTTGCCTCAGTATATAAAGGATGGAGGAGGAGGAGGCCGGCCAAGGGTTTGGCGCGCCAGGGTGTGGAGTCCTACTAGGTTTCCAAGTCCTAGTAGGAGTCCACCAATAGGGGAGGAAGGGAGAAGGAATAGGAGGAGTAGGAAAGGTGGCCGGCCCCCTTTTCCCTAGTCCAATTCGGACCAAAGGGGAGGGGGGGCGCAGCAGCCTTTTCCTCTTCCCACTAAAGCCCATCAAGGCCCATTACTTCTCCCGTAATCCCGTAACTCCCCGATACTCCCGAAAATACCCGAATCACTCAGAACCTTTCCGATGTCCGAATATAGTCGTCCAATATATCGATCTTTACGTCTCGACCATTTCGAGACTCCTCGTCATGTCCCCGATCTCATCCGGGACTCCGAACTCCTTCGGTACATCAAAACTCATAAACTCATAATAACTGTCATCGTAACCTTAAGCGTGCGGACCCTACGGTTCGAGAACAATGTAGACATGACCGAGACACGTCTCCGGTCAATAACCAATAGCGGGACCTGGATGCCCATATTGGCTCCTACATATTCTACGAAGATCTTTATCGGTCAGACCGCATAACAACATACGTTTGTTCCCTTTGTCATCGGTATGTTACTTGCCCGAGATTCGATCGTCGGTATCCAATACCTAGTTCAATCTCATTACCGGCAAGTCTCTTTACTCGTTCCGTAATACATCATCTCGCAACTAACTCATTGGTTGCAATGCTTGCAAGGCTTTATGTGATGTGCATTACCGAGGGGCCCCTGAGATACCTCTCCGACAATCGGAGTGACAAATCCTAATCTCGAAATAAGCCAACCCAACATGTACCTTCGGAGACACCTGTAGAGTACCTTTATAATCACCCAGTTACGTTGTGACGTTTGGTAGCACACAAAGTGTTCCTACGGTAAACGTGAGTTGCATAATCTCATAGTTAAAGGAACATGTATAAGTCATGGATAAAAGCAATAGCAACATACTAAACGATCGGGTGCTATGCTAATGGAATGGGTCATGTCAATCAGATCATTCAACTAATGATGTGATCTCGTTAATCAAATAACAACTCTTTGTTCATGGTTAGGAAACTTAACCATCTTTGATTAATGAGCTAGTCAAGTAGAGGCATACTAGTGACACTCTGTTTGTCTATGTATTCACACATGTATTATGTTTCCAGTTAATACAATTCTAGCATGAATAATAAACATTTATCATGATATAAGGAAATAAATAATAACTTTATTATTGCCTCTAGGGCATATTTCCTTCATCTTTTATGTATGATTGGTTATCTTTGCTAGTCTCTTCGAATTATCCGTTTGGTTTGGCCAACTAGATTGGTAGTTCTTGCCATGGGAGAAGTGCTTAGCTTTGGGTTCGATCTTGCGGTGTCCTTTCCCAGTGACAGAAGGGGCAGCAAGGCACGTATTGTATCGTTGCCATCGAGGATAACAAGATGGGTTATTTCATATTGCATGAATTTATCTCTCTACATCATGTCATCTTGCTTAAAGCGTTGCTCTATTTTTAACTTAATACTCTAGATGCATACTGGATAGCGGTCGATGAGTGGAGTAATAGTAGTAGATGCAGAATCATTTTGATCTACTTATCACGGACGTGATGCCTATATACATGATCATGCCTAGATATTCTCATAACTATGCTCAATTCTGTCAATTGCTCAACAGTAATTTGCTCACCCACCATAGAAAACTTATGCTCTTGAGAGAAGCCACTAGTGAAACCTATGGCCCCCAGGTCTATTCTCATCATATCAATCTCCATCACTTTAATCTTGCTTTGTTTTTACTTTGCCTTTTACTTTTCACTTTGCATCTTTATATCAAAAATACCAAAAATATTATCTCTATTAGATCTCACTCTCGTAAGAGACCGTGAAGGGATTGACAACCCCTAATTGCGTTGGTTGCGAGTTGCTATCGATTTGTGCAGGTACGAGGGACTTGAGCGTGGCCTCCTACTGGATTGATACCTTGGTTCTCAAAAACTAAGGGAAATACTTACACTACTCTGCTGCAACATCCTCTCCTCTTCGGGGAAAACCAACGCAAGCTCAAGAGGTAGCAATAGGTTCATGGGCGGGACCTGCAAGTTGGTCACCAAAACATACATCAAGTGGCACGTGATATCCCATTGTCAACACAGATACGCACGTCAAGACATACATCAAGTGTTCCCAAATCTTTAAAGACTCAATCCGATAAGATAACTTCAAAGGGAAAACTCAATCCATTACAAGAGGGAGAGGGGGAGAAGAAACATAAGATCCAACTATAATAGCAAAGCTCGCGATACATCAAGATCGTGCCAAATCAAGAACACGAGAGAGAGAGAGAGAGAGAGAGAGAGAGAGAGAGAGAGATCAAACACATGGCTACTGGTACATACCCTCAACCCCGGGGGTGAACTACTCCCTCCTCATCATGGAGAGCGCCGGGATGATGAAGATGGCCACCAGTGAGGGTTCCCCCTCCGACAGGGTGCCGGAACAGGGTCTCGATTGGTTTTTGGTGGCTACAGAGGCTTGCGGCGGCGGAACTCCCGATCTAATCTCTGTTCTGGAAGTTTTAGGATACGTAGGTATATATGGGTGCAAGGGGTGCGTCGGTGGAGTTGCGGGGCCCCCATGAGGCAGGGGGCGCGCCCCCCACCCTCGTGAGCAGCTCCCATATCTTCTGACGTAGAGTCCAAGTCTATCAGGTAGGTTTCCTTCCAAAAATAACTTCTCCAGTTGATTTCGTTCCGTTTTGACTCCGTCTGATATTCCTTTTCCTCGAAACACTGAAATAGGCATAAAACAACAAATCTGGGCTGGGCCTCCGGCTAATAGGTTAGTCCCAAAAATAATTTTAAAGTGGGTAATAAAGCCCAATATTGCCTAAAACAGTAGATAATATAGCATGGAGCAATAAAAAATTATAGATATGTTGGAGACGTATCAACACTTGTGCTTGAAAGTAGCACCATGATCTTCATGATCTAGACTCTCCTATGTTGTCACGTTCATATACTAGTGGGAATTTTTCATTATAGAACTTGGCTTGTATATTCCAATGATGGGCTTCCTCAAATTGCCCTAGGTCTTCTGAGCAGGCGAGTTGGATGCACACCCACTTAGTTTCTTTTTGAGCTTTCATACACTTATAGCTCTAGTGCATCCGTTGCATGGCAATCCCTACTCACTCACATTGATATCTATTGATGGGCATCTCCATAGCCCGTTGATACGCCTAGTTGATGTGAGACTATCTTCTCCTTTTTGTCTTCTCCACAACCACCATATTCTATTCCACCTATAGTGCTATGTCCATGGCTCATGCTCATGTATTGCGTGAAGATTGAAAAAGTTCGAGAACATCAAAAGTATGAAACAATTGCTTGGCTGAAACCGGGGTTGTGCATGATTTAAATATTTTGTGTGATGAAGATAGAGCATAGTAAGACTATATGATTTTGTAGGGATAACTTTCTTTGGCCATGTTATTTTGAGAAGACATGATTGCTTTGTTAGTATGCTTGAAGTATTATTGTTTTCATGTCAATATTAAACTTTTGATTTGAATCTTATGGATCTGAATATTCTTGCCACAATAAATAGAATTACATGGATAAATATGTGAGATAGCATTCCACATTAAAAATTCTGTTTTTATCATTTACCTACTCGAGCACGAGCAGGAATTAAGCTTGGGGATGCTTGATACGTCTCCAACATATCTATATTTTTTATTGTTCCATGCTATTATATTTTCCATCTTGGATGTTTTATATGCATTTATATGCTATTTTATATGATTTTTGGGACTAACCTATTAACCTAGAGCCCAGTGCCAGTTTCTGTTTTTCCTTGTTTTTGAGTATCGTAGAAAAGGAATATCAAACGGAGTCCAATTGACCTAAAAATTTACAGAGATTATTTTGGACCAGAAGAAGCCCACGGAGCATCGGAGATGGACCAGAAGAGTCCCGAGGCCACCACAAGGGTGGAGGGCGCGCCCCCCTACCTCGTGGCTTCCTCGTGGACCCCCCTGACTTGTTCCTGACGCCAACACCTCTTATATATCCACAAACTTCCAGAACAGAACCTAGATCGGGAGTTCCGCCGCCGCAAGCCTCTGTAGCCACCAAAAACCAATCGGGACCCTGTTCCGGCACCCAGCCGGAGGGGGAAATCATCACCGGTGGCCATCTTCATCATCCCGACACTCTCCATGACGAGGATGGAGTAGTTCACCCTCGGGGCTGAGGGTATGTATCAGTAGCTATGTGTTTGATCTCTCTCTCTCTCGTGTTCTTGATATGGCACGATCTTGATGTAACGCGAGCTTTGCTATTATAGTTGGATCTTATGATGTTTCTCCCCCTCTACTCTCTTGTAATGGATTGAGTTTTCCTTTGAATAAATCTTATCGAATTGAGTCTTTAAGGATTTGAGAACACTTGATGTATGTCTTGCATGTGCTTATCTGTGGTGACAATGGGATATTCACATGATCTACTTGATGTATGTTTTGGTGATGAACTTGCGGGTTCAGTGACCTTGTGAACTTATGCATAGGGGTTGGCACACGTTTTCGTCTTGACTGTCCGGTAGAAACTTTGGGGCACTCTTTGAAGTTCTTTGTGTTGGTTGAATAGATGAATCTGAGATTGTGTGATGCATATCGTATAATCATACCCACAGATACTTGAGGTGACATTGTAGTATTTAGGTGACATTAGGGTTTTGGTTGATTTGTGTCTTAAGGTGTTATTCTAGTACAAACTCTAGGACAGATCGAACGGAAAGAATAGCTTCGTGTTACTTTAATACGGACTCTTGAATAGATCGACCAGAAATGATAACTTTGAGATGGTTTCGTACCATACAATAATCTCTTCGTTTGTTCTCCTCTATTAGTGACTTTGGAGTGACTCTTTGTTGCACGTTGAGGGATACTATATGATCCAATCATGTTATCGTTGTTGAGAGAAATTGCACTAGTGAAAGTATGAACCCTAGGCATTGTTTCGAAGCATTGCAATACCGTTTGTGCTCACTTTTATCATTAGCTACCTTGCTGTTTTTATATTTTCAGATTACAAAAATCTATATCTACCATCCATATTGCACTTGTATCACCATCTCTTCACCGAACTAGTGCACCTATACAATTTGCCATTGTATTGGGTGTTTTGGGGACACAATAGACTCTTTGTTATTTGGTTGCAGGGTTGCTTTAGAGAGACCATCTTCATCCTACGCCTCCCATGGATTGATAAACCTTAGGTCACCCACTTGAGGGAAATTTGCTACTGTCCAACAAACCTCTGCACTTGGAGGCCCAACAACGTCTATAAGAAGAAGGTTGCGTAGTAGACATCATTCACGCATTTGAAAAAAAGTTCATGAATTCAAAAAAATTAATATCTTCTTAAATGAAAACAAAAAACAAAAAATGAAGATGAAAATGAGGTCCTTATCTATGGTAGCTCGACAACATTCTGCCGCTACTCTATTCAAGGTTGGTAATACGGTCATGCCGTGGCATGGCAGTTATAATTCTTCCGCTGGTAAGGTTTGCCTCATCAACACTTGCCTTCCCCCCCAATGTTCTTAATGTGGTTCTATCACCTTTCATAAGGTACTCATGCTGGTTTTGATAAACATCGCAGTGGTTTCTATTGGAATATTGCTGACAACAAAACAAAGTATCGTCTAATTAAATGGAAGATCATGTATATGGATAAAAGTTGGGGGAAAGGGCTTGGCATTATAAACACCTCCGTTATGAACCAATGTCTGATTATAAAATGGTGGTGGAAGATTCTTAATGCTCTCCTATGGTGATGTGCTACGATATTCGAGAAGCAAAATATTTCCCCTCTTCTAGTCCTCTGTTCGCATCTACTGCTAGAGGGTCTCAGTTCTGGCGTGATTTGGTTAAAGTTCGTGATGATTTTCACGCTAATGTCAAGTTTCTCGTTCATGAGGGCAAGTCGATCTGTTTTTGGCTTGATTGGTGACATGGTGATGCGCCGTTTTGTTTGACATTCCCTGATCTTTTTTCTTATTGTGCTAATCCTGATATCCCCATTTTGGATCTCTCTTATAATAACTGGGATTTGGGGTTTCGGGTGTTCTATCCTGCGGAGTTGGAGGAATGGCACGGTCTCGCTACTACCTTTCCCGTGGTCTTAGAGGTTGCAGATTCGATGCTTTGGCCCCATTCTACATCTGGACGGTTCATTATTAAATCTCTCTATTCTAGGTTGATTTCTGGTTTGAATACTACCAAATTTAAAGATGTTTGTGTTGGGGAACGTTGCAGAAAATTAAAATTTTTCCTACGGTTTCACCAAGATCCATCTATGAGTTCATCAAGCAACGAGTATTCAGATTAGATAGCATCTACATACCACTTTGTAGATCGCAACGGAAGCGTTCGAGTGAACGTGGATGAGGTAGTCGTACTTGCCGTGATCCAATTCACCGATGATCTAGTACCGAACGGACGGCACCTCCGCGTTCAACACACGTACGGGACGGGAGACGTCTCCCCTTTCTTGATCCAGCAAGGCAAAGGAGAGGTTGAGGAAGATCCAGCACGACGGTGTGGTGGTGGATGCAGCAGAACTCCGGCAGGGCTTCGCTGAGCAACTACGGGAGGAGGAGGAGGTGTTGCAGGGAGGAGGGAGGAGCCAGGGCATAGGGTTGGTTTGCTCCTCCTTTTCCCCACTATATATAGGGCCAAGGGAGAGGGGGAGGCGCAGCCCTTGCCCCTTCCTCCAAGGAAGGGTGCGGCCAAGGGTGGGGAGGAGTCCATCCTCCCCAAGGCACCTCGGAGGTGCCTTCCCCTTGTAGGACTCTCCCTCCTCCAAGTTTCCTTGGCGCATGGGCCCTTGGGGCTGGTTCCCCTTGGCCCAAGCAGGCCAAGGCGCACCCCCTAAGGCCCATGTGGCCCCCCGGGGCAGGTGGACCCCCCCGGTGGACCCCCGGGACCCCTCCGGTGGTCCCGGTACAATACCGATAACACCGAAACTTGTCCCGGTGGCCAAAATAGCACTTCTTATATATAATTCTTTACCTCCGGACCATTCTGGAACTCCTCGTGACGTCCGGGATCTCATCCGGGACTCCGAACAACATTCGAGTTACTGCACATACATATCCCTACAACCCTAGCGTCACCGAACCTTAAGTGTGTAGACCCTACGGGTTCGGGAGACATGCAGACATGACCGAGACGGCTCTCGGGCAATAACCAACAGCGGGATCTGGATACCCATGTTGGCTCCTACATGCTCCACGATGATCTCATCGGATGAACCACGATGTCGAGGATTCAATTAATCCCGTATACGATTCCCTTTGTCAATCGGTATTTTACTTGCCCGAGATTCGATCGTCGGTATCCCAGTACCTCGTTCAATCTCGTTACCGGCAAGTCACTTTTCTCGTACCGTAATGCATGATCCCGTGATCAAACACTTTGATCACCTTGAGCTCATTGTGATGATGCATTACCGAGAGGGCCCGGTGATACCTCTCCGTCAAGCGGAGTGACAAATCCCAGTCTCGATCCATGTCAACCCAACAGACACTTTCAGAGATACCCGTAGTATACCTTTATAGTCACCCAGTTACGTTGTGACGTTTGGCACACCCAAAGCACTCCTACGGTATCCGGGAGTTACACGATCTCATGGTCTAAGGAAAGGATACTTGACATTGGATAACTCTAGCAAACGAACTATGCGATCTTATGCTATGTTTAGGATTGGGTCTTGTCCATCACATCATTCTCCTAATGATGTGATCCCGTTATCGATGACATCTAATGTCCATAGTCAGGAAACCATGACTATCTGTCGATCAACAAGCTAGTCAACTAGAGGCTCACTAGGGACATGTTTGTTGTCTGTTATTCACACATGTATTACGATTTCCGGATAACACAATTATAGCACGAATAAAGACAATTATCATGAATAAGGAAATATAATAATAATGCTTTTATTATTGCCTCTAGGGCATATTTCCAACAGTTTGGCGTGCTTGTATTCCTCTGAAAATTATGTTTTTTCCTTTGGCAAGCCATTATAGGTAAGCAACCGGCTGTGAACTGAATTCGTAAACGTAATAGTCTGACATCAGAATTTTGTGCCCTATGTGCTGGGCGAGAGGATTCGAATCATATTCGTGTCAAATGTGACTCAGTTCTTCTTCTTTTCAGTTGCACCCACTCCTGGTTTGGTGTTAACTGGGCTCCTAATTCTTTTGCTGAGTTGCTTGATCTTGCGAGGACTTTGATCGGTCAGATGAGACGCGTATTTTGGGTTTGGTTTCGCTGCTATGTGTTGGGTTTATGGACGACTAGAAACAAGTTCACTATTGAACAAACCTGCTGATTGTCCTTTCAAATTGCTCATCTTTTTACAGCAGTGGAAGTCACTGGTTAAGGTGTGCTACGAGGAAGCCACATAGCTACTGATCTCGCGTGTTCGGGGCTACATTGTTATCTCTCATTCATCGTGATCAAGCTCATGTGGGCTAGTTTGGTATTATGATTACATTCCCTATCGTCGTTCCTGTTGTCGTTAGGTGGTCGGCCTACGTGCACTGTTGTTTGTAATTTATAGTGCGGGTGCAGTTGTTGAACTAAATTTATCTTGTTTGTGGTTGTATGACTCAGTAGTTGCATTATGGCTTTATTTATTTATATATATAGTCAGGCATATACCTTTTCTCTAAAATAAATGAAAAGGATTAAAGAAGTAACAAATCTTGCTACTATGAGCAGTTGGCCATGAAGGGAAAGAACTAGAATAAGGAAGAAATTCAGCAGGAAAGAAAGGAATAAATTAGAAGAATGAATAAATAAAATACTCCCTCTGTTCCTTTATATAAGGTGTATTTGTTTTTTTATTTGATAAAATTCACAATGTAAGGTGCATTTCATCTAGTTCCTCATAATTTTGTTATTTGCCCTCCAAAAAAGGAAAATATCTTTCTCCTAATTGCATGCATCTCTCCTTGTATTAAAAGACAGAAAGTACCTCTTTCTTTAATGGACTAATTGATTTACTGGCCACTAGCATATGAATTTGCCAAGGGTAATTTTGTCCTAAGTTAATTATGTGCCTTGGTCACCGTGTAAAAAATAATACACCTTACATAAGGGAACGCAGGGAGTATGTTCTCTATGCACGGGCCGACGGGAGAGAGAACCCATTAAATCCTCTTATGAGCAAGAAGGAAGGAAAATAATTATTAAAAGAAGGAATAAATTCACTATTATGAGCAAGTTGAGCACGAAGGAAAGAAATTAAAAGAGGGAACAAATTCGGCATGAAATAAAAGAATTAGAAGAACACTGAGATGGGAGAGAGGACCCGTCAAATAAATGGGGTCATCACACAAGCTAAGTAACCTATATTTTCTTTGAATAGTAAGTAACCTACATGTACGTTGCGTGCTCCATTTCCTGATAATGTTGTTTTGAATTTCTTGTGGTACATATAAATTATGTTTGACCATGTTTATATTATAATTTGTAATGGGTTATGAATTATTTAGGGCAATGTGAAAGTCAAATGTTTTTTTGTGGGAAGTGCAAAATTAAAGTTAACAATTGATTGATTTGCAGCCAATGTGAATGAACTTCATAATAATTTTCACATTTTTTATATGTGATGGTTAGAAGAATAAGTTTACTCTCACACTGTTATGTCATGGAATATCATCAATTAATCATACTGATTCCTATGTACTCCCTCCGTTCCCAAATATTTGTCTTTCTAGGCATTTCAAATGGACACAACATACGGATGTATGTAGACATATTTTAGAATGTAGATTCACTCATTTTGCTTCGTATGTAGTCACTTGTTGAAATCTCTAGAAAGACAAATATTTAGGAACGGAGGGAGTATGTGAGAGCATGTTGCATGTAGACCAAAAATATAATGTTGGGGAATCAGTGTTGATACCAGATTTATAAGTTAGGGATACTCACCTATTCGGTTTTTTAAAGTATGGTTCAATGGCGAATGGCAGAAGAACATGACATATTTTGCTGCAAACATGCCCAAGTTCAGGTTAGAGATGAAGAAGGTGCACCGTGCACGGTGGCGACGGTGAAGTGTATGCAACTTATGTTCGGTCAAGAAGTTGATAACCTCACACCTTAACTTAATTTGCATTAAGAACTATTATTGATAATGGAATGCACCACTTGAAGATGAATATGATAGTTGCAACACACAAGGAATTACAAGTCCTCGTGCAAAGAGGGGCTAATGTGATCGGCATGGTCCACCGTTGACAATGGTGACAAAGAGGAGAAGTGGCAACATAGATGGCTCACTAGAATTGTGCGAGAGTATGTTTCCCCCACTGTAACGCACGGGCATCTGTTTTAGTAGGAACCTAAAGAATGGATCAGGGTGTGCACTGTGTACATAAATAGTCTAATTCTTCGCATTTCCCTATTTGGCTCTTATTGCGGCAAACTGTTGTCGTAAAGCACAGGGGAGAAACTAGTGGGCTGGCCTGTTTAGTTTTTTTTTTCCAGTTTTCTGTTTTTTGTTGTCTTCATTTACTGGTTTTCGTGGCTTACTTTTTGCATTTTAATTTTTCATTTTTTCCTTTATATTTTTTCTGCTTCTTGTTTTCCTTCTTTTTTAATAAAAAATCATGATTTTGAAAAAATGATCATGAATTCATAAAACATGTCACAATTAAAAAAACATGTTTTTGAGAAATTTTTTCATTTGTCAAAACATGTACCTAGATTCAAAAAATACCTTTAAAATTTGTTCGGACTTTAAAAAGTGTTCTTGTTTCTGGATTTTGTTCGGAGTTTAAAAATATTCACAGATTTAAAAAGTGTATTATAAAACTCTTCAAAAATTTGAAAAATGTTTGCGTTAAAAAAATGCACTTTTCCAAAAAACAAATCGTCTTTGAATTTAGAGAAAATATTGGGATCTATCGTTGCCATTAGTTCTTCATGTTTAGAGCTCCCTACTGGTCACTAACTCTCTTAAACTTCGATGGCTATCAAAACGCTCCAACCAACGGGAGGTCTTGTGTTCCCTTACTTTATTCAGTGCGCCAACCATTGGTAATAGGATTCGACCGGCACTCCACGAGAGCTATATCTCAGTTATAGCGAGATGATGCCCGCGGCGCCCCAGAACGACCGCGCAAATGGGCCGGTCCATTAACGCTCGTTCGGTCGCTGTAGCTTCTGGTTTTCTTCGTTTTTTGGTTCTTTTGTTTTTCTCTTTCTCTTCAACGGGTTTCTTTGGTTTTTTGTTTTCCTTTGTTTTTTCAATGGTTTTCTTTGTTTCTTTCGCATGCTTGCTCCTTTTCCTTTCCTTTCTTTTCTTTCTTCCATAGTTTCTCTACGTTTCTTTCTCGGTTTTCACTGAATTTTTTGCTTTTCTTTCTTTCTTCGCTTTTTTTCGTTTTCTTTGTTTCTTTTCTTAGTTTTCTTCATTTTTCTTGGTGTTCTTCTCGGTTACACCGTTTCAACTTTTTGCAGTGGTTTTCTTCGCTTTTGATTTTCATTTTAGTTTTTTTCTTCTTTTTTGCATTTTATTGGTTTCTTTTTTTCTTGTTTCTTTGTCGGTTTACACCGGTTGCTTTTTGTTCAGCACATGTCTACTTTTTTCAGTACACAATATACATTTTTAGTGTACACCTGAAATGTTCTTTTGATACACGTTGTATAATTTTCTAATACACTATGTACATTTTTTAATACATGTTTTGGTTACTTTTGGAATACGTGGTCAACATTTTACAAATAAAGATTCAACGTTTCAATGGTAATATTTTAAAAAACACAGGAACACATTTTACATTGTATAAATATTTTTAAATGTCACACTTTTTTAAGTGCAAGAATATTTATTTAAAACGTCACATACAGTTTTTTTGCTATGAACATATTTTCATATTACACAAACATTGTTTTCACATTATACTATCTCCGTACAAAAATATAAGACTTTTTTTAACAAAAACATCTTATACTTTTATATGGAGATTACATGCAATTTTTTTAAAATTTTCACACCCAGTTTTTAAAATGCAGCATTTTTATTGTCATAAACATTTTTTGACTGCTATCAACATTTTATTTAGGGGTACCTACATTTTGTTTATACTTTGTTAAACAAAATGATATTCATGGTTTTAATTATTTTCAAGTACATTTTAGCGTTCAAGATACTAACGTGAAATATTGTTTTGATACACGTTGAACATTTTTCAAATACATGATGTACATTTTTTCTTTTAATATATGATTTGAACAATTTTTTAATACATGGTCAACACTTTTTCAAATAGGAACTGAACATATTTGTATGGAAAAAATACAGTTTTAAACTAATCGAACATTTTTTTACATTGTATAAATACTTTTTAAATGTAACACACTTTTTTTTGAAACGATCGAACATTTCTTTGAATTGTCATATACATTTTTTAATGGTATGAAACATTTTTTTATACTATGCATAAGTTTGTTTTACATTGTGTACACATTTTTCAAAAAATTTGACATACACTTTGCTGAAATGCAGGATCATTTTTTTATTGTCATGAACAATTTTTTAAAGCTATTAATTTTTAATTGCGCTAATTTTTTTTCTAATTCTAAGTTTTATTTTTAGTAAGTTCAAATTTATACATATATTCATTTAAAATATAAATATAAATGAAAAAATAAAAATAGTTTTTTACTTACAAGCCCAATACGAAACAAAAGGCCCTGACAGGCCTACTATGTGCGACTCAGCAAAACAAAACAGTGTTTCCACAAAAAGAACAGTGTTCTTCAAAAAGCAAAATAAAACAGAGGCAGCAGGCCCAGTAGGCGAAAAAAGACAATAATACAATAGAATTGACGCTAAAAATCAAATCATGCTAATTTTAATTGTAATGATGCTTATCGGTAACTGGGCATAAAAAAGTTCGATCGGCTGAGGCTTAAGAATTCTTAATCGATTGAGACTTAGCATATACCATATACAATATACATAGTACACTAAAATATATTTTAACTTATTATTTGATTCATATATAAAGTTGATGGGTAAATAGAAAACTTTCTTTATCAAAATCACTAATTAAGGAGTACTCGTTGCAAAGAACACTCCACTTTTCTAGGTCGCGACAAGTGGCGCACTGCAAAGAACACTCCACTTGTCGCAACCTGTGAGTTTTCCCTTTTTTCGTAGATCTGTTTATTCAAAACGTTTTATCTCTTAAACCGTGCGTCCAAATCTTAAACCGTTTTCACCATTGGATTCCTCGCGTCGAGATCTTCAAAACTAGATCCCATGTAGATAGATTTTGACGAACTTTTTTTCACGAAAAAAACCAGGCGAAAAAACCGAACCGGGAGCATGGTTTTTTTTCCTTTCCGAAAGAGGCACGCCCGTCCTCGCGCGAAATCACAATCGTGCCTCTCGTGGAAGCAAAACCGTGACTCTCGTGAAAGGAAACACTACAAGAAATCTGTTAATCCATGACGGATTTCTGTTGACGATCCTGAGTACTGTCACGAAAACCGTCACGGATCAGCAAGAGACGAACTATCGCCAAAACGGTAGCCCCTTCATGACGGACATCAAGGAACCGTCACGAAAACTGTCATGGATCGACTAGCTCGATCTTACTTTTTCTTTGTTTATACACCATCCACACGGTCACGGGTGGCTCTTGCTGATGTGTCGTACGTGTTTTGTTTTTTATTTGGCTCACATGTTAGTCAGATGATCTATATATATAAAAAAACAAGGGCGCGCTTGAATTTTAGGGGCGCGAGGAGGGCGCGCGCGAGGAGAGGAGGGAGGGCGCGCCTAGAATTCCATTAGCGCGCAGTGGTAAAAATTTCGAGCCCACTAAAGCCCATCTAAACCATTCACCGTATAAGACCTAACCCTAAGTCTCTTGTCTCTCTTCCCCACCCCATCCTCCACCTCCCGGCTGCGCCCTTTCTCTTCCCCGGCCTCTCCCGTACCTCCTCCACTCCCACTCCCAGTGGCCCCTCTTCCTCCTCCACCCATGCTCTACCTTTCCCGCTGACCCCTCACTCCTCCGCCCCATCCTCCCTGACGATGGCTGATTCGCAGCCTGTGCTGTAGATCAAGCGAGTTCGATTGTGGCAACAACCCTATGAGCGATGTCAATGGCGTCTTGGGTGCGCTAGATCCGGCATGGAGCTCAACACCGACAGTAGCTTTGTCGGAGCAGAGCGGCTGTGCGGTGGCCTGTCTACCGCGACGACTCGCTGCAGGCGGCAGTGAACCCTAGTCGCCAGTCGCCACTTGTTACCGGCCCGACACGACTGGAAGCAGAGCAATACAGTCAACAAGGTAATGACCTGGGCAGCTGCGGTGAGTGTGCACAATGGCAGATATGCATGGTGAGCTTGATCCCCTTCCACACCAACTTGTGATTTTTTTTTTCTTCCATGGCCGATGTGTCTATACAGACGCTGGATCTAAATTTAGAACTTGCTACTTCTGTATTCCTTGATTTTAGGCACACATGGTTACTGCTAGCTTAACACAAAAGGTTCTGATGTTTCTCTGGTAACATGCATTGAATTGATGTACTTGTGGTTGGTTGAGTGTGCGTACATGACAGATCTATGTTCAGTAATGATCCAAACCTCAAATTTAAGTTACCGGATATATCTGCTGTACAGAAGCTTCTCATGTATGCATATTAATGTCAACTTGCTGTGGTATATACTGGTGATTTACTTGTTTGTTCAAAAAATTACATCATAGAGGTGTGTTTGATTTATTGTCAACTGGCGGTGGTTGGCCATCATGCAAGTCGTCCCTTCTCTGTTATTTTGTACAGATATGTGATTATTCGTACAGACTTTTGTTCTTGCAATCTATCATACATGGGCTTCGTTAATTATATATACCATACATGTTCATCGACATCATTAGTGAACAAATCATTTTGCTCTAGAAACAATGAACACGTTTGAGAGTTCTATGTTCAGTTGTTTATGATTTTTTTGTTGCGCTGTCTTTGGCTATAGTTCAATGCATACTCAAAATGATAAGCCCAGAGCATATTTTCTCTTTCTCTTACTCATTGTGTTTATAATTTATATGTTGAACAGTACTTGTGCTATGCATATTTCAATGGGTCATGAATTTAAAGTGAATGTGAGTGTTGTGCATATGTTAATTTTTTCATTTCAGCTGAGCGTGAAGTTTGTGAAATTTGCTTGAGGGCCATCCTGTCAAAGTCCATCATGAAGAAAGGGAAGGTAATGTGATGTACCTTGTTCCTTCTTAGTTCTGTTTGTATGCATTTGGATCATTTTCTTTTAAATTCAGTTAGTGAATTAAGATGCTTGGGGTGACATAGTTCTTTAAGGATTAGTTTCAATGTGGAGTGTTCTATAGTTCCAGTAAAATTATAACTGCGTGGTTTTTTCTTTATGCATAAAATTTGCATTGTACCATGTTCCTGAGATCATGCATTGCCTTGATACTCTATTACAGTGGCATCCCCTAGTGTTCATGGATTCTGTTTCAGCTTTGTATCTTAATAACCATTGAGCAGTTGATTAAGCAATGTATTAAATTAAATTCGAAGTTTACTTGGCAAGCAAGTGTAGTTTACTATTGTCAGTGCTTTGAGATGAACTATAAACACTCAGTTTCATGTTCCGCCTGGTGGATCTTGTTTCATAGTCATGCCATTTTTTTGGCTGATTTATGTCCTCTACTGCTGTAGTACTTGGGAGTTCCCTGATCTGTCTTTTGTTCCTATGTCACTTATAGGTCAACTTGATTACATTTTCAGTTCACACACATTTCTTTGGATTAATTTTAAGCAATCCAATGTTTATTTTTTTATAGTATATACTTTGTTATTCTCTTTTATAGGCATTGCAAGATTTAAGAATTTTTGACATGTAATTCATTTTTTTATGCTTGTTCTAAGTCTCCTATTTCTACAATCTATTCATATATACAAATCTGTACTGTTGTAACTATGTGTATGATTAGGTCCCATGCTACTTGTTGCCACTTGTTCTTTCTTTTCACACGTTTAATTAAATTTGTTGCACTATGCATCGTGGGAGTGAAAAAATATAGAACGTAATAACATGTACTCCCTTCATAAAGAAATATAAGAGCATTTAGATCACTAAAGTAGTAGTGATCTAAACACTTATATTTCTTTACACAGGGAGTACTAAGCTACTTCTAGTTTACCTATTGGCTATAATATTATACGAAGTGACAAAATTTTCATCATCTGGCAGCTATTGATTTGTGGGAGCATTTTCAGCAACAAAGAAGTGTTTTGATGACTTCGGCACGGATGGGCGGATCTGTGGCAAAAACACGGATTGATGGGGGCTGTGTTGGCTGTAGAGTAGCATAGTGTTCTCCAAAACATACTTGTAAACTTTATGTTTTTTGGGTATTTTCTTTTTGGTCCTGTACTGGTGTATTTTGGTTGTGTTTGTGTAATTATCTTTTTTCAGTAACATGAGCATATATTTTTTGTAAAATTCTTATTTGCTTAAACTTTCAATGGACGCAGAGAAATGAGAGATGAGCTAATTTTCTGGACTGAAATTAATGGGTCTTAGATGAAATTAATGCACTTATATTCTAATTGGGTTGATTACTATATGGGCCGCTACTCTTACATTTAGCTGTAATTTAGTGGGCCAAAATTTAAATGGGCTGAGCACTACATGGGCTGCCATGTCAGATCCATGTCACATGTCGACGTGGCAGACAAGTTAACGATGTTATGAGCATGTCCGTTAAGTTCCATCCATGACAGACAAGATCCGTCATGGAGTGTATAGAGATCAGATTATGAGCAATATACATGACGGAATTTAAGTCCGTCATGCATGCCCTATCATGACAGTTTTGTGAAGGTCCGTGACGGATTTAGTCCGTCGTGTATTAACATGATTCTTGTAGTGAAAAAAAAAACAGAAAACGCATTTTTTTTCGTTTTCGAGAGGCACGGCCGTGACTCCGCGAAAGCACAACCGTGCCTCTCACGAAAGCAAAACCGTGACTCTCGTGAAAGTAAAAGAAAACAGAAAACGTGTATTTTTCCCTTTCCTAAAGGCACGCCGTGACTTTCGCGAAAGCACAACTGTGCCTCTTGCGGAAGCAAAACCGTGACTCTCACGAAAAAAAACAGAAAACACGTTTTGTTTTCCCCTTTCCTAGAGGCACGGCCGTGACTCTCGCGAAAGCACAACCGTGCCTCTCGCGGAAGCAAAACCGTGACTCTCGCGAAAGAAAAAAAAACAGAAAATGCGTTTTTTTTGTTTCCGAAAGGCACGGCCGTGACTCTCGCTAAAGCACACCCGTGCCTCTTGCGGAAGAAAAATCGTGACTTTCGCGAAAGAAAAAAAAAGAAAACGCGTTTTTTTCACACAAAAAAAATTCAAAAAATTTTTTTGATCGAAAAGCTAAGAAAGACCGAGGGAAACCCAAAACGTCGAAAAAACCCAGAAAAAAAACCCGTTTAAAAAGTCGAAAACACGTGCGGAAAAATAAAAAAATAAAATCCGAAGGGAGCGTCCAGAGCGCGACACGTGGTGAATGGCTGAGAGCGCGTCAAATGTCGCTAATCGTTGCGAGGCTTCCGAAGGAGCGCTCGTTAACTAGTTGCTCCCGAAAAAAGGTTGACGGAATGCACATTTGAAGCACAACATCTGAGACGTGCTTCCATCACCACGTCAGATCGACCACTACGATCAGATCAAGGGCCGGTCTCCGCTGAAGGGGTCATGCTCCTTATCGTCCGAGCCAACATTGGAGAACTTATTGTTGTTTTCTGTAGTGTATAACGTCATAAAAAATTAATGCATTATCATAACTAGAGATAGAGTAAATAGCATAAAACTACTACTTTACAGGCTAGGGTTCTAAAAAACTACTGATTTTAAATTTTTCTCAGATAACTACCAAATGGGTGGTCGGCTGTTTCAAAAAACCCAAAATCTTCGTTGTTAAAAAATTAAACAAGTTTATGACAGGTTGGGCCCGCACCTAAACGATCTGTCTATTTGACCGTTTGATTGACCGTTAACTGACATGTGGGTTCCACATGTCAGTGTCTGTAAACTTTTCAAAAATGCCATCAGGTCCCTGCAAACTTTTCAAAACGCAATCGGGTCCCTGCAAATTTTTGAAAAAGCAATCGGGTCCCTCCCCGTGGTCGTGCACCAGCAGCCGGCATGAGGGTCGCCGGCCAGCAGCCATGGCACCGCCGTGGATCTCCCTTCCGTCCCGGGCGACGCGTGGAGCTCCTTCCGTCGCGACAGGAACAACGTCGGCGACCAGGTTGCGGGCCAGGCGAAAGTAGGCGGCTCGGCTGCAGCGTTCCTCAGCGCGAAAGGCGGGGCTTCTCTAGGAGGCCGACGGGCTGGGTCCAGGCGGAGCTCCTTGCCGGCCGCTGTCGCTTCTCCTGGGCGTGGCGCGCGGCAGCCTGTGCTCCTGGGCGCGGCGGCGCTTGCCCCTGGGCGCAGCGGCTCGCGGCGGCCTTTGCTCCTGGGGGCGGCTCACGGCGGCCGACCCTTGCTCCTGGGGGCGGCTCGCGGCGGCCGGCCCTTGCTCCTGGGCGCGGGGCGTGGTGGGGGTGGCCGTGGTCGGGCCTTTGCCGTGAGGAGGAGATGGGAAAGAAAGAGATAAGGAGAGAAGAAATGGTAGGAGGAAGAAGAGACATCTTACACGTGGGTCCCACAATAAGTTAACGGTCAAACAAAACGGTCAACTAACAGATTATTTAGGAGTGGGTCCGACCTGTCATAAATCAGTTTAAAACGTTAGCAATGCGGAATTTGGGTTTTTTGAAACAGCCGACCACCCACTTAGTAGTTATCTGAGAAAAATTTAGAACCGGTAGTTTTTTGGAACCCCACCCTGTAAAGTAGTAGTTTTATGCTATTTACTCCTAGAGATGACAATCTAGGATTTGTTTCAGTTGTCTAACTTGATAACATGAAATAAATCATTTCAATATAAAGAAGAACCCGAAGAAAGATTAGCCAAAGGAGATAAATTTACCCAGGACGTGGGCTAGTGCCTTCTTGCGACCAATACTCTGAGCGAATACAAAAAGATCAGCATGCACCATTGCTTCATGTAGTGTAGACACCAGAATCTGCAAGACAATTGAGCACCTACCGATCAATATGACCATGTGGGAGTGAAACAATGGAGGTATATATGTATATACCTCACGCGCTTTGACCGGCGAAGAACTCCTAATGCGGCCTTCCAATTGTGTCATCTTTCGCTGGAATATGCGGTTATATGCCCCTACATCCGGGTTTGGGATGTACTCTAAGGAACTGCCTTCAATGTTATTAGCTGCAAACAAAGCATCTTCGAACAAGATGTGGCTGATTGCACCCAACCCTCCAAGAGCTCTGAGAAATGAAATGATAGTTTCCTGGTCAGCCTTCTTGTGGCATGTGTCATCGGCGATCTTAACAAATGTGGAGACATACGTTCGAATGGTCTGCATTGGGGACACACAATATATCAATTATTCAAAAAAGTGATCCAAACATCCCGATGGAACTCTAAAGAAGTTACCTGCTCTACTGTTTCCAGTGAAATTTCACTTGGCTGGTGAGATCTCAATCCTGCATAAACCTTTTTTAGGAAGTGAAAAGAAACAGTTGGTGAGAACTTGACAAGTGTGCACACAAAGAGGTCAAGATAATTACCATGATTTTGGACGCTAAGTCGGTAGCTTGTCCAGCTCTCAAGCAAAGAATCCGTGCTAGCCGCCTGCCTTCCCCATACTACATAATTCACCGAGAAAATTTACGAAACAATGGTGTAGAGCGCTGATTCTAAAGTAGGACCGGAAATATATTTAAAACAGAATAACATAATTAAGAAAAATCTTGAGACACCCTCGTATACATTTAACAAGTTGAAGTTGTAACCTACTAGATTCATAAATTGTGTACTGAGCCATCTATAACAACATGCATGTTATTTCTTCAGTAATAGCTTAAGCTATAATAATTTACGTTAGTACTAATTATACAACAATTTCTTCAGACAAATGCTAAATTATACTACTATTCATTGATTGAATGTTAGATGTGCATTTTCATACAAAAACGTATCTTCAGGTGTTAACTTACGTCAGATAGCTACTAATGAATGTATTTATGTGTTTCTGTTATATATAGGTGCACATTCTTGTTATACTAGATCATTAGAGGCGCGCGTTGCTGCGCCCGTCCATTTTGACAATATAAGGACAGGAAGTTCTCCAAATATATAGAAAATTGATTGCTGAGTTGGAAGATAATTCTATTTTCGTTGAAGCCAGATTTTTTCCGTCTCAATTTTTTGCAGGCATGCTTATGAGATAGCATATGTCGACAGGAACAAAGTAAAAAGCCAAATTTACTTTCTCATAAATGAAATATAGTATGAGAGAGGATTATCTCATACTATCAGCATTTTTGCACATACATAGGCAAGCACAAATAAAAAATGTTAATCCAGCGAACATCTATCAGTTTGCCAGCATATGATTAGACATATAGAGCAAGAAGATTGAAAAGCTTTCATCAACATCACATGGATTTTGCAACCACCAATAGCACTACTTCCGTGACTTATGATTGTACCTTCAAAACATATCTACAGAGCATGTGGATCTTTTGTTCCTTCCTTATTTGTGCTTGTCTTCCTTCCATATGTGTGCTTGTCACTTGGAGATATGGCTTTCCAATCTGGCTCTTTGAGCAAGTATTGCTACACCATCTAAGTGTTACTTGTGACATGTTGTTGACTAAGCCTGAAAGTACCATTGTTATTTCAGAAATAGGGAAATCGACAACACTACGTAAATTCTAGCCTGCCCTACATCAGCGAACTCAATGACTGCAAACTTCTGAATAGAGTGGGGATGACGATTTGACCACATATTCTGCAATAGACAATCTTAAATACAGAGAGGAAATTTAGTATTTACATATTTGCAAATTTCCAACACCACATCTAACAACACAGCGCAGAGAATTGCATTACAATTTACTATCATACACATAACCTGGAAATGACTCAAATTAGCATACTACACACATTCAGTTGTTCGGTCAATTCTTATGTACACTGATTTAATGCTTATTGACCAAAAATATCGGTCTTACACAAGTGGGGCCAAGGAATATATGAAAACATAAATAATGGTAAAAATTAGGGTAGCTGCTGAAGCTTATAGTAAAATATTTACCATGACTCCATGAGTAGACTTAACTACCACACAAGGTCATCACATACTTTCAGTGTTGAATTCATGATAAAAAACAATTAGCATTTTATGTTTGTTCGGAGCATATTTGAAGATCACCAAAATGAGCTGCTAAAGCTTATGGTAAAATATTTACTATGACTCCATGAGTAGACTGAACTACCATAGGGGTCATCACATACAATAAGTATATTTCAGTATTGAATTCATGATAAAAAACAATCAGAATTTTATGTTTGTTCGCAGTAGACTTGAAGATAACCAAAATGAATGAACAATAAATTTCAGGACATAGATGTAAATTGTGCAATAAGAATTCATGTTACAGGAAGGAGGGTAGCTAACCTTGATGTTGACATAGCTGGCATTCATGTAATATTTGTAGTCAAATAGTATAAACTCACAAACTCTTGCATGGTTTGTTTGAGGCAGCTGTCATATTACGGTATAAAACAAAGAGGTGAATTTTGAGAGGAATAATATTATACACATAGCAAATTCTTTAGTACAACACATCACATTAAGCCGTCCGTGCGTAGAGCAGAACTGGACAATACCATTCAATCCTCTGTCGTACAAAGTTCGGACACAACCTGCCATACTTGCATTCATTCCGTCTTGAGAGATTCCCGTGTTTAGAATTAAATGGACTGCAAAACCGACAAAAGTGACAAATAAATGTGGAGCTGGAGGAGTGCAAATTTGAATGAGAAAATATTAATGTCAATTTGTAACGATGCATCTCTCAAATTGAGGTGGCGACCAAGAAAGCATAACCAATGTAAGATGAGAAATTATTTATTAGCGTAATAGCACATGGCAAGTTATTATTACCATATACCCAAACTGTACTACGAAGAAAGCTGACGGTGACAAGTAACCCGCTACCAAGAGGTGTCACTTTATATCAGCAGAGATAATGAGCATTTGAGTTCATCTCTTGGAAAATTATCATGAAGCAGATTGTTAGCACATTGAAAGGAGATATATGATTTGAACGCACACATTATGGTACCAAATTTTATATTCCATATGCACTCACATGCCCTGAATCCATTGTAAAAATGCCAACAGCGGAATCCAACGAATCTGCGTGTGCAAGCTTTGTAGCCCTGCAAGTATTTTTACTTGTTTTGTTGGTTCTGGAATAGGCTCGGTGTACTGGACTAAAACAATTTTTTATTACTCCACTGAAACAGCTGATTCTGATATTTTGATTTGTAGGAAACTGACAATTAATGTGGTTCATTTGCTGCACCTAACATAACGATATTCTTAGGAATCTTTCAAGGAAGCTGTCACTAGTAGAAAAACGGCCTTTTGTCCCGGTTCATAAGGGCCTTTAGTCCCGGTTCATGAACCGGGACTAAAGGGTCGTTACTAATACGTCCCCCCTTCAGTCCCGGTTCAAACCAGAACCGGGACAGATGGGCCTCCACGTGGCCGCTGCCGGCAGCCCAGGCAAGGGGGCCTTTGGTCCCGATTTGTGACATAAACCGGGACCAAAAGGCTTCCACGCGTCAGCAGCTGGCTAGACCTGAGGTTTTTTTTTTTAAAAAAAAAGTGGTTGTTTTAGGGGTTTAGGGGATTATTTTTAGGTTGTTATTAGGTAGCTAATAGAGAGAAGTGTCCTCTCTTATATCTTCATCCTTAGTTTACCAACGCTACTGCTATGTTCATTTCACCCGCATATATATATATATAATAACTCATGAATGCTCGCATCATACATCATCATATATAATAAAAAGTCCTACTAATTAATCAAGCATCATCATACAACTTCTACTCGTTATTAATAATAAGCCATACGATCATCATCCTCATAGTCATCGAACCCAACCCTACATAATTATTCTTAGCACATGATCATCAGTATCAGGTACGACCTAAACACACTTAAGGTAAAATAGCATAAAATAATATAGACCCTGACTCTCCATTATGAAGAATGGAGATCATCCTGTCTCCAATTCTTGTGCCTCGCTTCCTTTTGCTTACAAGAAACTCATTACGACTGTCCATACATTTTTTCCATTCTTTGATTGTCATGTCTCCACTTCTTTTAAAAATCCGGTATGGACAGTTGAGATTCGTAGGATGACCTGAATATATGTTCAAAACACGAAGGCTGCCGCCATTCTGATACATCAAATGAGGCACACAATCCTCTAGGATTCTCTGTTGAAAAACATAGTAATAACTTCATAGTTAGCAATGATGTACTAGTTTTAGAAGTATGCATAAAGATGCACGGATATCGTAATAGTAAAAAATCTTACCAGGGTATCTCCATGGTAGTTACCGTTCAACACGTGCACTAGTGGCACGTATTGACCATAATGTTGAGGAGTTCGATTGTAGATATTGTAATTCTCAAGATAATTATAAAATCCAACCAGATGAGTTTTCTCCTTGTAAGTTAACTCAGAGCCATCGGTGTAGTAAGTTCTATCTACCATCTTCTGCACATTCTTTGATACTTCAAAATAAGCTATCAATGGAAATAAGCTGTCAACTATTTTGAAATGAACAAATAAATTAGTTAATAATTAACTATGTTTGAGAAACTCACATAGCGGTATAACTGGAGGCGTATCAACAAGGACCCAAATGTCCATATTGTCTTGCTCGATTTCAGGATCACCAAGATCCATGGTGACAAGCATACCCTCATCAAAACCATACAATTTGCAAAATGCTTCCCAATTTTTGCAACCAAAATGGGTTACGCTCTCAGCATTATACAACTTTACTTTAAAATCCACATCATGATGGGTTCTTAGGTGAATTTTCTTCGTTTCAAAATTTTCATGGTCTTCAAAATCCATCCTCTCCAAGACATAGCGTCTTGCATGGCATGGGATAAACTATACTCGAATTGTAAAAGATGAAAATTACACGTTGAAATAGTTGAAGTCATGCTTAATTATGAAAAAAATACTTGTCGTCGTTGCGTACCGTTTCAATTTCGAAGGTCTCCTCGAGCTTAATGCTGAAGCGCCGACCATCGTCCAGGTGAGGCCTGTCGCACTGACCTCGATCGTCGTGGCACCAGTCGCACTCCCCCGGGAGACTTCCATCGTCCGATGATGACATTTCTTATACGTTCATAATTCAAAGACTAAATTAGATCATTATTATTCAACTAATCATATGCATATGCCTTGCATAGTGCTCTCCAATTTGAGCATTCAATAAGAAAAATCAATTGTTAGTTCAACGTCCACGTTGATGCGGGAATAATTGCTTTAACTAAAAAAATAAATTAGTTCTATTAATTTTCTTGCTAAAAATAAACTACTTCTATAGTAAAATAAACTAGTTCAACTACTAAGCACTTACTATAAATAGAATAATGTAGTACTTACTAAAAATAAACAAGTTTATCTAGTTCTAACTAATTCCATTAAACACTTTCTAAGTAGTACTAATTACTAAAAGTTATCGGGGAGGGGGGGGGTATATCGACAACGACATACCCGATAACAAAAATAAGAAGAGAAAGAAGAAGAAAGGAATAGAAGAGGAAGAAGAAGAAAAAAAGAGAAGAAGAAGAAGGAATAATAGAGGAGAAAAGAAGAATTGTTCTTCTTCTCCTCTATTACTTCTTCTTCCTCTCTTTTTTTTCTTCTTTTTCATCTTCTTATTTATTTCTCCTTTTTTCTCTCCTTCTTTTTCTTCTAAATATGAACATATACGTAAATTGACAAATATAATTCTATGAACAAAAAAAAACATAAAAATTCTATGAACAAAATAAAAATTCTATGAACAAAATTACAACAAAAAATTGATAAAAATTCTATGAAAAAATTGACATATTCTTTGCATATATATGAACACACAAACTTTTGCATATGCAACAATAATATCATCAAAAAAAAATGTATGAACAGTAAAAAATTCTAACTTTTGCATCTAAACTATACATCTAAATTAACTACAACAATTCAATTAACTATACATCTAAACTACGCATCTAAATTAACTACAACAACTCAATTAACTCTACATCCTAAATTAGGAAATTACGCAACGGGCCAGGGCGGCGATCGACGACGGTGAGGGGCGCGGCGACGGCGACGGTGATGGGCGCGGAGACGGCGACGGTGAGGGGGCACGGCGTCGGCGGCTAGGAGGCAGGCGGCACGGCGTCGGCGGCGAGGAGGCAGGGGGGCACAGGGCGGCGACGTTGTCGGGCGAGGGCGCGGGCGACGGCGTCGGGCGAGGGCGCGGGCGACGGCCGGCGAGGGCCCGGGCGATGGCGACGACGGGCGCGGGCGACGGCGACGGCGGGGGCGGCGGGCGGCGTCGGGGCAGCCTGGCGGCGTCGATGTGCTCGGCGTCGTCGGGGGCAACTGCGAGGGAAATGTGAAAATTTCCAAAGTCTTTGCTTATATAGCAAAGCCATTGGTCCCGGCTCGTGGCAGAAACCGGGACCAATGCCCCCCTTTAGTCCCGGTTTGTGCGAGCAACCGGGACCAAATACCTCTTTTCAGCAGCCCAAAGGGCGGGAAGCGGCGGCCTTTGGTCCCGGTTGGTGGCACCAACCGGGACTAAAGGGGGGCATTGGTCCCGATTGGTGCCACGAACCGGAACCAATGCACCGGTTGGTGGCACCAACCGGGACTAAAGGTGTGCATTGGTTCCGGTTCGTGGCACCAACCGGGACCAATGTCCTGCACCTGCCAAAGCCGCGGTGCGGTGGGATGTTTAGTCCCACCTCGCTCGCTGAGGAGCGGCCGCATCTGTTTATAAGTGCTGCCTCACCATCTCCATCGAACTCCTCAGAACTGCAGGCCTATGGGCCTAATCTCACACCGCTATGCCTGTGGGCCTGTTGGGCCTTCTGCGGGCCTGAATCCTGGCCCATGGATGGGTGGCCCATGGATGGGTTTCTAGTCGTATTCAGGCCGTGGTGGCCCAGTATGTGGCATTTGTTTTTCTTTTTTGCTATTTATTTTTTCATTTCTACTTAGAACTAAATACTTATAGTTTTTTAGTGATTTCTTTTTCATTTTAGGTCACAAAAATTATAAACTTTCTGTTAGTGCCATTAGCTTTAAAATTTGAATAGTTTAAATTTGAATTTTTTAAAATTTGTGTGAATCACTAATTTATGAATAACTTTACAAATATTATAGGCATTTGTTTTTCTTTTTTGCTATTTATTTTTTCATTTCTACTTAGAACTAAATACTTATAGTTTTTTAGTGATTTTTTTTTCTTTTAGGTCACAAAAATTATAAACTTTCTGTTAGTGCCATTAGCTTTAAAATTTGAATAGTTTAAATTTGAATTTTTTAAAATTTGTGTGAATCACTAGTTTAAAATTTGTGTGAATCACTAGTTTAAAATTTTAGTGATTTTTTTTATTTTAGGTCACAAAAAAACTTCTCTATTAGTGAACATAGATGCACTTATAGAGAAAATTAAACATAAATTCATAATCAATTTCTATTTATGAATTTAGGTCCAATTTTCCTATAGGTGCATCTATTTTCACTTTGAGAGGAGCTCAACAATGTAGAGAGGGACGGGCTTATAAACAGGTCTCGGCGTCCTTCGGTTGGCGAGGTGGGACTAAACTGTGGGTGCAGCGAGGGCCGACCTTTTAGTCTCGGTTCGTGGCATGAACCGGGACTAAAGGACAGCCTTTGGTCCCGGTTCAGGCCACCAACCGGGACCAATGATGGTGGGCCAGGAGCCAGGCCCATTGGTCCCGGTTCGTCCCACCAACCAGGACCAAAAGGTCCAGACGAATCGGGACCAATGGCCCACGTGGCCCGGCCGGCCCCCTGGGCTCACGAACCGGGTCCAATGCCCCCATTGGTCCCAGTTCTAGATTGAACCGGGACTAATGGGCTGACCCGGCCTGGACCGTTGCCCCCTTTTCTACTAGTGTGTTTGTGAAGTGGTAGCAAGCCTGTAATCATGTACTGTGCGTCATCTGTCTCTATGATGTTCTCCATAATTAGGTCTGTGGTGGCAGGTGGGCAATCACTTTCCAGTGCACGATTTGTTTTATCCGAAGGGCTTTTGCGTATTTGCCTAATATACTGGCCATAAATAACAAAATATGGAGAGAAGAGCCTAAGATATACTTGATGCACGTGAAAGGAAGGAGCAAAAGGAATCACCAAGAAACATGCTAATCTATCCAGGATCCATCAATGCTGCAGTTGAAGTGAAGAGTGGTCGGCCTTCGCTTTTCTGGCGTGAAAGACATACAGAAGATCATTTGACCAAAAGCCATATGTTCAAATATTAGAGATCAACCTTCACGCTTTCTTCTCTTTTCCCTAGAAGAGATTAACGGATCTGGGAGCATCTGGGTGCGATGGATGGAGACGAAATCGAACGATACCTGCAGACAGAACAACAGACGTGAAGGGAGGGTGGAAGCATGACGGCCCTCTTCCTCGCCTTGGGACGCCGGTTCTACCAGCAGCGCCGCAAGTCGTGGTGGACTCTCCCGCTTGAGATCAAGATCGGGGGAGGGGGAGGCGCCGTTACCATGGTGCTTATCCAGATCGCCGGGAACGTGGTGGCTCGCCGTTGTCGTCGGGGAAGGCGCCGCCGCCGCGCCATCATCGTCTCCTCCATTAGGGTTCACGAGGCGTGGCATTTTTTTTTTCTTTTCTGGATATCGCAAGGCACTGCGTCAAATAAAATAGAGGACTATGTGGGCTTCTTGCGGGTGTTGGGCCCAATAAACCAGAATGCTACGATTCGGCCACCGGAGTAGCTGCTCGCAGGACAGCCAGCCCACTCAGCGGGAAACCATGAGATTCCTTAGCAATCGGACGGCCACAGACGATCGATAACTAAAATCTGACGGCCAAAATTGCTCAGTGCGTGAGAGGGCTCCGTTTAGGCTCGGTTATACTGTCCTTAATATATTCCAAAATGTTGTATTTTCTTGCACATAATTAGCCTTTTTCTTGAGTCATGCTAAGTTATTTTTTTAAATTGAGTCATGCTAAGTTTCGATATCATAGGAAATGTGCATAAATAATGTTTGCTAAACTAAAATTGCAGAAACAATGGTTTAATAAAAAGAAGATTAATTTGACAAATGAGTTAAAACAGAATACTAACCAATAGGATCTGTCGAACTCTATCTGCATGATGTACTCGTCAATTGTATTTGTCTCGTCTGGGAATAATTTATCTTCTGAAACTGTCTTCTCATAAAGAAGAGGGTAAAAGCATGAGAATAGAAGGAATCACAACATTACATACCACCAATGAAATGGTTTTCGTGTTCTTACTTTTGTCAAGTCTCATTTAATGTGTCCCTTTCTTGTTTTGCATGTGTAGTATAGTGTTAAATCAAACTAGGCTAAAACCACCCCCTAACACGGTTTTACTGAAGTTTGTGATTCCTCGTGGGTTAGATATATATCCCAATGGTTGCATGCTTGCGCGCTTCTATGTGCGTGCGCACTCGAGCACGTGTGTGTTGATTTTATTGTTGTCTTATTTTATCATTTGATATGGAAGTAGTTCGTCTAAGTTTTGTACTACTGATTTCGGTAATTGTATTAGGTGTGGGTGCACGACTTGGGTACTTTTCGATAAATGGTGTTTTGTATTGACTCATAATATAGCATTGAGGGATACAAACATAATGAGTACACACCCGGCCTATGCATATTTATGATGCACGCAGCAACACTAACACACGCACACAAAAGATCACGTTGGCAAAAAGCAAAGCCAAACAAGACCAAATCTATACCAGACCAAACATGACTTGAGTACTTACCTAAGATGTGCCCTAACTATTTTCTACACAAGTAAATAGATTCAAATTCGGGTATTCCATACGGCTGGTCAGCAAAGTCCTCCAGCAAGAATCAACCACTCTGACGACAAAACAATGGTGTGAAGCGAGAGAGGGAGGCGCATGCAGAGACACAAAAATAATATGGGTCAGCAGCTGCATAGAGGTACCCGACTAATCGATTGCCGGGCAATCCAATGTTGCAGTATTAATTAGTTCAATGTTGCACGACTTACACGACACACACCATGAGTTAATACTACTATATAATAAACCAAAGCTACGATCCATGTAATTATCCATATGAATTATGTGCTGTTGCGATTAAGGGAAGGACGGCAAATATAAGATGGAACAGAAAGTATAAGAACGAACCAACAAATTCTTGTCCTTGTGCTGAGGCCCATGCAAGGCACGCAGTGCAGCCGAGTACTCCCTCTCGAACTTCTCCACGCTCTTGCCGTAAAATCTGAGGCTCTCGCTCTGGATGAAAGGAACACCAACAAAGCAAATTCTTTGAGAAAAGAAAACATGAATGCAAAGGGATACTAGCAAAAGCATCAGTGTCGCAGTTATACGATGCAACTCGCCTTGCGTCATAGTCGGTGATAACAAAGCTAGACAGAGAGAGTGTGGGATTGAGGACTGAATACCTCGGGAGGGACATCATCCCCCGGACCGTCGGCGGCGCCCTTCCGGGAGAGGCAGACGTGGCGCCGTCGGCACGTCCCAGCCGCCTGCATCTTCAGGGTCCTAAACGGAGGGCGCGTGACGGGCGGAGGTCGAAGCCTAAGGCCGGAGGACATGGCGGACGCCGCCGCCGGGGCGACAGGACAAGGGCGGAGCATGCCCGTAAACAGCCAGGAGGAAAGTGGCGTTCCCGGCCGGGAGGGTGCTCGTCTGTAGCAGCTGCAACGCGGGGCGGCGAGTTTTGTTACAATTTTTTTGGTAAGTTTGCTTTACGCCGACCTATTATGACACCTACATAACCTTCCTAAATCCTCTTCTCCGCCCCCTGATTTCAGCCGTGTGGGGGGCCGGGCGCTAATCCTGGCCCAACTAATTTGGGCCACATCAGCACGTAGCCCTAATTACGTAGGACTTGTGTACGTAGGTCTAGCATTGCTCCACCTTTTATTAGAGTCCTATATCTGGATGGCACGTGCCCTGAGCCTTGAGGTCGGCACGGACTCGCTTGGGCTGTTCGGTTTAGAGGGAAAGCCAGGGGATTCAAGGGATGACCTAGCAATAACACTAATCGTGTGTTTAGACCATTTTGATGACTTTTCTGACAAATAGGGCCCGCTGGATAGGATGATGTGGCACAAAAAGTTGCCACATAGGCGCTTTGATTAGTTAACCTCCTCCTCTTCCCACCTAGCTTGCCGCTCCAGTAGCTCCCGGCCACACCCTTCCCACTGCACACCACCACACCCTGTCGCCCTGCCACACTGGATCCGAGTGGCCTCAGCCTCCCCGTGCCACTCGGCGCCAAATCCCGAAGGCCCCGGGCTCACCCGCCGTGACCTACCAGATCGCGGACGGACACTGCCTCGTGGATGCGAGCTAGGAGGTCATGGACGGTTGTTGCGGCTAGTCTATGGCATAGAGTCCCTCCTGAACGCGTGTGAGGAGCCGGAGGGGGAGACGGACAAGTTCTGCGAGCTTCGACCGCCACGATGAAAACAACGTCATGTAGCTCTACGGCAGGGCCCATGAACCAGCCGACGGAGGTTCGACAGGGCCTAGTGCGCCACCAAGATTCTACCCCATGACGGTGACTTTGAGCTCCTCGCCGCACTCCCCGAAGTAGTACTCTAGCTCACACAACCTCCCCAAACCACATAGCTTGCGTCTCGGTGCACGCCCTCCATGCATCTTTGCGCTCGCTCCAGCGGCGCACCAACGCGAGCCTCGTCAAGCATGACCATGGTGGTATGCCATTCCTCCTAGCGTGTGTGGTGCTCGGCCTCGCGTGCCTCCGCAACCTCCATACACCGCTTCTCCATCTCCATCTACAGTCGCATGAACTCCCAAGGTTTGCGGCACATCCTCCAGAGCTCTCTCGCGCTCTTTGTTTCCTCTGTCCGTAGAGCCCTGCCGCTCACCACCGCTGTAGGAGCTTGCTACCAGCAAGGTCCAACCGCCGCCCCAAGCTTTTGTTAGACAAAGCGGAGAAAGGGAGATAGACGAAGAAAGAGTAGATTAGTCAACGCGCCCAAGTGGCATTTTTTATTGCCAAGTGAGCTCTCACGACCTGGCCCCACCTGTCATAAATGCGCTTCAAATGCGCAAGCCGCCGTTCAATGGGTTTTGCTAGGTCATTAGTCGTAGACATGTCGTTTTTTGCAACAAAATCGTATCACGATGCCTTTTTTCGAACCTAGGCATTAATGTGGTGGTTTTTGTGCAATTAAATCGATTTAAAGGGATTAAATCTCCTAGTAGTACAAGCCAAAATGTGTCCAAATCTCCTCCAATTCGTTTGGAAGCAAGTTTAACCGATATAAGGCCTGAATAAATTAAGACGGCGGGCGAATACTTCGAGGGGTGTGCTATGCGTCGGTCGGAGGATCTTTTTAAAAGATCTGCCGCCTTACGAGCCATCAAATCTGTACAATCTAGCGTTGAGGGCCGTTCTTCACTTTTCCACTTTTGCAACATAGGTTTTATTGCAGAACTTTTTGCAATGAAGGTCATGTTGCAGAAGACATTTCTAACAATTATTGTGCTGCATATTTTTTATTTTTTATTGCAATAGAGACAGATGTCATTTTGCAACATAGTTTATGTTGCATAATTTTTTTGCCCGCATCGTTGCACCGTCGTGTTGCTACTGCAACATTCCCCATGTTTTAGAAACATGGAGGATGTTGCAAAATCCTAAGACATGCGATGGGTGTAAATAATCCACACATGGTTGGCTCTCGAAGCAGCGGATCGCGAGGTGTAGAATCGGCCGGATGATTCTAATCATTTCCCATACTTCGGAAACATCATCCCTGAAACACACGGGCCAGCTCTTAGGCACCACCCGATTGTAGGGAGGAAAGTGTTATCGTGCGCTTCCGTTCGATGCGCCCACATATGACCCTCTGCTTTGGCACTCTTGCAGTCTTATTTGCATATCCGACACCCAGCACGTCAACACCTCTTGTAGCACCGCTTCCCCCTGTGGAATCGCCGACAACGAACCCCTTGCACCAATGACAAAACCAGCCACGTCTTGCCATGTCGCCGGAAGCTCGGCGTCGTGCGGAATTCTAATCGACATCAGGATTTGGTGGTGGCGAAGATGATGTTTTTATGTTGCATTGAGATTCGCAAATCCATGTATGAGCTGATCGATAGGGTCTACTAGGATGAACCGTACGACCATGTCTTATAAGATTTTGTTCCTGCTGCTGCAGCTGGATCTTAATTTCTCTTCTCTATTTTGGTCTCCTTCAACTCACAAAATATACTACTAGTGCTATTTAAGTAACCTGTTACTCTAAGTGGTTGTTTGGATAGCGGAGATTACCGTTAGGATTATAGAAATTAGGAAAGCCCGTTTTAGAGCATGGTTAATAATATAGCCAAGAACTGGCTGTATGGAGTTGCCATGTCACTTGTAGCCATTTTAATAGCCCACTTGTACAATAGTTAGTTAGACTAGTGTACTATATCACTAATATATGACCCATCCCTTTCTCTCACAAAGGTTGTTGGAAGTCGTGCTACAGATGGTTATAAGTTTGTAGTAGCCCGCTTCTCTTCCTCTCATCTCCTCTCTTCTCCAACTAGACACAAATCTGATGTGGCATCTCTTATTGTCCGCCTAAATCACTCTCTGCTTACTCTTACATTAAGTTTTGTAAATAACCAGTTTATAAATAGTTACGTTTGGGTAGGAAAATAGGAAAACTGGTCGATGCACACCAAACTGACTTACCTTGTGCGCCTATCTCACGAATCACAATCGATGCACACCACGGAGGCACACAGATCAAAGGAGGAAGAAGGAACAAATCAATACATACTTTTATCATTAGGGAAATTGTTGATCTACCGGAGGAAAGAAGTTCTTGCATTACTCATTCTCGTCGGAATTATAATAAGATTAGTGATGCCTTGTCTAAATTTGGTAGGCTGCCAAGCCGGACTATGGTCTGGCTTGGCTCTGGCCCGGATGAGGTATTGGAACTTATGGAACTAAGATTGTAACACCAGATTGTCGAGTAATGCAAGAATTTGTTCACACACACAAAAAAAAACACAGAAGAACACCGTATGCATGTCCATCAAATCTGATGGTACAGTATTATTCATGCATTTCCTAAAAAAAAGTACAAGTACACAGTATTATTCTTGCTTGACGTACTACTTATGTATCCTGATTCCTGATGAAGTATGTGAATATTTTAGAAGGCCAACCTCGCCGACGACGCGGCCTCCTACCCGGATCTATATGCCGCCGTGCCCGCGAAGCCTCCGCTGAGCCCCAGCGCGAAGCGACCATTCCAATTGAAATTCCTCCGCGCCGAGCACGGCGGCATGACCGCCTGGCAATCGGGTTCCGAGGAGGGCAGCACCACGGGGCCGAGGCGGTACGCAATGCTAAGCGTGCCGCGGTGCCTGCTGCTCTGCGCCTTCCGGACCGGGTACGACGCGCAGCGCCACGGGGTGCCTCCTCCGGCGGCGCAGGCGCCCGCGAGCAGGTCGGCGACGGGGATGAACACCTCGCCGACGTCGCGGTCGCCGAAGCCGAACGAACCGGCGAAGTAGCGCTCGGTGCGGAGGAGCACGTGGAGGTAGGCGCGCCCCGCGGCGGCGGCCGTGGGCGAGACGGCGAACCAGACCGTGTGGTTCCACGCCGGCTCCGTCTCGCCGTCGCGGTCGGTGAGGGTCCGCTGGCGCGTGCGAGGGTCGCCGTAGACGGACGCCACGGCGTACACCTGCATGACGCTGAACAGGTTCACGCTCGGCAGGTTGCTCGCCGAGACGAGCGTCAGCTCCAGGACCCTGTGCGCCATTGCCGACCCTAACCCCAGCACTGTCGGAGAAAGGGAAACTCGTGGCTAGCAGCTGCGAGCTTTGCCGTGCGGGCTTATGGACGGTGGCCATGGCGCGCGGGGGTATGTATATATAGGACCCGCGGTCAAGCGACGAGTCGTCGGGTGCTCCAAGTCTCTGGCGCGCGAGGGCTGCTACATGCATGCATGGATGGATGTGCACGAATCTGATGCCAAGGGAAATTTCAACAGAACCAGTGAATCTTTGAACCCTAAAGATCTTAACATGCGTCTAAAACACCTCTGGTTGAACCAGTAAATTGTACTATAAGACTGATACGTGTCTTCTGATGAAAGATTGTGCTACTTATTCCCACTGACGCGAGATATTTTTCTCCAAACGGGAACGTGCGTCAACTTTCCCACCAGATGGAATCGAGCGCCCAATCATGCATGCCCAACTCTAACTGCCCATGAAGACTTGACACAAAGAATTGCATGCATACTGACTTAACTGAATGCTTTCTTCGAATCTGATCAGGTGATATCCAGACACCGAAAGCAATATGCGGAAACCAATATACGGAAACCCATTTTTTGCACTTGCCACCTTGCTTCCCTAGCTTGCAGATGATAGACCGAGTCCCATTTTCCCTTGAAGGCCTCATTTGGTTGCGCGAGGAAACATGCCCTGGGTAGCAAACCCCATCGGGGGAATTTTTTTTTGAACTTCGAAGTTTATTTATTAAATCAACCTTCCCCAGAGGGGATTTTGTCCGAGACTACAGGTAAAATAAAATCCGAGGGCATAGACTGCCACACCTGATATAAGTTATTTGCGACGGCGTGCCTAGCAAGGAGATGAGCCGTACGATTTGCATCACGTCTTACCCAGGCGATCTTCCATTCCTCCCTCGACCCAAGCTTGGCCTTGACCTCCTCAACGAGCGGACCCAGGGTAGATAGATCCTTCTCCTTGCTCCTGAGCTTACGAACAATGTCTTGGCAGTCCGACTCGATATGTAATCTGGGTACATTGCGTTCTTCAACAAGCTCAGCTGCTCTCCTGCACGCCTGTAATTCCACTCTAGCCGGGTCGTTGCATTGTGGGAGTAGATGGCAAGCGCCAACAAGATAAGCACCATCCTGGTTCCTGAAGATTATACCAGCACCTCCATTCTCTCCGGTCTTCGCCGTTGCACCATCAACATTAGCCTTTACCCAGCCCTCCGCAGGTGGTGTCCACTTCTGTGACTCTGTTGTTTTTGTCTGCTTACTCTTACGCCCATGTATCGCCTGCCACTCTTCCATCAGGTAGAAGACCCTTTTAGCTATCGCCTCCGCTTGCTCGATCCTCTGTCCATCGCGCGCGTTATTTCTTGCCAGCCAAAGCGCGTAGACACCCTAAACCATGACAGCACGTTCGTCATCCGATGCCTCTGCGAGCCACGACATCAGCCATCTCGACAACGCCCTCTGAGAGTGAACTGACTCCGGCGGGATCGCCACCGGCACTCCCAACTCCGAGTGCATTATCTTCCAGAACATAACAGAGTGATAGCAGCCCCAAAACCTGTGGTAAATGGACTCCTCACGCCCACAAGCTATACAAAACACACCCTCCTTAATTTTCCTCCTATGGAGTTCTTGTCCCACTACTAGGCCATTTCTAATCAAACGCCACATATGTGTTTTGACTTTCCCCGGTGCAATTGTATCCCAAAGATTCATCCAAGACGCATGATCAGCAACCGAGGAGGAAGACTCTGGCCTACCGGAACACAGCCGTTTCTGACTCATCCGCAGGTGGTAGGCTGATCTAACGGTGAAGATCCCGTTTTTACTGTAGTTCCATGCCAGGTAGTCTTCCATCTCCGGTCCACCAACTGGGATCTGTATGATTTCATGTGCCTCGTCAGGGGAAAACATGGTCTGTACCAAGTTTTGATTCCACGACACTCCCTCCTCATCTAGCAAGTCACAAACTCTTGTGATTCCCGGGATATAGCTCTGGCCCAGTGGCTTTAGGCTACCCATCCTGGGGATCCAATTATCATGATGCACCCTGATCTTTGACCCATCACCAATTCTCCATATAAGCCCATCTAGTAGTAGGTTCCTTCCATGCAGAATGCTTCTGTATGTGTACGAGCAGCCCCCCGGGCACGTTGCATTTAGGATGGAATTCTTGGGGTAGTATCTTGCTTTAAGAACCCTTGCACAAAGAGATGTCGGATTCTGCATCAGTCGCCACGCCTGCCTAGCAAGCATAGCTTGATTAAAAGCTTCGGGGTCCCGAAACCCTAGCCCCCCTTCATGCTTTCTCATACACATCTTATCCCAAGCAATCCAATGCACCCGTTTTTGACCATTTGCTTCTCCCCACCAGAAGTTAGATGAGATCGATGACAGGTTCCCGCACATTATCTTTGTGAGTTGGAAGCAGCTCATAGCAAAAGTGGGTGTTGATTGGGGGCCTGACTTTACTAGCACCTCCCTTGCAGTCTTAGATAAGCCTTGTCCTTTCCATCCAGAAACTTTCCCTCGTGCACTCTCCTTGACAAACTTGAAGGTCCCATCCTTTGATCGCCCCACCACCATAGGGAGTCCCAAGTATCTTTCACTTAGGGCCTCTTCTGCAATTTCCAAAGCTTGCTTGAGTTCATCCTTCTTGCTCTCCGGTGTACCCTTTCCAAAAAAGATTGCGGATTTTTGTAGGTTCACTTTTTGTCCCGAGGCAAGCTCGTACACTTGCAGGATAGCACGCAATGACTCAAAATTTTCCTTAGATCCTTCAACAAAAACTACACTGTCATCCGCAAACAGAAGATGTGTCACTGTCGGCCCACTGCTTCCAAAAGACAGCCCCTTGATCTTCCTCTCCTCCTGCGCTTTCTTGAGCAGGGCCGAAAACCCTTCGACGCAGAACAGGAACAAGTATGGAGATAGGGGATCCCCCTGCCTGAGGCCCCTAGATGGGTGAAAACGGTGGGAGAGTCCACCATTCAACTTAACCGTAAACGTAGCCGATCTCACACATCTCATTACCATATCGGTCCAGTGACCGGAGAAGCCAAATTTCAATAGCATTTTCTCAAGAAACTCCCACTCGACCCTGTCGTATGCCTTCATCATGTCCAATTTGACCGCACACACTGGTTTCTTTTGTTTCCTCTTTCTTATTGCATGTACGCACTCATAAGCAACCAGTACATTATCCGTTATGAGCCTTCCGTGCACAAAGGCGCTCTGTTCCTCGGAGATCAGGAAAGGCAAGATCCCTTTGAGGCGGTTGGCCAGTGCCTTCGCCGCGATCTTATAAAGCACATTACAGAGACTGATAGGACGAAACTGCGTAAGCAACTCAGCAGAGTTCACTTTTGGTATCATCACTAGAACAGTGTCATTAAAACCGCTTGGTGGTATTTTCCCTGCCAAGAAATCGCGTACTGCGTCACACACATCATCTTTAACCAGCTCCCAGTGGCGCTGGTAAAACATAGCCGGTAGCCCATCCGGCCCCGGCGCCTTTGTCGGCCCCATTTGGAAGAGGGCGGCCCTAATCTCCTCATTGTTGAAAGGTGCCTCCAGCTTTGCATTCATTTCCTCAGAGACCAAACCAACAATATTTTGCAAAACTGTGTCCCCATTGCGCGAGCCCTCGGTAGCAAAAAGGTGTTCATAGAAGTTTGCAGCCATCACCCTCATTCCTTCATCATCCGTGCACCTCGTTCCATCCTCCCTCCTCAAGGCTTTGACGGTATTCTTCTGTTTACGATGCGAAGCTCTGTTTTGGAAATACTTAGTGTTCTGATCCCCCTCCGTCAACCAATCAACCCTTGATCTCTGCTTGTGATAGATCTCCTCACGCTCATATAGCTCATGTAATTGGTCTTCAATATCCTTCACTTCCTGTCGGTACCCCGATCGCGCCGCCTTCTCCTTTGCCTCCACTAGCTGTCCCTTTAGGTGAGTGATTTGTTTCCTGATAGAACCAAAAACATCTCGGCTCCACACCTGCATGGACTTCGACGCTTCCTTCATCACGTTGCATGCCTTCTCTAGCTTCCCTTCATCCTGATTGGCTGCATGGGCCGCGCCCCATGCAGTGGCCACCATCTCCTCGTACTTTTCACGTCAGGCCCATGCAGCCTCATACATAAACGGACGATGTCCCTTTGCATGCGCCCCGACCAGTGTCGTTTCTGCTTTAATAACCAGTGCCTAATGATACTACTAGGAAAAGGCCTACGAATGGCGCACCTAATTTGGCCATTAATGGCGCATTAGTGGTGCGTCATTAGTGCCATGTCATTAGTATATTTTACTAATGGCGCACCATTGGTGCGCCATTAGTATCTAGTATACTAATGGCGGACCTTAGATGCGCCATTAGTATATACAACAGTGCGCCATTAGTATGCCTCCCAGGGGCCCATGTATACCCAGGTGCTTTGGCATACTAATGGAGCACAACAACAAAATGCGCCATTAATAACTTTGGCATACTAATGGCGCACTGTTTAATGATGCGCCATTAGTATCCTTTGGCATACTAATGGCGCACTGTGATGTGATGCGCCATTAGTATGAATATTAGGTTTTTTTATTTTTCAATTTCTGTTTTTTGCACAGGTTACAAAATGTATAATTGGACAAAATATAGATAGCACACATCAACAACAGATTCATCGAATACAATAGAAGATTAGTCTTTGAATACAATTCATCATATTAGTCTCCGAATACAATTCATCATATTAGTCTCCGAATTGAAAAGACCGAACAAAGATAGAACATTATATTACAAGTCTCGAGACCGCGAGTAGCGAGTTTGTCTTCACATTACAAGTCGATATCGATCATCTAAAGTACCATCACATAGAAGAGAGCTGCGGTCATCACGATGAGCATCATCACGATGAAACTCGTCTTCATCCGGTTCCTCCAAGCTCCCTCCCCTCTCCCGCTAGATAGCGGGCGTATCTAGATTCGGCCTCGGCCCTAGTGGTGTACCCTTTGTAACTGTTACCGCTGAATCGGTGAACCTGTCTCTGACACTCCTCCCAGTCGTCGTAGACTCCGGGAACCTTACCCTTGTACACGACATACGACGGCATCGCTATGCACTAGCCAAACGAAACGTTAGTACCAATTCACGGACAATACATAAGCAATATATAAGTATGCAACAGAATGATTGGAAGAGAAAAGCAAGACATTAATAGCATCGATTACATCTAAGTTGAACGACTCTCGAAACCAAAGAGACATACTACAAGTTCATTAAAGTTTAATTACAACATGAGCCAATCGATGTTTCAGAACTAGACACAGCATCACTGCTTTCGACTCGACTCAAGGGACCGGAGCGTGGATGAAGCCGCCGTCTATCGTGGGAGTCATGAAATAACGGGCGTTGTCAGCCTGCATTTGTAGCATTGTGTCGATGTCACTGTTGGACGGTTGATTTCTGAGGTAGAAGTGCCCCGAGGTACGAAGGACATCTTGATGGATGATTTCCGCAAACTTCGACTGGATGCGAAAGAATTCTTGTCTGATGTCCGCGTCCTGGATTGCCGACATGCTCGCGGCCCAATCTTTGAGTTTACTCGGTAGCATAAGTTGATGGTGGTCCCGTACGATCGCCCGCATGTGATGGATGGCGTAGTAGGCACCCTTCTGACCGCCAGGCGGCTGCTTGACGCAGCAGAACGTCGTATTGTGGGAGAACACGTGCTTGCCGTACTTACGAATAGGCCTGGTGAAGGTGCCTCCAGATTTGGCGTAGCCGGGGAGAACATCATCAAGAACCTTCTTGACATTTGTGTAGTCTATGTTTGACTGACGGTCCGGGTCGAAATACGTGGCCATGGAATATTTGGGGCTTAGGAGGATGAGCGTGCAATGTGTGTCACTGCAGAAAACACGGAATGTTAAAAGAAAAACGATCGAAATCTAAGAATTCATATGTTACGGGGCGGTTGAGGGGAGGACTTACTCGGGAAAGTAAGGCACGAGGAAGTTATCCTTATCTCGGTTTGCCAGAATGACGCCTTCGAGGTAAGAACTCGCGACTTGCCGGTCCCCAGCGCTGCCCAAGATCTTGGCACGCATGTAGAAGGGGTCGACTATCACGATGTCCGGGGTCTTGTCGCGAATGATCCGCATCTCCATACTCAGCGAAAATAGCCAAACGAAGGTGTAGTGCAGCGGATGAAGGTTCAACATAGCGTGGATGTCATCAAACCGCAGGACGATCATACCCCTGATGGAGTTATCCACAAAGCCCTTGCCCTCTGGCACCTTGGCCGTGAAAACCAGGTATGCCACATCCTTCTCTCTGAGACGCCGCTTCTCCAAAGAAAGAACACTGTCATGCAGACTCCGCATAGCACCGGTTGCAGCATCGAGCATATTTCTCGGTAGCATCGGCCTACCCGCCACATGCAGCCTCCTCATTAAATCCTCAGGTGAAGGTGGCCCGTCCTGAGCACGGATCGTACTCGGTGTCAGCTGGCTCGCACCCTTGTTAGTCTTTCTTTTGCGTGCCTTCTTCTTCTCCTGTAATGGACCGAGTTCTGCTCACAGACCGCCTTCTTGAGTGTGTTGGGGCTGATAATATTTCGCACCTCGCCTATCTGAGGCTCATTGAAGTCGGCAGCTGGAGGCGTCTCCTGAGAGCTGAATGGTAGACGACGCCTGTTGCAACTTGGCTTCTCCGCGGTACCAGCTAGATCGCGCACGTCTTTTGTTGGGTTGGGTTCTTGAGAAGGAGGCCCCATGAAGTCGTCATCGTACCCATGATCGACAAAGTACTGATCGACGTTGCCAAATGTATCGTCGTCGTCGTCGTTCTGATCCTGTGCCATATGCATGTTTGGATCCAGTGGCATAGGGATGTCCGGCACCGTTGCGGCGGTCTTGCCATGGGGCCGACTTGGTGCCGGCATGACTGGCGGTGTTGTCTTTGGGGTGGTGTCCCCCGCCCCCAAACGAATCTGGCTCTTCGGCCAAAGCAGGGGCCAGCTCAGGCAGGCGCTGAGGGTCATCACGTCATCATCGTCGGCCCCAACGGGTCGAATCGGAGGTAACAACTCATCGCAGCCTGGCAGCACCCGAACCAGTTGAACCCTAAACAAGTTGGGTGGCATCTGGGTACTGTGGAACAAGGGGTTGCCCGGTTGAACGATTTTGCCCTTGGCGACATCGACCAACTCGTTATTCACGAAGTGCAGGAGAGTGCACGGAACGTCGGCGGCGCCCTGCGAAAACATGTAGGGCGTCAGGGATGCCCAGTCAAAGGCAAGGAGATGAAGTCCTCGGCCGAGAGAGGCTTAATTAGTTACCGTGATGATGGCGTCGAGCTCGTCTAATGTCGAGGCACCGCCAACGGCGGGCGTGCAGTTGACGGAGGGGCCGCTTGCTGCAGAGGTGCCGGCCGGCGTACACCCAGGTGCATTAAGCTCCCGTGCCGGCGTCGGAGACACCAATGCCGCCTCCGCCGGAGACACCAATGGCCCCGCCATCGCGTTCTGCGAGTTGCTGGCCGTGAAGCTAGGAATCGGGGGCGGCCCCTGTTGGCCTCCCGCAATCCACGCACTCAACCCCTCGATCAAGGTAGGCACAATGGCGGTGATCGTCGCTCCGAGTTGTTGTTGCACTTGCTCTTGGACAATCTCCGGAATCCGCGCCACCTGTGCCTTGAGTTCTTGAACCTCGCGCGCCTGGCTTTCCGAGCTGGTCTTTTTCTCCTTTCGCCCACCAGTGTTATAGTATGACGACCATTTTGTCGACAAGCCTTTGCCGGCCACACGACCAGCTGACGTCGGCTTACTAAGCTTATCCTTGTTCTTCATTACATTCAACGCCCTATTTAGAGTGGTGTCCCAAGGGTTGCTCTTAGTCGACCCCGCGCTACTGCTTTCAGTCGCCTGCGAAAGGAATGTGAACCATTTAGAAATTTGGCTTCATTAATTAGAATGCAACCATATGGAGCTAATTACGCGGGGGTGTATTCCTTACCAGAACAAGCTCAAGCGCCCTGGTCTTCGGATCCGTGGTAAGCTCCTTTGTTTTTGGGTCCTTCTTGTACCTGGCCCTGACAAAGTTCCTGGTCTGCTTGTCACCGTATTTATCGAAGAGGGGCGGTAGGCCTTGCTTGGCACGGTCCGCCTCCTCCTTGTCCCATATAGGCTCCGCCACTCTGTAACCGCCGGGACCGAGTGTGTGTTCCCCTAGGTTCAGCTCCCACATTTCTTTCCCCCACTGACTTGATTGGGAGTTTGCGGTGCTCGAGCAATTGATCTTGGAGTCGTTGTAGTCATCTTCGGTGATCGAAGGATTTTTCTCCTTGATCTTCTCATAACTCTCACCTTTCTCAATCATTCTCTTCACATTGCTTTTCCAAGTAGACAGGGCCTTGCTCATCTTCGTGAGGGCATCATTGTTCACTTTATTCCCTTTGAGGCTTGTGTTTTCAAATTCAGCGGGGAACTTGTATCGTTCATGCAGCTTCGTGAAGAGGAGGTTGCGCAAATTCCCTCGGTCAGGATGCCTTAGGTTCTCGGTTTTGATCGAGACGGTGCTCCGGAGAATGCACCCGAGCTGAAGCGAGTACCCCTTGACTATTCGTTCGGGCGCCGTTGGATTCCCGTCGGAGTTTACTTCAGTAACTTCCTCCTTGAGGGTGCGGAGCACGGTCGGGCGTCGGTCCTTCCGTTGCCTCTTCGGTTGGCTGCCATCTGTGCGTGCGCCGCCATCATCAGTGGTGGCATCCTCGGTGGCACCATCAGTGGTGGCATCAGTGGGGTCATCCTCGGCGGTACCATCAGTGGTCTCAGGATCGGTGGGGAAGGCGGCGTCCTCATACAAGTGAGGTTGTTCCTCCATCTCCTAGGACAGCTCCCAGAATGCCTTGCCGGCCGAACCCCCAGCCTCATCGTTGTTGGCCATGTTTCTCTCTAAATAGGAACAAAGTTTGGTCAAAAAGTTGGTTATTGTCAAGGAACAAGATCATGGTCTCATCATTTAGGGTTTGTCGACACCGAGGCATCCTAAAAGCTACGCTTTTATCATTGAGGGTTTTTCGACGCCGAGGCACCCTAAAAGCCTAAGCTTTCATCATTTCGGTTTTTATCGACACCGAGGCACCCTAAAAGCCAAGGTTGTATAATTAATGGTTTGTCGACACCGAGGCATCCTAAAAGCTAAGCTGGGAAGGAGAATTCTAAGTTGGGCCTAATCACTTGGATCTATTGCTGCCTATGGTTTAATGCAGCTAGAATAAAGGGGCACTTGATCCTACTTAATTAACTACTAAGATACCCCGGCCCATGCATTAGTCACAAGTACCCCATATGTCCTATTTTTAGCAAAGTCATGCTAAAATTCACGGAAAATTTCAGCATGAACTTTGCTGAAAATAGGACATATGGAGTACCGGAATTTGCTGGAACGGAAGTTAATCGACATTCCAGCAAACTCAAGGGCCTCTCGGGTGGACAAGGCAAAAAGGGCCTCCATCACAACATGGAAAATACATTGGCATGTGAAGAGGTGAAACAATATATGCATCTCCAAGCAGTATCATTCAACATTTTGGACAAACCAGTACAAGCAATACTGGACCAGATACAAGAAGAATGTGAGAAAATGCAGACAAATACTAACAGATTGAGGTGTTTAACTTGTGGTGCTCTCTGTGCTATTAACATTTCAAGTCAAAACCTTTTCTGGTTAGTAAGTGTTTCTTGAGCATATGTATGTAGTAAGTGTTTCTGCTCTCAGTGTTTCAGAACACATATTTTAGCTACCTAGTACCAGTGCTATTACCCAGCAGTTAATTAGCTTTTGCTTTTGCTTTTCAGTGCCAAATTCTAGCTAGTACCAGCAAATTAACATCTAGCAGCAATCATTTTCAAATATATATACACTTGACATTTTAATATTAACCTAAGGAAAAATGAATAGTTAGGTTAATTACCCACTGTTAGTTATTCAGTCTGATGCTTTGTTCTACACTTTGATGCAAATTAGTATATAGAAGAAGCTATTTACTAGCAGTACCATATATAAAAGACATTCTGTCTGATGCTATTTACTAGCAGTACTAGCAGTTTTTTTTCTTCTTCAATAACTGTATTGGCCATCAGATTGTATTGGCCATATATAAAAGACATTCAGTCTGATGCTATTTACTAGCAGTAGTAGCAGTTTTTTTCTTCTTCATTAACTGTACTAGCAGTTTTTTTTCTTCTTCATTAACTGTATTAGCTATTTACTAGCAGTACTAGCACTTGGATCATATGCTAATGCTACATTGATACATCATCATGCTATTTACTTGTATTAGCTATTTACTAGCAGTACTAGCACTTGGAACACTAGTTGGGAAAACACTACAGTGCTCTGGATACAATTTTGTAACTAAATTCATATCTGAAACACATACCTAGAACAGAGCATTCAGTCCAACATAATGAAATATTTGGCACAGGGTATGTAGATCAATGAAATTCCTAAAAAAAATCCCCACCAAGGCAGGGTGAAAGTGGTGTGCGATGGCAACAACAGAAGAGGGACGGTGAAGGTGTGGGTGGGTACCTGAGTATGAGCTTGTCCCAGTGGTGGAAGCCCTGTCTCCTGAGGTTGTCGACGGTGACGCCCTGGTGGGCCTCGCTGCGGCCGGTGAGCAGGAAGGTCTTGAACCCCAGGTCGCGCACCTCCCTGTAGAGGCGGAGGCTGGAGGGTATCGCCGGCGCCTCCCCCGTCTCCACCCACCGGTCGAACTCGCGGTGGTCGAACAGCTCCAGCCTGGTCACTGGCCGTTCCCAAAACCGAAGAGGAAAGAAAACGCGCGTGAGCAGAGCAAATCTCAGTTGAGGAATCGAGGTTTCCGGCCCCGGCGGTCTCGAAATGGCTCACCCGTATCCGTGCTGCGTGTAGTAGGGGAGGTTGGAGAGCAGCGTCTCGTCGATGTCGAAGACCCAGGCGGCATCGTTCGTGGAGGCGGCGTTGGCGGCGGAGCGGGCGTAGGCGGAGGCAGCGGCGTCGAGGCGGCGGGGCAGTGGCGTCGAGGCGTCGAGGCGGCGTCAGGGCGTCAAGGCGTCGGGGCGGCGTCGAGGCGGCGGGGCAGCAGCGTCGGGAGAGGAGAGGGGAAGGGGATCGAGGGCCAGGGCGAGGGAGAGAGAGGGGATAGGTTTGGGCCGGGGAGGAAATATGGATGGGGGCGGCACAATACTAATGGCGCACCACCCCTCGGTGCGCCATAAGTACATCCATACTAATGGCGCACCTCACCCTGGTGCGCCATTAGTATTTTTTTATTTCTGCTCGAGCCAACATGTTATCTTCCACCTGACCTGATCCACATCAAGTTCCCTCTACTAGCTCGACTGGTCAGCAGCCAGTTCTCACACCAGGAGGTCCTGGGTTTGATTCCTAGGCTCCACAATTTTTTTTATGCATTTAAAATGTTGTTTGATACTTATTTGTGTTTAAATATGTTCAAACTTGTTTAAATCATAACAGTAATATTTTTTTATAAGACAGTAATAATTTTTTAAAAAATATCATCAAACAGTAATGCCGGTGGAGTGGGAGAGGGTGCGGGGGGTGCGGGGGGTCGGCAGCGGTGGTTGAGTAGGGGAGGGGTGCGGGGGGTCGGCGACGGCGGTTGAGTAGGGGAATCGAGGGTGCGGGGGGTCGGCGGCGGCCGGTGGACCGGGGGGTGCTCGGCGGCGAGGGGGACCGGATTTGGCGAGGTGGGATAGCGATCGAGATAGAGGGGGATCGAGATCGAGTGTCCATGAAATTTAAAAATATTCATGATAGTTCAAAAAGTGCCCATGAAATACAATCGAGAAATGAAGGCTACGATTTAAATACAATCGATCTTAGCTAGCTATCTGTTCACAATCTTCTTGCCCTTCTTTTTCGCAAATGGAGTTCTTCTGTGGAACGGACGTCCTTTAGGTAGGGTGGTCCTGCTTCTTCTTGTGGTGTATGCTGCTACTTCATCATCGTCGTCATGTTCGATCCTCGGGTCGCCGTACTTGTCGAAGTGTTGCTCATTGGCTACTCCATCCATTCCGATGATCTTCCTTTTGCCTCTCCTCACGACAACACGACTGGGCTTTGATGGGTCGGTAATGAAGAAGCATTGGTCTACTTGGGAAGCCAGTACCCATGGCTCATTTTTCGCAGTGACGTTTGCGCCCGCGGTCTTGGATTTGGCTTCGGGTATAACCATGGTGGTGAAATACCGGTCTTCTTTTAGGATGCTCTTCGCCCATCTGACACGGAACATCAGGACCTTCTCTCCAGCGTAGCTCAGCTCCCAGATCTCCTCGATCCTTCCGTAGTATCTGTCCTTGTCATTACCGGTGTAGGATTCCATCGTTACCCCGGAGTTCTGATAACCATCGCTCTTCATGTCCTTGGCCTCGGTGTAGAATGTGTAGCCGTTGATATCGTACGCTTCATAGGTCATCAGGTTGTGCTCGGCGCCCTGTGACAAGACGAATATGAGTTGTTCTTCCGCGGAAGAATCCTCATGTAAAGGGTACAACAGAAGCTTCTGCTTGAACCAACGCGTGAAACATGAGTTGTGCTCTTTGAGTATATCTCCGTCCGTCCTCTGTTGGCCTCAGTCATTGTACGTCTTCTCAATAAAGGTTTTGTGCTCTACCACCCAAGGATCGACCACATCTATGTGTTGTAGCGCGACTAGGTTTGCTCTTTCAAAGTCGGCGAGTCGACCCTCGAAGTCGACATGCATTTCGCGGCGACCCTCACGGTGACCCCATCCAGCGAGCCTGCCGAGGTGCCTGTTGACGGGCAGACCAACGGGGTTCTCGATGCCTAGATAATTCGTGCAGTAGGAGATGCACTCTTCGGTCAGAAAGCCCCTGGCTATACTTCCCTCTGGACGTGACATGTTGCGAACGTATCCTTTGATGACACCATTCATCCTTTCGAACGGCATCATGCTGTGCAGGGACGTCGGCCCGAGTTGGATGATATCCTCCACGATATGGACCAGCAGATGCACCATAACGTCGAAGAATGCGGGCGGGAAGTACATCTCAAGCTCGCATAGTATCACCACGATCTCTTCCTGTAGCCTTCTGAGTTGCCTCACGCCAATCGACTTCCGAGAGATGACGTCGAAAAAGTTGCATAGGCCAAATAGCGTTTCACGGACGTGCGCGTCCATGATCCCACGGATTGCAACTGGAAGTATCTGCGTCATCAGCACGTGACAGTCGTGAGACTTCATCCCACTGAACTTCTGCTTCGCTGGGTCTAGGTATCTGCTTATCTTCCCCGCGTAACCGTAAGGAAGTTTTACTCCTAGGAGGCAGGTGAAAAACTGCTCGATCTCCTCCTGACTTAGAGTGAAGCACGCGGGTGGGTAGTCATTTCCGGTCTTCTTGGCCTTTTTTGTTGGGGAACGTAGTAATTTCAAAAAATTCCTACGCACACACAAGATCATGGTGATGCATAGCAACGAGAGGGGAGAGTGTTGTCTACGTACCCTCGTAGACCGAAGCGGAAGCATTGACGCAACATAGAGGAAGTAGTCGTACGTCTTCCCGATCCGACCGATCCAAGCACTGTTACTCCGGCACCTCGGAGTTCTTAGCACACGTTCAGCTCGATGACGATCCCCGGGCTCCGATCCAGCAAAGCTTCGGGGAAGGAGTTCCTTCAGCACGACGGCGTGGTGACGATCTTGATGTACTACCGACGCAGGGCTTCGCCTAATCACTGCAACGATATGACCGAGGTGGAATATGGTGGAGGGGGGCACCGCACACGGCTAAGGAACGATCACGAAGATCAACTTGTGTGTCTATGGGGTGCCCTTGCGCCTGTATATAAAGGATGGAGGAGGAGGAGGCCGGCCAAGGCTTTGGTGCGACCAGGATGTGGAGTCCTACTAGGACTCGAAGTCCTAGTAGGAGTCCACCAAGAGGGGAGGAAGGGAGAAGGAAGTGGAGGAGAAGGAAAGGTGGCCGACCCCCTTTTCCCTAGTCCAATTCGGACCAGAGGGAAGGGGGGGCGCAGCAGCCCCTTGGCCCTTTCTCCTATTCCCACTAAAGCCCATCAAGGCCCATTGCTTCTCCCGTAACTACCCGGTACTCCGAAAAATACCTGAATCAGTCGGAACCTTTCCGATGTCCGAATATAGTCGTCCAATATATCGATCTTTACGTCTCGACCATTTCGAGACTCCTCGTCATGTCCCCGATCTCATCCGGGACTCCGAACTCCTTCGGTACATCAAAACTCATAAACTCATAATATAATTGTCATCGAAACCTTAAGCGTGCGGACCCTACGGTTCGAGAACAATGTAGACATGACCAAGACACGTCTCCGGTCAATAACCAATAGCGGGACCTGGATGTCCATATTGGCTCCTACATATTCTACGAAGATCTTTATCGGTCAGACCGCATAACAACATACGTTGTTCCCTTTGTCATCGGTATGTTACTTGCCCGAGATTCGATCGTCGGTATCCTATACCTAGTTCAATCTCGTTACCGGCAAGTCTCTTTACTCGTTCTGTAATACATCATCCCGCAACTAACTCATTAGTTGCAATGCTTGCAAGGCTTATGTGATGTGCATCACCGAGAGGGCCCAGAGATACCTCTCCGACAATCGGAGTGACAAATCCTAATCTCGAAATACGCCAACCCAACATCTACCTTTGGAGACACCTGTAGAGCACCTTTATAATCACCCAGTTACATTGTGACGTTTGGTAGCACATAAAGTGTTCCTCCGGTAAACGGGAGTTGCATAATCTCATAGTCATAGGAACATGTATAAGTCATGAAGAAAGCAATAGCAACAAACAACACGATCAAGTGCTAAGCTAACGGAATGGGTCAAGTCAATCAGATCATTCTCCTAATGATGTGATCCCATTAATCAAATAACAACTCCTTTGTCTATGGTTAGGAAACATAACCATCTTTGATTAATGAGCTAGTCAAGTAGAGGCATACTAGTGACACTCTGTTTGTCTATGCATTCACACATGTATTATGTTTCCTGTTAATACAATTCTAGCATGAATAATAAACATTTATCATGAATTAAGGAAATAAATAATAACTTTATTATTGCCTCTAGGGCATATTTCCTTCAGTCTCCCACTTGCACTAGAGTCAATAATCTAGATCACATCACCATGTGGTTAACATCGATAGTTCACATCATCATGTGATTAACACCCATAGTTCACATCGCCATGTGACCAACATCCAAAAGGGTTTACTAGATTCAGTAATCTAGTTCACATCGCTATGTGATTAACACCCAAAGAGTACTAAGGTGTGATCATGTTTTGCTTGTGAGAGAATCTTAGTCAACGGGTCTTTCACATTTAGATCCGTTATGTATTTTGCAATTTTCTATGTCCACAATGCTCTGCACGGAGCTACTCTAGCTAATTGCTCCCACTTTCAATATGTATCTAGATCGAGACTTAGAGTCATCTAGATCGGTGTCAAAACTTGCATCGACGTAACCCTTTACGACGAACCTTTTGTCACTTCCATAATCGAGAAACATATCCTTATTCCACTAAGGATAATTTTGACCGTTGTCCAGTGATCTACTCCTAGATCACTATTGTACTCCCTTCCTAAACACAGTGTAGGGTATACAATAGATCTGGTACATAACATGGCATACTTTATAGAACCTATGGCCAAGGCATAGGGAATGACTTTCATTCTCTTTCTATCTTCTGCCGTGGTCGGTTTTTGAGTCTTACTCAATTTCACACCTTGTAACACAGGCAAGAACTCTTTCTTTGACTGTTCCATTTTGAACTACTTCAAAATCTTGTCAAGGTATGTACTCATTGAAAAAACTTATCAAGCGTCTTGATCTATCTCTATAGATCTTGATGCTCAATATGTAAGCAGCTTCATCGAGGTTTTTCTTTGAAAAACTCCTTTCAAACACTCCTTTATGCTTTGCAGAATAATTCTACATTATTTCTGATCAACAATATGTCATTCACATATACTTATCAGAAATGTTGTAGTGCTCCCACTCACTTTCTTGTAAATACAGGCTTCACCGCAAGTCTGTATAAAACTATATGCTTTGATCAACTCATCAAAGCGTATATTCCAACTCCGAGATGCTTGCACCAATCCATAGATGGATCGCTGGAGCTTGCACACTTTGTTAACACCTTTAGGATTGACAAAACCTTCTGCTTGCATCATATACAACTCTTCTTTAATAAATCCATTAAGGATTGCAGTTTTGTTATCCATTTGCCAGATTTCATAAAATGCGGCAATTGTTAACATGATTCGGACAGACTTCAAGCATCGATACGAGTCAGAAAATCTCATCGTAGTCAACACCTTGAACTTTGTCAAAAACCTTTTTCGACAAGTCTAGCTTTGTAGATAGTAACACTACTATCAGCGTCCGTCTTCCTCTTGAAGATCCATTTATTTTCTATGGCTTGCCAATCATCGGGCAAATCCATCAAAGTCCATACTTTGTTTTCATACATGGATCATATCTCAGATTTCATGGCCTCAAACCATTTCGCGGAATCTGGGCTCATCATCGCTTCCTCATAGTTCGCAAGTTCGTCATGGTCTAGTAACATGACTTCCAGAATAGGATTACCGTACCACTCTGGTGCGGATCTCACTCTGGTTTACCTACGAGATTCGGTAGTAACTTGATCTGAAGTTACATGATCATCATCATTAGCTTCCTCACTAATTGGTGTAGTAGTCACAAGAACAGATTTCTGTGATGAACTACTTTCAAATAAGGGAGAAGGTACTATTACCTTATCAAGTTTTCTACTTTCCTCCCACTCACTTCTTTCGAGAGAAACTCCTTCTCTAGAAAGTTTCCGAATTTAGCAACAAAAGTCTTGCATTCGGATCTGTGATAGAAGGTGTACCCAACAGTCTCCTTTGGGTATCCTATGAAGACACATTTCTCCGATTTGGGTTTGAGCTTATCAGGATGAAACTTTTTCACATAAGCATCGCAACCCCAAACTTTAAGAAACGACAACTTTGGTTTCTTGCCAAACCATAGTTCATATTGTGTCCTCTCAACGGACTTAGATGCTGCCCCTTTTAACGTGAATGCAGCTGTCTCTAATGCATGATCCCAAAACAATATTGGTAAATCGGTAAGAAACATCATAGATTGTACTATATCCAATAAAGTACGGTTATGACGTTCGGACACACCATTATGCTGTGGTGTTCCAGGTGGCACGAATTTGTGAAACTATTCTACATTGGTTTAATTGAAGACCAAACTCGTAACTCAAATATTTGTCTCCGCGATCAGATCGTAGAAACTTTATTTTCTTGTCACGATGATTTTCTACTTCACTCTGAAATTCTTTGAACTCTTCAAATGCTTCAGACTTATGTTTCATCAAGTAGATATACCCATATCTGCTCAAATCATCTATGAAGGTCAGAAAATAACGATACTTGCCGCAAGCCTTAATATTCATCGGACGACATACATCAGTATGTATGATTTCCAACAAATCTGTTGCTTGCTCCATTTTTCCGGAGAACGGCGTTTTAGTCATCTTGCCCATGAGGCATGGTTCGCAAGCATCAAGTGATTCCAAAAACCCATCAGCATGGAGTTTCTTCATGCGCTTTACACCAATATGACTTAAACGGCAGTGCCACAAATAAGTTGCACTATCATTATTAACTTTGCATCTTTTGGTTTCAATATTATGAATATGTGTATCACTATGATCGAGATCCAACGAACTTGTTTCATTGGGTGTATGACCATCGAAGGTTTTATTCATGTAAACAGAACAACAATTGTTCTCTAACTTAAATGAATAATCGTATTGCAATAAACATGATCAAATCATATTTGTGCTCAACGCAAACACCAAATAACACTTATTTAGGTTCAACACTAATCCCGAAAGTATAGGGAGTGTACGATGATGATCATATCAATCTTGGAACCACTTCCAACACACATCGTCACTACACCCTCAACTAGTCTCTGTTTATTCTGCAACTCCTGTTTCGAGTTACTACTCTTAGCAACTGAACCAGTACCAAATACCGAGGGGTTGCTATAAACACTAGTAAAGTACACATCAATAACATGTATATCAAATATACCTTTGTTCACTTTGCCATCCTTCTTATCCGCCAAATACTTGGGGTGGTTCCGCTTCTAGTGACCAGTCCCTTTGCAGTATAAGCACTTGGTCTTAGGCTTAGGTCCAGACTTGGGCTTCTTCACTTGAGCAGCAACTTGCTTGCCGTTCTTCTTGAAGTTCCCTTCTATCCCTTTACCCTTTTCTTGAAACTAGTGGTCTTGTTAACCATCAACACTTGATGTTTTTCTTGATTTCTACCTTCGTCGATTTCAGCATCACGAAGAGCTTGGGAATTACTTTCGTCATCCCTTGCATATTATAGTTCATCACAAAGTTCTACTAACTTGGTGATGGTGACTAGAGAATTTTGTCAATCACTATTTTATCTGGAAGATTAACTCCCACTTGATTCAAGTGATTGTAGTACTCAGACTATCTGAGCACATGCTCACTAGTTGAGCGATTCTCCTCCATCTTTTAGCTATAGAACTTGTCGGAGACTTCATATCTCTCAACTCGGGTATTTGCTTGAAATATTAACTTCAACTCCTGGAACATCTCATATGGTCCATAACGTTCAAAACGTCTTTGAAGTCCCGATTCTAAGCTGTTAAGCATGGTGCACCTAAACTATCAAGTAGTCATCATATTGAGCTAGCCAAACGTTCATAACGTCTGCATCTGCTCCTGCAATAGGTCTGTCACCTAGCGGTGCATCAAGGACATAATTCTTCTGTGCAGCAATGAGGATAAACCTCAGATCACGGATCCAATCCGCATCATTGCTACTAATATCTTTCAACACAATTTTCTCTAGGAACATATCAAAATTAACGGGAAGCAACATCGCGAGCTATTGATCTTCAACATAGATATGCTAATACTACCAGGACTAAGTTCATGATAAATTAAAGTTCAATTAATCATATTACTTAAGAACTCCCACTTAGATAGACATCCCTCTAATCCTCTAAGTGATCACGTGATCCAAATCAACTAAACCATAACCGATCATCACGTGAAATGGAGTAGCTTTCAATGGTGAACATCATTATGTTGATCATATCTACTATATGATTCACGCTCGACCTTTCGGTCTCCGTGTTCCGAGGCCATATCTGCATATGCTAGGCTCGTCAAGTATAACCCGAGTATTCTGCGTGTGCAAAACTGGCTTGCACCCGTTGTAGATGGACGTAGAGCTTATCACACCCGATCATCACGTGGTGTCTGGGCACGACGAACTTTGGCAATGGTGCATACTCGGGGAGAACACTTCTTGATAATTTAGTGAGAGATCATCTTATAATGCTACCGTCAATCAAAGCAAGATAAGATGCATAAAAAGATAAACATCACATGCAATCAATATAAGTGATATGATATGGCCATCATCATCTTGTGCTTGTGATCTCCATCTCCGAAGCACCGTCATGATCACCATCGTCACCGGCGCGACACCTTGATCTCCATCGTAGCATCGTTGTCGTCTTGCCAATCTTATGCTACTATGACTATCGCTACCGCTTAGTGATAAAGTAAAACATTACAGGGCAATTGCATTGCATACAATAAAGCGACAACCATATGGCTCCTGCCAGTTGCCGATAACTCAGTTACAAAACATGATCATCTCATACAATAAAATTTAGCATCATGTCTTGACCATATCACATCACAACATGCCCTGCAAAAACAAGTTAGACGTCCTCTACTTTGTTTGTTGCAAGTTTTACGTGGCTGCTACGGGCTTAAGCAAGAACCAATCTTACCTACGCATCAAAACCACAACGATAGTTTGTCAAGTTGATGCCGTTTTAACCTTCGCAAGGACCGGGCGTAGCCACACTCGGTTCAACTAAAGTTGGAGAAACTGACACCCGCCAGCCACCTGTGTGCAAAGCACGACGGTAGAACCAGTCTCGCGTAAGCGTACGCGTAATGTCGGTCCGGGCCGCTTCATCCAACAATACCGCCGAACCAAAGTATGACATGCTGGTAGGTAGTATGACTTATATCGCCCACAACTCACTTGTGTTCTACTCGTCCATAACATCAAACCATAAAAACCTAGGCTCGGATGCCACTGTTGGGGAACGTAGTAATTTCAAAAAATTTCCTACGCACACACAAGATCATGGTGATGCATAGCAAAGAGAGGGGAAATTGTTGTCTACGTACCCTCGTAGACCGAAGCAGAAGCGTTGACGCAACGTAGAGGAAGTAGTCGTACGTCTTCCCGATCCGACCGATCCAAGCACCGTTACTCCGGCACCTCTGAGTTCTTAGCACACGTTCAGCTCGATGATGATCCCCGGGCTCCGATCCAGCAAAGCTTCGGGGAAGGAGTTCCGTCAGCACGACGGCGTGGTGACGATCTTGATGTACTACCGACGCAGGGCTTCGCCTAAACACTGCAACGATATGACCGAGGTGGAATATGGTGGAGGGGGGCACCGCACACGGCTAAGGAACGATCACGAAGATCAACTTGTGTGTCTATGGGGTGCCCCCTGCCCCTGTATATAAAGGATGGAGGAGGAGGAGGCCGGCCAAGGCTTTGGTGCGGCCAGGATGTGGAGTCCTACTAGGACTCGAAGTCCTAGTAGGAGTCCACCAAGAGGGGAGGAAGGGAGAAGGAAGTGGAGGAGAAGGAAAGGTGGCCGGCCCCCTTTTCCCTAGTCCAATTCGGACCAGAGGGAAGGGGGGCGCAGCAGCCCCTTGGACCTTTCTCCTCTTCCCAGTAAAGCCCATCAAGGCCCATTGCTTCTCCCGTAACTACCCGGTACTCCGAAAAATACCCGAATCACTCGGAACCTTTCCGATGTCCGAATATAGTCGTCCAATATATCGATCTTTACGTCTCGACCATTTCGAGACTCCTCGTCATGTCCCCGATCTCATCCGGGACTCCGAACTCCTTCGGTACATCAAAACTCATAAACTCATAATATAATTGTCATCGAAACCTTAAGCGTGCGGACCCTACGGTTCGAGAACAATGTAGACATGACCAAGACACGTCTCCGGTCAATAACCAATAGCGGGACCTGGATGTCCATATTGGCTCCTACATATTCTACGAAGATCTTTATCGGTCAGACCGCATAACAACATACGTTGTTCCCTTTGTCATCGGTATGTTACTTGCCCGAGATTCGATCGTCGGTATCCTATACCTAGTTCAATCTCGTTACCGGCAAGTCTCTTTACTCGTTCTGTAATACATCATCCCGCAACTAACTCATTAGTTGCAATGCTTGCAAGGCTTATGTGATGTGCATCACCGAGAGGGCCCAGAGATACCTCTCCGACAATCGGAGTGTCAAATCCTAATCTCGAAATACGCCAACCCAACATCTACCTTTGGAGACACCTGTAGAGCACCTTTATAATCACCCAGTTACGTTGTGACGTTTGGTAGCACATAAAGTGTTCCTCCGGTAAACGGGAGTTGCATAATCTCATAGTCATAGGAACATGTATAAGTCATGAAGAAAGCAATAGCAACAAACAACACGATCAAGTGCTAAGCTAACGGAATGGGTCAAGTCAATCAGATCATTCTCCTAATGATGTGATCCCATTAATCAAATAACAACTCCTTTGTCTATGGTTAGGAAACATAACCATCTTTGATTAATGAGCTAGTCAAGTAGAGGCATACTAGTGACACTCTGTTTGTCTATGCATTCACACATGTATTATGTTTCCTGTTAATACAATTCTAGCATGAATAATAAACATTTATCATGAATTAAGGAAATAAATAATAACTTTATTATTGCCTCTAGGGCATATTTCCTTCATTTTTGCCTTTGCGACGACTTTCTGTGTCCTGCTTCGCCTCATCATCATCATCATCATCATCATCGTCATCGTCATCATCATTAGCGTGAAGCTCCTGCCTGATGCCCATTGATTTCAAGTCTGCCCTTGCTTTCGGCCCATCTTTGGTCCTCTCTGGCATGTTGAGCAGGGTACCAAGCAGACTCTCGCACACGTTCTTCGTGATATGCATGACATCAAGGCCGTGAGGCACACGGTGGATCTTCCAGTATGGCAAGTCCTAGAAAACAGACCTCGTTTTCCATACCTTCAGCAGCGGCTCTGGCGCCTTTCGCTTCTTTCCCGGCTTTGGTGCCTTTTGCTTCTTTCCCGGCAGTGGGCAGTCTTTCCAATTTTTCAACAGCTTGTCTATTTCCTCGCCGCTCCTCGTACACGGGCGTTTTCGGGGTTCGGTTTCACCATCGAACAGATCGTTGCGTTTCCTCCACGGGTCATCGTCGCGAAGCCACCTTCGATGTCCCATGAACACGGTTTTCAAAGACCCGGGATCTCTATCTAGCTGGCGATACGTTGTGTCATCCATGCACCTTACGCATCCAGAAAATCCGTGGACCACCTGCCCCGCGAGATATCCGTAACCGAGATAGTCGTGCACCGTCGTGAGCAGCGCGGCTCTCATAGGGAAATATTCTTTCTCTGCGGCGTCCCACGTATTGGCTGGCGTTTTCCGCAGCGTGTCTAGCTCCTCCTTCAGCAGCCCCAGATACAGATTGATGTCGTTCCCTGGTTGTTTTGGCCCTTCAATTAGCATACTCATGTGAATGTACTTCCTCTTCATGCACAACCAGGGGGGAAGGTTGTACATCCACACAAACACATGCCAGGTGCTATGTGTGCTTCTCTGGCTGCCAAACGGATTGACTCCATCGGTGCTCGCGCCCAGCACGATGTTCCTCGGATTGTTCCCAAATTCTAGGTCTTCGAAGTTCAACGCTTGCCACTGGCTCGCATCCTTAGGGTGACTCAGCATCTTGTCTTTTTTATCTATCTCCGGATCATTTGCGTCATCTTCTCGCTTCTTCTCCTCCCTATCCGCATGCCAACGCAGGAGCTTTGCTACCTTAGGGTCCGCGAAATACCGCTGCAGACGAGGAGTGATCGGAAAGTACCACACCACTTTTCGAGGAGCTTTCTTCCTCTTCTTGTATCGAGTGACGCCGCACACCGGACATAAGGTAGACTCCGCATGCTCGTCCCGATAAATGATGCAATTGTTCATGCACACATGGTATTTCACGTGCGGTAAATCCAGAGGACACACGATTTTCTTCGCCTCCTCCAAACTGGTCGGGTACTTGTTCCCCCTTGGGAAGACGTTCGTGCCAGAATGACATGTTCTCGTCGAAGTATCCGTCGGTCATTTTGTGTTTTACCTTCATATCCAGAGCCATGAGCGTTACTTTCAGGCGGGTATCCTCGGGCCTGCATCCTTCATACAATGGAGTAACCGCGTCTATCTCCAGTTGATCCAGCTTGGCTTTCTCTCGGGCGGCAGCTCTTGCGTTATCCGTCTGCTTGAGAAGCAACTCTTGAATATGAGGGTCCTGCACCCAACCCATCGATGGTCCAGCGTTGTCTGCTCCGCCGGCATCATCATCTTCATGATCATGCCCGTCGTCTGCTCCGGCATCTTCCTCATCATCATGTCCTGCATCTTCTACATGATGACTGTGTACAGCATCACCGTCGTGATCATCTCCTGGGGATTCTTCGTCTTCTCGCCCGCCCGAGCCGCGGTGGTTGTCTTGCTGCCCTTCCTTATTTCTTGCCCGACCCCCATGGACGACTTCGTAGTCATCTTCATCACCTTGCCACCGATAGCCATCCATGAAACCACGCAAGAGCAGGTGGTCCCGCACCTGCCCGGAATCCGGGTCCGCAATAAGGCTCTTCAGCTTGCATCTTCGACACGGACATCTTATCTTCGTCTCGTTCTTTTGAAGCATCTCGGCCTTCGCGGACCTCAAAAACCTATTCACGATGCCTTCGGTCATCGTGCGGACCATGGTCGCCTGCGGGGTAGAGCAAAACGATATTTTAGAACCAAGAAAAAATTTGGCATGACTTTCCCTAAAAATAGGACCAAAAAGAATGCTTAATGCCAAAATTCTCGCCGAAACGAAAATGAATCAACATTCCGGCAAAATATTGGCAACTATCACATTTCAAATACCGGTACACCTCCAAACACAAACACATATGCAACACCACAAACATATGCAACACCACGAACATATATAGATCTAGCTAGGCCATAAAAAGTGCATGTGCACATTGTTGTAGGGAGAACAACATAAATATAGCTTCCCCACTTACTAACCTATCAAAACAAGGTAATTTAACCACTTAATTTGAATGAATCTATGGTGGAAATGAGGTGAAAAAGAGGAGGCACCCGAGACAAGGAGGAGGTGGAGAGAATGAAGTGGAGAGGAAGTGAGTGTGGGTAGGAGAGGCTGTCCAAAATATCTTGTTGCTGCCCACTTACTAATGGCGCACCAACTCTAAATGCGCCATTAGTAATCCAGGTTACTAATGGCGCACCTTCTGGTGGTGCCCCATTAGTAGTTTTGCAAAAAAAAAACATACTAATGGCGCACTGTTCCACAGTGCGCCATTACTAGTTTAAACTAGTAATGGCGCACGGTGGAACAGTGCGCCATTAGTAGTTTTGCAAAAAAAGGAATAAAAAATATAATAAAAAAACAACATTAGTGGCGCACTTTCCGACAGGTGCGCCATTACTAGTTACAACTAGTAATGGTGCACTGTGTCTAGATGCGCCATTAGTATGTTTGGACAGGCGCACTAGTTAAAAAAATTGATACTAATGGCGCACCCTGGGCCAGGTGCGCCATTAGTAGTTTCAACTCTAATGGCGTATCAGAAGGTGGTGCGTCATTAGTATATACTAATGGCACACCGCTTGTCTGGTGCGCCATTAGTGTCAATCCCATCTATAGCCATTTTTCTAGTAGTGTCAGATTCTTCCGTCATAACGTGTTGGACCTCGATTCCCAGGAAGCGCTGCGCAAAATCTGCATTACAAGTTGCACGGTGCAGGCGGACTTGGATGTTTTCATCAGCGTCTCTTTTGTTATCCCATGTGAACGGATATCCCGAAAAGCCGAGGTCGGCCTATCCCGAAAAGCCGAGGTCGGCCAGCCCGCAGTCAGACAAGCAATCCACGAACTTTGCTATCTGGTGCATACTTCTTGGGTGTCCACCTTGCTGCTCATGTTGTCGAAGGACCTCGTTAAAATCCCCGGCACAAAGCCACGGTAGATCGTCTTGCTTTCTAAGATAGCGAAGAACCTCCCAAGTTTTCGACCATTTGTCAACACATGGCTCCCCGTAGATTCCAGTGAACCTGAATGGGGTGCCGCCATCCATTATCTGCGCATCAATGTAGTACTGGCACCACGGCCGAACCGTAACTTCGACATTATCCCTCCACCAGAGAGCCTGGCCACCACTTTTTCCTTTGCAGTCCACAGCCACTCCATTGTTGAATCCCAAACTCCATTTTAACCTCTCCATCGCCCCTGATCTTTTCTTCGTTTCTGAAAGAAACACCACCGCTGGGTTGTGTGACCTAATCAGGTCCCGTAGTTCGCCCATTGCCGAGTCCAACCCCAATCCTCGGCAGTTCCAGGCTAAAAGGATCATTAGTCTCGGCGGCCCTGCACCCTGGCAGGGTCCGCCGTTGCACCATCATGTTGGGTCATATGATCAAAGACAGAAGCTGTCTTCTGCCTGGTATCTCGGATGAAATCGTCATGGCTTCCCCTTTTCTCACCTCCATCCTTAGCTACCCACACCTGTCTGGGTCGCCTCTTCATAGAGTTGGGAGTAGTAAGTGGACTAGAGTCCCTCCCCCTATGCTCCCCTTGATCTTGCCGAGGCCTTCTAACGTAGTATCCTCTTTTCCTCTCGACAGGGTAATGAGGTTTATAGCCATGTCCACCAGTGGCACCCCTGGGTACAGCATTGTTTTCACCTTGAGACCTCCTCTTGTACTGCGCACGATCGACCTCCCTCTGTCTCTGTTGCATCCTGAGTTGCTCCCTCAGATCCCTCTCCTTCCTCCTTTCTATCTCATGTCTGAGGTCCCTTTCTTGCGGCCACTCGCCCTTGTACCTATCTTTTTTTTGGACTGTTTACTTCCTCCCTGTCCAGCTTCTGCTTCCCGCCAGTGCGGGAGCTCTCTGGTCTATCAAAATCTGCGTTCAGGTTACGCTTTGTAGGAATATCCCTCTCCCTCGCAGATGTCTCCTCCCTGGTATTTCCTCAGACTGTGAGCTCATGAAGCTGCCACTGCTTTTTGATTTCCCTCCCTTCATCTCGGTTTTGGAGCCAGTGCTCCTCCTCGGCAAAGCCCTAAGCCATCCCCCCCCACTGTATCGATTTGTCCATTGGAGGGTTACATCGGCCTTCCACATGTGCTAACCTCCCACACTCGAAACAGAAGTGTGGTATCTTCTCATAGTGAAAGTCGAACCATGTTCATGTATTGTCTTCTGGAGATGCCTTTAGGAAGAAACCACAGACCAGGGGCTCGAAAATAGATATTGTAGCCCTAACTCGCAGCTGGTTTCCTCGAGCCATACCATCTGCATCCACATCGACCTTGATAACCTCCCCCAGTCAATTGCCCAAGGCTCTGCCAAACACATCTGATCTCTTTCCTGGTGGAAGATCCGTCACTCTCACCCAAACTTCCACCTTATCTAAAACCATCTCAGACGGTCTCACATTGCTTTCGTAGTCCTTTAGGATCAACACATTAAAATCAAACTGCCATGGACCATTTAACAATGCATGTCTCCAATCTCCCTCGCTGCCAAAGTGGACGGCGAAGATGTTATCTCCCATGCCCCGGAATCTTGCTACATGATGAAGCCCCCAAGCCCTCTGCATGGTTTTCTCCAATACGGTTTTGTTAAAAGGTCGTGGCGAGAACACCTTCCCCACCGCTGACCACTTGGCATGCTTGGGCAAGATCTGATCTGATTCCTCGAAGACAAATCCTTCCGCTTCCTTGTCCAACAACGCCATCCCTCCCAATCTCGCCGAGAGGCTCGCTGTTGGATCCGGTGTCTTACATGAGATTGGAGACTTAGATGAGTCTCCGCTGAACTATTTACCCAGGGTCGCTGTCGCCGCCGGGGGTGATTTTGACGCCGGAGTCCCTGAAGCTTTTCCTGTCGTCGTCCCCGCCATAGCTCAGTGTCGTGGAGGAGAAGATTCCACCGGTCTGCATCGAGGGGGGCGCAGTCGCCGCCTCAACACCACCGTAACCACACCACCCCGCCGCCGAAACCCTAACCCTAGCGCTGGGAGGAGATCGCCAGGCAATCGCCTCGTCAGTCGCCCCTTAGCGTTTCGCTACGTGGTGGATCCTGCGACACCCATGCAATATTGTCCCCATCGGGGGATTTTGAGGGTCAGGTAGGATCCCCTTCTACCACGGGGAAATCTCCCAAAGTCCACGTTACCAAATGGCAACAGGTGGAAGGGGGCAAAATCCCCAGGAGAAGATAAATAAAAAAACACAAAAATGAAGTATTCTACACAATAAATTCTGAAACAGCTCAGAAAATACCATGAATAATTATGAAAAAAACACAAATATATTCAAGACATTACATAAAATTCTAGAAATCACAGAAAATCAAGGAATTGGCAAATGTATAAATAATCACTGATTTACACTATCATCTTTGGACACTCATGAGAATATAGTCAGAACTAAAGATGTCACATAACATAGAGAGGCAGCATTTCTTAGGTACTCTAATACAGAACAAGAAATCAAGTGTCACTCCACTCGTGCTGAGTGGCGAACCAAATTGGGACTACGACCTTCGTGAGCTAGAGGTGTAAGAATGCAGCTGACTGCAACAAAAATTGTGTTGTAGCCTCGTCTCAGAAGTGTAGCCCCCCTGATTTATACAAATGAAGGATCATAAGCTGGGAAAGAGAAGCATATGAGAAATTCTTAACAGATTCTAACATGACATGATAACACAAATCGCATTGGCATTTCAGTTCCGATCTTTTATGTGCAAAAGTCATAATCGCTGAAAAAGACCCCAATGGCCAGTCCAAATTGGTTATCTGAAACCAATACTGACTAAGACATACTCATACAGATCTTAAGACTAATACAGCAGAACAAAAAATAACTTTTGCGATCGTTGGTGACACTCTTAAGCCAATAATTCAATTACAACGATCTTATCATTAAGAAATGGGGATTAGCCTACCAAAGTATGGGGATTATAGATTATACGTATAAATTAGGAAACATGAAATACAAAAATAATTAGCAAAATTACGAAATAATTCAACCCACCTCAACAGTTACACGAGTCGAGTCCCAGAAAACCTCATAGTGTCTAGGATAAATTTATCGTGCCCCCAGTTTTTCTTCTTTTGGGGCCGCCCAGTACATCCATATACTACCCTTTCTTCTTGGTGCCCCCAGTACATCCATATACAACTTCTGCAATCATATAATAAAAAAATACTACTCTGGCGGAATTATTACAAAAATAATTCTCAAGTATTGTTGCCACAGCTTGGAACATATAGTAATTGCAACCGACAAAAGGCACAACTTACCTCCAGATAAATCAAATCACATACTGTCGGTGTACTAAAGTAGGGGTACCTTAGTACCCCAGACTTGTGCACGGGCAGTCGTAGCACCCTGCGGCAAGGCCCGCCCCGGAAGCGCCAAGAGAAGACCAAGCTTCCAAGACAAGGCCCCCGGCAAGAGGAGCTTGCCCGGCCAAGAAGACGAGGCCCCCGGCAAGAGGAGCTTGCCGGGCCAAGAAGACAAGACCCCGGCAAGAGGAGCTTGCCGGGACGATCCCGCCGTGGCGCGCCAAGCGCCCCGGCAAGACCTGACAGCTGGCACGCTATCAGGCACAGGAAGACGACCCCCGCGGCAAGCCACTTGCCGCGGCAAGATCGCCACCTCAAGACTGCGCTCCAGCTCGCCCGCCCACGCGTCACTCTGGGGCTTCCCCCGAGGGCACGTGGCGAGGCACCGCGCAGCCTGGGGCATGCGGTGGCATGCAGCCGCCATCGTGGCGAACGGTGGCGCACCTAACGGTCCGCCTCGGTGCTGTCCGGGCGACCGTGACGGGCATTTAATGCCCTTGTCCCCTACCGTCAGAAGTAGGTATGATAACACTGTGCCGCACTGTAGCGCCACCGTTCCCACACTATTACAGCTACCACCCCTTTTACACTTTTACCCCTTTCTCTTACGTTGACACCTGTCGGTGACCCCTTTGCGCTATAAAAGGAGGCCCGTGTGCAACGTAGAGGGGGTTCGGTTCCGGAAAGGTTCCGAGGGTTCGGTTCGGTTCGGTTCGGTTGGGAGATTCGGCATCCAGACAGCCATACGCTCGGTGCAGCTAGCTCCCCAAGCTCCCGAGCTCCCCAGTTCAATACAACCAAGCAGGAGTAGGGTTTTACGCGTCCATCGCGGCCCGAACCTGGGTAAACCGCTCGTGTGCCCGCCTCGATCTGCTCTCTGTGCTCCCTCCGCCCCCCTCGCCGGACAACGAAAGGGGCTCCGGCCCCATAGGTGCTCGCGGGGGGACGCCCGTCCGCCCCGACATCTTTGGCGCGCCAGGTAGGGGGCGCGTCGAGGTTGTGCGGATCTGATTCAGGCGAACACCGGTAAGCTCAGGTATGAACAGGTACCTTTCCGCCCCGCTCCGCGGGGCGGAGGCATTCCTCCCTACGGAATCGTGCACGGCCCTCCTCGAGTACCCACTCACGCAGAGTTCGGGCAAGAAGCAGCTGCTCCTTGAGGAGGACCGCCTTCCGGCCGCTGAGCGAACCGATCGCTTCCAGCGAACCCTGCGCCGCTCCTGTAGCCGCAGTGGTTAGCGCCGGAGGCCGCGAAAAAGGCGACCTCGTTCTTCGGCGCGCCTCGTCCGCCAAGATCCAAACGAGTCGACGCCGACCGTGGGAGGAGTTTCGCCAGCGCGGTTGCCGGAACCCGTTCCGCCAACCAACCTCCCTGCCCAAGTCTTGCCGCAGTTGCATGTGATCCTTGGCGCAAGGGGCGGGCGCAGACCCCGCACATCAGCAAAAGCTCCTATGCTCTGCGCTTTTTGCCTTCTACATGCTCCTCTCCGTTATTTGCGTGTATTATTTGGCATCCTGCGTAACATGCATGTCCAGTGAGCATCAGCACGCCGAAAGGCCATGCGCTTGCTTCCCTCTTTATTTTCCTCGCGCACAAAGTTTGCCGGGGGAAGGAGATGGGAGAGGAACCAAGTGCTGGAACCAAGTGTTGTCCGAAAAGAAGAAGCCTCGTCGAGGGACGAGCGTTATGCATAAGCTAAGTTATTAGAATTTGAGCAGTTCAGATTCTTAATTTTCGGTTGTCTTCCTTGGACGGTCACGCTTTGCACGGAAAACCTGTGCGCGGAGGAGCCTACCCGCGGCTAGCCGCACCCTCACCTTGTTTCGAGTACGCTCAACGATTCAAGCGAGCTGCGATGAGCGTCGCGCCCTTGTTTCGTTTCCGAGCTCACTCAACAAGCGGAGCGCGATTGCGACTGGCTGCGGCGAGGTTGCTTCCCGGTGAGGCCTTGGCCAGCAGGCTGCTATAAGCCCAAGGGCTCCTTGCCGGGAAGTTCCCCGGGAGCGTAGGGCGAAAAACGTACAAAGTAAAGGGCCAGGACAAGGAAGATAACAATGCACTGATTGGTCCAGCTAAGGTGGAAACCTTACGTGACTTGTCACAGTGACTAATGAGCTCATAACTTCGTGTGCAGCTACAAAAAGAGATAAGATAAAAGGGGGCCTAATCTACGCGGTCGCCCTCGATCCTGGAAATCTTGCCCACTCTGGCGATGATGTCGGCGACCTGCTCCTTCAGCGCCTCCATGTCAGCGTCGGCCGGCAGGCTGCGAAGAACGTTGATGAGATTTATACCGGGGTTGCGGTATACAATCTTCGTCAGCACGCGCTCCAAGGTTCCCGCGCAGGCCCGGCGCGTCTCCTCGGCCAGTTGCGCGGGGATCTTCTTCCGAAGATCCGCAAGAGCCGGCGCGACCCCTCTGAAGAAGAGGCTGAGCTTGGCGCTGTGAGGGAGGTCCGGGTCCGGAGAGTAGATGAGGTGCTCCAACTTCAACGCCAGCAACTCCTGGTTGATGTTGGATGCAGAAGACACCAGGTCCTCGGTCCACACCGCGACGGTCCGACGGAAGTCTTCGGCCGCGGTGTTGGCGCTCTCCGCCAAGCTTCGCTCCTTGCGGAGCCCCTCCTCCAGCGCGGAGACTTTCAGCTCCAGGGCCTCGACGGAGTCCTTGGCGGCCTTCAGCTCGTCGCCCTGCTTGGAGAGACGCGCCTGGAGTTCGGAGTTGGCGTGGGCGTCCTTCTCCCGCTCCGCGTTGAGCGCGCCGACCCTCTCCGCGCTCGCCTTCAACGACTCCTCCAGCTGCGTGACCTTGGCGGCAAGCTCCTCCCTGGCGGCCTCCGCGGCAGCCGCGGCGGCTTTCGCCCCTTTCAGCTCCTCGCCAAGGGCCCGCTCCCGAGCGGCAAGTTCCTCCTCGTGGGAGTTGAGATTGGCCTGCAGCTGGGCAAGCGCTCCCTCTCGCCGGGACAGCTCCTCCCCGGCGAGCCGCTGCTGCTCTTCGGCGTCGGCCTTCTGCAGCACCCACTCCTGGTACTCCCCGGCGAGCCTCTCGCGCTCCTCCGCCACGCCGCGGAGGGCAGCTTGGTTGGCGGCGCGGAGCTCCGCCGCACGCTTCTCCATCTCGACGGCGGCCTCCGCAGCGAGGGCCTCCCGCGAAGCAAGCTTCGCCTGCCGAGCCCGGTAAAGGGCCAGGAGCCGGCGAAGCAGCTTCTCCTCCTCGGGCTCTTCGGCCCCGCTGGGCCCCTCGACGATCTTCAGGCCCGCGGAGGCAAGGACCTCCCCATCAAGGGCCTCGCCTTCCGCGGGGGCCCGCGCGGGAGAGCCCCATGGCACCTGGATGAAGATGCCGTTGGGGGCTTCGAGGTAATGGCCCGCCCGCTCCTTCTCGGCGGAGGGGTCGGCGGCCGGCGCAGCACCTGATGCTCCTGCTGCCTCCGGGTCGGCAGTGCGACCGCCGTCCCCCTCCCCGGCCGTTGCGGCCGACGCTGGTGCGGTCTCCTGCGCGGATGACTCGGCAGCTCCCGCCGCGTCCTCGGCGACAGGGGCGTCGCCGCTGCCGCCGCGCGCGCCCTCCTCCTCCTCGATGATGATGACCTCCGTCTCCATCTGCTCGGGGGGAGGGGAGTCTAGAAGAGGGAGAACCGAGAGCAAAAGAAATTCAAGCAAACATCCAAAGGGAAAAGACGAACCCAAGATGACTAAGTCACGGGGCTTACCTTGGCGGACGTCATCGGCGGCGGGTTCCCTCGCCGGGGAGCTCTGCCTTGGCGGGGTCACCACCCTCGCCGGGCTACCCCCCCCTGGCGGGGTACTCGCCCTCGGCGGAGTACTCGCCCTTGGCGGGGTGCTCCCCTTTACCGGAGAACTCGGCCTTGGCGGGGACGGCGGGGTCCGCGCCTCCTCGGGGGCGGTTTCTGGCTGCTCCTGCGGCTGCGGCTCCACCTCTGCACGAGACAGTATTATCAAGATACCAGCGCAGGGACGATCCCTCAAACGCGCCCGACGAGCGAAAGTACGGAACCCAGACTTACGCTGGGGGCCGCGCTGGGGGCTACGCTGAGGGCCGCCCCTCGGAGCAGCGCTCGGATCCGGCGAGCTGGGCTCCGGCACGCCCCCAGTCGCCGCGGTGGGCGAGTCGCCCACAACCTCGACCGTGGGCGCCTTGGCTTTCTTCGCCGCTCACTCCGCCAAGGTCCTGAAGTTAAGACAAGAAACAAGATCAGAGCCTGCGACAGTCAAGGCCAAGTCCATGAAGATGCGAAACCTCAAAAGCTCTTACTCCCGTTCATCCTCGTCGTCGTCGTCGCTCAGGGCGGAGAAATCAAACTCCACCTGACGCGCGGCCACGCGGGGAGCGGGCGGTTGGGTCTCCCTTGGGCGCTTGGCGGTCCCGACGGTTGCCGGGGCCCGGGGAGCGGGCGGAGCCGCCGCTCCACCCTCCAAGGGCTCCTTTCCGTGCGGCGCTGCCTCACGGGGCGCCCCTGACATAGCTGACGCGCCGGGCGCCCTCGTCGCAACCTGGCTCCCCCGGGAGGCTCGTGCCGCTTGACGGGGTGGTTGTTGCCGGGAGGCCGGCGCCCTTGCCCCCATCGCCGTCCTGCGGAGACGCTTCGCTGGAGAGCGCCGGGGGCTTACACGGGACGAAGAGGTCTCCGACGCTGAGGGAAGGTCGTCGGCGTAGAGCTCCAAGGATCCGTCGGAGTCGTCGTCACCACCGTCCTCCTCCTCCACCCCGGCGAGCCCGCTGGACCCAGCGTCCTGCGCTGTGGCTCCTTGTCCTCCAGCGGCGGTGGCCCTCGCCGCGGCCTCAATCAAGATCCCCTGGATCCCGGAGTGCCTCAGAGAGGGAACCCCGGCGAGCTCGTCGGGGGGCAGCTTCAGCAGTTCGCAGATCTCCGCCACCTCCGCTTGGCGGGACGCCTCCGCGGCCTCCGCCTCTTCGGGCGAGAAGCCGAACTCCCCGGCCGCTGCGGCTGCGGTGGCCTCTTCAGCCCAAGAAGCTATGCATGCTGCCTCTCGCGCGGTGGTGCCCCGCGTCAGCCCCTGGGCCTCGTCTTTCTTCTTCGCCACCTCCGCCAGGTTGTCGAAGAAGTTCAAGATGACGTCCGGCCCGGGCGGAATCCACGTGCGGTCGACGCCGTGCGAGTCGCACGCGGGCATCATGGCGCGAAGGGAATCCCGGGCCGAGCTGTTGCAAAGAGGCACAACTCCCCGGGGCTCCCTGAACCACTCTGGGTGGGCCGGGTCATGCTTGAATAGCTCCCGGACCATCCCCTTCAGCTCCACCGACGTGAAGTTGAAGTTGAGCCCGGGGCGCAGCCTCATTATGTCCGCCGCGTTGCTATACTCCCAGGCTGGCCTCTTCCTGTCTTGAAGAGGGGCGATGCGGCGGCGGAGGAAGTCTGCGCCCACCTCTCCGACGGACAGCCTCGCTGTCCGAAGACGGAGAATCCTGATGAGGGCGGCGTTGAGCTTGCCGTCGTCCGAATCCAGCTCGCTCCAATCCTTGCCGCGCATGACAGGTGTTGTGCGCGGCGCGGTGAAAGGTTGCGGCTGGTCCTCGACGACCCAGCACCAGTCGGCGCGCCACTCCTCCCATTTGCCGCGGAGCTCCCCCGGCAAGTAGGAATCCTTCTTGCTCAGGCGGAAGACCCAAGATATCCCTCCAGCGAGGGGGGCGCCGGCCTCTACTCTAGGAATGAAGAAGTGCCTAAAAAGCGCGACGTTTGGATACACCCCAATATAGTTTTCGCACATATGCGCGAAAACCGCCATCGTGAGGACGGCGTTGGGAGTGAAGTCAAGAAGATGGAGGCCGAAGGTGTTCATCACATCGCAGAAGAAATCAGAAAAAGGAGGGCAAAGACCGCAGTGGAAGAAGGCTGCGAAGAAATAATACCCGCCGGGGTAGTTGCCCTTGGCGGCGGCCGGATAGACTCGGGTGCGGGGATGCGCCTTGGTCTCCTCGGCCCAGAACAAGTAGTACTTGTTCCAGAGCTCCCGCGCGCCGAGCTTCGGCGCGAAGACGAGGTTCTGCTTCCGCAGCAAGGTGAGCATCGCCGCGTGCTCCGATTTCTCCTTCTTGGTCTTCTCCGCCCTCGCCTTCTCAGTCTTCGGGGCCATGGCGGAGGCGGCGAGGGAAGGGAGACGAAGAATCCGGTAGCTCCGCAAGTGCGCGCGAGCGGCGGAGGAAAAATGGAGGCGGAGCGCAGATGGGATCTCTGGAGAAGGGAGAGGACGCAGTGAGGGCGAAGGAGGGGAACCGCTCCCGCTTCCTCTGCCTTATATGGGGAAGGGGCGGGCACTCCATTCTCGCCATCGAGAAATCGTGCGCGACGTGACGCGCGCCTGTGCGGTTCAGCCCCGCGCACGCCACCCACGTCACGCTCACCTCGCACGCCCCGCCCCCACGACGCCGCGGTAAGCGCGCGCCGCCTGGGGAAGGCGCGGCGGATGCGGAGTTAAGGAGCAGCGCGACCAAGGCCATGCGTGCCCGTGCACCGTTAGGGCCTGGCCCAACAACGCTCGGCACCATGTGTGGCCCAGGCCCGGGGGCTCCTGTCGGTGTACTAAAGTAGGGGTACCTTAGTACCCCAGACTTGTGCACGGGCAGTCGTAGCACCCTGCGGCAAGGCCCGCCCCGGAAGCGCCAAGAGAAGACCAAGCTTCCAAGACAAGGCCCCCGGCAAGAGGAGCTTGCTGGGCCAAGAAGACGAGGCCCCCGGCAAGAGGAGCTTGCCGGGCCAAGAAGACAAGACCCCGGCAAGAGGAGCTTGCCGGGACGATCCCGCCGTGGCGCGCCAAGCGCCCCGGCAAGACCTGACAGCTGGCACGCTATCAGGCACAGGAAGACGACCCCCGCGGCAAGCCACTTGCCGCGGCAAGATCGCCACCTCAAGACTGCGCTCCAGCTCGCCCGCCCACGCGTCACTCTGGGGCTTCCCCCGAGGGCACGTGGCGAGGCACCGCGCAGCCTGGGGCATGCGGTGGCATGCAGCCGCCATCGTGGCGAACGGTGGCGCACCTAACGGTCCGCCTCGGTGCTGTCCGGGCGACCGTGACGGGCATTTAATGCCCTTGTCCCCTACCGTCAGAAGTAGGTATGATAACAATGTGCCGCACTGTAGCGCCACCGTTCCCACACTATTACAGCTACCACCCCTTTTACACTTTTACCCCTTTCTCTTACGTTGACACCTGTCGGTGACCCCTTTGCGCTATAAAAGGAGGCCCGTGTGCAACGTAGAGGGGGTTCGGTTCCGGAAAGGTTCCGAGGGTTCGGTTCGGTTCGGTTCGGTTGGGAGATTCGGCATCCAGACAGCCATACGCTCGGTGCAGCTAGCTCCCCAAGCTCCCGAGCTCCCCAGTTCAATACAACCAAGCAGGAGTAGGGTTTTACGCGTCCATCGCGGCCCGAACCTGGGTAAACCGCTCGTGTGCCCGCCTCGATCTGCTCTCTGTGCTCCCTCCGCCCCCCTCGCCGGACAACGAAAGGGGCTCCGGCCCCATAGGTGCTCGCGGGGGGACGCCCGTCCGCCCCGACACATACCTTGAAAATGTGAATTGAAAATCTGAATGATAAATGCTAATCTGCAGATGTATATAGTGACCGTCATCTAAACACATAGACCAAATGGTGAATTTAATTGCAGAGGATACCAAAACTAAAAATAGAAAATTTATAACTACGAAAAAAGCATAAAAATAAACAATTGTAGTATGTACTGCCATAAGGATCTAACAAAGAAAAACGTTCAGTATTTGCCTGTCTACACAAAAGCAATTAACTTGCCTAAACCAAAGTTCACAAGACTCACCAGTAACTAAATGCAACAAATCCACTGCATTTGCCACATTCTTCAGAATTGCACCTAAATTCTAATGTATGTAGCCAATAATCTAACTTCAGTAGACAAACTGCCACACATTAGGCAATGCTTTGCTCTGTAGTAACAAAAGTCCAAACAAGAAAAATGTTCCTTGAAAGATCCAAAATATAGCACCAGACCTCACAATCAATCAGAAGAGCCAATTGACCAATCAAAACACTGTGCAGATCTAGGGGAGAGAAGCGAAAGGAAGAGATTGTGCTCACCGTTAATTTGACAATGGTGGGAGAGGTCCAAGATTCCGATTAGCTGTAAAATGAGGAAAAGACGCTCAGGTCCGTGGATCTGGAGCAACATCACAGTGCTAACCGAGGCATCTAATAGGTGGTAGTGGTGGACGAGGAAGAGGAGCGGGCTAACCTGGCTCGGAGGACGAGGACGGTGGCCGCTAGCCCATTGTTGTTCGTCTAATTGGGCCTACAGACATGTCCCTCACTTTAGTGGGGCCATTAAGTTAATAGGCCGTTACGAGGCCGAAAGTTAATGGTCGGACCTGTTACCTCCCGGGTCGTTAACAGGCCAGCATCAAAGCGGGCAACAGGTGGGCCCACTTGATTTCACGGGCCGTGTTAACAGGTCGATACTAAGGTTGGGCTACATATGGCCCAACTATAATGTGGGCCTTTAGCAGGTCGAAAGAGACAGTGGGCTCGTACTGGACCATGAAGAGCATGGGCCGCTAAGAGGCCGAAAGTCAGGTTGTACTGTAGATGGCCCAACTGTGTTGTGGGCCTTAAGCAAGCCAAAAGGGAAACCGGGCTGGTATTGGACCATGAAGAGCATGGGCCATTAAAAGGCCAAAACTCAGGTCGGACTGCAAATGACCCAACTCATTTATGGGCCGTCAACAGGCTGAAAGACACACCGGGCCGGAAATTGGCCCAACACTTAAATGGGTCACTAAAAGGCTGAAAGATGTATATCCTGAAAATTGGCACATCCCTTGAAAGGGTCGTTAACAGGCCGAAACCACATCGGGCCGATATTGAGCCCAAATATATAGCGGGCTGTTAATGGGCTCAAACTGACGATGGACTGCAATGGTGTCAAATCGTTAACGGGCCATTGACGGGCCGAATTGGCACATCTCGTATGGGCCGTGGGCTTAAACGGACCTGACACACCTAGGCCTTATATGGGCCGACCTGCTAATTTTTACTGGGCCGACCTTTTTCATCGTAATGGGCCACTGTTGGGCCGTGCCACGTTTCGACCTATCATAGGAGCCTCCTATCCAATGAGTGGATGACATCTGTCCCAACGGTGAGCCAACACGTGTTACCTCCGGCCAATCAGAATTTTATACATGGAAAATCCCCGTCCGGGCTGTTAACGGGTTATCGGATCCGAAACCGGACCCGATAGCTTAACAGTGACCCATTACAGTGGATGTCACGTGTCGGTTACCTTTGACGATAGCACTTCCATGATGCGCCATTTATCGTCATGGAAGTGGACACTTCCGTGATGATAATTTTGATAATGTCATGGAACACTTCTACGACAGCACATGTATGACTATCTTGATTCTGTCATAAAATCGTCATGGATGTATATGCATGACAGAAAACTTGACCTACTCTGACAAACACGTATCATCACGGAAGTGTATTTTTTTTTGTAGTGCATAGACTATGAGGATACATTTAGTCCAGTTGTAATAGCAGCTACTGTCAGACTTGTTCTGTCTATTGCAGCGTCTAAAGGTTGGAGCCTTCGCCAATAGGATGTGCAGAATGTGTTCCTTCATGGCGTTCTAGAAGAATAGGTATACATGAGACAACCTCCTGGGTATGAAGTAAGAGATAAGCATCATTATGTTTGTAAGCTTGATAAGGCTTTATATGGGTTAAAACAAACACCTAGAGCATGGTACTCTAGGTTGAGTGAAAAACTCCAAAGGCTTGGGTTTAAACCTTCAAGGGTCGACACTTCATTGTTCTTCTATAGAAAAGGCAAGATCACTATTTTTATGCTAGTATATGTTGATGATATCATTGTGACTAGCTCATCACAGAAAGCAACTATGTCACTTCTTGAGGATCTAAGAAAAGAATTTGCCTTAAAGGATCTTGGTGACTTGCATAATTTTCTAGGTATAGAAGTGAAGAAAAGGTGGAAGATGGCATAGTTTTGACTCAAGAGAAATATGTGTCAGATGTGCTAAAAAAGAGCAGGTATGATGAATTGTAAAGTTTCCAATATGCCGCTTTTCACCTCAGAAAAGTTGTCCAAGGAAAATAGTGAGCCACTTTGAGTAGAAGAGTCCACAAACTACAGAAGCATGGTAGGTGCATTATAGTATCTCACTTTGACAAGACCTGACATATCTTTTCTTGTAAATAAAGTATGTCAGTTTTTGCATTCACCTACACTTGAACACTGGACTGCAGTGAAAGGAATTCTAAGATATCTTAGGGGTACCATGTGTACTGGACTGAAAATTACAAGATCAACCTCATCTTTAGTAAGTGCCTTCTCAGATGCTGATTGGGCAAGGTGTCCTGATGATAGAAGGTCGACTAGTGGATTTGTTGTTTTCTTTGGGCCAAACTTAATCTCATGGAGTGCACAGAAGCTGAATACAAAGGTTTGGCAAATGCTACAGCTGAACTAATATGGGTGCAGGCTGTACTTGATGAACTTGGCATGAATTCTTCTCCGGTAGCTCGCTTATGGTGTGATAATATTGGTGCCACATATCTTTCAGCAGATCCACTATTTCATGCAAGAACCAAATAGATTGAGGTCGATTATCATTTTATTCGAGGAAGAGTTTCAAGGAAATTACTTGATATTTGTTTCATTCCCACTAATGATCAAGTTGCAAGTACGTACATAGGCTCCTCGTGGATTTGTTGCAGCATTTAAAAACAGACAATGGAGGTACACGGTGGAGTAAACTCCAACGCAATTTCAACAGAAAAAGACCATATACATCTCCATCAAATCTGATAATACAGTATTATTCATGCTTGACGGAGTATATGTGAATATTGTACTCCGAGTCTCCGACGACGCGGCCTCCTACCCGGATCTATATGCCGCCGTGCCCGCGAAGCCTCCGCTGAGCCCCAGCGTGAAGCGACCATTCCAATTGAAATTCCTCCGCGCCGAGCACGGCGGCATGACCGCCTGGCAATCGGGTTCCGAGGGGGGCAGCACCACGGGGCCGAGGCGGTACGCAATGCTGAGCGTGCCGCGGTGTCTGCTGCTCTGCGCCTTCCGGACCGGGTACGACGCGCAGCGCCACGGGATGCCTCCTCCGGCGGCGCAGGCGCCCGCGAGCAGGTCGGCGACGGGGATGAACACCTCGCCGACGTCGCGGTCGCCGAAGCCGAACGAACCGGCGAAGTAGCGCTCGGTGCGGAGGAGCACGTGGAGGTAGGCGCGCGCGCGCCCCGCGGCGGTGGCCGTGGGCGAGACTGCGAACCAGACCGTGTGGTTCCACGCCGGCTCCGTCTCGCCGTCGCGGTCGGTGAGGGTCCGCTGCCGCGTGCGAGGGTCGCCGTAGACGGACGCCACGGCGTACACCTGCATGCCGCTGAACAGGTTCACGCTCGGCAGGTTGCTCGCCGACACGAGCGTCAGCTCCAGGACCCTGTGCGCCATTGCTAACCGCCCCAGCACTGTCGGGGAAAGGGAAGCTACGTGGTGGCTAGCAGCTGCGAGCTTGGCCGTACGGGCTTATGGTGGCCATGGCGCGCGGGGGTATGTATAGGACTCGGGTGGGGGAGGCGGTCAGCGGCGAGTCATCGGCTGCTCCAAGTCTGGTGCGAGGGCTACATGCATGCATTGGATGTGCACGAATCTGATGCCAAGGAAAATTTCAACAGAATTTGCTCGCAACAGCTTTTTACTGACATTTGACATACAAAATTCTAGATTTTGAACCCGAAAGATCTTAACATGCATCTAGAACACCTCTAGTTGAACCAGTAAACTGTATTATAAGACTGTTGGGGATATTGCTATTTGGGTAAACCGGCCTACAGGGCCCGGGTTAGCTCCGTCAATGGACCCAAGATGTTAAAGCCTAAGGAGAAATAGAAGGGCCCAAGGCCTATAATCGGTTTAAAGGTTTATGGCCGTAAACCGGCCTGAGGTAAACTTGCATTGTAAGTTAGGAATAGAGAGACCAACCCGGGCACGTTTATGAACCGGAGGTTGGGATTTTGTAAACCGACGGACGTCACCCGTGTATATAAGGGGACGACCCGACGACGGTTTAGGGACACAGAACAACAAAGGTTTAGGCGAAGCTTATCGCTCCCTAGCCCTCGAAACACATCAATCCCATCACAACTAGACGTAGGCTTTTACCTTCATCGAAGGGGCCGAACTAGTATAACACTGTGTCCTTGCGTCCGTTTTAACCCCTTCAAGTTAACCCGTTGCGATGGCTCCACGACTAAGTCCTTTCGCTAGGACATCTGCCGTGACAAATCCACGACAGTTAGGCTGCTTCTGATGAAAGATTGTGCTTCTTATTTCCCACTGACACGAGATATAGTTCGCCAAACCGGAACATAATGGTTTCTGGTGATTGAACTTGGGACCTCATACTCGACAATAAAACTGATGGTTTCTGATGATTTACATGAATCGTGAAATGTTTGAGAACACATTGAAGCGTCGTCATTCGGCATTTTTTTGAAACATTATTTGAAAATTGTGAAAATTTTAAAATGCTAAATATTTTTTTAAATGAAAACAATTTTTTATAGGTCCAGACATTTTTTGAGAAAATGTGATTTTTTGGTGATAGAAATATTTTTTTTAAAACATAAAAAATGGAAATTAAATTAAATACACGAACAATTGTTTAGTGTGAACATTTTTTGGAAATTTCAAAATACAATTAAACGCGAAAATTTCATTGAAAAAACGAACACTTATTTAAAATAGGAACCGAAATTTCTAACATAGGAAAAAACTTGAAATATGAAGATTTTTTAACTTTTTGATCATTTATTGGATATTCTGAAAAAAAGCAATTTTGAACAATTTTTGAAAAATGTAAACACTTTGTAAAAGAATGAATAGTATTGAAAAACGTGAACAAACAAAATTAAAGTCCAATATTTTTTGAAATTTCTAACAAAATAAAATTCTGAACATTTTGCGATTTTTTATACATTTATTAAAAAAGACAAATGAGAAGAAAAACTTTAAAAGGCGACAGAAAATAAACAAAAACAAAACAAAACCGGATGGCCTCACATTAACTACAAGTAGGTCGGCCAACTCCAGCACCCCTGTTTGTTTCGCAACTAATTGGACGCTGGGAGTGTCATATTGGCTCCCGCCTTTTCCCAGTATTTTTCTTTGACAACGGGGTTGTAACTCGACGGAGGAACTACATGAACTGATGCGAGATGTAGAGACCTCCAAATCGGCGCCTGCTGCGCTGGGGTCCTGGCGCCCACGTGTCTGCTGATATGGGCCGGTCCATCATGAGGAAACACAATTCACTAGCTTTTTTTTTCTAGGTGAACTAGGGATTTATTCAACGTTCAAAACAGAAGGAATACAAATGATGTCTGGTATGATCCTTAGCCACATGTGGCGACCAGCAGGGAGCGACGAAGCCGCCTTCGCTAAGGCGTGAGCTTCAAGGTTTATCTCCCTATTCTCAAAACGAAAGCTAACTCTTGCAAAATCTCTAGCTCTATCTTTTATTTTTTTATTTTTTTGCGTGGAAGCTCTATCGTTTATTTCACTCCAAACTAAAGCATAAAAAGGAACATCAGTTCCGTTTATATTCGAGACGACCTGCATGCAGTCCAAGCCTATAATCACATGTGATAAATTGAGATCCTTTCATTGCATGCTTGAGCTTCAAGACTGGGGGCGTCCACTCTGGTCTATCAAAAGCCACAGCCGAGGACCGAGGTACTGGTCATCTTTGTCCCGACGTACGTACATCGGCTCCTGGTGAATTTGTTCAGGCATTCAAAAACCAACAACGAAGGCACACAGAGGAGTAAACTCCAGCGCAATTTTAACAGAAAACCACCATACACATCTCCATCAAATCTGATAGTACAGTATTATTCATGCTTGACGTAGTACTCCCTCCGTCCGTGAATAAATGTACTTCTAGTTTTTCTTCTAGGTCAAAGTTTGAAAACTTTGACCAACTTTATAGGAAAAAGTACTAACATTTATGACACTAAATTAATATCATTAAATCTATTTTGAAATGTACTTTCATAATATACCAATTTGATATCATATATGTTATTACTTTTTTGTATATGGTTGGTCAAAATTTTAAAACTTGGACTTAAGACAAAAGCTAGAAGTACGCTTATTCACGGACGGAGGGAGTACGTACGTACTTATGTATCCTGTATGTGAATATATATTGTACTAGAAGGCCAACCCTCCGAGTAGCTGACGACGCGGCCTCCTACCCGGATCTATATGCCGCCGTCGCCGTGCCTGCGAAGCCTCCGCCGAGCAGCCCTGAACCGAGCCCTAGCGCGAAGCGACCGTTCCAATTGAAATTCCTCCGCGCCGGCCGGCACGGCGGCATGACCGCCTGGCAGGGTTCCGAGGGGGGCACCACCACGGGGCCGAGGCGGTACGCAATGCTGAGCGTGCCGTGGTGTCGGCTGCTGAGCGCCTTCCGGACCGGGTACGACGCGCAACGCCACGGGGTGCCTCCTCCGGCGGCGCAGGCGCCCGCGAGCAGGTCGGCGACGGGGACGAACACCTCGCCGACTTCGCGGTCGCCGAGGCCGAACGATCCACCGAAGTAGCGCTCGGTGCGGAGGAGCACGTGCAGGTAGGCGCGCCCCGCGGCGGCGGCCGTGGGCGAGACGGCGAACCAGACCGTGTGGTTCCACGCCGGCTCCGTCTCGCCGTCGCGGTCGGTGAGGGTCCGCTGCCGCGTGCGAGGGTCGCCGTAGACGGACGCCACGGCGTACACCTGCATGCCGCTGAACAGGTTCACGCTCGGCAGGTTGCTCGCCGACACGAGCGTCAGCTCCAGGACCCTGTGCGCCATTGCTAACCGCCCCAGCAAGCACTGTCGGAGAAAGGGGATCTACGTTGATGGCTAGCAGCTGCGAGCTTTGCCGTGCGGGCTTATGGACGGTGGCCATGGCGCGCGGCCGGGGGTATGTATAGGACCCGCGGTCAGCGACGAGTCGTCGGGTGCTCCAAGTCTCTGGCCCGCGAGGGCTACATGCATGCATGCATGGATGTGCACGAATCTGATGCCAAGCGAAATTTCATCAGAGCCAGTGAATCTTTGAACCCTAAAGATCTTATCATGCGTCTAAAACACCTCGATCTGTTTGAACCAGTAAACTGTACTATAAGACCGTCAGATTGCTTCTGATGGAAGATTGTGTTACTTATTTCCCACTGACGCGAGATATTTCCCCAAACGGGAACGTGCGTCAACTTTCCCACCAGACGGAATGGAGCGCCCAATCATGCATGCCCAACTCTAACTGCCCATGAAGACTTGACACAAAGAATTGCATGCATACTGACTTGACTGGATGCCTTCTTCGAATCTGATCTCAGTTGATATCCAGAGACACCGAAAGCAATATACGGAAACCAATTAACATGCACCCATTTTTTGCACTTGTTGCCACCTTGCTTCCCTTGCAGATCATAGACCAAGTCCCATTTTCCCGCGAACTAAATTGTGATTGGATGGTTAGAGAGACTGTGGTATCCCCAGCCCATCAGGGTTCAAGTCATCGTGCTCGCATTTATTTTTGTATTTATTTCAGGATTTCCAACGATGCGAATTCAGTAGGAGGAGACGTTTCCGTCGACGACGAGGTGTCTACGGTGACTCGTAAATTTCAAAATGATATGCCGGATCAGTCTTTCGAAGATGCTCATAGGGATAGGGTATGCGTGTGTGCATTCATAAGGATGGGTGTATGCGCGTGTATATGAGCGCTTGCGTACTGTGTTAGAAAAAACCATTTTCCCTTTAAGTGGGATTGAGGGCCACCGGAGATTTCGCCCCGGCCCATGAGCAGAATTGAAACCACCGGAGCCAAGATAAGGCAGCAGGTCGCTGGATGAGTGAGTCAACCGCCACAAGAAGGAGAGACATGCTCATCAACGAGTTTGCTTAAATTGAAAAGAGAGACACCCTCATCAACGAGTTTGCTGGCAACGGTTTGCTTATAAATTGAATAAAAATGTGAAAATTCTACTAAACGGGGTATTTCTCGTCATAAACGGTGTAAAAATTGGAATCTATAATACCTAAATAGTTCATCCTCATTATGCTATTTCTCTTGACATGCAGCCTATCCATCTCACCACATGTGCCCCACTCATGCCACCTCATCTCTGAAAAAATATATTATGTTTGTTATTTTAATAGCTATATTATTCTCAGTGGCACGAGTAATCACGCAGGACTATTCATCTTCGCCTTCCACTTACAGACTACTAATAGGGAAGACAACAGTTCATGACCCTTTTCATTAATTTCCTCTGCAAACTTACGGGAGATGGACACAACCCATTCATCACCTTCGCCCATATATACTCCATCCAGGACTGGGATGCCACCCTCCATGCTCCTCCATACCACAGCCTTGAACTGAAGGCCTGCCCCACTCTTGCACTGCACTACAACGCGAGCTACAGCCGTTTTCCTCCTCTAGATTCTGCTTCTGATTTCTTTCGTATGCAACATCTCTCCGTTTTGACCTCCTCCTCCTCCTCCTCCTCCTCCTCCTCCTCCTCTCTCTCTCTCTCTCTCTCTCTCTCTCTCTCTCTCTCTCTCTCTCTCTCTCTCTCTCTCTCTCTCTCTCTCTCTCTTAATTTTTTGCAGGCGTTCAACAAAAATTGGTAGATCTGAGCGACTTGGCACAATTTGGTTTAGTCGGTGGTAATTTCATCTTTATTCTCCCCTATTCTAGCAAGGGGTATTTCTTCATACTTTTCAATGAATGCCGATCTTCTGTTCCTGCAGTCTTCATGTGCACCCTCTGTGACGCTAACACACTCCCTTTGTGATGATGCAGCGGAATGAGGATTGCATAGATGAAGTGGTTGCTGTGCATCTTCTATTGGTATACTCATATTCAAAATTCTATTTTATTTATTTTTTGCATTGATGTTTATTGACAGACCAAAAATGCACAATATCTTAAAAGCTATATTTTCTTCCGCTAGATACTATCATTAGTGTCATTTAGCTTTTTTAGTTCTTCCCATGCAGCTGCATCCAACGCTATACAATTAACAGTTAATATTTCTGGATTTCTTTTATTCTTTGGAATGTGCAATCGAATTTCTGATTATTTGAAACCCAATCAACAATCTTAAAGAATTACTTGGAGTGATTTCCTTGCTTCCGGCGTATTATCTCGAACAAAATATATCGATGGGAACAAAACAATCTTAAAGAATTATTTTTCTTAGTATATTGTATGCTAAGAATTATAGCTGGTGTAATTCGGATTTATAAATAATTTATTGGTGCATACATACACCAGTAGCCTGTTTCCAGTATGTGTATCCCCTGATGTCTGCATCTTTTTTTAGAGAAAAGGCAAGAGCCCGACTTTATAAATAAAGCCACTATGCAGAGTTACACCAGCAGAACCAACATCCAGAACAAGTTTAACGGCCGGGGAACATAAGTAGCATTACAAGGCCTCCAGCCTAACATGGCACGCAGGCCAGCAAATCACCAAAAACACCGGTAGTGAAATTAGGAAGCCGCCCTCGAAGTACGCCGAAGAAGGGAAGACGCCGTAGATTTCATTTTGGATGACATGTCGTCGAAAGCCTGAAGGTCCCCTTCCTTAGTCAATAATCTCCACTGCTGCAAAAAAACATTGGCTTTAAATAAGCAGCTGACAGGGTTAGCCGGAAAAATGCGTTCAATCATGAACTTGTTCCTAATAATCCACAGCGACCACCCGATCGCAGCCCAGCCCACTAAGAAGACCCTCTTGGACTGCCGTGATAAGGAGTTAGTATATTGCCTCAGGTCCTCAAAGGAGGAGGGAGTCCAGTTAACATGAAGCCAAAGTCTGATGCAACACCACATGAATTTAGCTAAGGAACAGGGGAAGAAAATATGATCAGAGTTCTCAAGTGCCCCACATAGCACGCACCTATCAGTGCCCGGCCCGTTCCTCTTCTTAATTTGATGGGCCGCCGGCAGCTTACGGCGAACAGCTTGCCAGAGAAAGATTTTAATCTTAGGGGGGATTCGGGCAGACCAAATATCCTTAAACTTCAACGAGCGGCCACCAGAGATAAGCTTAGAATAAGCCGATTTAACAGAGAAGCGCCCCGAAGATGAGAGGGGCCAAACCATGGAATCCTCTTCCTCCGAGAGCAGGGGCAAGCAAGAAGTAAGGCGCTGCCAGTCTTCCAACTCTACAGGGGAAAGGGATCGCCGGAAATCTAAAACCCAACCCTGAACCGAGAGCTCAAAGATAGAGATCTCAGGATCAGCACAATATGAAAACAAGGCCGGGAAGGCAGCCGCAAGCGTGGTGTCCCCGACCCACCAGTCTAACCAAAAACGAGTGGACTTACCATTCCTGACAACAAATTTGACAAGGGACCGAAAAATCGGCCGAACTTTAACCAGTTGACGCCAAAATTGATTCCCGCCAGAAGTAGAGGCGAACATAGGGCTCGAGGAAGGGAAATATTTAGCTTTAAGAATCGAGAGCCAGAATGGGCGCTCCTCAAGTGTCATTATCTTCCACCACCATTTAATCAAAAGACAATTGTTCATGACTCTCGTATTAATAATGCCAAGACCCCCCTTGTGCTTAGGACGGCAAATGATGTTCCATTTGACCAATCTATGTTTGCGTTTATTGTCCGCGGAGTTCCAGTAAAATGCACCCCTATGCTTGTCGAAACCAGAGTGAATCCCGTTGGACAGAAGGTAGAAACCCATCAGGTACATCGGGAGGGATGAGAGGCATGAGTTGGTAAGGGCAACCTTGCCGGCCTGCGTGTTATATCGTCCTCTCCAAGGGAGGACTCTATTGCCAACTTTAGCAACCACCGGGGCAAAATCTTTTGCCAAGAGCTTAAAGGGGGAAATAGGAATTCCTAAATATTTGAGATGGTAAGACCCAAGGGAACAGTTCAGAAGGTGAGCCACCCGTTGCACTTCCAAATCCGAAACCCCAGTCACAATGACCTCGCTCTTGGAAAAGTTAATTTTAAGACCCGAAAGAGCTTCGAAGCAAAGCAGAAGGATTTTCAGATTGGTGAGACTGGTCTCATTGAGCTCTACCATAATGATGGTGTCATCCGCATACTGAAGATGAGTAATGCCATGAGGGATAAGGTGAGAGCTCACCGGGGAAATATGCCCAGCCAACGCGGCTCGAGAGAGGATACGAGATAAAGCATCAGCAACAAAATTGAAAAGCAGAGGGGACACCGGGTCCCCTTGTCTAAGGCCCCTACCATTAGCAAAAAAATCACTAGTTTGACCATTCACAACCACCGCCGTGTGCCCGCCAGAAACAAGTTGCATCAAACGGTGCATCACCGGACCCTCAAAGCCCTTAGCCAGTAGGACTTGCCGAAGAAAATTCCAACTCACCGAGTCGTAAGCCTTCTCAAAATCAAGCTTAAGGACCACAGCCTTGGTCCCCTTAATCCGCAGATCATGGATTATCTCATGTAAGCACAGCACCCCATCCAAGATGAATCTCCCTTTAATGAAAGCAGATTGGAAAGGGCTAATGACCCGATGAGCTATCGGGGACACCCTAGTGGCCATGCCCTTAGCTGGCATCTTAGCAAAGTTGTTAATTAAAGCAATGGGCCGAAATTGCGAAATCAAGTCAGCACCTTTGATTTTAGGGATAAGGGTGAGAACCGCGTAACTGAGCCTCGAAATGTCAACGGTGCCCAGCCAAAATCCTTGGATGATTGCTTTAATAAGGCCTTTTAACTGAGGCCAGAAATGCCAAAAGAAAGGGATGGAGAAGCCGTCAGGGCCTGAAGCCGCATTAGAATTGGCGGTCCAAATAGTTTCGAAGATTTCCTCTTCAGAGGGGGGAATAAGCAGGAGATCATTATCAACGCTCGACAACTGCTCAAGGGGAGGCCAGAAGCCCGGAGCAAGCGAAAAACCCAGCTCAGGTTTAGCCGCTAACAAGTTAGAGAAGAATTGGACCACATGACGAAGAATGACCGAAGGGTCCGAAACCCTAACACCATCAATTAGAAGGCTGTCGATTAGGCATCTACGACGTCTACCATTCGCAATGGCGAAGAAATAAGCTGTGGGCGCATCACGCTTAAGAGTCCAGTTAATCGTGCCTCTTTGTTTCCAATAAACTTCCTCCTGGCGGTGAATATCCAAGAGCGCCTTTTCTAGGCCATAGCAGAGCAGCCATTCCGCCTCAGAGAGACCAGAACTGTCCGCATGAATATCAAGATCACCAATTTGGGCACCCAACCTTGTTTTGTCACGCCTTAACTCAGCAAAATGATTCTTAGACCAACCTTTGAGGAATTTGCGCAGGCAGTAGGAAACATGACGCCAATCATCCATTGGGCCAAAAGAACGACGAGGAGATGAAAGACATGCCAAGATCTTCCGGGCCAACATGGTGGGGAACCCCTCCACTAAGAGCCAAGACGCATCGAGTTGAAACCTTTGGCAACCAATTGGATCGGACCCATCGTCAAGGATTAGGGGAGCATGATCAGATCCCACAATGGGCAGGGCACGCAGACAAACCCGAGGGAAAAGGGCATCCCAGCCAGGGCAGAGAAAAACCCTGTCAAGAACAGAGCGGATGGGGGAAGCTTGACGGTTAGTCCAAGTGAAGCGGGCCCCAACCCTAGGGATTTCACGAATGGCCGTATCCCTGGTGAAAGCATTGAAGGCCTCAGCCAGAGCCCAAGAGAAATTAGCGGAGATCTTATCAGAAGGGTATCTCAACAGGTTAAAATCACCCCCAATCAAGAGGGGGAGCTGGCAGGAGTCAATTTTATTATAAATCTCGTCCAAGAAATCGTAAGAAAAGGAATGATCCGTCGAGCCGTAAACCACCATGAACTCGAGAAGAGAATTGAGGGAACGATGGGAAACTACCGTACTAGCCCAGTACCTACCATGATCAAAAGCTACAAAATCAGATATATCATTATTGGTGCCTAGAAGAAAGCCACCCGACTGACCAACAGAGGCCACAAAATTCCACCTGAATCTGTCTATCCCAGCAACAGCCGAAAGTTCACTCGAGGAGAAGGAGGGTTTGAGGGTCTCAACAAGGCCAATAAAATCAACTTTTTCAGAACGCACCAAATCTTTGAGTTGGTCCCTGCGCCCCCTAGCGCAGAAACCTCTGATGTTCCAAAACAAGGCCTTCATCTGAAGGAAAGATTTTTTATTCTAAGACTCGACCTGCACGGAGCCTTGCAGGGTTTAGCGCATTTCCCAGCCCCACGTTTCTGCACCGGGGAGACCTGACACCTGTCAGCCTCCCCCACTACCCCCCAGCCACAACCAGAGGGGCGGACACACCAACCCCAGCCTCCTTGGCTTTCGCAATGTCAGCCTGAGCTAGCTCGTTAGCTCTAATCACATCAAGTAAGGAAGAAGGGGAACCCAAACTGGAGTCTAAACAAATCCCAACATCATCTAATATCTTAAACAACTGCTCATCAGAATGAGAAGGTAAAACTAATCTAACAGGAGGCGTAACCAAAGGAGGGGAAGGAGACGGAGTAGGGCCCGAACTTGGAGAAGGGAGATCCCGCGCCGCCGCACGCCGATCTGCCCAGTCAGCCACACGCTCGCCGCTGTTGGAGACCTGACCACTCTTGCGAGCAGTAGAAGCAGGGGAACGAACAGGCACAGGGGGAGCCCGGCCAGGGGAAGCAGCCGCCGAGGACGGGCCCGAGGCCGCACCCAAATCCACCTCCAGCCTGCGGCAAAGCCCAGCCTCGAACTGCCTGGAATCCCCAGACGCCCTGCTCTTCGCAGAGAACTTCTTCACCGACGATTTCTTCCTCTTCTTGGACGCCGACGGGCCAGCCGGGGGTAGATCTTTAATGCCTCACAGCGAAGGGGAGGTGGGGCGAGTTGGAAGATTAGAACACGCCGCCGAACGCGGGGTGCCCTTCGTCCCACCAGAGGCCGCAACCCCACCACCCAATCCTGGCAAGGAACCCTGGATCCCACCACCCGCTGGGGCACAATCTTTCATCAGATCTTGTTCTTCAGGGGACATCCCATCCCACTCGGACTGGGTAAAGCGAGGATCCGTGCCATGCATCGAGTCATCATGGCACCCATCACCATCCTTACTCTTGTCATTGTTGCCGAAGGCCGGGGGGGAGGGGGAGGAGGAGGAGAAGCAGGGCCAGGAGCAACCTCCACCCGGACCCAAAGCCAAAATCCACCCGCCGTCGGGAAAACGTCAACATAGCCACGAATGCAGATAGGGTCAACACACCAGACTCGAAGACGGACTGGTCCAAGAACAGACAGCGAGTCTTGATCAACCTCAATGGGTTTCCCTAGGAGCACTCCAAAAGCCATCAGGAAGGTCGAAGTGCGCATGTTAGAAGGCACGTCATCCACAAGCACCCAAACATCAGAAAGAGAAGCAATGGCCTTTCATCCATTGGAGGCGGCCTTGACCGATACCACAAGTTGATTCAGAGGGAGCGTGAAACTGGTACATGAGGATATCATGCGGAGGCTCTCTTTAGAGGGAAATGTAGCAGCAAACTCAAAATCAGATAACTGGCGGATCTGCCAATCCCACCCGCCATCGTCCCACAGCCGAAGTTCATCAAGAAGGGCCTGGGGGAGATGCGCTTGTCCTGAACAGATATGACACCAACATTGGAAAGCGAGGGGTTGGGAGCAACTACAGGAACCTCCTTATCAAGTGCAAAGAAAGAACAACCAGGGAGGCCGATCCCATAGTGAACGAAGGAAGGAGGTTTGACACGGCTTTGACAGTCCACCGTGAGGTGGCCGTCCTCCCTACAGATGAGGCAAAACGGGGGATTTTCACAGCGGGACTGGAAATGGCCAGGACGATGACACGCAAAGCAAGTGAGGATAGGGTTGGAGACCTGGGAATGAGGGGGATTGCGGCCAGGGCATCGAGGGGAGGAGGAGGGAGAATACCATCACCAGGGATACCAGCACCAGCACCGGCGCCACGCCCCGCAGCAGCGCCGAAAGGGCGGCGGGCCGGGGCCCCCGACGCACCACGGGGAACGAAGCGAGACGGTCCGCCACCAGCCACCGCCGGCGCCCGCGGTGGCCCGCCACCCTGGGAGACAAGCGATAGGGGAGACGAGGAAGGCCCCGAGGAGCCCGCCCGACTCCCCAGCGCCGCCTGCTCCCAGGGATCGACCGCAGCCACCGGAGCACTAGACAGAGGAGGCGGAGGGACCGCCGGCCCAGATCCAGAAGCACGAGGGGACACATCGGCCGCCTCCGTCGAAGCCCCCGCACCCGGAGCGATCGAGGCATGGAGCTTGGCACGGAGCGAAGCCTCATACTCTAGATCTGCGACGGCGTCGCCAGAGCCGTCACGCCCCCGCTCGTGGCCGGAGACCGCCTCACTGGAGGACCCGCTTGTGGCTTATGGCCTGATGTCTGAATCTTCATATACCATAAATAAAAAAAGGATGTCATTGGTTTCCTTCATATGCTCTCACCGAGTCAGATGTTTAGTGGATCTTAAAGTTTAAAATGTGTTTCCATAACATGTGATCTTACTGACTCGGATGTTTATTAGATCATACAGTTTAACATGTGTGTCTGCAGCAACGCGCGGGTTATTTTCTAGTTCATTCTAAAATGAAACCAAACCCCCTAGACGCGTGTATACTTTCTCATGCAAATCTTTCATTATTCAGAATGAGATTGTTCTGTAGCCTGCTGCACGTCGATCAGGCATCGGCAAGCGTATTCAGACGGAGACTTCGAAGCGTGGGCGTCAGAGGGTGTACGTACGTGCTGAGGCGGATGGTGGAGTAGCACCGGGGCAAGCTGGTCGGACGGCAGCATGCTCCAGACACGGTCAGGGCGGCGCTGCAACTGCCGTTGGACTGCTGCCTGCTGTGGTAATTTGCGTCCCGCGTCCCTTCCAACCGAACTGCTCAGTTAAAGTGGATTACCAAGATCTTGGTAGCAAGACTTCAGCGCAAGATGATTAAACAGGTTTTGTTAAAACTAACTAGACGCGTTGCCGTCAAGTGTGATGGCCCAAACCCTAGGAAAGGGGATCGGCCGCACAGGAGGAAAGAAATGGGGTGAGAGGAGCAAGAGGGGAGAGGTAGACGAAGCATGTGAGAATGAATCCAGAGATATCTCATTTTCCTGCCTCTCTATTAAGCCCGACAGGGTTAAGTACAGCACGCTAGTTCTAGGCCACATGCGGCCCAACACAACCCAGGCCTACGGCCCACTTGCTCTCTCCTACTACTTGTCCGCCGATACCTCTGTATCAGGTATGACAATTTTCCCCCCTTGAGTGGCAGCGTCTTCTTCCTCCCAGCACGGCGTCATGGGTAACGATAGCGAAGAACGTTGTAATATTCCTAGGTGGCAAACTCTGGAGATAGCAAGGACCATTGGACGTGGACTTGGACAACGGTGTTGCTGCTTTTCTTAACCATGTGGCGGTCGAGGATGACGATCGGCTGGAGCAGAGCGCCAATGAGGTCTGGCACGCGAGGAAGCTCGGAGAACACCGACGAGTAGTCAAGTGTATAAGGCTTGAGTTGGGAGACGTGGAAGACCGCATGAATGCGACTGTCCTCTGGCAGCTTGAGCTTGTACGCCATGGCACCAATCCGTTGCACAATGTCGAACAGGTCGAAGAACTTGTACGCGAGCTTGGGGCAGGGGCGGTTGGCCGCCATCGACTGCACATATGGCTGAAGCTTCAGTAGGACCTGCTCACCTACCATAAATGTGCACTCTGTATTATTCTTATCAGCCTTTTGCCTTAATCTATTTTGAGCACGAGCGAGTTGAGCGCGCAGTCTGTTGTTGTGGGCTGCCCAATCCAGATCATCTCCCCCTTCTGCTGGTAGCTTGGCTGCAATGGAGGGCAGTCCTCCCAGATTTGGTTCGTGGCCATAGAGGGCTTGGAACGGAGATGTGTCCAGCGAAGAGTGATGAGTGGAGTTATAACAGAATTCTGCCGTCGGCAGCCACTTGCGCCATTGCTTGGCTGTGTTGTGGACTGCACATCGCAAGTACATCTCCAAGCATTGGTTGACACGCTCGCTTTAACCATCCATTTATGGGTGGTACGCCGTCGAGTAGCTGAGCTTAGTGACGGCTACATCCAGAAGTGCATGCCACATGTTGCGGGTGAAGATGGGATCACGATCAGAAACGATTGAGTGAAGCACGCCATGCAGCTTGATCACGTTGTCCCAGAAGGCGCGGGCGACAGTGGCGGTCGACGACGACCATGATGACTTGGTAGCCCTCCGACGCCGGCAGGCCTTCCATGAAATCCATCGTGAGATCGTGCTAGGGCTCCTTGGGCACAGGTAGCGGCTGCAGAAAGCCAGGGGTCTTCAGGTGCTCGTGCTTCGCATGATGACACACGTCGCACTGGTGGACGAAGTCGTCCACGGCTTGTTTGAGGCCGCGCTAGGCAAAGTGCTTCTTCACTCTTTGGTTGGTGGCGGTGACTCTAGCAGCGCTGGCATGGAGTGCGCTGGTCAGCTTGGTTTGGAGGGCGGTGTTTGCTCTGATCCATAGCTTGTCGTGGAAGCTAATGACTCCATGACGAAGCTCATAGCCCTGCTCGTCAGGACTGCAGATGGTGAGCCGTTGATGCAGGTCTTGAGCATCGGCATCGGTCTCGTAGGAATTGGCTACCTCCTGTAGCCATTGTGGTTGGTAGGTCGACAGAGCATTGAGGGAGAGCAGGTGCCCAACGCGAGAGAGCGCGCCCGCTGCAGCATTGTCGATGCTGCGGCGGTATTTGAATGAGAATTGCAGTCCCACCAACTTGGACATGGCCTTGCATTGAAGCTCCATGTCCATTGGTTGTTCGCCGAGGTTGCACAAGCTCTTGTGGTCTGTGACGATGACGAAGGGAGCACGTTGGAGGTAGGCACGCCACTTGTTGATTGCCATGATCACGGCGAGGAACTCCTTCTCGTAGATGGAGAGTCGTTGATTGCGAACCCCCAACACCTTGCTAAGGTACGCGACCGGATGGCTGTCTTGAACCAGTACTGCACTGACTCCCGTGTCGCATGCATCCGTCTCGATGGTAAAGGGGCGTGAGCAATCTGGCAGGGCCAGCACTGGCGTGTTCTCCATGGCTTTCTTGAGCAGGTTGAAGGATGCTTGAGCTTGCGCGGACCAAACGAAGCTCTTCTTGGTGAGGAGCTGGGTGAGAGGCTTGGCGATGATGCCGTAGCGAGGGACGAATTTATGGTAATACCCGGTGAGGCCGAGAAAGCCACGCAGCTCAGCGGCGTTGGTAGGAGTTGGCTAGTCGCACATTGCACTGGTATTGCTGTCATCCGTCGCCACGCCTTACTTGGAAATAACATGGCCCAAATACTCGATGCGAGGTTGGGCGAAGGAACACTTGGACTCCTTGGCGTACAGTTCATTCTTGCACAGAATGGCGAACACCGTGCGGAGATGCTCGACGTGTTCCTGCAATGACTCACTGAAGACCAAGATGTCATCCATAAACGAAATGACGAACTTACGATTTTCATCCTGGAAGATATAATTCATCACACATGCGGAAGTTGGTGGTCCGTTGGTGACTCCAAAAAGCATGACGCGGAACTGGAAATGCCCATGGTGGGTTTTGAAAGCCGTTTCTCCTCGTCACCTTCACGCATACGAATTTGATTGTACCCGGCGCGGAGATCGATCTTGGAGAAGAATGCTGCTCCGGCAAGTTCATCGAGGAGTTCGTCAATGACTGCGAAGGGGAAACATGTTCTTGATGGTGACTGTGTTGAAGCATCTGTAATTGACGCAGAATCGTCATGTTCCGTCCTTCTTCTTCACGAGAAGGACAGGGTCTGCAAACGGGCTCATGCTGTGGGTGATCAACCTAGTGCGCAACATCTCCGCAACTTGGCGCTCAATTTCGTCTTTCTGTAACGGAGAGTAGTGGTAAGGGCGACAATTGACCGGTGTTGCTCCTGGCTCAAGTGTGATTGTGTGATCATACGGCGGGTGTGGGGGTAGCTCGTAGGCTCAGCAAATACATCACGAAAATATGTCGGGATGCATTGAATTACAGGAGGAATTGGTTCTTCTGTCAGGTGTGGCGATTGGGTCTGGATTTCCTGCAGTGCAGCGCCCCAAATCTCATTTGCTTCTTCCATCTACCAAAGGGATGCGGCGTCCAGTGCAGCGATTGTTGGCTTTCATCCAAAGGGACGCCTGTCAAGTGTAGCGCGACACCCTCCTGGTCGAATTGTATCATCTTCTTCTGCCAATCACACTGCATTAGGCCGTGCTGGGCGAGCCAATCCACTCCCAGTACAGCGTCCTACACCCCCAGGTCGAGTATGCGCATATGTGTGCGGAACTCCTGTTCTTGTGTCTTCCATTGCAGTTGAGGCACAAGCTTGGTGCAGTGTAGTCGTTGTCCATTGGCGACATGAACTGTCAATGGTTGAATATCTGTGGTGACAGCCCCCATGCGACCCGCGAACGATGAGTTGACGAAGCTACTAGTGCTTCCCAAGTCCACCAAGAGTAACATGGTCAGATTGCCTACTGTAGCGTGCAGGCGGATTGTCTCGGCTACTTTTGTTCCTTCTACGGCATGGGCTGACAGAATATAGCATGTTGGATCTTCAACCATAGGTGCATCCAATAGCTCTAGTGCTCGGACTACATCGTCGGAGCGCACTTCCCCATAATCACCAACCTCGATGGTGAGGAGCTGGGCAGAGTGCTTGCACTGATGCTCGCGGGAGTACTTCTCCCCACAACGGAATCATAGCCCGTTCTAACGCCTGTAATCGCGTGATTGACGCTCTCTGCTGAAATCATCAGTGGTTGGCTTGGGTGCGGCATTTGGGCACAGTGCGGGTGCCGCGGGCAGTGGAGGTGGAGGCGGTGGTGGTCGACCGGGCTGCGGTGTTGTACAAGGCAGAGGAACTGGCCTGCTTGGGGGTACAATTCACGGATGGGCATGTTGATGTTCCAGTTCTTCTTCGTGAATTTGGGCAAAAACTGTTGCTCTCGTGATAGTTGTCGGTGCTTGGATGCACACGGCTGCGCGCAGTTCATCCTTGAGGCCCAGCAAGAATTGTGTGACAAAGCACTTGGGACTGAGTGCTGCATCCAAGGCGAGCAAATTGTACATATAAACCTCGAATTGCTGTCTGTACTCCACCACACTGCATATTTGTCGCAACTGCAGAAGGTTGTGCATCATGGAATCAAATTCCTCTGGTCCGAACTCCTCCTTGGGTGCTCTTCTTAACATCTCCCAATTGAGAACCGGATTCTGTTAACGGAACGTGCGGAGCCACAGTGTGGCGTGTCCTTCCACATAGAGTGTTGCCATGGCTACCCAACTGTTTTGTGGCACTCGGTACAGCTCGAAATAGGCCAGATAATGATTGAGCCAGACACACGGACACTCGCCGTCGAAGCGGGGGAAATTGTGTTTCGGTGGCTTGGTGAAGAAATCCTCTCGAGGTTGTTGCTGGTGATAGCGGTCGGTTTGCCACTAGTGCTGATCGGGGCAGTTGAGGAGCGGTGGCCCGTCATTCGCCAGCCGCATGAACTGCTGATTGCTGGCCAACGCTTATGGAATAGGCAGTGCGCTCGGGGAAGGTACAGTATGCTAGGCTGGTGGAGGTGGAGAGGCACGTGCTGCTGGGGCCCTTCCTTGGACGCCGGCGCGTGGAGCGCCGCCGTAGACAGATTGTGGACGGCCGAACTTGGGAAAGGATATGTCGAGGCCGAGGGAGAGGTAACCTTGTGGACGTCATCCACATCGGCCTGGGTGAGGCCGATCTGCTTTGAGAGACTCTTTAATTCATAGGAGACTTGGCTGTTGAAGGAGGCCTGCACCTCGGTGTGCTTCCCCGCCTCCGCCTTCTCCTCGTCAAAGCACTCGAGCTGCTTCTCCATGAGGGCCCTGAGGTTGGACGTCTGGTTCTCCATGGCAGCCATGAGGTGTCGTGTCTGCGCAGAAGCCTTGGACGGCGCCATTGCTCCTGCTCCGAGCAAATCGAACCCTGCACAGGATTTCGTGCGAATTCACCAAAGCAAATCCGCACCTGATGTAGTGGATGTTACCGATTTACCAAGAGCATATGGGGCGGCGGCGTGGATCGGCAGCGGAGGAGAAAAATTTGTGGCCTCTGATACCAATTGTGATGACCCAAACCCTAGGAAAGGGGATCGGCCGCACAGGAGGGAAGGAATGGGATGAGGAGAGGAGCAAGAGAGGAGAGGTAGACGAAGCAGGTGAGAATGAATTCAGAGACATCTCATTTCCTGCCTCTCTGTTAAGCCCGACAGGGTTAAGTACATCACGCTAGTTCCAGGCCACATGCGGCCCAACACAACCCAGGCCTATGGCCCACTTGCTCTCTCCTACTACTTGTCCACCAATACCTCTGTATCAGGTGTGACAAATTTTCCCCCTTGAGTGGCAGCTTCTTCTTCCTCCCAGCACGACTCCATGGGGTAACGATGGTGAAGAATGTTGTAATCTTCCCAGGTGACAAACTCCGGAGATAGCAAAGGACCATTGGACGTGGACTTGGACGACGGTGTTGCTGCCTTTCTCAACCATGCGGAGGTCGATGATGACAATCGGCTGGAGCAGAGAACTGGTGAGGTCCGGCACGTGAGGAAGCTCGGAGAACACCGGTGAGTAGTCAGGTGTATAAGGCTTGAGCTGGGAGACATGGAAGACCGGATGAATGTGACTGTCCTCTGGCATCTTGAGCTTGTATCCCGTGGCACCAATTCGCTGCACAATGTCGAATGGGCCGAAGAACTTGTACGCGAGCTTGGGGCAGGGACGGTTGGCCACCGTCGACTGCACATATGGCTGAAGCTTCAGTAGGACCTGCTCGCCCACCATAAATGTGCGCTCTAATCTGTTCTTATCAGCCTTTTGCTTGAATCTGTTTTGTGCACGAGCAAGTTGAGCGCACGGTCTGTTGTTGTGGGCTGCCCAATCTAGATCATCTCCCCCTTCTGCTAGTAGCTTGGCTGCAATGGAGAGCAGTCCTCTCAGATTTGGTTCGTGGTCATAGAGGGCTTGGAATGGAGATGTGTCCAGCGAAGCGTGATGAGTGGTGTTATACCAGAATTCCGCCGTCGGCAGCCACTTGCGCTATTGCTTGGGTGTGTCGTGGACTGCACATAGCAAGTACATCTCCAAGCATTGGTTGACACGCTCGCTTTGACCATCCGTTTGTGGGTGGTACGCTGTCGAGTAGCTGAGCTTGGTGCCGGCTGCATCCAGAAGTGTATGCCACATGTTGCGGGTGAAGATGGGATCACGATCAGAAATGATTGAGTGAGGCATGCCGTGCAGCTTGATCACTTTGTCCCAGAAGGCGCGGGCGACAGTGGCCGCCGTGAAGGGGTGGCAAAGCGGCACGAAGTGCGCATACTTGGTGAAGCGGTCGACTACGACCATGATGACTTGGTAGCCCTCCGACGCCGGCAGGCCTTCCACGAAATCCATCACGAGATCATGCTAGGGCTCCTTGGGCATAGGTAGCGGCTGCAGCAAGCCAGGGGTCTTTAGGTGCTGCTGCTTTGCATGCTGACACACGTCGCACTGGTGGACGAAGTCATCCACGGCTTGTTTGAGGCCGCGCTAGGCAAAGTGCTTCTTCACTCTTTGGTTGGTGTCGGTGACTCCAGCAGCACTGGCATGGAGTGCGCTGATCAGCTTGGTCTGGAGGGCGGTGTTTGCTCTGATCCATAGCTTGTCGTGGAAGCTAATGACTCCATGACGAAGCTCATAGCCCTGCTCATCAGGACTGCAGATGGTGAGCCGTTGAAGCAGGTCTTGAGCATCGGCATCGGTCTCGTAGGAATTGGCTACCTCCTGTAGCCATTGTGGTTGGTAGGTCGACAGAGCATTGAAGGACAGCAGGTGCCCAACGTGAGAGAGCGCACCCGCTGCAGCATTGTCGATGCTGCGGCGGTACTTGAATGAGAATTGCAGTCCCACCAACTTGGACATGGCCTTGCATTGAAGCTCCGTGTCCATTGGTTGTTCGCCGATGTTGCACAAGCTCTTGTGGTCCGTGACGATGATGAAGGGAGCATGCTGGAGGTAGGCATGCCACTTGTCGATTGTCATGATCACGGCGAGGAACTCCTTCTCGTAGATGGAGAGCCGTTGATAGCGAACCCCCAACGCCTTGCTAAGGTATGCGACCGGATGGCCGTCTTGAACCCGTATTGCACTGACTCCCGTGTCGCATGCATCCATCTCGATGGTGAAGGGGCGTGAGCAATCTGGTAGGGTCAGCACTGGCGTGTTCTCCATGGCTTTCTTGAGCAGGTTGAAGGATGCTTGAGCTTGCGCGGACCAAATGAAGCTCTTCTTGGTGAGGAGCTGGGTGAGGGGCTTGGCGATGATGCCGTAGCGAGGGACAAATTTATGGTAATACCGGGTGAGGCCGAGAAAGCCAAGCAGCTCAGTGGCGTTGGTAGGAGTTGGCCAGTCGCGCATTGCACTAGTTTTGCTGTCATCCGTCACCACGCCTTCCTTGGAAATAACATGGCCCAAATACTCGGTGCGAGGTTGGGCGAAGGAACACTTGGACTCCTTGGCGTACAGTTCATTCTTGCACCAAATGGCGAACACCGTGCGGAGATGCTCGACGTGTTCCTGCAACGACTCACTGAAGACCAAGATGTCATCCATAAACGAAATGACGAACTTACGATTTTCATCCTTGAAGATATAATTCATCACACCTTGGAAAGTTGGTCGTCCGTTGGTGACTCCAAAAAGCATGACGCGGAACTGGAAATGCCCATGGTGGGTTTTGAAAGCCGTTTCTCCTCGTCACCTTCACGCATACGAATTTGATGGTACCCGGCGCGGAGATCGATCTTGGAGAAGAATGATGCTCCGGCAAGTTCATCGAGGAGTTCGTCAATGACTACAAAGGGGAAATTTGTTCTTGATGGTGACTGTGTTGAAGCGTCTGTAATCGACGCAGAATCGTCATGTTCCGTCCTTTTTCTTCACGAGCAGGATAGTGGTTGCAAACGGGCTCATGCTGTGGGTGATCAACCTAGTGCGCAACATCTCCGCAACTTGGCGCTCAATTTCGTCTTTCTGTAACGGAGAGTAGTGGTAAGGGATACAATTGACCAGTGTTCCTCCTGGCTCGAGTGTGATTGTGTGATCATACGGCGGGTGTGGGGGTAGCTCATAGGCTCAGCAAATACATCATGAAAATATGTCAGCATGTGTTGAATGACAGGAGGAATTGGTACTTCTGTTAGGTGTGGCGATTGGGTCTGGATTTCCTGCAGTGCAACGCCCCAAATCTCATTTGCTTCTTCCATCTGCCAAAGGGACGCGGCGTCCAGTGCAGCGATTGTTGGCTTTCGTCCGAACGGACACCTGTCAAGTGTACCGTGACACCCTCCTGGTCGAATTGCATCGTCTTCTTCTGCCAATCACACTGCATTAGGCCGTGCTGGGCGAGCCAATCCACTCCCAGTACAGCGTCATACACCCCAAGTCGAGTATGCGCATATCTATGTGGAACTCCTGTTCTTGTGTCTTCTATTGCAGTTGAGGCACAAGCTTGGTGGAGTATAGTCGCTGTCCATTGGCGACATGAACTGTCAATGGTTGAATATCAGTGGTGACAGCCCCCATGCGAGCCGCGAACGACGAGTTGACGAAGCTACTGGTGCTTCCCAAGTCCACCAAGAGTAACATGGTCAGATTGCCTACTGTAGCGTGCAGGCAGATTGTCTCGGCTACTTTTGTTCCTTCTACGGCATGGGCTGTGATACGTCTCTAACGTACCTATAATTTTTGATTGCTCCATGCTATATTATCTACTATTTTGGACTGTAATGGGCTTTATTTTCCACTTCTATATTATTTTTGGGACTAAACTATTAACCGGAGGCCCAGCCCAGAATTGCTGTTTTTTGCCTATTTCAGAGTTTCGGAGAAACAATATATCAAACGGAGTCCAAAAGGAATAAAACCTTCGGGAACGTGATTTTCTCACCGAACATGATCCAGGAGACTTGGACCCTGCTCCAAGGAACAAAAGAGGCGGTCACGAGGGTGGGGCCCCCCTAGGGCGCGCCTCCCTGCCTCGTGGGCCCCCTGTTGCTCCACCGACGTCTCCTTCCTCCTATATATACCTATGTACCCCCAAACGATTAGATACGGAGCCAAAAACCTAATTCCACCGCCACAACCTTTTGTATCCATGAGATCCCATCTTGGGGCCTGTTCCGGAGCTCCGCCGGAGAGGGCCGTCATCACGGAGGGCTTCTACATCATCATAGCCTCTCCGATGAAGTGTGAGCAGTTGAACTCAGACCTTCGGGTCCATAGTTATTAGCTAGATGGCTTCTTCTCTCTTTTTGGATCTCAATACAATGTTCTCCCCCTCTCTTGTGGAGATCTATTCGATGTAATCTTCTTTTTGCAGTGTGTTTGTTGAGAACGATGAATTGTTGGTTTATGATCAAGTCTATCTATGAATAATATTTGAATCTTCTCTGAATTCTTTTATGTACGATTGGTTATCTTTGCAAGTCTCTTCGAACTATCAGTTTGGTTTGGCCTACTAGATTGGTTTTTCTTGCCATGGGAGAAGTGCTTAGCTTTGGGTGCAATCTTGCGGTGTCCATTCCCAGTGACAGAAGGGGCAGCAAGGCACGTATTGTATTGTTGCCATCGAGGATAACAAGATGGTTTTTTTTATCATATTGCATGAAACTATCCCTCTACATCATGTCATCTTGCTTAAGGCGTTACTCTGTTTTTAACTTAATACTCTAGATGCATGCTGGATAGCGGTCGATGAGTGGAGTAATAGTAGTAGATGCAGGCAGGAGTCGGTCTACTTGTCATAGACGTGATGCCTATATACATGATCATACCTAGATATTCTCATAACTATGCTCAATTCTGTCAATTGCTCAACAGTAATTTGTTAACCCACCGTAGAATACTTATGCTCTTGAGGGAAGCCACTAGTGAAACCTATGGCCCCCGGGTCTATTCTCATCATATCAATCTCCATCACTTTATTATTGCTTTGCTTTTTTACTTTGCCTTTTACTTTTCACTTTGCATCTCTATATCAAAAATACCAAAAATATTATCTATCATCTCTATCAGATCTCACTCTCGTAAGTGACCGTGAAGGGATTGACAACCCCTAATCGCGTTGGTTGCGAGGAGCTATTGTTTTTGTGTAGGTACGAGGGACTTGCGTGTAGCCTCCTACTGGATTGATACCTTGGTTCTAAAAAACTGAGGGAAATACTTACGCTACTTTACTGCATCATCCTCTCCTCTTCGGGGAAATCCAACGCAGTGCTCAAGAGGTAGCAAGAAGAATTTCTGGCGCTGTTGCCGGGGAGGCTTACAGGAAGTCAAGTGAAGATTTGGACTCCCGACAACGAGCCATTTCAGGCGCCGTTGCCGGGGATTCTGCGCAAAAGTCAACATACCAAGTACCCATCACAATCCCTATCTCCCGCATTACATTAGTTGCCATTTGCCTCTCGTTTTCCTCTCCCTCACTTCACCCTTGCCGTTTTATTCGCCCTCTCTTTTCCGTTCGCCTTTATGTCTTTCTTGGCTCGTTTTCTCGCTTGGTTGAAATAGTTGAGTATTTATTCCTAAACAAAGAAGCTAATATCTATGGATCCTCATCCGCTTGCCAATCTTTTTAAGAGATCCAATTATGATGAACCAATTTTCAGTGATTTGGATGCACTAGATTATCTTTATAAGCTTTTACCTGAGATCCGTAAATCTGAAAATTGTGATGAAGTGCTTCACGATAGATCTTTAAATAAAAAGCATGATTGCAATGATTTTACTATAAATTCTCTTGATGTCAATCGTGCTAATAATATGCAAAACCCTAAGCTTGGGGATGCTAGTTTTGCTACGCCAACTATTTGTTGCAACGATCATGATTGGGATGATTCTTCTTTTGATCTTGAAAATTTATTTAAGCCCCATGATGAATATAAGATTGATAATAGTTTTTGCAATAATATTGAAAGTGGGTTTGGAAGAGTGTCAACTTTAGATCCAACATATTTGGATAACATTCAATCTTATGAAATTTTTGATAAAAGTGGGCTTGGAGAAATCATGACTTTAATTAATGATAATCCCACTATTTTGGAAGAGTGTCAACTTCGCATGCATGTGGATCGTGTTGAGAATATGTTATGTGATAGCTATATTGTTGAATTTTCTTATGATCCTACATGTAATTATTATGAGAGAGGAAAATATGGTTATAGAAATTTTCATGTTACTAAATTACCTCTCGTTATGTGCTATTGTTCCTTTCCGCTTCCTTGCATATGCTAGTTTTTGCTTGATACGATAAATTGTTTGCCTATAATTTGCCTATGCATAGGAAGTATGTTAGACTTAAGTGTGTTTTTCACATGTTTTATGATGCTCTCTTTGTACCTCAATTCTTGCCTTTCTTGTGAGCATCATTGAAATCTCAATGCCTAGATAAAAAGGCTTTAAAGAAAAGCGCTTGTTGGGAGACAACCCAATATTTTTCCTTGCTGTTTAGTAATAAATAATCCATCTACCTTCTGTTTAGATGTGGTTTTGTGTTTTAATTAGTGTTTTTGCCAAGTTAAACCTATAGGATCTTCTTGGATGATAATTATTTGATCTTGCTGTAATTTCCAGAAACTTTCTGTTCACGAAAACAGTTGTTAAAAATCACTAGAACGTGATAAAATACTCATTCCAATTGCTGCTGATCAATAAACAAATTGTAAAGGTCTTCCTATTTTCGTAGATGTTTTGGAGTTCCATAAGTTCGCGTTAGTTACAGATTACCACAGACTGTTCTGTTTTTGACAGGTTCTGTTTTTCGTGTGTTGTTTGCTTATTTTGATGAATCTATGGCTAATAAAATAGTTTATAATTCATAAAGAAGTTGGAATACAGTAGGTTTAACACCAATATAAATGAAGAGTGAGTTCATTATAGTACCTTGAAGTGGTCTTTTGTTTTCTTTCTCTAACGGAGCTCACGAGATTTCTATTGAGTTTTGTGTTGTGAAGTTTTCAAGTTTTGGGTAAATTCTTTTGATGGATTATGGAACAAGGAGTGGCAAGAGCCTAAGCTTGTGGATGCCCATGGCACCCCCAAGATAATCCAAGGACACCAAAAATTCAATGCTTGGGGATGCCCCGGAAGGCATCCCATCTTTCGTCTACTTCCATCGGTAATTTTACTTGGAGCTATATTTTTATTCACCACATGATATGTGTTTTGCTTGGAGAGTCTTGTATTATTTGTGTCTTTGTTTGTTAGTGTGCCACAATCATCCTTGTTGTACACACCTTTTGAGAGAGCCATACATGAATTGGAATTTGATAGAATACTCTATGTGCTTCACTTATATCTTTTGAGCTATGTAGTTTTGCTCTATGTGCTTCACTTATATCTTTTGAGCCTTATAATTTTGCTCTAGTGCTTCACTTAGATCTTTTAGAGCATGGTGGTGGATTTGTTTTAAAGAAACTATTGATATCTCATGCTTCACTTAGATTATTTTGAGAGTCTTTAATAGCATGGTAATTTGATTAATAATAATATGCTTGGTATTCAAGATTTGTGAAACTTTCTTTTGAGTGCGTTGAATACTAAGAAAAGATTGATGCTTGATAATTGTTTTGAGATATGAAGATGGTGATATTAGAGTCATGCTAGTTGAGTAGTTGTGAATTTAAAGAATACTTGCGTTAAAGTTTGTGATTCCCGTAGCATGCACGTATGGTGAACCGTTATGTGATGAAGTCGGAGCACGATTTATTTATTGATTGTCTTCCTTATGAGTGGCGGTCGGGGACGAGCGATGGTCTTTTCCTACCAATCTATCCCCCTAGGAGCATGCGCGTAATACTTTTCTTTGATAACATCTAGATTTTTGCAATAAGTATATGAGTTTTTTATGACTAATGTTGAGTCCATGGATTATACGCACTTTTCCCATCCTTCCACCATTGCTAGCCTCTCTAATACTGCGCACCTTTCGCCGGTATCATACACCCATGATACGTCCATTTTGCATCATGCTTTTATATCGATATTTATTGCATTACGGGCTGTTATTTCACATTATGTCACAATACTTATGGCTATTCTCTCTTATTTTACAAGGTTTACATGAAGAGGGAGAATGCCGGCAGCTGGAATTCTGGGCTGGAAATGGAGCAAATATTGGAGACCTAGTCTGCGCAACTCCAAAAGTCTGAAACTCCACGGAATATCTTAAAAGAAATAAAGAAAAATCCTCGCCAAAGATGAAGGCCAGGGGGCCCACACCCTGCTCACGAGGGTGGGGGGCGTGCTCCCCCTCCTAGGGCGCGCCCCTACCTCGTGGGCCCCCTGGTGGGTCTCCGACGCCCATCTTCTCCTATATGAAGTCTTTCAATGAGAAAAAAATAAACAAGAACCTTTCGGGACGAGACTCCGCCGCCACGAGGCAGAACCTTGGCGGAACCAATCTAGGGCTCCGGCAGAGCTGTTCTGCCGGGGACACTTCCCTCCGGGAGGGGGAAATCATCACCATCGTCATCACCAACGCTCCTCTCATCGGGAGAGGGCAATCTCCATCAACATCTTCATCAGCACCATCTCATCTCCAAACCCTAGTTTATCTCTTGTATCCAATTCTTGTCTCAAAGTCCGGGATTGGTGCTAGTAGGTTGCTAGTACTGTTGATTACTCCTTGTAGTTGATGCTAGTTGGTTTATTTGGTGGAAGATCATATGTTCAGATCCTATATGCATATTATTACCCCTCTGATTATGAACATGAATATGCTTTGTGAGTAGTTACGCTTGTTCCTAAGGACAAGGGAGAAGTCTTGCTATTAGTAGAAATGTGAATTTGGTATTCGTTCGATATTTTGATAAGATGTATGTTGTCTAGCCTCTAGTGGTGTTATGTGAACGTCGACTACATAACACTTCACCATTATTTGGGCCTATAGGAAGGCATTGGGAAGTAATAAGTAGATGATCGGTTGCTAGAGTGACAGAAGCTTAAACCCTAGTTTATGCGTTGCTTCGTAAGGGGCTGATTTGGATCCATATGTTTCATGCTATGGTTAGGTTTACCTTAATACTTTTGTTGTAGTTGCGGATGCTTGCAATAGAGGTTAATCATAAGTGGGATGCTTGTTCAAGTAAGAACAGCACCCAAGCACTGGTCCACCCACATATCAAATTATCAAAGTACCGAACACGAATCATATGAACGTGATGAAAACTAGCTTAACGATATTCCCATGTGTCCTCGGGAGCGCTTTTCCTATTATAAGAGTTTGTTCCGGCTTGTCCTTTGCTACAAAAAGGATTGGGCCATCTTGCTGCACCTTATTGACTTTTGTTACTTGTTGCTAATTACAATTTATCTTGTCACAAAACTATCTGTTACCACTTACTTCAGTACTTGCAGAGAATACCTTGCTGAAAACCTATTATCATTTCCTTCTGCTCCTCGTTGGGTTCGACACTCTTACTTATCGAAAGGACTATGATAGATCCCCTATACTTGTGGGTCATCAAGACTCTTTTCTGGCGCCGTTGCCGGGGAGTGTAGCGCTTCTGGTAGGTGGAATTTGGTAAGGAAAAATTTATATAGTGTGCTGAAATTTACTGTCACTTGTTACTATGGAAAGTAATTATCTGAGGGGCTTGTTCGGGGTACCTTCACCTCGTCCAGTAGAGAAAAGAGTTGCTCCTCAACCTACTAAACCTATTGAAAATGAAACTCCTTTTGAATTTCCTTCGGGTATGATGGAAAAACTGCTAGCTAACCCTTTTACAGGAGATGGAACAAAGCATCCTGATGAGCACTTAATATATGTGGATGAAGTTTGTGGATTATTTAAGCTTGCAGGTATACCCGATGATGTTGCTAAAAAGAAGGTCTTCCCTTTATCTTTGAAGGGAGATGCATTGATATGGTATAGGCTATGTGATGATATGAGATCATGGAACTATAAAAGATTGAAATTGGAATTTCATCAAAAGTATTACCCTATGCATCTTGTTCATCGTGATCGTAATTATATTTATATATATAATTTCTGGCCTCGCGAAGGAGAAAGCATCGCTCAAGCTTGGGGGAGGCTTAAATCAATGTTATATTCATGCCCCAATCATGAGCTCCCAAGAGAAATAATTATTCAAAGTTTTTATGCTCAGCTTTCTGAAAACAATCGCACCATGCTCGATACTTCTTGTGCTGGCTCTTTTATGATGAAGACTATTGAATTCAAATGGGACTTATTGAATAGAATTAAACGCAACTCTGAAGATTGGGACCTCGGCGAAGGTAAGGAGTCAGGTATGACACCTAAGTTTGATTGTGTTAAATATTTTATGGATACCGATATTTTCCGTAAGTTTAGCACTAAATATGGACTTGACTCTGAGATAGTGGCTTGCTTCTGTGAATATTTTGCTACTTATGTTGATCTCCCTAAGGAGAAGTGGTTTAAATATCATCCTCCCATAGAAGTAAAAGTAGCAGCACCTATTAAAGTTGAAGAAAAGACTGTTACTTATAATGATCCTATTGTTCCCACTGCTTATGTTGAGAAACCACATTTCCCTGTTAGAGTAAAGGATCATGCTAAAGCTTCAACTGTTGTTCGTAAAAGCAATATTATAACATATACACCTCCTGAGCAAGTTAAAGTAGAACCTAATATTGCTATTGTTAAATATCTCTTGTCTGATAATATTGATGGGCATGTTATTCAGTTCGATGGTGAAACTGCTAGAATTGCTAAGCCTTGTGATAAAGATAAACATAGACCTGTGGTAGGCGTGCCTGTTATTTCTGTTAAAATAGGAGATCATTGTTATCATGGCTTATGTGATATGGGTGCTAGTGCTAGTGTTATACCGCATACTTTGTATGAAGAAATTAAGCATGAAATTGCACCTGCTGAATTAGAAGGTATTGATGTCACAATTAAACTTGCCAACAGAGATACTATTTCACCAATTGGGATTGTTAGAGATGTTGAAGTCTTGTGTGGGAAAACTAAATATCCTGCTGATTTTCTTGTTCTCACTTCTCCACAAGATAGCTTTTGTCCCATTATATTTGGTAGACCCTTCTTGAACACTGTTAATGCTAAGATAGACTGCGAAAAGAATGTTGTTACTATTGGCTTGGATGATATGGTTCATGAGTTTAATTTCTCTAAATTTAGTAAACAACATCGTGAGGAAGAATTACCTAGTAAGGATGAAATTATTGGTCTTGCTTCTATTGGCGTACCTCCTAGTGATCCTTTAAAACACTATTTGCTAGACCATGAAAATGATATATTCATGAATGAAAGAAGGGAAATAGATGAAGTATTCTTTAAACAGGAACCTATTCTGCAACACAATTTGCCTGTTGAAATCCTAGGGGATCCTCCTCCACCCAAGGGTGATCCCGTGTTTGAGCTTAAACCGTTGCCTGATAATCTTAAATATGCTTATCTTGATGAAAAGAAGATATATCCTGTTATTATTACTGCTAACCTTTCAGAGCATGAAGAAGAAAGATTATTGAAAACTCTGAAGAAGCACCGTGCTGCTATTGGATATACTCTTGATGATCTTAAGGGCATTAGTCCCACTCTGTGCCAACATAAAATAAATTTGGAAGCAGATGCCAAACCAGTTCGTGATCCTCAACGACGTTTGAATCCTAAAATGAAAGAAGTGGTATGAAAAGAAATACTCAAGCTTCTGGAGGCAGGTATAATTTATCCCGTTGCTGATAGTTAGTGGGTAAGTCATGTCCATTGTGTCGCTTAGAAGGGAGGTATTACTGTTGTTCCTAATGATAAAGATGAATTGATTCCACAAAGAATTATCACAGGTTATAGAATGGTAATTGATTTCCACAAATTAAATAAGGCTACTAAGAAAGACCATTACCCCTTACCTTTTATTGATCAAATGCTAGAAAGATTATGCAAACATACACACTACTGCTTTCTAGATGGTTATTCTGGTTTCTCTCAAATACCTGTGTCGGCTAAAGATCAATCAAAGACTACTTTTACATGCCCTTTTGGTACTTTTGCTTATAGACGTATGCCTTTTGGTCTATGTAATGCACCTGCTACCTTTCAAAGATGCATGATGGCTATATTCTCTGACTTTTGTGAAAAGATTTGTGAGGTTTTCATGGACGACTTTTCCATCTATGGTTCCTCTTTTGACGATTGCTTGAGCAATCTTGATCGAGTTTTGCAGAGATGTGAAGAAACTAATCTTGTCTTGAATTGGGAAAAGTGCCACTTTATGGTTAATGAAGGTATTGTCTTGGGGCATAAAGTTTCTGAAAGAGGTATTGAAGTTGATAAATCCAAGGTTGATGCTATTGAAAAGATGCCATGTCCCAAGGACATCAAAGGTATAAGAACTTTCCTTGGTCACGCCGGATTTTATAGGAGGTTCATTAAGGACTTCTCAAAAATTTCTCGGCCTCTGACTAATTTATTACAAAAAGATGTACCATTTGTCTTTGATGATGATTCTGTAGAAGCATTTGAAATACTTAAGAAAGCATTAGTCTCTGCGCCTGTTGTTCAGCCACCTAATTGGAATTTACCCTTTGAAATTATGTGTGATGCTAGTGATTATGCTGTAGGTGTTGTTCTAGGGCAAAGAGTTGATAAGAAATTAAATGTTATCCATTATGCTAGTAAGACTCTAGACAATGCTCAAACAAATTATGCTACTACTAAAAAAGAACTTTTAGCAGTTGTATTTGCTTGTGATAAGTTCAGACCCTATATTGTTGATTCTAAAGTAACTATTCACACTGATCATGCTGCTATTAAATATCTTATGGAAAAGAAAGATGCTAAACCTAGACTTATTAGATGGGTTCTCTTGCTACAAGAATTTGATTTGCATATTGTTGATAGAAAAGGAGCTGAGAACCCCGTTGCAGACAACTTGTCTAGGTTAGAAAATATTCTTGATGACCCACTATCTATTAATGATAACTTTCCTGATGAACAATTAAATGTTATAAGTACTTCTCGTAGTACTCCATGGTATGCTGATTATGCTAATTACATTGTTGCTAAATTCATACCACCTAGCTTCACATACCAACAAAAGAAAAAGTTTTTCTATGATTTGAGACATTACTTTTGGGATGACCCACGTCTTTATAAAGAAGGAGTAGATGGTGTTATTAGACGTTGTGTACCTGAGCATGAACAGGAACAAATCCTACGCAAGTGCCACTCCGAAGCTTATGGAGGACACCACGCTGGAGACAGAACTGCACATAAGGTATTGCAATCCGGTTTTTGTTGGCCTACTCTCTTCAAGGATGCCCGTAAGTTTGTCTTGTCTTGTGATGAATGTCAAAGAATTGGTAATATTAGTAGACGTCAAGAAATGCCTATGAATTATTCACTTGTTATTGAACCATTTGATGTTTGGGGCTTTGATTATATGGGACCTTTTCCCGCCTCTAATGGATATACACATATTTTAGTTGCTGTTGATTACGTTACTAAGTGGGTAGAAGCTATTCCAACTAGCAGTGCTGATCATAACACCTCTATTAAAATGCTTAAGGAAGTTATTTTTTCGAGGTTTGGAGTCCCTAGATATTTAATGACTGGTGGTGGTTCACACTTTATTCATGGTGCTTTCCGTAAAATGCTTGCTAAATATGATGTTAATCATAGAATTGCATCTCTTTATCACCCGCAGTCTAGTGGTCAAGTAGAATTGAGCAATAGAGAGGTCAAATTAATTTTGCAAAAGACTGTTAATAGGTCTAGAAAGAATTGGTCCAAGAAACTTGATGATGCATTATGGGCTTATAGAACTGCATATAAAAATCCTATGGGAATGTCTCCGTATAAAATGGTTTATGGAAAAGCATGTCACTTACCTCTCGAACTAGAACATAAGGCATATTGGGCTATTAAAGAGCTCAACTATGATTTCAAACTTTCCGGTGAGAAGAGGTTATTTGATATTAGCTCACTTGATGAATGGAGAACCCAAGCATATGAAAATGGCAAGTTGTTTAAAGAAAAAGTTAAAAGATGGCATGACAAAATGATACAAAAGCGTGAGTTTAATGTAGGTGATTATGTATTGCTATACAACTCTCATTTAAGATTTTTTGCAGGAAAACTTCTCTCTAAATGGGAAGGCCCCTACGTTATCGAGGAAGTATATCGTTCCGGTGCCATAAAAATCAACAACTTCAAAGGCACAAATCCGAAGGTGGTAAACGGTCAAAGAATCAAACATTATATCTCAGATAATCTCATAAATGTTGAAACCAATATTATTGAAACCGTAACCCCGGAGGAATACATGAGGGACACTTTCCAGACCGTTCCAAACTCCAAAAAGGAATAGGTATGAGGTACGGTAAGTAAACCGACTCCAAAACAAGTTTTAAGGCAATATTTCTCCGTTTTGGAATATTTAGAAAAATAGAAAAATAAGTACCAGTCCGGGAAGGACACGAGGGTCCCACGAGGGTGGTGGGCGCGCCCTACCCCTCTGGGCGCGCCCCCCTACTCGTGAGCACCTCGTGTGCCCTCTGGACTCCGTTTTCTTGCACGATACGTATTTTGGTCGGTAAAAATTCACTATATATATTCTCCCGAAGGTTTTGACTCCCGTATCACGCAAATCTCCTCTGTTGTTGTTTCGAGCTGTTTTCTGTCAGGGTTGTCAAGGCCAGGCATCATATCGTCCCCCTCATCCAACAATGGTGGCAACCATGCTTGGCTAATGAGGATAGATCTGAAGAGGGAAGAACCCATGAAGGTCAACAAGGATGAAAGGATCAAGAAGGCCACGGAGGATCAAGCTCCGGCAGCAAAAGACATCCTTCAACTTGATCATAATCTTCTTACCCCAACTGAGATCTAATCTTTCAAGTTGATTGAGTTAGCTCGTATACAGAACAAGTATCTCACACAAGAAAATATTTTGTTGAAGGAGCATATTGTCGCACTCAAGGGCATTATCCGCAAGCTGGAGGACCTCTTATGCTCGGTGTGCGATTATCCATCACCACCACCTTCTTCACCAACAAAGGAGACATAATCGCATGGGTATGGGCACTCCCCTTGGTAACTGCCAAGCTTGGTGGAGGTGCCCCGGTATCGTATCACAATCACATCTCCTATCTTTACCGTTTTTAGTCCGATCCTATTAGTAGTATTTTGATCTAGTAGAATAAAGTTGATGGCATGATCTAGTTTTGGGTTTTGCTTTATGATCTCTCTATTTAATTAAGTCCGTGAGCTATATATAATAAAGATTAGTGTTGAGTCAAGGGCTTGATTATTTTTGCCATGATCTTGAGTGAATTAAAGAAAAGAAACAAAGAGTTCATATTGATCTTATTGAGAGTAATGACTTCACATAGAAAGGGTATGATGATTAAAAGTTGTTGGGAGTTGGCAGACATAGCTTTGGTCATCGTTGCAATTAATAGGAAGTTATAAGGAAAGAGAGGTTTCACATATAGATATATTATCATTGACATCTTTTATGATTGGGAGCACTCATAAAAATATGACATGCTAAAGAGTTGATGTTGGACAAGGAAGACAACGTAATGAGTTATGTCTTTTTTATATCTGAGTTAAAGTATGTTGTCATGGATCCTCTACCATGTTGAGCTTGCCTTTCCCCCTCATGCTAGCCAAATTCTCAGCACCAAGTAGAGATACTACTTGTGCTTCCAAATACCCTTAAACCAGTTTTGCCATGAGAGTCCACCATATCTATCTATGGATTGAGTAAGATCCTTCAAGTAAGTTGTCATCGGTGCAAAGAAATAAAAATTGCTCTAAATATGTATGATTGATTGGTGTGGGAGAAATAAGCTTTATACGATCTTGTGATGTGAAAGTAATAAAAGCGACGGACTGCATAATAAAGGTTCATATCACAAGGGGCAATATAAAGTGACGTTCTTTCGCATTGAGATTTTGTGCATCCAACCATAAAAGCGCATGGCAACCTCTGCTTCCCTCTGCGAAGGGCCTATCTTTTATTATTATCCTCTACCTGATGCAAGAGTCATGGTGATCTTCACCTTTCCTTTTTCCTTTTATCCTTTGGCAAGCTCAGCATATTGGAAAGAACATGATATATATATATATATATATATATATATATATATATATATATATATATATATATATATATATATATATATATATATATAAATTGGATGTAGGGGAGCATGAATTATTATAGTTGACATTACCCTTGAGGTAAAAGGTTGTGGGGCAAAACTATAAGCCCCTATCTTTCTCTGTGTCTGATTAAAACTCCGTAACCACAAGTATCGCGTGAGTGTTAGCAATTATGAAGGACTAGATGATAGTTGAGTATGTGGACTTGCTTTTTAGCTCTGACATAGACTCTTTCCGATGTTATGATAAATTGCAATTGCTTCAATGACTGAGATTATAGTTTGTTGGAGCCCAATAAGGTTTCTGATTCATACTTTTGCTTTGTGAATAGAAAATCACTTGAACATAAGTAATCATATGACAAAATCCATATATGTTGTTGTTATGAGAGTAATCATGATGCCTTCATGTCCGTATTTTATTTTTATCGACACCTCTACCTCTAAACATGGGGACATATTTATTGTTACCGGCTTTTCGCTTGAGGACAAGCGAGGTCTAAGCTTGGGCGAGTTGATACGTTCATTTTGCATCATGCTTTTATATCGATCTTTATTGCATTATGGGATGTTATTTCACATTATGTCACCATACTTATGGCTATTCTCTCTTACTTTACAAGGTTTACATGAAGAGGGAGAATGCCGGTAGCTGGAATTCTGGGCTGGAAAAGGAGCAAATATTAGAGACCTATTCTGCGCAACTCCAAAAGTCCTAAAACTCCACGGAATATCTTAAAAGAAATAAAGAAAAATCCTTGCCAAAAATGAAGGCCAGGGGCCCACACCCTGCTCACGAGAGTGGGGGGCGTGCCCCCCTACATCGTGGGCCCCCTGGTTGGTCTCCGACGCCCATCTTCTCCTATATGAAGTCTTCCAATGAGAAAAAATAAAGAAGAAACTTTCGGGACGAGACTCCGCCGCCACGAGGGGGAACCTTGGCGGAACCAATCTAGGGTTCCGGCAGAGCTGTTCTGCCGGGGACACTTCCCTCTGGGAGGGGGAAATCATCACCATCGTCATCACCAATGCTCCTCTCATCGGGAGAGCGCAATCTCCATCAACATCTTCATCAGCACCATCTCATCTCCAAACCCTGGTTCATCTCTTGTATCCAATTCTTGTCTCAAAGTCCGGGATTGGTGCTAGTAGGTTGCTAGTAGTGTTGATTACTCCTTGTAGTTGATGCTAGTTGGTTTATTTGGTGGAAGATCATATGTTCAGATCCTATATGCATATTATTACCCCTCTGATTATGAACATGAATATGCTTTGTGAGTAGTTACGCTTGTTCCTGAGGACAAGGGAGAAGTCTTGCTATTAGTAGAAATGTGAATTTGGTATTCGTTCGATATTTTGATAAGATGTATGTTGTCTAGCCTCTAGTGGTGTTATGTGAACGTCGACTACATAACACTTCACCATTATTTCGGCCTAGAGGAAGGCATTGGGAAGTAATAAGTAGATGATGGGTTGCTAGAGTGACAGAAGCTTAAACCCTAGTTTATGTGTTGCTTCGTAAGGGGCTGATTTGGATCCATATGTTTCATGCTATGGTTAGGTTTACCTTAATAATTTTGTTGTAGTTGTGGATGCTTGCAATAGAGGTTAATCATAAGTTGGATGCTTGTTCAAGTAAGAACAGCACCCAAGCACTGGTCCACCCACATATCAAATTATCAAAGTACCGAACGCGAATCATATGAACATGATGAAAACTAGCTTGACGATATCCCATGTGTCCTCGGGAGTGCTTTTCCTATTATAAGAGTTTGTTCCGGCTTGTCCTTTGCTACAAAAAGGATTGGGCCATCTTGCTGCACCTTATTGACCTTTGTTACTTGTTGCTCGTTACAATTTATCTTGTCACAAAACTATCTGTTACCACTTATTTCAGTACTTGCAGAGAATACCTTGCTGAAAACCGCTTATCATTTCCTTCTGCTCCTCGTTGGGTTCGACACTCTTACTTATCTAAAGGACTACGATAGATCCCTATACTTGTGGGTCATCAACCCACCATATACCTTCCTCAATTCAGCCACCATACCTACCTATCATGGCATTTCCATAGCCATTCCGAGATATATTGCCATGCAACTTTCCACCGTTCCGTTTATTATGACACGCTCCATCATTGTCATATTGCTAGCATGATCATGTAGTTGACATCGTATTTGTGGCAAAGCCATCGTTCATAATTCTTTCATACATGTCACTCTTGATTCATTGTATATCCCGGTACACCGCCGGAGGCATTCATATAGAGTCATATTTTGTTCTAAGTATTGAGTTGTAATTGTTGAGTTGTAAGAAAAATAAAAGTGTGATGATCATCATTTTTAGAGCATTGTCCCAAGTGAGGAAAGGATGATGGAGACTATGATTCCCCCACAAGTCGGGATGAGACTCCGGACGAAAAAAAAGAGGCCATAAAAAAAGAGAAAAGGCCCAAATAAAAAAATGAGAGAAAAAGAGAGAAGGGACAATGTTACTATCCTTTTACCACACTTGTGCTTCAAAGTAGCACCATGATCTTCATGATAGGGAGTCTCTCATTTTGTCACTTTCATATACTAGTGGGAATTTTTCATTATAGAACTTGGCTTGTATATTCCAATGATGGGCTTCCTCAAAATGCCCTAGGTCTTCGTGAGCAAGCGAGTTGGATGCACACCCACTTAGTTTCTTTTGTTGAGCTTTCACATACTTATAGCTCTAGTGCATCCGTTGCATGGCAATCCCTACTCACTCACATTGATATCTATTGATGGGCATCTCCATAGCCCGTTGATATGCCTAGTTGATGTGAGACTATCTTCCCCTCTTTTTTGTCTTCTCCACAACCACCATTCTATTCCACATATAGTGCTATATCCATGGCTCACGCTCATGTATTGCGTGAAGATTGAAAAAGTTTTGAAAATGTTAAAGTATGAAACAATTGCTTGACTTGTCATTGGGGTTGTGCATGATTTAAATATTTTGTGTGGTGAAGATAGAGCATAACCAAACTATATGATTTTGTAGGGATAACTTTCTTTGGCCATGTTATTTTGAGAAGACATAATTGCTTTGTTAGTATGCTTGAAGTGTTATTACTTTTATGTCAATATGAACTTTTGTCTTGAATCTTTCGAATCTGAATATTCATACCACAATTAAGAAGATTTGCATTGAAATTATGCCAAGTAGCACTCCGCATCAAAAATTCTCCTTTTATCATTTACCTACTCGAGGACGAGCAGGAATTAAGCTTGGGGATGCCTGATACGTCTCCAACGTATCTATAATTTTTGATTGCTCCATGTTATATTATCTACTGTTTTGGACTATAATGGGCTTTATTTTCCAGTTTTATATTATTTTTGGGACTAACCTATTAACCGGAGGCCCAGCCCAGAATTGTTGTTTTTTGCCTATTTCAGAGTTTCGGAGAAACAGAATATCAAACGGAGTCCAAACGGAATAAATCCTTCGGGAACGTGATTTTCTCACCGAACGCGATCCAGGAGACTTGGACCCTGCTCCAAGGAAAAAAAGAGGTGGTCACGAGGGTGGGGGGGCGCCCCCTACCTCGTGGGCCCCCTGTTGCTCCACCGACGTACTCCTTCCTCCTATATATACCTATGTACCCCCAAACGATCGGAGACGGAGCTAAAAACCTAATTCCACCGCTGCAACCTTCTGTATCCACGAGATCCCATCTTGGGGCCTGTTCCGGAGCTCCGCCGGAGAGGGTCGTCATCACGGAGGGCTTCTACATCATCATAGCCTCTACGATGAAGTGTGAGTAGTTTACCTCAGACCTTCGGGTCCATAGTTATTAGCTAGATGGCTTCTTCTCTCTTTTTGGATCTCAATACAATGTTCTCCCCCTCTCTTGTGGAGATCTATTTGATGTAATCTTCTTTTTGCGGTGTGTTTGTTGAGACCGATGAATTGTGTGTTTATGATCAAGTCTATCTATGAATAATATTTGAATCTTCTCTGCATTCTTTTATGTATGATTGGTTATCTTTGCAAGTCTCTTCAAACTATCAGTTTGGTTTGGCCTACTAGATTGGTTTTTCTTGCCATGGGAGAAGTGCTTAGCTTTGGGTGCAATCTTGCGGTGTCCTTTCCCAGTGACAGAAGGGGCAGCAAGGCACGTATTGTATTGTTGCCATCGAGGATAACAAGATGGGGTTTTTTTTATCATATTGCATGAAACTATCCCTCTACATCATGTCATCTTGCTTAAGGCGTTACTCTGTTTTTAACTTAATACTCTAGATGCATGCTGGATAGCGGTCGATGAGTGGACTAATAGTAGTAGATGCAGGCAGGAGTCGGTCTACTTGTCACGGACGTGATGCCTATATACATGATCATACCTAGATATTCTCATAACTATGCTCAATTCTGTCAATTGCTCAATAGTAATTTGTTCACCCACCATAGAATATTTATGCTCTTGAGATAAGCCACTAGTGAAACATATGGCCCCGGGGTCTATTCTCATCATATCAATCTCCATCACTTTATTATTGCTTTGCTTTTTTACTTTGCCTTTTACTTTTCACTTTGCATCTCTATATCAAAAATACCAAAAATATTATCTATCATCTCTATCAGATCTCACTCTCATAAGTGACCGTGAAGGGATTGACAACCCCTAATCGCGTTGGTTGCGAGGAGCTATTGTTTTTGTGTAGGTACGAGGGACTTGCGTGTAGCCTCCTACTGGATTGATACCTTGGTTCTCAAAAACTGAGGGAAATACTTATGCTACTTTGCTGCATCATCCTCTCCTCTTCGGGGAAATCCAACGCAATGCTCAAGAGGTAGCAGGCTGACAGAATACAACACGCTGGATCTTCAGTCATAGATGCATCCAATAGCTCTAGTGCTCGGACTGCATCGTCCGAGAGCACTTCCCCATAATCACCAACCTCAATGGTGAGGAGCTGGGCAGAGCGCTTGCACTGATGCTCGCGGGAGTACTTCTCCCCACAATGGAAACTGAGCCCGTTCTAACGCCTGTAATCGCATGACTAACGCTCTCTGCTGAAATCATTAGTGGTTGGCTTGGGTGCGGCATTTGGGCACAGTGCGGGTGCCGCGGGCAGTGAAGGTGGAGGCGGTGGTGGTCGACCGGGCTGCGGTGTTGTGAAAGGCAGAGGAGCTGGCCTGCTTGGGGGTACATGTCACGGATGGGCACGTTGATGTTCTGGTTCTTCTTCCTGAATTCGGGCAAAAACTGTTGCTCTTGTGATAGTTGTCGGTGCTTGGATGCGCACGGCTGCACGCAGTTCATCCTTGAGGCCCACCAAAAATTGTGTGACAAAGCACTTGGGACTGAGTGTTGCAACCAATGCGAGCAAATTGTACATATAAACCTCGAATTGTTGTCGGTACTCCACCACACTGCATATTTGTCGCAACTGCAGAAGGTTGTGCATCATGGACTCAAATTCCTCTGGTCCGAACTCCTCCTTGGGTGCTCTTCTAAACATCTCCCAATTGAGAACCGGATTCTGTTAACGGAACGTGCGGAGCCACAGTGCGGTGTGTCCTTCCACATAGAGTGCTCCCATGGCTACCGAACTGTTTTGTGGCACTCGGTACAGTTCGAAATAGGCCAGACAATGATTGAGCCAGACACACGGACACTCGTCGTTGAAGCGGGGGAAATTGTGTTTCGGTGGCTTGGTGAAGAAATCCTCTCGAGGTTGTTGCTGGTGATAGCGGTCGGTTTGCCACTAGTGCTGATTGAGGCAGTTGAGGAGCGGTGGCCCGTCGTTCGCCAGCCGCGCGAACTGTTGATTGCTGGCCAACGCTTATGGAATAGGCAATGCGCTCGGGGAAGGTACGGTATGCTAGGCTGGTGGAGGTGGAGGGGCACGTGCTGCTGGGGCCCTTCCTTGGACGCTGGCGCGTGGAGCGCCACCGTAGACGGGTTGTGGACGGTCGAACATGGGAAAGGAGATGTCGAGGCCGAGGGAGAGGTAACCTTGCGGACGTCATCCACATCGGCCTGGGTGAGGCCGATCTGCTTCGAGAGACTCTTTAATTCATAGGAGACTTGGCTGTTGAAGGCGGCCTGCACCTCGGTGCGCTTCCCCGCCTCCACCTTCTCCTCGTCGAAGCGCTCGAGCTGCTTCTCCATGAGGGCCGTGAGGTTGGACGTCTGGTTCTCCATGGCAGCCATGAGGTGCCATGTCTGCGCAGAAGCCTTGGACGACACAGTTGCTCCTGCTCTGAGCAAATCGAACCCTGCACAGGATTTCGTGCGAATTCACCAAAGTGAATCTGCACCTGATGCAGTGGATGTTACCGATTTACCAAGAGCATATGGGGGCGCGGAGGCGCGGATCAGCAGCGGAGGAGAAAAATTTGTGGCCTCTGATACCAATTGTGACGACCCAAACTGTTGTAGAGTGGAACCCTAGGTGAAGATCTTTCACGAATTGGAGGGGGAATTCCCAAGAACAAGATGAACACAAGAGGGAAAACAAGAGGGAAAACAAGAGGAACACTCAAGAACAAGTCCAATCACACATCCACTAGACCAACAAACACATAAGATCCACAAGGTACATGAACAATCAAAGGGAAACAAGATACATGGTAGAGTTCATCCCAAATCCTATGAAGGAGATGAGAGCTTGATGATCCTATGATGGGGATCCTTCTCCAAGAGGAGGCATTGGTATCCACAAGTGGATCTTCTCCCTTAGGAGGTCATGATCTCCATGAGGAGGAAGATGAGCAAAGCTCTCTCTTTGTCTATCAAATACTTTGTTGTCCTCTAAATGAGCTAGGGAAGGGGTATATATAGTCTAGGGACCCAATAAGAGGAGAAGGGGGGATACATGGGTAAAAACCCAAAAAGGCACGCAGGCCCTCAGAGTGGACCGGGCACCCGGGGGCAAACCGGCCGGGCACCCGGCCCGGTCAGGGCCATCGCCCGGGGGTGGCTGAAGGGGGACCGGGCACCCGGGGGTTGACTGCCCGGGCACCCGGGGGTGGCAGATGGCGCCCAGGTGAGGAGGGGCCTGGCACCCGGGGTCGAAGGTGCGGGCACCCGGGCCGGCGGCCTGTGGCTGGGCGGGCGGCCGGGCACCCGGGGCCTTAGGGCCGGGCACCCAGGGTGGCCTGGGCGGTGGCTGGGCCATGTGAGGCCGGGCACCCGGGGCTGGCTGGGAGCAGCGCCAGGAGGGGCCGGGCCTCCGGGGCCAAAGTGCCCAGGCACCCGGAGTGTCCAGAGCCTCTCCTTCTTCTCTCTTCTTGTTGTCTCCTCCTTCTCCATGGTTGCTTGAATCTCCGTCCTCGCATCCTCCCGGTCTTATCCTTGGTACCTAACAATGCACAACGTTTCTATTTGAGGTAGGACCCGACTCTCATATGAAACCGAATGGAGTTTGAAGAGGAAGGAGTCAACCTCGGTTTCGGTGGCACGTGCGTGTGCTCTTGTCATCGGTCTTTTCCATCCTTGCGGTGGTGGTGTGACGTCCATGGTGATGGTCGAGGGATGCTCCGCATCATCTCCCCCCCCCCCTTGGGAGAGATCCGTCCACGGATCATGATCTTCATCACCATGGTAACGAGATGGCGTCGCCATGTAGAAGTGGACAACCACCAAGCACTTGTCATGTGCAAGCTCGCAATGGCCACTCTCCAATGTCGCACCGTCTTGTAGTTCCTTCAAAAGGAGCAAAGATAACAAGCACTTGGAAAAACAAATGTGGTTGGCATTAAAGTAAAACCAAGCATTCAAGAGGTGATTCACCCAACAAGTGTTGTCATCAAGTATAGCATATGGTTTGACAAAGTAGAGTGGCATAGCATGTAAGAACATAAATTGAGCACAAGCAAAGACATCATGGAAACAATCATGGAAATGTGAGGTAGCGATGCAAATATGTTGGACAAGATAACAAGCATCGACCTTAAGATCATAGCAAACATGCATAAAGCGCTCGACAAATGGTCTATGGTAGGCATAAGAGTCATTCACAACACCAAAAGAAATGAAATGTCTAAACACATGGGGCAAGTGCAAGACAATCCAAGCATAATGTGCATATGGTGTGGTGAAGAAAGTGAGGCACTCAACACAAATGATATAGCAATTTTGGAACATGTGTGAGGCAATCAAGTTGTGCAAACTAGTGGAGCGAAGATGCAACACACTAGAGGAAATCATGGAAATCATGGCAATCATATCATGGCAAACTAGTGGAGCATTGCATATCTTTCGTTTGTGTCTCTTTTGTGTAGGTACCCATGAATTCCTCTAGTGTATGTGCATGTGTATGTGCATGTTTGAGTTAAATGATGTGTATGTGCATGTGTGAGTTAGCATGTGTGAGTACCCATGAATATCTCCATCATGATGTGTATGTGCATGTGTGAGTTAGCACAAGATATGCAATGCTCGAAGAAATTTGATGCATGGTAAAAGAACATGTCATCCATCATGAAAGAATAGTTATTGTGTATGACACGATGGGGATGCAAATTTAACATACACGTATATGGCACATCAATAGCATGTTTATTCATGGGGAGCATATGGTGCACACAAGTAGTGGGATCATGCAATGGATAGGATGAATCAAAATATCCTAAAATGTATGAGGAAACTATGGAGTCTCCTCATGAACAATATTGGCAACATCATATGGAGAAATGGACAACATCCAAAACAATGCATATCCGAAGCTAGGTGGTCATGGCATGGCATATGAGATAAATGATGCAAAGGAAGCATATCAATATCATCACAAGAAAAACAAATTCCAATAACCATGGGCTTGTCATCTATGCCATAAGTGCAAATAGGATTAATTTTAATGGCATATGCATAGTCACTACGATGAGATTGCAAATATGACATATTGTTGATCTCATGCATAGCATATGACAAGTCAAGCGGATTGTCAAACATGATGTGACCTAGAGAATTGTCACAAGAAATCCTATGTAACATGGCATCACAACTAGGCAAATCAACATGCTCATCATCATATTCATCATAAAGTGGTAAGTCATGACATGAGGAAGTCGCACTAGCATGAAGCATGGGAATAGGTGGATCAACATCATGCAAGCAATCAATGTCAAGAATGTCCACTAGTGGGACAAGAGCATCACCTTCACCTATGTTACCTTGTTCATTCCCCTCAAGTCGGGTAGGTGAGGTGGCAAAGACCAAATGGTGGTCATCATCTTCATCTTGATGGAACCATGTGGGGGTGCATCATATTCCACCATGGCCATCGTCTTGTCCATAGGAAGGATGAAGTCGTCGCGGATCGGCGCATCATCATATATGGGACCTAGCACCAAATGAGAAGACACAATAGAGGAAGAGGTTAAGTTGTTAGAAATCGAAATGGCCTCATGTTCCATATCAACTTCCTCACTCTCTCTATGTGGTGGTGGCTCACTCACTCCCTCAAGGTAGGTGCACTCAATGTCACATATGGTGGAGTCACTCATCTCACTCAAGTGGTGGGGGGTGTGGCTCTCCTCACATGGGAATTGTGGCAACTCATTATATATGGGGCTAGTGGTGAAGTCACTCTCACTCTCAATATGGTGGCTAAAATCACTCAAGTCATCATACGTCGCCGTGGTCGAAGGGAAAATCCCATGCTCAACCATCTCGTCGTCGTCGCCGTGGATGAAGGCCGAAGATGGCACATCATCGCTCTTGTCGTGGATGAAGGCCGAAGATGGCACATCATCGCTCTCGTCATGGATGAAGGCCGAAGATGGCACATCATCACTCCCCACCATGACCGAAGGGAAAATCCCATGCTCGATCATCTTCCTTGATGGGCTTCCGAAGATGGAAGTGTCGCCCTTGCTCGTAGGTGATCGCCTTGTACTTGATGATGTCGAAGTAGGCGTACTCGTGGGAAGTAGGCGAAGATGCCGTACGTCCGAAGGCGAAGATGCCTTGAGAACACTTGGCGAAGATGCCGAAGTAGTCGAAGTAGTTGGAGCTCCGTCTTGGTGGTGCTTGTCTCGCGGTCTTCTCTTGTTCTCATGAAGTTTGGTCGTAGCTTGATGTAGAGCTTTTTGGGACTTGTAGGTGTACGCATCGCGAGCATCGTCATCATGATGGTGTTGTAGTGCTTGAGCTCGATGACGTTCCGAACATTGGCCACTTGAGCGTCGCCGCCTTGAAGATGACGAAGGGGAAGAAGACTTGTAGTTGGCCAACATGTCGCGTACTTGATCCCTTTGTTCTGCCAACTTGGTGTCGATGTAGTCCCTTGTCCTTGCTTCGTTTTGGGGAATGTCGATGGCGAGTCGCTCGATGCTTTGCCTTGCTCGTTGTAGCCCAAAGATGGACGTTTTGGTGATGTAGTTGTTCGCGTTGTCATTGTCGTGAAAGACCGGAGATGAAATGCCTTGCCTGTCCATCACAAGACTCGAGTAGAGGTGAGTAGGAAATGAGATAAACAATACCAAGTTACCTTTTCCCAAAGTTGAGGATGTATCCTGTTTCACTCAATGTGAGATGAAAGAATAGTGGAATTGGTACCGGACTTGTTCACTCACACCTATCAAGTAAAGCTTATAGTGGAGCTCGGTGAGGATAGTGGCACAAAAATTTGATGCAAAATGTTAGCAAGAGTCAATAATGTTGGAAAAGATTCACAAATTCGCAAATGAAACAAGTAGACCAATAGCAATATGTGGCACACGGAAACACACACACGGATAGATAGATGGGGTCGTGCAACCAAGGAATGAGCACAAAATGTGGAATCCACGGAAAACGCTCGTGTTGCACAACTCAAGAGAGACACTAGCATGATTGCTCAATAGGCGGATACGACACTTGTGCACAACCTATAAGATGCAAAATGTATGAGCTTTCTATCCCAAGTATGCTATGTGTATGATGTTCCGGTGTTTCGCACACGATGATCCAAGATGATCAATATGGTAGTATGGTATGCAATGTGGCAATGCTATGGCTCTTGCTCACAAGCTTCTTTGCTCTCTTTTCTTTTGCTTAAAAGCTTATTCTCTTTTTTTGTATGGCCACTTATGCGAAATGCACAAACCAAGATAGCAATTTTGTATATGCGGGAACAATCTTTTGACACAAGTGATGATAGCAAGATGATACCAATATGATATGGTATGTATGCAATGGGGGGTACGGATCACTAATGTGCACAAGTAACGTTGCCGGCAATACTCAAAGGCTAGTCTCGATAGGAAAGTGACGCAAAATGGGCTAAGGGGTTAACAATGTAATGGCAAGAATGTACAATGAAGGGATACACGATACCAAGGTGCAATGAAGGGATACACGATACCAAGGTGATATGGAGGTTACCGTTCTTGCTTACGGTTAGGGTGTCAAAATGGTGAAGTGGTTGATGTCGATGGCGACCTCGTGGCGATGATGAGTGGCGGTGTTCTTGATGTAGACACCAAGATGATGTAGACCCGTCCCTAAGTAGATGAAACACCTTAGGAAATGGTAAAAAACCGCAAAATCAAAATCTCCAAAGGCAAATGTCAAATGGTGGTAGCGGAATGTGTTGGAGGTTCCCGAGTTAGCTATGCGGAAGTGGTGGTGGTGGTTGATGATGAAGCAACCGCCCCTAAGTAGCCGAAACACCTTAGGAGACTCAAGTCACCACTCAAGCAACCACAAATGCTATATGGAGCAAAAATGGGTTAGGTTGCGGAAAGTTATGGTGGTTTGCGTGGATGATATGGTGGATGGCCTATGCAAAGATGCCAAAATGCCAATTTTTTTATGGAGTCAAATGGTGATGGAACCTATCTAGATGGATGGGGGATGTCAATAGCTACTCAACGAGCTAAAGAACGCGAAAATCGGACTCCGGGAGCAAAAGTTATGGCCGAAAACGTAAAGTGCACGCGGCTGAAACTGGGAGGTGCGGGCACTCGGGGTTTGGGGGTGCGGGTGCCCGGGGTGGGCTGGGGCAAACAGCCCGGGGGTGTGGGCACCCGGGGTTTGGGGTGCGGACACCCAGCGTGGTCAGTGGGGGTGCACGGGGGGTCCGGGTACACGGGGGGTCCGGGTGCCCGGGGTTTAAGGTCCGGGTGCCCGAGGGTGTCGGATTTGGGCGGAAATTCATGAGAAGATGCAAGAAATTGGGGGATTTTGTGGAGGGAAAGGTGGATATGGATGGGGGAATGCTAGATCCACTCGAAACTAAGCAAATCCATGGATCAAATCCAACAAAACCTCATCAAACCAACAAATCACAAAAAAAATTGGGGCTATTTTTGGTGGGGAATTTTCGAATTTGGGGAAGAACACAACAAAATTAGGCTAGAGAACAAGAAGGGGGGCTCCAATTTCGTGAGAAACCATGGCTCATGATACCAAGATGTTGTAGAGTGGAACCCTAGGTGAAGATCTTTCATGAATTGGAGGGGGAATCCCCAAGAACAAGATGAACACAAGAGGGAAAACAAGAGGAACACCCAAGAACAAGTCCAATCACACATCCACTAGACCAACAAACACACAAGATCCACAAGGTACATGAACAATCAAAGGGAAACAAGATATATGGTAGAGTTCATCCCAAATCCTATGAAGGAGATGAGGGCTTGATGATCCTATGATGGGGATCCTTCTCCAAGAGGAGGCCTTGGTATCCACAAGTGGATCTTCTCCCTTAGGAGGTCATGATCTCCATGAGGAGGAAGATGAGCAAAGCTCTCTCTTTGTATATCAAATACAATGTTATCCTCTAAATGAGCTAGGGAAGGGGTATATATAGTCTAGGGACCAATAAGAGGAGAAGGGGGATACATGGGTAAAAACCCAAAAAGGCACGCAGGCCCTCGGAGTGGACCGGGCACCCGGGGGCAAACCGGTCGAGCACCCGGACTGGTCAGGGCCATCGCCTGGGGGTGGCTGAAGGGGGACCGGGCACCCAGGGGTTGACAGCCCGGGCACCCGGGGGTGGCAGATGGCGCCCAAGTGAGGAGGGGCTGGGCACCCGGGCCGGCGGCCTGTGGCTGGGCGGGCGGCCGGGCACCCAGGGCCTTAGGGCTGGGCATCCGGGGTGGCCTGGGCGATGGCTGGGCCATGTGAGGCCGGGCACCTGGGGCCTTGGGCTGGGCACCCGGGGCTGGCTGGGAGCAGCGCCAGGAGGGGCCGGGCCTCCGGGGCCAAAGTGCCCGGGCACCCGGAGTGTCCAGAGCCTCTCCTTCTTCTCTCTTCTCGTTCTCTCCTCCTTCTCCATGGTTGCCAGAATCTCCGTCCTCGCATCCTCCCGGTCATCTCCTTGGTACCTAACAAGGCACAACGTTTCTATTTGAGGTAGGACCCGGCTCTCATATGAAACAGAATGGAGTTTGAGGAGGAAGGAGTCAACCTCGGTTTCGGTGGCACGTGCATGTGCTCTTGTCATCGGTCTTCTCCGTCCTTGCGGTGGTGGTGTGACGTCCATGGTGATGGTCGAGGTATGCTCCGCATCACAAACCCTAGGAAAGGGGATCAACCGCATAGGAGGAAAGGAATGGGATGAGGTGAGGAGCAAGAGAGGAGAGGTAGACGAAGCAGGTGAGAATGAATTCAGAGACATCTCATTTCCTGCCTCTCTGTTCAGCCCGACAGGGTTAAGTACATCACGTTAGTTCCAGGCCACATGTGGCCCAACACAACCCAGGCCTACGGCCCACTTGCTCTCTCCTACAACATGTCCACTGATACCTCTGTATCAGGTGTTACTATTTTCCCCCTTGAGTGGCAGCTTCTTCTTCCTCCCAGCACGGCGCCATGGGGTAACGGTGGTGAAGAATGTTGTAATCTTCCCAGGTGACAAACTCCGGAGATAGCAAGGACCATTGGACGCGGACTTGGACGACGGTGTTGCTGCCTTTCTTAACCATGCGGAGGTCGATGATGACGATCAGCTGGAGCAGAGAACCGGTGAGGTCTGGCATGTGAGGAAGCTCGGAGAACACCGGCGAGTAGTCAGGTGTATAAGGCTTGAGCTGGGAGACGTGGAAGACCGGATGAATGTGATATTCCTCTCGCATCTTGAGCTTGTATGTCGTGGCACCAATCCGCTGCACAATGTCGAATGGGCCGAAGAAGTTTTACGCGAGCTTGGGGCATGGGCGGTTGGCCACCGTCGACTTCACATATGGCTGAAGCTTCAGTAGGACCTGCTCGCCCACCATAAATGTGCGCTCTAATCTGTTCTTATCAGCCTTTTGCTTGAATCTGTTTTGTGCACGAGAGAGTTGAGCGCGCAGTCTATTGTTGTGGGCTGCCCAATCTAGATCATCTCCCCCTTCTGCTAGTAGCTTGGCTGCAATGGAGGGAAGTCCTCCCAGATTTGGTTCGTGGTCATAGAGGGCTTGGAACGGAGATGTGTCCAGCGAAGAGTGATGAGTGGTGTTATACCAGAATTCCACCGTCGGCAGCCACTTGCGCCATTGCTTGGGTGTGTCGTGTACTGCACATCACAAGTACATCTCCAAGCATTGGTTGACACGCTCGCTTTGACCATCCGTTTGTGGGTGGTACACCGTCGAGTAGCTGAGCTTGGTGTCGGCTGCATCTAGAAGTGCATGCCACATGTTGCTGGTGTAGATGGGATCACGACCAGAAACGATCGAAGGAGGCACGCCGTGCAGCTTGATCACGTTGTCCCAGAAGGCGCGGGTGTCGGTGGCCGCCGTGAAGGGGTGGCGAAGTGGCACGAAGTGCGCATACTTGGTGAAGCGGCCGCCGACGACCTTGATGACTTGGTAGCCCTCCGACGCCGGCAGGCCTTCCACGAAATCCATCGTGAGATCATGCCAGGACTCCTTGGGCACAGGTAGCGGCTGCAGCAAGCCAGGGGTCCTCAGGTGCTCGTGCTTCGCATGCTGACACACGTCGCACTGGTGTACGAAGTATCGTCCACGGCTTGTTTGAGGCCGCCAGGCAAAGTGCTCCTTCACTCTTTGGTTGGTGGCGGTTGTTGGAAATACGCACTAGAGGCAATAATAAAATGGTTATTATTATATTTCCTTGTTCATGATAATTGTCTATCATTCATGCTATAATTGTATTAATCGGAAACCGTAATACATGTGTGAATACATAGGCCACAAGATGTCCCTAGTGAGCCTTTAGTTGACTAGCTCGTTGATCAGTAGATGGTTATGGTTTCCTGACCATGGACATTAGATGTCGTTGATAACGAGATCAAATCATTAGGAGAATGATGTGATGGGGAAGACCCAATCCTAAGCATAGCACAAGATCGTGTAGTTCGTTTTCTATAGCTTTTCTAATGTCAAGTATCATTTCCTTAGACCATGAGATTGTGCAACTCCCGGATGCTGTAGGAGTGCTTTGGGTGTATCAAACGTCACAACATAACCGGGTGACTATAAAGGTGCACTACAGGTATCTCCAAAAGTGTGTGTTGGGTTGGCACGAATCGAGATTGGGATTTGTCACACCGTATGACGCAGAGGTATCTCTAGGCCCACTCGGTAATGCATCATCATAATGAGCTCAATGTGACTAAGGAGTTAGCCACGGGATCATGTGTTACGGAACGAGTAAAGAGACTTGCCAGTAACGAGATTGAACAAGGTATAGGGATACCGACAATCGAATCTCGAGCAAGTAACATACAGGTGGACAAAGGGAATTGTATACGGGATTGATTGAATCCCCGACATCGTGGTTCATCCGATGAGATCATCATGGAACATGTGGGAGCCAATATGGGTATCCAGATCCTGCTATTGTTTATTGGCCGGAGAGGTGTCTCTGTCATGTCTGCATGGTTCCCGAACCCGTAGGGTCTACACACTTAAGGTTCGGTAACGCTAGAGTTGTTATGGGAAATTGTATGTGGTTACCAAAAGTTGTTCGAAGTCCTGGATGAGATACCGGACGTCACGAGGTGTTCCGGAATAGTCTGGAGGTGAAGAATTATATACATACAGTTTCGGTCGCCGGAATAGTTTCGGGGTTATCGGTATTGTACCGGGACCACCGAAAGGTGTCCGGGGATTCACCGGGTGGGGCCATGATAACCCACAAGTATAGGGGATCGCAACAGTTTTCGAGGGTAGAGTATTCAACCCAAATTTATTGATTCGACACAAGGGGAGCCAAAAAATATTCTCAAGTATTAGCAGTTGAGTTGTCAGTTCAACCACACCTGGATAACTTAGTATCTGCAGCAAAGTATTTAGTAGCAAAGTAGTATGATAGTAATGGTAACGGTAGCAAAAGTAATATTTTTGGGTTTTGTAATGATTGTAATAGTAGCAACGGAAAACTAAATAAGCGAAGAACAATATATGAAAAGCTCGTAGGCATTGGATCGGTGATGGAGAATTATGACGGATGCGGTTCATCATGTAACAGTCATAACATAGGGTGACACAGAACTAGCTCCAAATCATCAATGTAATGTAGGCATGTATTCCGAATATAGTCATACGTGCTTATGGAAAAGAACTTGCATGACATCTTTTGTCCTACCCTCCCGTGGTAGCGGGGTCCTAATGGAAACTAAGGGATATTAAGGCCTCCTTTTAATAGAGTACCGGACCAAAGCATTAACACATAGTGAATACATGAACTCCTCAAACTACGGTCATCACCGGGAGTGGTCCCGATTATTGTCACTTCGGGGTTGCCGGATCATAACACATAGTAGGTGACTATAGACTTGCAAGATAGGATCAAGAACTCACATATATTCATGAAAACATAATAGGTTCAGATCTGAAATCATGGCACTCGGGCCCTAGTGACAAGCATTAAGCATAGCAAAGTCATAGCAACATCAATCTCAGAACATAGTGGATACTAGGGATCAAACCCTAACAAAACTAACTCGATTACATCATAGATCTCATCCAACCAATCACCGTCCAGCAAGCCTACGATGGAATTACTCATGCACGGCGGTGAGCATCATGAAATTGGTGATGGAGGATGGTTGATGATGACGATGGCAACGGATTCCCCTCTCCGAAGCCCCGAACCAACTCCATATCAGCCCTCCCGAGAGAGTTTAGGGCTTGGCGGAGGCTCCGTATCGTAAAACGCGATGAATCTTTCTCTCTGATTTTTTTCTCCCCAAACACGAATATATGGAGTTGGAGTTGAGGTCGGTGGAGCTCAAGGGGGCCCACGAGGCAGGGGGTGCGCCCCCCACCCTCGTGGAAAGGGTGTGGGCCCCCTGGCCTTGATTCTTTTGCCAATATTTTTTATTATTTCCAAAAATAATCTCCGTGAAGTTCTAGGTCATTCCGAGAACTTTTGTTTCTGCACATAAATAACACCATGGCAATTCTGCTGAAAACAGCGCCAGTCCGGGTTAGTTCCATACTTCCATTCAAATCATGCAAGTTAGAGTCCAAAACAAGGGCAAAAGTGTTTGTAAAAGTAGATACGATGGAGACGTATCAACTCCCCCAAGCTTAAACCTTTGCTTGTCCTCAAGCAATTTAGTTGATAAACTGAAAGTGATAAAGAAAAACTTTTACAAACTATGTTTGCTCATGTTGTTGTAAATATGTAAAGCCAGCATTCAAGTTTTCAGCAAAGATTATGACTAACCATATTCACAATAACAGTTAGGTCTCATGTTTACTCATATCAATGGCATAATCAACTAGCGAGCAATAATAATAAATCTCGGATGACAACACTTTCTCAAAACAATCATGATATGATATAACAAGATGGTATCTCGCTAGCCCTTTCTGAGACCGCAAAACATAAATGCAGAGCACCTTTAAAGACCAAGGACTAACTAAACATTGTAATTCATGGTAAAAGAGATCCAGTCATAGTCATACCCAATATAAATTAACAGTAATGGATGCAAATGACAGTGGTGCTCTCCAGCTGGTGCTTTTTAATAAGAGGGTGATGACTCAACATAAAAGTAAATAGATAGGCCCTTCGCAGAGGGAAGCAGGGATTTGTAGAGGTGCCAGAGCTCGATTTTTGAAATAGAGATAAATAATATTTTGAGCGGTATACTTTCATTGTCAACATAACAACCAATAGATGGTGATATATTCCATGCTACACACATTATAGGCGGTTCCCAAAGAGAATGGTAAAGTTTATACTCCCCTCCACCAACAAGCATCAATCCATGGCTTGCTCGAAACAACGAGTGCCTCCAACTAACAACAGTCCCGGGGGAGTTTTGTTTGCAATTATTTTGATTTGATTTGCATAAAGCATGGGACTGGGCATCCCGGTGACCAGCCATTTTCTCGTGAGTGAGGAGCGGAGTCCACTCCTCTTGAGAATAACCCGCCTAACATGGAAGATACGGACAACCCTAGTTGATACATGAGCTATTCGAGCATACAAAACAGAATTTCATTTGAAGGTTTAGATTTTGGCACATACAAACTTACTTGGAACGACAGGTAGATACCGCATATAGGAAGGTATGGTGGACTCATCTGGAATAACTTTGGGGTTTAAGGGATTGGATGCACAAGCAGTATTCCCGCTTAGTACAAGTGAAGGCTAGCAAAAGACTGGGAAGCGAACAACTAGAGAGCGACAACAGTCATGAACATGCATTAAAATTAATGAACATTGAGTGCAAGCATGAGTAGGATATAATCCACCATGAACATAAATATCGTGAAGGCTATGTTGATTTTGTTTCAACTACATGTGTGAACATGTGCCAAGTGGAGTCACTTGAATCATTCAAAGGAGGATACCACCTCATTATACCACATCACAACCATTTTAATAGCATGTTGGCACGCAAGGTAAACCATTATAAACTCCCAGCTAATTAAGCATGGCATAAGCAACTATAATCTCTAATTGTCATTGCAAACATGTTTATTCATAATAGGCGGAATTACGAACGATGAACTAATCATATTTACAAAAACAAGAGAGGTCAAGTTCATACCAGCTTCTCTCATCTCAATCAGTCCATCATATATCGTCATAATTGCCTTTCACTTGCACGACCGAATGATGTGAATAATAATAAGAGCGCGCGTGCATTGGACTAAGCTGGAATCTGCAAGCATTCAATAAACAGGAGAAGACAAGGCAATATGGGCTCTTGGTTAAATCAACAATAATGCATATAAGAGCCACTTCAACATTTTTATCATGGTCTTCTCCTATCGACCCCCAAGGAAAAGAAAGGAAAATAAAATTATTTACACGGGAAAGCTCCCAACAAGCAAAAGAAGAACAGGAAATCTTTTTGGGTTTTCTTTTTAATTACTACTACTACAAGCAAGAAAGTAAACTAGCTAAAAAGCTACAACTAAATTTTTTTTGGTTTTTCTTAAGGTTTTTCAAACACACAAGAACAAAGCAGGAAAAATAAAATAAACTAGCATGGATAGTACAATGAAAAAGTATGAGCACCGACAACTAGCATGAGTGTGTGAACATAAATGTAGTGTCGGTGAGAAATATGTACTCCCCCAAGCTTAGGCTTTTGGCCTAAGTTGGTCTATTGCCACGGCTGGCCTGGCGTATATCCATAGTTATAGTTGGGGTCATACTGAGATGCAGCAGTTATTGCATCGTGGGCTGCAGCTTGGAGGCGGGCTATCTCAACCCTCCTCTCGTACTCGTTCGCCTCCTCCCTAGTTATGAAGTGTCTCCCTTTCGCCTTCTCACAAAGGAGTCAGTGAGATAGTGGTACTGAAGGCACTTATCTGCCTCGAAGCTCACAAGATCAGTGTTACGCACATATGCGTTAAATTCTTCCTTGATTCCTGCTGGATCCATAAAATCTTCTGAAGGCCATTCACAAGCCCGCACTTGAGCTTCTCTCGGTGGTTCATCATCAGCATCGCGCATTGCGAGCCTGGGTCCTTGCTTCCTTGAAGAACCACCTTGGTACATTTTCCTAGACATATCTCTTCCTCTGAAAAATTCTGAAAATTTTAGTAACTTCAAAATAAAAGTAAACAAACTCAATAAAATTGATAGCAACTACTCCTACAAGTGCCTAGAGACTATATCATGCATTAGAACTACTTGGGACCATACAAATTTGGCATGCAAGCTCAAGAACATGGTCACCTAGGCAGCAAAAATTTGCAATGAATAAAGCACTATAACAAAAACTAATTGGACCATTGGAGGAGTCACATACCAAGGAACAATCCCCCAAAGCAGTTTTGTGAGAGGTGCTTTGAGCTAGGAGATCGAAAATCGCAGCAAAATGAGCTAGAACTCGTGCTTGAGCTGGTTGGTGATTTTTTTGGGAGGAAGAAGAAGTGTGTGGTGGCTGGAATAAGTGGAGGGGAGCCACTATGGGCCCACGAGGCAGGGGGCGCGCCTAGGGGGTGGGCGCGCCCTGGACCCTCGTGGCCAGGTGCTTGCTCCCCCTGCTGTGTTCTCAGTGCCAGATATTCTCAAATATTCTAGAAAAAATCATATTTGAATTTCGGGGCATTTGGAGAACTTTTATTTTCGGGGTATTTTTTATTGCACGGATAATTCAGAAAACAGACAAAAAAATACTAATTTTACTTCATTTCAACTAAATAACAGAAAGTAAAAGGAGGGTACAGAAGGTTGTGCTTTCTAACTTCATCCATCGCATGCTCATCAAAAGGAATCCACTAACAAGGTTGATCAGGTCTTGTTAACAAACTCATTCAGAATAACATGGAACCGGAGAAACTTCGAATAACACTATGTTACCTCAACGGGGATATGCACGTCCTGAATAATAAGAATATCATATCTCTTTTTGACAGTAGGAAGAGGAAATTCAAAACCTCCAAATATAATCGATGGAATTTTTCCAATAGAGTTGATACTATGAACTTGAGGTTGTTTCCTCGGAAAGTGTACCGTGTGCTCATTACCATTAACATGAAAAGTGACATTGCCTTTGTTGCAATCAATAACAGCCCCTGCAGTATTCAAAAAGGGTCTTCCAAGAATAATAGGCATACTATCGTCCTCGGGAATATCAAGAATAACAAAGTTCGTTAAAATAGTAACATTTGCAACCACAACAGGCACATCCTCACAAATACCGATAGGTATAGCAGTTGGTTTATAGGCCATTTGCAAAGATATTTTAGTAGGTGTCAACTTATTCAAGTCAAGTCTATGATATAAAGAGAGAGGCATAACACTAACACCGGCTCCAAGATCACATAAAGCAGTTTTAACATAGTTTCTTTTAATGGAGCATGGTATAGTGGGTACTCCTGGATCTCCTAACTTCTTAGGTATTCCACCCTTGAAAGTGTAATTAGCAAGCATGGTGGAAATTTCAGCTTCTGGTATCTTTCTTTTATTAGTAACAATTTCTTTCATATACTTAGCATAAGGGTTCATTTTGAGCATATCAGTTAATCGCATACGCAAAATGATAGGTCTAATCATTTCAGCAAAGCGCTCAAAATCCTCATCATCCTTTTTCTTGGATGGCTTAGGAGGAAAAGGCATGGGTTTCTGAACCCATGGCTCTCTTTCTTTACCATGCTTCCTAGCAACAAAGTCTCTCTTATCATAATGTTGATTCTTTGATTGTGGGTTATCAAGATCAACAGCAGGTTCAGTTTCTACATCATTATCATTGCTAGGTTGAGCATCATCATGAACATTATCACTAGGTTCATGTTCATTACCAGATTGTGTTTCAGCATCAGAAATAGAAATATCGTTGGGATTCTCAGGTGTGTCAGCAATAGGTTCACTAGAAGCATGCAAAGTCCTATCATTCTTCTTTTTCTTCCTCTTAGAAGGACTAGGTGCATCTACATTATTTCTCTGAGAATCTTGCTCAATTCTCTTAGGATGGCCTTCAGGATACAAAGGTTCCTGAGTCATTTTACCAGTTCTAGTAGCCACTCTAATAGCAAAATCATTATTCTTACTATTCAATTCATTGAGCAAATCATTCTGAGCTTTAAGTACTTGTTCTACTTGAGTGGTAACCATAGAAGCATGTTTACTAATGAGTTTAAGTTCACCTTTAACTCTAGACATATAATCACTCAAGTGTTCAATCATATAAGCATTGCGTTTTAATTCTCTACCAAAATAAGCATTGAAGTTTTCTTGCTTAACCATAAAGTCATCAAACTCATCTAAGCATTGGCTAGCAAACTTAGTAGGCGGGATTTTAGCTTTGTCATATCTATAGAGAGAATTTACCTTCACCGGGTTATCAAGACCTTGTGTTTCTTCAACAGGCGGTAAATTAAGACCATGTATTTCTTCAACAGGAGGTAAATTCTTAACATCTTCAGCTTTTATACCTTTTTCCTTCATAGATTTCTTTGCCTCTTGCATATCTTCAGGACTGAGAAATAGAACACCTCTTTTCTTTGGAGTTGGCTTAGGAGTTGGTTCAGGAAGTGTCCAATTATTTTCATTGGTCAACATATTATTCAATAGAATTTCAGCTTCAACTGGTGTTCTTTCCCTGAAAACACAACCAGCACAACTGTCCAGGTGGTCTCTGGAAGCATCGGTTAGTCCATTATAAAAGATATCAAGTATTTCATTTTTCTTAAGAGGATGATCTGGCAAAGCATTAAGTAATTGGAGAAGCCTCCCCCAAGCTTGTGGGAGACTCTCTTCTTCAATTTGCACAAAATTATATATATCCCTTAAAGCAGCTTGTTTCTTATGAGCAGGGGAATATTTAGCAGAGAAGTAATAAATCATATCCTGGGGACTACATACACAACCATGATCAAGAGAATTGAACCAAGTCTTAGCATCACCCTTTAATGAGAACGGAAATATTTTAAGGATATAATAGTAGCGAGTTTTCTCATCATTAGTGAACATGGTGGCTATATCATTTAATTTAGTAAGATGTGCCACAATAGTTTCAGATTCATAGCCATAGAAAGGATCAGATTCAACCAAAGTAATTATATCAGGGTCGACAGAGAATTCATAATCCTTATCGGTAACAAAGATAGGTGAAGTATCATAAGCAGGATCATATTTCATTATGGCATTCAAAGTTTTTTGTTTCAACTTAGCTAATAATTTCTTAAGATCACTCCTATCATTGCAAACAAGAAAGTCTCTAGCAGTTCCTTCATCCATAACATAGCCCTCAGGCACAACATGTAATTCATATTTAGGGGGAGAATCTTCATCATCGCTTTCATCAATATTATCAGTTTCAATAATTTCATTCTCTCTAGCCCTAGCAATTTGTTCATCAAGAAATTCACCTAGTGGCACAGTAGTATCAAGCATAGAAGTAGTTTCATCATAAGTATCATGCATAGCAGAAGTGGCATCATCAATAACATACGACATATCAGAATTAATAGCAGGAGCAGGTTTAGGTGTCGCAAGCTTACTCAAAACAGAAGGTGAATCAAGTGCAGAGCTAGATGGCAGTTCCTTACCTCCCCTCGTAGTTGAGGGGTAATTTTTTGTTTTAGCGTCTTTCAAGTTCTTCATAGTGACCAGCAGATATAAATCCCAAGTAACTCAAAGAATAGAGCTATGCTCCCCAACAACGGCGCCAGAAAATAGTCTTGATAACCCACAAGTATAGGGGATCGCAACAGTTTTCGAGGGTAGAGTATTCAACCCAAATTTATTGATTCGACACAAGGGGAGCCAAAGAATATTCTCAAGTATTAGCAGTTGAGTTGTCAGTTCAACCACACCTGGATAACTTAGTATCTGCAGCAAAGTATTTAGTAGCAAAGTAGTATGATAGTAATGGTAACGGTAGCAAAAGTAATATTTTTGGGTTTTGTAATGATTGTAACAGTAGCAACGGAAAACTAAATAAGCGAAGAACAATATATGAAAAGCTCGTAGGCATTGGATCGGTGATGGAGAATTATGACGGATGCGGTTCATCATGTAACAGTCATAACATAGGGTGACACAGAACTAGCTCCAAATCATCAATGTAATGTAGGCATGTATTCCGAATATAGTCATACGTGCTTATGGAAAAGAACTTGCATGACATCTTTTGTCCTACCCTCCCGTGGTAGCGGGGTCCTAATGGAAACTAAGGGATATTAAGGCCTCCTTTTAATAGAGTACCGGACCAAAGCATTAACACATAGTGAATACATGAACTCCTCAAACTACGGTCGTCACCGGGAGTGGTCCCGATTATTGTCACTTCGGGGTTGCTGGATCATAACACATAGTAGGTGACTATAGACTTGCAAGATAGGATCAAGAACTCACATATATCATGAAAACATAATAGGTTCAGATCTAAAATCATGGCACTCGGGCCCTAGTGACAAGCATTAAGCATAGCAAAGTCATAGCAACATCAATCTCAGAACATAGTGGATACTAGGCATGTAACGCCCTCGATGCGGCTATATCTCCTACGTGTCGAAGCACGACTTAGAGGCATAACCGCATTGAAAGCAATGTCGCAAGTGAGGTAATCTTCACACAACCCATGTAATACATAAGGGAAAGAGATACATAGTTGGCTTACAATCGCCACTTCACGCAATACATGAGTAAAGCATTACATCATACAAATACAATCAAGGTCCGACTACGGAACCAAAATAAAAGAAGACTACCCCAAATGCTACACAGATCCCCGATCGTCCCAACTGGGCTCCACTACTGATCAACTGAAACGAACAACACAATGAACAAGATCTTCATCGAGCTCCTCCTTGAGCTCGGGTGCGTCACCTGCACGGTTTCATCGGCACCTGCAAACTGGTTTTGGAAGTATTTGTGAGTCACGGGGACTCAGCAATCTCACACCCGCAAGATCAAGACTATTTAAGCTTATAGGAAGGGTAAAAGGTATGAGGTGGAGCTGCAGCAAGCGACTAGCATATATGGTGGCTAACATACGCAAATGAGAGCGAGAAGAGAAGGCAAAAGCACGGTCGAACAACTAAGATCAAGAAGTGATCCTGAAACTACTTACGTCAAGCATAACTCCAACACCGTGTTCACTTCCCGGACTCCGCCGAGAAGAGACCATCACGGTTACACCCGCGGTTGATGTATTTTAATTAAGATCAACTTCGGGTTTTCTACAACCGGACATTAACAAATTCCCATCTGCCACATAACCGCGGGCACGGCTTTCAAAAGTTCAAACCCTGCAGGGGTGTCCCAACTTAGCCCATTATAAGCTCTCGCGATCAACGAAGGATATTCCTTCTCCCCGGGAAGACCCGATCAGTCTCGGAATCCCGGCTACAAGACATTTCGACAATAATAAAACAAAACCAGCAAGACCTCCCGATGCGCCGACATCCTGATAGGAGCTGCACATATCTCGTTCTCAGGGCAACACCGGATGAGCAGTCCGTACAACTAAAACCAGACCACAAGTTTCCCCGAGGTGGCGCTGCAAGGGGCTCTAGTTCGGACCAACACTTAGACAAGCATTGGCCCGGGGGGGGGGCTAAAATAAAGATGACCCTCGGGCTGGCCGACCCAAGGGAAAGGGATAGGTGGTAGGCAAATGGTAAAACCAATGTTGGGCCTTGTTGGAGGAGTCTTATTCAAAGCGAACTATCAAGGGGGTCCCATAAATCACCCGACCACGTTAGGGACGCAAAATCCGGGAATATAACACCGGTATGACGGAAACTAGGGCGGCAAGAGTGGAACAAAACACCAGGCATAAGGCCGATCCTTCCACCCTTTACCAAGTATATAGATGCATTAATTAAATAAGATATATTGTGATATCCCAACAAGTAAACATGTTCCAATCAAGGAACAACATCTTCATGTTCCAACAAGGAACAAACTTCATCTTCACCTGCAACTAACAACGCTATAAGAGGGGCTGAGCAAAGCGGTAACATAGCCAAACAACGGTTTGCTAAGACAAGGTGGGTTAGAGGCTTGGTTTACCAATATGGGAGGCATGATAAGCAAGTGGTAGGTATCGCAGCATAGGCATAGCAAAAGAGCGAGCAACTAGCAAGCAAAGATAGAAGTGATTTCGAGGGTATGGTCATCTTGCCTGCAAGGTTCTCAGAGTAGTCGAAAGCTTGGTCCTCGTAAGCGTTCTCAACAGGTTCCTCGTTCACGTACTCGTCTCCCGGCTCTACCCAAGGCAAGAACACAAGCAAAGGGGACAAACATCAATCACTATGCAATGCGCAAGCAACATGATGCAAAACATGGCAAGATATGCGAGATGTGGTATGCAATGCATATGCGTGCTCCGGAAGGAAAAGATGAACAAGGCATAATCTTGGCAAACCAAGTATGCCACTGGAAAGGTGAGGTGATTTCGGTTGAAATCGATATAAAGATCACCGGAATCGGATGCACGGTTTGCAAATGACAAGCAAAACAAGAATGACAAGATTCTGCCATTAACAGCATGATGCTACATAGCAAGCAACAAGAAATTAAGCTACTGCACCCAAACGTACCAACAAAGCATATTACAGTGAACTACTCAAGATGCTTGACAAAAGATGAACACTGAGCTATGGCTAAATCACACCACAACAGGTTCAAACAAGCATGGCAAGAGTGCAAAAGAGAACAGGTTCACAGACTTTGTGAAAATAACAACATGCCAGAAATTAACATCAGGATGACATGTTTAGAGCAAGGAAACAACCTGCTAAAGGAACAGGACATAGCAAAATATGGCATGGCATAAATCTACTCAAAGCATTGAACAAAAATCCCTTAATGACTATGAGCCAAAAAGGACCAGAAAATATAAAAGCACCCATGTCAATTAAGCAAGTTTCGTTACAGTTTTCAGACTTAGCAGAAAACTGGACATGTCAAAAACAGATAACAAGTAGGCGTGTTTACGAGCTCGATGCACTCACTACAGAGCATTTCATGATAAAGTAATCATACACCCACCAAGAAGACATGGCATAGAAGCTAATAATGGCAAAAACAACATCATAGCATTCAAGGATCAACTACAACGAGCTTGGAAAAATCGAATACCGTGTAAACAATCTGCCAGGAAATATTTCATAGCAAAAGTAGAGCTCGATTGACTCAAGCTATGGCACTCCATAATTACAAACAAAGGCATGTATGGATAGAACAAATCCATATGTTCAAAACACCATTACTGATCATGCTCAAAAGAGGCATAGATCTCTATGAAACAACATGAACACATGGCATAAAAATAACAGCAGGGAATGACTTAGTGAAATTACCAAGTCTCTGAAATCAGCAACATTATGATCCCTAGTTTGCATGCTTGTGCTAGTCACCACAAAGATCACAAAAATACATGGCATACCCCCTGTAAAGATGGCATGGCATATTACAAAACACATGTAGGACTACAGTTCATAGGATGCACACATCAATCATGGCAAAAATGACAATAGTGCATGTTCTGCTGAGAATCTGAAACTAACATCACATAGCCCTCTTCTAACAGCATTTTAGGCATCAAGATGAGCTCAAATGAAAATGACGCAATGGAACAAAATGTAGACCACAATGAGATGAACATTTCGATATATAATGCTCGCAAAACGGAGCAGTATACGGAGAGTTATGGCATGATGAACAGGGGCACAAAATGATACAGAGAAAGGGACTTAGTGGAATTTTCACCTCCGCGAAAATTCAACGCGGGACGGGCTCGACCCGGGACGGAGGGATCCGGGATGCACCGTTTGGATCGGGGACGGATAGATCTCATCCACCCGCCCAGATCCGGCGACAAGGCAACCGGCAACGGCGGAGGAGGCGGCCGGCGGCGGGGTTCGCCGGCGAGGCCGCGGGAGCGGCGGAGGGGCGCCGGGGCGGGGCCGGTCGTGGGCGGCGCCCGAGGCGGATAGCGGCGGTGGCGGCAAGGTTTTTGTCCGGCGGCGCGAGGGGAGCGGGGCTAGGGTTAGGGTGCGAAATGATCTAGAATTTCGAGGGAGAGGGTATATTTATAGGTAGGAGGAGCTAGGAAGCTCCAAATGGAGTGTGGTTTTCGCCCACACGATCGTGATCGAACGACCGAGAACAAGGAGAGGGTTAGGATGGGTTTTGGGCCACTTTGGAGGGGTGTTGGGCTGCATTACAAAAGAGGTCTTTGCGGTTACCCGGTTAACCGTTCGAGTATCAAACGACCTCCGAATGACCCGAAACTTGACAGGCGGTCTATCGGTGCTATACCAAGGCCGCTTGGCAAACCTCGGTCCATCCCGAGAAAGTTTAATACCCACACACGAAAAGAGGCAAAAGGGGGCGCCGGGGAACATAGGAGTGCCGGATTGCAAAACGGACAACGGGAAAAATGCTCGGATGCATGAGACGAACACATATGCAAAATGAGATGCACATGATGACATGATATGAAATGCACGACAAGGACAAAATGCAAACTGAAGGGAAACCCAACCACGGAGGGAATATCATATCACATTGCCGAAAATGGCAAGAGTTGGAGTTAAAAATATGGCAAGTTACATCCGGGGTGTTACAACACTCCACCACTACGAGAGGATCTCGTCCCGAGATCTAGGATGGCACCGGAGAGAAACGGAAGAGGAAGAGAAAGGTAAAACCAAGTTTCTTCTTTAACAAATGAGTGAAACCAACAAACCTTGAGATTAAACAATTTAAAGAAGAGTACCATGGAGATGAACGTGATTGTGAACACTTTGTTAGCAAAGAGGAACAAGGAACAATACAAGAACCTTGTAGGTTGAAAGACATGAAACAAGGGCTTAGCGAATCAAAAGAATATGAAACCACACTGGTATAATGAGATAGCAAAGGAACAAGAATGACATAATTTGGACAGCACTCCGGCTGAAAAGAGAAGGAAAACTTGATAAGATGAAAAGAACTTGAAGAGATGACACAACACTCCGGTTAACTGGATAAGCACGAAAAGAACACGATCTTCACAATTCGAGATGATGAGCGAAGAGAGCAACATCACATTGCCTCCGAAAGAGAGAATAGAAGATAGATCATTGGAATAAAAGAATGTAGAAGGAAATGCCAATTTCTGCCACAAATGAGCTTGGAAAGCACCCTTGCAAGAAGGTTATAACGGAGTTGTTGGAAAACCAACAACGAAAAGAATAAGCTTGTAGTGGACTTATGGAAACATCTCAACATTATGAGTTGACACACGGCCACTAAAGGAAGCCATTGATTTGAGTGAGAGCGCCAAGGCGATGAAAAACTCCTTTCACCAAGAGGATAGGAGAAAACTTGGATCATTGATAAGCACCATAATAGCAACATTCCTTAGGGAAGGCTTTAGGTGAAACATGACACAAGATAAATCCAACGAAGAGATTGGTGGATTTAAAATATCTCATTCTTGACAACATATGAATCATGAAACATGAAAAGAAAATTGTCAAGAATGACACAAGGCCACCTCAAAAGATAAGGTCGAAAGAATTGCACTTCGGAATGCAAGATGAAGAATGCTTGAACTCCTCAAAACAAAACATGTGTTGAGCACCATGTTAAATTTTGAGTATAGCTCGGCGGATCTTAACTCCGAGAACAAAAATCTTGAAGAACAAAACGAGAATGAAAGGAATCCTTAACGAACCACCATGTAGAGCCTCCATGAAGAACTCCGGTAATGAAAGGATGATAAAAATAAAGAGAAGTTGAAAGAACAAGGTGAAGTTTTGCAATGATTTAGATGGAGCTTCAGGACGATATAATAAGAAAACTATGAACTCCAGAAAAGAAAAAGATGAAGCATCTCGAACCAAGAAATGTGACATGATGAACAACTCTGGAAAGAAGAAACTAGATCACTTGGATGAAACCATAATAAGAATTACATTATGCTTATCCTTCACCAATTAAATTGATGACAAGCAATGGATTTGGCATACTACTTATTCTCGTAGAAAAGGATTAAGATAGATATGGCACAAACTTGGGAAGGTATTGATGGAACCACCGGTGGAATTTGGAAACAACGAATGAATTAATATGATAACGAAGGAAGTGAAATCTTGAACAAACCACCGTAAGAATTGAAAATGAACAAAGAAAAGATAAAGAAACACCGGGAAGAATTATAAAAAGAACGAAGATACTTGAGAGAATTTAGATACAAGAGAACGAAGAGATCATGAACTGAATAGAGGGTATTTGAATGATGCACCGGTAAGATTTGGAGAACAATAGCTGAAAGCTGGAATGAATAATTCAGAGATGATGGCTCCGGAGAAAAGAAGTGGAAACAACTCATGAAATGCTCTGGATGGGTATGAAAAGAACGACCTCCGAATGACCCGAAACTTGACAGGCGGTCTATCGGTGCTATAGCAAGGCTGCTTGGCAAACCTCGGTCCATCCCGAGAAAGTTTAATACCCACACACGAAAAGAGGCAAAAGGGGGCGCCGGGGAACATAGGAGTGCCAGATTGCAAAACGGACAACGGGGAAAATGCTCGGATGCATGAGACGAACACGTATGCAAAATGAGATGCACATGATGACATGATATGAAATGCACGACAAGGACAAAATGCAAACTGAAGGGAAACCCAACCACGGAGGGAATATCATATCACATTGCCGAAAATGGCAAGAGTTGGAGTTACAAATATGGCAAGTTACAGCCAGGGTGTTACAAGGGATCAAACCCTAACAAAACTAACTCGATTACATCATAGATCTCATCCAACCCATCACCGTCTGGCAAGCCTACGATGGAATTACTCACGCACGGCGGTGAGCATCATGAAATTGGTGATGGAGGATGGTTGATGATAACGATGGCAACGGATTCCCCTCTCCAGAGCCCCGAACGGACTCCAGATCAGCCCTCCCGAGAGAGTTTAGGGCTTGGCGGTGGCTCCGTATCGTAAAACGTGATGAATCTTTCTCTCTGATTTGTTTTCTCCCTGAACACAAATATATGGAGTTGGAGTTGAGGTCGGTGGAGCTCCAGGGGGCCCACGAGGCAGGGGGCGTGCCCCCCACCCTCGTGGAAAGGGTGTGGGCCCCCTGGCCTTGATTCTTTCGCCAGTATTTTTTATTATTTCCAAAAATAATCTTCGTGAAGTTTCAGGTCATTTCGAGAACTTTTGTTTCTGCACATAAATAACACCATGGCAATTCTGCTGAAAAGATCGTCAGTCCGGGTTAGTTTGATTCAAATCATGCAAGTTAGAGTCAAAACAAGGGCAAAAGTGTTTGGAAAAATAGATACGATAGAGACGTATCAGGCCACCTGCTCCGGAGGACTTAGTGGGTTGAATAAGGGTGGGGACCAGCCCCTTACTGGGCTTGTGCACCCTGCCCCCGAGGGCCCAAGGCGCCTAGGGTTGGAAACCCTAGGGGGAGGGGGCACCTCCCACCTGCTTGGGGGGCAAGTCTCCCCCTCGTGCCCCCCCCCTCTAGATGCATCTAGGGAGGCCGGCCCCCTCTCCCCTTCACCCTATAAATATTGGGGGGTGGGAGGGCAGCCGCATCCCTTCCCTGGTGCAGCCCTCCCCCTCTCCAACACCTCCTCCTCCGTAGTGCTTGGCAAAGCCCTGCCGGAGAACCACGAGCTCCACCACCATGCCGTCGTGCTGCCGGAGTTCTCCCTCAAAATCTCATGTCTCCTTGCTGGATCAAGAAGGAGGAGACATCCCCGGGTTGTACGTGTGTTGAACGCGGAGGCGCCGTCCGTTCGGCGTTTGGATCGGATCTTCCGCGGTATGAATCGCCGCAAGTACGACTCCATCAACCGCGTTCTTGCAACACTTCCGCTTAGCGATCTTCAAGGGTATGAAGTTGCACTCCCTCTCTCTCGTTGCTAGCATCTCCTAGATTGAACTTGGTGACATGTAGGAAATTTTTTGATTTATTACTACGTTCCCCAACAGTGGCATCATGAGCTAGGTCTATGCGTAGATTCTGTGCACGAGTAGAACACAAGTAGTTGTGGGCGATGATTTGTTCAATTTGCTTACTGTTACTAGTCTTATCTTGATTCGACGGCGTTGTGGGATGAAGTGGCCCGGACCGACTTTACACGTACGCTTACGTGAGACAGGTTCCACCGACTGACATACACTTGTTGCATAAGGTGGCTAGCGGGTGTTTTGTCTCTCCCACTTTAGTCAGATCGGATTCGATGAAGAGGGTCCTTATGAAGGGTAAATAGCAATTGGCATATCACCGTTGTGGATTTTGCGTAGGTAAGAAACATTCTTGCTAGAAACCCATAACAGCCACGTAAAACATGCAACAACAATTAGAGGACGTCTAACTTGTTTTTGCAGGGTATGTTATGTGATGTGATATGGCGAAAAGGATGTGATGAATTATATATGTGATGTATGAGATTGATCATGTTCTTGTAATAGGAATCATGACTTGCATGTCGATGAGTATGACAACCGGCAGGAGCCATAGGAGTTGTCTTAATTTATTGTATGACTTGCGAGTCAATATAAACGCCATGTAATTACTTTACTTTATTGCTAACCGTCAGCCATAGTAGTAGAAGAAATAGTTGGCGAGACAACTTCATGAAGACACGATAATGGAGATCATGGTGTCATGCCGGTGACGATGGTGATCATGCCGCGCCTCGAAGATGGAGATCAAAAGCGCAAGATGATATTGGTCATATCATGTCACTTTATGATTTGCATGTGATGTTTATCATGTTTACATCTTATTTGCTTAGAACGATGCTAGCATAAGTAAGATGATCCCTCACTAAAATATCAAGAAATGTGTTCCCCTAAAGTGTGCATCGTTGCGAAGGTTCGTTGTTTCGAAGCACCACGTGATGATCGGGTGTGATAGATTCTAACGTTCGCATACAATGGGTGTAAGCCAGATTTACACATGCGAAACACTTAGGTTGACTTGACGAGCCTAGCATGTACAGACATGGCCTCGGAACATCAGAGACCGAAAGGTCGAACATGAGTCGTATAGATGCGATCAACATGGAGATGTTCACCGTTGATAACTAGTCCGTCTCACGTGATGATCAGACACGGCCTAGTCGATTTGGATCATGTATCACTTAGATGACTAGAGGGATGTCTATTTGAGTGGGAGTTCATTAAATAATTTGATTAGATGAACTTAATTATCATGAACTTAGTCTAAATTGTCTTTGCAAATTATGTTGTAGATCAATAGCTCGCGCTTTAGCTCCCTGTTTTAATACGTTCCTAGAGAAAGACTAAGTTGAAAGATATCGTGAGCAATTGTGCGGACTAGGGACGTAGTCTGAGGATTGTCCTCACTGCTACACAGAAGGCTTCTGTCCTTGATGCACCTCTCGGTGTGCCAAACCCTCTAGCATCGCCTGTGGATGTTGTGAACATCTGGCAGACACATTCTGATGAATACTTGATAGTTTAGTGCGCCATGCTTTACAGCTTAGAATCGGGGCTCCAAAGGCGTTTTGAATGCCATGGAACATATGAGATGTTCCAAGAGCTGAAATTGTATTTCAAGCTCATGCCCGTGTTGAGAGGTTTGAGACCTCTGACAAGATCTTTGCCTACAAGATAGAGGAGAATAGCTCAGTAGTGAGCATGTGCTCAGAATGTCTGGGTACTTCAATCGCTTGAATCAAGTGGGAGTTAATCTTCCAGATAAGAGAGTGATTGACAAAGTTCTCCAGTCACTGTCACCAAGCTACTAGAGTTTCATGATGAACTATAACATGCAAGGGAAGATGATCCCGGAGCTGTTCGTCGTTCTTAAGGCCGTGAAGGTAGAAATCAGGAAGGAGCATCAAGGGTTGATGGTTAACAAGACCACTGGTTTCAAGAAGGGCAAGGGCAAGAAGGGAAACTTCATGAGTGGAAAGTCAGTTGCCGCTCCAGTGAAGAAACCCAAGAACCCAAACCCGAGATGAAGTGCTTCTATTAGGGGAATGGTCACTGGTAGCGGAATTGCCTCAAATACTTGGTAGATAAGAAGGCTGGCAACTTTAACAAAAGTAGATTTGATATATTGGTTATTGATGTGTACCTTAGTAGTACTCCTAGTAGCACCTGGGTATTAGATACGGGTTCAGTTGCTAATATTGGTAACTCAAAACAAAATCTACAAAATAAACGGAGACTAGCTAAGGGCGAGGTGACGATGGTGTTGGAAGTGTTTACAAGGTTGATGTGATCACCATCGCACACTCCCTCTACCTTCGGGATTAGTGTTGAACCTAGATAAATGTTGTTTGCATTGGTGTCTGTTTTGAGCATGAACATGATTAGATCATGTTTATTGCAATACAGTTATTCATTTAAGTTAGAGAATAATGGTTATTCTGTTTACATGAATAACACCTTCTATGGTCATGCACCCAATGTGAATGGTTTATTGAATCTCGGTCATAGTGATACACATGTTCATAACATTCATGCCAAAAGATGTAGAGTTGATAATGATAGTACCACTTTCTTGTGGCACTGCCGCTTATGTCATATTGGTGTAAAGCGCATGAAGAACCTCCATGTCGATGGACTTTTGAAGTCACTTGACACATCACTACTGGAAACAGAGAATTTGCCATCAGTCAGTTCTTTGTCATCTGCCAGCAGATGGCAAAGAACGTCTTTGCCATCTGCTTATAAAAAACAGATGGCAAAGAACTGACAGACGGCAAAGAACATGGTTGCCATCAGCCAATTCTTTGCCATCTGCCAGCAGATGGCAAATAATCTTTGCCATCTGCCAGCAGATGGAAAATAATCTTTGCCATCTGCCAGCAGATGGCAAAGAGGTTGGCAAATCATGTGGACGTCAATAATGTAGCGGTGTACCAGCCCCACCTCTTTGCCATCTGCCAGCAGACGGCAAAGATTCTTTGCCATCTGCTGGCAGATGGCAAAGAGATGGGTTTACTTTTTTCCAAATAAAAAAACTTTGGGGTTATCCCTTCCCTCTCTCCCTTCCTCTCCCTCTCTCCCCTCCTCTCCCACGCATCTGCACGCATCTCACCAGCCGCCGCCCCACCACCCCGCCGCCCCGCCGCCACACTACCCCGCCGCCGCCCACCACCCCGCCACCCCGCCGCCCGCGGAGGCACCCATTTCCCTAGCGTGCGTGCGGTCCCCCGCGGCGACCTCTCCACTCGCCGTCGCCGTCCGTCGGGGAGGGAGCGTGCGTGCGGTCCCCCGCGGCGACCTCTCCACTCGCCGTCGCCGTCCTCGGCCACTCGCCGTCACCGACGACCTCGTCGCCTCACCCTCGCCCCGGATCGAGCAGCAGGTTCGTATCCATGGCCACGGCGGCGCCTCGTCCAAACCTTCTCATCTTGGCATCAAGGCGTGCTATTCTACCCAACCGCCATGGTGGTTGCAGATGAGGGGGAGGAAGGGATGGGATCGAGGTGCCGATGGGGGCCCTTGGTCAAGGCGGCGATATGCAGAGATGCAGGGTGGTGCAGATGGAGAGGCAGCTCCAGATCCGCGCACAACCGCCCGCTCTCTCCTTCCTCCGCCGCCTTCCCTATGCTCAGGTCAGTGCCGCCACTTGTCTAGTTTTCTTCACCCCTTATGTGATGGGTGCCATCTCTTTTTGTGCATGTTTCATGGAGAGGAAAAGCTGCTTCGATCCCATGTGCTGAAAGAGGATGCCCACCATCCAAGGTGCTCGACATCATCACCATTTGTTGCCTGACAAGGTAACTGCTCATTTTTTATTAGAGAATTTACCACAGGATATAGTTGATAATATTAATACGTTCATAATCTGTCTTTTTAGTTCCATCGTTGTCATTTTGTGTATTTAATTTAACCTATACAGGGTAAGCACAAATATGTCCGTATCAAGGTTATCCATCATCCTATCCACTCTAGCTCATTATTCTGCAATCATTGGATTGTTGCCAGTACTGCTTAGGAATAACTCACCGTGTAGGATCGCCCAGTTTTGCTCCTTTCAGCTCGGTTACAGTTTCATATTCATCATGTGTTGCCACCATATATGTTACTAAATGAACTGGTAATCATTTTTAGTTAGATGGCTATTGTCTTCCTTGTCTACCTATTCTGGATTATAAGCAATTAACGACATATTCATTTTCTTAGTACTATCAATATAAACTAATATAAGGCCTTTTAGATCACTATAAAATAGTGATCTAAAAGCTCTTATATTAGTTTACAGAGAGAGTACTTGTTTACCAAAAAATAACTCCATTTTGTTTCAAAAGAAAGAAGCATATGCATTATGTGGTATGGCAAGGTGGGGTTGATCTGGAAGGCGAGAGACAGAGGCTTGGATGTGAACAAAACTTGTTTCTTTTAGAGTGGATATGAGCCAAATGATTAGCATATTACCAACCGGTTTTGATGGGCTCCTGACTGTAAAATAATTTCCTTGACCTACTGCTTTTTTTGGTCATGTGATTGTCTGTACCACGACATCCACACTAGAATATTTTAGTTCAAAACTGCAATTAAGATCTTCCCTCTTTCACACAGATTTGATGTGTTACAAATTCACAATCATTTGCACCACCCTGTATATATCAGGACCCTTTCTTGACTGGGAATTTGATGTTTGATTCTGTTTTAGGTTATTCAAAATTTATATGAAGTTCGCTACAGAGAATGTGAATGTCCTTCAAACGTAACTTTTGAAGAGAAATGCTCGGTCTTCCAGATGATCGGGTTAACAGTTAGAGTTTCAACTCGGATGGCGAAACCTTAACTTCAGAGTAAACTTAAATCACTTTATCCATGAGAGATAATAATTCACATGCAGATTTATATGTTTTAATTTTTATCTGCTCTTGCGGTTTGAAATACATCTAATACATCTATTGAGTTTTTAATTTGTGTGGACAAGTTTATTTTGGAAACCTAAAAAATGCAGAATACAGGAATGTGTTAAACTTCACTGTCATCTATCTCGTGGCAGTATCGGCAGTTGTAGGGCTGTCGCTCTTCTCTGGTCGGTGAGATGGCCCATGATTTCTATTTACGTATGCTTCTTAGGTATGTAGGAGCAAGAGTCTCAACTCATTTTGCTTGTTATGATTGGCACTAAAACTCCTTTTTGTAACTATCTTTCGGCTTCACGTTGTGACTGCAATGAAGGTCTGTTATATGAATGTCACATGTCATTTCTAAATTCATGTTGTGACTTATTCCTGCCTTGTTAATCTGAAATCAACGACTACTGGTCGTTTCTAAAGATTAGGACCCAATCAGCCACCCTAATCTAAGCATCGGATATTGGGAAGTTTGAAGAACCCAAACATGCATAACCAAGCCTATATTAGGAAACCAACTAGCTGCCTTGTTGTAGATAAGATCAGAGCGAACAATCTTGTCTATTGTCATACATGCACGTTAACATACACGATAACTTGATTAGTGCGCATAATCCCGCCTCAAGAGGCGCCACCCGGTGGCGCCCCAGCCACTAGTACGATCTAAAGGTCTGACCATGGTGCTCTTCTCCCATCTTCTAATTTAATCAGAAATAAGAAATATAGCCTGGTAAGAAGTTGAAACATCAACCTTAATTTCTCAAGTACGCCTATTACATCGATAAGTAGCACTGCTAATCTGAATACAATTTGCATTGACAGGTATACATATGTAGTAGATGGGTACATAATTAACTGAGATACAAGTATGAAGTGCTGCAGTTGCAACAGAACTTCATCAAGTTCCTTCGAAAATTGCACGAAGCGTCCAATGTTGCCACCAAGTTCGCCGGAGGAAGAAGCACCGAATTCGCTGGAGGAACAAGAACATCGGTCGAGCCGTCCAACGTCGCCTGCAGCGGCTACACCAGAGGTATTTATCCCCTCGAAAGCTAATCACTAGATGGAATCCCCTGTTTTAGTTATTTTTTCTGTCCCCCGGCTCTGTCTGCGGCGATATATACGGTTATACTGGCAGTTTTCAACAGCAGCAGACTAGCCTGCCCAGTCTGAACTTTGAGAATGTTTCTCAGTTCATGTTCAACTTTGATCCTTTTTTCAGTTAAAGTACTAAGCACTTCCCTATACAGTTCTTGAAAGTTTTAGAGGCCGTTGCTAGCTTTCCAAAGGTACCTCAGTGTTCTATGGTTAGAAATAGAAGGTAGTGTTTTATTTGAGGACTAGACTTTTTGTGATGGACTAAATTGAAATACTAATTTAGATGCTACGTTTATATTTTACTAAAACTAAAATTAATAGGAAACAAAACTGAAACAGAAAAAGTAATATAAATAAAAGAAAAAGGCAAAAACAAAAATCTTTCCCTATAATAACTATATGGTTTCAAGCATCTACCTGTCTCTTATTCTTAATGAAGGACCCAGCCTATTATTTGATTTTAAGTTGTCAGATTCATCATATAGTATTTAAGATTGGCAGATTAAATTTCGAACATGACTATTGATGTTCTTAGGAAAAAATTGGATCTTTTGCTGCTGGCATTTGCCATTCTAGGAGAGATTCTAATCTATTTTATATTTGATTGTAATATACTAAAGCCACAGTGCAGAATTAATATGTAAGTAAACAATAGTAAAATTGTGTATCTTACAATATTACATTTTAATCGTACTCATGTATACATTAAAGGGGACATGTCATCCGTCGAATTACAAGTCTGTGAAAAAGGGGCACGTGAATGCAGCATGCTATAGTGTAATGGCCAATCTCATCGCCTTGGAATTGATCATTTTTACCGTGATTAGGTGGAAATTATGACCACCATCGACGAACGGGAGAAGTGTTTGCCGTGATTAGGTGGAATATACATGACCACCATCGACGAATGGAAGAAGTGGCAAGACCGATGTGTCGCTAGGTACATGTAAGATTTTTGTTCACCCGCCTTTGTGAGGTGTAATTGTTCAATTTTGTTCATAGTCTAGCATTGGATGATATTGTATTTGTCATGATGTACATGGTTCATGAACTATGCCAACCTGCTACCTATGGATGAAACTGTGTAATATTGATGAAACTATGTATATGTACGGATGAAACTTGCTACTATTGGTAACATGTGTTGGATATATATGTGTTCATGACTATTGGTAATATGTGTTGAATATGCTATATTGGTCATATAAATATATTTGTGTTTGATTTTCTGTGAAAATGAACTGATATAAGAAAAAACAAAATTAAATGGGGCAATATAGTCACTTTGCCATCTGCTGGCAGATGGCAAAGAGCTTTGCCATCAGCTGGCAGATGGCAAAGAGGCCACGTGTCATCTACATGTAAAATTTGGACTGGCCTATTTGGGCTCTTTGCCATCTGCCAGCAGATGGCAAAGCTCTTTGCCATCTGCCAGCAGACGGCAAAGCTCTTTGCCATCTGCCAGCAGACGGCAAAGCATGCAGCCTTTGCCATCTGCTGGCAGACGGCAAAGAGCCTGCAGACTTTGCCATCTGCTGGCTGATGGCAAAGTATGCCGTTAGCCTTCTAACGGGGCTAACCCCGTTAAGAGGCTTTGCCATCTGCCAGCTGATAGCAAAGCCACAGGCTCTTTGCCATCAGCCAGCAGATGGCAAAGAAGCCTTTGCCGATAGGATCTTAGACAAACTGTTTGCCATCTGCTGGCTGATGGCAAAGCCTTTGCCATCCGCCGACCATGCCTTTGCCATCTGCCATGGCAGATGGCAAATTGCCAGATTCCAGTAGTGCATGTGAACCATGCCTCGTTGGCAAGATGACTAAAACCCTATTTTTTTTGAACAATGGAACGGGCAACTGACTTGTTGAAATCATACATGCTGATGTGTGTGGTCCGATGGGTGTTGACGCGTGCGGTGGATATCGTTATTTTTCACCTTCACCGATGAATTGAGTAGATATGGCCATGTTTACTTAATGAAGCATAAGTCTGAAACGTTTGAAAAGTTCAAGCAATTTCAGAGTGAAGTTGAGAATCATCGTAACAAGAAGATCAAGTTCCTACGATATGATCAAAGGGAGAGTATTTGAGTTATGAGTTTGGCAATCACTTAAGACAAGGTGGAATAGTTTCAAAGTTGACGGCACCTGGAACACCATAGCGTAATTGTGACGCCCGGATAATCAAGCTACAGTAACCTTTGCTAATTATGCCACGTCACCTCGATTACTGATGCTAATCTCGCGTTAGTTCGAACCGATTCAAATTCAAATTCAAAATAGAGGCAAAAAAACAAAAGTTTTCAAACTTAAAACTAAAATGTCTGAGTTGTGCCAAGTAATACAAAGTTAATTGTGGTGAAGAAGCCCCACTTTTATAAAATGTTTTAATACTCTAAAATGATTAAAAGGGTAGTTGAAACGATTGAATATGCGCCTTTGATATTTTATAAAATGCTGAACTATTTTTTTAAGGTATAAACTTTTAGGTTAGTGAGTTATTTTGAAACACTATTTTCAGAGCTATTGTCATATTTTACTAAACTCGAAAAAAGTGTAACTAAAATAAAACTGAAAAAAAGGAAATAAAACAAAACAAATAAAAAGGAACCCCCTCCCCACTGGGCCACGGCCCAGTCGGCTCAACCCACCAGGCCGGCCCATCCGGTGCCCCCTGTATAACCCCTCACCCCACAAACCCTAACCTAACTCCCCCCACTCCCCACGATCCCTACTCCCTCTCGCGCCGCCGCCCACCGAGAACAGAGGCGAGGCGCCTCAAGCCCGAGCCCGAGCACCTGACCCTCTCCTCCCTTCGTTCGCTCCTGCTCCACCTCGTCGCCCTGGACCTCCACCGAGCAGCAAGCAGGAGTCGCCGTCCTCGCCGTATCGGACCTCTCCCGCGACCTCGACGCCGCCCCAAACCGCCATCGCCAAGCGCCATTCGCCGGACTGCCTCACCGTCGTCGCTCGCCTCGTCTCCATCCTCCTCCCCAACTCCCACTGCCCCGTACCCTACGCCCGCGGTGAGAACCCCGGCCGTCCTCCCTCCCTCTGACCCCGCATCGCCATCGCGCCCAGCGCATGTTGCGCGCACACCCCGCTTTCCCATCTGCGCCACTCACTCGTCGCGCGCCTCGCGCTTGCCATGGCTGCGTTCCGCCGCGCTCCCCTGCCGCACGCGCCACACCGGCTACGCCCCACACGGTCACCGCGACCGTCGAGCCCCGCGTCGCCATCCCCCCCGCGCGCCCTTGCTGCATGCCCGCACGTGCGGCCTCGCCGTGCCCCGCGCCAACGCGCATGCCCGCACTGCCCCGCTGCAGCCTCCCCACTGCTCACCGTCGGCCCCGCGCCCTCTACTCGCTGCCGAGGCCTCCGCCCCGGGCTGTGGTCGCCCCGTTCCGGCCAATCCACTGGTCGTGCTCCGCCGTCCTCGTCGGCCCCGCCGCGGCCTCATCCCCTCCCCGCTCCGCCCTGCACTATGGCCGGCGCCACCCCTCGCCTCCGCCCGCCGTGGCCCCGGCTGGCCGCGCCGGTTTGCCCCGCTGTCGGTGCCCCGGCGGCCTCGTCCCGCCCTGCGGGCGAGTGCCCGCTCGGGTGCGCCCGCACCCGAGCGCCCGTGCCCGTTAACGCGAGCCTGCTAAGGCCCCTGGCCCGATGACGAATCGGGCCCACGTCCCTGGACTGATAAAAAAAGAGAAAAGAAAAATAATAATAATAATAATGATAATAATAATTAATTTATTAATTAATTATGTTAATTAATCATGTTTAAATTAATCTAATTAACTAGTTAGTTAATTAAACAGTAATTAGATTAGCTAAGTCCTAATTAACTAAACAGTCAATGATGGCTGGGTCCCACACGTCAGTTGACCAGTCAACGCCTCTGTTGACTGCTGACGTCATGCTGACGTCGGCGTGCACTGTTCTGGATAATGTGGATTAAAATAATTAAATAAATGCTAAAAATGAGTTAAATCTTTTAAAATCAATATAAAATAAACCGTAGCTCAGACGAAAATACTTTGTACATGAAAGTTGCTCAGAACGACGAGGCGAACCCGGATACACTCTCCGTTCGTCCGCCACACATCCCTAGCATAGCAAACACACAACTTTCCCCCTCCGGTTCATCTGTCCGAAACGCGAAACACCGGGGATACTTTCCCGGTTGTTTCCCCCTTCGTCAGTATCGCCTAGTGCCGCGTTAGAACACCTGTAGCACCGCTTATTGTCTTGTTATGCATATGTTTGCGTGTATTTATTGTTTCTTCCCCCTCTTCTCTTTGGTAGACCCCGAGACCGCTGCTGATGCCACTGTGATCGACTACGTCGACGACGACCCCTCTCTCTTGCTAGAGCAACCAGGCAAGCCCCCCCCCCTTGATCACCAGATATCGCCTACTCTCCTCTATACTGCTTGCATTAGAGTAGTGTAGCATGTTACTGCTTTCGTTATTCCTATCCTGATGCATAGCCTGTCTTTGATACTACTGTTGATACCTTTACCTGCAATCCTACTTGCTTAGTATAGGATGCTAGTGTTCCATCAGTGGCCCTACACTCTTGTCCGTCTGCCATGCTATACTACTGGTCTGTGATCACTTCGGGAAGTGATCGCGGGCATATACTATATACTTCACACTGTTACATTATCTGTGATACTGTTCGGAGTTGGGGGCTGAAGGGGCAGGTGGTTCCACCCAGGTAGTGGTGGGCCTGGGTTCCCGACGGCCCCTGACTGTTACTTTGTGGCGGAGCGACAGGGCAGGTTAGAGACCACCTAGGAGAGAGGTGGGCCTGGCCCTGTCGGCGTTCGCGGTTACTTAACACGCTTAACGAGATCTGGGTATTTGATCTGAGTCTGGCCATTTGGTCTATACGCACTAACCATCTACGTGGGAGTAGTTATGGGTATCCCGACGTCGTGGTATCAGCCGAAGCACTTTTGACATCAGCGACGGAGCGGCGCGCGCCGAATTGGACTGGAACGCCACTAGGCTAGGTCTGCTTCCGGCCGCCCTCGCAACGTGCAGGTGTGCTCAGGGCGATGGGCCCAGACCCCTGCGCACATAGGTTTAGACCGGCGTGCTGACCTCTCTGTTGTGCTTAGGTGGGGCTGCGACGTGTTGATCTTCCGCGGCCGGGCATGACCCAGGAAAGTGTGTCCGGCCAAATGGGATCAAGCGTGTTGGGTTATGTGGTGCACCCCTGCAGGGAAGTTTATCTATTCAAATAGCCGTGTCCCTCGGTAAAAGGACGACCCGGAGTTGTACCTTGACCTTATGACAACTAGAACCGGATACTTAATAAAACACACCCTTCCAAGTGCCAGATACAACCCGGTGATCGCTCTCTAACAGGGCATCGAGGAGGGGATCGCCGGGTAGGATTATGCTATACGATGCTACTTGGAGGACTTCAGTCTACTCTCTTCTATATGCTGCAAGACGGAGGCTGCCAGAAGCGTAGTCTTCGACAGGATTAGCTATCCCCCTCTTATTCTGGCATTCTGCAGTTCAGTCCACTGATATGACCCTTTACACATATATCCATGCATATGTAGTGTAGCTCCTTGCTTGCGAGTACTTTGGATGAGTACTCACGGTTGCTTTTTTCCCCCCTTTTCCCCCTTTCCCTTCTACCCGGTTGCCGCAACCAGATGCTGGAGCCCAGGATCCCGACGCCACCGTCGACGACGACTCCTACTACTCTGGAGGTGCCTACTACTACGTGCAGCCCGCTGACGACGACCAGGAGTAGTTAGGAGGATCCCAGGCAGGAGGCCTGCGCCTCGTTCGATCTGTATCCCAGTTTGTGCTAGCCTTCTTAAGGCAAACTTGTTTAACTTAGGTCTGTACTCAGATTTTGTTGCTTCCGCTGACTCATCTATGATCGAGCACTTGTATTCGAGCCCTCGAGGCCCCTGGCTTGTATTATGATGCTTGTATGACTTGTTTTATTTGTAGAGTTGTGTTGTGATATCTTCCCGTGAGTCCCTGATCTTGATCGTACACATTTGCGTGCATGATTAGTGTACGATTGAATCGGGGGCGTCACAAGTTGGTATCAGAGCCGACTGCCTGTAGGAATCCCCCTTTCCAACTCCTTGGCCGAAGTCGAGTCTAGACATTACTAAACTTTTACTAACATGGTTGTGTGCCTTACGGGCCCACGTCGCCATTGGGTGGTATTAGGATCTTTTACTCCTCGATCTATACTCTGGGACTCTGACATCTTTTCTATTCGGGTTAAATGATTTTGCTAAAAACAAAACTAACTTTAGGTTCTCGATAATACTTTCTTCCGGAGAGCCCCTCACTTCAGATGATCGCCTGATGCACTAGAAGATTCCGAAGTTACTCTACGATGTTCTTTCGAGTCTTTGTGACATCGCATTTGCGATTTCCTTCCACCGTCAACCCCTATGAAAACTGCGTACACTTGCCATTCATACAATCATTCCCCGTTGATCTTGTTATTACAAGATGTCCCAAAATACTCTCTGTTGTTTCGAGAATCCTTTGAGCTTAGTGCCTTGCTGTACTTTGTCACCTGAATACCCCTACGGATAATTCTCGCACTTACCGAGTATCCGCTCATCCCCAGTTGATTCTGGTATTTCACAAAAGCTTTTGAAATACCATTCGATCTTTCGAAGATCCTCAACAACCTATTGCTCTTGAAATTCTTGGTTACTTGCATTGGGATTAAATCCTATAAGCCTAGTAACCTTATTGGCATCATCTGTCATTATCATTTTAAGTCTGTTGATCCAATATGTTGTGAATGTTCACAATCATCAATCGAGTCCTAGGATTATCTTTCCGGCTCAGACGACATTTTGAACATGAGCTGGTTCTCGACCAAACTATCTGTCGTCGATTGTGCCTCTGGTATATTCAATTGATCCATTGTTGATCAGAGCGTCTGCTTCCGATCCTTTGTTTTGGAAATCATAATTCCTTTGCATTGAAGCTTTGAATTATTCAGATGATTCCATAACCTGTTGCAATTGCATTCCTTCCTCTTCTGGTTGAGTATCGATACTCATATCAGATCCTTTGTGGACCATCAAGTCCTTTGTTGGATTGTTATCCGACAGTGTCATTCACATTTGATCACTTTGTGAGTTCTTCCTCTGATAAATAATGCCTTTGTTAAGTTGTATCCTCTGCTTGGCTGACCATGCTCTGCCTTCGAGCTTGAGTTAAATTACTCCTAAAGCTTGTGGTATAGGTTTCCACGATACCCTGACGGGTTGAACCTATGCCTTCCTTTATATGTGTGAACTCGGAAGTTTTCATGAGTCATACTCATCTGGTAATTCACTAGGTAAAACTTTCAACACTAATACCTTTATCAAAGCGAGAAATGAATGGAAGGTTATACACTGAAGAAGTGGGAGTCGACCTTGAACCTACTGTTCATGCCCATGGACACGATGTATAAATTATCATGGAAGCTGCTCGTAAAAATAATTACCCCCATGTTATAAGTTCATCTTGTATCCGTGGTTTGATCCTTTATGGTCGTGGATTCCGACCTTGTTCTCCTTTAAATACCATTTCTCGTGCAAGTTTAAGCACTTGTCTTCTGTAGAGCAATACCCCAGTCCAACCTCTACTTTGATCTGTCGTCGAGTATTACCCCCCTGGTATCTCGAGATTATAATGGAACTGCATAACTTCTTATGAGTTCTTCATCAAGTGCTACATTCTCACTGATTCCAATTTTTCACGGGCTCCGAGTTATTAAATACTTGAAGACCCCGATAGCTGAACCGAGCCCGCGTTACGGTTCAACAACTCCTACTGATATTCTTTACTTACCAGTTTGTGCCCAATCATGTCGTTCCTATCCTGATTGGCTATATCAGTATCGTGCTGATTTTGACCGCGCCACCTGGTCCTTATTCCCGAAGCACCACTTTCGACGACGAGCTAAGCTTACATCGATTTTCCTCGTCATACCCTTTCACCTTAAACAACAAACTTGAGCTCGAGTTTGTGCCGTGACTGTGGTTCCAATAACCTCTTACCTCATCTTTCCTTTGACTTGATGTCATCGCTGATTGATTGCATCTTCATGAAATCCCTCGACAAATGTGTCGTGATCATCATCAACCTTATGAACTCTTCTAAGATATCAACCGGATTCATGAAGAGAAATACCATCCTTGCCCTCGATGATTTATATTATCATTGACCACTTTATTGCCTCCCGTTCAACACAAACTTGTTCGTGTTTTGTGTTTTACCTTGAGCTCCATGCTATCCAGCAAATGTTCTTCTTTACTTTGGAATATTACCATCTTTAATGTCAACGGATTGTCGCTGAGTCAATCAGCCACCTCCTCACCTCTCCTTGATTAAATGATGAACTTGTGTGTCGGAACTCGCTCCATAGCTCATTTCCCGAGAATCTTACATTGTCATCTCATAAAATTGTGTTGCACCTTTTCTTCTGAGTTATCCTGACACCAATCGGATCTGAACCTTGGTCCGATATGATGGATGGAACATATTTCCAAGAATTATAACATTGGTCTTTACATGACCCGGTAAGGTGGTGTCATACCTAGCCCACCAGGCCGGAGACCCTATCGTTATAGTTCCCTTTTGCTATGTTATCCATTCTTCCATGAGGAAACAGTAAGACTTATTCTACAAGTTGTTTCTGATGAATCCTTCATGTATCAAAGGTACGACCTTTGCTTGAAGTCCATGTCAATGCTATCTCGAAGCATGTCTATGGTGCTCCGATTTTCAATAAGAACATTCGAAGCACAATGCTAATTTTTCTTTATCAATTATCCAAACACCGTTGTATGGGTAATGTCATGAAGTTTCTCTCCCCTTTCCTAAAGGGTTTTCTACATTATATCCTGTTGTGGGTATCATGCTCTGTTTATCCTTGGGAAGGATATACCCCTAAAATATGTGTTTAAACACATTTTCCTTTCCATTGTTCTGTTTAATCTGATGATCATCTTTTCATCTCTATTGTTTTGATTAATCTTGTTGTGATCTATATGATCTAAGCAGTATTAATTCACTGCTTATGTAAACACCTCGTTGCACAACTCGGTCAGTGAGACCCTGTTTATATTGTTGATGACATTCCAGTAACAACAGATGGATGAGAACTTTGCCTATTGGCCCGCCTCGTTTCAACGAGCGGGAAAATAGTTCTCTTCGTCCCTCGCCCTTGGTACCAACGATGCTGCCAACATAACTGGCCGATTATTCTCTGACATGCCTTGCTTACATGATCGTGCAAGACGTCACCCCTCTTCCTACTTTTAACCCACATGGTGGGCCCATAACCCACAGTTCCACAGGGTCGAAACCTGACTCTCCTGTACACCCGCTGTTCCCAAGGTTTTTCCTCGCGCGTGGCCTCGTATGTAATTCACGGGCCACCTTCCTAGTGATCTATTCTGGTATCAGACGCAACACTTATTCCCATTGCTTTGAGCCCCTTTCGAGCCCTGTTGCAGGCATTGAACGGTTGCCTGCTCGCTCGAAACATCCCATGAGACCTCATTACTTTGCTCTTGATATTTTCTTAAGTTTCAATTCGAGAGTTACTTTCTGCCACCTTCCCCGATGTTATCGACCAGATAGTCAACCTTGTACAGGTTCGCTCTCCCGGAATACCCCCTTATTCTTTCGTAAGTATGATGGGACCCCCGAGGAAACGATGCCGACTTCATCTTCATGACTTGGAGCAGAAAAGGGAAGACATCAATATAATGGATCGACCACTTCAAGAAGAGGAACCAAGACCGAGGAGGTCCGTTAGCATTCCGAAACTAGACCTTTCCCCCCTTCTCTACCTCTTAAATCTCGGGACGAGATTTCTTGTAGTGGAGGAGAATTGTGACGCCCGGATAATCAAGCTACAGTAACCTTTGCTAATTATGCCACGTCACCTCGATTACTGATGCTAATCTCGCGTTAGTTCGAACCGATTCAAATTCAAATTCAAAATAGAGGCAAAAAAACAAAAGTTTTCAAACTTAAAACTAAAATGTCTGAGTTGTGCCAAGTAATACAAAGTTAATTGTGGTGAAGAAGCCCCACTTTTATAAAATGTTTTAATACTCTAAAATGATTAAAACGGTAGTTGAAACGATTGAATATGCGCCTTTGATATTTTATAAAATGTTGAACTATTTTTTTAAGGTATAAACTTTTAGGTTAGTGAGTTATTTTGAAACACTATTTTCGGAGCTATTGTCATATTTTACTAAACTGGAAATAAAGTGTAACTAAAATAAAACTGAAAAAAAAGGAAATAAAACAAAACAAATAAAAAGGAACCCCCCACTGGGCCACGGCCCAGTCGGCTCAGCCCACCAGGCCGGCCCACCCGGTGCCCCCTGTATAACCCCTCACCCCACAAACCCTAACCTAACTTCCCCCACTCCCCACGATCCCCACTCCCTCTCGCGCCGCCGCCCACCGAGAACAGAGGCGAGGCGCCTCAAGCCCGAGCCCGAGCACCTGACCCTCTCCTCCCTTCGTTCGCTCCTGCTCCACCTCGTCGCCCTGGACCTCCACCGAGCAGCAAGCAGGAGCCGCCGTCCTTGCCGTATCGGACCTCTCCCGCGACCTCGACGCCGCCCCGAACCGCCATCGCCAAGCGCCATTCGCCAGACTGCCTCACCGTCGTCGCTCGCCTCGTCTCCGTCCTCCTCCCCAACTCCCACTGCCCCTTACCCTACGCCCGCGGTGAGAACCCCGGTCGTCCTCCCTCCCTCTGACCCCGCATCGCCATCGCGCCCAGCGCACGTTGCGCGCGCACCCCGCCTTCCCATCTGCGCCGCTCGCTCGTCACGCGCCTCGTGCTTGCCATGGCTGCGTTCCGCCGCGCTCCCCTGCCGCACGCGCCACACCGGCTGCGCCCCACACGGTCACCGCGACCGTCGAGCCCCGCGTCGCCATCCCCCCGCGCACCCTTGCTGCATGCCCGCGCGTGCGGCCTCGCCGTGCCCCGCGCCAACGCGCATGCCCGCACTGCCCCGCTGCAGCCTCCCCACTGCTCACCGCCGGCCCCGCGCCCTCTACTCGCTGCCGAGGCCTCCGCCCCGGGTTGTGGTCGCCCCGCTCCGGCCAATCCACTGGCCGTGCTCCGCCGTCCTCGCCGGCCCCGCCGCGGCCTCATCCCCTCCCCGCTCCGCCCTGCACTATGGCCGGCGCCACCCCTCGCCTCCGCCCGCCGTGGCCCCGGCTAGCCGCGCCGGTTTGCCCCATCGTCGATGCCCCGGCGGCCTCGTCCCGCCCTGCGGGCGAGTGCCCGCTCGGGTGCGCCCGCACCCGAGCGCCCGTGCCCGTTAACGCGAGCCTGCTAAGGCCCCTGGCCCGATGACGAATCGGGCCCACGTCCCTGGACTGATAAAAAAAGAGAAAAGAAAAATAATAATAATAATAATGATAATAATAATAATTAATTTATTAATTAATTATGTTAATTAATCATGTTTAAATTAATCTAATTAACTAGTTAGTTAATTAAACAGTAATTAGATTAGCTAAGTCCTAATTAACTAAACAGTCAATGATAGCTGGGTCCCACACGTCAGTTGACCAGTCAACGCCTCTGTTGACTGCTGACGTCATGCTGACGTCGGCGTGCACTGTTCTGGATAATGTGGATTAAAATAATTAAATAAATGCTAAAAATGAGTTAAATCTTTTAAAATCAATATAAAATAAATCGTAGCTCGGACGAAAATACTTTGTACATGAAAGTTGCTCAGAACGACGAGGCGAACCCGGATACACTCTCCGTTCGTCCGCCACACATCCCTAGCATAGCAAACACACAACTTTCCCCCTCCGGTTCATCTGTCCGAAACGCGAAACACCGGGGATACTTTCCCGGTTGTTTCCCCCTTCGTCAGTATCGCCTAGTGCCGCGTTAGAACACCTGTAGCACCGCTTATTGTCTTGTTATGCATATGTTTGCGTGTATTTATTGTTTCTTCCCCCTCTTCTCTTTGGTAGACCCCGAGACCGCTGCTGATGCCACTGTGATCGACTACGTCGACGACGACCCCTCTCTCTTGCTAGAGCAACCAGGCAAGCCCCCCCCCCCTTGATCACCAGATATCGCCTACTCTCCTCTATACTGCTTGCATTAGAGTAGTGTAGCATGTTACTGCTTTCGTTATTCCTATCCTGATGCATAGCCTGTCTTTGATACTACTGTTGATACCTTTACCTGCAATCCTACTTGCTTAGTATAGGATGCTAGTGTTCCATCAGTGGCCCTACACTCTTGTCCGTCTGCCATGCTATACTACTGGTCTGTGATCACTTCGGGAAGTGATCGCGGGCATATACTATATACTTCACACTGTTACATTATCTGTGATACTGTTCGGAGTTGGGGGCTGAAGGGGCAGGTGGTTCCACCCAGGTAGTGGTGGGCCTGGGTTCCCGACGGCCCCTGACTGTTACTTTGTGGCGGAGCGACAGGGCAGGTTAGAGACCACCTAGGAGAGAGGTGGGCCTGGCCCTGTCGGCGTTCGCGGTTACTTAACACGCTTAACGAGATCTGGGTATTTGATCTGAGTCTGGCCATTTGCTCTATACGCACTAACCATCGGGAGTAGTTATGGGTATCCCGACGTCGTGGTATCAGCCAAAGCACTTTTGGCGTCAGCGACGGAGCGGCGCGCGCCGGATTGGACTAGAACACCACTAGGCTAGGTCTGCTTCCGGCCGCCCTCGCAATGTGCAGGTGTGCTCAGGGCGATGGGCCCAGACCCCTGCGCGCATAGGTTTAGACCGGCGTGCTGACCTCTCTGTTGTGCTTAGGTGGGGCTGCAACGTGTTGATCTTCCCCGGCCGGGCATGACCCAGGAAAGTGTGTCCGGCCAAATGGGATCAAGCGTGTTGGGTAATGTGGTGCACCCCTGCAGGGAAGTTTATCTATTCGAATAGCCGTGTCCCTCGGTAAAAGGACGACCCGGAGTTGTACCTTGACCTTATGACAACTAGAACCGGATACTTAATAAAACACACCCTTCCAAGTGCCAGATACAACCCGGTGATCGCTCTCTAACAGGGCATCGAGGAGGGGATCGCCGGGTAGGATTATGCTATATGATGCTACTTGGAGGACTTCAGTCTACTCTCTTCTATATGCTGCAAGACGGAGGCTGCCAGAAGCGTAGTCTTCGATAGGATTAGCTATCCCCCTCTTATTCTGGCATTCTGCAGTTCAGTCCACTGATATGACACTTTACACATATATCCATGCATATGTAGTGTAGCTCCTTGCTTGTATGTACTTTGGATGAGTACTCACGGTTGCTTTCCCCCCCCCCCTTTCCCCCTTTCCCTTCTACCCGGTTGCCGCAACCAGATGCTGGAGCCCAGGATCCCGACGCCACCATCGACGACGACTCCTACTACTCTGGAGGTGCCTACTACTACGTGCAGCCCGCTGACAACGACCAGGAGTAGTTAGGAGGATCCCAGGCAGGAGGCCTGCGCCTCGTTCGATCTGTATCCCAGTTTGTGCTAGCCTTCTTAAGGCAAACTTGTTTAACTTAGGTCTGTACTCAGATTTTGTTGCTTCCGCTGACTCGTCTATGATCGAGCACTTGAATTCGAGCCCTCGAGGCCCCTGGCTTGTATTATGATGCATGTATGACTTATTTTATTTGTAGAGTTGTGTTGTGATATCTTCCCGTGAGTCCCTGATCTTGATCGTACACATTTGCATGCATGATTAGTGTACGATTGAATCGGGGGCGTCACAGTAATGGTGTGTCCGAATGTCGTAATCACACTCTATTGGAAATGGTGTGATCTATGATGTCCCTTACCGATCTACCGCTATCGTTTTGGGGTTATGCATTAGAGACAACTACATTCATTTTAAATAGGGCACCATCTAAGTCCGTGGAGACGACACTGTATGAACTATGGTTTGGCAAGAAACCTAAGTTGTCATTTCTTAAGGTTTGGGGCTGCGATGCTTATGTCGATAGGTTTCAGAAAATCTCGAAACCAAAGCGGATAATTGTGTCTTCATAGAATACCCAAAGAAGACGGTTGGGTATACCTTCTATCTCAAATCTGAGGGCAAAGTGTTTGTCGCTAAGAACATGTCCTTTCTCAACAAAGTTTCGAAAGAATTGAGTGGGAGGAAGATAGAACTTGATGAGGTTGTTGAACCTTTACTTCAAGAAGAGAGTAGCGCAGCACAGAAAGATGTTTCGGTGGCACCTACGTCAGTTGAAGAGAAAGCTAATGATGATGATCATAAAGCTTCAGATCAAGTTACTATCGAACCTCGTAGGTCGACAAGGGTGTGTACAACTTCTGAGTGGTGACCATGTCTTAAAGGTCATGTTGTTGGACAACGGTGAACCTACGAGCTATGTAGAAGCGATGGTGGGCCCAGATTCCAACAAATGACTGGGAGCCATGAAATCCGAGATACGATCCATGTATGAGAACAAAGTATGGACTTTGGTGGACTTGCCCGATGATCAGCAAGCCATTGAGAATAAATGGATCTTTAAGAAGAAGACAGACGTTGATGGTAATGTCACCATTTATGAAGCTCGACTGGTCTCAAAGAAGTTTCTGACAAGTTCAAGGAGTTGACTGTGATGAGACTTTCTCAATCATACAGCCTTTCCTCACGAAGGTTTCTGTGATGTATAAACCCAGAAGGTTTTGTTGATCCTAAGGATGCTAGAAGGTATGCAAACTCCGGTGATCCTTCTATGGACTGGAGCAAGCATCTCGGAGTTGGAACATACACTTTGATGAGGTGATCAAAGCTTTTGGGTTTATACAAAGTTTGCAAGAAACTTGTATTTCCAAGAAAGTGAGTGGGAGCACTACAAATTTTTTTATAAGTATATGTGGATGACATATTGTTGATCGGAAATGATGTAGAATTTCTGGAAAGCATAAAGGTTTGCTTGAATGGAGTTTTTCAAAGGAAGACTTGGGTAAAACTGCTTACATATTGGGTATCAAGATCTATAGAGATAGATCAAGATGCATGAAGACTTTCACAGAGCATATACCTTGACATGATCTTGAAGGAGTTCAAAATGGATCAGTCAAAGAAGTAGTTCTTGCCTGAGTTGTAAGGTGTGAAGTTAAGACTTGAGGCTCGACCACGGCAGAAGAAAGAGAAAGGACGAAGGTCGTCCCTATGCCTTAGCCATAGGCTCTATACGATATGCCATGCTGTGTACCGCACCTGATATGTGCCTTGCCACGTGTCTGGCAAGGGGGTACAAGAGTGATCCAGGAATGGATCATTAGACAGCGGTCAAAATTGTCCTTAGAGGAATAAGGAAATGTTTGTCGGTTTTGGAGGTGATAAAGAGTTCGGCGTAAAGGGTTACGTCGATGCAAGCTTTAACACCTATCTGGATGACTCTGATTAGCAAACCAGATACGTATAGTGGAGCAACCATTTGGAATAGCTCCAAGTGGAGCGTGGAAGCAGCATCTACAATATGAGATTTGCGAAGTACATACGGATCTGAATGTTGCAGACCCGTTGACTAAACCTCTTCCACGAGCAACACATGATCAGCACCAGAACTCTATGGGTGTTCGATTCATCACAATGTAACTAGATTATTGACTCTAGTGCAAGTGGGATACTGTTGGAAATATGCCCTAGAGGCAATAATAAAATGGTTATTATTATATTTCCTTGTTCATGATAATTGTCTATCGTTCATGCTATAATTGTATTAACCGGAAACCATAATACATGTGTGAATACATAGACCACAATATGTACCTAGTGAGCCTCTAGTTGACTAGCTCGTTTATCAATAGATGGTTGTGGTTTCCTGACCATGGACATTAGATGTCGTTGATAGCGGGATCACATCATTAGGAGAATGATGTGATGGACAAGACCCAATCCTAAGCATAGCACAAGATCGTGTAGTTTGTTTGCTAGAGCTTTTCTAATGTCAAGTATCATTTCCTTAGACCATGAGATTATGCAACTCTCGGATGCTGTAGGTGTGCTTTGGGTGTATCAAACGTCACATCGTAACTGGGTGACTATAAAGGTGCACTACAGGTACCTCCAAAAGTGTCTATTGGGTTGGCACGAATCGAGACTGGGATTTGTCACTCCGTATGACGGAGAGGTATCTCTGGGCCCACTCGGTAATGCATCATCATAATGAGCTCAATGTGACTAAGGAGTTAGCCATGGGATCATGTGTTACGCAACGAGTAAAGAGACTTGTCCGTAACGAGATTGAACAGGGTATAGGGATACCGACGATCGAATCTCGGGCAACTGACATATCGATGGACAAAGGGAATTGTATACGGGATTGATTGAATCACCGACATCGTGGTTCATCCGATGAGATCATCGTGGAACATGTGGGATCCAATATGGGTATCCAAATCCCGCTATTGGTTATTGGTCGGAGAGGTGTCTCGGTCATGTCTGCATGGTTCCCGAACCCGTAGGGTCTACACACTTAAGGTTCAGTGACGCTAGAGTTGTTATAGGAAATTGTATCTGGTTACCGAAAGTTGTTCGGAGTCCCGGATGAGATCCCGGATGTCACGAGGAGTTTTGGAATAGTCTGAAGGTGAAGAATTATATATCGGAAGTCCAGTTTCAGTCGCCGTAATAGTTTTGGGGGTTATCGGTATTGTACCGGGACCACCGAAAGGTGTGCGGGGGTCCACTTGGTGGGGCCACCTGCTCCGGAGGACTTAGTGGGCTGAATACGGGTGGGGACCAGCCGCTTAGTGGGCTGGTGCGCCCCCCACCCCCCAAGGTCCCAAGGCGCCTAGGGTTGGAAACCCTAGGGGGAGGGGGCGCCTCCCACCTGCTTAGGGGGCAAGTCTCCCCCTCCTGGCCGCCCCCCCCCATTAGATGCATCTAGGGGGTCGGGCCCCTCTCCCCTTCACCCTATAAATAGTGGGGGAGTGGTAGGGTAGCCGCATCCCTTCCCTGGCGCAGCCCTCCCCCTCTCCAACACCTCCTCCTCCTCTGTAGTGCTTGGCGAAGCCCTACCAGAGAACCACGAGCTCCACCACCACGCCGTTGTGCTGCCGGAGTTCTCCCTCAACTTCTCCTCTCTCCTTGCTGGATCAAGAAGGAGGGGATGTCCCCGGGCTGTACGTGTGTTGAACGCGGAGGCGCCGTCCGTTCGGCGCTTGGATCGGATCTTCCGCGATTTGAATCACCACAAGCACGACTCCATCAACCGCATTCTTGCAACGCTTTCGCTTAGCGATCTTCAAGGGTATGAAGATGCACTCCCTCTCTCTTGTTGCTAGCATCTCCTAGGTTGATCTTGGTGACACATAGGAAATTTTTTGAATTATTACTACGTTCCCCAACAGCGGTGACTCCAGAATGGCCACCCACAGCACTGGCATGGAGTGCGCTGATCAGCTTGGTTTGGAGGGCGGTGTTTGCTCCGATCAATAGCTTGTCGTGGAAGTGAATGACTCCTTGACGAAGCTCATACCCCTGCTCGTCAGGACTGTAGATGGCGAGCCGTTGAAGCAGGTCTTGAGCATTGGTGTCGGTCTCGTAGGAATTGTCTACCTCCTGTACCCATTGTGGTTGGCAGGTCGACAGAGCGTTGAGGGAGAGCGGGTGCCCAACGCGAGAGAGCGCGTCTGCTGCACCATTGTCGATGTCGCGGCGGTACTTGAATGAGAATTGCAGTCCCACCAACTTGGACATGGCCTTGCCCTGAAGCTTCGTGTCCAGTGGCTGTTCGCCGAGGCTGCACAAGCTCTTGTGGTCCGTGACGATGACGAAGGGAGCACGGTGGAGGTAGGCGCACCACTTGTCGATTGCCATGATCACGGCGAGGAACTCCTTCTCGTAGATGGAGAGCCGCTGATTGCGGACCCCCAACGCCTTGCTAAGGTACGTGACCGGATGGTCGTCTTGAACCAGTACTGCACCGACTCCTGTGTCGCACACATCAATCTTGATGGTGAAGGGGCGTGAGCAATCTGACAGGGCCAGCACCGGCATGTTCGCCATGGCTTTCTTGAGCAGGTCAAAGGCTGCTTGAGCTTGCGCGGACCAAATGAAGCCTTTCTTGGTGAGGAGTTGGGTGAGGGGCTTGGCGATGATGCCGTAGCGAGGGACGAATTTCTGGTAATACCCAGTGAGGCCAAGAAAGCCATGCAGCTCGGTGGCGTTGGTAGGAGTTGGCCAGTCGCGCATTGCACTGGTTTTGCTGTCATCTGTCGACATGCCATCCTTGGAAATAACATGGCCCAAATACTCGATGTGAGGTTGGGCGAAGGAACACTTGGACTCCTTGGCGTACAGTTGATTCTTGCGCAGAATGGCGAACACCGTGCGGAGATGCTCGACGTGTTCCTGCAACGACTCACTGAAGACCAAGATGTCATCCATAAACGAAATGACAAACTTACGATTTTCATCCTTGAAGATATAGTTCATCACACATTGGAAAGTTGGTGGTCCGTTGGTGACTCCAAAAGGCATGACACGGAACTGGAAATGCCCATGGTGGGTTTTGAAAGCCGTTTTCTCCTTGTCACCTTCACACATACGAATTTGATGGTACCCGGCGCAGAGATCGATCTTGGAGAAGAATGCTGCTCTGGCAAGTTCATCGAGGAGTTCGTCAATGACTGGGAAGGGGAAATTTGTTCTTGATGGTGACTGTGTTCAAGCGTCTGTAATCAACGCAGAATAGGCATGTTCCGTCCTTCTTCTTCACGAGCAGGACAGGGGTTGCAAACGGGCTCATGTTGTGGGTGATCAACCCAGTGCCCAACATCTCCACAACTTGGCGCTTAATTTCGTCTTTCTGTAATGGAGAGTAGCGGTAAGGGCGACAATTGACCGGTGTTGTTCCTGGCTCGAGTGTGATTGCGTGATCATACTGCCGGTGTGGGGGTAGCTCTGTAGGCTCAGCAAATACATCACGAAAAACTATCAGTGCGCGTTGAATGACAGGAGGAATTGGTTCTTCTGTCAGGTGTGGCGATTGGGTCTGGATTTCCTGCAGTGCAGCGCCCCAAATCTCATTTGCTTCTTCCATCTGCCAAAGGGACGCGGCGTGCAGTGCAGCGATTGTTGGTTGTTCGTCCGAACGGACACCTGCCAAGTGTACCGCGACGCCCTCCCGGTCAAATTACATCGTCTTCTTCTGCCAATCACACTACATTGGGCTGAGCTGGGCGAGCCAATTAATCCACTCCAGTACAACATCATACACCCCCAAGTCGAGTACGCGCATATATGTGCGGAACTCCTGTTCTTGTGTCTTCCATTGCAGTTGGGACACAAGCTTGGTGCAATGTAGTCACTGTCCATTGGCGACACGAACTGTCAATGGTTGAATATCAGTGGTGACAGCCCCAATGCGAGCCGCGAACGACGAGTTGACGAAGCTACTGGTGCTTCCCGAGTCCACCAAGAGTAACATGGTCAGATTGCCTACTGTAGCGCGCAGGCGGATTGTCTCGGCTACTTCTGTTCCTTCTACTGCATGGGCTGACAGAATACAGCATGCTGGATCTTCAGTCATAGGTGCATCCAGTAGCTCTAGTGCTCGGACTGCATCGTTCGAGAGAACTTCCCCATAATCACCAACCTCGATGGTGAGGAGCTGGGCAGAGCGCTTGCACTGATGCTCGCGGGAGTACTTCTCCCCACAACGGAAACAGGGCCAGTGCTGACGCCTGTAATTGTGTAACTGACACTCTCTGTCGAAATCATCGGTGGCTGGCTTGGGTGCGGCATTTGGGCGCGGTGCGGGCATCGCAGGAAGTGGAGCTGGAGGCGGTGGTGGTCGACCGGGCTACGGTGCTGTATAAGGCAGAGGAGCTGGCCTGCTTGGGGGTACATGCCGCGGACGGGCATGTTGATGTTCCAGTTCTTCTTCCTGAATTCGGGCAAAAACGGTTGCTCTGGTGATACTTGTCGGTGCTTGGATGCGCACGGCTACACGCAGTTCATCCTTGAGGCCCAACAAAGAACTTGGGACTGAGCGTTGCATCCATGGCGAGCAAATTGTACATATAAACCTCGAATTGCTGTCGGTACTCCACCACACTGCCTGTTTGTCGCAACTGCAGAAGGTTGTGCATCATGGACTCAAATTCCTCTAGTCCGAACTCCTCCTCGAGTGCTCTCCTGAACATCTCCCAATTGAGAACCAGATTCTGTTGGCGGAACGAGCAGAGCCACAGCACGACGTGTCCTTCCACATAGAGTGCTGTCGTGGCTACCCAACTGTTTTGTGGCACTCGGTACAGGTCGAAATAGGTCATACAACGATCGAGCCAGACACGCGGACACTCGCCGTCGAAGCGGGGGAAATTGTGTTTCGGCGGCTTGGTGAAGGAATCCTCTCGAGGTTGTTGCCGGTGATAGCAGTCGGTTTGCCACTGGTGCTGATCGAGGCAGTTGAGGAGCGGTGGCCCGTCGTTCGCCAGCCGCGCGAACTGCTGATTGCTGGCCAACGCTTATGGAATAGGCAGTGCGCTCGGGGAAGGTGGGGTATGCTAGGCTGGTGGAGGTGGAGGGGGCACGTGATGCCGGGGCCCTTCCTTGGTCGCCGGCGCGTGGAGCGCCGCCGCGGACGGGTTGTGGACAGCCGAACTTGAGAAAGGAGATGTTGAGGCCGAGGGAGAGGTAACCTTGCGGACGTCGTCCACATCGGCCTGGGTGAGGCCGATCTGCTTCGAGAGACTCTTTAATTCATGGGAGACTTGGCTGTTGAAGGCGGCCTGCACCTCGGCGCGCTTCCCCGCCTTCGCCTTCTCCTCGTCGAAGTGCTCGAGCGGCTTCTCCATGAGGGGCGTGAGGTTGGACATCTGGTTCTCCATGGCGACCATGAGGTGCCGCGTCTGCGCAGAAGCCTTGCACTGCGCCGTTGCTCCCGCTCCGAGCAAATCAAACCCTGCACAGGATTTCATGCGAATTCACGGAAGCGAATCCGCACCTGATGCAGTGGATGTTACCAATTTACCAAGAGGATATGGGGCGGCGGCGCGGATCGGCAGCGAAGGAGAAAAATTTGTGGCCTGATACCAATTGTGACGACCCAAACCCTAGGAAAGGGGATCGGCCACACAGGAGGAAAGGAATGGGGATGAGGAGAGGAGCAAGAGGGGAGAGGTAGACGAAGTAGGTGAGAATGAATTAAGAGATATCTCGTTTCCTGCCTCTCTGTTCAGCCCGACAGGTTTAAGTACAGCACGCTAGTTCCAGGCCACATGCGGCCCAACACAAACCAAGCCTACGGCCCACTTGCTCTCTCCTACTACTTGTCCACCGATACCTCTGTATCAGGTGTGACATCAAGTTCCTGCACTGCATGCCATGGATCTCATGTTAGTTTTTTTTTCTTTTTGGACAAAAGGAGCTCCCTCCGCTCCGATATCGTTTATCAGAAATCAAGTGTCTTGATTTTATTTATCAGAAAGATAGAAACAACAGTCAAACTATACTAGAACATGACTTGCATGAAAGTGATCACAGTTTGTAAAATTTCATTACTGGAGGTGGGATCACCCAATGTTACAAGTACAATGTATGGTAACAAGGAGCAACAAAACAAAAACTAGTTGCTACCCAGTCAAGAACTCTGCTCTGCACAGCTATCCAGCTACAACTGTTCCAAATCAATCCGATCGACGGTCATGTACCTGCCTGACCAGTGGTTTCACACAGCGCCTCCATCGTGCTTGGTGCACCGGAAATTGCCTTTCCCCTTGCGCTTGATGTGTCCACCTGTGAGCGACAAGTCATTGTAATGTTCAGTTTGTTACACATACTGTCAGCGTGCACAGTTCCATCAGAACTTACCTCTGCCGCTGTCGAGGATTATCGCCTCATCTAACTGAATTTAGGCCATCTGACGGCATCGTCGTCTCTCGAGATCATTGTCCTCGCCACGACCCGCTTGGGCTCTTCGTTCCAAAACATTTCCATCTGTGGAGAAAGGACATTATTATATCTGATACATCCATTTGTGTTATCTCAAAGTTCAGTAACTGATCAGAGAAAAAGGGTAGGCATACATACCTCACCGATAACTACCGTGTCGCCCTCCTTAACTCCAAGTTTGGCAAGAGTTTTGTTGACACCGCATGCCTCCAAAACATGCTGAAACCTTTTCAGGGACTCCGTGTAGCTGCATCGGGAGAAGGGGTTAGTTGGAAATTTTGATCAATCAACAAAATTATTCAAAATTTAAATGTAAATCTATTAATATGAGATACAACTGTCCAACCAGACTTTGCACACTGCACTGTTTCTGAAGTGTAACAAATTTGTTTACATGGACGAACAGTTTAGAACAAGCTTGAAATAACAAAGGTGGCAAAGATATGAGATAGATGCTTGCGGAAATTATTCTAAAACTAGCCTTTCCAGTCACAAATAAATTTAAAAAAGGGGTTAAAGATTTCAATTCACCAAAAGATATCTCAGGTTTACATTATCAAGAAAGAACCATCTTATTTGTATATTGCTGCTAACAGCCTTTTGTTCAAATATAGTATTATGAAAACAGATACAGAAATCTCTGGGCGGAAATGTACAGATGAGCTGATTAATTTATTCAAACTTCAGTGCGGAAATCCAAAACTGTGTTACAGTAACTGCATAATTTATTATGCTAAAGAGAGGTTAATGCGGATAACTAACAACCAATGTAGTCTGAAAAACAATTACTCTTGCAGATGAGCTTGCTAAGAATAACACTGAAAGATAAGGTACTTACTCCCAATTGGTCATCTGAACAAACCGTTCAATTCCGGCTCCAACAACATTCCATGTATTTGTGCCCTTGTCATGAACAATCTCAAAATCATTCATGGCAGAACTCCTTTCCCTTTTTATTGCATCAGCCACATGATTCAGATTTTGAGTGTTATTCCATTCTGCACAAAACATACAGTATCAAGAAAAACATCTAAAAGCCCAAGCTACTAGCTACCACTGTAATTTGACAAACAGCAAATATAAGGTGTAAAGCACCTTCGACTTCTTTCACCCTTTGCCTCTCTTTCTGTAGAATCTTGTAGGCAGCATAAACAACATCTTGTGTTCCTTGCCTGTTTAATGCACTAGTGCAGTAAGGCTCAAAACCTTGAGCCTGTAGCTTTTCCCTGAACGAATTCCATCTGTCAGATGCCTCTGGAAGATCCATCTTATTGTACACCACTATATAAGGTTTGTCAACCAAAGCTGGGCTAAATAACTCCAGTTCCAAGCGGACAGCCTCATACTCATATTCTGGTTGTTCACCTGAACCATCAACTACATGCACCTATGATCACAAACACAGAAAAAAGAGTCAGCAAGCCATACATAGATCTCCAATCTCATAAAATTCACAAATTTAAGAACATTGAACATAAGAGATATTTTATATCAATAAAGTAAATGATATGGACTCAAATATAGTTCAGTAAGGGGGGATGCAGGAAAAAACATACCAAGACTGAACATCTCTCACTGTGTCTCAAAAACTCGTGGCCCAAACCATACCCACGATGAGCACCTTCCAGCAAGCCAGGAAGGTCTGCAACTACCATCGTAGCATCAAAATCTAATGAGACTACTCCAAGATTTGGTAGCAATGTTGTAAAAGGGTAGTTGGCTATAGTTGGCTTGGCAGCACTAATAGCACTCAAAAGAGTGCTCTTTCCAGCATTTGGAGCTCCTACAATTCCCACATCAGCAACCAACTTTAGCTCCAAATCAAGCCACCTGCCAGCGATCCCAGAAAGGACATGATGTTAGCAAAAGCAGAGCTAGATTAGACCCATTACAAATAATCAAGCAATGCAACTAGGGGATCTGATAAGCAGGTAGAACAGCAACATCAGGTTGTGACAGTACGTGATCTCAAGATTCAGGTTTTAATCATGATTAGAACTAAATCTTTCCTGGACAATTACTAATGCTAAAGTTATTCACTGCAATGACCTTCAATCTTCAATGTGGAGTTTGATTTCACTTCGATGGCTTTATAGCACGCTAATATCCTTACAGAATTTGCATTGTAGAAGAAGCTTTAGTAATTGAACCTGCAGATAAGATGACTGCACTAGGCATTGAGGAATTCTGGACAGGACATTGAAAATATGAAGTCAAATGGTAAGGCTATTCCTAAAGGCAACCGAAACAGCATTTTGACTAACATTGGATTCCTCATTAGTATGGTTTTCACTAACAACGATCTTTTTCTCCTAATCTAAGATCCCCAATCCAATGCCCGCGTGCTAATCATTTGTCAGAAATTGCGTCGACAATTAAACAAACAATGAAGCTGAAGCATAAATTATCTTTGAAGAGTAGAGATAACATACATTTCGGGGCCTTTCTCCCCCTTCTCTGCAATCCTGGGCACCTTGTTTGTCCCCGTCTTGAACGCCGCATTGCCGCGGCCGCCGCGGCCACCGGGGAGGAGCAGCGCTCGCTGCCCAGGCTTCATCAGCTCGAGGAGCTCTATGTCGCCGGCGGCCGACCGGACCACTGTTCCAGGCGGCACCTTCACCACGACGTCCTCGCCCTTGGCCCCGGCCATCTGCGACCCCTGGCCGTGCGCGCCGCGCCCGGCGCGGTAGTGCAGCGACTTGCGGAACGGCAGCAGCGAGTTCATGTCCCCGTCCACCTCCACGTACACGTTGCCCCCGCGGCCGCCGTCGCCGCCCGACGGCCCGCCGTGCGGCACGTACTTCTCCCGCCGGAAGGCCACCACGCCGTTGCCGCCGTCGCCGGCCTTGGAGTATATCCTGGCCGTGTCGAAGCACCGCATCACGGCGGGCACCCCCTTCTCCTTCACCTCCCCTTCCGCTTCATCCCCGTCGTCGTCGCCGTCGTGGGCGCTGCCCTCAAACACGCCGACCTCCTCCTCCTCCACTTCCTCGTCGTCGTCGTCCGGGTGATACACCACGACCTCCCCCTCATCGTCGTCATCCCCGTCGTACTCCAGCTCGTCGAGCTTCGCGCTTGCAATGGCGTCTCCTGCTGGAGACCACTCGTTTTCCGCCGCGCCGAATTCTTCCTCCTCCTCTTCGTCGTCGCTGTCGACGCCGTAGTCCGGGTCGAACACCACGGCGCCACCGTCGAGCTCCTCGGGCGGAACAGCCCGAGCTTTCCTGTCCTTGCTCCCCTCGAAGATGTCCAAGCGGGTGACGACGAACTCCTCCTCCTCCTCCTCTTCGTCCCCAGGGTGTTCGACCATTTGACGCGAGATGGCGCGACCATTATTCAGGCCCCTCCTGGCCGCGCGCGCATCGAATTGCCCGATGGCGGCCCGCTCGCCGCCGACCTTCGAGTCCCGCAGAGGCAGCCTGCGGATGGCGGTAGCCCCACGGCGGCCGAGGCCCACCTCTCCATCCTCATCCTCGTCGTCCTCCTCGACGCCCAGCCGCTGGACAATCCCGCGCGGCAATGCGGGGGCTCCGCGCTCGGGGTTGCCCGGCGCGGTCGGGAACCGCTCGAGGGTGACCTCCGCGGACTCGGGGGCGGCGTCGCGGAGAGGGAGGCGGGTGAACGTGGTCGCGCTGCGGCCGATGACGTTCGCGGACGACAAGGCGGGGGGGAGCGGGGGGGACTTGACGGGCCTGGCGGAGCCGCGCTTGCCCCGGCCGCCCTTCGCGGTCCGGCGGGCGGCCTCGGCGGAGAAGAGGCGGAAGGGGAAGGCCGCGGCGGCGACGGCGGCCGGCGCCATCCTCTGCAGCCGCTCGAGCCGAGATTTTTCGCTCGTTTTTTCTTGCTTCAGTGGAGCGGATAAGGAGTGAGTGAGGTTTTGTGTACGAGTGACTTGTTTGGCCTGCTTGGTGAGGTGTAATCTGGGCCGTCGGTGTCGAGATCGTACGGCTGACCGCGGTGAAATAGTTGAAGTTGAAGTGGTCTACCCGTGTGTGGCCGTGCGAGGTGACAGAGTCGTCGGGATTTCTCACAGCGCGAGCGTTGACCGTGCGCTACCTACACAGTTTTTTCTTTCTGCTGGGAGTATTTAGGTAGTTCGATTTGAGAGAATGCATTTTATATGGATAGTTCAATTCATATGATTGAAGAGTCCCCGCAAAAATAAATAAATTCATATGAATTTTAGCATCCACTTAAATTGTACTCCCTCCGTCCCATAATATAAGAACGTTTTTGACACTAGTGTAGTGTTAAAAACGTTTTTATATTTTGGGACAGAGGGAGTACCTAAGAATGCATTACATTCATATGAAGTTTAGCATCCACTAAACCTCTTGGAAACTAACACTCGGCACTTGATTGCCTCGCCACGGTGCAAGCCACCAATCTTGATGTTCTGCAAATGCACATGACTAGTTGAAGCACGAATTCGTCGTTCCAAAGTTTAATATTGATCCCAAAAGGAATCCACATGAGCATTATTGTTGACGTTTCATCGCACTTAAGGTGTCATTGGACTTAGGTGAGATTCCCACCCATATCGCTGGAGAACTACAATGAGCATTAAACTTCGGTGGCCTTAGGGCCATGGAGGCGGAGTGGATCTCAGCCTTTGCCGGTGGGAGGGCTCCGTTTTTAGATCTTTTTTCGAGCTTTGTTAGGATTTGTGTTCTGCTCAGGAAGGCGAGACGGCGGCGGCTCCCTGAAGATGGAATAAAGGTCTCCACGCCTAGCCCGCGTTCTGGTGATGCGTCTAGCATCATCAGTGGGCGTGTGGAGGTGTGTCTTCGGCAGATCTGTCTTGGGTGGATTTGCTCAGATCTGTTCGTCATTATTCGTCTTTGTTCGTATGTTTTTAGGTTGGATCATTTTGATCTATACACTTCATCCATGGCGGTTGCTGTTCTGACGCGTTGGTTCTACGGGACCTTAGCACGACGACTTCCCAACTGTCTACTACAGCAAGGTTTGTCCGGCTCCGGCGAGGGAGGGGCGATGACAGCGGCGCGCTTTCGGCTCGCTTCAGTGCTTGTAGTCGTCGCTAGGTGGTCTACGGATCTGCATGTAATTTTTATTATTTTTAGTGTTTGCTGTATTGCCATGATTGAAGATGAATATATTGAAAGTTTTTCTCGCAAAAAAAAAAACTACACAATGATAGAGAGAATTCCATAGTCAAGAGACATGGATTTGTAGTGCTCATTTCATTATTTGTTCCGTAGAACAAATTATTGAACTAAGGTAATTAAAGCTACGAGAAAAGTAAATGGTGTTTCTTGTAATAAGATTGTTAGACGCATGAAGGTTCAGTTAATGATAAGTAATGAAAATGCCTTTGGTCAAATAATAGTATAATATTAATCTCTCTCTTGGACCTTTGGTAAGAGAGTCAACCTTTGATAGCCAAACTCCCATGGTCAGACTTTTAACATTACTAGATCATTGATGGCGCGCATTGCTGCGCCCATCTATTTTTTCAATAAAATGATAGTAATTTTCACTTATGTATTCATATATAGGCATGAAATATGAAGGTTTTAATTTATTCATCCTAGAATAATAAGTCATCAGATAACCTAGGAAAATCCAAGATCTAAAATAGATTGAAATTCAACAGTATTTCAGATCGTAATGAAGAAAATAGCAGTCTCACATGATAAACAAGACGCAAATCGGACAGACAAACTCAACTTAGGTTAGACATCAAGCTTTGATGTACATTTATTACGAAACTGAACAACTGAATAATAAAAGTAAAATAAACATGAATTTCCGCACCATACTTAACAAATAGAAATGCTTCTCTTAGGAGACACAAGGCCGTATGTTATTTAGTATAGTGTGCATGTACACATATATCTGTATATCATGAAGGGCTCGTTGAATCGTGTTTATATTTATATTAGTACCACCTCATTTATATTACGATTTTGTCCATACAAATTGTAAAAATGTATTATGACACAAGAAGAAAGCGTATTATGACAGTGAACCCGACAAAGTCAATCCGTACTTTATTATTAGGGAGAGATTACATGGGTGGTGCAAGTTTACGTCAGTACGCATATTTCCCGCAAAAAAAGAAATATATCCCTACACATACAAGTGTATCATCACATTAGTCTTTTAACAACAAATAACTCACACAAGTAACTTTGATTAAAAAAATCTTAAACCTCTAAGAGATATGTGTAAATAATTGTATCGACCTATGCCGCTAATCTGGTTCTAATACTGTCCACTAAAACCACTCAATTTGATATAATTAACAGAAATGGCTATCTATGTAAAGAGGCACATGAATTGTTTCCATCTGAGTATAGCTTCCCCTGCTAGGATTTAAGTGGCATATGGTGTTTATTTGATATGATGAAGAAGCAGTTATTATCAACACAAACATTTTTAGCACATCAACTAAACATGTTCACATATGTTCTGTCTAAACTTTAAACACATGAGCAATAGTGCAACATGAATAATATATGTCGCAACGGTCTACAATACAGATAAGAGAATTAAGGGTACTACAACATCGTGCAAGTCCAAAGGAAGACGCCAGATTACAAGAATGCAACATCACATTTTTCAAAAGTGGATATATCTTGTGCATAGCAAGTAGCAACACATTATTGGTTAGTTGCCTAACTAAACAAGGATGAGTAGCGCCACAACAGCTGGGCAGATGACACGAGTTTTTCTCAAGGATAAACTTCACAATTCTAGATGAGCTTCAACCACTGCTTTCATTGCACATATGATGTAAGGTTCGTAGTTATCTTTTTATGACAAGCGTGTGCACTCCTGATTTTTCCAAATGGTTACTTTATCACACAAAATAATTTGCAATACATAACAAAGAGAAATTACCTCGAGAGTTGTATCTATATTCTGCATGTGGTCATTGTATAATGTTGAAGAAGGAAAATCAACAAAACATGCAGAAACTGACCAAGATCTACAAACTGTGCAGAAACACCATATCAGGCTTAGCAGGGGATGTAAGTTCATATTTTTCTTCCAATAGATGTACAAATTAAAGATAGTTTTAGACAGTGACCTTGCTGTTGCAAGAACTGAAGGAAAAAACTGCAGGCCCTTGACGCTGCATGCTATCATGGCTTGGGGAGCCCCACCTCCTCTCTATGATGCTATAAGAACCCAATGTGTTAACATTTCTGCCCAACAATAGGCTATCTTTACTTTATTAGTTCTGTAGATGGATAAAATCTGAGCTGGTGCATTTGTCATTAGTGCAGATCATAAGATGAAATTCATGATTACCCAAAAAAAAAAGCACCTCAGTTGGACTTCTTTAATATGCTCAAATGCTCAATCATGCTGAACTCTTCCTTATTTGCAGTGTAGACACAAAATGTCATATAATGTAAACATTTATAGGTTACAATGATTGGTTTGATTGAATAGGCAGCAGTGCAGTTAATACTCGAGTGGATTCTCTCCTTCTTGAATATTGTTGCAGGTCATCACAAATTAGAATGTTGTGACCAACTTTTACTTGCATAAGAGTAAGCTCTTACTTGAGACTACATATCACTTCTTTCAGGGCAGCTTATGATGAAATATGCATCTCACGAAGACCACCATACCTAACATATTGCCTACCATATGGTACCTACCATTCAGACCTGATTTACTTCAAATGCTTCTATGCATGCAGATTTCAATCATCTCCAAACTTTGCAAAATTGGAAAAGTTCATGATTGTAGGTTTCCGTGTGGAGAGCAACGTCAATTTTCCTATTTGTTTTACCTGCATGGCTATATTAATGCATTATCAAAGCATGGAACTATAGCAAGGGGGCAGAGGCAAGGTGAGTAGAAGCGGATTGCCTTTGTACCATGCTGGTCGTTGTTGTTACCCAAGCATGGAGGTCCCACCTGCTGGATGAGCTTGCAGCTGCTGAACCAAACCGTTCCTATGTGTGTCGATGGTGTCCATGCGGACACGCACCAACACTTGACACGGTATTGGCCGGGTCCTGCAGGCCGAGCTGGTCGATGAGCGCGTGCACCGGCCTCTTCTTCTCTAAGTGGTGATTTGACTGTAGAGCATGCAACATCAAGTAGTACGTGAACAAATGAAGTGATCGAATATAAAAAACATGTATGAACCACAAATCATCAATAATCAAAATCTGAGGACCAACATGTTCACAAGGTAAGGCAAAAAAGTTCTTCACCAAAATTTTACTGCAGCTTATTCCTTTTCTTTTCCTTTCCTTCACAGACCTGCACAATTATTAGAAGAAAATCATCTTTGATATATATCGACTGCAGATCAACGCTGAACCACTAACGAAAGTGAGTTTTGGGAGAGGGATTGGGGAGAGGAGAGGATAAAAAAAGCATGAGCATGTACCTGTTCCCCTAAAGAGACGGTGGCAGCAAGGTCCATCTGAGCTCAGTCCCACATGAGGAGCTCGGCTCGGAGGCCACGGCTATGGCAGCATCGAAGCGCTCGAATCCGTGGCCGAGGGTTTCCTCCTCCTCCTCATGGCCAGCCGCCGTGGCTGCTATAAGTGCGCCTGCATTGGGTGGCGTCTTCGAGCTCTGGGATATGGCTACACAAGTTGCTGGGCGAGGATGCGGTGGGCGAGCAGCCGGCGGACGGCGACGAGGTACAGCCGTACAGCAGGCCGTGGGCGAATAGGGAGGAGGCTCCGCTGGATGTGGAGGAAGGAGACCGGAGGAGGGAGAAGCGAGGACGCGCTGCCGGGTCGTGCGGCGAACAAGGGCTAAGAAGCCAGACCAGGACGCGGTCTACGGCGGTGTCGGTGATGGCGGCGACCAGTGGTGGCGGCGGCTGATCGAAACCTAGGTCGAGGACTCGGGAGATGAGAGATCGACAGGAACATTTTTTTAGAGTGATCGACAGGAGCTTTTTTTTTTTTTTTTTTTGAGCGGAAGACAGGAGCTGTACGGGGCGCTGCAGATCCAATGGTGCTAGATGGGCTTTGTGCGGGAGGGAGGCCCAATTAACCACAGTGCACCGATTTTTCCACGGGAGTAGACACCCTCAGGACAGATAGCCCATGTAGCGATTATTACGGGATGAGGCAGCAATCAGACGGCTGAAAACGGTTGAAACACGAGATCTGACGGCCAAAATCGCAGAGGGCGTGAGAGGGCTGGGAAGTGGTTCAGTTTTACTGTCCTTAATTGTCCCACCTACTGTTGGCAACATCAATGGACTAAGATCAATAAATCGGACCAACACCTTAAGTGTCGTGGCTTTCCGCGCTCCTTCTGTCATCTTCATGCCTCATACATACTAACACATATCACAAGAAGGTCATGAAAGATCTTCAATCAAGAAGATCAAATGAAAGGAAATAATTTTGATATCATCATAAATCATCATAATAAGATGTTAGCCAGTTTTGGATCTACGGAATAAAGACTGAAATGCGCATTACAAATCCCTGTCTCTCAAGTATGGAATTCTCTCTATCATCGTGTAGTTCTTCAACGATATGCATGTGAATCTTGTCAGGGGAGGGGAGCAAGCCGATATGGATCTAAGTGAAGCAAACTCTCTCTGGATCTCCTGTCTCTTCTACTATTTTGATTTTGTGATGAGTTGTAGGGTTTTAAGTGATGATGCACGTGGCATGAGGCGGTGTGAACACAAATGCTCGGCTAGGGCTCTCTGAGACATTAATTTACGTAGTACAGAAAACGCACACACACTCATCTCTAAAAACGCATGAACGTCACCTCCCACTAGACGTATATCGTCAAAAGGTCTGGAATAAAATCAGGAAAATGCGAGCACCAATGTTAGGTCGGGGACTTGAACTCTGGTGTGTAGAGAATACTACTGTCCTTCTAACCATACAATCGCAGATTAGTTCGTGATGACGGCTCGGGTTGGGAGGTGCAAATTGGTAACTAAGAAAGGGCAGAAATTAAGCTGGTCATTAACATTACTTTCAAAGACACTGAAGCAGAGGGCCACTGCCCTTGGCATGGCCAAACCAGTAGTCGGCGTGTCCGTTTTTGGGCATCTCCCTCGGAAAACATACTTCACCTTCGCCGTGCCTCTGCTTTTGTTGACGAAAAGTCAGCGTCCACGAAAAAAAGGAAGTGAAAAACACAGCAGAGACATTAAGGTCGGTCCCCAAACCCCAGCGGCCGCGAGACTCCGGCCGTCCATGACCATGATCACCGGAGAGGTGTCCATGGCCGCCCTCCGACCTTGCGCCCGTGTCGCTCTGGCGCCGTCCGTCTCCGTAGGCAGCAGCATTGGCAGCTCGTCGCTGCGCTGGACCCTGCCCGTCCCCTCGCTGCGCCGGCGCGGCGGCCCGACCCTCAAGCACGTGGTACGCGCCAGCAAGGGCGCCGCGGATCAGCCCGACCCGCCCGCAGACCCGGAGGGGGACGGCCACGAGGAGGAGGAAAACCCCAAGGTGAAAGAGTCCTGCTAAGCAATTAGCCGTAATTTCTCCTTTTATCTACCTAGTACTGCCAGGATGTGACATGAGGGGAATTTTCGGGAAATTTTACTTGTACATTGTTTGCTGCTGTGACCTAAGAGTATATTCAAGTTCCAATTGAAATCTCCTACTGCGCTTCTGCGAGCAACAGTAAATTTCAGCGGCTCGTAGACTAGATTTTTTTTTTTTGTTCTTGGTCTATTCGGCTGGCATACATATTCTTGGAGAACCACATCACATCACACAGGTTGAATTCTTGGCGCATGCCCTACCCGAGGATTGAATTTTGTGTTCATGGGTTGTGCCGTCGAATCGTTCTCCTCTTCTGGAACAACATGTTCCTGTGGGCTAACCTTCCCTTTTTCCCAAGTTGTGTGCTTCCCTTCGTTCAGCAGCGTGAGGTGATACCAGGATCGCTTGGTATCTTGGTTGTTTGGGCAATCTTGAGAGAGGAAATAGCGACTGTCGGAACTTTTTCCCACCAAATTTTTTCATCCAGCTTTATCCAGTAGATTAATGGGGAGTGTACTTCAGTTATAATGCTGCTTTAATTTTGTGCTGCCCAACCTGGGTGGTCTGGTGCTGGCCTGGGCCGGTTCCTCTGTTTTTTGGGTTGCTTGATTGTTGCTTGTTATGTACCGGGACTTCTTCCCTGTTCTTTTCTCCTTCTCTATATTAGACCAACTCGGTAGCTTAATCGTGTTAATGGCCATCTAATTCTACATTAAATCATTTATAGACTATTGCTACCCTACTTAATGGAGTTGCAGTGTGATATGAGTAGGCGGCAAGAGTTGCTGGGATTCAATCCCTGCCTATAGCATGTTAGAACCACTAGGATCTCTCACTAGGATCACGCACACTGACACACATGCGCACAGGAGTAGTATGAAGCTCTGTACGTTTGTCAATAGGGCAAGCTTACATTCTTTCTACTCTCTGTCCCAAGTCTTCGATTTGTCAAATCTAAGACAAGTAATTCGGGACGGAGGTAATACATATTTGGGTGCCTCTTATATAGGCTTTAGGGACGGTGCTACATGGACCGACCCGCTACATTAACCAACCTAGACAGATCACAGCCGAACTGTTCCATACTGACTTTCATACAAGCAATGCATCAAACTCAAATTGACTTCTTGCTCTTCCATGCTTGCATCTCTTTGGTATATAACAAGATTAATTCTTAATATGGTAGAAAATAATGAAGTAACATAATTGTTTCCCTTCTCTTGTGTTTTTTCTTTTGGGCCTTTGTCACACAAAGTAGAGTGAATGTGCCTTGGTGCTACTAAAGATGAGTGCTTATTTTGTTGTTTGTGATGATCCTGAATTCCTGATGTCTAAAGTTATCATTGTTTTACTTCACAAATTTGTTTCTATGTACTGTTTCTTTCCTTTTTCTTTATAACATTTCTATGTTTGCTTCGGTGCAGATGGTGAACGCCGAAGAGATTTATGCAGAACTCGAGAAGTTCAAAGAGGAGTATGCAGCAAAGAAGGGTCTTCCTTACAAAAAAAGAGATATGGTTAGTTTGCCCATATTTAAATTTTGTTTTAGGATGTAGCTGCTTTTGTTATTTATCTTCGGCAACTGAACAATGGTGGCTCAGTTCATATATCTGGCTACTATTTTATTGAACTTAATTCCGGTCTTGGTCACAAAGCTAACATACTGTACCATAATTTGAAGGGAAATGACATGTAGATTGAATTTATGCACAGACAGCAGGCATGTTGTTTTATCGTTTTATAAGTGATCAAATCTTGCAGCACAAACAATCATTCAATCCAACAATGGTGTTGTTAAATTTCATACTAGTCACAGCGTGTAGAGGGTATGCGCACATATGTAGTGGTGTGAGTGTTGTGTGCACATATATTGTGGGCGCACCTCGGACTTTTTAAGTTCATAGTAGGAGCATCATAAGTTTTTATTTTTGCCTTGTTGGTTAAACAACTAAAGAACGATGGAAATTAATAAAACTTTCTATCAGCAATCTATCCATTGATCGTGCATATGAGATCAGTGGCGATTCCATGTGTAAGCTGTGGGGTCAGCTACCCCACAGCTTTTTTGATTGCAAGCCTATTTCTATTAATATTTGTGCAAAAAACTAGGACATTTTAAAGAGTTTAGTGCATTTGAACCCACAGCTTTTTGGTGCTGCACCGCCGCTGTATGAGATTATGTCGGAACAAACTAATAGCACAACATGTGTTGTTGAGACACAAGATTGCGGCAGCTTCATGCCGCCTTAAGGAAGTCTAATGACCCTCCTACTTCCCATTTCTTTACATTGCTTGAGAGTACAAGGGTTTCTGAACTTGTACATAAACATCACAATAGCTGGTAATGTACATGTCATGATTTGATCATCTTATCCTTGTAGCATTATTTGCTTCCAGTCTAAAGCTTTGGGTGAAGGGGGGTATCTATTCGAGAAGTCCCAACCATGTTCCTTTTCTGTAATTATGGACAGTGTCGACGTTGAATTTCCTCCGATATTATGATGGTGTTGTGTGTTGTGAAAGAGGGTTGAGATGGGGTAGGATCTTGAGGGGGTGTTGTCGGGGACAACAAAGACACGGTGTTTACCCAGGATCAGGCTCCCAAAAAGGGTAATGGCGTCCCACCACCAGTTTATATTGATATGAGGGTTTTAAAGAGTACACGAATTATGTTGCATCTACAAATTAGCTAGGTCTTGTGAGAATGGCTTTAGCCTTCGGCAGGGGTCGAGCCCTTATCTAGAGATATCTTCTTGGGAAACAAGTCTTCAATCTTTGCTCTTTGGTATGATGTGCTATGAGTCGACCTCCTACCAAACTAGGTAAGTTATCTCCTAGTTACAACAGGATCTAGGAGTTAGCATGTCCATCATTATCTCTTCTTCAAGTACTTACCAATAGTCAGCACTAGTTCCGACATTTAACAAAGCTAGTTTCCTGAATATTGATAGAAATGTATTTATATCCTTGTTAGTGACCTAGTCCACTTTATGAATAATTAACTCTTTCTGAAAGTTAGAAAAAAAATGTTCTTTTGAGATTTAATAGAATTGATTCATAATCTCAGTATAGAACTAATGTGTTCTTTTTCAACGGATCAGACTGATGAGATGTTCTACAACGAGAAGTGGAAAATATATAAGTATATTCGGGAGATGATTTCTTCCAATCCAAGCATTTTGGTTAGTTATCTTTATTGCATGTTTGTTATAATTTACGGAAATATTCTTTCTTGTGCATTCTGGTTAGTTTTCTTTCTTGCATGTTCAATCAAATTTATGGAGCTGTTCTTTCAGATTCTAGTTTATAGAAAATAACTTTGTATTATGGGCAGATAAGCCAGAAGCATTGCCATTTTGTTTCTTTCATTTGTGATACCGATACCCTATTTTTGTGGAATACAAGTAGTACATGTGCAAGCAACATCTAACTATAGTGTAAAGATCTGTCAAAGGAATGAAAAAAAGTATCAATAGGAATTCAATAAAATGATTTTACATTCCCAACTCAATATTAAGTATTGACTAAAAGTATATGAGTTGGGGAAAAAATTCCGCTGCTGTGTTTTTTTTAAACCGACCTAACTTCTGTAAAACTTTAGCATGAACACTTTGATTTAAAATTCTTGATTGATTTACGCAACAACGTATTTATAGATATGAAACACTTGACATCATTAGGAACCCAATTGTCTTGCATGTGGATCATTGGATTAGCTTATCTGATCTTGGGCCTTAATGTTTCTTTTGAATGAACTACTTATGATTTATAGTATATATAATGACATTTGTCCACTCCAGTCTTCCTCCCTTCTTATAAATAATATCAAGTATGTGTGTGGAATCCATGTAGACAGAAAATGTGAAAGTTGAAGCAACAGAAAACTTGATTTTATATCACCTCAACTGAGGTTGGTGGGTCACGGACATTGATGAGTCATTACATTATTGATCATCAATATTTAGTTTTTGGGTTTAAAAACGTATTATCATCATTTTGGTGTTGTCAACGAACAGTTCCAATTGTTTATTAAGATACATAGTGCTAATCTAACTTTTAAAATTGTGCTATTATACATTGAGTCAGGGGATAACTGGTACAGTACTTTGGAAGCTAAATACTACTCCCTGCAATCCAAAATAAGTGTCGCAGTTTTGAACTGAGGTTGGTTCAACCTTAGTGCAAAACTGCGACACTTAGTATGGGTCGGAGGTTGTATTAAGGTTGGTGTGTCGGAACACAGATGAATCATAGCAAACCAGACATATTGTTATAAATGAGGTTGGTGTGTCGGAACACAGATGAATCATTACATTACTCATCGTTAGTATTTAGGTTTTGGGTTTAAAGATGTATTCACAGCACTATGGCGTTGTCAACGAACGGCTGCGATTATTTCGTAAGATACTTGGTGCTAATCTAAATACAAAATTGTGTTTTTATACATCTGCTCCTTTGGAAGCTTCCTTGATGTTTTAGAAAAGAAGCAAAGATGTCTTAGTGTGTGCTACAGTTAAGGATCTGGCTCTAGAGGTGTACGCAACTTTCACTGATTGTTTGTTAATTGGGTGAAACTTGTAGCATGTGGAAACCGCCCTGTCTCAGGAACTGTGCATCCAGGCTGGTGACGCTCTGGATTTGGCTAAAAATATCGTGGTAATTTCATATTTTTCCGCAACTCTCTTATAACTACTTGGTGTGTACCTTTTTTTCCTTTCGTTGTGTCCTCGCAGTTAACTATTTTTCGTGCGTTCAGTATAGTGCATCTTACAGGCTCAAGCGGCCAAGTGAAATTTCCGTGAATACGACGGAGCAGGTACTTAATGTTTTTTGTATCCATAAGGAAATGTTTTTATGTGTCTAGGAGTAAATTGCTTGTGGGGTCCTTGAACTTTCAATAATGTATTACAAAAGTGCATGCTTTAGCATTATATTTCGATTAAGGATGGGTCATTTATGTACTCTGTTTTTTCCCTCTGCTATATGCATTGAATTACACGATTTCGCAAAACACAGATGGTTCGGATCTATGCTTCCACCTTCATGAAAACCGCCGAGGACGTCTACCATGGGAAGACCAACACGGCAACCCTCTGTTATTATCTCGACGCTCTCGGAGGTTTGGCTGCGATCAGCCACATCTTATTCGTCGACACTCTAGACGCCGTGAACGATGTACTGCTCGAAGACGGTAAACCGAAGCACAGCCCCGACGTCGACGCAGAGGCTGCTTACCGCAGGTTTGAGCAGAAACTGTCTCTTCCGGAGCGGAAGGTTTGGGCGAGGGGTTTACTGTTCAAACCATGCGAGGTACGTGCTGATATGTACATCTAGTTATGAAACAAGCCATTCGATCGCTCCAGGCCTTCTATTTTATTCCCCAAACGCATGTCGCTCTGAATGCCCGGGTTCCGCGCTTCTTATTGCTGCTGCTGTTGTTATCCCCTGCAGATTCTGGAGCAGATAGTCTGCCCTGCGACGAAGCACACGAGGCAGTTCATTGCACAGATGATTCGGCTGCGCAAGGATGCGCTGAACCAAGTCAAGTCCCAGGTACGTTGGCCGTTTTTATTATTCTCCCGATATATATCGAGCCTGGACTGGAGAGTTTCTTCGTGATTTGGTGGCAATGCCGTCGCTGATTTTCATCCTCTCTTCCATTGTCGCAGATGAGCACAAAATTCGATCGGACCGGCTCTGACGAGAACTATGTTAGTACTACATGCTAAGCTTAGATGCATGTATTGTTTCAGAAGGAATGGTGTGCCAGTGATCAGATCACGTGCTAAGGCCTGTGTAACCTCTATTCAGCGCCTCCGTTATGCCGGATTTCTCTTGAATTGTCGTAGTTTCATACAGTATATCCTTCTGTTGGGGAATTATGTCCTACTACTACTTAAGATTATTTTTCGGGTTTGTGTGATTAATCCAGTATGCCCTTTTATTTATATTAGTTTAGTACTCCCTCCTCCCCCAATATGTTGGGCGTATTAGAATTGAGCACGAAAATTAGCGCATCCTTCGTTACAGTTTGCTTGCAATGGAATCAACAATCTGAAGAGAACAGGGGTGCACTGGGCTGGTCTTTTTGCTTCCTCGCACGGTTGCTGCCCTGAGGTTGTTACTGTCCGAGGACACAACAGGGATTTCTTTAGTTTGTTGTATAGCCCCTCCAAGGAGGGGACACATGCTTTTATTTCAAAAAAATTGATGTAGAAGTTTGAAAAAAAATCCAAAAGAAATATGGTGGGTAGTATCATAGCGAGTCATGTGCCAGCAATTGTTCATGGAAAAAAGTCATTGACGTGCGATCTAGATGGAAAAAAAGATGGAAAGCCAGAATAGCATTATCTTACATATAGAAATGCTATGGTTTTTTCTTTTTGCAACTTGCAGATGAATTGTGGCTTTCACAAAACATGAAATCTGAAAACGAATTTCAATTGTCTGCATGTGAGATTTTTTTGGATTTTCCAGACGTGTGGAAAATAATTTTTTGAAAAAGGGGCACATGATGCTGGCCACATCTCATAGCCTTGACTCTTGAGGTGCTTGGGTTTGTTATTTTCCTGGAGCTTGCCAATTAACTATGGTTTTTACAAAGGAAGTTGGATCATTTGCGCGTGAGATAGAATGTAATTTTAGGCCCAATTTGGAACACAAGAATTCAAAACGTATGAATAGGAAAAACATGGGAATTGAGATGTCACATATCCTGATTACTATAGGAACTAAAACCACAGGAAAACTAGTACAAAATTGTCATTAGAAAAACACAGGAAATGTAACCCCGGATTGTATCCGGGAGGCACTCTCTTTTGATTACACTTGATCAATAAAACACGACATTCCTCAAAAAAAAGTGAAAGAAAAAATAGTGGTGAGACCTCGTGTTTGGTTTCCTAAAAAATTCCTATGGAATAGCTCATTTCATAGGAATTTCAAAGGAATGCGAGATGGAAATTCCTTTGACGGTCTTACGGCCAAGGGATGCCTCATCATATCGGATGCCAGCTTGAGTAGGCCGGCCCGGGGCCCCCTAGGTCGGTTACGCTTTGGGCCGGTGTACTAGCTCACGGACTATATGAAGATATAGACTCAAAAGCCTTGGAGTAAACGACAAGGAAGACAACATCCATGAGGACCCCTCCTGGATCCTAACCAACTAAGATTATGTAACCCTAGACATTGGCACTGATAGAGGCAAAGATGTCATGATCTTTCGATGAAGAGTAGCTATTATTTTTTATGGACTAGACTTTGACGATTCGACTACGAATGTGCGAAGACATCGTGCCTTAGCGATCGCTAAACTGACTCTGAGAGGTTATTGAGCACACCGAGGCACGATCGACCTGACCATGAAGGTCTAATTCCTGCAAGCAAACAAAGAACAAGCAAGAACTAAAATTGCAATCTGAATATTGCGAATTAAGATGAAAGCTTATTGATCAAAGTTTGGGGTTCCGTGAGTGTTTTGGTCTGGTTGTTGGACGCAAACCAAGTACGTGAGTTGCAGCTATGGCAAACTTTTATCTAAACAAAACCAATAGTCTAAACAATGCTCTAAGGTTTGTATTTCTAGTGAGGTAGAAGGGAATTTCATCCATCCTTGTTAAGGTGAGACTAAAATCCACCCTAAGTCATTTTCCTACTAATACAGACTCAAAAAGCAGCCTATGGTATGATATTTCAAAATTACTTGGGTCTGACCCAAAAGTGAGGTGCCGCAGCACCTCTATGTACCCCCCCTTCCTAAATATTTGTCTTTTTAATGGACTACCACATAAGGATGTACGTAGACATATTTTAGAGTGTAGATTCACTCATTTTGCTCCGTATATAGTCACTTGTTGAAATCTCTAAAAAGACAAATATTTAGAAAGATGTGTGTGTGTCTATGAACAAAGGGACAGAGTGACGTGTGTGAGCAACATGCGTTTTATGTTTAGATAATTTGAGTTTTGTGATCGAGTATAAACGGTGCAAATAACTCCAAACAACCTAAGACTATAGCCAATGTTGATAAGAAATTGATGCTAAAAAACCTTAGCACCCATGGTTGGTGCTACTGCTAATCATTATGGATGAGGTGCTAAAAAAAGAAGAAAACTGAAATCAGTCCCATTACTGAAACTGGTTCTAACGATGAGGGAAGCATGCTAGGCAACAAAAAAATTACCGCACACAAAGATGCTCATGAACACTATGGAGGTATATGTAACGATGATCTCACCAACAATCAACACAGTGGAAGAGGACGAAGATTTTGGTGAAGCTTGTCGATTGTTGCAGCTAGGTTATACCTCCCAGCCGCGAGAATTTTCTCCATGACGATCCGCCGATCTAGTGTTAACCGAGGTATTCACGCGTAGAGATCTAGCAGTACCGCAACATTTTGTGGAACCAGCACAGAAAATCCATGGAAAGAACTAGCTCGAGAGGCAGCCTACCAGCGTCCCGATCTAAATATAATCAAGATTGGAGAGATAGAGAGGGGGGGGGGGCAGCCGCATGCAGAGGATGTCCATAGGCTTGGTGTAACACCCCGAGCCAACAAGACGCTTGGAACATTACCACGTATATAACTTTCGGAAAGTAGACATGCTCTCATCAAAAATTTCGGCAGTGTTTCCTCTATTTCAAAGGACATCTATGACATGCAGTTCATATAATTATGTCACAAGGAACATAGCACAAGCATAAGGCACAAGGCCGACTACGTGGTGGAGTCCTCCCAAGACCTGATACGTCCATTTTCCTACTGTTATTTATATTGTTTTATTTGTTATAACACTTTGTTGAGTAATTCTAATGCCTTTTCTTTCATAATATGCAAGGTTTATACAAAGAGGGAGAATACCGGCAGTTGGAATTCTAGACCTAAAAAGCTACGTTAGAGATACCTATTCTGCACATCTCCAAATGAGCTAAAATTTTACGGAGAATTATTTTGGAATATAATAAATATTGGAGAAAACAAATACCAGAGGGGGCCACCCAGGTACCAACTAGGCACCAGGGAGCGCCACCCCCTCCAGGCGCGCCATGGTGGGTAGTGGGGGCCCTGGCCCACCTCTGGTGCCCATCTTCTGGTACATAAGGTCTTTTGACCTAGAAAAAAAATAAGGAGAGGACATCGGGACGGAGCGCCGTCGTGGAACTTGGGCAGGAGCACTTTTGCCCTCCGGCGGAGCGATTCTGCCGGGGAAACTTCCCTCCGAGAGGGGGAAATCAAAGCAATCGTCATCACCAACAACCCTCTCATCTTTGGGGGGGCAATCTTCATCAACATCTTCAACAGCACCATCTCATCTCATAACCCTAGTTCATCTTTGTGTTCAATCTTTGTACCAGAACCTCAGATTGGTACCTGTAGATGACTAGTAGTGTTGATTACATCTTGTAGTTGATGCTAGATGATTTATTTGGTGGAATATTATATGTTCAGATCCATTATGCTATTTAATATCCCTCTGATCTTGAGCCTGAATATTATTTGTGAGTAGTTGCCCTTGTTCTCGAGGCCGCGGAAGAAGTCATGTTGCAAGTAATCATGTGAATTTGATATTCGTTCGATATTTTGATGATACGTATGTTGTGATTCCCTTAGTGGTGTTATGTGAATGTCGTCTGCATGACACTTCACCATCTCTTGGCCTAAGGGAATGCATTGTGGAGTAGTTATTAGATGATGGGTTGCTAGAGTGACAGAAGCTTAATATTTCAAGCAAATACCCGAGTTGAGAGATATGAAGTCTCCAACAAGTTCTATAGCTAAAAGATGGAGGAGAATCGCTCAACTAGTGAGCATGTGCTCAGATTGTCTGGGTACTACAATCGCTTGAATCAAGTGGGAGTTAATCTTCCAGATAAGATAGTGATTGACAGAATTCTCTAGTCACCATCACCAAGTTAGTAGAACTTTGTGATGAACTATAGTATGCAAGGGATGACGAAAATGACTCCCGAGCTTTTCATGATGATGAAATCGATGAAGGTAGAAATCATCAACAAAGAGCATCGAGTGTTGATGGTTGACAAGATCACTAGTTTCAAGAAAAGGGCAAAGGGAAAAGGGGAACTTCAAGAAGAACAACAAGCAAGTTGCTGCTCAAGTGAAGAAGTCCAAGTCTGGTCCTAAGCCTAAGACTAAGTGCTTCTACTGCAAAGGGACTGGTCACTGGAAGCGGAACTACCCCAAGTGATTGGCGGATAAGAAGGATGGCAAAGTGAACATAAATATATCTGATATACATGTTATTGATGTGTATTTTACTAGTGTTTATAGCAACCCATCAGTATTTAATACTAGTTCAGTTGCTAAGATTAGTAACTCGAAACGGGAGTTGCAGAATAAACAGAGGCTAGTTAAGGGTGAAGTGACGATGTGTGTTGGAAGTGGTTCCAAGATTGATATGATCATCATCGCACACTCCCTATACTTTCGGGATTAGTGTTGAACCTAAATAAGTGTTATTTGGTGTTTGCGTTGAGCATGAATATGATTTGATCATGTTTATTGTAATACGGTTATTCATTTAAGTTAGAGAGCAATTGTTGTTCTGTTTACATGAATAAAACCTTCTATGGTCATACACACCAACGAAAATGGTTTGTTGGATCTCGATCGTAGTGATACACATATTCATAATATTGAAGCCAAAAGATGCAAAGTTAATAATGATAGTGCAACTTATTTGTGGCACTGCCGTTTAAGTCATATTGGTGTAAAGCGCATGAAGAAACTCCATGTTGATGGGCTTTTGGAATCACTTGATTATGAATCAATTGATGCTTGTGAACCATGCCTCATGGGCAAGATGACTAAGACTCCGTTCTCCGGAACAATACAGCGAGCAACTAACTTATTGGAAATAATACATACTGATGTATGTGATCCGATGAGTGTTGAGGCTCGCGGCAAGTATCATTATTTTCTGACCTTCACAGATGATTTGAGCAGATATGGGTATATCTACTTGATGAAACACAAGTCTGAAACATTTAAAAAGTTCAAAGAATTTCAGAGTGAAGTGGAGAATCATCGTAACAAGAAAATAAAAGTTTCTACGATATGATCGCAGAGGTAAAATATTTGAGTTACGAGTTTGGCCTTCAGTTAAAACAATGTGAAATAGTTTCACTACTCACGCCACCTGGAACACCACAGTGTAATGGTGTGTCCGAACATCGTAATCGTACTTTATTAGATATGATGCAATCTATGATGTCTCTTGCCGATTTACCACTATCGTTTTGGTGTTATGCATTAGAGACAGCTGCATTCACATTAAATAGGGCACCATCTAAATCCGTTGAGACGACACTATATGAACTGTGGTTTAGCAAGAAACCAAAGTTGTCGTTTCTTAAAGTTTGGGGTTGTGATGCTTATGTGAAAAGTTTCATCCTGATAAGCTCAAACCCAAATCGGAGAAATGTGTCTTCATAGGATACCCAAAGGAGACTGTTGGGTACACCTTCTATCACAGATCCGAAGGCAAGACATTCGTTGCTAAGAATGGATCCTTTCTAGAGAAGGAGTTTCTCTCGAAGAAGTGAGTGGGAGGAAAGTAGAACTTGATAAGGTAATTGTACCTTCTCCCTTATTGGAAAGTAGTTCATCACAGAAATCTGTTCCTGTGACTAATACACCAATTAGTGAGGAAGCTAATGATAATGATCATGTAACTTCAGATCAAGTTACTACCGAATCTCGTAGATAAATCAGAGTGAGATCCGCACCAGAGTGGTACGGTAATCTTGTTCTGGAGTTATGTTACTAGACCATGACGAACCTACGAACTATGAGGAAGCGATGATGAGCCCAGATTCCGCAAAATGGTTTGAGGCCATGAAATCTGAGATGGGATCCATGTATGAGAACAAAGTATGGACTTTGATGGATTTGCCCGATGATCGGCAAGCCATAGAAAATAAATGGATCTTCAAGAGGAAGACAGACGCTGATAGTAGTGTTACTATCTACAAAGCTAGAATTGTCGCAAAAGGTTTTTGACGAAGTTCAAGGTGTTGACTACGATGAGATTTTCTTACTCGTATCGATGCTTAAAGTCTGTCCGAATCATGTTAGCAATTGCCGCATTTTATGAAATCTGGCAAATGGATAACAGAACTGCAATCCTTAATGGATTTCTTAAAGAAGAGTTGTATATGATGCAACCAGAAGGTTTTGTCAATCCTAAAGGTGTTAACAAAATGTGCAAGCTCCAGCGATTCATCTATGGACTGGTGCAAGCATCTCGGAGTTGGAATATACGCTTTGATCAAAGCATATAGTTTTATACAGACTTGCGAGGAATCCTGTATTTACAAGAAAGTGAGTGGGAGCACTACAACATTTCTAATAAGTATATGTGAATGACATATTGTTGATCGGAAATAATGTAGAATTATTCTGCAAAGCATAAAGGAGTATTTGAAAGGAGTTTTTTCAAAGAAAGACCTCGGTGAAGCTGCTTACATATTGAGCATCAAGATCTATAGAGATAGATCAAGACGCTTGATAAGTTTTTTCAATGAGTACATACCTTGACAAGATTTTGAAGAAGTTCAAAATGGAATAGTCAAAGAAAGAGTTCTTGCCTGTGTTACAAGGTGTGAAATTGAGTAAGACTCAAAACCCGACCACGGCAGAAGATAGAAAGAGAATGAAAGTCATTCCCTATGCCTTGGCCATAGGTTCAATAAAGTATGCCATGCTGTGTACCAGATCTATTGTATACCCTACACTGTGTTTAACAAGGGAGTACAATAGTGATCTAGGAGTAGATCACTGGACATCGGTCAAAATTATCCTTAGTAGAATAAGGATATGTTTCTCGATTATGGAGGTGACAAAAGGTTCATCGTAAAGGGTTACGTCGGTGCAAGTTTTGACACTAATCTAGATGACTCTAAGTCTCGGTCTAGATATATATTGAAAGTGGGAGCAATTAGCTAGAGTAGCTCCGTGCAGAGTATTGTTGACATAGAAATTTGCAAAATACTTACGGATCTGAATATGACAGACCAGTTGACTGAAATTATCTCACAAGTAAACATGATCACACCTTAGTACTCTTTGGGTGTTAATCACATAGCGATGTGAACTAGATTACTGACTCTAGTAAACCCTTTTGCTGTTGGTCACATATCGATGTGAACTATGGGTGTTAATCACATGGTGATGTGAACTATTGCTGTTAAATCACATGGCGATGTGAACTAGATTATTGACTCTAGTGCAAGTGGGAGACTGGAGGAAATATGCCCTAGAGGCAATAATAAAGTTATTATTTATTTCCTTATATCATGATAAATGTTTATTATTCATGCTAGAATTGTATTAACCGGAAACATAATACATGTGTGAATACATAGACAAACAGAGTGTCACTAGTATGCCTCTACTTGACTAGCTCGTTGATCAAAGATGGTTAAGTGTCCTAGCCATAGACATGAGTTGTCATTTGATTAGCGGGATCACATCATTAGGAGAATGATGTGATTGACATGACCCATTCGTTAGCTTAGCACCCGATCGTTTAGTATGTTGCTATTGATTTCTTCATGACTTATACATGTTCCTATGACTATGAGATTATGCAACTCCCGTTTGCCGGAGGAACACTTTGTGTGCTACCAAACATCACAACATAACTGGGTGATTATAAAGGAGCTCTACAGGTGTCTCCAAAGGTAGATGTTGGGTTGGCGTATTTCGAGATTAGGATTTGTCACTCCAATTGTCGGAGAGGTATCTCTGGGCCCTCTCGGTAATGCACATCACATAAGCCTTGCAAGCATTGCAACTAATGAGTTAGTTGCGAGATGATGTATTACGGAACGAGTAAAGAGACTTGCCGGTAACGAGATTGAACTAGGTATTGAGATACCGACGATCGAATCTCGGGCAAGTAACATACCGATGACAAAGGGGACAACGTATGTTGTTATGCGGTCTGACCGATAAAGATCTTCGTAGAATATGTAGGAGCCAATATGAGCATCCAGGTTCCGCTATTGGTTATTGACCGGAGACGTGTCTCGGTCATGTCTACATTATTCTCGAACCGTAGGGTCCGCACGCTTAAGGTTTCGATGACGGTTATATTATGAGTTTATGAGTTTTGATGTACCTAAGGAGTTCGGAGTCCCGAATGAGATCGGGGACATGACGAGGAGTCTCGAAATGGTCGAGACGTAAAGATCGATATATTGGACGACTATATTCGGACATCGGAAAGGTTCTGAGTGGTTCGGGTATTTTTCGGGGTACCGGGGAGTTACGGGAATACGGGGGAAAAGTATTGGGCCTTATTGGGCCATACGGGAAAGAGAGAGGGGCTGCCTAGGGCAGGCCGCGCCCCCCCCCCCCAAGGCCTAGTCCGAATTGGACTAGGGGGAGGGGTTGCGCCCCCTCCTTCCTTTCCTTCTCCTTTCCCCTTCCTTGTCTCCTACTCCTACTACATGGAAGGACTCCTAGTTGGACTAGGAAAGGGGGAATCCTACTCCCGATGGGAGTAAGACTCCCTAGGGCGCGCCATAGAGAGGGCCGTCCCTCCCCTCCTCCACTCCTTTATATACGGGGGCAGGGGGCACCCCATAGACACACAAGTTGATCTTCGTGATCGTTCCTTAGCCGTGTGCGGTGCCCCCCTCCACGATATTACACCTCGGTCATATTGTAGCGGTGCTTAGGCGAAGCCCTGCGACGGTTGAACATCAAGATCGTCACCACGCCGTCGTGCTGATGGAACTCCTCCCCAAAGCTTTGCTGGTTCGGAGCCCGGGGTGCGTGTACGTGTGTCAAGAACTCGGAGGTGCCGGAGTAACGGTGCTTGGATCGGTTGGACCGGGAAGACGTACGACTACTTCCTCTACGTTGCGTCAACGCTTCCGCTTCGGTCTACGAGGGTACGTAGACAACACTCTCCCCTCTCGTTGCTATGCATCACCATGATCTTGCGTGTGCGTAGGAAAATTTTAAAATTACTACGTTCCCCAACAACTAGTGTTATGTGAATGTCGACTACATGATACTTCACCATCTCTGGGCCTAAGGGAATGCATTGTGGAGTATTTATTAGATGATGGGTTGCTAGAGTGACAGAAGATTTTGGTGAAGCTTGTCGATTCTTGCAGCTAGGTTATACATCCCAGCCACGAGAATTTTCTCCATGACGATCCGCCGATCTAGTGTTGATTGAGGTATTCACGTGTAGAGATCTAGCAGTACCGCAACATTTTGTGGAACCAGCACATAAAAGCCATGGAAAGAACTAGATCGAGAGGCAGCCTACCAGCGTCCCGATCTAAATATAATCAAAGGGGGGGGGGGGCAGCCGCATGCAGGGGATGTCGATAGGCTTGGTGTGACACCCCAAGCCGACAAGACGCTTGGAACATTACCACATATACAACTTTCGGAAAGTAGACATGCCCTCATCAAAAATTTCGGCAGAGTTTCCTCTATTTCAAAAGACATCTACGACATGCAGTTCATATAATTATATCACAAGGAACATAGCACAAGCATAAGGCACACGGCTAACTACGTGGTGGAGTCCTCCCAAGACCTGATACGTCCATTTGCATCATGTTTTCCTACTATTATTTATATTCTTTTTATTTATTATAACACTTTGTTGAGTAATTCTAGTGTCTTTTCTCTCATAATATGCAAGGTTTATACAAAGAGGGAGAATACCGGCGGTTGGAATTCTGGACCTAAAAAGCTATGTTAGAGATACCTATTCTGCACATCTCCAAATGAGCTAAAATTTTACAGAGAATTATTTTGGAATATAATAAATATTGGAGAAAAGAAATACCAAAGGGGCCCACCCAGGTACCCACTAGGCACCAGGGCGCGCCACCCCCTCCAGGCATGCCATGGTGGGTAGTGGGGGCCCTGGCCCACCTCTGGTGCCCATCCTCTGATACATAAGGTCTTTTGACCTAGAAAAAAAAGTAAGGAGATGACTTTCGGGGCGGAGCGCCGTCGTCTCGAGACAGAACTTGGGCAGGAGCACTTTTGCCCTCCGGCGGAGTGATTCCACCGGGGAAACTTCCCTCTGGGAGGGGTAATCGAAGCCATCGTCATCACCAACAACCCTCTCATCTTTGGGAGGCCAATCTTCATCAACATCTTCAACAACACCATCTCATCTCATAATCCTAGTTCATCTTTGTGTTCAATCTTTGTACGGGAACCTTAGATTGGTACCTGTGGGTGACTAGTAGTGTTGATTACATCTTATAGTTGATGCTAGATGGTTTATTTGGTGGAATATTATATGTTCAGACCCATTGTGCTATTTAATATCCCTCTGATCTTGAGCCTGAATATTATTTGTGAGTAGTTGCCCTTGTTCTTGAGGCCACGGGAGAAGTAATGTTGCAAGTAATCATGTGAATTTGATATTCGTTCGATATTTTGATGATACGTATGTTGTGATTCCCTTAGTGGTGTTATGTGAATGTCGTCTACATGACACTTCACCATCTCTTGGCCTAAGGGAATGCATTGTGGAGTAGTTATTAGATGATGGGTTGCTAGAGTGACAGAAGCTTAAACCCTACTTTATGCGCTATTCTGTAAGGGGCTTATTTGAATCCACATGTTTAATGCTATGGTTAGATTTTATCTTAATTCTTCTTTCATAGTTGTGAATGCTTGCGAGGGGGGTTAGTCATAAGTGGGATATTTGTTCAAGTAAGAACAACACCCAAGCACTGGTCCACCCACATATCAGATTATCAAAGTAGCGAACACGAACCAAACCAACATGATGAAAGTGACTAGATGAAATTCCGTGTATCCTCAAGAACGCTTTGCTTACTATAAGAGATTGTTCTGGCCTGTCCTTCGCTACAAAAAGGATTGGGCTACCTTGTTGCACCTATTGTTACTATTTCTACTTGTCACTTGTTACAAATTATCTTGCTATCAAACTACCTGTTACCGACAATTTCAGTGCTTGCAAAAATTACCTTGCTGAAAATCACTTGTCATTTCCTTCTGCTCCTTGTTGGGTTCGACACTCTTACTTATCGGAAGTACTACGATTGATACCCTATACTTGTGGGTCATCAAGACTCTTTTCTGGCACCGTGGCCGGGGAGTGAAGCGCTCTTGGTAAGTGGAAATCGATAAGGAAAAATTTATATAACATGCTGAAATTTACTGTTACTTGTTACTATGGAAAACAATCCTTTGAGGGGTTTGTTCGGGGTATCTTCACCTCGACCGGAAACACAAAGAGTTGCCCCTCAACCTACTTCACCTAATGAAAATATTGGTTATGAAATTCCTTCAGGTATGATAGAGAAACTGCAAGCTAATCCTTATGCAGGAGATGGAACATTACATCCTGATATGCACCTAATCTATGTGGATAAAGTTTGTGAATTATTTAAGCTTGCTGGTTTACCCGGAGATGAAGTCAAGAAGAAGGTTTTCCCTTTATCTTTGGGGGGGAGAAGCATTGACATGGTATAGGCTATGTGATGATATTGGACCTTGGGATTGGAATCGATCGAAATTGGAATTTCACCAAAAGTTTTATTCTATGCATCTAGTTCATCGTGATCGGAATTATATATATAATTTTTGGCCTCGTGAAGGAGAAAATATCGCTCTAGCTTGGGGGAGGCTTAAATCAATGTTATATTCATGCCCCAATCATGAGCTCTCGAGAGAAATTATTATACATAATTTTTATGCTCGGCTTTCTTGTAATGATCAATCCATGCTCGATACTTCTTGTGCTGGTTCTTTTATGAAGAAGACTATTAAATTCAGGTGGGATCTTTTGGAACGAATTAAACGCAACACTGAAGATTGGAAACTCGACGAAGGTAAATAGTCATGTATAAAGCTTGAGATTGATTGTGTTAAATCTTTTATGAACACCGATGACTTTCACAAGTTTAGCACTAAATATGGACTTGACTCTGAGATATATAGTATCTTCTTTTTGTGAATCATTTGCTACTCATGTTTACTTCCCTAAGGAGAAGTGGTTTAAATACCATCCCCCTATTAAAGAAAAGATTGAGGAACCAGTTATAGTCAAAGATGAAACTATCATTTACAATATTGACCCCATTGTGCCTACTGCTTATATTGAAAAACCACATTTCCCTGTTAGGATAAAGGAACATGCTAAAGTCTCAACCGTGGTTAATAAAAGTAATATAAAAACACCTAGACCCCATGAACAAATTAAAGTGAAGCCATTGTCGTTGAACGAATCAGACTGGAGCAACACCCCAGACACGCCATCGAAATCCAGATCTGGCACCCCACCACGACTAAGACGCCGAAGGAGGAAACCATACATGCCATCCACGAACCACGAACCCAGCACACGTTTCGTCTTCCAGATGTCGTTGACGCATACCACAATCTGCATCCGCTCCTGGACTACCTCCCAAACTCCACGCTAACGCTGGAGCAAACGCCGTCGCAAAGACGGAGCCCGAGGACACAGGTCCACCACGAGGATGCCACTGTCGCCATGCGATCCTTACTTGAACAGACTGGTTTCCAAATCCATCCCCAACTATAGGACCGATGGCCTCGTCAGGGAAGGATACGAATAATCTTTATTCAGCGCCGTCATCGTCGCCGCCAAAGCCAAGACGATGAACAACCTAAAAACCTAGACTACAAGGGAGTAAAAACGATCCACGTGCGTGGATCCGGCGACCCCCCCTCACCACCAACGACCGAGATCGCCAGTGGAGGGGAGCCGCTGGAGGACGGCGCTGAAAGATGGCCTCTCCTGGCGGCGGCTAGGGTTCCAGCCGCTAGGGAGGAGAGAAAAACGATGGATACGTAGGATACGTAAGACAGGCGTCGTACCTTGAGCAGGTACGCGAATCAAGGAAAGAAAGTAGAAAAAACACGTCCCTAAAGCGAAACATAGGCCCTCTTACGTCCCTCTCGATTTGGCATGTTGAGGGGCCCCCAAGTTGCCAGAAACCAGTAAAGGTCCTCGGAGGAGCATACATGCTTAGAGCATCTCCAGCCGTTGCCCCCCCCCCCCTCCCGGCGGCGATTTTACGCGCCCCCTGGGGGCAAGCCGGCGGTAAAATCGGTGTGGGGGCGAGCGGGTTCCCAGCCGCTCGCCCCAGGGTCGCCCCAGGCGCGTATTTTTTATTTTAAAACAATTGAATTCGGCAAAGTTCGACATAAATTCGGCTAACTTGACATTCATATTCAACATGTTCGGCGTTTACATAAATTATTTAAAAAAAGAGATCTACGGGGCGAAGAAGTCGCTGAGCGCGGCGAAGTCGCCGACGTCCTCCTCGTCGTTGTCGGCCTTCTCCTTCTTGATGGCGCGGCCGCCCCTGTTGCTGGAGCCCTGCCCGGCGTCTCCAAGGCGGACCGATGACGGCGGCGCATCTTCGTCATCGCTGTCGTCGAGGATGACGACGCCTCCCTCGTCCCGGCCGCGGTGCCGGGCTTCGAAGCGCTCGAAGGCGAGGATATGGCGCTGCAGCTCCGTCTGAGCCCAGTCGTCGCGCGCCCACTTCAGGGTCGCCTCGTCGTCAAGCCCTCCTCCTTGACGCCGCCGGCGAGGCCCCGCTCCGTCTTTGGTTTGACGAAGCGCGGAGGTGCCGAGGAGGAGGCGCGCCGGCCGCCCACGTTAATGACGATGCCGGCGCTGCGAGTGCGCCGACCGAGCGGCGTCTCCGCGGCGGGCTCTGGCTTGACGCCGAAGAACGCGGGCGAGCCGGTAGAGTGGGAGGAGGAAGAGCCGAACCTCCTGGGCACCCACGGGCCGGCGCTCCGGCGGCGGGGGGGGGGGGGGGGGTCGGGACGGGCGCCGCGACAGGGTATGCTAGCGGCGGGTTGTTGCCGCCCTCGAGGTACTCCAGCACCCCGTGCAGTGTGCGGCCGGGGACGCCTCACCAGAGGCGGCGGGCGTCGCTGTTCTTGATGCCCCCACCACCGGCGCCCCGTTATTATGGTGTGATTGCACGGGTGAAAAGAATATGGCCAACGTGCGCGTTAATCATGAAGATCGTAAATTTTGCATCTTGTTGCTCTACGTGTTGGTCAATTCTTTGATTCGCTCAATGTTGCAACTTAATGATCACATCACTGTGTAGTCCGCACGCGTTGCCACGATGTACCGAAGGGACGGAGGGCAAGCCCTTCGCTTTGACGCATCGTTGGATGAAGCTAAGGGGGAGCCCATCTGGGTGAACAACATGCGTCGCCGAAGAAGTTCAAACTCGAAGAGAGAAAACTTGAGCCGAAGACCCGCTTTCGAGGAGTCTGGTTGAATTTGCAACTGATGTTAAAAACCTGTTGAATATCTAGCGCTTTCATTAAGATTTAGATTTATGGTTTGAGTTTGTCAAAAAAAAAACTTCCCGATTATTGAAACTGAGACTGCATATCGGACATTTGGTTTATATTTTCTTAAAAAAAAAGTGATGGGCATTTGGTCTAGTGCACTGATTTGGATGGCCGGCTCCTCTACCAGTGTCCACAGACGTTTAGACGGTGTCGAAGATGCCCTGACGACCTCCACTCGCCGCCGGAGCCCAAAGTCCCCGCCGGCTGGCTGCGTCGACCTGGTTGGTTTGGTTGCCGGCCGGAGCCAGATATACCCTTGGATTCTTCCTCCTCCTAGAGATGCGTGCCGGAGGGAGGTCTCGTGAGCCCGCGGAACGACGGGACGAGATATGGCGTGCCCTGTTGGTGCGCGTGAGTGATAGCAGTGAACGGACCAAGGCACATCCATCCCGTGCACCAATAACAACTGGACAAAGAACAAGAGCGCGACACATGCACGCTTCACCTTCATCCTTTTTTCTTTCGTGTCAAAACATCACGCTCTCTCTCGGGGCTACGCAGTAGGATCAGATCATAGCATATTTTCTTTTCTTCGTTGTTAGGCCGCTAGCCCACTATCATTCAAACCATACGTCGTCCAATCCAAGCACACGATCGTACCAAGCCATCACCCTACCGAAACAGACGCCACAAGCGGACATCAGAATTTAAATGGTTCGGAGGATAGTGGTACCCTCAGTTCATCGGAATTCAAATCTTGATGCTCACATCAGAATTTAAATGGTTCGGAGTATTTATTTCAAAAAATTGATGGCGTGTGTTTAGTGGAAGGAGTCGACTACGAGACACCTAATAGCGACTTCATAAAATCTCAACATGATATGCCTGCTCAGTCTCACGTGTGCGCGTGCATAGGGAAGAGTGTGTGCGCGTATATATGAGCGTCTGCGTCTGTACTGTATAAAAAAAAGCAGATGCCAGAAAACAAATCTCGAAATGATTTTCTTGTGAAAAGCAAACAAATAAATGGGAGGCGCAACAGCCATATTAAAAAAGAAGTACGTATATGAGTAGAAAAATAATCGAAGGCCGCAACAGACGCAGAGTTCCCCGGGGGCCGGGGCGCGCGCTAGGTTTGGTGCTGTTCGGATAATGGCTCGGCGTCGCTCCGGATAATACACACACGTATTTATGACGTCACCGCCGCCGGACTATATAAAGTGCCGGGTAGGGGCACTGGCTGACACACTGCAGACGGCCTCAGTCTCCCCCCTAATCCCTATCCGGCCGCTTAACAAACCCCGCACGGATCGCGGAGCTGGTTGCCTCCCACTTCTTCTCCGGCGGCCGCCGCGGTGAGCTCCCCCGTCTTCTTCGCCCCATGCTTCCTCCTCCTTTTCCACGACCCCGGTCACTAGCCAGCCGGCGCGGCCGCCTCCGGCTGGAGATCCCCCGTCCGTCGGCGCGGTCGTGGGGTATCAGTACCGTCGCTTCGCTGTGACAAAATCCCATCTGAAGTTCTCGTCGTCGCCAATCCGTCCCGCTTGTTGTAGCCGCGGGTACCGTACCTTAGCGTCGCGCTGGAGTGCTAGTGGTGCTAGAAGCAGAGCACTTTGATCTGTAGAAAGATTGGGGGGTTCATTTCGATCGAGCCCCCGCGGTAGGTCCGGTGTTCTCGACGAGGCAGGCCGGTGTCTAGGACCCCGCGGGCAGAAAATTTCGCATTCCTGGCCTACAGATTGGATCCTCGTATGACTAATCGATGCTCTTTTTTTCTTCTGTTTCATTTCAGTTGCAGAGGCCTTTCGTTCAGTATGAAGGGCGCAAAGCTCTTAGTCCTGCTGCTAGCGTCATCCCTCTGCCTGTCGGCTGCGGTGAGCGATTGCTAACTTTGTGGTCTTCTTTGAATGATGCCCATGGTGATTAGATTTATGAGCTTCATGTGGTCCTGGTTCTGATTTGGTTGCTCCTTGCAGATCGCCGCGCAGGAAACCTGCCCGGCCGACATCGACGCCAAGTGCGGCGATGCCGCCTCCGATGGTTGGGAGGGTGAGTTCTTCCCCGGCATTACCAAGATCAGATATGAGGTGAGGCCATTGACCTTCAACTGAACAGATTATCTGCTTTTAACGGGTTGCTTTCATTTTAATAACATTTGTCCTTGAACAATTGTGCTGCAGGGTCCTACCAGCAAGAAGCCGCTTTCTTACAAGTGGTATAACGCGGAGGAAGTGATTCTTGGAAAGAAAATGAAAGTATGATTTGCAGAATATGTCTTTTTGGTAGTAAATCTGTTAAGTTTATTTTTACATTATGTGCTACAGTAGGATTATATATTCGTTCTGTGCTATAGGATTGGTTGCGGTTCAGCGTGGCGTTCTGGCATACGTTCCGGGGTACTGGAGGAGACCCTTTTGGTGCAGCCACAAAGAACTGGCCCTGGGAGGATGGCACCAATTCCTTGGTCATGGCTAAGAGAAGAAGTATGAGAATTACTTGATCGATCTTGTGTTTTAGGTCCATGGCGCTATGAAATTGCATATTTGTTGGAATCAACAACTTATGCTTGGAACTTTTTTTCAGTGAAAGCTCACTTCGAGTTCATGGAGAAGCTTGGAGTTGAGAGGTGGTGCTTCCATGACAGGGACATCGCCCCTGATGGCAAAACACTCGCGGTATGATTTTATCAGAATGATTCCTGAAGTTGCAAGTTGCAACCCTGAGTCAGGGAGTTGAGACTGGCAGTGACCGATATTAGAGCAGTTTGACTATGATTATTTACAGGAGTACATGACTGTTTTCAGCACATGGAATATGGTTGCTGATGTTGTGCAGCTAGTTTTATACTTGCCCTGTGACTAAAAAGAATACTTCCTCCAATCCATATTAATTGTCGCTGATTTACGTGATTTCGTAAATCAGCGACAATTAATATGGATCGGAGGGAGTACTTGTTTTGGATCATCTATTCAAGAGCACAATAGAACCGAACTGATCATCATAATTTACAAGCAACAACAAATAGAAAATGAACTTTATTCCATAAGATTGCTTCTGTCTAAAATAGCATCTCAGGGTGTCACTGTAGTATATCTGAAAAATCGTGTCACCATAATATATCTCAAGACAGTGTCACTGTAATTTGACTACCTTGGCTCCTAGGCCCTGAAAGATCAGTATTCCCCGTCTTAAGGGTCTTCTGTTCACATTGCAGGAAACAAATGCCAATTTAGATGAGATAGTTGAGCTGGCAAAGCAACTCCAGGTTACTGCTACAACCTTAAAATGTTTCAACATTTAGGTTTCCTACAGTACAACTTTTTTCTGCTCTTTGCTCAAAAATATACTATGAACATCATGTAGAGTGAGACCAATATAAAGCCATTGTGGGGGACTGCACAGCTTTTCATGCATCCACGTTACATGCACGGAGCTGCTACTAGGTGGGTACTAAATTTCACTGCATTTGTGAATTTGAGTCATGACTTGAAATTAAGCAAGGCCTTCACTGATGCTGCAGCCCAGAGGTCAAGGTGTATGCTTATGCTGCTGCTCAAGTGAAGAAAGCTTTGGAGGTGGGTTGTGTCTAAATATCATAGGAAGCCTTCCTTCTGGTTATTTGTGTAACTTGATTTGTATCCCCTTCCAGGTTACTCACTACCTAGGCGGTGAGAACTATGTATTCTGGGGTGGAAGAGAGGGTTACCAAACTCTTCTCAATACCGATATGAAGAGAGAACTTGAACATTTGGTATGGGGTAGACATACTTATCCTTTTGTGTCTTTCTACTTGGTGTAGTTTGTAGCACAAATTATGTGTAAATGTTCTAAAAAAATTCTAGATTTGATAAATCGTTCTTCTGTTGTCCAGGCTAACTTTCTTCAAGCTGCTGTTAACCACAAGAAGAAGATTGGCTTTAACGGTAATTGCTTTTGCAGTGCTATATTTGATGTTCTGGTTCGAGTCTCCCAAATTTGACAGTAAATAGTTTGATTGTTCCGCTTTATGATAATTGAAGATACTGAGTGTCTGAAACTCTTTTTTTTTCAGGAACATTGTTGATAGAGCCTAAACCACAAGAACCAACAAAGCATCAGTATGTTTCTTGTTCTGGAGAATATAGGAAAATGTCAACAGGACTGGAAAGAATAATACTTACTTTTTGCTTGCAGGTATGACTGGGATGTTGCAACTACATTCTCTTTCCTACAGAAGTTTGGTCTTACAGGTAATCTTTGAAATGTGGCAAAAAAAAAACATTTAGTATCACCATTCCTGTTTTTCGCATGTTTATATTTATATTTGCAACAATTTTATGCAAATGAAGCACCGGAATTTAACCATGTTTTTCTGAGAATCATCTTAGAACATTAAAATAAAATGGATTCTTTTTTTAATAATTTGGTGATACAGGAGAATTCAAGATAAATGTCGAGTGCAACCATGCTACACTCTCTGGGCATAGGTAAGTTTCTTGCTCGCCTAAGTCCAGTCATGACAGCTTAAAGTTATACTAGTACTATAACTGCATCTAAAACTTGTGTTCTGCAGCTGCCATCATGAGCTTGAGACTGCACGCATTAATGATATTCTTGGGAACATTGATGCAAACACTGGTGATCCACAAGTTGGTATGTGTATAGTTCATATAATGGCTGTGACTTGTTAAAATCCCTGTTACACGCTTGGTAGCTTAACATTTCAACTCTTACATGTCGGCAGGTTGGGACACTGATGAGTTCCTTACCGACATTTCAGAAGCTACCTTGATTATGTCAAGTGTAGTTAAGAATGTGAGTGGAATTAATCATTTCTTGTACCTTTTCTGAATCAAAAGTTTCTTGTACAGTATCATGTTTGGTTACCATTTAATTCAGGTAACAGTGCTCATAATTTGTTCTGTTTGATATGGTTGCAGGATGGACTTGCACCTGGTGGCTTCAACTTTGACGCCAAATTGTTAGTTCCCAATATCACTGGTGTTCTGTGAGCTGAGTTTCGTAGTTCAGTGTTAATTTGGCTGACATGTAATGGTTATGTGGTGACAGGCGGAGGGAGAGTACTGATGTTGAGGACCTGTTTATTGCCCATATCTCTGGGATGGACACCATGGCCCGTGGCCTCCGCAATGTTGCCAAGCTGATTGAGGTAACTGGAGACATCATTAGTTCATGACCTGGTAAAGTTTGCACATGCCTTTACCTAAATGGAAGTTTTGTTTTCTGATGTTAGGATGGTTCCCTGGATGAGCTTGTCCGCAAGCGCTACCAGAGCTTTGACACTGAGATTGGTGCCATGATCGAGGTACACAAATTAACAAGTTTGGATTTATTTTCTCAAAAGGATTGAATTGGGATTGTGACACTGGCTATGGTTTGAAACAGGCTGGGAAGGGAGACTTTGAAACGCTAGAAAAGAAGGTCTTGGAGTGGGGCGAGCCAACCGTTCCATCCGGCAAACAGGTAAATGGAATGATAAACCTAGGCAGCTTGTCTTCCCACAGCACAATGCGCTGACGATTTTTCCTTACTTATGACCTTTTGTTGCCTGCTTCCCTATGCAGGAACTGGCTGAGATGCTGTTCCAATCCGCTCTGTAGATGACGGCCCACGGTTCTAGGAATAAAAGCAAGAGCACGCCCTCGAACGCCCAGTCGTCCTCGTCACTACGGGTGATGTTCTATAGTTAGGCCTCCATGCAATGAACCCTGTAAACAAACTGCGTGGAGCTGGAAATAATGTAACACTATATCAGAATTAAACTCGTTCGCCAACATTGAGTTGGGCTGAACTATGTTCCAGTGTTCTCTGTGTTTTACCCAGATGTTCATCGGTCTTAAGGGTGTGTTGGTTTGAGCCCAAGCTATAGCCCTACTAATATTTGGCTAGCAAATATTTTGGTCAAGGTTTTGGTTTTCAAGCATTGGCAACCATCCAAACAAGAGTCTAAAATTTGGCTAGCAAATATCTTGGTCAAGGTTTTGGTTGTCAAGCATCGGCAACCATCCAAACAATGGTTTAAAATCTGGCTATGGCAAAAAAAGAAAAGGTATGGTTGGTTTAGGTTAACATCCTAACATACTACCCAAGTGGCAGACTCTCTCGAGTGCAACGGTCTAGAGACCTCCAGGCTGATCATTGCTTCTTCTGCTGTTTCTTTTCTCTTCTGAGCGAAAAAACTGTAGGGGAGGCCCCAGCCTCCATCGGCAAATTTTATTAGAAGGGAAATATGTATTTCCTCTGTAAGCAAATATAAGATGTTTTAGGTCAGTGGAGGTAGTACAAGAGAGAATATTACTACTAGTATACAACAAGAGCGTGGGGGGAGAATACACAAGAATTTGAGAGGCTTAGCGCTGGCTCGGAAAGGCTCATCAAACTGGTCAAGCCAGAGTCTAAATAGGAAGCAAACTCACTCACCCTTCATCATGTAAGAAAGCAAGAAGAGATCCCTCCTAAAGAAATATATGCCAGGGGAAATGGTCAAACTCTGTTTCCAGATATTCCAGGCAGCAGCTGAGAAAATATGACCCCTAAAAAAACCCTGAGAAAATAGGACGAAAAGACCAAACATCTTTTGCCCGGTCCTTGATAGATCCAACAGTGTAGGTCTGAAAGATAACACATGATCTGGCAAAAAATAGCATAATTGTCAAAATCAAGCATGAAGAGATTTAACGATACTTGTTTTGCTGGTCGTCAGTCTTTACTGCCTCAGAGCCATACTTGTTTTGCTGGTCTCGGTCTTTAGGCCTCAGAGCCATACTTCTTTTGCTGGTGCACTGCACATCGATCAAAAAACCTCCAGAATCTGATACTTGCTCACCTGGCCATCAATAGATCTAACAATACAAAGTCAGAAAAATATAAAGTCTGACAAAAAAATTGCTCATACTATCACATGTACGAGTACTCTCTTCAAAATTGTACTCCTTTCAAAATTAAGCATGAATACACAATCATAAGGTATCATGACCTTTGAATTTCTAGCTCAGGAGGGTGATCAAGACAGAAAACACCATTCAAAAACAAACAGGTGAGTAACGTTTTCTTGTCCTCTCAAATGAGGATCTATGTTTGTTACACATTATTATATACTCCTTTGCTACACACACTGGTACACAACAATGCTATGAGTTACAACAACATAATTACAGTCTGATTGTACATTTTACAGACGTACAATGTACATGGTATGAACAACAAAGAATACAAAGTCAGAATAGCTCCGTGCAGCAGAATGGATAATAGCCAGCTTCTCCAGCAGATTCCGAGACAACCCTTAACTCCTTCTGAACCTTCCGACGCTCATAGAACACCGGGCATGCAAGCGAAACGCACTTGACCCCACTTTCCACTATCCAGTCTGCGCCGCCGCAGTGGCCGCATATCTGGACAACATTCAAAAGTTAGCTGTCAGCTGAAACAAGTTATCTAAAGGGATTTCTGTTTCACAGACAACGTTATTAAATTATAAGGATTGTTGCACTTCAAATAGTGGTCAAGTACATCAAGAAAGACAAAAATTTCAATACTTCTGATGCTTAGTTCATGTTACACAAAAGTGTCAAGAAACACAAGTGTTAGTTATCATTTTAATATTCCATGCAATGATTTCATTTCTGACTTGGGAATTCAAATAAGAGAAGTATACAAGTAATAACAACTTACAGCAGCAAGATGTTGGATTTCTCGCTCCAATTTTGATGTCCTGCCAGCGACTACAGTGGCAACAACAGCTTCATTTCTTAAACAGTAACTGCAAAAAGTTTCTGATCCTTGAACTGTATCACCACAGATAGTACAATGGCTCGACATATAATAGGTATCTATCCTGGCTACTTTGGCGGACGGTTTCTTGTTCCATCCCAATCGGATGGAACTGCTATCACGAGAACCGTGACCCAAAGCAGACTGGCGTTTTGCGAGTGTTGACCGTGTGGGGCGAGGCATCTCGTTAAACCATTTATTTAGGTTAACACCTAGGAGTCCAAAGACACGTTGTAGTGCTGGAATAATCTGTTTGGTTATGTAATATAATTCATTTAACCTGTAAGGGGATCCAACTTCTAGCAGACCATATGGATTAATGACCATATCGACGAGACGAGCCCCTGGTTCCCCATGGATAACAACATAGGGCACTCTCTCTGCATAACGTGGTTCTGCCCGTGGATCAGACAACATTGCTTTTGTTGCAACAATTGCTGCAGGTGGCAGCGAGGATGCCCTTGCACTGTAAGTACCAAGACGAACCTCCTTTGCAAAAATGAAGTCCTGAATAGAAACTTTTCCTGATAATATCCGGGTCCATTGCCGCTCCACATATGATTTAACCTGCAAGAATAAAATGCCATCAAGCTATATACCTGACACTGCCACAGGGAAGACCCTACTCGTAAAGTCGAAGAGATTAAGAAACACCCCTTACCTTGACCAAGTCTTGTTCTTCAAACATTATTCTAAGAGATCGTTCTAACATCTTCGCAACAGCCGGGCATGTATCTCTCCGCACTGTCTCAATCCCCTTTGCGTCAAAGATTGGCTCATTCTGTTCGGGGTTTTCATAGCTATAGCCAACATATCTCTTCTTTGTAAGAAGGAAACAGGGATGGTACACTTTCTCAAACTTCAAAGTGACTGGATCCGGATTAATCGCAGTCACTAAAGAGGCAATTTCCTTTCCTATTCTGAATGCTTCTTCCCTAGATCGCCCTTTTAGAAGAACAAACATACTACAGCAGAAATAATGAGCTTCGTACAATATTTAAGTATAATTCAAAGAAAATATTATGAGAAATGCACAAAAATACCTGTCAGTATCACCATACACAACCCTAGCATTCCACAAGGGATGCTGATTGACAAATGATATTGCTGTTTCAAGCGTTCTACGACCACATTGAACAATGCTGTCTGCAAGCTCTGCACAGGGCATACGACCACTGAATCCAGCAGCTGTGTAACCATACGTTACATTAGCTATCAGCTTCAGAGCAAGTTGCCGAGCATTGAGTATCTGGAAATAAATACATTACCATTACCATTATACATTAACCCAGATTTTCTAGTAAGTCATATCGTATCATACTTAATCACAAAATTCAAGAAATTTAGGGCTTCTGTAAAATGTCCAAGAAAGTATAGAAGGAAATACCTTCTGCAGAACCTTCTGAGATGGAGCTAGCTTTTTCATTGCTTGCTTCACCATAATTCTGGTTGACAATATCTCCTCAAGAAGGCGAGGCACTACACCTTTTCTGACCTGTAGAATGCCATCGAAAATGTGTTCAAAAGATCAGTCTGGTGCGAGATGCTCATTCCTTGTCCACGCCAAACAATGGGAAGGAGTGTGCAAAAGATAAAACAGTGTCGGGATGGATAGAGAATGCAGCACTAAGCAATGTTTTCAAGAATATAGCCACTATCAACATAGTCATCTGTATATGGTGGCGCAAGCTGGTTGGCCGTGGTGAAAAAACTTTTGGGATATTATTTTTAGATGGAGAGAATTTTTATAAATGTTTTTTTTTCTTTTTAGATGGAGGTGATGACCCCACACATTTTTGAAAATGGAGGGCTACGCAAAGTGGCGCTCGCTCGTAGACTGTGTTGATGATTTTCTTTCTTTTCTTTTTGACTTCTTTTTCTGGATGGAGGTGAGAATTTTTAAAATATTTTTTTAGATGGAGGCAAGGACTTTGTCTATTTTTTTAATTGAAAACGTGCGTACAATTTCCTCTCAAGCGGCGCCACAGGGTGGCGCCCCAACCACTAGTAACAACTATATGTGGGAGGTATTCCAATATTGCCTGCCAACTGGTGGTACTTAGTCTAGCATCAATAGGAAAAGTATTAGATATGACTGAGCGACACAAGAAAATCTGCAATATCCAAGAGTAAACAAGATCATTACCTCGGGTTGCACATACAGAACCCCATTTGGAGTAAGGATCAGCTGATTTTTCAGATCAGCGATCGTATGCGGATCGGCTGAATATGAGCTGACACCAAGTACACTGGACTTCGACGGGAAAACTTTACCCAAGCAAGTAGAATAACATAGATTATATGCTATTATCATGGAAGGATAAAGAGATTGAAAATCCAAAACGAGAACTGGGTCAGAGTAGAAAGCTGATTCTGGTTCCATTACAAGTGGCATGCACTCCATGGCTGGCTGAGAAGCAACCTGTAAAGTGGCACTGGTGAATTGTTAAAATGCAGGCAAGCTACTGGAATATATGCACAATAATATCCAAAACATTTTAGCAGTGATTCAAAAGCAGGCTGACTAGGCTGTCCAGGCGATTGGCGTCAGGGTCTGCTACAATTTGACCATAGTTCGCCCTCTAGGCAGCCTGAAACCTAGCCGTGTCAAAGTCGATCCTAGTTGCGACTTCGGTCACTAGGCGAGGTGGCCCCAGGCAGACTACAACAACTAGGCAGGTGACTAAGTCGAGTATACAGGGGGCAAGGGCACTCGTGAACCCCAAATCTCACAAGATTTGAGGGTTAGGGTCCGGGCGACTTCCCCAAATCCTAATCGGTCAAGAGTTAGGTTAGCAAAAAATATATCACATATCTAGTTCGTGTGAAGAACCAGTGTTCTAAACCAGAAAACCAGAAAATTCCTGGTGGCTTAGAAGAACAGTCCCCGTCTAATCTTAAGCCTGCCACACCCTTTTCTTTGGCAATTTACATAAAGCATGTTCATTGATCCCGCAGACAAAATGGCCGGCTTTGCCTCTTCGGACAAAGAGCCAATATAAATGTTATACCTCTCAGTAGATATGCCAATGAAAAGAGCTGCCATTCTTGCATTTGTTTCTCAGAACTGGTGTTACTAGGCAAAAGCGGCTGAGTATCTACGGGCAGAAATCGAGAAATTAAATTTGCTAGGCGACAAAGAATTGCACCTGTTGGTTTCCTGGGGAAATTGCAAGGTAGTTCTGTGTATGAGCCAATCTCAAGAGCATAGATTCAACACGAAACTGAGACCCTCGTGAAAGAACAGAGAAGAAGTCAATACCAAACACACGAGCAAGTTCAGATGTCCGATTGACCTGCATGGAATAGTCAGGTAAAGTTTGGAGCAAACTTTTTGCTACAAATATTCAGGTAACATAAAAAGTATCAGTTACTAGTTACTTGTTCTGGGCATAACATTTTAACCAAGCTTGTTAACTTATAATTATAACAGGTGTAAAACCAAAAAGGACAGGTTGCCCAGTTGATAAAACATCTCATATGGAAAAACCAAGGGAGCTCTCAAGTAACCATATGTTGATGATGTGCTGGCAAGAATGCAATGAATGGAAATTCATTTACCAGGTCAAGTTGATTTATTATTTCAAGGTTGAGCATAGCTCTGCTGCTAACATATTCTATGCACCGGTGTCTTCCTCGTCCAGGACCTGTTGCAAACCATCGATTCAATGTCTTGTTTGGTACTAATGGTACCTTTCGCCTCAGGACTTCATCAGCCACAGCTTCAAGGGAGTAATTGTTAAGCTTAACTTCTCCACGCATGAGACGCCATAAGTTTAGTACAATTCTCCCACCAACATGTACACCACTAGCATGAGTATGACTCCAATCATTCTCACTGACATCCACAATAACATCATCGGCAGGAGATGCTTCAGGCACCTGACTAGACTCATGGGCTAGATTCTTAGGTGGATGTTTTGACTCATGTGGTAGTGTCCTTGAGATTCTTTTCAGTAAGCCTATACCCAGATAAGCAGCTCTTTCAGCAAGAAATCCTAAAGATCCTAACTGAATCTCCCATCCGACTAGGATATCTGGATCAATTGAACATAATGCATCAATAAGATGATTCAAAAGATCCCTCTCTTCCGGGAAGACATCGACACTGCAACCAATAACTCCGTCAAGGTTTCTGCAGTTACAAAAAGAGGCATTAAATACATCTCGACCCAACAAGCTAAGATCGTACACACTTTAAAAAGAACCACCAAGCCAAAGAAGAACAATTACATGAAGATGCAACTCTAGAACAGCAAAATGTCAAGTATGCAGTTTATGTTCCAGAACATGAATAAAGGAAAGAAATCAAATTTATATGATATTCTTCAGGTCCAGAAGCATGGGAAATGAATAGAAAATACCATTAACCATCACAGTAAGCCGGCTATTTTTCTATTAAGTCCTTAAGAGTGGATGGTGTGGAAGGAAAGGAGCAGGGTGCTCCAGGATGAGTCCCAGACTTCAGTTGCTAATGGCATTATAGCAGAGGCAGATTGATGGCGGTAGGTCTCCCACCAAGGATTGCAAACGCCTCTGGAAGAAGCAGCTTGGGTTTTTCGTTTGTGTTGTAGTTCTCCAAAGAAATTAGTAAGTTAGCAACCCAAATTAGCATACTCCTGCCAAATATGACATCCGTTGCAATTGTCACCACCTTAGCCATGTTGATGTCACTCATCTAATATCCAAGGGAGTGGGTCACATGGCATAATAACTACTAAGACTGTAACTGAAATGGCGACAATGGCAACTGGCCTGTCACATTTTACAGAATTCTGCTGAGTAGAGCAGTTAACTTACTGATATGGGCTTCTGCAGATTTCACTTTGATAAATACAACTAAATAGATAAAGGGTGTCAATGAACACAAGAGGAAAATTCAGAGACACAATTGAAATCTAAAAGAAACCAACAAATGACTGAAAGATCAAAAGACGTCATACAACCTCCTCCCCTGTGATTTGTCATTGTTTCCACGTATAAGTACACGAACTTCAACAGTATTGTCACCGTCATCCTCAACAGCCAAAGATACAACATTGATGGCATCAAACCGTGGATCAGGACGCAGCTCTGCTCTGCTTTCCGCAAATACCTGTCAAATAGTGGGAAGAAATTTCAAGAGGTCGCTCTACCTTGCCTGGTTTCCCATACTTTGCTGCCAGTAATCATTACCAAGTCAAAACTGTCTTGGTCATACAACATAGAATCCCTAAGAACAATTCATTACCACCCTGCTACCTAGGAGGAACGAAGAATATAGTCGAACCTCTATGCTAAGTATCGTCAGTTGTTGTCCACCACCGGTGCTAGCAGGGTCACGAAATCCAATTTGACTGAGAGGTGTGAGCTTATGCTTTTCATCTTCAGCTGAGATCTGGGAAAAATCATGCCAATCATCCAACTTTTTATTTTCTTTGTTCGACTGATCAGATTTCGTCATAACTGTATCAATGAACGTTGTTGTTGTATGCTCAGAAGCAGATCCGGGTACAGGAGAATTGGCCATCAAAGGAAGAGCTTCCGCATGTGGTGTAGAAGTAGGATGGTGTTCTATTTCCTGATCATCTGTAACATTCTCACCACAGTTGAAGTAACCTAAAATAATACGAGTAGTTTGTAAGGAAGCCAGTAAACTAAACTGCAATTTATATATGCAGGAAACTACTTATACCAGAGACACTATTGGAATAAGTGTGTTGAGGTAGCCACTGGCCCACAGCTGCTGCAGATGGCGGTGAAAATGCATGTGTCAGCAAATATAGGACTGATCCATCATTTTGAAAATGAGTTGGAACACCCAAAGTATCAGGTGTGAATTCACTACTTCCCATATACTGAAATGATCCATTCTCCTTATTCTCTTCAGCAGTCTGATTGAAAAATGGAAGGGGTTCAACCGATCCCAGTTTAGCAGCTGAAAAATAGCAGAGAATATGTATAATATGAGGTGAACAGTCGTACTAACAAATTGAGTAAACATAATGTTGTACCATAATAACATGGTACCTCAGGTGAGCTAACACAACAATTTCTAAAATTTACATCTGAACAGCATACCAGAATCACTAGTTAAAGTAAATTGCATGCACCGTGTTAAAATGAATATTCCTTGTGAAACTTACATTCAGGATGCTCAATGCTCGCCGAAGAAACCTCCGAACCAGTTGGAGGCTTCTGCGCAAATGTCATATGTACATATTCACCACCAGAATAAGACGTTTCTGAATTTGGAAGACCACTGGTGACATCATGCACTTCTAATCCTCCAGAAATCACGATTCTGCTGGTTTTATCCATGTTGCATGCTGCAGTTCCAAAACAACCAAAATCTAACTTTTCAGGCTGAAAAGATCCCCTCCGCTTCCTCCTCATTAAATCCCTCACAGAAAGACAGGCTGAGCCATGTTCACCTATCGAACCAGAAGATTCCTTGTCAGTGTCGTCTGTGGTATCACAAGAGTTCTTCTCAGTTTTACTCTTGTAAGAACTTGGATCCTCAGTTGGCATTGCACTGCCTGAAGAAATTTTAACAGGACCATCAGCATTTCCATGTGACCGCTTTTTAGTAGAAAGAGGCAAAGAACCCCAGAGAAGTTCAGTACCTCCATGCTTACTTGCTAACTTTGAACTATTTTTACTAGATGAGTAACTAGCTGTTCCTATTTTTCTTCTAGTAATTTTACCCTGATCACATTCTTGGGGGCCTTTCTGTTTTTCATCAGAAGACCCATCAATCTGAGGAATAGTATTGGTCACTGAAGTACTCTCATCAAGCATTGGAGAACTGTGGTAAGACTTCTGAGCATTCAATTCTTCTGCCCCAGTCATGGGTTCAAGTGTATCAAGAATATCCTGGCACTCCTGCTGAGAAGCACTATCAAAATCCAAGTGAGCAGACTCTAAAGCAAATTCAATGGACTTCTTGGAGAACAAAGGGCTCAGAATGACTTCATTGACTAATTCATCATCAGTTGTTGGCTCCTCTCCAGCCTGTGAGGAGGCCATCCAGCTTAAAAGCCCAAGTGCTTCAGAATCTACATGCTACAAAAGAAAGTGACAAGAGGTGCTATATTTATCAGGAGAAAGTAAAAACACATTCAAATCGAAAGCATAATATGCAAATGTAGCCAGACAAAATACACATACGTAATCCCAAGAAGGGAAATATCAGAACCCACATCTAAAATGATTGGCAAGAACAAAAAGTGACCCTGGACTGGCATCCTCTACCATCTGAAGTACTCACTTCATACCAGGCCTAGAATTATCTTCCACCCTCTCGAATTTGACCATTAGTGTGGCTTTGTTTGGCGTGGTTGTAGTGCTTGTCAGGCATTTATTCTGGGACCACCAGGAGCACCAGCTACCAACAGCCAGAAGCCAATCAATGCAGTCCTTCACCTTACAACTATTTTAGGTACTCCCTCCGTCCGCAAATACTTGTCGGAGAAATGGATGTATCTAGAAGTATTTTAATTCTACATACATCCATTTATTTCCATTTCCGCGACAAGTAATTCTGGACGGAGGGAGTACAGTATATAGGTTGGGAAAATTGGTTCGGCATGTTTCTTATTTATAAACTGCTTTGGGTAACACTGCAAACTGACCCAATAATATATGCATATAACTTAGATCAAGCCATAACCAGATAACTAAGATCTGAGAACTACCTTGTCATGTTCGTCAAATGACTGAGATGTTCTTTGAGCAGAATTATCACTACCAATATTTTCGCAGCAGTCATTTTGTGAGAATGTGATAGTCCCAATAACATCGGTCAATGATTTAAAGCACCTCTCAAGCTTTTCAGATGCTTCAACGGCAGAATCTTTGTGATGGGACCCCTCCTCTTTTGAATCCAACGCAGAAAGAGCACTCTCATACTTAATACCATGAAGAAAACTTTTAAGAACAGCATCCCGCGGTGGTCTACCAATATCAGCAGGTTTTGCTTCATCCAGTAGTCTTAAGTGCTCAAGTTCCTAAGCAAAGCAGGTATGAGAGGTTTAGCAATAAGTAACAATTTGCAGCATATGTGCACATAGAGCAGGAAAGATACCTCCCAAATTGCTAAAAGTGACTGAACCATTTTGGTATCTGCCGTTGTTTGTGACAGAGAAGTGTACATCTTATACTTCTCGTTTATGATTCCTACAAGAGAAACCGGAATTTGTAGAGCAATTTCTGGATTATAAGTTTGTAACAGATAATAGCTGTTAGAATGTAGCAAACAGACCTTCTACTCTGGAGTCAGCTTCAAGCATCATAAAAGTATGTCGTTTTCTGAAGTTCGAACTGGATCCTTCCATGAAATTTGAAGTTGAAGAATCACCCAGGATTAAACCATGTGGCACTGTTGATGATGTCCAGATAATTGGGTTTTTCATCGCAGCATTATATGAATGTGTCTACATTTTTAAGAGGAAGGTAGAGTTTTTTAGTAGAAGCAATGGATAATGTATGACCCCACGAAAAATAGCATAGATTCAAATGGAAATCATTCGATATAGACATAACAAAATCCATATTACTTGCCTTGTGCTCTGATTCATCAGAAGAGTCCACCTTCCTATGCAGAGTCTTAGGATGAAAATCACCTGGCAATGGAGGGCGGAACTTGAAGTCTGTGACATGTACATGGCCCATTCCATACAAGTTATAGTCGATCTAAAACATAAATTGAACAGAAATATCATCTTAGATCACTCAAATATATAACAAATGTGTCAAACAAGACTGGCACCATCAAGTCAGGAATATTGTACTTAAGTTGTATGCTTGTACAAAAGAGACATAATGGCAATAGTCTTGCAGTTCAGGACATCCACAAAAACAGAATAAGAAAGCATCGCTCTCACCAAAAAGTGAAGAAGATATGGAATGTGTGATTCATAAGGCTGGAATACTCTATCAAGAACAGCACCGCCCTGAAACAAAACAGCTCGCAATCAGTCCCAGCGAGGATAGCATAAAACTTTACATAAAAGAGATTCCAATTTCCATAATACTTACAGTTGCATGGAATACCACAAAATACACTGGTGTTTAAAATTAAGAAACATTCATTACAAGAGAGAGGTTGTCATCCATGCCAGCTCTCTAGATGATTTGTTATGGCTATACAACTGCCTAGCCCTGCCTAATCGGCCATGACACACTAGGCGCTTGTCTAATGTCTTACTAGCGCTAGCACCAAGGTGAACACTACTGATTTCACAGCTTCAAGACATGAAATTTTTCTGTCATAACTTTGTTCGCCATAAAAGTTACAATTTTCCACTAGTGTACAAATTGAGTAATTCTTAAATGCATAGCTAATGGACACAGATCAAAAGAACAATAGAGAGCAATGATGTAAAAAAAACATTGCACCTCTCTTACTAGAGTAATTTTGCAGAAATTAGTGAAACAGAAGATACATGACCAGAAATGAGGAGATAACAATATTCCTCCAGTTCAGACTTATCTACCTATCAGGACATAAATGTAGTCATGTACCCATCCATATGGAAATACTAAATCCACAACTTAAGCAGAAGGGAGCTTCAATGTATCATACCAATAGATGGGTCGCAGCCCGAGAAACCTCATGAGGATAATATCTTTAGATTAAATCAAGGCAATCAGTTGCATGACAAAGTCGTGGAGGAGAACAAAATGCAGGCATACATTCATTAAATAAGAAAAAGAACAGAACATCAATTGATTACATGCACCTGAAACCCTGCATAATTTGATCTATCAGTTTGCGCAAGAAGATTTCTATGATAACATTTGGTTCAAACATTTGATGCTATTCAGTTTTCAGTTAAAACAGAAGGTAACTCAGCAAACCACTCAACGCTCATGACTTCCTAAGTTGTCATCAGGGCTCAGGCATATGCAGTCATAAAGAAAGGGATATTTTTCGAGTAATATTGTCAATACACAATGACAGGAATATTTCACGATTGCCACTTTCCTGTCTTATGTAGCTACCTCAAAATGCTTGTAAAGTATTATGTTTCACAAATAAGTCCATACCAAAAGGTAAAAAAATGGTTTTCAAACAATCAGATGAACTATGTTCATAATTTACAATTTCCAAGACAATAATAACAAGAAAAGGAAGTGAGAAATGATTTACACAGGTTCAAACATTTGTAGCAAAAAGAAATGATCTGTAAATGATTAAATTGTGGATACAGGTAGATCTTCACAAAAATCTCCTCGGATGAATGATAACCATACAACTTCTTTGCTCGAACAAGGCTACATCCATGGACATGCTTCCTTTTTGCAGGGCCGCGATTCTGCAGGGGAAATGATGATACTCACGAAAAGAGAAAGTTAACATACCAACTAAGTGGACTGTACCTGTAAAGTTTTCTCGAGGTCACTCAATAGACCAGTCATACATGAATTCCCTAAAGAAAAGAGAAAAAAGACATATTAATTTCCCCTGACCGTCAGATGCTTTTCTTGACACGGACACCCCTTTGATAAGAAAGAAAACCAACAAGTGCTTTACTAGGTCTCGTTCAGACTAAGAGTTCATTGTATCCTTTATGTTATGTAACTATGTCGCAAAAGCAAAGTAGAGAAAGCTTTAAACATGTAAATTAATGTTTTTAACAACAAATCATATTAGTACCTCGAACAAACAGTTAGAAGTGGTAATCCGTAAGACCTTAACTACCAACTACTCCCTCCGTCCCATAATATAAGAATGTTTTTGACATTAGTGTAGTGTGAAAAACGTTCTTATATTTTGGGACAGAGGGAGTATATGAGAAAGTAATATCTACAAAATTTACAAGACGTGCAATAACAACTGCCTGGTAAGAAGTTGAATGCAGCTGATATGAAATGATAAACATCATGTAGAACAAGAAAGAGCTCATATAGTAAATGGAAAAAGGAACGGTGAAAACATAAGCAATCTTATAAGGGGTGCATATCTAGAAAACGCAGTCACCTCTTTCAATATTATGAAGTAGCTCCTCTGGGCAAGGTACATACAAGTACGGCAGGGCCTGAATACCAAAAGGAGATTTACAACTTCAGACTGTTACATTAGAAAGTAGATGAAACAATGTGTCGCCAGAATACAATAGAGATGAGTAGTATTTAATCATCGACTACTGGAGTACATGATACTCCCTCCGATCCATATTACTTGTCGCTGCTTTAGTTCAAAATTTGAACTAAAACAGCGACAAGTAATATGGATCGGAGGGAGTTCAACAGTTCATCAAAGATGATAATAGGTTTCAAGGGAAGAAGACATGTGTAGTGAGATAAAAAAAATCAAAATATTAACTAGTGTCCCAACTCCCATTGATAACAGAAACTGCTAGTGAATTTCCAGTTGGACTACTGACACAATTAACAGAGGAAGCACTAGTACAAACAGCATTAGCTGTATTCACACAGGCAGCGTGAACTCTCAAGACAGGCATCGCAATGGGTGCAAGTTTGCACAGCTACAAATAAAAAACAAACCTCCCTTGAGGGAAATGGAATGAACTTGAGCTACTGACCAAACCAGAGCAACACACCCCTGAATTGCCACGCTGCTCTCTAATAACTGGCATGCTGAATTGAGCTTCCAAGCATCGAATTCGGTGTCCCACACTGTTCTGTGGTAACTGGCATGCTGAATTGAGCTTCCAAGCATCAAATTCGGCGTGCCTCACTCCCCATTCATACTGAAATGTGAAGACTGAAGAAAGGTAATAAGGCCAGAGAGAAGGGGGTACCCACCTGGTGGATGTGGAGGCAGGTCTTCTGCCCCGCGGGGGTGGAGCCGTAGATCCTGATCACCGGCACCTCCTCCACCTCCTCGCCTGCGGCGGCCACCAGACAGACAGAGGATTCAGCGCGGCGCGGGAGGAGAAAAAGTTCGGAAAGGAGGCAAATGGGGAAGGGGGCGTACAGTGGAAGGGGCTGTAGGAGATGTCGAGGCCGGGGACGGGCGGCGCCATGTAGTAGTCGAGCGAGACGATGCGGACGCTGAGGACCTGCGAGGGGGTCCCCGGCGGCGAGGAGGAGGTCATGGTCGCCGGCGAGGAGGGCGCGGCGGGCGGGCGGGCGGGCGGGCGGTGGTTTTATTTGGGGGCGGTGTGGGTTCCCGGGCTCCGGCTCCTTCCAGAGCACGCTGCTCCCTCCACTTGGGTTTGACTCCGTGGGTCGGCGGGTCGCCATGGCCTGGTTGGGAGTTTATTAAGGACCATAGCCCACGTAATCGATCCGTTTGGCCCATATCATCTCTCGCTAAACAAAACCTTGGACCCTTTCCTGGGAGCAACTAGTTAACCAGCGCTCTTTCGGGAGCCTCGCAACGATCAGCGTCACGCGCGCTCTCAGTCATTCGCCACGTGTCGCGCTCTGGACGCTTCTTTTGAATTTTTTTAATTATTTTTCAGCACGCGTTTTCGGCTTTTTAAACGGTTTTTTTGTTTTTTTTATGTTTTGGTTTCCCCCCTGTCTTTCTTAGCTTTTCGATAAAAAAAAATTGCGCGAAAAAACGCGTTTTCTTTTTTCCCTTCCGCGAAAGTCACGGTTTTTTTCCGCGAGAGGCACGGTTGTACTTTAGCGAGAGTCACGGTCGTGCCTTTTGGAAACGAAAAAAAACGCGTTTTCTGTTTTTTTTTCTTTCGCGAGAGTCACGGTTTTGCTTCCGCTAGAGGCACGGGTTGTGCTTTCGCGAGAGTCACGGCCGTGCCTCTCGGAAAGGGAAAAACAAAACGTGTTTTCTGTTTTTTTTTCTTTCGTGAGAGTCACGGTTTTGCTTCCGCGAGAGGCACGGGTTGTGCTTTCGCGAGAGTCACGTCCGTGCCTCTCGGAAAGGGAAAAAAATACGCGTTTTCAGTTTTTTCTTTCACGAGAATCACGGTTTTGCTTTCGCGAGAGGCACGATTGTGCTTTCGCGAGAGTCACGACCGTGCCTCTCGGAAACGAAAAAAAAACGCGTTTTCTATTTTTTTTCCTTCCACGAAAGTCACGGTTTTGCTTCCACGAGAGGCACGGTTGTGATTTCGCGAGAGATGCGGGTGTGCCTCTTTCGGAAAGGGAAAAAACGTGCTCCTGGTTCGTTTTTTCGCCCGGTTTTTTTCATCCGGTTTTTTCGTGAAAAAAAGTTTGTCAAAACCTATCAACATGGGATCTAGTTTTGAAGATCTCGACGTGAGGAATTCAATGGTGAAAATGGTTCGAGATTTGGACGCACGGTTTAAGAGATAAAACGTTTTGAATAAACGGATCTACGAAAAAAGGAAAAACTCCCAGGTTGCGACAAGTGGCGTGCTGCATGTGCGCCACTTGTCGCGACCAGGGAAAGTGGAGTGTTCCTTGCAACAAGTACTCCTTAATTGGTGATTTCGCCCTTTCCTTAAAAGAAAGCTGTTGGACCCTTTGGGCCCAACTCACTAACTAGTTAAGGACAATCTCTTGTAAAGGCCACTCCCAAATCTTAAAAAAAAGGTCACTGTCCACCTTCCCCCGGCGCTGACAGTGATGCATTGTAATTTCTTAAAAATAAGTGATGCATTATATGTGTGTCACTTGTTGCAATCTGAGAGCTTTTTCTTCGTGCATTTGTTTATTCAAAACGTTTTTATCTCTTGAACCGTGCGTTCAAATACCAAACCATTTTCACAGATGAATTCCTTGCATCGAGATCTTTGAAACTAGATCTCATGTTAATAGGTTTTGACCAGCTTCTTTTTTTAAGAAAAAACGAATACCCAAGAAACAAAATCCAAAAGAAAAATGAAAACCGAAAAAACCAGTTCACGCAAAAAAATGAATACCAAAAAAAGGAAGAAAAAACCGGAGCCCAGATACAAGGTTACGGTTAAAAAAAATTGAAATCCAAACTATGTTCTTTTTTTCCTTTTCAGAATGCACAGTCGTGCTTCCCGTGGAACCAAATATGTGCTTCTCGTGGAAGCAAAGATTTTTTCCAAGAAGCAAATATGTGTGCTTCTCATGAAAGCATAGTTTTTTTTGGAAGATCGTGAAAGCATAGGTGTGCTTGTCAACTTGTTGCGGAAGCAAATATGTGCCTCTTGTGGAAGCATATATTATTTTGGAAGCACAACTATACTTGACAAAAAAATCTCCAGAAGATGGAAAAGACCAAGAGAAAGCTGAAAAAACAGGGAAAAGACCATCTAACATTAGAAAACACGTGCAGAAATAAAAAATAACAAAATCCAAAATAAGGGCTCAACATATGACATGTGGCGGTTGATGGATGCACCACATGACACACATTGAGGCCAAAAAAGTGAGCCTTGCGGGAGACTCCTAAGGGCCTGTTCTGAACCTCTCCTAGCTTCTCAAACTCCACAAAATTAGCTTCTGGAGCTAGCTTCTAACTTCACTTGGTGATTTCATCCGTTCGGCAGCGCCTGTAGCTTCTCCGAGCGATTCGGCCCAGCTGGGAGCCTAATGGCCTGTTGGTTGCCAATTTGGGCCAGCTCAAGACAGCCCATATGGCCCCACGCTGCATCTTTCTGTGCGCTCGCACAGAGTTGAAGCGAGGCAGGCATCGAGAGCCGTCGGCGGAATTGTTTCACGAACCGTTTTTTCAACTTAGCGATGGCATCCCCTCGTAATTATTACCAACTCCTCACTTCTCCAATTGGTGAAGCTGGGCTTTAGCAGCTTCAGCTTTTTACACTACAGGCTCACAACGCTCCAGGAAGCTAACTCCGCGGAGCGCAGGCGTTCTGTCCAGCTCCTCGCCCGGAGTTTGAGAAGGCATGGAGCGGGAGGAGTTCAGAACGGGCCCTAAGGGTCAACCGTTGGTTAGTTGCTCCCCCTTTGGATCTATGTGGCCTGTTTTGGAAATGTATGTATTTGTGTGTTTCGTTTAACGCATCCGGGTCTATAAAATGTTAGTCTCAACAAAAACGAGGAGAGAAGCTTGGTTAGAGGAGAGTGTTGGTGCATCAAATTTAAATCAAGAGGCCGGGTCCTGGAAATCTTTGTGGAAGACTAAAGTTTCAGGAAAATCATAATGTTCTTGTGTAGATTAGCTAAACATTCCCTTTCTACTGAGGACGTGCAATGCCGTCGGAAAATGCCTACCACTAGCTCTTGCGGTGTGTGTGGTGACGAGGATTCCTGGAGACACTTTCTTCTGGAATGCACGATGTCAAGATGTATATGGGCACTCATCAATGAAGAACGAGCAGAACACTTGATGGCTACTACAGAGTCAAGTGTGAAACAATATACATTCACTATGATAGATACACTACCACGTGATGTTTTTGTCAAGCTATCGATGACCTTATGGGCAACATGGTCATCTAGGAGGAAGGCCGTCCATGATGATATTTTCCAAGGCCCATTATCTATAAATTTTATTCGTCAATAGATTCATCACTGAACTGGAAGAAATTGGTCAATAAATACCTAGAGGCATGTTTCATCAACAACTAACATGGCTACTACTGGAAAAGGGAGGACTCCTCCCATGGGATTTGCAATAATCCATGTTGATGTCGGCATTGCTAGATCGGAGTTGGGGCCCAGCGGCTGCAGTTTGTCAAGATTATTTTAGAAATTACTTAGGATCATCTGCGCTTGTGGTGAACGGTGATCTGGGCATGCTCTCGATCGAAGCAATCGCTTGCCGTGAGGCCTTGTGTTTAGCCGATGATCTATATTGTTGAGGAATTTTATGGTTGCAACGAATTGTAAGCAAGCGGACAATGACATAGCTATCAACAGTTCTGGACGGTATGTCATGATAATCAACGAAATTAAACCGAGGGCTGCGGAGTTCAACTGTAGCTGTAGTTTCGAAGGGCGAGCTTCAAATGGCGGGGCTCATAGTTTAGCTAGGTTTTCTCTTTCTCTTGATTGGGGGCGCTATGTCTGGCTAGGTCAACCCCACGATCCCATTTGTATACATCACTCTGACAACTATTGACGAACAAACCTTGGCAATTCTTATCAATCATATGGGCAGGGAAGACCCCCTGTAAAAAAATAAAAAATAAAAAAATAAATAAGCAATGTTGAATATTTAAGTAAGTTAAATTAAAAATAAATGAAGCAATGCGGAATATTTAAGCAGCCTTGGCATGTATGTACGCATACACTGGCACATAGATTCTTAAAGGCAGAAGAAACTCTGAAGGCTAATCGCATGAAGATTTGTATGGCCGAAGAACAAAAACGGATACACAGAGACCAGCCAATTATTCACCGAAAGACAATGCCACGTGAAGAAAGCAAAGTTTCTTGAAGATTGAAGTTTGTCGGCACTCTCTCTCGCACTTTTCTATATTATTAGAAGGACACGCATGTACCCTAGTAGGGCTTTTCTATATTATTAGAAGAACACACATGTACCCTAGTAGGACACCCGTGCATGCTACCGTGTGTAAAATAAATGAACGAAGGCTCCCGAAGGCCTCCCCGTGGCTATAAAAGGAGACGCTGGGCTCAAGAACACAACACAAGACGGGAGAGCACGAAGCACTCAGAGCATCAAGACTCTCCACCAGAGCACCGTTTCCTTCGTAGTTTAGCCACACCAGCTAGTAGAATAGCCAAGAAGGCGCTTTGATCGCCAAGAGTTTAAAGGTAATTTCCTAGTTGTGTGTAATCCCTTCGGGGCCTCCCGAAAGAGAAAACCATATGTAAATTATGTTGTGGAAATGATGTAGTTTCTTGGTTCACTTGGTATTTTTATTTATGAATTTATGGGACGAGTTCTTATGCTAGGGATCCTATAGGAGAAACCTCTGCGTGTGTAGTTTTCTGTGTAGCCCAGAGTGGCGTTTGAATGAGAACCTTATGGCCGTAGAGAAGTGTTTCCTTCGGGTGGAACTGCCTGGAAAAACGATAGGAATTTACCCCATAAATTTGCAATTAAAACTACTAAGTGAATGTAACTAGTTACATCTGATACAACATAATAAAAAATATAGTGAGTACTGAGTAGGATTTTACACCTCTGCATACATCGTCGGTCGAATTGTTGGCCTCGCCAACCCAGAATAAATCCTGTATCAAATATATAATCAAGTTAGAACGTGAAGGTAATCATCTTGAATTAAATATTGCTGTGAATAGTAAAATACTATTCCAAATAGTGTATTCAATAGTAGAGCACTATTGTGAATAGTGCTCTACCTAGTGAACAGTAAATACTATTCAAGATAAAAAACATACCTGTCTACCACTTTCACCTAATCCCAAATTAACCTAATCGCATATTAAGCTAAATAAAGTCATTATTAAAGAAATATTTCCCTATATTGTTGGTATATGTATATATCGTTTCCTTCGTAGTTTATAAGCCCAACACAACATATTGTTAAAACATATATGTATCCAATATAGCGTATTCTTTGTTGGATACATATATATACTCAAAATTATTAAAAGGCCTACACCGTTTCCTTCGTAGTTTAGCCACACCACTACACAATATATATATGTATCCAATGCACTCAAAAAAGAATACGCTATATAGTGAGTAGTTCAAAAGGGGGATTACAACGAAAAATAGCGATTATGGGTTGACCCGAGGAGGGGGAGAGATGAGGATTGGTTAGCAAGGTTCATCAAGCTCACGCGAGGAGCTCAAAGCACTAGTGCAGAACCGGGCAATAGCACCGGTTCGTAAGGCCCTTTAGTGCCGGTTCCATAACTGGCACTAAAGTGTGGGCACTAAAGGCCCCCCCATTTAGTACCGGTTCAGCACGAACCGGTGCTAAAGGGAAACCACGTGGCACGAGGCAGCTCCGAGGGCCGGGAGCCCTTTAGTACCGGTTGGTAATACCAACCGGTACTAAATGTTTGTGGGTTTTTGTTTTATTTTAGTTTTTTCAATTAAATTTGTGTTATCAATTTAATTTAGGATTGTTTTACGTTATAATGAGTTGTAGTCGTCATCATCATCATCATCATCATCATCATCATCATCATCATCATCGCATATTAATAAATAAATAAACTCTAGCTAGCTAAAAATCATCGTAGTCGTCTAATTAATTAATTACCACTATTTAATCATCATAGTCATTACCGCTAGCTATCTAATCATCACCAACACTGGCTAGCTTAAAGAGGAAACATTCACTTTGTAACAGAAGCAAAGATATCATCAAGTTCAACATAATCATCAGCAACATCGAAGTTCAGGACACAGACATGAGACAAGTACTAATTAAGAGCATGAACTAGTAGCTACTCCTGCTGCTCCCTCTCAGGTAGAATAGCATAGAACATGTATAGCTCTCCTGATTCATCATACTGGAGCATGCAGATGAATCTGTCTCCTAATCTTGGGTTGCGCTTCTCCTTGCTGCCCCCTAGTACTTCTCTGCGATCGTTAACAATTTTGCTCCAATCTTTCACTATTAAGCATTCTTCGCTTTCAGAAATCCTGAATGCACTCATGTGCAATGTAGGAAATCTTGGCCGTAAGCTAACCATTGACATGCGACCTTTTGTCTCGATCCACTGAGGCACAACTGTCATCGGAAGTCCCTGTTGAAGAACATCATATAGTAATTAATATACTAAGCAATGAAAGTTTAGCTTCAAAAATAATGGCCCTGTTTGGATACTCTAACCAAGGTTAGAGTTAGAGTTAGTTTCTAACTCTAGACTAACCCTGCACTAACTCTAACCAAGATGGTTGTTTGGATCACAAGGTTAGATTGACAATAAATGCATTTTTTCTCACTTTCTAGCCGGATTTGGTGTGGCCTTGAATCATAAAAGGTTGACGAACAACAAATACTCACTTCAATCGCTCTTGAAGAAGCCTAGGCGCAATCAGTGAAGACTCCACGAATAAGTGAAGCCTAGCCGCAACGAGGGGCGCCGATCGAGTGGCTTAACGGCGACGGGGGCGCAAGAGATGACGTTGTGGCTCGAGTGGATGAACGGGAAGGGATGCCGCGGCGCCGGAAGGAGCGGAATGGGGGCGGGGAAAGCGGTGGCGGGATGGGGGTGACGGGCGGGCGCGGCGGGGAGCTGCGGGACGGGGGCGGCGGGGGCTGCGGGAGCGGCGGCGGGGGTGGCGGGATTGGGGCGACGGGGCGGGGCGATTGGGGCGGCTGGCTGGTGCGGGAGGATGAGATACGGGTGCAGGAGAGGGTATTTTTTTAATGGGACCAACCACATCTAACTCCAATTAGCACCTCCCCACCGGGTTGGATTTTTTGCCAGGTTAGAGCAACTAACTGCTATCTAACTCCACCTGTTTGGATCCTCTAGGGCTACTTTAGCCTGAACTAACCAACTCTAACTCTAACTGCAGCATCCAAACAGGGTCAATGTATGCAAAAGATGCACTAATTAAGGACAAATAGTTAAAATCTTACCATCTTTCGATTATAGATGTGATCGTAGTTCAATACGATCACCATTGGTCGCACGTTTTGAGTACTAACATTTCTAAGTTCAGGAAAATTATTTGTCTTGACAGTATTAAGATCCTCAAGCCATGAAACATAATGACTTATCTCCTCGCAGTTTAGTTGAGCCTCGGGGCAATAGTAGGTCCTGTCTACCAAGCGCCGGACATGTTTGCTTAAACCGAAATAAGCTGACAATACAAATTAGTTGTCAACTATTTTTGAATAAACTGTATCAAAGACATAAACATATGCATGCATGGTCGAGAAAAACTCACATAATGGTAGAACTGGAGGCGTTTGCACATCGACCCAGATGTTTATATTACCTTCAATATCATCTTCCGGGCGAATATCAAAGGTGATAACCATATCAGGCTCAAATGCATAAGCCTTGCATAGTGCTTGCCAAGTTTTGCATTCAAAATGGGTGTATGTGTCTCCATTATATAATTTGACGTTGAAAGTATACCCATGCTCCGTCTTCAAGTAAACTCTCTTTACCTCCATATCATCTATAGCACTAAAACCTATCTTATCCAAGACAAAAATTCTTGCATGGCAGGGGATGCGCTAGTAGAATAGTGAAAATTTAAAATTATAACCAAGGCTGCACTTAAGAACAATCAAATATGAAAGATATCATACATGTGACATTGAATCCCATCGTTGGTTTGCCAACTTTTTGTAGTAAGTGTGATAATCCCAATCTTGAGTACTGATAACTCCTTCCATATTGTGCCAGTTTATGATAAAACCGTACCGGGTTGTGATAAACACTGAATTATCCATATATAATACTGGCGACTCGTAGTCAAACCAGGCCGGGCTGATAGTCTCCGGATTATAACTTGATCGTGTACTAAAACTTGTAGTTGAAAGCCAAGCCGGGTTAATAAACGCTGGTTTACTTTATAATAATATGGTAACAGAAAATCAAACCGGGTAGATAGTCTTCGGATTAAGATTTGACCGTGTTTCATCAATTTGTAATTGACCGTCGTACCGGATTAACAATGTCGGCTTGAAAACACAACAAAATAAATAGTTTAAAAGAGAACAAAATTCAAGCAAAGGCAAATATAAAACCATTGCAAATGAGGCTTTGAGCCGATCAAGACGCATTACCACAGTCGGACACGACCAAGCCCCCAAAAGGCGTAGCTATGGTTCGAGTCAGCCAGGCCCCCAAATGATGCATTGGCATTACGCCGATCAAGAGGTGTAGCGATGGTTCGGGTTCGACCAAAGCCCCCAAGTGATGCTGTGGCACGAGGCCGATCAAGAGGCGTGACTATGGTTCAGACGTGACCACAAGTCCCCAAGTGATGTTGTGGCATTGAGCCGATCAAGAGGTGTAGCGATGGTTCGGGTTCAACCAAATCCCCCAAGTGATGCTGTGGCATGAGGCCGATCAAGAGGCGTGACTATGGTTCAGACGTGACCACAAGTCCCCAAGTGATCAATAATATGATAAGCCAATAAGGCATGATACCCATGTTTGAACCGCGCACCATGGCAGCAGGTCCTCTTCGGCAACTTTAACTTTTTGCAAGAGATAAATTCTTCTTGAACTGGGATGTTGAACCGGATTTGAGAGGTTCAAAGCTTTGTGGGAGACATCTTTCCCTTGAACCGGATTGTAAACCGGAATTCTTCATTTTCAGCCGAAGATTTTCTGATGGCCTTTCAACTCGAACTTGCGAGAAGTTAATTCCTTTTTGAACCGGACATTGTTAAACCGGATTTGAGCGCTTCAGAGCTTTGTGGAAGAATAGATTTCTCTTGAACCGGATTGTAAACCTGATTTGAGAGCTTTAGTGCTTTGCGGAAGAATAGATTTCTCTTGAACCGGATTGTAAACCAGATTTGAGAGCTTCAGTGAGACTGACTTCCCTTAAGCCAGATTTTAAACCGGAGTCATTTCTGCTGATCCGGAACTTCTTCATTGAGCCGGGATTTTATAACTGTCATATACTTTCTAAGTCGGAAACTTTCTGACGGCCTTTAAACTTTCATCAATATAACAGTGGCCTCCAGGACTGGGCTATCTTTCCCTCCATCGTCCTGGGGTTCTTAAATTTGCTGAAACTGGCAAGATTTGCTGAGTCATGTCATCGTAGCCCCCGAGTCTCAAAGGTGACTCGAGGAGTTGCTTTGAGACTCTCCATATTCGACCGTGATATAAACCGGCATAACTTGTGTAGTATTGGTGTTGATAGCACGATGTCGGGTTATAAATGATCTGTATAAGTCGTGTCAACAACTCGGCCAATGGTTCCTTCCAACTGGCTATTTGAAATTAACCAAACTGTAGTGGCGGCGACTTGCGTGCCTGCCCATTGATCCATCCAGTGCAGACGGTGGTTGATGGTATATGATAATTTGCCTCCACTTTGAAAGAAAACCGGGCTACCCAAGCTGTGACTTGCTCATACCCAATAAATAGCTCATGCAGACAGACAGGTGCGGCCCGGTGTGTTGATGTAGACCAGGCCGCGAGAGACGGACAGCAAAGACGACCGCAGCATCAGAGACATCTTGGACAGCTGCATCGGCCGCGGTATTATAAACCGGCGTGAACGGGCGAGTTAGCCACGTCATATTGATGTAAACCGGTCTGCAGAATGGCGGTTTGCACATATATTCATCGATCTTGATGGCATGGTAAGATACTAGCGCATTCATAGTGGTGGCGCGAGCTTATACATCCATGACCCAACCATAGCTTTTGTAGTGAACAATTGTCCTATATAAACAATATTGCAGACCAAGGCAAAGGTAAACTGTTCTTTGACAAAAATAATATGTGCTAATAAAATATATTCTAGATGGATATCACCTGATGTGTTAGGCCGGAAACTACCCGCCATGGAGTTGATGATCACCACAATGGTGTTAAAATTAATCACATCCGAGTTAACCGTGCGATAAGAAAGATGAGTCGGCCCAGCGTTGTAAGCCGGCGCGTGAACCGGCCGCGAGGGCGGACGGATGAGTCGTCCATGGCGTTGTAAGGTGGTGTGGACGGGCGAGTCAGCCGGTATGTTGACGTAGACCGGACCGCGACACCCTGTCCGTGAAGCCGCGTGATACAGTCAAACGTGCATCCGTGGTATAACACCATCTCCTTTTCTTTTAATAGTTGCCCTATGTAAAGATATTATAGGCCAGAGTAATTGTTGTTGGATGAATTAACATGTACTGATAAAATACATAGAAAGGATAGCACCTGATATTTTTTTTGCCGGATACTGGCGCTGGATAATGAATAGTGCTGCTTTTGTTTTTGACAAAAGAGTTGCTTTGTTCTGTGTCTTCTAGTGCCCGAGCTCTCCATACAACCCGACCGGTACTTTTTGAGCCGGAATTTCTGGAACCAGAGCTTCTTGACAATCCGGCCGGAACTTTTGATAATCCGGAACTTTTTAACCGGAACCTCTTGACAATCTGGCCGGAACTTTTGATAATCCGGAACCTTTGAACCGGAACCTCTTGATAATCCAACCGGAATTTTTGATAATCCGGAACCTTTTGAGTTAGAACCTCTGGATAACCCAACCGGAACTTTTTGCTAATCCGGAAGTATTTTATAATCCGAAACTTTTTTGTAGCCTAAGTCGGAACTCTTTGATGACTCGGACAGAACCTTTCGGCGACGCGGTTGGAACCCTTCGGCGATTCGGACTAAACTTTTCGTCGAGGTGATCGGAACTCTTTGATGATTCAGACATAACCTTTCGTCGAGACGGTCGGAACTTTTTGATCCGGCACGAACTTTCCGACGAACCGGCGGAACCTTTTGATGAGTCTGATGGAACTTTTCGGCGAGCCAGCAGGAACTCTGCAATGAGCCAGTCATATCTTTTTCAATAAGCTGGACGGAGCTTCTCGATCCCTGGGATAGCACCCTCCAAGAACTCAACACCACCATGCGCAGGCCCCACGGTGGGCGCCAACTGTCGTGGAATTGTCATGGCAGATGTCCTAGGGTGAGGACTTAGTCGTGAGGCCAGTGCATCTATGTGGTAGTTTGAGAGGGGTTGAGCGGAATCGAGAGATGCAACACAAGACAGGAATTTAGACAGCTTCGGGCCCCGGGAAACATCATCCGGTAACAACCCTACATGCTGTTAGAGGCTAGGTCTCATTATCATCACGATGGAGTCGTTGTAAACCGGCTCTCCTCTTTGTGTCTAGCCCTAAGATTGTTTCTTCTTGCTTGTAGCTTGTTTTCTTGTCCCTCTTTTGGGAGCCCTACCCCTCCTTATATATGTTGAAGGGGCGGTTTACATGTGGAGTCCTATTAGGATTAGGAGTAGTCTATCTCTAATACAAACCGGATACAAGTCCAGGTCTTAACTCTTTGTAAGACGAATATTCCTCACGCCTTTCCTCTTGAACCGCCCCACCATAACATGAACCGACCTTCTGGGCCTTAGGCCTTGTCACTGTCTATCCCGCCCGCCGAGTTACCAGTGAATCATAATGTTCAGTCAGGTCTTGTAAACCGTCTGGTCTGTGCGGGTCGCCGGTGAATCGCCAAGTCCGTCCGGTTTACGCCGCGGGGTATATATCCCCGACAAGCGCCGAACGGACGGCGCCTCCGTGTTCAACACATGTACAACCCAGGGACATCTCCTCCTTCTTGATCTAGCAAGGGGAGAAGATAAGTTGAGGGAGAACTCCAGCAGCACGACGACGTGGTGGTGGAGCTTGTGGTATTCCTGCAGGGCTTCGCCAAGCTCTACGGAGGAAAAGGAAGAGTTGGAGGAGGGAGGGGCTGCGCCAGGGAAGGGGTACAGCTGCCCTCCCACCCCTCCACTACATATAGGGGCAAGGGGAGAGGGGGAGGCACCCTAGGGTTTCCCCTAGGGGGCGGCGGCCAAGCAGATTGGATTTCCCTAGGGAAAATCCTAGGGAGACTTGCCCCCCAAGCCAAGCAGGTGGAGTCTTGCCTCCCAAGCCAGGTGGAGGCGCCCCGCCACCCCAAGTAATGTGGTAAAGGGTGTGGGGGGCGCACCACCCCTTAGTGGGCTGGTTTTCCCCTTCCCTTTGGCCCATGAGGCCCTCCAACACTTGCTGGGGCTCCCGAAACACCTTTCGGTCATGCTGGCCATAGCCTGGTACCCCCAGAACACTTCTGGACTCCAATACCCTTCATCCAATATATCAATCTTCACCGCCGGACCATTCCGGAACTCCTCATGACGTCTGGGATCTCATCCGTGACTCCGAACTACCTTCGGTAACCACATACTATTTCCCATAACAACTCTAGCGTCACCGAACCTTAAGTATGTAGACCCTACTGGTTCGGGAACCATGCAGACATGACCGAGACACCTCTCCGAACAATAACCAATAGCGGGATCTAGATACCCATATTGGCTCCCACATGTTCCACGATGATCTCATCGGATGAACCACGATGTCGGGGATTCGATCAATCCCGTATTCAATTCCCTTTGTCAATCGGTATGTTACTTGCCCGAGATTCGATCGTCGGTATCCCAATACCTCGTTCAATCTCGTTACCGGCAAGTCACTTTACTCGTTCCGTAACGCATGATCCCGTGACTAACTGCTTAGTCACATTGAGCTCATTATGATGATGCATTACCGAGTGGGCCCAAAGATACCTCTCCGTCATACGGAGTGACAAATCCCAGTCTCGATTCGTGCCAACCCAACAGACACTTTCGGAGATACCTATAGTGCACCTTTATAGACACCCAGTTACGTTGTGATGTTTGATACACCCAAAGCACTCCTACGGTATCCGGGAGTTCCACAATCTTATGGTCTAAGGAAATGATACTTGACATTAGAAAAGTTCTAGCAAACGAACTACACGATCTTGTGCTATGCTTAGGATTGGGTCTTGTCCATCACATCATTCTCCTAATGGTGTGATCCCATTATCAATGACATCTAGTGTCCATGGTCAGGAGACCATGACCATTTATTGATCAATGAGCTAGTCAACTAGAGGCTCACTAGGGACATGTTGTGGTCTATGTATTCACACATGTATTACGGTTTCCAGTTAATACAATTATAGAATGAACAATAGACAATTATCATGAACAAGGAAATACAATAATAACCATTTTATTATTGCCTCTAGGGCATATTTCCAACAGGTTTGGCTTTGGCGGCTCGAGGAAGAAGAGACTGAAGAAACGCGACAGACGTTGAATGTCAATCCAACGGTCAAGGTTGGCACAATCGTTTGTTGACTAAGCGGACACCAAGTAGCATACTTTTTTATATATAGGAAGAAAACTGCGAGGAAAATGCGTTCGTCTGCCGTCCTCCTCACAGGGAACGTTCGCCACATAAGTGACTAGCACCCTTGGTTTTCAACCGAGAGGTCTTGGGTTCGAGTCCCAGGAACTCTCAATTTTGTCCTCCTTGCTTCCTTACAAAAAAAGGGAAAGAAAATCAAAGACTTGAGAAGGCGTACAGAACAAGCTAGTGTACCAGTAAAGAGACGTTGCCGAGTTTTAGAAAAAATAAAGACGTGCTCCTGTAGCTGGTTCGAATCCAAACCTAGACTATGACTATATATGGTGCTATGCTACTCTACAAGTAATGAAACTGACATATCCAACGTTCGCTTCTCCTCTTCTGTACTTACTATACCTAGAATTAGAAGCTCTGGCCACAGCAACCATGTCCGCTGGCTGCTCGTCCACCTGCTCTTCAGCAGGCAATAACTAGATATGCGCCAAGTCTCCACCCATACCATCACCTGTGGGTCTCATCACACCCCCGCCGGCACGCGCACCGCAGCCGATTGCTCATCGCGACCCGCTGCCGTCGGTGTGGTGCCACTGTTGCAAATCACGCAGAGTCATCCGTCGCGTCTCAACCACAATCCGCAACCCTGGCCGAGTCTTCTACAAATGCCCGAATCATGGGGTAATAATATGTTTAAGTGTTGTTATGCTGCTTTCAGTTGCTGATTTTTTAATAGTTTGGTTGATGATTTTCCAATTTGATTCATGCAGAAAAGGGAAGATTCGTGTGATTTGTATTTTTGGGAAGTTGCTGATGTGGGGGAATGCAACTACGCTGATTATTTGGTTAGCCGAGGAATCCCAATACCAGCAGGTTGGGGTGTTGGACAAGTAACTGTAGGAATGGCAGAAGGGGAAGATGCAAAGCAGAAAGTTAAAGATGCAGTTCCTCTGATCATGGCCAAGCAACAGCTGCTGAACGGCCTTGACAGCAATGAGGAGATGAAAGAGCTTGTGAAGATAATGGGCAAAATCGATGTGCTCTATAGGATGATTGTCTCTTTTTTTGGAGTGTATGTAGCACTCGTGATGTATTCAGTGGCTACGACATGAGCACTTTGCTGAAACTAGTAATGAATGAAACCTGTGTAGCAGGCTGGGCGTAGTGTTGTGAACATCTAATGATTTCTATTAACAGAAATCAGGGGGTATCCCCTTTTGCTCATATAAATAAATAAATAGCAGAGGCCCTGTCGGGTCAGATTTGTTCTCATTCGAAGATGTCGAGCAAATTGCAGTCCAACAGCAAACTATGTCATCAAATTCAAGTTTCACAGCCAAATATGAGTACAACTAAACAACAATGTCATCATGTTTTAGTTTTCATACAATCACCAAACACAAATCAGCATACATAACAAGTGATGTTCTCATAGCAAAATACTAAACAACATGTTCATCAGGTTTCAGTTGTCATAGCAAACACAATTTCACATAGTAGATAAAAAAATGTCTTCTGACAGGCAAATACGACAAAAGCAATGTAATCATCATCTGCAGCAGCAGTGTCAACATCTTCGGCGTGTGTATCAGTCTGAATCGTAATTCCCCACGGTGTCATCTTCTTCTTCATCCTCAACGTCCTCGAACATTGACTTCTTCTTGATCAACTCTTGTATGTCCACACCACGGCATGCAATCTTTTCGTCGGCGTCATTGACGTGATGGTTCTCAAAGATATTAGGACCATCTGTGTTATCTTGTACATCAAGAGCAGTGTAAGCATCATCTTGTTGTGCAACTTCATTAAACGAATTCCTCTCCTCAAACCTTTGCAATACTCTCCAGTCATCGCTACGTGAAAATATGTCTTCCAAGAAAAATATCTGTGTTGCTTGATTTGCTAAAATAAAAGGCTCGTTGGTCTGGTACGCTGCCTTGACATTGATGGATTTGAAATAATCATCAGCTCTGGGTTTTGCGATCCTGGAAAACAGGTTATACCAACGACAGCACAACAGAACCACACACCCATGATCCTCGAAACTGGAGATATACTGCAACCGAAGAATGTCTGTTATGTTAGCATACATTTCAGTTGTCTCTTTGTCATACGTATCCGTGCTCATGATGGCACTGTTTTGTGCCTTCCTGCCTTCGTCTCGTGCAAGGGTGTTGTAGCGCACATCTCCAGCAACGCAAGATTCATAATGTCTTACCCGAGTATCAGGACCCATTGCTAGTGAGTAAAGGGCATCATCAACTGCCTGCCCATCCTCCCGCATCTTCTTAACCTATGGTTAGAAAATAGACAAGCTGATCATCTTATGTACTCAATATATTAAAAAACTGACAGTGCACTTCAAAAGCTTACATGGTTCTTGAACCATTTTGCAAATCCTGCCATAACAAGTTTGTCAATGTTTCTTGTATTTTGCGGAAGTAACTCCTCTTTGTAGATGCTGCACAACATAGTGATCGCGTCAAACATCTAAATATATAAGAATGTGCTGCAAGTTTAGTAGATTACGATGTATAAGCTGCAGTACTGCACTTACTTGATATAAGGTAGTATCTCAGGACAGTTATTCAACACATACCAAACCATTTTGTCCAAATCTTGAGGTTTGTCCTCTTGTCGACTCTTCCCTGTAACTCGAACAGAATAATCGAAAACATTGAGCCCGGGATTGTCTTCACCCACCTCTTTGCTAAGCTAATCAGCCGTTTCAATGTATTTTGAGCAGAATGTCAACGCTTCTGTAGCAATGTAGGCCTCTGCAATGGAACACCTCGGGTCTAGCTCTGTTCCTAGCATAGCCCTTGAAAGTGCCTAGCCGCCCTTCAATAGGGTACATCCAGCCATACTGTACTGGACCTCTAAGTAGTGCCTCATCAGGTAGGTGAACAGCCAAATGCACCATCGCATCAAAGAAGGCTGGAGGATATATCTTCTCAAGGTCGCATAGGATAGTTGGTATCTTGTCTCTAAGATGCTCCAAAGCATCTATCCTGATATTCCTACTTCAGAGTTCCCTGAAGAATTGTCCCAGCTCTACAACTGCTCTATATAAGTCAGGGCGGCCTAATCCTCTAAGGATAACATGTAAAACCCTTTGAAGTAGGACGTGGCAGTCATAAGTTTTCAACCCTTGTACCTTGTTTCCATCTGCACTGACTCTCCTTTCGGGGTTGGAAGCAAATCCATGTGGGAATCTCACACGTGACAGGACCTCGCAGAATTCTTTTCTTTTTACCTTGTCCAAGACGTACACACCTGGTGCCATATCCCGTGGTTTACCTTCATCTTGCACCTGCGAATCCTTTCTGATACCCAGGTGTGTCAAATCAATCCTAGATTCTAAGGTATCTTTCATCTTGCCTTCAATATTAAGAAGTGTGCTGATAATGCTGTCCCATATATTTTTCTCGATGTGCATCACATCAAGATCATGCCGCAGATCCAAATCTTTCCAATACTCCAAGTCCCACAAAGTGGACCTGCGAGTAAACAATTATCTCTCTTCTACCCTGCCACGCTTCCTTTTCCGGCTACCATTACCAGGATGGTTTCCTGGTGCAATATGCCTGACCTTCTCTAATTCCACTTGCAACTCATCGGCGGTGAGCCTCTTTGGCGCATCACATTTTTCATGCTTTGCATTGAACACATGTCTTCAGTATTTTCTAGGATGCAGCTTGTCCTTGGCAAGGAAACGGCGGTGTCCAATGTAACAGATCTTGCTAAGTATTGCGTATGACAGCGGATTCCTGTCACAGCAAACACATGCATTGTAACCATGTGTCGTTCGCCCTGACATAGTGCCCAAAGCTAGATAATCATGGATGCACCAAATTATAACAGCACGCATAAAGAAATCAGCTGGTGGGCTGCTATATAGGTCTCGAGTGAGAACACCCTTCCATAGCTGTTGAAGTTCCTCCACAAGAGGCTCCATGAACAAATCAAAATCCTTTACAGGACTTTTTGGACTTGGGGTGAGCAAGGCCATCATGTAGTTTGATTCTTTGGTGCAGACATTTGGAGGCATGTTGTAAGGGATAACAAGCACTGACCACATGCTATATGTGGCGCTCTGGTGGCCAAATGGGTTAAATCCATCTGAAGCTAAGCCAAGTCTAATGTTTCTCGGGTCAGCAGCAAACTCTTTGTGTTTATCATTGAAGCTTTTCCACTCACTACCATGAGATGGATGGCTCATTACATTCTGATCTCTATACTCCTGGTTCCTAGAATGCCACAGTACATCCTCTCTTGTTTCAGCATCATGAAACAACCTCTGCAATCTTGGTGTAATTGGAAAATGTCTCAGAACATTATGAGGAATCCCCTTCACAACATCGCCATCTTTCCATCTTGATGATTTGCATTTCGGGCATTCACCTAAGTTGGCATAATCCTTCTGGAACAGAACACAATTATTCTTACAAACATGGATCATATCATATCCAATTCCAACTTCATGAAGGAAATTCTTCATTTTACTGTAGGTGTGTGGCAGCTCAGACGCATCTGGGAAAGATTTGTGGAAAGCAGCCAACATCGCATCGAATGATTTGTTGGTCACCCGCTCAGATGTCTTCACCTGAAGAAAGGTGACCATAGCTGAGAATACTGACAGCTTATTTCTTGGGGTGACAGCAACGTTGCATTGTTCCAACATGCGGGCCCACCGTTTTTCTTCTACAGGTTAAAGTTCATGGAATGCACGAGCATTTCGTGGCATTGTTTCAATGTTGGTCAAACTCACTGGCTCCGCCACCACCACCTCCTCCTCCTCTTCCACCTGAGCATCAGGCAGATCAAGATGGTGATCTACTGCTTCCACGTAGTCAATAACATTGACGTTCACAGCTTCACCATGATGAACCCACCTAGTATATGTGACCGACATCCCATACAAGTGTAGATGATTTTGCATAGTTGACTGGGGTCTTGTAACTGAATTCATACAACTGCTACACGGGTAGAGTACATCTGATTTTGGACCACCGTACTCAGCTCTGATAAAGTTCATGAAGTTTTCAACCCCCTCGACATATGCAGCGGAGAATCTTCGAGCAGAAGTTATCCAAGTCCTGTCCATCTATTAGACATACAAATTAGTTCTTCTACTAGATATTACAGGAAAACAATATGCTTTTTTATGAAGTCTAGAAAAAAATACCCAGGTCAATGTCTAAAGCTATGGCAAGATATTTGGACGAGCAGATCTAAGTAATGAAATATATGTAAAGCTAATTCAGCAAACATATTTGAGTGCCAAATTATGGCAGGCCGTTTCAGCAGTCAATGAGGCCGAGCACACAGCCATCAAACTATCGAAGGCCATCGCAGCAACAAAGATCGAGTATAAAACGGTGTAGAGCTATTTCACCTAACAGATTGGCTACTAGACCATGGTAATCTACGTCACAATAAATATATGGCAGGATATTTTAGCAACTAATCGGCCTTGGCATGCCATCTCAGCTAAGTAGATTGAGTGCAGAACAGTGCAAGGAAGCTTATTAAGCAGAGCATATTGACAGTAAACTACTTTGGCAAACAGTGAGATTCACAGCGTCTATCAGCTAACATTCAGCGCTACACCGACAAGAACGGGGCCTCAGTCTAGAATGAGCATACCGTTGGAGAAGCTGACCGCCATGCGTCTCCACACAAACGTCGCCAGCGGTGGTGGCGCTGACTGCCGTGCGCCTCCACAAGAACGTAGCCAGAGATGGCGGTGCGGCTAGAGGACGACAGTCTACGAGAGCGTACTCTGGGAGCGAGAGGATCGCCGAACCGTAGCGCCGACGTATCGGCATGGCGGGGAGGGCGGCTTTGGTGGAGCGAATGGAGTGGAGGGGGACAGGGGGGAGGGGGGTTTGGGGAATATTATTGGCTAGTTGGCCGAAGGGCGGTTGAATCAGATTTGGGGGGAATTTTTGGGTGTGTGTGTGTGGGGGGGGGGGGATTTTCGCGCGGTGGGCGGGGGGAGTTTGGCGCATGGTCGGTTTCTCCAAGTGCAGTCCCACGTGTCAGTGAAGAGGCAAGCCGAAGCGCGTTCCGTTTGCGTGAGCCGTGTGCAGGACCGAACGTGTGTGGGGTGCAATGCGACCGCGACAGGAATGTTGTGAGTGTACTGCCTTTTTTCCTTTTAAACTAGGTGCTTCGCCCACTAAAAAACATTTTTTGTTGCTTCGTGCGATCCATCGATACTACTACTAGTAATCTGGTAATCCCGACTAAAATGGCACGGCCGGGTCTTTTCCCGCGCGATATGCTGGGAGGTTGGCTTAGTTGGGTTTTTTAGGACGAGTAATGCTACACCTACATAATCCCAGTTACGTAATTAACGTAATGTGAAACATGTGATCTGTTGATTTTAGATTGGGGGGAGGGAGGGGCCCACCACCATGAAAATCAGGGGAGGAGAAAGAGAGGCAATTTACGTTAACCCTTTCGTAGGTTCCCGTAGATGTAGAAAGATGTGAAATGCGTGAATGTGTAGTGGACGTAATATTGGAGTGCCTAAGATAATTTGTGTATGTATAGACCCTATGTGTTTATTTTACTTCGCATGTTAGATTCGTCTCGGTTCAATAAAAAGCAGAGTTGGTGATGATGGTGTGCCTGTCATCCTGCAATATAGGCCGTCCGATCTATATCTAACGGATAGGAAGGAAACTATGACAATTTACCCGCACTTCTCTCCACATTTGTAGATAAGGCTTTCCCTCGTTCATCCTTTTCTCCCACAAGATCTTGATCTTCCGTGCAACGCACGGGCATCTTGCTAGTACTCCTACAATATGTATATTATTGTGAAAGTTCATATACACCTGCCGAGATTAATGCAAACACGGCATATTTTCATTACATTTCGAACTTTTATAGGACAGAAAAATAAAAGAAACCCGACCCTAAACCTGTTCTACGGCGGCGACCGACGTCCTCCATTTGCGATCTCTATGTACGGGGGCGGGGTTCAAGACCCGTGAAGTGAAGGTGCAGTCTCCGGCGAGGAAGAGTAGAACACGGGGTACGGACCGGCCAGTTGGCACACCATGCCTTGCCGCCTCCCATGCCCTACTCATCCTCGGAGGAGTCCCCGACCTTGGCGGTGCCGGACTTTGGACGATGGCAAGTAGGACGCGTGGCTGACGGTGCTCCCTTCGCCGGCCGCCAGCGTGGCCATCGCTTGTGCGGTCGCGTTCGCGTCCGGCTACGCCGCTATTGTGTCGCGAGAGGCGACTTGAGCGAGGGCGGCGACCTCGAGCTTCATCCTTGAAGACAAGCTCTCCCGCAGAGCGTTCGCACTTGCGGTCATGCCGGATGTGGTGCCAGGTAGGAGGACGATGCGCGGTGTGGAGGTTAGCTGGGCGTTGCCGCTTTAAGTAGCGCATTCCAGTGAGGCCAAGCGTCCGGGTGCGTCATTAAGTCACGGGAGTTGGTTCCTCGGGCACCGAGCCTCTTAACGACAACATAGAAATGGATGGCATGAATGCGGGCAGCTGGCGCCGGTTGGGAACGCACCGCGCGACGGCGCGAGGGACGAGGGTTTTGGTGTGCCAGGGTAGTCAGCTACGGTCATGGCAACGTTGGAGATGCCCTTTGCTACGTGCGATCCCCGCATGTCACTGAAAAAGCAAGACGACCCGGCATTATCTCAGGTCCAGAGGATGCAGTTGGCCGCGCTACACCACTCCGCGGACGCGTCGCGGCGCCCCGTGCATCCTCGATGAGCCGAGTGTTGGGGTGTGTTTTGATTGTGGCCAAAGTGCACCTTACCAAAATTTTGGTCATGACCCAAAGATTGGTCTTTGTTTGGATGGTTGCCATTTTTTTTGGCATGCTAATGAACTCTAGCCAACTCTAGTTCATTTTTCTTGCCAATGTCGGCCAAATCATGGGCAACCAATACCTCAACCAAAATTTTGGTCATGACCCAAAGATTGGTCTTTATTTGGATGGTTGCCATTTCTTTGGCATGCCAATGAACTCTAGCCAACTCTAGTTCATTTTTCTTGCCAATGTCGACCAAATCATGGGCAACCAATACCTCAACCAAAATTTTGGCTACCCAATGCTTTGATGGGGCAACCTTGGGCACAAACCATACATACCGTTGGTCGTGCCACAACACTAACGCCACCCTCGGCACACTGAAACCGACCGTGCCTAGCGACGATATGAGCGTGTCGCTCACCGTGGTCGCCGTGTCCAGAGGCGGTGCTGGAGCTGCGCCCCGTTGTTGGCCACAATGACCCACATGAATGGTTGTCGGTGGCGAGGAGGTCGTGGGCCAGCTCCTCCATTGGACTAGTCTGCGCTACGTCGCCCCGACGAGTGTGACCCACATGTCGGTTTCCCTATTTTACCGGCCATATTCGAGAGTCAGTTCTCCGCATTGCGCATTAGGCCTTTCACTATGTAGGCCAAGCGAGACAACTTATTGTTTATTTGAGCCGTTCAAGTATAATCATGTGGCGTTTGCTTATTTATCATTCCTCTCCAACCCTCTTCTCCATCGATCATGTCGCCCTCCAGTCGAGTCCATCCTCCCGCATGCCTCATTTGAACATTCCACCGAGTATCATTTGCATGTACCCAACCTAGTCCTCTTTCAATAGATCTCCGGACCCCGAGATGAAATCGAGAGGGAACGAGTGGGGGCACGTGATACCTAAGGAGGATTCAAAATTTTGAACCGGTGATCATAAGCATCCGCAAATCATATATAAAGGGTATTCAATGTTCGTTTCGTTTTTGAATGTACAATATACTCCCTCCTATCCTTTATAGTTTACATATAAGTTTTATGTGTAGTCAAAGTATCTCTACTTTGATAAAAAAGGTATCAACATTCAACAACACCCAATCAATATTGTTAGATTCGTACGTACTCCTAGATTTGTACTCGAGATGGTTTCCAATTTGACTATTGACAAGATTAATAGTACATGAGATGTATAATGTGAAAATTATATCATTGGAAACTCCTTTCACATACGAATTTGACCATATGCTTTGTGTAAGTTGCATGTCATATATTATTACTCTAACATTTGGTCAAAGTTAGCCTCGAAAAACGCATTAGACCCTGTATGCTTTGTGTAAGTTGCATGTCATATATTATTACTCTAACATTTGTGTAAGTTGCATGTCATATATTATTACTCTAACATTTGGTCAAAGTAGTATAGTGGAAGTGGATCCTCTAACGTAGGTATCCCTGCCTTACCCTCCCGTTCAGTCACTTACTGGCGGACCCCATGCTTGCTAGGCCCCGCATGTCAGTTACTCAATGGGTTCAGCCACGTCAGGGGATCCTCATCCGCAGTATACTCCCTCGGTTTTTATTTACTCCACATAAAACGGAGGAAGTGGTGGTATAATAAATGACGCGGGCAGGGGAGGGGGAGGGACGTCAGTTTGCTCTCAACTACGGTCCCACAAGCGAGCGAAAATGCAAGACGAAGCGCGTTCCATTCGATGAGCGACGTGGAGGGTCCAGCGTGCCGGGCTGCAATGCGAACGCGACAAGAGCGATGTACAGTCCAAACCGATTGACCGGTCATCACCGGAACCACTATTCACACCAGAACCTTCGCTGCTCGACCTACGCCAGCCACTGCCCTAAAACCACACCAAATCTCCAGCCCATTCCCCCACCTTTTGATCCCCTAGCCTGCATCAAGCGTCCCCTAGTTCGCCGGAAAGCCATGGTGCGCTGCAATATCACTTACTACAAGATGCTGACGCCAGAGCGCCGCGCAGAAATCGCGGTGGCGGTCAGCGCCACAGACCTCCGTTCCCAAGCTCGCTTTGCGGCGGGCCAATCCCCGAGTTCTCTGGAGCCAAGCTACGAGGAGGAGGAAGCCGATCCAATGTTCATGGCGGAGGTCGCGGCGCAGAAGGCCCCCGATGGGTATGAGACGATGGACGTCGACTTCGTGCCGGGGTCCGAGTCCCCCAGTGTGCAGGCGGGCCAGCGGTTCAACATGGTGATACTAAAGGAGGACCGGGAGGCAGAGGCTCAACTCGACACAGAGCGCACGCATGCCGCTGCCATCGAGGCTCTCCTGCAGGCAGAACCGGATGTCGTGGATGTGAACCGAGCGGCGGAGGCTCAACTTGAGGCGGAGCGCGCGGATGCCGCTGCCATCGAGGCCCTCCTGCAGGCGGAACCGGACGTCCTGGACTTGAACCGGGCGGCAGAGGCTCGACTCGACGCAGAGCGCGCGGATGCCGCTCTCATCGATGCCCTCCTGCAGGCGGAACCGGATGTCCTGGACTTCAACCGGGCGGCGGAGGCTCGACTCGACGCAGAGCGCACGGATGCCACTGCCATCGAGGCCCTCCTGCAGGCGGAACCGGACGTCCTCGACTTGAACCGGGCTGGGCTCTCGTCCGTGCAGAGCGCCCGCATGCTCCGCTTGAACGAGTAGCTGGAGGCCGAGGACAACCACGGTGCGGAGACACACGTCTGCAGCGCCGGCTGGTTCGCGCCGGCAGCCAAAGACGACGAGGCTGTCTCTTTCCACGAGCAGTGATAGTTTTTCTTTATGTTGTTGTTTTTATGGATCTTTTGCTGTGTACATATGCAAGTCGCCTGACTTGGGTCAGTCTACCATTTCAAGCGGTTGGATGAATATCCTACGTCTCCTAACCCTTCTTTCCTTCTTCCTCACCTCTTCTTCTTCCCCAACAGACCACCGCACGGGCCGTACGGATGCTCCCCAACATGCGGTTGGATAAACATACTCTATGAACGAAAATTATGTGTCAGCGATAGGATGGATGAGTTTGGTTTGTTCACATGCGACAACACATGTCACTGAGGGTGCGTTCCCTTGGTTGGGTTTGCGGCATGCAGGAGCGACTATGTGAGGGTGCGGTGCAACCGCGGCGTGCAGGAGCGACCGTGTGAGGGTGCGGTGCGACCGCGACAGCCATGCGCAAGTGTGCCTCCTTCTCATTTTGAAAACATTAGGCAAGCTTGGCAAAAATGTGTGGCGAAGTTTAGCCATGCAAGGCCTAGACCCAAACAGGATAAGTACGTACGTACTGGGAGTACTAGTGTTAAAAAAGAAAGGCGGGGTTTTCCTTCATGGGATTTAATCGATACAAATCCTCGTTTCACGTGTCAACTAATGCATATTTTTCTCCAAAGACCAAAGAGCTAACCATCTCACTCCTCATCGCTTGATTAATGCAGCGCTGTAGGATCAGAAGTATGTCTAGAGGGGGGTGATTAGACTACTTGACCAAATAAAAATCTAGCCTTTCCCCAATTTTAGTTCTTGGCAGATTTTAGCTATCTTAGCACAAGTCAAGCAATCTCCACACAATTCAAGCAAGCATGCAAAGAGTATATGAGCAGCGGAAAGTAAAGCATGCAACTTGTAAGAATGTAAAGGGAAGGGTTTGGAGGATTCAAACGCAATTGGAGACACGGATGTTTTTGGCGTGGTTCCGATAGGTGGTGCTATCATACATCCACGTTGATGGAGACTTCAACCCATGGAGGGTAACGGTTGCGCGAGTCCACGGAGGGCTCCACCCACGAAGGGTCCACAAAGAAGCAACCTTGTCTATTCCATCACGGCCATCGCCCATGAAGGACTTGCCTCACTAGCGGTAGATCTTCACGAAGTAGGCGATCTCCTTGCCCTTACAAACTCCTTGGTTCAACTCCACAATCTTGTCAGAGGCTCCCAAGTGACACCTAGCCAATCTAGCAGACACCACTCTCCAAGAAGTAACAAATGGTGTGTTGATGATGAACTCCTTGCTCTTGTGCTTCAAATGATAGTCTCCCCAACACTCAACTCTCTCTCACAGGATTTGGATTTGGTAGAAAGAAGATTTGAGTGGAAAGCAACTTGGGGAAGGCTAGAGATCAAGATTCATATGGTAGGAATGTAATATCTTGACCTCAACACAAGTGTAGGTGGTTCTCTCTCAGAACATGTGTATTGGAAGTGTAGATGTGTTCTGATGGCTCTCTCCATGAATGAAGAGTGGGTGGAGGGGTATATATAGCCTCCACACAAAATCTAACCGTTACACACAATCTGCCAAACTCGATGGGACCGAATCGTTAAACTCAGTCGGACCGATTCAGCAAACCTAGTGACCGTTAGGATTTTCGGTGGGACTGAGATGCAACTCGGTAGGACCGATATGGTTAGGGTATAACGTAATCTCGGTGTGACCGATTACACAAACTCGGTGGGACCGATTTTGGTAATAAGTTAACCAAAGAGTTGGTCCGGTAAACTCGGTGGGACCGATTCGCTCTTTTCGGTGAGACCGAAATGTTACGAAAGGGAAACAGAGAGTTAACATTGCAATCTCCGTGGGACCGATCGCTCACTTCGGTTAGATCGAAACATTACGAAGGGAAACAGAGAAATTGCAATCCCATCTCGGTGAGACCGAGATCCCTATCGGTGAAACCGAATTTCTAGGGTTTGTGGCAGTGGCTATGACATGTGAAACTCGGTGGCGCCGGATAGAATGAATCGGTGGGGCCGAGTTTGACTTTTGGTTTAGGTCATATGTGGATGTGGGAAAGATAGTTGAGGATTTTGGAGCATATCACTAAGCACATGAAGCAAGAGGCTCATTAAGCAACACCTCATCCCTCCTTGATAGTATTGGCTCTTCCTATAGACTCAATGTGATCTTGGATCACTAAAATATAAATGTAGAGTCTTGATCTTGAAGTTTGAGCCAATCCTTTGTCCTTGTAATTTTGAGGGATCCACTTTCCTCATCCATGCCATGCCATCCATTGAGCTTTTCCTGAAATATTAATCTTGGAATAATGTTAGCTCAATGAGCTATATGTTGTTAGGAATTACCAAAACCACCCAGGGATAGTTGCACTTTCAATCTCCCCCTTTTTGGTAATTGATGACAACATATAGATCAAAGCTTCGACAAATGATAATAAGAATGAAATATATCGTCGCTTTGAGAAGTATGTGATAAGCAAGAGCTCCCCCTAAATTTGTGCATATTTTAAGATTTGCTTTGGACTGCAAATGCACAAAGAGTTAGGATCATGGGTTACTCTTCCATGTCACATACCTCTTGGTGGAGCGCTCAAAATGATAAGAATTTTAAATACATGCACTCATCACCAAGCAAAGTGAATGATCAAAATAAGAATAAACTGATAATAACATCCAACAAGCATTAAGTGTAGCTTATGATCAAACACATGATAATCAATGTCTCACAGATTAATGCATAGTATCTCAAGCACTCAAAAGCAAATAAAGTTTCAACCAAGAAGACAAGAGAGAACAAATGCAAACACTCTCTCTCGAAGCCTATGATCTATACATTTTTCTCCCCCTTTGGCAACAAGTTACCAAAAAGTTCATAGAAAATGCATAGCACTAAATGACTCTTAGGCTTGGTCTTCAGGTGGTGGAGTCCGGATGACGCCAAGGACGAAGGCTTCAGTAGAAGTGGTTGGAGCTGCTGGGGTAGGAGCTGGAGCTGGTGGAACTGAAGCTGTAGCTGGTGCAGAAGTGGTGGCTCTGGTGTCAGGAACTGGCACTACAGACGATCTCTGAGATCTGGGCACTCTGGAAAATGCATCAGTTGTGGTCTTGCCCTTCATCTCCTGCATATCATCCTGTAATTGCTCCACGGCAGACTGAATCTCAGTTACTTTCACATCTAGGTCATAGAACTTTTGTTCCATGATTCTTTCCAGGCTCTCTTGGTTTCGAGTCAGGGTGGCCAGTCCTTTCTCAATTCTCAGAGTGGATGCTATCAGGTAACTGAGTTGCTCCTGCTTGTTCTTCAAGAAGTACTCAGATGCCTCCTCTTGAGTTGGCATCTTGGCAACTTTCTCCATTTTTGCCTTCTCCTTCTTTGCTTGTGCGTGTGCAGATGATGGTTCATTCTCATTCATGACAACTTGATTGTCCTCAAAATCTGGATGGATGGGAAGGTGTTCCTTATCTAGCAGATATGTGCCTGTGCCCATCTTGGAGTTAATCAACTCCTGAATTTGTGGGGCATATCCACAGCTCCTCTTCTGATCAGCTGCTGTCCTCTTAATGGTTTCTACCATGAGGCTCATCACTTTGAATTTCTGTGGCACATCAAATATGTGAAGCAAGTTTATTGCATGGCCCCGGATCATCTTGTGATCACCTAACTTGGGCAAGAGAGTGTGCCTTCGAATCCAGTTGATAGTGGGCAACCCTGACAGAAGGAAGTGCACTAAGCCAAACTTGAAGGTTTCAAGTGCTTTGTTTGGGATCTCCTTGTACATATTTGACATGGAATTGTGATCCATCTTCTTCTTGGCATAGACATCCAAGTCATCTTCCTACTCTTCTGGGGCATTGATCAGCTGTGCCCATTCAGCAACTGTAGACTGATATCTAGTGCCTTCTGACATCCAAACTATCATGCCATCCGGATAGAAATGTGCTGTGGAGTAGAATTGCATAATGAGCTCCTCATTCCACTTTGTGAGCTTTTGCCCAACAAAGTCTGCAACTCCACAAGTATTGAAGCTGTCATACACTCCAGGATAGTGTTCTTTGTTCTCCTTGATATATTCCCAGTCAACCCATCTCATGTCACACACTATGGGCTTCTTATCCAGCAGCACTGTCTCATAGAAATCTTGCTGTTCCTTGGTGTGAAACCTGTAATCCACAACAGTTCTTCTCCTTGAAGCATATGGATCTACTTCTCTCCACTTCCTCAGCCCTGAATCTCTTCTAATTTTCATGTCCTCAGCCACAGGATGAGCATCATTGTGGTCTGGGATCTTGGGCTTGAGCTTCCTGAGAACTTGTCCTTCTTCTTCTTCAACAATATCAGGTATTGGGGCCTTGTTCTTTTCAGCAACAAGTATATTCCTAGTGTTCCTCTTAGGTGCACTCTTGGGCTTGGAGGCAGCTTTGGGTGCTTCCTTAGGCTTAGATGAAGTAGCCCTTGACCTTATAGCATCACCCATAAGCTTCTGTGCCTTGGGCGCTGGTGCAGCAACCTCTTCTTCCTCTTCTTCTTCTGAGGAGTGCTTCTCGAATTTGGCCATTGGATCAACCTTCTTGCACCATATGCCCCTCTTTCTTTCCTTCTTCTCTTTTGCAATAGCTTCTTTGGGTTGGGATTCCAAAGATGCTTGAGAAGAGGCTCTGGCTTTAGACATGGGCTGTCTCCCTGCTGTCCTTTTGATCTTCAATCCTGGCTTTGTGGCTGCTGAGCCATATTCTTTCTTGAGCACCTTCTTCTTAGATGTGGCTTCCTCCTCTGCCACATAGTCTTCATCCTCTGATTCAGAAGTTCTCTTCTTGCTAGCTCTAGTGGCAGCCTTAGGCAAGTTGCTTGGGGTGCTCCTGCTACCCTCATCAGAGCTGCTAGAGGGACTAGTGTCCTCACTCATATGAACCTGTTCCTCAGATTTGTTCTGGCTGTCACTCTGATCAGACATGTTGCAAACTCTGACTGCTGATCCTGTGAATAGATTATAGACAAGATAGAGTGAATGAGCATCACAAAATGCAGAGATTTTTGCAAAAGAATGAGCCAAAAACTTAGTTTTAGTTTTCCACAGAAAGCATTTCGGATCAACCGATTTCCAAACTCGGTGATACCGAAGCAGCTTTTGGAACCTAAACTAGTGAACTCGGTCAGACCGAGTCACAGTTCGGTGGCACCGAGACTGCTATGGTTTCACAAAGTCCTGAACTCAGTCTCACCGATTTGTAATTCTCGGTTAGACCGAGAACCACATGTGCAATGGCCGTGGCCGAATCGGTGGAACCGAGTCCTGAAACCCGGTGGGTCCGAGATGGTTTCGGTGAAAACCTAAACCTAAATTTTTGAATCGCAACTATACTACGGATTGATTTGACTGGATAGGAGTGTTTCAATTGTAGCAAGAATCATAATGAACACAATGTGCTAGGAATCAGACGGGGATAGCACTGTGATCGAGTCCATACCCTAGTTCGGCGATGGACTCGCTACGGCGGCAACGGCGGAGGCGAAATCCGTTGACGGTGGCGGAGACCAGCGACAGGAGGCGGCTGGCGATGAGGAGGACGATCCAGAGACCCAGGAGGCAGAGCGAGCTATGCGCGGGCGAAGAGGTTTCGGAGAAATTTCCAAAATTTTGCCCGTGAGTATATATAGCCCGACCCTGTCTGTAACGCCCTCGATGCGGCTGTATCTCCCACGTGTCGAAGCACGACTTAGAGGCATAACTGCATTGAAAGCAATGTCGCAAGTGAGGTAATCTTCACACAACCCATGTAATACATAAGGGAAAGAGATACATAGTTGGCTTACAGTCGCCACTTCACACAATACATAAATAAACATCAATCATGCAGATTACACTCAAGGTCCGACTACGGAACCAAAATGAAAGAAGACTACCCCAAAAGCTACACAGATCCCCGATCGTCCCAACTGGGCTCCACTACTGATCATCAGGAAAAGACACATAGTAACTACCATGTTCCTCGTCGAACTCCCACTTGAGCTCGGATGCGTCATCTGCACTGGCATCGTCGGCACCTGCAACTGTTTTGGTAGAATCTGTGAGTCACGCGGACTCAGCAATCTCACACCCGCGAGATCAAGACTATTTAAGCTTAAAGGTAGGATAGGGTTGTGAGGTGGAGCTGCGGCAAGCGACTAGCATATATGGTGGCTACATTCGCAAAAGAGAGCGAGAAGAGAAGCAAAGCACGGCCGTGAAGCTAGAAGTGATCAAGAAGTGATCCTAGAACAACCTACGTCAGACATAACTCCAACACCGTGTTCGCTTCCCGGACTCCGCCGAGAAGAGACCATCACGGTTAGACACGCGGTTGATGTGTTTTAATTAAGGTCAACTTCGGGTTTTCTACAACCGGACATTAACAAATTCCCATCTGCCTCATAACCGCGGGCACGACTTTCGAAAGATAATACCCTGCAGGGGTGTCCCAACTTAGCCCATTATAAGCTCTCACGGTCAACGAAGGATATTCCTTCTTCCGGGAAGACCCGATCAGTCTCGGAATCCCGGACTACAAGACATTTCGACAGTAATAAAACAAGTCCAGCAAAGCCGCCCGAACGTGCCGACAAATCCTGATAGGAGCTGCACATATCTCGGTCTCAGGGCACATCCGGATGAGCAGTCCGTACAACTAAAACCAGACCTCAAGTTGCCCCAAGGTGGCGCTGCAAAGGGCTCTAGTTTGGACCAGCAATCGAAGGAGAACTGGCCCACAACAGGTTCAAACAAGCATGGCAAAAGTGCAAAAGATAACAGGTTCACAGACTTAGTGAAAATACTATCATGCCAGAAATTAACATCAGGATGGCATGTTTAGAGCAAGGAAACAACATGCTACAAGAACACAATATAGCAAAACAAGGCATGGCATGAATATACTCAAAACATAGAATAAAAGTCCCTTACTGACCATGAGCCAAAAGGACCAGAAAATATAATAACACCCATGTCAATTAAGCAAGTTTCGTTACAGGTTTCAGACTTAGTAGAAAACTGGACATGTCAAAAACAGATAACAAGTAGGCATGTTTACGAGCTCGATGCACTCACTACAGAGCATTGCATGAAAAACTAAGCATACAACCATCAAGAAGACATGGCATAGAAGCTATACATGGCAAGAACAACATCATATCATGTAAGGATCAACTACAACAAGCTTGGCAAAATCGAATAACATGTATACAATCTGCCAGTAACATTTTATAGCAAAAGTAGAGCTCGATTGACTCAAGCTATGGCACTCCATAATTACAAACAAAGTCATGGATGGATGGAGCAAATCCATATTTTCAAAACACCCTTACTGATCATGCACAAAAGAGGCATAGATCTCTCTGAAACAACATGGACACATGGCATAAAAATAACAGCAGGGAATAACTTAGTGAAATTACTAAGTCTCTGAAATCAGCAACGTTATGATCCCTAGTTTGCATGCTTGTGCTAGTCACCAAAAAGATCACAAAAATACATGTCATACACCCCTGTAAATATGGCATGGCATATTACAAAACACATGTAGGACTCCAGTTCATAGAAAGCACACATCAATCATGGCAAAAATGACAAAAGTGCATCTACTGAAACAGATCTGAAACTAACATCACATAGCCCTCTTCCAACAGCATTTCGGGCATCAAGATGAGCTCAAATGAAAATGACGCAATGAGATGAAATGATGTACTCATCAAGGCGAACAATTTGACATATTACACGCACAAAACGGAGCAGTAGGCAACAAGTTATGATGCGATGAACATGGCATGATTATGTAGCAGATTTCGGGACTTAGGGAAAATCGACCTCGGTGAAGAAGTCAACGCGGGCGAGGTCCGCGGCGGCCGGAGCTCGGGACGCACGGCGGGGAGGCGGCCCCGGCCCGGATCTGGCCGGATCCGGCCAGCGGCGGGCGCGGTCGGCCGCGAGGAGTTGGAGGGAGGCGGCGGGGACGGGCGGCTGGGCGCGGCGCCGGCGCGGAGGCGCGGCGGAGACGGCGGGGGCGGAGGTCGCCGGAGGGCGGCGGGAGGCGAGCGGCGGGGCGCGGGAGGGCCCGCGGCGGGCTTCACGGGCCGGCGGCGGGGACGGCAGGCGCGGGACACATGGCGGCCTCCCGTTTGCTGCGGACGGCGGCGAATTCCTGTCCGGTGAGGCCGGACGTGTCCGGTGGCGGTGGGGATGATTTCTAGGGTTTCATCTGCGATTTGGACGGGGAAGGCATGTATTTATAGGTAGGAGGGGCTAGGAGGCTCCAAATTGAGCACGGTTTGCGGCCACACGATCGTGATCGAACGACGATGGACATGGTAGTGACTTAGATGGGTTATTGGGCTGTTTTGGAGGGGTTTTGGGCTGCAACCCAAAAGAGGCTTTCACGGTTACCCGGTTAACCGTTGGAGTATCAAACGACCTCCGAATGACCCGAAACTTGACAGGCGGTCTACCGGTGCTATACCAAGGCCGCTTGACAAACCTCGGTCCATTCCGAGAAAGTTTAATACCCGCTCATAGAAAAAGGTAAAAGGGGACGCCGGGGGACATAGGAGCGCCGGATTGCAAAACGGACAACGGGGAAAATGCTCGGATTCATGAAACGAACACATATGCGAATGCGATGCACATAATGACATGACATGAAATGCATGACAAGGACGAAATGCAAAATGAAGGGAAACCCAACCACGGAGGGAATATCATATCACATAGCCAAAAATGGCAAGAGTTGGAACTACAAATATGGCAAGTTACATCCGGGGTGTTACAACACTCCACCACTACGAGAGGATCTCGTCCCGAGATCTAGGACTGAAAGAACTCCGGATATTCGGAACGGAGGTGGTCCTCGCGCTCCCAAGTGGCTTCTCGGTCTGAATGGTGTGACCACTTCACTTTCAGGAATTTGATAGACTTGTTGTGAGTCTTGCGCTCAGTTTCTTCAAGAATAGCAATGGGATGCTCATGATAAGACAAATCTTCTTGAAGATCAATCTCTTCGAAGTTGATGGTGCGCTCAGGCGTCTTGAAGCACTTGCGAAGCTGTGACACGTGGAACACATCGTGCACATTTGCAAAGTTGGGGGGAAGCTCAAGTTGGTAGGCGAGATCGCCTCGTTTGCCGATGATCTTGAAAGGACCGATGTATCTAGGGGCAAGTTTCCCTTTGATACCGAAGCGACGAGTGCCTTTCATCGGAGAGACACGGAGGTAGACATGGTCTCCGATCTCGAAAGCCACATCACGGTGTTTGCTATCGTAATAGCTCTTCTGGCGCGATTGAGCGGCTTTGAGATTCTCACGAATGACTTTACACATATCTTCAGCCTCTGTGATCAAGTCGTTGCCAAGAAGTTGGCATTCGCCCGTCTCAGACCAATTGAGAGGAGTACGACACTTTCTGCCATAGAGAATCTCGAATGGGGCTTTGCCCGAGCTCGCTTGAAAGCTGTTGTTGTAAGAGAACTCGGCATATGGAAGACAATCCTCCCACTTCATGCCGAAAGAGATGACAAAAGCCCTGAGCATATCTTCAAGAATTTGGTTGACACGCTCGACTTGTCCACTGGTTTGAGGGTGGAAAGCTGTGCTGAAGCGAATATTTGTGCCCATGGCCTTCTGAAAAGACTCCCAAAACTTGGAGGTAAAGATGCTGCCACGATCTGAAGAAATCAATTGTGGAATGCCGTGCAAGGAGACAATTCTGGAGGTGTAGAGCTCTGCCAGCTGCGCTGCTGTGATAGACTCTTTGATAGGAAGAAAATGAGCCACTTTAGTGAGCTTGTCGATGACGACGAAGATGGCATCATTTCCACGCTTGGACTTAGGAAAACCAGTCACGAAGTCCATTTGGATATGATCAAACTTCCATTCTGGAATAGCAAGAGGTTGGAGTAGACCAGCTGGTCGTTGGTGTTCTGCTTTCACCCTTCTGCAGACATCACATTCATTCACGAATTGAGCAATTTCTCGCTTCATTCGATTCCACCAATACGACTGCTTGAGGTCATGGTACATCTTCGTACTTCCAGGATGAATGGATAGGAGTGAATTGTGCGCCTCGTTCATAATGACTTTCCGTAGATCACCCTTTGGAACCACAATCCGGTCCTCGAAGAAAAGAGTATCTCTGTCATCAACACGATAGCACTTGTATTTGGAAATGCCCTTGTCAATACCACGTTTCACCTTCTTCACCATGGTATCCAGCAGTTGAGCCTCACGAATCTAATCTTCCAAAGTAGGAGAGACTATGAGGTTGGCAAGAAAACCTTGAGGAACAACTTGGAGATTCAACTTGCGGAAAGCTTCACAGAGATCCGGTTGAAAGGGCTTGAGGATTAAGCTGTTGCAATAAGCCTTCCTGCTCAATGCATCTGCAATCACATTAGCCTTGCCTGGAGTATATTCAATACTCGGATTATACTCTTGAATCATTTCGACCCATCGAGTTTGCCTGAGGTTGAGGTTGGGCTGAGTGAAGATGTACTTGAGACTCTTGTGATCGGTGAATATGTCCACTTTCCTTCCCAACAAGAGATGTCTCCATGTTATCAACGCATGGACAACTGCCGCCAACTCAAGATCATGAGTGGGGTAGTTCTTTTCGTTGGGCTTCAACTGATGAGAGGTATAGGCCACAACCTTCTTCTCTTGCATTAACACAGCACCGAGACCTTGAAGAGAAGCATCACAGAAAACTTCATAAGGCTTGGATTCGTCAGGAGGAGTCAAAACTGGAGCAGTGACGAGTTTCTCTTTGATAGCGTTGAAAGCAACGTCACACTCAGGAGACCAGACATACTTCACATGCTTCTGTTGGAGGTTGGAAAGGGGCTTTGCAATCTTTGAGAAATTCTCAACGAATCTTCGGCAATAGCTTGCAAGTCCAAGAAAACTGCGAAGCTGCTTGACATTCTGAGGAGGTTCCCAATTCAAAACTGCAGACACCCTCTCGGGATTAATAGCAATGCCCTTGGCAGAGATGATATGACCAAGATAAAGAACTTCATCAAGCCAGAATTCACATTTGGAGAACTTCGCATATAATTTATACTCTCTAAGCTTGTCGAGCACCAATCGCAAATGCTTGGCATGATCCTTCTTATTCTTGGAGAAGACCAATATATCATCGAGATAGACCAATGTAGGGGTTGAAGATGAAGTTCATCATTCGAGAGAAAGTTGGAGGAGCATTGACAAGGCCGAAAGACATGACAGTATATTCATAAGAACCAAAGCTTGTTCTGAATGCTGTCTTGGGAATATCTTCTTCATGAATGCGAATCTGATGATAACCCATACGAAGGTCAAGCTTGGAGAACACTTTATCACCTTTAAGTTGCTCGAATAGCTCATTGATGTTGGGAAGTGGGTACTTGTTCTTGATAGTCTTCTTGTTCAATGGACGGTAATCGACGCAAAGTCGGTCCGTGCCATCCTTCTTCTGGACAAAAAGAACACCACAACCCCGAGGAGATGAACTCGGTCTGATCAGACCCAGACGCTCTTGTTCATCGAGTTGCTTCTTCAATTCCTTCAACTCTTTTGGCCCAAGCTTGTATGGACGCTTGCAAACGGGTTCCGTGCCAGGCTCAAGATCAATAACGAATTCAACTGGCCGGTGAGGAGGCATACCCGGAAGCTCTTCTGGAAAGACATCTTGGTACTCACAAACGACTGGAATCTAAGAGATAGCATCCAATTCGCCCTTCTCATTGAGAGAAAACAACCGAATGGTTTTGTCACGAGCGGCATAAATGATCACATCGTCAGAGGAGTGAGTCAATTGAATTTCCCTGGCAGCACAATCAAGCTGGGCCTTGTGCTTAGAAAGCCAGTCCATCCCGAGAATAAGATCAATATCAGAGTCACCAAGAACAATTGGTTTAGCCAGAAATCTATAGTCGCCCATCTTGATAGAAACATCCGGGACATAAGCTCGAGAAGACAACTGTCGCGCCGGAGAGACAATAGACAAAGGTCTCGACAAAACTTGAGTAACCAAACCATGCATAGCCACAAAAGGTCTTGAAATGAAAGAATGCGATGCGCCAGTATCAAATATGACTTTTGCAGGAATATCATTAACTGAGAGATTACCCATGATCACTTCAGTAGATTCCTCCGCTTGAGATGCATTCATCATGTTCACCTTTGCAGACTGGGAATTATGCTTGACCACTGCATTGCTGGAAGATCTCACAGGAGGAGGAGGCGGAAGGCGCCTTTGGTTGAAGCACTTGTTCGCATAGTGACCCTTCTGCTGACATTTGTTGCAGGTCACCTCTGAGAGCGGACGATGATAAGGAGCATTTGGCCTTGGAGCTTGGTTCTAAGACTTGTTCTGATAGCCAGGGTTGGGTGGGTGGGAAGATCCACGACCACCTGAGTTCTTCTGCTGGTATGGCTGACGGAACGGAGGAGGAGGAGGCAACCAGAACTTCTGTTGCTTGGCCGCCACTAGTGAGGAAGAAGAGGACTGAACTGCGTCCCTGACTCTCTTCTTAGATGCCTCACACTTGAGCTGAGCAGCTTCTTGTTTCAGTGCCATGTTGTAGAATTCATCATACTTTAACGGCTCAAAAAGCACGAGAGCTAGTTGCAGATCTTCTCTGAGGCCACGCCTGAACTGGTAGATCATGCTCTTCTCATCCGGGATGTCTTGCTTCGCAAAACGAGAGAGCTTCTGGAACTGAGTGTTGTATTGATACACAGACATGTTGCCTTGCTTGAGATTGCGGAACTCCTCATGCTTACTCTCAACAACACTTTCTAGAATGTGATGAGCTTTGAAGTCATGGCGGAAATCATCCCAGGTAATCACACGACCTCCTCTGGAATCTTTGTATTGTTGGAACCACTCAGCAGCTTGATCCTTGAGTTGAAAAGAGGCAAACTTGACAAAGTCCTCAGGTCTGACATTGCTACATTCGAAGTGCTTGTTGATGTCCACGAGCCAATCATCGGCGTCTGTGGCCTCGACACAGTAGCTGAAAGTCTTTGGCTGATTTGCAAGGAACTGATTGAGGGTAGCAAAATGCGGCTGATTGTTGCCTTGGCCTTGATTTCCCTGATTACCTTGCCCTTGGTTGCGATCTTGCAAGAGCTGAATCAGAATCTGAGCGTTGGCATTGGTGGCTGTCATCAAGGCTTGCCATGCCTCCGAAGGCGGAGGTGGTGGCGGAGGGTTAGCCTGACTTCCTTCATTGCGTTTCGGATTCTGACGCGTTGGCGGAGCCATCCTGAAGAGGTTGACATCCATTAGCATCTTGAAAGATATATATTCAAGCTGAATCAAAGGATCGAAATTGCAACATATAGTCTTCACAATAAACATTCGAACAAGAATGAACGAATGAATTCCAAAGTAAAGCATCACACTTCCATAATCTGAGAAGCCATTTAGATGAAGGTATGGAATCACCATCTGCCTCGAAACAACTCGAATGTCACAACTGAAAACAAAACAAAGGATTGGCTTACAGAATAAGCCGGAACAAACATATGATAGATCCCATTTCCTATCATGTGTCTGTTGGAAAGATACCCTACGAGATACTTGAATTCCCACTTATAAACTCCCGAAACTTTCTGGTTATGCAATCAGGTGTTGGGGATATAGGGGACACAAAATATATCACCCAAACTAACAATACCTAGATCCAGCTGTATCCATCCTTCAACACATAACCAAGAAATCCTCGGAAATCGTCTACCTCAACCTTCGAAAAGCATCCGTTATACGAGTTATGGCAATACTCCCGCACTCGCCTCAGTACTGGGCTATCAGGGTTATCTCACCAACAACTGTACAGAAGAGATTTTCGATGTCGGCGTACTAAACTCAGGTATTCCAGAACTGCAACGATAAAATTATGACGACAACACCTCAGAGCTCAACTCCCCGGGACACCTCCACTAAACCCCTGCTGACAGGAGGCACCAAGACAATGTTGTCATCACAAAACCATCGGAACGATTCTAAGATACCCGCGTGATCCTAAATTTTTTTAGTGAAATTTGAGAAGAGAAGAGTCAAAACTCTACGTCAGGATGCCTTCCCAGAGCGATGAGGAGACTGGGAAGTAAAAAGAATTCCTAAACTCTCCGATACATAATTCCTAAATGACTCAAAACATTTTTCTAGACACAACTCGGCCGCTAAAAACGATCAATCAGTGGGGGCTCCTAAGGTCGGGGATGGCTCTGATACCAACTTGTAACGCCCTCGATGCGGCTATATCTCCCACATGTCGAAGCATGACTTAGAGGCATAACCGCATTGAAAGCAATGTCGCAAGTGAGGTAATCTTCACACAACCCATGTAATACATAAGGGAAAGAGATACATAGTTGGCTTACAGTCGCCACTTCACACAATACATAAATAAACATCCATCATGCAGATTACACTCAAGGTCCGACTACGGAACCAAAATGAAAGAAGACTACCCCAAAAGCTACACAGATCCCCGATCGTCCCAACTGGGCTCCACTACTGATCATCAGGAAAAGACACATAGTAACGACCACGTTCCTCGTCGAACTCCCACTTGAGCTCGGATGCGTCATCTGCACTGGCATCGTCGGCACCTGCAACTGTTTTGGTAGAATCTGTGAGTCACGGGGACTCAGCAATCTCACACCCGCGAGATCAAGACTATTTAAGCTTAAAGGTAGGATAGGGTTGTGAGGTGGAGCTGCGGCAAGCGACTAGCATATATGGTGGCTACATTCGCAAAAGAGAGCAAGAAGAGAGCAAAGCACGGTCGTGAAGCTAGAAGTGATCAAGAAGTGATCCTAGAACAACCTACGTCAGACATAACTCCAACACCGTGTTCGCTTCCCGGACTCCGCCGAGAAGAGACCATCACGGTTACACACGCGGTTGATGTGTTTTAATTAAGGTCAACTTCGGGTTTTCTACAACCGGACATTAACAAATTCCCATCTGCCTCATAACCGCGGGCACGGCTTTCGAAAGATAATACCCTGCAGGGGTGTCCCAACTTAGCCCATTATAAGCTCTCACGGTCAACGAAGGATATTCCTTCTACCGACCGACCAGTCTCGGAATCCCGGACTACAAGACATTTCGACAGTAATAAAACAAGTCCAGCAAAGCCGCCCGAACGTGCCGACAAATCCTGATAGGAGCTGCACATATCTCGGTCTCAGGGCACATCCGGATGAGCAGTCCGTACAACTAAAACCAGACCTCAAGTTGCCCCAAGGTGGCGCTGCAAAGGGCTCTAGTTTGGACCAGCAATCGAAGGAGAACTGGCCGGGGGGGGGGGGGTTAAAATAAAGATGACCCTCGGGCTCGCGAAAACCCGGGGGAAAAAGGCTTAGGTGGCAAATGGTAAAATCAAAGTTGGGCCTTGCTGGAGGAGTCTTATTCAAAGCGAACTGTCAAGGGGGTCCCTTAAATCACCCAACCGTGTAAGGAACGCAAAATAAGGAACATAACACCGGTATGACGGAAACTAGGGTGGCAAGAGTGGAACAAATCACCAGGCATAAGGCCGAGCCTTCCACCCTTTACCAAGTATATAGATGCATTAATTAAATAAGAGATATTGTGATATCCCAAAATAATCATGTTCCAACAAGGAACAAACTTCATCTTCACCTGCAACTAGCAACGCTATAAGAGGGGCTGAGCAAAGCGGTAACATAGCCAATCAACGGTTTGCTAGGAAAGGATGGTTAGAGGTTTGACATGGCAATATGGGTGGCATGATATAGCAAGTGGTAGGTATCGCAGCATAGGCATAGCAAAAGAGCGAGCATCTAGCAAGCAAAGATAGAAGTGATTTCGAGGGTATGGTCATCTTGCCTGCAAGGTTCTCAGGGTTGTCGAAAGCTTGATCCTCGTAAGCGTTCTCAACAGGTTCCTCGTTCATGTACTCGTCTCCCGGCTCTACCCAAAACAAGAACACAAGCAAAGGAACAACTATCAACCACGATGCAATGCGCAATCAACATGATGCAAAACATGGCATGATATGCGAGATGTGATATGCAATGCATATGCGTGCTCCGGAAGGAAAAGATGGACAGGGAATAATATTGGCAAACCAAGTATGCCACTGGAAAGGTGAGATGATTTCGGTTGAAATCGATATAAATATCACCGGAATCGGATGCACGGTTTGGAAATGACAAGCAAAACAAGAATGACAAGATTCTGCCATTAACAGCATGATGCCACTTAGCATGCAACAAGAAATTAAGCTACTGCACCCAAAAATATCAGCAAAGCATATGGCAGTGATCTACTCACGATGCTTGACAAAAGATGAACACTGAGCTACGGCTAAATCACAACACAACAGGTTCAAACAAGCATGGCAAAAGTGCAAAAGATAACAGGTTCACAGACTTGGTGAAAATACTATCATGCCAGAAATTAACATCAGGATGGCATGTTTAGAGCAAGGAAACAACATGCTACAGGAACACAATATAGCAAAACAAGGCATGGCATGAATCTACTCAAAACATAGAACAAAAGTCCCTTATTGACCATGAGGCAAAAGGACCACAAAATATAATAACACCCATGTCAATTAAGCAAGTTTCGTTACAGGTTTCAGACTTGGCAGAAAACTGGACATGTCAAAAACAGATAACAAGTAGGCATGTTTACGAGCTCGATGCACTCACTACAGAGCATTGCATGAAAAACTAAGCATACAACCATCAACAATACATGGCATAGAAGCTATACATGGCAAGAACAACATCATATCATGTAAGGATCAACTACAACAAGCTTGGCAAAATCGAATAACATGTATACAATCTGCCAGTAACATTTTATAGCAAAAGTAGAGCTCGATTGACTCAAGCTATGGCACTCCATAATTACAAACAAAGGCATGGATGGATGGAGCAAATCCATATTTTCAAAACACCCTTACTGATCATGCACAAAAGAGGCATAGATCTCTCTGAAACAACATGGACACATGGCATAAAAATAACAGCAGGGAATAACTTAGTGAAATTACTAAGTCTCTGAAATCAGCAACGTTATGATCCCTAGTTTGCATGCTTGTGCTAGTCACCAAAAAGATCACAAAAATACATGGCATACACCCCTGTAAATATGGCATGGCATATTACAAAACACATGTAGGACTCCAGTTCATAGGAAGCACACATCAATCATGGCAAAAATGACAAAAGTGCATCTACTGAAACAGATCTGAAACTAACATCACATAGCCCTCTTCCAACAGCATTTCGGGCATCAAGATGAGCTCAAATGAAAATGAAGCAATGACATGAAATGATGAACTCATCAAGGCGAACAATTTGACATATTACACGCACGAAACGGAGCAGTATGCAGCAAGTTATGATGCAATGAACATGGCATGATTATGTAGCAGATTTCGGGACTTAGGGAAAATCGACCTCGGTGAAGAAGTCAACGCGGGCGAGGTCCGCGGCGGCCGGAGCTCGGGACGCACGGGGAGTCGGCGGGGAGGCGCGGAGAGGCGGCTCCGGCCCGGATCTGGCCGGATCCGGCCGGCGGCGGGCGCGGTCGGCCGCGAGGAGGCGGAGGGAGGCGGCGGGGACGGGCGGCCGGGCGCGGCGCTGGCGCGGAGGCGCGGCGGAGACGGCGGGGGCGGAGGTCGCCGGAGGGCGGCGGGAGGCGAGCGGCAGGGCGCGGTCCGGGCACGGGAGGCGGCGGGGCGTGGGAGGGCCGGCGGCAGGCTTCGCGGGCCGGCGGCGGGGACGGCAGGCGCGGGACACATGGCGGCCTCCCGTTGGCTGCGGACGGCGGCGGATTCCTGTCCGGTGAGGCCGGACGTGTCCGGTGGTGGCGGGGATGATTTCTAGGGTTTCATCTGCGATTTGGACGGGGAAGGCATGTATTTATAGGTAGGAGGGGCTAGGAGGCTTCAAATTGAGCACGGTTTGCGGCCACACGATCGTGATCGAACGGCGATGGACATGGGAGTGACGTAGATGGGTTATTGGGCTGTTTTGGAGGGGTTTTGGGCTGCAACCCAAAAGAGGCTTTCACGGTTACCCGGTTAACCATTGGAGTATCAAACGACCTCCGAATGACCCGAAACTTGACAGGCGGTCTACCGGTGCTATACCAAGGCCGCTTGACAAACCTCGGTCCATTCCGAGAAAGTTTAATACCCGCTCACGGAAAAAGGTAAAAGGGGACGCCGGGGGACATAGGAGCGCCGGATTGCAAAACGGACAACGGGGAAAATGCTTTCATGAAACGAACACGTATGCGAATGCGATGCACATGATGACATGACATGAAATGCATGACAAGGACAAAATGCAAAATGAAGGGAAACCCAACCACGGAGGGAATATCATATCACATAGCCGAAAATGGCAAGAGTTGGAATTACAAATATGGCAAGTTACATCCGGGGTGTTACACTGTCGGTGTGACCGAGTGGAACAACTCGGTGGCACCGAGATGCATAACTGTTGAGAGTTGTCGCAACTCGGTGTGACCGAAGAGTTCAAATCGGTTGCACCGAGGTGAAAACCTAGATCGACTTAGTGATCTCGGTATGACCGAAATGAGGGAATCGGTCAGACCGAAAAGCACAAAGAAGTTTTGGAAGTTTAAGTCTATGACAAATCGGGGACCCAGAGTGCTCCTCACACAGAGTGGTTTGAATCTGACTTGATCAAATTTTGTGATGTAGCATGAATAGAGTTTGAGACGAGAAAAACATAGATAGCTAGAGAGGGTTCTTAGGCATTCTTGTCCATCCACTTGGCAAAAGAAAAGAAAACCAATCAATCAAAACAACAAGTGGATGTCCTCGAATGAGTAAAATATGCAACCAACATGCTCACACAATAAAATGGCAATTGAAATATGTGGAAAAGCATGCACAACCAATTCTAGCATCTATCAAGCAATTGGCGATGACTAGGTCATCTATATATGAGTATATTGACTTAGGAGTCAAATGAGAACATTTGATCATAGGTCATACTCATCGTTTAAGCACAAGTGGGGTTACCACTTTTACATAAAGCATTGTTGTGTTCACACCATTAGAGTTGCTTTAGCTCAATTCTTAGAGTAAAGCTCCCCCTAGATGTGATATCCCCCTAAGAGGGATGAACTAACCTTGGGTTTTGTCGATGATGACTTCATGTAGATGTTGAAGATGTGGATGCTCAATGTTGATGTAGATTAATTGGAGCTATCCATTGGAGTGAGTTGCACTTTCAATACCTACATGGGTTAGTCCCACAAGGAACAAGCAATAATATCCATAGACATAGAGTGATGCACATACAAGATGATGTCTATGAAAGCTTTTAGGTTACCTTGTCCCTTGTCTTACCAACAAGAGGGTTTGTGACTCCTTGACCTAGTGCAAGATGTGGAAGTTGATTGCACTTGTTCTTGCCAAAATGATAAGAGTGAAGTATGTTGGCGGAGTCACCCTCAAGAACTCTCTAGCTCTTCTTCTTTTGGATCCACACCATCTTGATGGGAATCCTTGGAGTTGTAGTTGTACTTGATGAAGTGGAACTTGAAGTAGTCTTGCGAATCCACTTGACTAAGGTCTTAGGAGCTTCTTCAAATGCATCAATTTCCTCTTGAAGCTTGTCCTTGCCTTTTTGCTTGTAGTCTTGTGGTGGAAGATCATCTTGAGCTTGTGTCCCTTTGAAAGAAATGGGATCATACTTCTCTTGTTGAGGAACAAACTTTATCTTGGGGTATTGATCTTCTTCCCAGTCAACTCCATTGGCATTGAACTTTCGTTCAAAACCAACACCTTGATTCTTCCGGTGCCTTCCTTGCTTGCGTACAGTTTCCTCGAATTGCTTACTTCCGGCAAGGCTCTTATAAACTCCTTTCTCTATAATTCCTTTAAATAGGCTATTTTCTTGCTCAAGTGTAACTTGGCTAAGAGAATCATTAGTGGAATTAAGAGAACTACTAGAAGCAACAATATTGGATTTAACATGATCATTGTTACTACTAGAGGAAGAATCTTTCTTGTTCTTGTTACTAGACTTGACTTGAGGCATGTAAGTGGATAAGAGTAAACGCTTGGCAATGTAAGAAGAACTTTTCTTACGAAGATCATCATTGATTGATTTTAAGAACTCATGCTCTTGCTCAAGGTTGAGCTTTTCAAAGCGTAATTTCTCATGTGTCCTTAAAAGTTCTCGATGATCTCCTAAGATAGTTTCATGAGCTAACTGAAGAGTGTTTAGTTCTTTAGTTAGAGACTCAATCTTCTCCTTATCATTGTCATTCGTTTTATCTTGATTAGCATGATTAATTCACGATTCATCATAGTATTCATCACTAGAGTTGTCAACAAGTAAATCATCGTCACCTAACAAGTCATCTTCATCACTATTGAAATCAACATACTCGGGATGTGATACCTTTGGGCCTTTAGCCATGAAGCATGTTCCAACTCCTTCATTTGGTGAGTCAAATATGTCGTAGAAGTTGGTTGACACAAGTGCTAGACCGGCAACACCTTCATCTTGAGTATATTCGGAATCGGAGTGATAGCTTCTCTCGGAGTGGTTGTCGGAGTCGGAGCCGGATACCCATTCACCAACATGAGCTTGATGTCTTTGTTTCGTGTAGCTCCTTGATGACTTTTCTTTTCTTTCCGAATCCTTGCTTCTCCGTGTGTGTCTTCGTTCATAACGATCATCTCTAGTCCTTCTTTCTCTAGATGGTGATTCATCTCTTCTACTTCTTCTTTTGGGAGAGTCTTCTCTTCTCTTGTAAGGAGCCGTACACTCATTGGAATAGTGTCTGGGCCTCCCACAATTGTAGCAGTTTCGCTCTCGACTAGAAGATCTTTTGTCATTGTAGGACCTTGACTTGGAGCTTCTATCTTTGCTTCTACTCTTGTAGGACTTGTTGAAGTTCTTCACCATTAAGTTCAATTCTTCATTGAAGGTTTGCTTCTCACTTGACGATGTGGGGACTTCACATGAGGCTTTGTAAGCGCCACTTGATTTGTTGTGAAGTTCCTCTTTATCCTTGAGTGACATCTCATGAGCAACAATTCTTCCAATGACTTCCGTTGGCTTGAGATCTTTGTAATTTGGCATCATTTGAATCAATGTGCACACGGTATCATATCTTCCATCCAAGGCTCTTAGGATCTTCTTGATGATGAATCTTGTCGGATTTCGGGTTCTGGCACACCCTTGAGGTTCGAACACTTGGGTGCGCGCGGAGATTTCGCCTTCTACCTACCTGCACCCCACCGCCTCGCTAAGATCTAGTCTATGGAAAGAACAGCACAAGAGACACAGGGTTTATACTGGTTCGGGCCACCGTTGTGGTGTAATACCCTACTCCAGTTTGTGGTGTGGTGGATTGCCTCTTGGGCTGATGATGATGAGCAATACAAGGAAGAACAGCCTCACGAGGGTCTGTTCTTGGCTGGGGCGATGAACTGCAAGGAGGAGTTCAGTCACCCTTCTCTCTCTGTGTGTGTGTGTGTGTGTGTGTGTGTGTGATGCTACTCGATCCGATCCTAGCTTGTTTCTGGATTGGCCGATCCTCCATCCCTCTACCCTGGGGGTGGCTAAACCTATTTATAGGCAAAGGACCTGGGCCTCTTCCCAAATATTGAGCGGGAAGGGCGCCAACAATTGGCCATTTTGAAGGGGGACATCTGGTATACTTATCCTGACTAAAGTTGGTCCTCGCCTGCCAAAGGCTCTGGTGGTGACGCTGGCTTGGGCTCCACAATGACTTCCTCCCTACCGTTGGGCTGGTCTTGGTCTCGTTGCACCGAAACGGGTGCCTTTACTTGATGCTCTCGCCTGCGCTTGCTCCCTTTGCACCAAAGAGGAAAGGAGGACACTGCGCGGGCTGGCGCCCGCCTGTCTCCCTTGGTCGTCATGGCTTGCATCACGGGTACCTCGTGAGGTACCCCGCCTTGATCTCTCCGCCTCCTCGTGAGCCAGCCTGATGAGGCCGTGCCTGAGGAAGCTCCGTGTCGTCCGCCCCGCGAGGCTTGGCCCCTCGCGAGGGTCTTGGGTCTGTGTTGATGAAGATGGGCCGTGCTGGGCCCCCCTTTGAGCCATGCCGCAGGCCGCAGGTAGGCATGTTTGGGGACCCCCGTTCCCAGAACGCCGACAGTAGCCCCCAGGCCCAAGGCGCGCCCGGACTTGGCCGTGCAGGGAGGCGAAAGGGCAAGGGCGAAGCGCCGCGGGCCCTAACAGCCCGCGGTCTTGGGCGCCGCGTGGCGGTTGATTGGTCGTGGGCATCTCCACTTCCCCACGACGCCTCGACAACTGCACGGATTGGACAAGTCCTTGCATGCAAAGCGGGTCATGATTACCTGCGATCGTGGAGGCCGACGGTTGGCCCTCACCGACTATAAGTACGGAGCGGCGCGCGCCCTTCCAGTTCATCCCCCCTTGCTTCTCCTTCTTCTTCATGGCTCCGTCGTGGAGGTTCTCGGCCACAGAGAAGGGGAAGGCTCGCCAGGTTGAGCCTGCCTCTCCCCCGCCCAGGCGCGGCCGAGGGCGCCCTCGCAAACATCCTGTGGCCACCACGGCAGCTCCCCGCGGCCGTGGAGATGATTTCCAGCATGGTGACGGGCGGACAGCTGCGGCCGGGGGGCGCGCTTCGGTCATGTGTTCCCCTAGGCCGCGCTTTCGCGCTGCAGAGGTGCTGCCGGAGTTCGTCGTGTGGTCGGCGGAGCCGACTAGCGCCCGACTTCAACTTCCTCGCTTCCTCCTCAGCGAGCTCCCGGCCGGCGCCCCGGGCGACCTCTGGCTTCAGGCAGACGGCTGCTGCAGCCGGGCCTCATGGGCTTCACTGGAGGTCTCTGCAGCCGGGAGCCTGGCCTTGACCCGCGGTTGGCAGATGTTTGCCCGCGCGCGCGGCCTTAGCCGTCGGTGCACCCTGCACTTCAAGTTTGACGGCGATGCCACCCTCTACGTGAGGGTGTTTGGGGAAGATGGTCGCCGCGCAGGGTGCTGCCCTGAGGACGACGACCGCGGTCGGGGACCCAGCCCCGGCGATGACGGAGAGGACAGCGCTCGCGTGATTGGCGGCGCTCAGGGTTCCCCAAGCTTCACCGGTTCTTCTTCAGGCGGCGACTCTTCTAGCAGTTGCCGCGGTCAGCCTCCACGCCGTCGTACCTGTTTGGGGGGTGGTAGCGCGTCTACTCGCCGTCGCGCCTCGGTGAAGCGCGAGAGGGAGTCTTCTTGAGCCCCGGAGGCAGCTCGAGTTTTCCCTATAGGCCGATGTGAGGCGAGCTGCGCCTGATTTGCTATTTCTTTTCCCTTTTCCTGCGTAAAAAGACAGTAGCGTGGAGCCCCGCGGGGGCGTGTTTGGGTTATTGCTGTTAATCATCGCTTTGCTTCCGTTATCGTGCCCTCCGGCTACGTGCCCGCGCGTAGATAGTTCCCGGCCCCAGCCGTGGGGGGGGGGGGGGGGGGGGGGCGACCGACCCAGGCCCCGTGTTCGTGTCGCGGTGCCCGTGGGGCACGGACCGAAGGGGTGCTCCTGTAATGGACCCAGGTCGCGGAACCTTTGAACGACTAGGAAAGAAACACTCATGAGGGCGCTCGGCTGCCCCCTCGTGAGGCCTTGCATAAGAGAAATCGAGGCAGGAGAGTGAAAAGGCGAAGAACCACAAGTCAAAGACGGTAACAGCTTCAACAAAACTTCGAATGAGAATGAACAAACCAACTGCGGAAAGCAAATGAAAAAGCCGCGTCTGGCACCTAATCTAGTCTTCGACGTCTTCTCACCAGCACGGAGCTAAGTGCTGCCACTGGGCGTGGGAGGGAGCCCCAGGGCCTGAGGCCGGCGCTCCTGAGACTCCGGGGCGTGTACAGCCCCAACTCATTATTACGTGAGAGTGTCACGGGCGGCGAGCTTCACAGGAATTGGCCTTCTTCACAGGCTTCGGGCCTTTCTTGGGGGAAGCAAGCTTCACGGGCATTTGCCCTCTTCACAGGCTCTGGGACTTTTCCAAAACGCGACAACTTCACAGGCATTCACCTTCTTCACAGGCTCTGGGCCTTTTCCAAAAAGGATAATCTTCATAGGCATTCGCCTTCTTCACAGGCTCTGGGCCTTTTCCAAAAAGGATAATCTTCACAAGTATTCTCCTTCTTCACAGGCTCTGGGCCTTTTCCAAAAAGGATAATCTTCACAGGCATTCGCCTTCTTCACAGGCTCTGGGCCTTCTCCAAAAAGGATAATCTTCACAGGCATTCGCCTTCTTCACAGGCTCTGGGCCTTTTCCAAAAAGGATAATCTTCACAGGCATTCGCCTTCTTCACAGGCTCTGGGCCTTTCTAGGGGTAGAACCTCTGGAGGTGCTGGATGTTCCATGCGTTCTGGACCGGCACCCCCTCCTGAGTCCCCAAGCGCGCGGAGCCAGGCCTGGAAACATGAACAAACTTGAACGGGCCCTCCCACATGGGAGAGAGCTTGTGCAGTCCCTCCCTGGAGAGAACCCGCCTGAGCACGAGGTCTCCTACCTCGAGAGTTCTAGGGAGGATGTTGCAGCAGTGATATCGTCGCAGTGCTTGTTGGTACCTCGCCGCTCGCAGTGCGGCTTCTCGGCGACGTTCCTCCCCCAGCACGAGGTCCATCCCCCGCATGGCGTCCTGCTGTGCCTCGTCGAACGCCAGGACCCGTGCGGAGCGACGTCTGACCTCGTGAGGGAGGACCGCTTCGGCTCCGTAGACCAGGAAGAACGGGGTCTCTCCAGTCGGCTTGGTCGCGGTTGTGCGGATGGACCACAACACGGACTGAAGCTCATCGTACCAACCTCTGCCGCATGCCTCCAGCTTCTTCTTGAACGTCCTGGTCTTGAGGCCCCTCAGGATCTCCGCGTTGGCTCGCTCGGCCTGACCGTTGCTTCTGGGGTGCGCCACCGAAGCGTAGCATATCTGCGTTCCAAGGTTAGCACATTATGTTTTGAAGAGGTTACTGGTGAACTGCGAACCGTTGTCTGTGATGATGCGGTTCGGCACCCCAAACCGGCTCACGATGCCCCTGATGAACTTGACCGCGGAACCCGCGGGGATGGTGTGGACGGCCTCTACTTCTGCCCACTTGGTGAACTTGTCCATGGCGACCTAGAGGTAGCGGTAGCCCCCTGGCGCCCGAGGAAACGGGCCCAGGATGTCCAGCCCCCAGACTGCGAATGGCCACGAAAGGGGTATAGTCTGCAGGCCTCCTGCCGGATGATGGATCTGCTTGGCGTGGAACTGGCAGGCCTCACAAGCCTTCACCAGTTCTGTGGCGTCATTGAGTGCGGTGGGCCAATAAAACCCACTGCGGAACGCCTTTCCGAAGAGGGTCCGTGATGATGAATGATGTCCACAGTCTCCGCCGTGTATATCTTCCAGCAGTTCCTTTCCTTGCTCCCTGGAGATGCAGCGCAGGGATACACCGTTTGGCCGCTTCCGGTAGAGCTCTCCATCCTTGATGCAGTATGCCGTGGCCAGCCGTGCCACACGCTCCGCTTCCTCCTCCTTCTCCGGCAGGGTCCCTTGTGTTAAGTAACTCTGGAACTCCGTGATCCAGTCCCCCTCCTGAGGCTCCATCGTCAGGAGCAGGCTTGCTCCCGAGGCCGGGCCACAGACTAGGGCTCCTGAGGCAGGCGGCTGGGGGAGCTCCTCCCGAGGCTGAGCCGTGTTTGACAATGACGGCAGGGCTGAGGGCTTGAAGAGCCGCTCCTCGAAGACGCCAGGCTCCTGAGGTAACCGCCTGGACGCCCGTTTGGCAATGTCGTCGGCTTCCTGATTGGTGCCACGGGGCACATGCTGCAACTCCAACCCCCAGAACTGCTTCTCCATCCTGCGGACCTCCGCAAGGTAGGCTTCCATGTGCTCATCTTTCGGCTCGTACACCTTGTTGGAGAAATTGACAAGGAGCTGCGAATCGCCCTTGATGGTGAGGCGTTTCACCCCCAGGGCAGCTGCGGCCTTCAAGCCCGCTATCAGACCTTCATACTCCGCTATGTTGTTGGAGACCTTTTCACCTTGCTGGAAATAGAGCTGCACAGCGTAGTAGAGCTTGTCCTGAGTGGGCGATATAAGCACTGCCCCAGCCCCAGCGCCATGCCTGGAGAACGCCCCATCGAAGTACATGACCCAGCCTTCCGGCGCTTCGCTTCCCGGGGAGAGGGATCGATCCTCGTCGGCCTTGAGGCCTGGTGCCTCCGTCCATTCTGCCACAAAATCCGCTAAGGCTGCTCCCTTGATGACTCTGGTTGTGCTGAATTCGAGCTGAAACACTTGTAGTTCTATGTTCCACTCGGCGACCCTCCCGGCTGAGTTAGGGCTCCTGAGCACTCTCTCCAAGGGGTATGACGAGACGACCTTGATGGGGTGACCCTGAAAATAGTGCCGCAGCTTGCGCGAGGCCACCAGTAGCGTGAGGAGGAGCTTCTGAGTCATGGGGTACCGTGCCCTCGCGTCCCGCAACACCGTGCTGACGAAGTACACTGGGTGCTCAATGAGGTTGGGTGCGTCAGTTCTAGTGGCGCCCTCCGGAGACCATGGCGCCTCCTGAGGCGTTGAGGCCTCCGGAGGCTGGCCATCTGGGAGAGAGGCCTCTTCCGCCTCCGGTGCACTCCTCTGCGGCGGCTGATCCTCCCCAGCCGCGATGGCGGTTTTTGTGGGCCTTCCTTGTTCCTATTTTGCCTTGTGTCGGTGTCAAAACCGGCGGATCTCGGGTAGGGGGTCCCGAACTGTGCGTCAAGGTCGGATGGTAACAGGAGACAAGGGACACTTTATTTTACCCAGGTTCGGGCCCTCTCGATGGAGGTAAAACCCTACTCCTGCTAGATTAATATTGATGATATGGGTAGTACAAGAGTAGATCTACCACGAGATCAAGGAGGCTAAACCCTAGAAGCTAGCCTATGGTATGATTGTGTATGATGATGGTTGTCCTACGGACTACAACCCTCCGGTTTATATAGACACCCGATAGGGTTAGGGTTACACGGAGTCGGTTACATTGGTAGGAGATCTTGAATATCCGCACACCTAGCTTGCCTTCCATGCCAAGAAAAGATCCTTCCGGACACGGGACGAAGTCTTCAACTTTATATCTTCATAGTCCTGGAGTCCGGCTGAAGGTATAGTTCGTCTATCCGAACACCCCCTAATCCAGGACTCCCTTAGTAGCCCCCGAACCAGGCTTCAATGACGATGAGTCCGGCGCGCAAGTCATCTTCGGCATTGCAAGGCGGGTTCCTCCTCCGAATCTTGTGTACCTGTACGAATAATGTCCGCTTTTTGTAATGTAGCACTCCTCGGCTTCAGTGCCCAATAATGGCCTTTTTCCATGCGCTGAACGAATGCGAAGAGCTTGGGGTGTTTTTTACATCCACACCCTTAGTCATAGAATCAAGCCGCCTATTTAACGAGATGGGGATCCAGATCCAAGCCACATCTTCTCCTCTCTGCGAGTTATCATCAGAGCGTCTTCAGCAAAGGTCCATTCCAACATGGCCAGCCGCCGCAGCTCCTCCCCTCGCCCCTCTAGTCCTAAACCCGGAGATTGGGAGAGATGCACCATCCCACACAGCGAGTTGGTGTCGCTTCAAGCCAAGGGATTCCACCCTCAAGCCTACATGGTCTCGGTCCGAGCCGGACTCGCCACTTATCAAGGCGGAAAACAAGCGAAGAACTCACCTAGTCCCTCTAAAGGGGAACGGGTGTGTCTGGTCCCTTATATAGTAAGGGGCCTGGGATTCCCAATTCATCCATTTCTCCGCGGGCTTTTGGAGTTCTACAGCCTCCAGCTGCACCACCTTACGCCCGGTTCCGTGTTACACATTGCGGGCTTCGTAGCTCTTTGCGAGCTATTTTTAGGCGTTGAGGCTCATTTTGCGCCGTGGAAGAAAATATTCTGCCTGGTACCCCGTTCGCAAAAGGGGTCTATATATCAAGTGGGTGGAGCCGAAGTATGGCGTATCGCTGGGACCGGATACCCGTCCGGAACCCCGAAGAAGGCGTCCGAGGACTGGCCTTCAGAATGGTTCTACATAGACGACGTCCCCCTGCCGGACCCTGTTCGGGCCGGTCTCCCTGAGTTCGACAACGCTCCCCTGAAGAAACGCCTGAGCTGGCGCCCTCGGAACCCTCAGAGAGAGAATGACAGGGACGTCCTTTACCTGATGGGCCGGATTAAGCTACTGGCTCATTCTGGACTAACCATGATTAAAGTCATGGCCATATGCATTATGCGAGGGGTGCAGCCGCTCCAATACAGAAGCCACCCCATGTGGGATTTTAACGGGGAGGATGAGCCACCCGTTACGGCCGCAAGGGGCCGAACTCGCCTGCCGCCCTAATGAAGATCTTATCCTCTCTGTACAAGGGAGAAGAAGAGGAATTCCTCCGCGTCGATTCGCAGGGCGGATTTTCCATGTACAATCCTCCGAACTGGGTAAGCGGGCAGTCATACTTCTCTGTTCATTTTACATTCCCATGATTAAATAGGCAGTCTAACGACTTTAATGCAGGACCTGCGTCAGGAGGTAAAAAACATAAACAACCGTCCTCCACAGCCAGAGGACCCAGACCGGCTCCTCGATCCGGACTCCGAAGAGGATCCGGACTTAGTAGTGGACTTCATTGATGGAGTGTTTCATCAGCTAAGCAAGGATGATACCTTGGTAGCTATTATAGCTGATTATCCAGGGTTGATCCCGGCCTCCCAGGTGACAAATACCGAAGCTTTTACTTCCTTAAGAAGGGTTCCGTTTTCATGGGCCTGGTTGTTCTGACAACAACCGTGTTTTGTAGGGGAGATTCCCGAGGGGGGAAGCCGACCCTGCTGCAGCTAGCCGACAGGGGGCCGCAGGGCCCCGTGGGGCAAAAAGGAACGTAGTCCGGCCTGAGGTGCCAGAACAAAGGTATGGCGTACCCTCTCTTTTTCCCTGGTGTTCTACTCCTCCAGGGTATATTAACATTCGTGCTATCTTCAGGACGAAGAGACCTCACCGGACTATACCCGGAGAGGTTGCCAATCGGGCCTCCACCAGCCAGACTCCAACGCCTGGCCCGCACCGAATGCTCCTCTATCAGAGGATGCGGATAGGCTGTCTGCCACCAATTCCAAGGTGGAGAGTGCTATGAACCACAAGCGTCGCCGGACAGTTCTTTGCGACGCTTGTTTCTCCCAAGAGGCTTTAAATGCCTTTAATTCAGGAGACGCGTACCTCCGTGCCGCTCAAAATGGTTTAGCCAGAGCCACGGAGCAGTATGTAAAAGACATACGGGTAAGAAATTTTTGGTAAATATAGATATGCCAGTAGCCCCCGAGACTTGAAGCAGTGGAAATAACTGATTCGAGGATCATATATCATGTAGTTTCTTACCGAGAAGACTACCGCGCTGTCCCAGGAGCTGGAAAGGTGCAGGGCCCATCTAGAGGCCGCACGATCGGCAGGCAACAGCTTCTACACCGGTTAGAGTCTGGTGAAAGCGTGCTAACAAAGGTGAGGCGGGAGAAGAATGATCTCCAGGATGCCAACACCAAGCTGGATGTTGAACTAAAAGATGTTCGTGGCCAGCTGTCGGACTCCAATAAGGAGAATCAGCGACTTTGATGCGGCATTTTTAGTAAGTGCTTTAAGCGAACTCTTGAAAAAGGAGTTCGGCGAGGAAGACGACTAACAGAGTTATGTCTGTAGGTATGCTTACAGGTCGTCCTGCAGAGGAGATGCCCAGTTCAACGGGCGATCTTCTTCCCGAACTCTTGCAACTGCACGAACGAGTTCGGCAGTCAATGCGAGGTATTGCCCAAGCCTTGTGGCCTCCCCACTCCATATCCGAGGGCCTTGGAGAACTTGCAGAGAAGTTGAAGGGAGCTCGGCGACGCTTCCGGTTGTGGAAGATATCGGCCTGCCGGCAGGGCGCTAGGGAGGCTTGGGCCATGGTGAAGACCTGCTTTACGAAGTCTAACCCCAATCATATGGCTGAAGTTGGGCCGGTGGGGCCTGACGGGAAGGAGATCCCTGTGAGCTTAGTATATGGCTAGGTAGAATTGGCCGCAAAGTATTCCCAGCAGGACTGTAAATTAGACAGCCTGTTAGATGATATAGAAGAGGAATACAATCAGTCTTCATGACTATGTAATTTATAATTGACATGTGTGATGCCTTCTAGCTGGATTGTAGATCGTTTGTCATTGCCGACCTTTCCACTTCGACCTCGGGACCTGACGGTCCGGAGTGTGTCCGAATACCATAACGGTTATATAAGAACCAAGGTATGCGTGGAGACCAGGCGTAGGGGTCATTAGTGCTTTATCAGACAAGTGCCCAACTAGTTATGTTATATTACATGGTTAGTAAGAAACATCTTCCAGAGAGAATAGTTCCGTTAAGGGTTCCTTTCGCTGGGGTGGCGTGCCCTGAAGTGCACGTCCGGACTGCAAGTGCAGGAAAACATCTGGGGGCAAGTATAAGTAAAAAAGGTTCGTCTTTAGTTCACCGACCGAATATTCCCTTAAGAACGCTAGCTTTCGGCTTCACCCAGTCTGAGGTACACATCCGGCTTATCCGGCAGTAACAATCGCAGAGGTGCTCCCTTTACCACCTAGCCGAACAATCGGAACGTAGGGGTAAGCACAGGAGCCAGGCAACCCAGCTTGGCCAAAACTTAAGTCATATCGATGCATGTAATGGTGAAGAAAAGGTGCATGCGGAAGTCTGACGCATGCGTTGGGCGTGAAACCCATATAAACAAGCTTCTGTTAAAGAAGCCCCCAGGTTTACGGAGCGCGGGTAGCGCGTCGCATGATGAGCCTTTTGAAGGAAATATGCCCTAGAGACAATAATAAAGTTATTATTTATTTCCTTATTTCATGATAAATGTTTATTATTCATGCTAGAATTGTATTAACCGGAAACATAATACATGTGTGAATACATAGACAAACAGAGTGTCACTAGTATGCCTCTACTTGACTAGCTCGTTAATCAAAGATGGTTATGTTTCCTAACCATGAACAAAGAGTTCTTATTTGATTAACGAGGTCACATCATTAGTTGAATGATCTGATTGACATGACCCATTCCATTAGCTTAGCACCCGATCGTTTAGTATGTTGCTATTGCTTTCTTCATGACTTATACATGTTCCTATGACTATGAGATTATGCAACTCCCGTTTACCGGAGGAACACTTTTTGTGCTACCAAACGTCACAACATAACTGGGTGATTATAAAGGTGCTCTACAGGTGTCTCCAAAGGTACTTGTTGGGTTGGCGTATTTCGAGATTAGGATTTGTCACTCCGAATGTCGGAGAGGTATCTCTGGGCCCTCTCGGTAATGCACATTACTTAAGCCTTGCAAGCATTGCAACTAATGAGTTAGTTGTGAGATGATGTATTACGGAACGAGTAAAGAGACTTGCCGGTAACGAGATTGAACTAGGTATTGGATACCGACGATCGAATCTCGGGCAAGTAACATACCGATGACAAAGGGAACACCGTATGTTGTTATGCGGTCTGACCGATAAAGATCTTCATAGAATATGTAGGAGCCAATATGAGCATCCAGGTTCCGCTATTGGTTATTGACCGGAGACATGTCTCGGTCATGTCTATATTGTTCTCGAACCGTAGGGTCCGCACGCTTAAGGTTTCGATGACAGTTATATTATGAGTTTATGAGTTTTGATGTACCGAAGGAGTTCGGAGTCCCGGATGAGATCGGGGACATGACGAGGAGTCTCGAAATGGCCGAGACGTAAAGATCGATATATTGGACGACTATATTCGGACATCGGAAAGGTTCTGAGTGGTTCGGGTATTTTCGGGAGTACCGGGGAGTTACGGGAATACGGGGGAGAAGTATTGGGCCTTATTGGGCCATGCGGGAAAGGGAGAGGGGCTGCCTAGGGCACGCCGCGCGCCCCCCAAGGCCTAGTCCGAATTGGACTAGGAGGAGGGGCTGCGCCCCCTCCTTCCTTCCTTTCTCTTTTCCCCTTCCTTGTCTCCTACTCCTACTATATGGAAGGACTCCTAGTTGGACTAGGAAAGGGGGAATCCTACTCCCGGTGGGAGTATGACTCCCTAGGGCGCTCCATAGAGAGGGCCGGCCCTCCCCTCCTCCACTCCTTTATATACGGGGGCAGGGGGCACCCCATAGACACACAAGTTGATCTTCGTGATCGTTCCTTAGCCATGTGCGGTGCCCCCTCCACCATATTCCACCTCGATCATATTGTAGCGGTGTTTAGGCGAAGCCCTGCGACAGTAGAACATCAAGATCGTCACCACGCTTTCGTGCTGACAGAACTCCTCCCCGAAGCTTTGCTGGATCGGAGCCCGGGGTGCGTCATCGAGCTGTACGTGTGTCAAGAACTCGGAGGTGCCGGAGTAACGGTGCTTGGATCGGTTGGACCGGGAAGACATTCGACTACTTCCTCTATGTTGCGTCAACGCTTCCGCTTCGGTCTACGAGGGTACGTAGACAACACTCTCCCCTCTCGTTGCTATGCATCACCATGATCTTGCGTGTGCGTAGGATTTTTTTTGAAATTACTACGTTCCCCAACAGTGGCATCCGAGCCAGGTTTTTATGGTTTGATGTTATATGCACGAGTAGAACACAAGTGAGTTGTGGACGATATAAGTCATACTGCCTACCAGCATGTCATACTTTGGTTCGGCGGTATTGTTGGATGAAGCGGCCCGGACCGACATTACGCGTACGGTTACGCGAGACTGGTTCTACCGACGTGCTTTGCACACAGGTGGCTGGCGGGTGTCAGTTTCTCCAACTTTAGTTGAACCGAGTATGGCTACGCCCGGTCCTTGCGAAGGTTAAAACGGAGTCTACTTGACAAACTATCGTTGTGGTTTTGATGCGTAGGTGAGATTGGTTCTTGCTTAAGCCCGTAGCAGCCACGTAAAACTTGCAACAACAAAGTAGATGACGTCTAACTTGTTTTTGCAGGGCATGTTGTGATGTGATATGGTCAAAATGTGATGAGATATAAGTTGTTGTATGAGATGATCATGTTTTGTTGAAGTTATCGGCAACTGGCAGAATCCTTACGGTTGTCTCATTATTGCATAAGATGCAAGTGCCAAATAATTGCTTTAGTTTATCGCTATGCGATAGCAATAGTTGCAAGAGCAATAGTTGGCGAGACGACCACGTGACGACACATTGATATAGATCAAGATGATGGAGATCATGGTGTCGTGCCGGTGATGATAGAGATCATGACGGTACTTTGGAGATGGAGATCAAAGGCGCAAGATGATCATGGCCATATCATGTCACATATATTGATTGCATGTGATGTTTATCTTTTATACATCTTATTTTGCTTAGTTTGTCGGTAGCATTTTAAGATGATCTCTCACTAATTATCAAGAACTGTTCTCCCTGAGTATGCACCGTTGCGAAAGTTCTTCGTGCTGAGACACCACGTGATGATCGGGTGTGATAGGCTCTACGTTCAAATACAACGGGTGCAAAACAGTTGCACACGCGGAATACTCAGGTTATACTTGACGAGCCAAGCATATACAGATATGGCCTCGGAACACGGAGACCGAAAGGTCGAGCGTGAATCATATAGTAGATATGATCAACATATTGATGTTCACCATTGAAACTACTCCATCTCACGTGATGATCAGACATGGTTTAGTTGATGTGGATCACGTGATCACTTAGAAGATTAGAGGGATGTCTATCTAAGTGGGAGTTCTTAAGTAATATGATTAATTGAACTTTAATTTATCATGAACATAGTCCTGGTAGTATTAGCATATCTATGTTGTAGATCAATAGCTCGCGTTGTTGCTTTCATATGTTTATTTTGATATGTTCCTAGAGAAAATTGTGTTGAAAAATGTTAGTAGCAATGATGCAAATTGGATTCGTATTCTGAGGTTTATCCTCATTGCTGCACAGAAGAATTATGTCCTTGATGCACCGCTAGGTGACGGACCTATTGCAGGAGCAGATGCAGACGTTATGAACGTTTGGCTAGCTCAATATGATGACTACTTAATAGTTTAGTGCACCATGCTTAACGGCTTAGAATCGGGACTTCAAAGACGTTTTGAATGTCATGGACCATACGAGATGTTCCAGGAGTTGAAGTTAATATTTCAAGCAAATACCCGAGTTGAGAGATATGAAGTCTCCAACAAGTTCTATAGCTAAAAGATGGAGGGGAATCGCTAAACTAGTGAGCATGTGCTCAGATTGTCTGGGTACTACAATCGCTTGAATCAAGTGGGAGTTAATCTTCCAGATAAAATAGTGATTAACAGAATTCTCTAGTCACCATCACCAAGTTAGTAGAACTTCGTGATGAACTATAATATGCAAGGGATAACGAAAACAATTCCCAAACTCTTCATGATGCTGAAATCGACGAAGGTAGAAATCAAGAAAACATCAAGTGTTGATGGTTAACAAGACCACTAGTTTCAGGAAAAGGGCAAAGGAAAGAAGGGGAACTTCAAGAAGAACGGCAAGCAAGTTGCTGCTCAAGTGAAGAAGCTCAAATCTGGTCCTAAGCCTGAGACTAAGTGCTTCTACTTCAAAGGGACTGGTCACTGGAAGCGGAACTACCCCAAGTATTTGGTGGATAAGAAAGGATGGCAAAATAAACAAAAGTATATTTGATATACATGTTATTGATGTGTACTTTACTAGTGTTCGTAGCAACCCCTCAGTATTTGGTACTACTTCAGTTGCTATGATTAGTAACTCGAAACGGGAGTTGCAGAATGAACAGAGACTAGTTAAGGGTGAAGTGACGATGAAAGTTGGAAGTAGTTCCAAGATTGATATGATCATCATCGCACACTCCCTATACTTTCGGGATTAGTGTGGAACCTAAATAAGTGTTATTTGGTGTTGAGCATGAATATGATTTGATCATGTTTATTGCAATACAGTTATTCATTTAAGTAAGAGAATAAATTGTTGTTCTGTTTACATGAATAAAACCTTCTATGGTCATACACACCAACAAAATGGTTTGTTGGATCTCGATCGTAGTGATACACATATTCATAATATTGAAGCCAAAAGTTGCAAAGTTAATAATGATAGTGCAACTTATTTGTGGCACTGCTATTTAGGTCATATTGGTGTAAAGCGCATGAACAAACTCCATGTTGATGGGATTTTGGAATCACTTGATTATGAATCACTTGATGTTTACATACCATGCCTTATGGGCAAAATGACTAAAACTCCGTTCTACGGAACAATGGAGCGAGAAACTGACTTGTTGGAAATAATACATACTGATGTATGCGATCCGATGAGTGTTAAGGCTCGCGGCGGGTATCATTATTTTCTGACCTTCACAGATGATTTGAGCAGATATGGGTATATCTACTTGATGAAACATAAGTCTGAAAAGTTCAGAGTATTTCAGAGTGAAGTGGAGAATCATCGTAACAAGAAAATAAAAGATTCTATGATATGATCATGGAGGAGAATATTTGAGTTACGAGTTTGGTCTTCAATTAAAACAATGTGGAATAGTTTCACAAACTCATGCCACCTGGAACACCACAGAATAATGGTGTGTCCGAACGTCATAACCGTACTTTATTGGATATAGTACAATCTATGATGTTTCTTACCGATTTACCAATATCGTTTTGGGATCATGCATTAGAGACAGCTGCATTCACGTTTAAAAGGGCACCATCTAAGTCCGTTGAGACGACACAATCTGAACTGTGGTTTAGCAAGAAACCAAAGTTGTCATTTCTTAAAGTTTGGGATTGTGATGCTTATATGAAAAAGTTTCATCCTGATAAGCTCAAACCCAAATCGGAGAAATATGTCTTCATAGGATACCCAAAGGAGACTTTCGGGTACACCTTCTATCACAGATCTGAAGGCAAGACATTCGTTGCCAAGAATGGATCTTTTCTAGAGAAGGAGTTTTCTCTCAAAAGAAGTGAGTGGGAGGAAAGTAGAACTTGATAAGGTAACTGTACCTGCTCCCTTATTGGAAAGTAGTTCATCACAGAAATCTGTTCCTGTGACTACTACACCAATTAGTGAGGAAGATAATGATGATGATCATGTAACTTCGGATCAAGTTACTACCAAACCTCGTAGGTCAACCAGAGTGAGATCCGCACCAGAGTGGTATGGTAATCCTATTCTGGAGGTCATGTTACTTGACTATGACGAACCTACGAACTATGAGGAAGCGATGATGAGCCCAGATTCCGTGAAATGGTTTGAGGCCATGAAATCTGAGATATGATCCATGTATGAGAACAAAGTATGGACTTTGATGGATTTTCCCGATGATCGGCAAGCCATAGAAAATAAATGGATCTTCAAGAGGAAGACAGACGCTGATAGTAGTGTTACTATCTACAAAGCTAGAATTGTCGCAAAAGGTTTTCGATAAGTTCAAGGTGTTGACTACGATGAGAGTTTCTCACTCGTATCTATGCTTAAGTTTGTCCGAATCATGTTAGCAATTGCCGCATTTATGAAATCTGGCAAATGGATAAACAAAACTGCATTCCTCAATGGATTTATTAAAGAAGAGTTGTATACGATGCAACTAGAAGGTTTTGTCGATCCTAAAGGTGTTAACAAAATATGCAAGCTCCAGCGATCCATCTATGGACTGGTGCAAGCATCTCGGAGTTGGAATATACGCTTTGATAAGTTGATCAAAGCATATAGTTTTATACAGACTTGCGGTGAAGCCTGTATTTACAAGAAAGTGAGTGGGAGCACTACAGCATTTTTGATAAGTATATGTAAATGACATATTGTTGATAGGAAATAATGTAGAATTATTCTGCAAAGCATAAAGGAGTATTTGAAAGGAGTTTACGAAGAAGGACCTCAGTGAAGCTGCTTACATATTAAGCATCAAGATCTATAGAGATAGATCAAGACGCTTGATAAATTTTCAATGAATACATACCTTGACAAGATTTTGAAGTAGTTCAATATGGAACAGTAAAAGAAAGAAGTTCTTGCCTGTGTTACAAGGTGTGAAATTGAGTAAGACTCAGAACCCGACCATGGCAGGAGATAGAAAGAGAATGAAAGTCATTCCCTATGCCTTGGCCATAGGTTCTATAAAGTATGCCATGCTGTGTACCAGATCTATTGTATATCCTACACTGTGTTTAGCAAGGGAGTACAATAGTGATCTAGATGTAGATCACTGGACAACGGTCAAAATTATCCTTAGTGAAATAAGGATATGTTTCTCGATTATGGACGTGACAAAAAGGTTCGTCGTAAAAGGTTACGTCGATACAAGTTTTGACACTAATCTAGATGACTCTAAGTCTCAATCTAGATACATATTAAAGATGGGAGCAATTAGCTAAAGTAGCTCCGTGCAGAGCATTGTAGACATAGAAAGTTGCAAAATACATACGGATCTGAATTTTGGCAGACCCGTTGACTAAGCTTCTCTCACAAGCAAAACATGATCACACCTTAGTACTCTTTGGGTGTAAATCACATAGCCATGTGAACTAGATTACTGACTCTAGTAAACCCTTTGGGTGTTGATCACATATCGATGTGAACTATGGGTGTTAATCACATGGTGATGTGAACTATTGCTGGTAAATCACATGGCGATGTGAACTAGATTATTGACTCTAGTGCAAGTGGGAGACTGAAGGAAATATGCCCTAGAGGCAATAATAAAGTTATTATTTATTTCCTTATTTCATGATAAATGTTTATTATTCATGCTAGAATTGTATTAACCGGAAACATAATACATGTGTGAATACATAGACAAACAGAGTGTCACTAGTATGCCTCTACTTGACTAGCTCGTTAATCAAAGATGGTTATGTTTCCTAACCATGAACAAAGAGTTCTTATTTGATTAACGAGGTCACATCATTAGTTGAATGATCTGATTGACATGACCCATTCCATTAGCTTAGCACCCGATCGTTTAGTATGTTGCTATTGCTTTCTTCATGACTTATACATGTTCCTATGACTATGAGATTATGCAACTCCCGTTTACCGGAGGAACACTTTGTGTGCTACCAAATGTCACAACGTAACTGGGTGATTATAAAGGTACTCTACAGGTGTCTCCAAAGGTACTTGTTGGGTTGGCGTATTTCGAGATTAGGATTTGTCACTCCGAATGTCGGAGAGGTATCTCTGGGCCCTCTCGGTAATGCACATCACTTAAGCCTTGCAAGCATTGCAACTAATGAGTTAGTTGCGAGATGATGTATTACGGAACAAGTAAAGAGACTTGCCGGTAACGAGATTGAACTAGGTATTGGATACCGACGATCGAATCTCGGGCAAGTAACATACCGATGACAAAGGGAACACTGTATGTTGTTATGCGGTCTGACCGATAAAGATCTTCGTAGAATATGTAGGAGCCAATATGAGCATCTAGGTTCCGCTATTTGTTATTGACCGGAGACATGTCTCGGTCATGTCTACATTGTTCTCGAACCGTAGGGTCCGCACGCTTAAGGTTTCGATGACAGTTATATTATGAGTTTATGAGTTTTGATGTACCGAAGGAGTTCGGAGTCACGGATGAGATCGGGGACATGACGAGGAGTCTCGAAATGGTCGAGACGTAAAGATCAATATATTGGACGACTATATTCGGACATCGGAAAGGTTCTGAGTGGTTCGGGTATTTTCGGGAGTACCGGGGAGTTACGGGAATACGGGGAAGAAGTATTGGGCCTTATTGGCCCATGCGGGAAAGGGAGAGGGGCTGGCTAGGGCACGCCGCGCGCCCCCCAAGGCCTAGTCCTAATTGGACTAGGGGGAGGGGCTGCGCCCCCTCCTTCCTTCCCTTCTCTTTTCCCCTTCCTTGTCTCCTACTCCTACTATATGGAAGGACTCCTAGTTGGACTAGGAAAGGGGGAAACCTACTCCCGGTGGGAGTAGGACTCCCTAGGGCGCGCCATAGAGAGGGCCGACCCTCCCCTCCTCCACTCCTTTATATACGGGGGCAGGGGGCACCCCATAGACACACAAGTTGATCTTCGTGATCGTTCCTTAGCCGTGTGTGGTGCCCCCCTCCACCATATTCCACCTCGGTCATATTGTAGCGGTGCTTAGGCGAAGCCCTGCGATAGTAGAACATCAAGATCGTCACGACGCTGTCGTGCTAACAGAACTCCTTCCCGAAGCTTTGCTGGATCGGAGCCCGGGGTGCGTCATCGAGCTGTACGTGTGTCAAGAACTCGGAGGTGCCGGAGTAACGGTGCTTGGATCGGTTGGACCGGGAAGACGTTCGACTACTTCCTCTATGTTGCGTCAACGCTTCCGCTTCGGTCTACGAGGGTACGTAGACAGCACTCTGCCCTCTCGTTGCTATGCATCACCATGATCTTGCGTGTGCGTAGGATTTTTTTTTTGAAATTACTACGTTCCCCAACACCTTTAAGGGCTATAAGAGGAAAGAGTGGGAGGAGATAAAAACAGAAAAAATATAAAAATGGACAGAGGTAGAAGACAAACCCCGAGTTCGGCGCTAGGCATAAAATCTTCGGAGACGTGTGACATTCCATGGGTTCGGCTCAAGTCGGTTATCCGACGCATCTCGCAGGCGGTATGCTCCACTAGTCAGGACTTGGTAAATTATGAAGGTACCTTCCATCTGGGCTTGAGTTTGTCCTTTTTCTTATCCGGCAGGTGTAGAACTAGTTCGCTAACGTTGTAATTTTTGGCCCATACTTCTCTGCTTTGATATCTTCGAGCCTGCTGTTGATAAAATGCGGAACGGGATTTAGCCACGTCGCGTTCCTCCTCTAAGGCGTCCAGGTTGTCCTGCCGATCAAGCTCGGCTTCTCTTTCTTCGTACATGCGCACTCGAGGTGAGTCATGAATTATGTCGCAGGGCAGGACTGCCTCTGCGCCGTACACCATAAAAAATGGTGTGAATCCGGTGGTACGATTTGGCGTGGTTCGCAGCCCCCAGAGTACGGAGTCGAGCTCCTCTACCCAGTGCATATTAGATTCCTTTAGGGACCGCACTAGTCTGGGTTTGATACCGCTCATGATGAGACCATTTGCACGTTCGACCTGACCGTTAGTTTGTGGGTGGTAGACAGAAGCATAATCGAGCTTAATGCCCATGTTTTTGCACTATAGCTTTACTTCGTCAGAGGTGAAGTTTGTGCCGTTATCGGTGATAATGCTGTGGGGGACACCGTAACGGTGTACGACCCCGGATATGAAGTCTATCACGGGTCCGGATTCGGCCGTCTTAACAGGCTTGGCTTCTATCCATTTGGTGAATTTATCCACCATGACCAATAAGTATTTTTTCTTGTGGGTTCCACCTTTAAGGGGTCCCAACATATCAAGTCCCCAGACCGCAAAAGGCCAAGTGATGGGGATAGTTCGGAGGGCGTTGGGTGGCATATGACTTTGGTTGGCGAAAAGCTGGCAACCGACGCATCGTTTGACTAGGTCATGGGCGTCCGCTCGGGCCGTCGGCCAATAAAAGCCTGTACGGAAAGCCTTGCTTACGAGGGACCGAGCTACAGCGTGGTGGCCACCAAGTCCGGCATGAATTTCGGCCAATAGACTCCGCCCTTCCTCTTCGGAGATACACCTTTGAAGGACTCCTATAGTACTTCTCTTATATAGCTCTCCCTCGTGGACTTTATAGGCTTTAGATCGCCGCACGATGCAGTGTGCCTCATTTTGGTCCTCAGGGAGTTCCTGCCTAATGAGGTAGGCTAGGAATGGTTCTGTCCACGGGGCGATGACCGCCATTATTACGTGGGCTGAGGGCGTGATTTCGGTGGCGGGGCCTCCGATTATGTCAGATTGCTCGGCGTCTGGTTGTGCGGTTGTGTCCGGACTGTTATCTGAGGGTTCCCCCTCCCATGCTACAGATGGTTTGAATAATCTTTCTAGGAAGATGTTGGGGGGGGGGGGACGTCATCTCGTTTTGCTCCGATGCGTGCCAGGACGTTCGCTGCCTGATTATTTTCTCGGGCTATATGGTGAAACTCTAGTCCCTCGAACCGAGCTGACATTTTTAGTACGGCGTTGCGGTAGGCTGCCATTTTTGGGTCTTTGGCATCGAAGTCGCCATTTATCTGGGATATCGCGAGGTTTGAATCCCCACTTAATTCCAGGCATTGAATGCCCATGGAAACTGCCATCCGGAGACCGTGTAGAAGGGCCTCATATTCGGCTGCATTGTTGGAGTCCGTGTACATAATTTGGAGTACATATTGGACTGTGTCTCCTGTAGGGGACGTCAAAACGACGCCAGCCCCTAGTCCAGCCAACATTTTGGAGCCGTCAAAATGCATGATCCAGTTTGAGTATGTGCCGTACTCTTTAGGGAGTTCGGCCTCTGTCCATTCGGCGACGAAGTCGGCTAGGACATGCGATTTGATGGCTCGTCGTGGTTTGTAGGTTATGTCGAACGGTAGGAGCTCTATGGCCCATTTTGCTATCCGGCCTGTTGCGTCGCGGTTGTTAATAATATCGTTGAGTGGTACTTCCGAGGCTACTGTTATAGAACACTCTTGAAAGTAGTGTCGTAGCTTCCGGGATGCCATGAACACTGCGTATGCAATCTTTTGGTAATGCGGGTACCGTGATTTGCATGGTGTGAGGACAGTGGACACATAGTAAACCGGCCTTTGAAGGGGGAGTTTGTGTCCGTCTGTTACCCGTTCGACGACGAGTACTGCGCTAACAACTTGATGAGTTGCGGCAATGTACAATAGCATGGGTTCGCCAGTATTTGGCGCGGCCAGGACAAGATTTGTTGCCAAGATGGCCTTTATTTCCTCGAGTCCGGACGTTGCAGCATCCGTCCACTCGAAGTGTTCGGTGCGCCTAAGGAGGCGATAAAGGGGCAATGCCTTCTCTCCCAAACGGGAGATAAAGCGGCTTAAAGCCGCCACGCATCCGGTGAGTTTTTGTATTTGTTTGAGGTCTTTTGGGATGTCCAATTGTGACAAAGCTCTGATTTTAGCTGGATTTGCTTCAATTCCTCTACCGGATACAATGAAGCCCAGGAGCTTTCCGGCTGGAACACCGAAAACACATTTTTCTGGATTGAGCTTAATGTCGTATTTTCGGAGGTTGTCGAATGTAAGCCTCAAGTCGTCTACTAGAGATTCGACATGTCTTGATTTGACGACCACATCATCTACGTACGCCTCAACTGTTTTGTCGATCTGGTTTCTCATGCATGTTTGAATCATGCGCTGATATGTTGCGCCGGCGTTTTTTAGCCCAAAGGGCATTGTGTTGAAGCAGAATGGGTCGTACGGTGTGATGAATGCCGTTGCGGCCTGGTCTGACTCTGCCATCTTTATTTGATGGTAACCAGAGTATGCGTCGAGGAAGCACAGCGAATCGTGCCCTGCAGTGGCATCGATAATTTGATCTATTCGAGGGAGGGGAAACGGATCCTTTGGGCAAGCCTTATTATGGTCTTTGAAGTCGACACACAGGCGCCAGGATTTGTCCTTCTTTGGTACCATCACTAGGTTTGCTAGCTACTCCGGATGTTTTATGTCTCTAATGAATCCGGCTTCCAATAACTTGGCTGGCTCCTCTCCCATGGCTTGTCTCTTTGGTTCGGAGAAACGCCGGAGGGCTTGTTTGACAGGTTTAAATCCTTTCTGGATGTTTAAGCTGTGTTCTGCCAGCCTGCGTGGGATTCCTGGCATATCTGAGGGGTGCCAAGCGAAGATGTCCCAGGTTCTCTCGTAGGAACTCTCGCAGTGCGGCGTCTACGTCAGGGTTTAGTCTTGCCCCGATGGAGGCTGTTTTACTGGGGTCCGTTGGGTGGACCTGGAATTTGACTATTTCGTCCGCTGGTTTGAAGGATGTGGATTTGGATCTCTTATCGAGTATCACATCATCCCTATTGACCGTGGATCGCAGCGCAGTCAGTTCTTCTACCGCTAAGGTTTCGGATAGTGCCTCGAGGGCCAATGCGGCTGTCTTGTTTTCAGCGCGGAGTGCTATGTCCGGATCACTAGCGGGAGTCATAATTCCGTTTGGCCCAGGCATCTTGAGCTTCATGTACCCGTAATGGGGTATAGCTTGGAAAACCGTGAATGCCTCCCGTCCTAATATAGCGTGATATCCGCTTTTGAACGGGGCCACCTGAAAGGTGATTTGTTCGGACCTATAATTATCCGGCGTGCCGAATACGACATCTAGTGTGATTTTTCCGGTGCAGCGCGCTTCCTGACTGGGAATTATTCTTCTAAAGGTTGTGTTGCTTCGCTCCACGCGGTTCCAGTCTATTTCCATCTTTTGAAGGGTTTCCTCGTAAATGAGGTTCAGTCCGCTGCCTCCATCCATGAGTACCTTTGCGAGACGACAGCCGTCCACTATGGGAATGAGGACCAATGCGGCTGGTGCTCTGGCTGTTCGAATTTTAGGTTCATCACTCGCGTTGAAGGTGATAGCAGTATTACGCCATGGGTTTATGGTCGCCACGTGTTAGACTTCTGTGAGGCTGCGGAGTGTTCTTTTTCGCATGTTATTTGACGCGAAAGTCTCAGAGACTGTGGGAACGGAACTGAATTTCTCGGGCTGGCGTCCTTCGACCTCTGGAATTAGGAGGTCCTCGCCAATTTTGGCCACCTACCGGATTATCCAACATGCCCTGAGGCTGTGAGTTGGGGTGGCGTCCTCTGCGCTATGAATCTTGCAGGGTCCATTTAGCCACTTTTCCAGTACGGTTCCATGCCCTCTGGAGGGTTTTGACTTTTTGGTATTTAGTCCGGGTGCTTTACTGTGGTGCACCCTCTTAGTTCGGACGAGATTGCTATTCAGGGCCGGATTGTCCCAAGATTTTATTTCGGTTTTCCGAGCACTTTCCATCGCACAGTATTTTTGTACTATGGATGCCAAGTCGGCAAAGCGTGTAATATTGCGACGACTTACGGTGTTAAGTATTCCCTCGTCCGTGTAGTTACTGCAAAAGATTGAGATTGCGTCTCCCTCGCGGCAATCCTTTATCCTGTTCATAACCAGGAGGAATCTGGCCCAGTAATGATGTACTGTTTCTTCGGGCATTTGCCTGATTTGGGAAAGATCGCTTATGATCGGGCGGGCGGGTGTCGTCGAGTTTGAGACCTCACCCAATTTACTGTTCGGAGGCCGAAGAACATCCGAATCCTGAGATCCGGAGTCTTGGATGTTATCCGATGAGTCTAGCCCGTTGCCTGATTTTATGCTCAGGTCTTGGATTGTATATTCCCTTCCGCGGATATCCGGCATGGAGGGTTCGGGGATTCGGACGTAGCTAGTCCTTAAGATAGATGAAGGGTCGCCGCATTGTGTCTCCACCACTGCGACGTGGTGGGTGACCCGGGGAGAGTTAATTTCTCTCAGATCGGGTTTAAGCCCAACCTGGTCGTAATTTGTGGCGACACCCAGTGCGGCGATACGATCTAGGAGCTCGTTAACCCAAGAGAGCTCCATCGGATCCAATTGCTCGGCGAGTTCTGAGCCGACATGGAGGTTGCTTTTGATGACCCGGGAGGTCACCGTCGGCGCAACAGCCGAACAGGCGGTTGCGAGGAAACCACCTAGCCGGAGAGTTTGGCCGACAGCCGAAGCTCCTTTCGTAATGGCGCCGTCTTTAAAGACGGGAAGAGGCATCCTTCCTGATTGCGATGGCACAGAGGAACTCTCAATGAAAGCACCAATGTCGGTGTCAAAATCGGCGGATCTCGGGTAGGGGGTCCCGAACTGTGCATCAAGGTCGGATGGTAACAGGAGACAAGGGACACTTTATTTTACCCAGGTTTGGGCCCTCTCGATGGAGGTAAAACCCTACTCCTGCTAGATTAATATTGATGATATGGGTAGTACAAGAGTAGATCTACCACGAGATCAAGGAGGCTAAACCCTAAAAGCTAGCCTATGGTATGATTGTATATGATGATGGTTGTCCTACGGACTACAACCCTCCGGTTTATATAGACACCGGATAGGGTTAGGGTTACACGGAGTCGGTTACATTGGTAGGAGATCTTGAATATCCGCACACCTAGCTTGCCTTCCACGCCAAGAAAAGATCCTTCCGGACACGGGACGAAGTCTTCAACTTTATATCTTCATAGTCCTGGAGTCCGGCTGAAGGTATAGTTCGGCTATCCGAACACCCCCTAATCCAGGACTCCCTCACCTTGTCTTGGGTGAACAACTGTTTCTTCTTGGCGGGTGCAGCCCCCTTGGGCTCGGGGGTCTCCGAGTCGGCAGGCTGTGCCGACGCCGCCGTCTTGAAGGTGAGCTTGAGCACTCGCAGCGCGTCTCCGGTGTCCCCGTGCACGGCGAGGACACCGCCGCTCCCGGGCATCTTCATGAGGTTGTACACCGGGTGCGCCGCGGCCATGAACTGGGCCAGCGCTGGATAGCCAAGGATGGCGTTGTAGGGGAGGCCGATGGGGGCGATGTCAAAGTTGACCAGCTCCGTGAGGAAGTTGTCGTAGGTGCCGAAGGTTACTGGGAGCCGGATCTGTCCCAAGGAGCTGGATGACCCGCCCCGAACGCCTGAGAAGGGCCGGCTGGGTTGCAGCCGTTCCAGGGGTATGCAGAGGAGGTTGAAGGCCTCAACCGAGAGCACGCTGAGGCCTGCGCCGCGATCGACGAGAGTTTTGGTGACGGCCACCTGGCAGATGGTGGGGGTGCACAGCATGGGGAGCGCACCCGAGCAGGTCGAGTTGGAGGCGTGGTCCTCCGAGCTGAAGGTCAGGCCGGCCTTGGGCGCCGCCCGGTCCGGGAGAGCCCCCTGCCGCATGGAAGCGGCGCTGACCCGGCGGATGAATGGCTTGACGTGGTGACTTGTAGGCGGCGCCTGCGAGCCGCCCAGGAGGGACGCGACGACCGGGGGTGTTGGTGTAGCGTGGTGGGCGAGGAAGAGGCCGCGAAGCTCTTCCCAAGAGGCCACGGAGGCTGCCGGCAGGTGGAGCAGCCATGCGCGCGGAGCGCCGGTGAGGGCCATGGGAAGCCAGTTGGCCATGGCCCTATCATCACCTCCACCTTCGAGGATGGCCTCCTCGTACGCCAGCAAGAAGGCCAGCGGATCAGTCGCGCCGCTGTAGCGCGGCGGCGTCGTTGGCCTGAACTTGTTCGGCCACCGTACCGTTGCAGGGCTGGGGCCAGGGCTCGGAGGCCCCTGGCCCCCGTGCTGGCGCCGACAGCCGGAGCGGGCGGCGCGCTACTCATAGCGAGGCAGGTCGTGATGGTGGCGGAAGGGAAAACTCCGGTGCACCCCTACCTGGTGCGCCAAATGTCGGATTTCGGGTTCCGGCAGACCCTTGAGGTTCGAACACTGGGGTGCGCACGGAGATTTCGCCTTCTACCTACCTGCACCCCACCGCCTTGCTAAGAGCTAGGCTATGGAAAGAACAGCACAAGAGACACAGGGTTTATACTTGTTCGGGACACCGTTGTGGTGTAATACCCTACTCTAGTTTGTGGTGTGGTGGATTGCCTCTTGGGCTGATGATGATGAGCAATACAAGGAAGAACAACCTCGCGAGGGTCTGTGCTTGGCTGGGGCGATGAACTGCTAGGAGGAGTTCAGTCACCCTTCTCTCTCTCTCTATGTGTGTGTGTGTGATGCTACTCGATCAGATCCCAGCTTGTTTCTGGATTGGCCGATCCTCCAACCCTCTACCCTGGGGGTGGCTAGTCCTATTTATAGGCAAAGGCCCTGGGCCTCTTTCCAAATATTGAGCGGGAAGGGCGCCAACAATTCGCCATTTTGAAGGGGAACATCTGGTATACTTATCCTGACTAAAGTTGGTCCTCGCCTGCCAAAGGCTCTGGTGGTGACGCTGGCTTGGGCTCCACAATGACTTCCTCCCTGCCGTTGGGCTGGTCTTGGTCACGTTGCACCAAAACGGGTGCCTTTGCTTGATGCTCTCACCTACGCTTGCTCCCTTTTCACCAAAGAGGAAAGGAGGACCTGCGTGGGCTGGCGCCCGCCTGTCGCCCTTGGTTGTCATGGCTTGCGTCACGGGTACCTCGTGAGGTACCCCGCCTTGATCTCTTCGCCTCCTCGTGAGCCAGCCTGATGAGGCCGTGCCTAAGGAAGCTCCGTGTCATCCGCCCCGCGAGGCTTGGCCCCTCGCGAGGGTCTTGGGTCTGTGTTGATGAAGATGGGCCGTGCTGGGCCCCCCTTTGAGCCACGCCGTAGGCCGCAGGCAGGCAAGTCTGGGGACCCCCGTTCCCAGAATGCCGACAAATCTATCGGTCATCTCTTCACTCCCTAAGCCGGCAATCTCATTTGTGATAAGAGCAAGCCTAGAGTACATTTCAGCGACACCTTCACCATCCTTCATTTTGAACTTGTCAAGTTGACTTTGAAGCACATCCAATTTGGATTCCTTGACGGATTCGGTACCTTCGTGCATATCAATCAAAGTATCCCAAATTTCCTTTGCATTCTCAAGACGGCTGATTTTGTTGAATTCTTCAGGGCACAATCCATTGAAGAGAATATCACAAGCTTGAGCGTTGTATTGCAGCATCTTCAACTCTTCCGCGGTAGCTTCACGCTTTGGTTTTTCCCATCAAAGAAGTCACCTTGCAAGCCAACACACACAATAGCCCAAACGGCCGGGTTATGTCCAAGAATATGCATTTTCATCTTATGCTTCCAACTAGCAAAATTAGTACCATCAAAGTACGGACCTTTACGGTGGTAATTTCCCTTGCTAGACGCCATACTCTCCTAGGTTGTGAAACCAAGGCTATGACCACCAAAAGCTATGGAAATCAAAGCAATTGGAGACCAAAGCTCTGATACCACTTGTAGGATCGGAAGTATGTCTAGAGGGGGGGTGATTAGACTACTTGACCAAATAAAAATCTAGCCTTTTCCCAATTTTAGTTCTTGGCAGATTTTAGCTATCTTAGCACAAGTCAAGCAATCTCCACACAATTCAAGCAAGCATGCAAAGAGTATATGAGCAGCGGAAAGTAAAGCATGCAACTGGCAAGAATGTAAAGGGAAGGGTTTGGAGGATTCAAACGCAATTGGAGACACGGATGTTTTTGGCGTGGTTCCGATAGGTGATGCTATCGTACATCCACGTTGATGGAGACTTCAACCCACGGAGGGTAACGGTTGCGCGAGTCCACGGAGGGCTCCACCCACGAAGGGTCCACGAAGAAGCAACCTTGTCTATTCCATCACGACCATCGCCCACGAAGGACTTGCCTCACTAGCGGTATATCTTCACGAAGTAGGCGATCTCCTTGCCCTTACAAACTCCTTGGTTCAACTCCACAATCTTGTCGGAGGCTCCCAAGTGACACCTAGCCAATCTAGGAGACACCACTCTCCAAGAAGTAACAAATGGTGTGTTGATGATGAACTCCTTGCTCTTGTGCTTCAAATGATAGTCTCCCCAACACTCAACTCTCTCTCACAGGATTTGGATTTGGTAGAAAGAAGATTTGAGTGGAAAGCAACTTGGGGAAGGCTAGAGATCAAGTTTCATATGGTAGGAATGTAATATCTTGACCTCAACACAAGTGTAGGTGGTTCTCTCTCAGAACATGTGTATTGGAAGTGTAGATGTGTTCTGATGGCTCTCTCCATGAATGAAGAGTGGGTGGAGGGGTATATATAGCCTCCACACAAAATCTAACCGTTACACACAATCTGCCAAACTCGGTGGGACCGAATCGTTAAACTCGGTCGGACCGATTCAGCAAACCTAGTGACCGTTAGGATTTTCGGTGGGATTGAGATGCAACTTGGTAGGACCGATATGGTTAGGGTTAGGGCATAAGGTAATCTCGGTGTGACCGATTACACAAACTCGGTGGGACCGATTTTGGTAATAAGTTAACCAGAGAGTTGGTCAGGTAAACTCGGTGGGACCGATTCGCTCTTTTCGGTGAGATCAAAATGTTACGAAAGGGAAACAGAGAGTTTAAATTGCAATCTCGGTGGGACCGATCGCTCACTTTGGTTAGACCGAAACGTTATGAAGGGAAACAGAGAAATTGCAATCCCATCTCTGTGAGACCAAGATCCCTATCGACGAAACCGAATTGCTAGGGTTTGTGGCCGTGGCTATGACATGTGAAACTCGGTGGCGCCGGATAGAATGAATCGGTGGGGCCGAGTTTGACTTTTGGTTTAGGTCATATGTGGATGTGGGAAAGATAGCTGAGGATTTCGGAGCATATCACTAAGCACATGAAGCAAGAGGCTCATTAAGCAACACCTCATCCCTCCTTGATAGTATTGGCTTTTCCTATAGACTCAATGTGATCTTGGATCACTAAAATATAAATGTAGAGTCTTGATCTTGAAGTTTGAGCCAATCCTTTGTCCTTGTAATTTTGAGGGATCCACTTTCCTCATCCATGCCATGCCATCCATTGAGCTTTTCCTGAAATATTAATCTTGGAATAATGTTAGCTTAATGAGCTATATGATGTTAGAATTACCAAAACCACCCAGGGATAGTTGCACTTTCAAGCGCCATGCAAACCAACCTTCTCACTTCCGCATGCATGCAGGGATATTAATGTCCTTGGTTGTTAACCCCATCAATTTTGCCTCGCTTAGTGTTAGTGGCCCTTTGCAAATTGTAATTTTGATATACCGGCCTTGTGTACAAAAAAATGGAGGTAGTAACTATATTTGACTTCCTTCCCCATTGCGGTGATGTCGACGATATCTTTTTTTGGGTGGTTTGGCGAAGTGCGTTCGACGGAGAACACCATTGAGGGAGACCACGGTAAGTCGTTCTCAAGTGCCACCTACAAGCCGAGACAACCGCCTTATTTGCATCCAGGAAGTCCTTTACTAGCACTACTAGGAGTACTAGTGCGGTGAGATGGTTTCTCAAAGAAGACGATGGAGAAGCGGAGTCAGCGAAGAGTGAAATGATGGTTGCTTCGTCCGTGCTTTTGTGATTTGACACCTCACTGCTTTGTGATTTGTGATAGAAGGGACAGGGGAGTAGACTCTGTGCTCTCTACTGTACTACATGCGGCCAAGCATGGGAGAAAGAGGAGAGACGTTGCATTTTTCTATTCCTTCAATCAATCAATCAGGGAGCTTTGGTTCCATATTTTTGGCTTTGGCAACACAATCCACAATGGTTCCCACGATGCCAAAAGCTATTTTCACATTTGGCTACACATTGTGGATGCCCTTAACCGTACCACTTGGTTTTGCTCCTGTGTGCTATCTATACAAATCTCAATTATATTGATCTAAAAAATTATAGAATCAAGATTAGTAAAAATAAGGTGATTTTGCCGCGCGGATGGCGGGGGAGGTTTCTTATTTGAGAAATGCTAAATCCACGTAATGGTTTATGTAAAGTTATGAACTGATGTGATGTGGGACTATTTGATTGGATTAAAGGAGAGGATTAATTAGGCCCACCCCACCTAAAAATCAGGGGGGCATATATAGATTAGATGGAAAGTATACGTAGCAGCTACGTAGCCCTTTGTAAGTCTAGGATTAGGCTTCTTATTTTCGGAGGACGTTGTCCTGGTGGTTTGCTACAGGCGGTACCACGTGTCAGTGCTTTACCAAGCTGATCCGTGTCCCACATGAGGCAGAACAATGGCATAAGCAACACGTGGTTAAGTTGAAGAAGATGAGAGAGAAGCGGATTCAGCAATGAGTGAAATGATGGTTGCTTTGTCCATCCAACTTAACTGCGGGAAAGGTGCAACTTTGTGATTTGACGCCTCATTGCTCATTACTACACCGGCGCCATGACTTGGTGCTTCACCCTGGCTGCTCTGCACTGTATTCCGATATGGCACGTGGACCCGGTAGCTTGATGTCCCACATGTCGGCGAAAGGGACTAGAAGATTTATGAAAGCGAGCGCTCCACTCTTACGATGGAGGAGTAGACGACACGATGGCCCAGTGAACTGTCACTTGTACTGTATAGTACTATAGTTTTGCTGTTTCGCATGATCCATCGATACAAACCCGATTAAACAGGAAAGGGCGGGATTTTTCCCGCGCGGTAGATGATATTGGCCATACATTTCAAAGGCAATTTTAATGTATGCAAACTGAATAATTATAAGTAACAATATGATATCTAGTAAAACTAAAAACACATATGATTTATTGTGTTAGAGTGCAGTAGTAGTGCTGTATTGCATAGTTGTTAGATGTAACATGCGAGAACATGCCGAGATGTAGTTTTGGAGGGCCTACAGAGAGAAAAGCGTAATACGGTCATCGAACTTCAAAATAAGCTGATTACGGTCACTATATACGTTTTGCGATGATTATACGGTCACTTGCTCACAGTTCAGCATCGGATTGCACTCTGTTGACCGGCCAAATAGTCTGCGTGGCACCATGTTGACTAGTTAAATTGACCATGTTCCTTGTGGGTCCCACCTGTCAGTTCACATAGGCAAAAGGTCAGATAAACACAAATTTACGCAGGCGCGACAAGGCTCCAACCAGTGCGCGGGAATCACCTGGTGTGTATGTGTCTGTCAGGGCCTGATGTGTGCGCATGCACGTGTAGTTTGAGCACTTGAGCGTGAGAGTGTGTGTTGGTCATGTGGTGTACTGGTGTGTGCATGCATGCGTGTATGTGTGCATGTGAGTTTTGCGTGCGTGCGTGTGAGTTTTGCGTGCGTGCGTGGCTACGTGTGTATGTGTAAATGTTGCGTGCGTGCGTGGGTGCATGTGTTTGTGTGAGTGTTGCGTGGATGCAGTTTGTGTGCATGCGTGCGTGTGTGTGTATAATCACCACACCAGCTCCTGTGTGTTAAAACAGACGGCTCAGCATACAAATGCAAGGCCACCTTGTCCGCTGTGCGTGCGGTCATGACTTCGAACCACCGTCCAAATATTTTTTTGTCGTTTGTTTTCATTCTTACTAGCAAGATGCCCGTGCGTTGAACGTAACATCAAGATGCATTTGTATGACTTGTTTATCTTGTGAGAGAAAAGGATGAACGAGGGAAGGCCTTATTTGCAAATGTGGAGAGGTGTGTGGGGTACCTTTTTTGCAAAATTGCCCTAGTTTCTTTCCTATCCGTCAGATATAAATCGGACGGCCTATATTGCAGGATGGCAGGCACACCATCATCACCAACTCTGTTTTTTCATAAGAGTGTACTTTATGTATTTTATAAGAGTGTAGATGTAGAGTAGATACAAGTCGACAGGTGGGCATGATGGTAGTGAGATAATGTGATGCAACACTAGAGGTGCCATGTGGAGCGTTTAACTGGTCAACTAGTCATGTCATGAGCAAATACACAGTTGTACGGTGAACCCGTGACTGTATAATAACCACTAAACGTAAATGGTGACCATAATGAGTGGATTCTGAAGTCCAATGTACGTATCATGCTTTCGCTTAAAATACAATGATCATTATTGCATATATCGCGAGAGAAAGATGAAATATGCGTGAGTTTTCTGGGGGCTTACTTTTAGAGGACATGGAGATAGTTTTGTGTGCATACATGAAAGGGGCGTACAGGGGGGTATGCGATGGAGAGAGAGATGCTCTTCATTTCTCTTTATTATGACTAACTTTGTATATAGTATAAAAATATACAAATTCACAGTGCGGAATAAATATCATTGTGGGCACCATGCAATGCGAATTAGCGTTCGTACTCCTCCACATAACTTTGTAATCTTGTATATATGTAGAAACTCTAAAATAATTTTTTGGCCACATTTTATTCAAAAGGATTGTTGTATGCGAAATAAACATGAAGAGAGGGCTTTTTAGATCAATGGGGTACGTGATTAACATGTGTGAATGTGTAGTTGATGCATTTGGTGGGGCCTAGAGAGGTATGTGTGTGTATTACGTATTTGAGAGAGGCATGGATAGAGGGGCCGACGGGGGGGGGGGGGGGGGGGGGGCGTGGGAGAGATAACACGAGAAATGAGAGTGGTCTAGAGAGAGAGACGAATATAACATCATGACAAGAGATTCCATTCCCTTGAGTGTGTATATGCAAGGGGGAGGGAATAGAGGCACCAGGAGAAATTTTCTGTGTGTGTGGTGTTTGTGTTGGTATGTGTGGGTGTGAGAAGATAATGAGATGTGGGGGCAGAGGGTGTGTCACCGCGAGAGGTCCGGTGGGTCGAGGTGAGGCCCTTCGTTCGGTTCCGTCCTGCGCCACATTGGTCAGCCCGTGACGCATTTAGGAAGACCCATGGATGACTAGTCGTACAAGACAAAGATATCAGAATTGTGAAGGACTCTGTGTCCACTAACAAAGCCGGCTAGGATTTGTAACCCTAGGTTCTCGGACTAAGGTAACCCCTTTATCTCTGATATTACTATTCATCCAACCTAACTTTAAGGGGCATCCTACAGAATGCTCTGTTAGAATCATACTCGTCGATTAGGAAGAGAGGTGTGAGACAATGCGTGAGAGACAGGCGTAAAGATAATGTGCGTACATGAGACACGTAGGCAGGTCCATGTATATAGAAAGGGTCAATGAGGATTGTGCGTGTGTATGTTTGCGAGAGGAAGAGTGCTTGTGATAAAGGTTAGTGAAAATAGTTGTAAATGGTTACGAGAGGGAGGGAGGGTTATATCTAGAGCATGTGTGCGAGAAAGACACCTCGGGAGAGAGTGTGTGAGCATGTGTGAGAGACCACCGATGGACAGTGAAACTACACGTAAAAGACTGCTCTACACATTGATTAAAGATATAAATTGTATCCAAATATTAGGATGGGATCATGATATTTGCAATTCGCGTAAGGAGCGGTCATTGATCCATCAGACATCTAGATTCTATCGAATTTGAGCATGTCTATGTTATTATTCGACACAATTGATCCACATAGTTAGTATTTTGAACTCCAGACAATGCATCGCTTTAGCAATCGAATATAAACGTGAGTATAGTTCATGTTGTGTGTGTAAAGCACATTATACACACGAAAGTTACACAATGGACATTATAAATAGCTACCTATGAACTAGCATACATTTGAATTCAACTTAAGGTGGTATAAAAAATCGAGTTCAACATGAAGTCCATTCAATTATTTGAATTTGATATCATGGCATTTGTAAACCATACCTAAATTATGGGGGCACCAATCTTTGCTCTGATTTTGTACATAATAGCATATGTAGTCGTGTAAAAAATAGATTCAAATTTAGCTCCATTCCAAAATAATCGTAGTTATGGGATTTTCAAGTGTCAAAATTTCAAAAAGAAGCGGATAATTTAATGAGGTTTTCAAACATACAAGGTCAAATATAACGTTGTCTATTTAGGTCAATCCTCATAGTTCAAGAGTACTCTAAACGTGAATGCTTGTGTTTCAAAATTTCGAACGAAGCACCAAAAGAACTTCTACTCGCCAGAAACCGAGTGAGACCAATGTTTGGTAGTACAAGGAAATTACTTTTCTAATAACTCTGACCCGTGAAACCTACCGGACCGACGTACAAAGGTCTAAACCGGGGTAGGTTTGTAGCATTATCTAGACGCCACGCAACCGCATCCGAAAAACATTCATACACAATGGCCGCGTAAGCACACATGCGCGCGGCCGAAATCGCTCCCGCCCACTATTTGGGACACCTGGGATTACCATCCTACCCCCGACCCGCAGTAGGTCCGAAATTTAAGAGGGGGACAAAGTTTGTACTTTCCCCAAATTTCAAACAAGCGTGTCCCATCTTCTATTCAAAAAAGCCAAAAACAAGCGCGTCCCAGACCGAAGCATGGTTCCCCCCACCCGTCTGATTCCCCATTCATACTTCGTGGGCACCAAAACTACCTCTCCACCAGCTGCGAAACCCCGGCGTCCTCCGTCCGCCACCCCATCCCACCCATCAACCGCCGCCCTCCTCCATCACGCCGGAGCCGATACCCCGACGTCGTCGTCCACCGCAACTCAACCACAACGCCCTCCATGGCTAGTAGTTGAAGCCGAGGCCGAGCCGTTCGTACCCGAGCCAGTTCAACCACGCTATCCTACGCCTCACCGCTGCTGCTCCAACTTCGCCACCCTCCACCGCACTGCAGCTATTCCTGCTATGCCGTCCTTCGCCGCCTCGGATCTGCTTCCCCTCCGCCGACATACGGCCACGGCAACACAGTCAACAGTTTGACCATGGGTTCGTCCATGCCTGCACCCTCCAGAACATCGGTTTCCCCGGTAAAAAGAAGAAGATCGGCGCGACATGTGGAGGTGACCACACCGGCAACCGAAAAAGGTACTCGTCTTCCCTTATTCGTGCAAATCTTATGTCTCTGCTTGCACGGTATTCATCCCACAGAAGACACTAGTTGACTGCTTCTTCTTGATACTAGATGTTCCTAGTAACTCGCGATGCACAAGGTTTCTCCTCATATACTATTTCACCTTAGCTAGAGGTCCGTCGCCCCCCTGAATTTCAATTTCTGGCCAGTTGATTCCCATTTAACGGAAGCATTCCCCGGTGTAATAGGCGCTAGTACGCCTATTACGCTGGGGAAGCAGTGCCTTGGTGTTTATCTTAGGGGCGTGTGCGGCCTAGAGCTACTAGCGCCCCATCTGGAGGTCGGCCGGGATTAAAGGGATGGCCTAGGGGCGCTGACAAGCACGGCGGTGGTGTGAGGTCGATGGGAGGGCGGGCCGGCGGAGGCAGGGGTCTGGGCCTGTGGTCGCTGGCGGTTCGAGAAAGATCGTCAACAGTGACTGGCGGGAGGTAGACGAAGGCCATCTGCCCGTTCCTTATAGATCGAACGGTTCATTTAAAAAAAATCGACTAACCTATTTATTTTCAGTCGACTGTTATCTTAGATATGACCACATGTGGTGGTGTGCTGGAGGAGTACCTGCATTTCCTGTGCTCATATATTACAAAATCATACGGAGTAGAATCTAATTTTGTTTGCCATGCAATGTTGTAGAGCTATCATATGTCTCCTGTCATTTATTTTTCAGCCACCTGCTATATGCTACTTTTACAGTGCACTAGTTCTGCACACACTTCACCCTTACTCTCATTATTGTGTTTTTATGCAAGGGTATTTCAGACTCTGGTGCCATGAGAGAAGCCAAAAAGAAAAGAGAGAAGTCGCTCCAGCTTCGTATGCGGGTAGGCAAGACACGTTGCAGCGCTATAAAGGGTGTAGTGTCAGCAGATGGAGGCGGTGAACGTAGCCCTGGAGTTGATGACCTCGCTCGCAATGAACCACCATCCCAGGTGCTTGCTTTAACTTTGCGGTGTCATATGTGGTTGCATGTTCCATATGGTGTCTAGCTTGTATTCGAAAGGCCGAAGTCGGTAAGATAAGGAAAGATATTTTTTTACATGAACCACCATCTCGTGAGCAACAGAAGACAAATAGCTAGTCAGGGCACTGGCCAAGCCACTGAGAAGCCCAACAAAGATAGGCATCACCTGGAAGCCAACTAAAAGGTTGCGATGGTGGCGAAGCAGCCCGCCTCCCACCAGGCTCTCAGGTCCTAGATGATCATGCTCACCACTCCAGCCGGATGTCTAGCTTGTATTGCTTCCAATTTGGTTAAATTGCATCTGCTTAGCTTACACATTATACCTTTGAATATGACATGTCTTTCTGTTTTTTGGTACATACTAGTACATCTGTGTATTAACCATGTTCTTACATCAAACTAATGTTCTTGTGTATCCCTCATCAATCACTTATGACGAGGCAGGCAGGCAAGGGGACTACTCCTCATTTAAAGAATGCAGCGTCAGCCTCCCGACATGATTCTCAAGAAACAGAAATGCTAGATGAAGATAGTGAACGTAGCTGTGTAGTTGATTACATCATTTCCCCTACACTAGCATCGCAGGTGCTTGCTCTAACTTGGCAACGTGATATGTGGTTGCATGTTGCATATGGTGTCTAGATTGTAATTCTTCCACTCTGGTTAAATTGCATGTGCTAGTCTGCTTAGGTTATACATTATACCTGTTAATGTGACATGCCTTCCTATATTTAGTACATAGTACATCTGTCTATTAAGCATGTCCTTACATAAACCTATTGTTTTTTTGTATCCCGCATCAATCAACATGACGAGACACCTTTAGTATATGCAGTGCGATATTAGTTGCATCTTTCATATGATTTATGGCATCCGCTGCTTCTAATTTGTTGAAATTCCATTTATGATGGGATGCTTTTAACTTGGCAGAGTCATATTGGTTGCATCTTTCATGTGGTGTCTAGCTTGCATTGCTTCTTATTTGCTGGAATGGTTTCTGCTTAGTTTACACAAATAGTTGTGAACATACCATGCCGTCCTGTTTTTCGTGCATATTCCATCCTGGTATCATGTGTTTGCCTTACATCAAAGTAGTGATTGTCAGTATCATGCATGAATGAGTTCTGAAGAGAGAATTTTATTGCTTTTTCTTGTCAGTTTTACTTGAAAATTCAAAATCAATAAAGCGGAAGGAAGTTAGCAAAGCAGCGGATAATGGTGCTCCTTCCGAACGGAGGGCCTCTACAGTTTCTACTCCTCCACACCCCCAAGATGATTTCCAAGACAACACATGCATAGACACTCAACAAAGCTGTGTTTATGATGAGCACGTCTCCCCTAGTGCAACATCACCGGTGCTCCCTCTAACTTGGCACTGTTATATGTGGTTTCATGTTATGCGTGATGTCTAGCTTGTATTGCTTCTAATTTTGTGGAATTCCATCTGCTTACTTTACACATTATACTTGAATAAGACATGTGTTCCTGTTTCTAGAACATACATTATCTGTCTATCACACCATGTTCTTACATCAAATTAGTACTGTTGTGTAACCGGCAACAATCACTTATCATAAGACACGTTTGACTTCAGAGTGTGATATAGGTTACATCTCACATTCTTTTCTAGCTTGTACTACTAATTTGTTGAAATGGCACTTATGACGAGATAGTTTTAACTTGGTAGAGTGATATTCGTTGCATCTTTCATATGGTGTCTAGCTTTCATTGCTTCTAATTTGTTGAAATGCCTTCTCCTTAGTTTACACATCATAAGCTGTGAATATGCAATGTTGTGAATATGCAATGGCACTAATGACGAGAGACCTCTAACATGGTAGTGTGATGTTGTTTGCATCTTGCATATGATTTATTTCTTGTACTGCTTCACATTTGTTTAAACACCATTTATGATGAGACACTGTTAACTTGGCAGAGCGATATTTGTAGCATCTTTCATATGGTGTCTACCTTCCATTACATTGCTTCTAATTTGGTGAAATGCCTTCTTCTTAGTTTACACATCATAGTTCTGGTTATCTCTTCCGTCCTGTTTTTCATACATATTACATCCTCCTATCATGTGGTTGTCTAACATCAAAGTTCAGTTCGTCTGCATCACACATCAATTTGTTCTGAAGAACTAAATTGTTATTCTTTTTTCTTGTCGGCTTGACTTAACATGGCACAGAGAAAGAGGAAGAAACACAGAATGGCAGGGAATGAGAAGCGGATGAATCCTGCAGATTCTGCTGGTACTAATGGTGCAATAGAAGGTCAAAGTCCAGCGGAAAATTCTACAAACACGGCATCCCATGCTACACGAGTTGCAAAAAAAGCCAAACAGAAACAAATAGCTGCCACCAAACAAGCAAAGACAACCCTAGTTCTTGCAACACCTACCACAGTACTACCAGCTGCGGCGACTTACTCGTGCGTCAACTGAGCTAGCAACACATTCCCAAGCTCCCTTGCCACCTGACACTACTTCCCAAGCACTCTTGACACAAGACGAGTTGGCAATATCAGATGAACCTTGTGAGCTTCAGCAGCAAGAAGGTAGTTGCTGGAGTCAAGTTACAGTTGCATGCTTCTTTATATGTAGTCTCACAGTTGGGTGTACACTAACACTTCCTATGTTCGTTGTTGGACTAGCACCTAGGCGCAAGAGGAAACAAACATCAGGGATAATGCTCAATAGGTTAACTAAATCTAGAGGAGGAAGAATTGAGATCTGTTTTGAGGTAGGTTTTAAAAGGCCACGTGATGCTACAGAGTTAGCCAAGTTAGTATCAGAGGCAGCGGTTGCCGTTAGGTGTCATGTACGTATCCTCCCAACATGGACTCAGTACAGGAATGACAAAGGCGAAACCCAGTTCAACACCTTCCTCGACCATTTATTTGTAAGTATGGTTATGTATGGAAACTAGTAATATTGTCTTGCTCTATCCCATACTTTCTAGGTTGCTGATAATGAGACTCCCATAATTTTCAACAGATGAGGTTCAAGTTGGATAGCCAAGATGATGCAACCAGACAAGCTTGCACCCATGTTTTCAAGTCTGCTCTGCGACAGTATCGATATAACTTGAGGAAAACTTACTTTGAAGGCAAGGCTAACAGTGAACTTTCCCAAACATCTCCAGTGGAAAATATATCGGATGAAGACTGGAGGGGCATTGTTAAACACTGGTCTGATCTGAAGTATCATGTACATTATATATATATGATTGATACGTCTCCGTCGTATCTACTTTTCCAAACACTTTTGCCCTTGTTTTGGACTCTAACATGTATGATTTGAATGGAACTAACCCGGACGGACGCTGTTTTTAGCATAATTGCCTTGGTGTTGTTTTATGTGCAGAAAACAAAAGTTCTCGGAATGACCTGAAACTCCACGGAATATCTTAGAATAAATAATAAAAAATCCTCGCCAAAGATGAAGACCAGGGGGCCCACACCCTGTCCACGAGGGTGGGGGGCGCACCCCTGCCCCCTGGGCGCGCCCCTACCTCGTGGGCCCCCTGGATGCCCTCCGACGTCAAGTCCAACTCCATATATTGGCTTTCGGGGAGAAAAAAATCAGAGAAAAAGTTTCATCGCGTTTTACGATACGGAGCCGCCGCCAAGCCCTAATCTCTCTCGGGAGGGCTGATCTCGACTCCGTTCGGGGCTCCGGAGAGGGGGATTCGTCGTCGTCGTCATCATCAACCATCCTCCATCACCAATTTCATGATGCTCACCACCGTGCGTGAGTAATTGCATCGTAGGCTTGCTGGACGGTGATGGGTTGGATGAGATTTATCATGTAATCGAGTTAGTTTTGTTAGGGTTTGATCCCTAGTATCCACTATGTTCTGAGATTGATGTTGCTATGACTTTGCTATGCTTAATGCTTGTCACTAGGGCCCGAGTGCCATGATTTCAGATCTGAACCTATTATGTTTTCATGAATATATGTGTGTTCTTGATCCTATCTTGCAAGTCTATAGTCACCTACTATGTGTTATGATCCGGCAACCCCGAAGTGACAATAATCGGGACCATTCCCGGTGATGACCATAGTTTGAGGAGTTCATGTATTCACTATGTGCTAATGCTTTGTTCCGGTTCTCTATTAAAAGGAGGCCTTAATATCCCTTAGTTTCCAATAGGACCCCGCTGCCACGGGAGGGTAGGACAAAAGATGTCATGCAAGTTCTTTTCCATAAGCACGTATGACTATTTACGAAATACATGCCTACATTATATTGATGAACTGGAGCTAGTTCTGTGTCACCCTATGTTATGACTGTTACATGATGAACCACATCCGGCATAATTATCCATCATTGATCCGGTGCCTACGAGTTTTCATATACTGGTTTACGCTTATTTACTTTTCCGTTGCTACTGTTACAATCACTACAAAAATACCAAAAACATTACTTTTGCTGTCTTTACTTTTGTTACCGTTACCACCACTATCATATTACTTTGCTACTAAACACTTTGTTGCAGATATTAAGTTTCCAGGTGTGGTTGAATTGACAACTCAGTTGCTAATACTTGATAATATTCTTTGGCTCCCCTTGTGTCGAATCAACAAATTTGGGTTGAATACTGTACCCTCAAAAACTGTTGCGATCCCCTATACTTGTGGGTTATCAAGACATTTTTCTGGCGCCGTTGCCGGGGAGCATAGCTCTATTCTTTGAGTCACTTGGGATTTATATCTGCTGGACACTATGAAGAACTTGAAAGACGCTAAGACAAAAATTTATCCCTCAACTACAAGGGGAGGTAAGGAACTGCCATCTAGCTCTGCACTTGATTCACCTTCTGTTATGAGTAAGCTAGCGACACCTAAACCTACTACTGCTATGAATTCTGATATCTCGCATGTTATTGATGATACCACTTCTGCTATGCATGATACTTATGATGAAACTACTTCTATGCTTGATACTACTATGCCACTTGGTGAATTTCTAGATGAGCAAATTTCTAAGTCTAGAGAAAGAGAAATTAGTGAACCTGAACACGATGATGTTAGTGATGATGAACCTATGCCTGTTATTCCTGAGGGTTATCTTTTTAATAATGAATCTTATGAAGCTATTCTTGCTTGTCCGGATAAACCTGAACGTAAGAGGTTACTAATTAAGTGGAGTAAGGAATCTTTTAGAGGTAGGATGAGACTCGACCCTGCTTTTGCTACTTCACCTATCTGTGTTCCTGATCAGGATTATTATGATATTACTGTTGATCCAGATATAATTACTTTGGTTGAATCTGATCCTTTTTATGGCTATGAATCTGAAACTATTGTGGCACATCTTCGTAAGTTAGATGAAATAGCTGCCCTGTTTACTAATAATCTGAGATCGCACCACTTTTATATACTCAAAATATTTCCGTTCTCGTTAAAGGGTGATGCTAAGAAATGGTTTAATTTTCTTGATCCTGCCTGTGTGCAAAGTCCCTAGGATATGATTTATTACTTCTCTGCTAAATATTTCCCTGCTCATAAGAAACAAGCTGCTTTGAGGGAAATATACAATTTTGTGCAAATTGAAGAAGAGAGTCTACCACAAGCTTGGGGGAGGCTTCTCAAGTTACTTAATGCTTTGCCTGATCATCCTCTTAAGAAACCTAAAATATTTGATATCTGTTATAATGGACTAACTGATGCTTCCAGAGATTACCTGGATAGTTGTGCTGGTTCTCTTTTCAGGGAAAGAACACCGGATGACGCTGAAATTTTATTGAATAATATGTTGGCAAATGAAAATAATTGGGCACCTCCTGAGCCACCTCCCGAGCCAACTCCTGAGCCAGCTCCTGAGCCAATTACTGAGCCTATTCCTAAACCAACTCCGAAGAAGAGAGGTGTTCTATTTCTCAGTCCCGAAGATATGCAAGAGGCAAAGAAATCTATGAAAGAAAAAGGTATTAAAGCTGAATATGTTAAGAATTTACCTCCTATTGAAGAAATACATGGTCTTAATTTACCGCCTGTTGAAGAAGTATATGATCTCAATTACTTATTTACTGAAGAACCTCCCGATATCCTGACACGGGTAGTAAAGGTAAATTCTCTCTATAGATATGATAAAGTTGAAGTCCCTCCTACTAAAATTGCTAGCCAGTGCTTGGATGAGTTTGATGACTTTATGTTTAAGCAAGATGACTTTAATGCTTATTTTGGTAGACAATTAAAGCAGAATACCTTTATGATTAAACGCTTGAGTGATTATATGGATAATATTAGAGGTGAACTTGTTAGGAAACATGCTTCTATGGTTACAACTCAAGTAGAACAAGTACTTAAAGCTCAGAAAGAAATGCTTGATGAAATGAATAGTAAGAAAAATGATTATGCTGTTAGAGTGGCTACTAGAACTGGTAGAATGACTCAGGAACCTTTGTATCCTAAAGGCCACCCTAAGAGAATCGAGCAAGATTCTCAAAGAAATAATATTGATGCACCTAGTTCTTGTAAAAGGAAGAAAAAGAAAAATGATAGAACTGTGCAAACTTCTAGTGAACCTATTGCTGAACCACCTGATAATCCAAATGATATCTCTATGTCTGATGCTGAAACACAATCTGGTAATGAGCATGAACCTGGTGAAGATGTTAATGATGATGTTCATGATGATGCTCAACCTAGTAATGATAATGATGTAGAAGTTGAACCTGCTGTTGATCTTGATAACCCACAATCAAAGAATCAACGTTATGATAAAAGAGACTTCGTTGCTAGGAAACATGGTAAAGAAAGAGAACCATGGGTTCAGAAACCCATGCCTTTTCCTCCGAAACCATCCAATAAAAAGGATGATGAGGATTTTGAGCGCTTTGCTGAAATGATTAGACCTATCTTTTTGCGTATGCGATTGACTGATGTGCTCAAAACAAATCCTTATGCTAAGTATATGAAGGATATCATTACTAATAAAAGAAAGATACCGGAGACTGAAATTTCCACCCACTACAAGAAATATGTCAACTTGTGACCACCACTATTGGTCACTGAAAGGTCACAAATTTCCATTTACGACCTTTTTGTGACCAAAAACAGAAGGTCAAAAGCTGGCCGTCGTAAACTGACTATAGCGACCTTTCTTCTGGAATGGTCAAAGACGTTTACGACCAAAATATTCCTATTGTGGCGTTTTGGTCACTAGCAACCTCCCCCAGGCCACGTAGGCATCCAGCGTGGCAAGCTGATGTGGCACAAGATTCAGCCCGGTCCAATTAGGTGTTTTACATGGGCCGAGCCCAACACTTCGGCCTTTTTAATGTATTCTTTCCTGTTAGTTTTTACTAGCTACATGGGCTTGGGCCATTGGTTCGGCCTTTTTTGCTTTTGAGGTGCAGCCTTTTCACATTCTATATATTTTTTATTTTCAGATTTTCTTTTTTTTTGTTACATTAAATTTTTAGATTATTGTAGTCAACTGGATGCACATTGTCAGATTCTTCTAGGCACTAGGTCCCAAACATCAGGTTTTAATTTTTCACAACTTGTAACTCAATGATATACCAATCAGAGAACACATTTTAAATATATTCAAATAACAACCAAATCACCAATATACCAATCAAGTTTATTACATTCCACCAATCACAATATAACCATACAATATTACACCAATCACAATATAGCACTCTAGAGATAAAACGCTCAACAAGTACAGGCACGTCTCCAACACCTTAGCGCCTTGAGCCTGCAAAACATCACATTCAGCCACATATTAATGATCAAATCAATTCACCCCTTGACGGCAATAAAGAACGGTGCTCATGTATGAACGAAAATAAAATAAACAATCTTTGAGGCCATAGCATGTGCTACAAAAATCTTAACAAATGCATAGATGTCCACACAGAGCACATCCTACATGCACCAAGCATCAGGCATATGTTCAAGAAGACAAGTAATTTGAGATGGAAACAAGTACAGCTAACAATCTGACATGTGTAGTAGCACCATCAAAAGAGCAAGACATGGAAGAATTTACAAGAACAACACCCTGGGAGTCCAATTACATGTACATGAGGTATTGCTGCTAGTGTATGCCAGCTAGATGTCGTGTAACTAAATAAATGTTGGTTCAGAGTTAGATGCAGTATAAAATCTGCCAATTTGCAGTGTATGCCACACATTCAAAGAAATTTGTGTGTTGTTCAGAATATGCAGCGTATGCCACACATTCAAAGAAATTTTCAGAACATCTGACACCCCTAAAATTCAGTCAGTCTAAAATTTGCTAGGTTATAAATGTTCAGAAACAAACTTGGCAATGTTCCTGTTTACAGGATCAATCTGTTTACTGTCAACTTACAGAGAAATGAATTTTCTCTCTGTAGGAGCATGATTTGTTCACAGGACTAAATGCACCTGTTAACTGTTAACTAGTGTGTCAAATCATTGAAACCAATCAAAGCAGTGAGCAAAATAGATCCTCTATTTAATTGTCATAAGAATAGAAGCTGAAGGACAGAGATGAAGCACCTTTAGCTCAGTTTGCTAGCACACATGCCATAAAAATCGGTAAAACATTCAAAAAGCACGACTCTAATCTTAATGTTGTGTGGAAACATGACAAGAATTGTACAAGTTTAGTACTGTACACAGCAATGAGCATAATTTCAATACTGCACAGAAAATTTAGTCGGTTATCAAATCACCTTCAATCACACACAGCTGTTCCAGATTGAATCCCCACACACCGCATATATAAACCGAACTACCGTACAGACCGATCACATTTGCTTTCCCAGATGACAAAATGCAAGACACAATCACGGATAAATCCATGGGTAGAGACCTAAGCCAGGAGAATCGCCACCCGTACCTTGCCTATCCACAGCATGTTGAACACATTCAGGAGAATCCTGTAGTTCTGGATCATGTCGTACTCCGTCTTGGCATCGAAATTCACCTGCAAAACACCCCAAAATGAGCATCGCATCGCAGCCATCTAAGCCAAGCCGCCTAAGCGCAGCGCTCCAGAACAGATCAATCAGGCCAAAACGCCTCCTAACCTTGTGCATCAGCACCAACCCAGGGTGAACTATGTCCAGCAGCTGGCACTGCACCACCCCCGACGCCGCCTGCGGACTTGATGATCCAAGCCCCCACGACGACCATGTCATGATCCATGCGGAGCTCCACCTCCTGCATGTCTGATCCATGCTCCAGTGGAGGCTCGGGCTCCACCCTCGAATCCAGCGGCGCCTACAGAAAGATAGAGAGAGATTGAGCGAGTCAAACAGAGAGAGGGGGCAGGTCCAATATACAAGTTAACATGGTCTATTAGCATTCGCAACAGACTAAATCGAGCACCCTGGTATGAGCAAAATGCATTACCATTTTTGTTAATAAATATGCATCATGTTCAGGTACTGGTCATGCTATTGAAGCTGATCATTGCGACTAACACCAGCACAGTGCACGATTCCAGCAAATGTTGATGGACCAGTCACCTAGATCGGTATTGATTAACATTAACCAAATAAAAATGTATAATGTGCATGCATGGCAGTAACAATGTTGCATATAATGTTTACTACACAAACATTTTTTAGCTTAAAAGTAGAAGCAAATTTTGGCTATTCATTCAATCGTGATAAAATGGTTGATCATGCCCCCAAAATACGTTTGAGTGGCAGGACACGGCATAGGACAGGCCACTCCATAACTGAAATACTGAACTGGGTTGTTAGAGCTAACCGTAGTGAGACTAGCAGAATGACAAACAGGACGAAAATATAAATACAAGGCCAGCTGAAACCTAGATCACACATATTATGCAAACGTGAGAATACTCAGGTATACTTAACTTGGGTTTAGGACACAGGTACAGTTTAAATGCATATCAGATCAGGTATAAAACCATGCACCTGGGTTTAACTTATCAAGGTTTGTGGTCAACAGACAGGGAAAACATCTTGATTTCTAGGTATCAAATTATCAGAACATCATCCGTATTTCTTCGCAAAACCAAAATTAACAGGATAAACCAATCCACCATAAGATTAGACAAGCCATTTCATCAGCATAACGACTGATAACACTATGCAAATGCGATGAGAAATCAAGAATTAGACAACATAAGACATATTCCTGCGGATTCAGACCACAGCAGCGACAGAAGATTACATAGAGCAGAGACGAGGTCGTGAGCGACGCACCGAGGTAGTCGATGGGGATGCGGCCATTGGAGAAGCGTCCGGTGGGGCGGTGGGTGTCGAAGTCCCGCCCGTAGGGCTCGCGGTCAGCGCGGGCGAGCGTGCCGAGGTAGTTGTTGGTGCCGACGTCGAACATGGAGTCGCCGATGACGAAGAGCGCGAGGACGAGCGGGGTGGGTCGGGCGAGGACCACCAGATCTCGGTGGAGACGATGCAGCGGCGAGAGGAGAGCCCGGTGGAACTGCTCGATCCAGATGGGCGCCGCCCTGATCCCGGATCCGGCGGCCTCTAGCCTCGCCGTCACCATTGCTGGTGGCTGCTATAGCTGGAGTACCCGCGGCCAGAGACGACAGAGCCGGCGTCGTGGTTGGTGACGACGAAGGAGAAGACGATGAAGATGAGCCGGCGTCGCGTCCGGTGGCTCGGCCAGATGCCGCCGCGTTCGGGGTCTAGGACGACGAGGGAGAGGACCAGGACCCACACTCGAGGTCGATGGTGGCAACCATGTCCACGACGGCCTCCGTCTCGGGCCAGTTGGATCTGAGAGTGGGGAGGGGAGGGATCTGGATCGGGAGCGCGATGGGGAGGGCCGAGCGGTGATCGTGTGGGGGAACGCCGGAGGAGTGGGGTGTGGGCGGCGGCGCGTTGAGATCCAGAGGAAGGGAGTGAGGTTTGGGGCGGCGGCGGGGGATCCAGAAGGAGGAGTGGTGTGCGGCGGCGGTGGATCCAGAGGGAGGGAGAGAGGGAGAGGGTGAGAGCGCTAGGGTTCGCTGCGCGGGGAGAGAGTGGAGTGGTGTGCGGTGGTTTTTTTTTCGAGGGGTAGCTCGCGGTGGGTGAGGTGAGGGCCGTTGGATCTAGGAGGATCCAACGGTGGTTTATCCATGATCCGCGTGAGAGGCCTTTGGACCAATCAGAATGTAGTATACAGGTATGATATTTGGACCATTTAAATTGGTCATAATTGACTAAAAGTAAGGTGCTAAATCATGTTAGCTATTTTATTATGATCTGAAAATATGAAGAAAAAACCTTCTCATTGTGTCAGCAAATTTGACTATAGTTTTCAGGAATAATCACAAATTGAAATAAGACAAATATTTTTTAAAAGAGTTATGAGAAATGAGTTCTCTTAAATCATTTTTCATTTTTCGAGTGCCCGAAACGAGTTTTTTTGTGAAGGACCTACCATATATTTGTTGCAAAATTGTACCAAATAAATTTTCTAAAATACTAGGACATATTTAATGCACAATTGACCAAATGGTTGGGTGTCAAAAGTTTTTATCCACCTCTGATGAAAAAGACAAATTTCCGCGGATTCAGATGGAAACGGGTCAAATTTGAACTGCGGCTGCTTTATAGTTTGCTCTTTATTTTTTCCAAAAATCATTTCTAGGTACATAAGTATCTATTTAACCAGAGAAACACCAAAAATATTTCAAGATTCAACCACTAGCTAGTAACAGTCATTCCCGCCGTTTTGACCGCATTTTGAAACGGGCATAAAAAATTCAAAAAAAAAACGAAAAATTGGGAAACCTTCGCATTGTGTCCTTATATGTGGCCAAGTTCCCAGGAAAAATAACAAACTTGTAATACGGCAATTATTTTAAAAAAGTGTTCTCAGAAACGAGATATCACGTGTGGAGATCACTGGCTTTCAAGCCAAATGATCAATCTTATGGCCACATTCATGGCATAGTTTGTTCAAATGATCTCATATTGTGCACAAGGGAGCATATTGGAATGGCAAACAATGTTGCCTAAGGAATTTTTCATTTTCTTTGGACGAAAAAACCATTTTCCATTTTTTGAGTGCCCGAAAGGAGGTTTTTTTGTGAAGGAACTACCAAATAATTGTTGCAAAATTGGACCAAATCATTTTTATAAAATACTAGGCCATATTTAATGCACAATTGACAAAATGGTAGGGTGTAAAAAGTTTTGATCCACCTCTGGTGAAAAAGACAAATTTCCGCCGATTCAGCTGGAAGCGGGTCAAATTTGAACTGTAGCTGCCTTGTAGTTTGCTATTTATTTTTACCAAAAATCATTTCTAGGTACATAAGTATCTATTTTATCATAAAACACCAAAAAAATTCCAAGATTCAACCACTAGCTAGGAATGGTCATTCCCGCCATTTTGACCGCATTTTGAAACGGGCATAAAAAATTCAAAACAAATCAAAGAAATGGGAAACCTTCGCATTGTGTCATTATATGTGGCCAAGTTCCCAGGAAAAATAACAAACTTGTAATACAACAATTATTTTAAAAAAGTGTTCTCAGAAATGATCTATCATCTCTGAAGATTCATGGCTTTTAAGCCAAATGATCAATCTTATGGCCACATTCATGGCATAGTTTGCTTAAATGATCTCATATTGTGCACAAGGGTGCATATTGGAATGGCAAACAATGTTGCCTAAGGAAGTTTTCATTTTCTTTGGACGAAAAAACCATTTTCCATTTTTTGAGTGCCCAAAAGGAGGTTTTTTTTTTGTGAAGGAACTACCAAATAATTGTTGCAAAATTGGACCAAATCATTTTTATAAAATACTAGGCCATATTTAATGCACAATTGACAAAATGGTTGGGTGTAAAAAGTTTTGATCCACCTCTCGTGAAAAAGACAAATTTCCGCCGATTCAGATGGAAGCGGGTCAAATTTGAACTGCAGCTGCCTCATAGTTTGCTTTTTATTTTTTACAAAAATCATTTCTAGGTACATAAGTATCTATTTAATAAGAGAAACACCAAAAGTTTTCCAAGATTCAACCACTAGCTAGGAACGGTCAAGCCCGCCGTTTTGACCGCATTTTGAAACGGGCATAAAAAATTCAAAAAAAATCAAAAAATTGGGAAACCTTCACATTGTGTCATTATATGTGGCCAAGTTCCCAAGAAAAATAACAAACTTGTAATATGGCAATTATTTTAAAAAAGTGTTCTCAGAAATGATCTATCATCTCTGAAGATTCATGGCTTTCAAGCCAAATGATCAATCTTATGGCCACATTCGTGGCATAGTTTGTTCAAATGATCTCATATTGTGCACAAGGGTGCATATTGGAATGACAAACAATGTCGCCTAAGGAAGTTTTCATTTTCTTTGGACGAAAAAACCATTTTTCATTTTCTGAGTGCCCGAAAGGAGGTTTTTTTGTGAAGGAACTACCAAATAATTGTTGCAAAATTGGACCAAATCAATTTTCTAAAATACTAGGACATATTTAATGCACAATTGACAAAATGGTTGGGTGTAAAAAGTTTTTATCCACCTCTCGTGAAAAAGACAAATTTCCACCGATTCAGCTAGAAGCAGGTCAAATTTGAACTGCAGCTGCCTCATAGTTTGCTATTTATTTTTTCCAAAAATCATTTCTAGTTACATAAGTACCTATTTAATCATAAATACATGGTTTGGTGGCGATACGTCGAGGTTTGGGCGGTGGCCGAGGGCCCCATCTCTAGAGCGCGTAAACTCGCATGCCCGCCGCGTGGTCACCGCGTGACCGTGGCATTGCCATGTGTTCTAGGTGGCCTAGACATGTCTAGTGGGTTGGGCACTCCCAGGTAGGTGCTAGGAAGAAAATTACAACATAAGATTCTCACGAGGAGACCGATCGGTGCTCAAACAAGAATTAGCAGCCAAGTGTTTGATTAGCGGTACGGTAAATGTACATGGCTAATGGGCGTGAGTTCTGGCTGAGGATGATCAGTTACTAAGAATACCGTATTCACAAATTTTCAGCTCAAAAGGAGGAGCCTAGCTGGTACTTGCTTTGCAAACCACCACACTGGACATAAATACGAATGTTGAAGCTCGGCTCAAAATAATGAATAGATTGAGCTGGCATTTGGGGGAGGATGGTTATTTGGGCATCGGAAAGCACTGTAGAAAATGGATACTATTTGGACATGCGAAAGTGGTACTTCCTTCACAAACTGTTACTCTGAACAGAATAGGAAAATGAATATTTTTGAATTATTTTTGAACTAGGCAAGGAAGGTTTTTACATATTTGACGAAGATATGACCCAAAGAATTTATGAGATTTTTTTGGGAATTTTGGGAATGACAGAAATATAGGTTGCTTCACAACCTAGGGCAAAAACTGCCACATGGACATGCCACATAGGCAAAACTGATGAGGTGGCGCCTAGTCATAGCAACCCACCATAATTTACAAGGCTATGACCATCTATATTGGTCGTTAACAACTAGAAATAAGGCATCGGACTAGCGCTGTTTGCTTTATGACCTTTTCGTGTGAGTAAATCACGACCTTTCTGACCAAAATGGTCGCAATGGTTTAGGGTTTTGAGCCCCCCGAACAGCTTTTGACCAATTGGTCTGAAATGGTCATAAATTTATGACCAATTCTTCGAGGGTCACTGACAGAAGGTCATAAGTTGACATATTTCTTGTAGTGACCATGCTTGCTAATTACACTTTTAAGGGTGGAATACCAAAGAAACTTGGAGATCCAGGAGTACCTACTATACCATGCTCCATTAAAACAAATTATGTTAAAACTGCTTTATGTGATCTTGGAGCTGGTGTTAGTGTTATGCCTCTCTCTTTATATCGTAGACTTGACTTGTATAAGTTGACACCTACTGAAATATCTTTGCAAATGGCTGATAAATCAACTGCTATACCTGTCGGTATTTGTGAGGATGTGCCTGTTGTGGTTGCAAACGTTACTATTTCAACGGACTTTGTTATTGTTGATATTCCCGAGGATGATAGTATGTCTATTATTCTTGGAAGACCTTTCCTTAATACTGCAGGGGCTGTTATTGATTGCAACAAAGGCAATGTCACTTTTCATGTTAATGGTAATGAGCATATAGTGCACTTTCCGAGGAAACAACCTCAAGTTTATAGTATCAACTTTATTGGAAAAATTCCATCGATTATATTTGGAGGTTTTGAATTTCCTCTTCCTACTGTCAAAAAGAAATATGATATACTTATTGTTGGGGATGTCCATATCCCCATTGAGGTAACATAGTGTTATTCGAAATTTCTCCGGTTCCATGATTATCGGAATGAGTTTGTTAACAAGACTTGATCAACCTTGTTAGTGGATTCTTTTTTATGAGCATGAGATGGATGAAACTAGAAGCACAACCTTCTATACCCTCTTTATATTTTCTGTTCTTTAGTAGAAATAAAGTAAAATAGTATTTTTCTGTCTGTTTCCTGACTTATCCATGCAATATAAAATATCCTGAAAATAAAAGTCCTCAGAATGCCATGCCAATTTAATATGATTTTTTCGGGAATATTTAAGGATTTTTAGTGCAAAAATTATCGCGGGGGAAGTTGCCACCTGGTCACGAGGGTGGAGGGCGCGCCCTACCCCCCCGGGCGTGCCCCCCTTCCTCGTGGGCCCACGGTGGCCCTCCTCCACTTATCCCTGCACCCATCTTCTTCCTCTGCCTCGCACAAACCCGAAAAACCAACTCAAGCTCGTGTTCCAGCAACTTTTGCTGCAATTTTCGATCTCCTTGCTCAAAGCACCTCTCGCAAAACTGCTTGGGGAGATTGTTCCTTGGTATGTGACTCCTCCATTGGTCCAATTAGTTTTTGTTCTAGTGCTTTATTCATTGCAAATTTGTGCTGCATAGGTGACCATGTTCTTGAGTTTGCATGTCAAATTTATATGGTTCCAAGGAGTTCTAATGCTTGATATATGCTCTAGGCACTTATATGAGTAGTTGCTATCAATCTTATTGAAGTTGGTTCACTTTTGTTTGAAGTTACTAAAAATTTCAGATTGTTTTAGAAATAATGAAGAGACTTTTGAGGGGATCGTCGAGCCGAAGTTCTAAGGAGAAACAAAAGGAAGAAGAACAAAAGCCCAAATTTAATCTGCCTCGTATCGCGGAGGTCCGGCCGTGTGAATGGCCTTCCGATGACTTCTTGAGGAGTGCCGGGATTTATGAAGATTTCTATCTATTGATTGAGAACGCCGGCCTCACCAACTTCCTCCGCGACCAACGTCATCAGTATCTCTTACTCACAAATACTTTTGTGCAGAACTTCTACTTTTTCCCTAAGAAATCACCTCCAACAGTAGAGTTCCATTTATATGATGTTGCTAGGGAGATGACATTAGCTGCATTTTGCGAGGTTTGCAAAATACCTTTCGAGGGTTCTTTAGATGAACCACACCGTAATGAAGTGGAAGCTTATATTGACACTATCACTGTGAGAGAAACCAGGAAGGTTTCTGATGCAAGAATTACTAGCATACATTTCCCTGTTTTATGCTACTTTGCCTTATTTGCTAGTCGTTGCTTGATTGGTCGCGGGATCTGTGGGAACCTTAGTATTCCTGATATTATTATTTTGCTCCATGGTTTATACTGCAATAACTCTGTTAGTATGGGTGGAATTGTTGCTAGACGGTTGAATATGAACCGTACTAAGGGCCCCATCTTTGGAGGCATTTATGCTCCACGCCTAGCTGAACATTTTGAAATACCTATTAGGCATGAGGAGAAAGAAGAAACAGCGCTGCCCCGTGCTTATTTAGATTATAAGAGTATGGTAGCGCATGATTTTCTTGTAAAGAATCGCGAAGGGGCGCTTAAATATAAATTGTACTTTGATAAACATCACCCTTAGACTATTACTTTGCCTGCCCCCTCTTTGTTTAACTTGTTTGCAGGTACTTACATTGTTCCGTGGGCGGTTGTTCAAGCCTATCGGAAACCTGCACCAGCCTCGGAACCGAAGCCTCCATGAATGTCTGTTTATTCTTGGGATCCTGAGGCGGTTGCCAGCCAGTGGCAGTCAGAGTTATCTTCATCACATTATGATCCCAACTATTCTTCATCGCAGTACGACCCCAGCTTCACCTACGGATATCAGCCAGGTTATCCCTGGCAATAGACCAACTTAGGCCAAGAGCCTAAGCTTGGGGGAGTACGTATTTCCCACCGACATTACATTCATGTTCACACACTCATTGCTAGATGTCGGTGCTCATACTCTTTCATTGTAATATCCATGTTAGTTTAAATTTATTTTTCTAGCTTTCTTCTTGTGTGTTTGATAAACCTTAAGAAAAAAACAAAAAAAATAGTTAGTCTACTTTCCATGCTTGTAGTAGAATTAAAAAGAAAACCCAAAAATATTTCCCGTCCTTCTTTTGCTTGTTGGGAGCTTTCCCGTGTAAATAGTTTTTTCTTTTCCTTACTTTGGGGGTCGAGAAGACTATATTGAAAATGCTTAGTGGCTCTTATATGCATGATTGTTTATTTAACTTAGAGCCCATATTACTTGTCTTCTCTCTTGAGTTGAATGCTTGCAGATTCTAGCTTAGTCCAATGCACGTGCACTCTTATTATTATATACACCGTTCAGTCGTGCAAGTGAAAGGCAATAATGATGATATATGATGGACTCATTGGGATGAGAAAAGCTGGTATGAACTCGACCTCTCTTGTTTTTGTAAATATGATGATTCATCGTTCCTGATTCAGCTATTATGAAGTAAACATATTTGCAATGACATTTAGAGATTACAGTTGCTTGTGCCATGCTTGATTAGCTATGAGTTATAATGGTTAATCTTGCGTGCCAACATGCTATTGAGATGATTATGATGTGGTATGATAGGATGGTATCCTCCTTTAAATGAATTGAGTGACTCGACTTGGCACATGTTCACGCATGTAGTTGAATCAAATCAACATAGCCTTCATGATATCTATGTTCATGGTGGATTATATCCTACTCATGCTTATATTCGGTGTGAATTAATTATAATGCATGTTTACGACTGTTGTCGCTCTCTCAGTTGGTCGCTTCCCAGTCTTTTGCTAGCCTTCACCAGTACTAAGCGGGAATACTGTTTGTGCATCCAAACTCCTAAAACCCCAAATTTGTTCCATATGAGTCCACTATACCTTCCTATATGCGGTATCTACCTGCCGTTCCAAGTAAATTTGTATGTGCCAAACTCCAAACCTTCAAATGAAATTCTGTTTTGTATGCTCGAGCAGCTCATGTGCAACTATGGCTGCCTATATCTTCCATGCTAGGTGGGTTATTCTCAAGAGGAGTGGACTCCGCTCCTCATTCACGAGAAAGGGTCGGTAACCAGGATGCCTAGTCCCATGATCCAAAAAGATCAAAGCAAATCAAAATATTTAAACAAAACTCCCCCTGGGACCCGTTGAATGTTGGAGGCAATTGTTGTTTCGAGCAAGCCATGGATTGATGCTTGTGGAGGAGGGGGAGTATAAACCTTTACCATTCTGTTTGGGAACTGCCTATAATGCATGTAGTATGGAAGATACAGCCATCTCATAGTTGTTGCATTGACAGTGAAAGTATGCCGCTCAAAATATTATTTATCTCTATTTCAAAAATCGAGCTCTGGCACCTCTACAAATCCCTGCTTCCCTCTGCGAAGGGCCTATCTATTTACTTTTATGTTGAGTCATCACCCTTCTTATTAAAAAGCACCCGTTGGAGAGCACACTGTCGTTTGCATTCATTATGATTGGTTTGTATTGGGTATGACTTGACTGGATCTCTTTTACCATGAATTACAAATTTTAGTCACTCCTTGATCTTTAAAGGTGCTCTGCATTTATGTTTTGCGGTCTCAGAAAGGGCTAGTGTCGGTGTACTAGAGTAGGGGTACCATAGTATCCCGAGCTTGTGCACGGGCAGTCGCAGCGTCCCGCGGCAAGGCTTGTCGGGTGACCACCAAGGTCCTCCGTGGTTCCTTTGGAGCCATTCAAGAACAAAGTATTTAAGCCAAGGAGACAAGGGCCCGGCAAGAGGAGCTTGCCGGGAAGGCCACTCAAGGCACAAGACCCCGGCAAGAGGAGCTTGCCGGGAAGGCCAACCAGGGCATCTCAAGGAACTTGCCGCGACGTGCCACGCGTCCCGGCAGGGTCCGGTGAGCGACAAGCTTCCGGACGCGACAAGACAACAGCCGCGGCAAGGCGCTTGCCGCGGCGAGCAACCACTCTGTACCCACGCTCCAGCGCATCCACCAATGTGTCGCTCCGGGACCCTTCCAGGCGTACGTGGCGGGAGGCTGTGCAGCCAGGGGTACACTGTGGCAAGCGGCGTTGACAAGATCGCCATCGTGGCGAGCGGTGGCGTCCCTGACGGTCCCTTTTCTGCACTATTTGGGCGACGTAGATAGGCATTTAATGCCTTTGTCCCCTGTCGTCAGGGTTAGGTATGATACACTGTGCAGGTAGCTGTACCAACCGCAACACCTTTTCCATTTTTGCCCTTGCCTACGTTGCCACCTGTCGGTGACCCCTTGAGCATATAAAAGGAGGCCCATGCGCAACGTAGGGGGAGAGGACGAATAGTAGAACACTCACGCTCGGTCTCGTTAGCTGCTGGTGCGTACTGTAGCACTCAGCGCTCCCGAGCAAGAAATCAATACAATCCACAAAGCAGCAGTAGGAGTATTATCTCTCCGGAGAGCTCCGAAGCTGGGTAAACTGCTCGTGTGCCTCGCCTCGATCTGCTCTTCGTGCGACCTCCGCCCCCCGCCGAACCGAAAGGGGCTCCGTCCCCATAGGTGCTCGCGGATCAGCTTTCCCCGACATCTTTGGCGCGCCAGGTAGGGGGCGTCGAGGTTGTGTGAACCTGATCCGGCGTTCACACGAGCTAGATCTTCAACATCTTCATCGACATGCCACCGAAGAAGAAGGCTTCGGAGGCGGCTGCTCCGTCTGCGACAAACCCACCATCGCCAGAGCAAATGGCTGGTGGGGAAGACGCCGGCAGAAGAACGGGCGTCGACGAGGGAGCCCACGGTGCCGCCAGGTCCAAGGACAAGGCTGCGCTACCCGTCGGCGGCGTGGAAGGCTCCCACGACGACCGGGCGTCCGTGGATGCTCCGCGCCCATCTCAGGAGGCGCGGGACCGGCAGCGTCATGGTACTCACGGTACCATACGCTTGCTGGACCCAAATCGAGCTGGCGGATCTCGGGATGCTCAAGGCCAGCATGCACGCCAACGTGCTGGCGCGAGCGAGGCACGGTCGCCTGGACAGAATACTGCTCCTTCTAACATCGTTGGAAGTCCGAGCATATCCCGCTCCTCGCACCGTTCGCCACCGCTACCCACCACTCTAGCAGAAGCTTTGGCACGAGCTCAACTGCTCCTAGACTTCCCTCCAACGCCAGACAAGATCGACGACTGGAGGGCCACCATTCAGAGTCTCATCGGCTTCGCCAACGGCGACACTCCACGGCAGCCGACTACGTCGCAGCCGCGGCAGGCCAGCCAAGTGCAAGATCAGAGACGTCAGTGAGCTGTATGCCCTGGCCGACAGATGTGCCAGTGCTGAGGAAGGGAGGAAACTCCCCGGAGAGAACGTAGGAACAGGGGGATCTGACAGCGATGATGCTGCCCCGGCAAGCAAAAACCGGCGGCGGAACAACAGGAAGAGGAAAGGCAAAGATGTGCTAGTTGTCGAGCAGTCCGGCAACGAGGGTGGCGCCAAGACAGCAAAGACTGGTAGCTCCGGCAAGGAGGTTGCCGCATGCGCCAACTGCCAGGCTGTGGCAACCGCCGACAAGCAGGACGGCACCGACAAGCAGTACTGCAAGATTCACCGCACCAAAGGCCATGACCTCCAGAGCTACAAGAAGGTCGAGCAGCTCGTTGAGCTGCAAAAGGCCGAATACGAGCGACGTGACAAGGAGAAGGCCCAAGGAGGTGCTGGAGGCCGGGGGGGGGACGCCGCGGCAACGCCAAGCAGCGGCAAGGCGACAGACCTCCCCGCGGCCGTGACAAGAATGAAGATGACGACGACGAAGAAGACATGGATGACGCCGAGACCAGCGAGCAGGAGTTCCAGAAAGCCACAGAAGTTTTGTGCGTTGACGGCGGTGCTTCTCTGCATACTTCACACCGCCAACTCAAGCAGTGGGTGCGGGAAGTCAATGCAGCAGAACCACCCGTTGAGTCACGCAAGCTTCTGAAATGGTCCAGCACGCCTATCATCTTTGATATTGAGGACCACCCCGATCGCACAACTGTTGTCGGGTGTTTGCCGATGTTGGTCTCACCAACTATCCGCAACCTCAAGGTCACTAAGATGCTAGTTGACGGCGGGGCCGGCTTGAACCTGATCTCCTCCGCTGTGCTCCGGAGACTCCAAGTCCCTGACAACGAGCTCGAAGAGACTGGCACGTTCCAAGGAATCAACCCGGGAAGGAGCAAGCCGAAGGGGAAGATCACGCTGCCGGTGACGTTTGGCAGCGAGCTGAACTTCAGGACTGAGAGGATCACTTTCGACGTTGCCGATTTTCCATTGCCTTACAATGGAATTCTCGGCCGTCCAGCGCTCGCCAAGTTCATGGCCGCCTCTCACTACGCGTACAACATGCTGAAGATGCCAGGCCCGATAAGTGTCATCTCTGTACATGGCGACAAGAAAGACGCTCTTATCTATGCCAACAAGATCTACCGGGAAGCAGCAGCCGCCGCAGATCGCGAGACACTTGCCGCTGAAGCTCCCGGGGGGAAGAAGAAGACCAAGTCCGGCAAGAGCTCTGATGCCCACTCCGGCAAGCGCACCTCTTCGGAGTGCTGCGCTACCGTCGAGGACGCACCATCGAGCTCCACCGGCAAATGTAAGAAGACGATGGCAGCCCTGCCAGCGACCAAGAAGGTGTCCGCCAAGGAGGACGGCACTGGTGGTACCTTCACCATCAGTGCCACTCTCGACCCTAAATAGGAAAGCGCGCTCGTTGCTTTCCTGTGGGCGAATGTCGATGTGTTTGCGTGGCAACCGTCTGACATCCCCGGCGTTCCCAGGAAAGTAATCGAGCACCACCTTGCCGTCTGTCCTCATGCGCGGCCCGTCAAGCAGAGAGTCAGGAAACAAGCAGTGGAGCACCAAGAGTTCATCGCCGAAGAGATCAAGAAGTTGGAAGCAGCAGGCCTCGTCAGAGGAATGCTCCATCCTACGTGGTCGGCCAATCCTGTAGTCGTGTGCAAGGCAAATGGGAAATGGAGGCTTTGCATCGACTTCACCGATGTCACCAAAGCTTGTCCCAAAGACCCATTTCCCTTGCCGCGCATTGACCAGATTGTCGACTCCACAGCCGGATGCGACTTGCTTTCATTTCTTGACGCATACTCAGGATACCATCAGATCTTCATGGCAGAAGAGGACGAGGGGAAAACCGCGTTCATCACTCCATGTGGCACGTACTGTTTCGTACGAATGCCTTTTGGTTTGAAGAATGCTGGTTCAACATTCGCAAGGGTAGTCCATACTGCTTTTGAGCCGCAAATACACAGAAATGTGGAAGCCTACATGGATGACATAGTGGTCAAGAGCAGGGACAAAGCAACTCTGATTCAAGACCTAGAAGAGACTTTTGCAAATCTACGCAAGATCAGCCTCAAGCTCAACCCCGAGAAGTGTGTGTTTGGAGTCCCGTCCGGCAAGCTTCTCGGATTCTTCGTGTCTCAGAGAGGAATTGAAGCAAATCCCGACAAGATCAAGGCCATTGAGCAGATTGAAGCACCGAAGCGCGTCAAGGATATACGAAAACTTGCCGGCTGCGTGGCGGCTCTCAGCAGGTTTATCTCTAAGTCTGCTGATCGCGCCCTGCCGTTTTTCAAAATCTTGAAAAAGGCAGGTCCAATGAAATGGACTCCGGAAGTGGAGGCTGCGCTGCAGGACTTGAAGAGATACCTGTCCTCCACTCCAATACTTGTCGCACCTAAACCACAAGAGAAGTTGCTGCTATATCTGGCGGCAACCAATCAAGTGGTTAGTGCTGCGTTAGTAGCGGAGAGAGAGGCAGATGATGAGCCAGCCACTGCGGCAAGCACATCCAACGACAAGCAGGGGGCTTCCCCGACGAGCTCTGGTCCCGACGAAGATGGATCTGCGCAGATGTGTGAAGAGATACAGAAGAAGAAAATGGTGCAGCGCCCAGTCTACTTTGTCAGTTCCCTTCTGCAGGGGGCTAGGTCAAGGTACTCTGGTGTGCAGAAGTTGCTTTTCGGCCTTCTTATGGCCTCGAGAAAGCTGCGCCATTATTTCCAAGCACATGAGATCACAGTTGTCACTCGCTTTCCGCTGAAGAGGATACTGCAGAATCCAGAAGCAACAGGCAGGATTGTTGAGTGGGCACTGGAACTGTCAAGCTTTGGCCTCAAGTTTGAGAGCACTTCAACTATTCAAAGCAGAGCATTGGCAGAATTCATAGCGGAGTGGACGCCAACACCAGACGAAGAAATTCCAGAGACGAGCATCCCTATCAAGGAAGCGAACAAAGAGTGGCTGATGTACTTTGATGGTGCGTTCTCGCTGCAAGGCGCCGGTGCTGGCGTGCTGCTTGTCGCACCCACCGGAGAGCACCTCAAGTATGTGGTCCAGGTGCACTTTCCCAAGGAGCAAGCAACAAACAATACTGTAGAGTATGAAGGATTGCTCGCCGGTCTCAGGATCGCGGCAGACCTCGGGATCAAGCAACTCATTGTCAGGGGTGACTCACAGCTTGTCGTCCGCCAAGTGAACAAGGATTATCAGAGTCCGTTGATGGAAGCTTACGTTGATGAAGTGAGGAAGCTGGAAGAGCGCTTTGTCGGCCTACAGATGGAACATGTTCCAAGAACTTAGAACGACATCGCCGACGGCCTGTCAAAGTGCGAGGCATTTAAGTTACCTGTGGAACCAGGGATCTTTGTGCTCAAGCTGACTCAACCATCCGTGACGCCATCAACTGCACAGAGCAAGAAGAGGAAGTTGATTTCTGGTGAATATCTTCCGGCAGAGCTTCCCGAAGCCGCCGCCAAGAAGGTACCCAAGATCAACGCCAAGAGTGCTGAGGAGCAGTCCGCTCCGACAAGCCCCAGGGTTTGTTTCATTGAAACAGACGCTCCCGACAAGTTTTGCTCCAGCAAGCTTGCCGGGGAACGTCAAGCTCCGGCTGAACCACAGGTTCTCGCCGTAGGAGCGGATGTTCCCACAGCAGCAGATATGCCTTTAGTCCTTGTTGTCGAGCCACAGGCTCCAGCATGGGCACAGCAGATCGTCCGTTTCCTCCAGTCAGGAGAACTTCCCGAAGAGCCAGAAGAAGCGGAAAGAGTAGCCCGGCAGTCTAGTATGTACCAGTTCGTTGACAACGCACTGTACAGAAGAAGACTCAACGGAGTGAAATTGAAGTGTATCCCCCGGGAAGATGGACAGAAGCTGTTGGCAGAGATACATGGAGGCATTTGTGGTCACCACATTGGCGCAAGAGCGCTTACTGGCAACGCATTCCGGCAGGGCTTCTTTTGGCCGACAGCCCTCCAGGATGCAGCTGCACAAGTAACCAAGTGTGAAGCGTGCCAGTTCCATTCCAAGCAGATACACCAGCCAGCTCAAGCTCTCCAGACGATCCCTTTATGCTGGCCCTTTTCAGTCTGGGGGCTCAACATCCTCAGCCCCTTCCCCCGAGCAGTCGGGGGCTTTAAGTACTTGTACGTCGCAATCGACAAGTTCACAAAGTGGCCGGAAGTGGAACCAGTGAGGAAGGTGACAACACAGTCAGCAGTCAAGTTCTTCAGGTTGATTGTTTGCCGCTTCGGAATCCCTAACAGGATCATCACCGACAACGGTACACAACTCACGAGTCGCACCTTCATGCAGTACGTCCAAGACCTTGGTGCCAAGGTCTGCTTCGCTTCTGTTGCTCACCCTAGGAGCAACGGTCAAGCAGAGAGGGCGAATGCTGAAGTGCTGCGTGGACTCAAGACCCGGACTTTCGACAGGCTGCACAGGTGCGGAAGAAACTGGATCGAGGAGCTGCCGGTGGTTCTTTGGTCAATCAGGACGACGCCAAATCGAGCCACTGGCCAGACACCTTTCGCTCTAGTCTATGGAGCAGAGGCAGTTATCCCCACGGAACTCGTATACGGGTCACCTCGAGTGCTCGCTTATGATGAGCTTGAGCAAGAGCAGCTGCGACAAGATGACGCGCTGCTCCTTGAGGAAGACCGTCTTCAGGCTGCTGTACGAGCTGCTCGATACCAGCAAGCTTTGCGCCGCTACCATAGCCGCAAAGTTAAAGCCAGAAGTCTCGAGGAAGGCGACCTTGTTCTTCGGCGCGTTCATTCCGCCAAGAATTCCAACAAGTTGACGCCGAAGTGGGAAGGCCCTTACCGGGTGAAACGAGTCACTAGGCCTGGCGCTGTCCGCCTTGAGACCGAGGATGGCTTTCCGGTGAGCAACTCCTGGAACATCGAGCATCTCCGTAAGTTTTACCCGTAAGGCGCGTTTGTCGGACCCTGTCCGGCAACCACCATTTTGTACAAGTCTTGCCGCTGTTGCATGTAATCCTTTGTACAAAGCCAGGCGCAGACCCTGTGCATACATAAAACTCACGTGCTCTGCACACCCTGTCAATTTCATGCCTTTCTGCATGAATTATCTGACACTTTGTGCAGCGAGCCCCCTCGGTAAGCAATAACGGGCCATAAGGCTCCATACTATTGTTTTCTCTTTTCTCTTTTTCTCAAAGAAAGGAAGGATCCTTCGCCCACAAGTTGACCGGGGGGGGAGGAGAAGATAATGGTGTGGACCCGGCGTCGTTCAGGAAAAATTTCGCCTTGCCGGGGAGCAAACGATAGGAAAGCTAAGTGCCAAAGTTCGAGCAATCAGATCTTTTAACTTTAAGTTACTTTCCTTGAACGACCATGCTTTGTATGGAAAACCTGTGCGCGGAGGAACCAGCTCGTGGCTAGTTGCGCCCTTACTTTGTTTCGAGTTCGCTCAACAGTTTAAGTGTGCTGCGACTAGAGTCGCGCCCTTACTTTGTTTCGAGTTCACTCAGCAACTTAAGCGAGCTGCGACTAGTCGCAACAAGGTTTCTTGTCGGTAACGGCACCGCCAGCAGGCCGCTGACGTCCCGCACTCAGCGCTCACGGCAAAGGTGCCTACGCCGGCAGGTTCCCTAAAAGCGTAGGGCAAAAACATACAAAGGAAGGAATCGAGTAAAGGAAGTAGCATTGCAATCATGACCTGAAATAGAGTTATATTACAAGATAGTTTGTCGCGGCTCTAATAGACTGTTTTCATAACATGACCAGCGACGAAAAAAAGAAGAAGAAAATAGGCGGCCTAGTCCGCGCGGTCGCCCTCAACCCTCTTGTTCCCGCTCACCTTGTCCACAATGGGTGCGACGAGGGTCTCGAGCTCCTCCAGATCAGCTTCCGGCGGCAGGGACCTGAGGATGTTAGTGAGGCGGAGGCCCGGGTTGCGGAAGGCCACCTTCATCAGCACCTTTTTGAGAGCTCCCGCGCAGATCTCGCGTGACTCGTCGGCCAGCTGCTTTGGGATCCTCTCCCGGAGTTGCTGGAGGGCCGTCGCCACGCCTCTGAAGAACAAGGTGAGCTTGGCGCTGGATGGGAGGCTCCCGTCAGAGGAATACCTGAGATCCTCCACCCCCAGCAGCGCCAACTCCTTGTCGATGTCTGCGGCAGCATTCACAAGGCCCTCCGTCCACCGCTCCACAGTTCCCCTAAAATCATTCTGGGTGGTGGCGATGCTCTCCAGCAGCTCCTTGTCGGCCTTGATCTCCTTCTTCAAGGCCGCCTCCTACTCCCTGGCGCCGTCCAGCGTCTTGGTGAAAGCAGCCAGCTTCAGCTTGAGATCCACCTTGGAGTCCTTGGCGGCGTCAAGCTCCTTGACCTTCTCGGCGAGACGACCCTGCAGATCGCCAAAGTTGTAGGCGTCCTTCTCGCGCTCATGCTTGAGCGCGGCAAGTGCTTCACCGCTCGCCTTGAGATCAGTCTCCAGCTGCGCCACTTTCGCCTCCAGCTCCTTCTTGGCGGCCTCGGCGGCTGCGGCAGTGTCCTTTGCTTCCTTGAGGGCTCCGCTGAGTGCTTGCTCACGCACAGCTAGCTCCTCTTCGTGGCTGTCCAGGCTGGCCTTCAGCTGCACCAACTCACCGTCCCGCGCAGACAACTCCTCGGCGGCAAGCCGCTGTTGCTCTGCAATCTCTGCCTTCTCAAGGATGAAAGCCTTCTGCGCCTCATTGAGCTGCGCCCGCTCCGCCGTCAGCGACTGGAGAGCTGCCTGGTTGAGGCCTCGGAGCTCCTCCGCGCGCTTCTCCACGTCCACCCCCGCCTTCGCGACAAGCGCTTCGTGGGACTCCAGTTTAGCCTGGCGGGCGCGGTAGAGCGACACCAGCTTCCGCAGCAGTCGCTCCTCCTCGGGCTCGTCGCTGTTGCTGCCTGGTGCGTCGACCAACGTCAGGCCAACGGAGGCAAGCACCTCCACGTCAAAGCTTTCTCCTTCGACCGGCGCCCTGGACGTTGACGCCCAGGGGAGGTTGATGAAGATGCCAGCGCCAGCCTTCAAGTAGACGCCTGGCTGGGGTTCTTCGGAGCCTGACGCTGCGGCAACGGCGGGAGGATAGGCGGTCGGTGTAGCGCCTGTCGCTCCTGCGGCCCCGGGGTCGTCAGTACGATCGCCGGGCCCCTCGTCAGCTGCTGCGGCGGCAGCCTTGGCGGCCTCTTCACCGGCGGGATCTTCAGCGCCGGCCGTTTCTTCGGTGGCAGCGGCGTCATCAATAACAACCTCGGTCTCCATCGGCTCCACAGTGGATGGATCTGACGACCGGAAAAGCAAGAAAAGTCAAGCAAATATCCCAAAAAGAAGAACCCAAGGGAAGTTTATAAGCAAGGAGCACCTGTACCAGGCTCGGTAGTTGGGATCTCCGTTGCCGGGGGGTCGCCGGTACTCTCCCTTGCCGGTAAACTTCTCCCTTGCCGGGGAGCTCTCCCTCGGCGGCGTAGTCGAAGCAGGTGGCACGTTAGGGGTGTCCTCCGGGCGCTCCTGGTGGAGCTGCTCTGCTCCTGCACAAGCCAACGGTCAGATAACAACAAGCGAATTGTATCCATGCGCGCCTAACAGCTGGAAGTGAACCATATACTTACGCTGGGGGCTGCTCTGAGGAACAACTGCCAGGTCCGACAAGTTTGGCTCAGGCGCACCCCCTGCTGCCACGGTGGGATCATCCTCGATGACAATCACCGGGACCTTGGCTCTCTTTGCCATTCTCTGGGCCAGCGTCCTAAAAAGGAATAAGTTCAGAGTAAAGCAAATGAGATACAAGACAAGACGGCAAGTATTGAAGATATGCAAGTACAACAAGAATCTTACTCATCTTCTTCCTCGTCGGAGCTGAGCGCGGAGAAGTCAAAGCCTGGCCCACCTCCGGCGCGAGGAGGCGGAGGAGTAGGATCCCTTGGCCGCTTGGCGGAAGCTGGAGCGGCAGGCCAAGAGGACCTCGCCCCAGTTGCCGCTGCAGCAGGAGCTGTTTCCGCGGCAACAGAACTCGCCGCGGTGGAGCGTGTCGTGCGGCGCGGCGGGGGTTGACTCGCCCGCCGCTCCGCTACATCCCCGGCCTTGCGAAGACGCCTTCTTGATGGAGCCGGGGGCTCCGCTTGAGGAGCCGGGGGCTCTGCTCGTGGAGTTAGGGGCTCTGCTTGCGGCAAGCTGTCCGAAGATGAACAGGAAGAGGAGCCGATCTCCAACGAGCCGCTCGTGTCCTCGGCGGGCCCGCTCGGCCCGACGTCGTGCTCGGCGGACCTCTTCTCGCCGGCAAGCTCCTCTTGGTCGGCAAGGCTTGCCGCCTCCGCTGCCTCTGCCTCCTCCATGGTGAACCCGAACTCGCCCGCAGCGGCAGCTGCCGCCGCCTCTTCCATCATGGTGGCGATGCGCTTGAGCTCATCGTCGGTGGTGTCCCGGGTGAGGCATTTTTTCTCGTCGGCGTCGACCGGCACTTCTATCAAGTTGTCAAAGAACGCCCGCACGACATCATCCGCAGGCTCTATCCAGGCTGGATCAATTCCATGCGAGTCGCTCAGCGGCATTATCGCACGGATGCGGTCGAGCGCGGAGTTGTTGCACAGCGGGACGACGCCCCTCGGCAACCAGAACACTTCGGGATGTTGTGGGTCGTGCTTGAACAGCTCCTGGAGCATCGCGTTGAGCTCCAGGACAGTGAAGTTGAAGTTGAGGCCCGGCCGCAACCTCATGATATCCGCCGCATTCTGAAACTCCCAGGCAGGTCTTCCCCTCTCCTGCAGGGGGGCGATGCGGCGGCGGAGGAAATCTGCGCCAACCGCTCCTACGATAAGCCCGGCAAGCCTGAGGCGTAGGATCCGGGTGACGGCGATCCTTAGTCTTCCATCTTCCGGGGCCAGGCTACTCCAATCACTGTCACGCACTACTGGGTTTCGCGCAGAGCAGTAAACGGCTGCGGGTTCTCCTCAACAATCAGACACCAGTCCGCCCTCCACCCCTCCCACTTGCTGCGGAGCTCTCCCTCCAGATAAGCATCCTTCTTGCCGGCTTTTGAGATCCAGGCGATTCCGCCGGGTAAAGGTTCTCCTTTCTCAACCCGAGGCGAAAAGAAATGGCGGAAAAGGGCTACGTTTGGATGGATCCCGACAAAGTTTTCGCAGAGATGTGCGAAAACTGCCATGGTCAGGACAACATTGGTGGTCAAATCAAGAAGGTGGAGCCCGTAGGTGTTCATGACATCGCAAAAGAATTCTGAAAAGGGCGGGCAGAGCCCGCAATAGAAGAACAAGGCAAAGAAGGGATACCCAGTGGGATACTTATCCCAAGCAGTGGCTGGGAGTACCTTCGTGCGTGGATGCGCTCGCGTCCTCGTCGACCAGAAGAGGTAGAAGTCCTCCTTCAGCTCCGCCACCTCAAGCCTCGGAGGGAAGAGTGCCCGCTCCTTCCGCAGCGCCGCGAGCCACTGCGCCTCGTCCGACTTCGACTTCTCGGCTTTTGGAGCCATGGCGGAAAGGGGGAGTGAGGACGGCGACGTTGGCGGTGCTGGTGGCGCTGGGGGAAGGGCGCTGCTCTCCTTCGGCTTTGGGAAGAAGGGGAGTGGCGGAGATTCTCGAGGAGGGAATAGCAACGGGCAGATGGGCGAACTGCCCTTGTTCCTCCCTGCTTATAAGGAGGGAGGGGGCGGACGTTTCGCCTTTATGAATAAAGAAACCACCCACGACCTCTCCCACGATGCCGCAATCGATGCGTGCCGTTCGGGGAGGGCGTGGTGGATGCAGAGCAAGGTGCAACGTGACCCAGGCCGTGCGTGCCCGTGCCCTGTTTTGGGCCTGGCCCAACAGCGCTCGGCACCGTGTGTGGCCCAGGCCCGGGGGCTCTTGTCGGTGTACTAAAGTAGGGGTACCCTAGTATTCCGAACTTGTGCACGGGCAGTCGCAGCACCCCGCGGCAAGGCCCGCCAGGTGATCGCCAAGGCTCTCTATGGTTCTTTTGGAGCCATTCGAGAACAAAGTATTTAATCTAAGGAGACAAGTCCCCGGCAAGAGGAGCTTGCCGGGAAGGCCGCTCGAGGCACAAGACCACAGCAAGAGGATCTTGCCGGGAAGGCCAACCAGAGCATCTCAAAGAACACTGCCGCGACGCGCCACGCGTCCCAGCAGGACTCGGTGAGCGACAAGCTCCCGGACGCAGCAAGACAACGGCTGCGGCAAGGCACTTGCCGCGGCGGGCAACCACTCTGTACCCGCGCTCCAGCTCACCCACCTACGTGTCGCTCCGGGACCCTTCCTGGCGTACGTGGCGGGAGGCTGTGCTGCCAGGGGTACACTGTGGCATGCAGCGCTGACAAGATCGCCATCGTGGCAAGGGGGGCGCCCCCGACGGTCCCTTTTCTGCACCGTCTGGGCGACGTAGATAGGCATTTAATGCCTTTGTCCCCTGCCGTCAGGGTAAGGTATGATACACTGTGTAGGTAGCTGTACCTACCACAGCATATTTCCATTTTTGCCCTTACCTACGTTGCCACCTGTTGGAGACCCCTTGAACATATAAAAGGAGGCCCATGCACAACGTAGGGGGAGATCGGACCCCGGAGGGCGATCTCTGAGAGGAAGACAGAAGAACGCTCGGTCTCGTTAGCTGCTTGAGTGTACTATAGCACTCAGCGCTCCCGAGCAAGAACTCAATACAATCCACAAAGCAGCAGTAGGAGTATTATCTCTCCGGAGAGCTCCGAAGCTGGGTAAAAACCCCCCATGTGCTTCGCCTCGATCCGCTCTTCGCGCGACCTCCGCCCCGCGCCGAACCGAGAAGGGGCTCCGTCCCCATAGGTGCTCGGGGAGCCAGAAAACCCCGGCAGTCATGCTCCATTTTCATCACACAAGAATGCTCTCATCATGCACAACCCCGATGACAAGCCAAGCAATTGTTTCATACTTTAGTAATCTCAAAACTATAAACTTTCACACAATATATGAGCGCGAGCCATGGACATGGCACTATGGGTGGAATAGAATATGATGATGGGGGTTATGTGGAGAAGACAAAAAAGGAGAAAGTCTCACATCAATGAGGCTAATCAATGGGCTATGGAGATGCCCATCGATTGATGTTAATGCAAGGAGTAGGGATTGCCATGCAACGGATGCACTAGAGCTATAAATGTATGAAAGCTCAACAAAAGAAACTAAGTGGGTGTGCATCCAACCTGCTTGCTCACGAAGACCTAGGGCACTTGAGGAGGCCCATTGTTGGAATATACAAGCCAAGTTCTATAGTGAAAACTTCCCACTAGTATATGAAAGTGACAAAACAAGAGACTCTCTATCATGAAGATTATGGTGCTACTTTGAAGCACAAGTGTGGCAAAGGATACTAGCATTGTCCCTTCTCTCTCTTTTTCTCTCTCTTTTTTTGGGCCTTCTCTTTTTTATGACCTTTCTCTTTTTTTATTTTTTTATTCCTCACTTGGGACAATGCTCTAGAAATTGATGATCATCACACTTCTATTTATTTACAACGCAATGATTACAACTCGATACTAGAACAAAATATGACTCTATATGAATGCCTCCGGTGGTGTACCGAGATATGCAATGAACCAAGAGTGACAAGTATGAAAGAATTATGAACGGTGGCTTTGCCACAAATACTATGTCAACTACATGATCATGCTAAGCAATATGACAATGATGAATGTGTCATGATAAACGAAATGGTGGAAAGTTGCCACTACTAGGAAAAGGCCTACTAATGGTGCATCGGTTTTGCCTACTAATGGTGCACCACTGGTGCGCCATTAGTACCACGCCATTAGTATCTGGTATACTAATGGCGCACCAGGCAGTGCGCCATTAGTACAGGCCACGATGCGCCATTAGTATAGGCCACTGGTGCGCCATTAGTATAGGCCACTGGTGCGCCATTAGTATTTTTGAATTTTGAAGGCGGGAAAATAGTAGTGGCGCACCATCTAACCCCCACCGTGCGCCATTGCTATTTTCTGAATTTTGAATCTGGATCTGGATCGTGATTTTTTCCCATTTTTTGCTCGTTTTTTTGCTCGTTTTTTGGCATGACATTATTTCAAATTTTGTTCCTGTTTTTGGATCTTGTACGTTCTTTTGTCGTGTTCTTTTGCCGGAGAGGAGTTCGCCGGAGAGGAGTTCGCCGGAGAGGAGGAGGAGGAGGAGCGATAATTATACAATACACCACTCAGGACATGCGTACATAATCCTGACATGGTATTTAGGCTAGTGCACTTCTCCAGATCCTACATGAGGCGCAAACAAGCTACTTCTCACAACATCTTACATGGCGATGCACCGCATGGCGGCTACGCGTACTCAGTCGGAGATGTTGATGACGTCCTTGGCCCTGCCAAGGGTGAGGCGTAGCGAAGCCGGGGACTCGACTTCTTCCTCGCTAATAGGCTCCATACGAGTAGTGCTGCGCCGAGTAGATGGAGCGGGTGCCAGGGGCGGAATGACGCGGATTGGAGTCGGCGCGAGTGGCGGTGCAGTGTGCGCTGGAGTGGGCACAATGACCTGGTTGAACTCCTCGGTGGTAGGCAGGCGACGAGCAGGAGCATGGGATGCAGAGGACGAGACAAAAGTCAGTGGCGGTGCGGTGGGTAGGAGCTCCCTCCTGTTGGTGGCACAACCGTGGACTGAGTCCATGCGGGCGGCCACAAAGTCATCCACCAAGTTGTCGAAGGCTGCCTCCAAGGCCCGGAGATACTCAATAAGCATCTCAAAAGCCTCGTCTTGTTCTCCTCTGGGGCAGGAGAATGCGTAGTGACAGGTGTAGGGCACATGGCATGGAAGATATCGGTAGCGACGAGCCTTCATCGCAGGAAGGGCATCCCTGAGACGAGCTATCGCCTCGCGGGCTGCCATCTGGATGGCATGCTTCTCCGAAGGCATGGCTCTCCCTAAGAACCGAAAGCGGCGTAGCTCACCACGCCCTCCCTTGAACTGCACCACGGCCTGGTGCATAGTCAGACTGTCGTTGACTCTGTGCTGACAGAGAGTGACGACTGGGCGCACAGACGGCCCCATCGCGACCTGAACGACGAAGGAGAGAAGCTTGACGAACCCATCGGGTACGTTGGCGAAGGTCTGAGACTCGCAGCTGCGGTCGGCCATCTACAAAAGTAGGCAAAAATCCTGAATGGTCAGATCATAAATATATGCTGACTGTCAGAAAAATGACTACTATTGCAAAAACATGAATAAGCTCTATCATGCTCATAACCGATTAGCGATCGCACCTAGTGGCTTCCTACAGTCAGCCTGGCTCTGGTACCAAGCCTATCGCGACCGGTTTTCCAATAAAAATATTTATTGAGAAACCAATCTTTAGAATCCAGTTTGAGAGAAAACCTCCTCACTGGCAGACAAACTTTTGATACAATAAGCCAGTAGCATAAATATATTACAGGGTTGAGCTGACGATGCTCAACAATTTATTACAAGCGTGCCAATAATTATACATGAAGGCGATTAATGACACAAGGGAGTGGTGGCATACTACTGACTCGCAAATATGGTAGAGGTGGAGTAACACAGTGGGGAGTGGATATGGGATTCTCAAACTAACATCCCATCGAGCGTCGAGGTGAAGCTCGATGAATTTATTAGGGTAGCGGAAGCGGATATGAAACAGTGACCAACTCCAGGGTTGCACGAGACTGACTGGGACTCCTCTAGGCGTCGGATTCGCTATCGAACTCTTCATCCATGAGATCACCTTCGTCAGCATCTGGCCAAATCAACAAGACAGTGAGTACTTTGAAAGTACTCGCAAGACGGATCGGACGTAAGATATAACAAATGCCAACATGAAATACATGGATGAGTTAATCAGTACGATCAGACATAGAGGTGATAATGCTGGGTGTCAAATGAGTGTCTGAAAGACTCCTCGAGCGGAAAATGCAGAATAATAATACTGGTGCCAAACGAGTGTCTGAAAGACTCCTCGAGCGGAAAATGCGGAATAATAATACTGGTGCCAAACGAGTGTCTGAAAGACTCCTCGAGCGGAAAATGCGGAATAATAATACTGGGGCCAAACGAGTGTCTGAAAGACTCCTCGAGCGGAAAATGCGGAATAATAATGCCACAGTCGGGTGTATGAGCGACACCACATAAAGGGCTTTAAAAGAAATGCCACAGTCGGGCGTCTGAGCGACACCACATAAAGGGCTTTAAAAGAAATGCCACAGTCGGGCGTCTGAGCGACACCACATAAAGGGCTTTAAAAGAAATGCCACAGTCGGGCGTCTGAGCGACACCACATAAAGGGCTTTAAAAGAAATGCCACAGTCGGGCGTCTGAGCGACACCACATAAAGGGCTTTAAAAGAAATGCCACAGTCGGGCGTCTGAGCGACACCACATAAAGGGCTTTAAAAGAAATGCCACAGTCGAGCGTCTGAGCGACACCACATAAAGGGCTTTAAAAGAAATGCCACAGTCGGGCGTCTGAGCAACACCACATAATGGGCTTTTGACTGATAAGGAAATAATGTATTCATCATAAATAAATTCCACTCATGGAAATAAACGGGTTAGTACATCCACAAGGATAAACATTTAACCGGTCTTAGTGCCCATGTGTCCCACCGGGTAATCTGTCACCAAACTGGCACATGACTGTTAGCAGGGAACTTGGAAATAGATAAGGTGATTTAAGGATATAGAGCTCTGCAGAGTTTGTACAAAAATTTCCCACAGTCGACGGATTTCCGTAGTCACTAGGACTAGTTCCGTTACGGTATTTCAGAAGAAAACACAGCAATCCAGTACACACCCATCCAACTCTTCGATGCCAGGAATCACCCTCAACATCGTCCAAGAAAAACTATTGAGACGGGGAGATCGCAATCTCGAATAGCATGGGATCAAATTTATATACGCGCGCTCTAAGGGGTGCCCCCCTCTCGGTCCCAACCGGAAACACCCATGCCCCCTGACCGAATGCCTGGCTTTAATCCAGGGCCATGGAACCAGCATCCCGGCCTCTCCTTTTTGGTGTGTACCCAGAAAGCGGTTTGCATCTTACTAAACCATATCCCTTTCGGGAAACATGTGGTAGTACAGGGAAAGGAAATGGATTTGAACCCAACCGATATGGGTTGGTACTGAAGATAACTTGCATGGCCTAAGACTGGCATGCTACAACACTGCCATCTTACCCATCTTCATGCCAACACATGGCCTTGCATACTCACGTCCAACGACGTGTGAAATCATCGGGCTTACTTGCTCCAACAATGCATAATGAACGGTTCATCGGTATGCTTCACACATGCCATGAAACTATCTATATGCAAACATGCCAAGACACTCATCATATCAAAAGTTCGAACATGCTTGCCTGGTCCAGAGTAGTCGGAGCCTAGCTCGGTGAAGTTCGCGGCCCCGTTACCTCCGTCGGTATCTACGGTACAGACAAAACATACGCGCTAACATGAATACCGAGAGGTGCAGAAAAAGTATTGCAAATATTTTTCAAATAAATCTGATAAAAAACTAGACAAAATTTTGAAGAGAACAGAAAAAGAATCACTCAAAAATTGCTTCTGTTAAAAAGATATAAAGGTTTTTGTCCAGGGACCTATCTGTAATGAAACAGAAACTTCCCAGGGTTTTTATTATAAAAACAGAAAACGTTTTGATAGAAAATACGCCGGCCCAGAGGGAAAGCGTATTCTGGCAAAAGACGTTTTCAGAAAACGATTCGATTAGAAAAGAAAGAGAGGCTGACAGGCGGGTCCCATCCGTCAGGTTTAAAATTTAAAAGAGGCGGGTCAGGGCTCGCTGGCGCCCGAGAGCCGCGGTGGTCGCCGGCGGCGATCCACGGCGAGGTGGGGAGATCGGAGGGTACCTCCGTGCTCAGGGTGCCATTCCGCGTCGGGTGGTGGTGGTGGTGGTCGTCGGCGAGCACTGTGTCGACGGTGGCCCTTGCTCCGGCGGACGGTGGTTCGGGTGGTCGCGGACCTTGCCGGAGAGGGCTGCAATGATCAAATTGACGAGGGGGTTAGAGTACTAGTAGCTAGAGGTGGTGCTTGACGGAGTTTGGGTGCCGGAGACGGCCTCACCGGAGCGAATCGAGTTGGAGGCCGAGGCGGAGCGGGGTGGCCGGAGTCGGGGGAGGAGACCTCCTCGAGGTCCTCCCAGTGACCTGGCAGGGCGTTGGTGGAGTGTAGGGGTGGTGCGTGCTCACGGGAGGGCTCGGGGTCTGCTTTTATAGGCGATCCGAGGCGGTGGCCGAGAACGGCGTTCTCCGGCGAGTGATTACGGTGGTGCAGTGCTTGGTCGGGGGAGTTTAGGAGTTGAGCACCGTCGTGGAGGTTAGCGGAGTCCGTTTTGGAGCCAACGGCGTCGGTTTATGCTTGCTGAGGTGGAGCTCGACGGAACGGGACGGCGCGGGTCCATTGGCGGCAGAGAGCACGCTCTGTGCGTGCCGCGCCACGACGGCTGTGCTGCATGCGTGTGCTGGCGTGGAGGTGGACACGCGGAGCCATCAGCGGGGTTGGGCGGCGCGGAACGGCGTTGAGCCGCCGTTCTGCTCCCTGTTGGCTGCCACGGCGGTTCAGCCGCCGCGAGACACGCCGGCGTGGTCGGGTCAGAGCGCCACCGACGCCAGGAAGAAGCCAAGCGCGCGTGCGGGGCTCTGGACACGCAGACCAGGCGGCGAGCAACGTGCCAAGGGCACTGTGGGCGCGTGACTGAAGAAGATCTGAAGAAATCAACACTGAAGACTGAATTTGCTGAAAGTGTTCGAACAGTGCGTGCAAGGTGTTCGACAGAATGATCCAGGCATGTAGGGATTTTTCCTGGGGCTGATTTTTGGTGGAGTGACTTCTCATTGCTCTAGTAGGCTGCCTGATTTTTGGTGGAATTTTTGGAGGAGTGTAGATATGAATTTCACCAAATTTGACAAATCTGGTCCAAACTTGCAGGGAGTGTAAGTTGAAAAATTTGAAAAGAAGGTGAGTGTATCAAGATGGTCCTGGGTTGTGGGTGCAAAGGACTAGCCAGTAGAGTTGGTTTGAAGTCAAATCTCAAATGAATAAGGGTACTTGCTTTTAAAATCCATCAGGCTCAAAATAATTGATAGAAAATAATTGAGGGCTGAAATAATCAAAATAAAATCCAAAACTTGTTTGGATGAGTTGGGATAGGGAATTTGAGTTGTTGACAAGGAGGGGAGAAGATGTTGGAGTGGTTTTACCTCATGGGCAAAATACAAGGTCATGGATGGTTTTCAATAGAATGAAAATCCCAAATCTTTTCCATAGAGTTTTTCTTAAAAAGAAAAGACTAAACTCCCAAAAATAAAATTTGAGAAGGGAAACCATAGAGAAGGAGTTTTAAGAAGGTCAAACCCAAAGTTTGAAGGAGAAAACAGAAATAACAAACCCTAGTCAAGGAAAAGGATTTTTAAGAGGGTTGTTTTTCTGAAAGCCTCAAATCTCAAAGGAAAATCCAGCAAGGATTTTTGCAAAAACCCAAATGAAATTTTTGGAGTGTCACAACACCTAGCCCCTTAGGAAAAATCTCGTCCCCGAGATTTCAGTTGATCCTTAGATAAGTGTGGATGCTCTGTTCGAAGAAAATCCTCTCTTTCCCATGTTGCTTCACTTTCGGTGTGATTACTCCACTGAACTTTGAAAAATTTGACGGTTTTCTGCCGGGTCCTCCTTTCAGACTCCTCTAATATCTTTACTGGGTGTTCCCGATAAGTGAGGTCTGGCCGCACGTCTATGTTCTCATGGGATACTTGTTTCTCTGGGTTGCTCACGCATTTCCTCAATTGCGATACGTGAAACACGTTGTGGATATCTGACAGTTCCACAGGTAGGTCTAGTTGGTATGCTACTGTGCCTTTTCGTGCCGTTATACAGAATGGTCCAATGAATCTTGGCGCTAGCTTTCCCTTAATTTTGAATCGTTGCAACCCCCTCATAGGTGACACTCGTAGGTACACGAATTCACCGGGTTCGAAGTTGACCCCACGATGTTTCTGATCATAATAACTCTTTTGCCGGCTTTGGGCGGTCTTGAGTCGATCTCTGATTAGCTGGACCTTTTCCTCGGCTTCCTTGAGCATGTCTGGGCCGAAGATACGGCTGTCTCCGGTCTCTGACCAATTTAACGGGGTACGACATCTTCGTCCATACAAGGCTTCAAATGGTGCCATTTGCAGGCTGGCCTGATGACTGTTGTTGTACGCGAACTCGGCGTATGGCAGGCTGTCTTCCCAACTGGCTCCATAGGTGAGGACACATGCTCTCAGCATGTCCTCTAAAATCTGGTTTACCCGTTCTGTCTGTCCATCTGTCTGGGGGTGGTATGCCGTACTGAAGGCTAGTTGAGTTCCTAGAGCCTATTGTAACTGCTCCCAGAATCTCGAGACGAACTGTGTTCCTCTGTCAGATATTATAGTCTTCGGGACACCGTGCAGACAAACTATGCGAGAGAGATATATCTTGGCAAGCTTCTGAGTGGTGTGGGTTGTCTTTACTGGAATGAAATGTGCCACCTTAGTCAACCTGTCGGTGATAACCCATATGGCATCATTCCCGTGTCGTGATCGAGGTAGTCCGACAATGAAATCCATCCCTATTTCATCCCATTTCCACTCAGGTATTTTATTTGGTTGCAGTAGTCCGGCTGGTCTCTGATGTTCAGCCTTTATACGTTGACAGGAGTCGCAGCATGCAATGAAGGTGGCTATGTCCCTCTTCATACCGTGCCACCAAAATCCTTCTTGGATATCCTTATACATCTTGGTTCCTCCAGGGTGGATCGAGTATGGAGCGGTGTGGGCTTCAGCTAGAATTTGCCGTTTCAGGTCTTCTATGTCTGGCACGCAGAGTCTGTTTCCGTACCATAGTGTCCCTTCTTCGTCTATGATGAATTCCGAGGCCTTGCCCATACTCACCTTTCTTTTGATGCCTTCAATGCTGGGGTGACCCGGCTGGGCCTCTTTGATTCTTTTCACAAGGTTGGGTTGTATCTCCAAGTTTGTTATGGTGCCTTCTGCTACCATCAACAAGTTGAGTCTGGCAAATTCCCGTTGGAATTCGGGTCTTAAGTTGGGCAGACTGTTGTTGTCGGCGCTGGGGTTCCGACTAAGAGCATCGGCTACTACATTTGCTTTTCCAGGATGATAGTGGATTCCGACATCATAATCCTTTACTAGCTCCAACCAGCGTCGTTGCCTTAAATTCAACTCTGGCTGTGTGAAAATATATTTGAGACTTTTATGGTCCGTATATATTTCACATCGAATTCCAAGTAGGAAATTCCTCCATTCCTTGAGTGCATGAATAACTGCTGCCATTTCTAAGTCATGAGTGGGATAGTTATCCTCATGCTTGCGAAGTTGCCTTGAAGCGTATGCGACAACCTTGCCTTCTTGCATTAATACGCATCTGAGTCCCTTTCTGGACGCGTCACAGTATACTTCAAAATTCTTGTGTATGTCTGGCACAATCAATACTGGTGCTGTTGTTAATTTCTGTTTTAGCTCTTGGAAACTTTTCTCACAGGCTTCTTTCCATTCAAATTTCTTATCTTTCTTGAGCAACTGCGTCATTGGCTTGGCTATGGTGGAGAATCCTTCAATAAATCTGCGGTAATATCCTGCCATTCCCAAGAAACTCCGTATGTCCGTTATGCTGGCTGGTGACTTCCAGCCAAGTACGGCCTTGACCTTCTCTGGGTCCACGGCGATCCCGTCTTGGGTTAGCACGTGGCCTAGAAAGCCTACTTGCCTTAACCAAAATTCACACTTGCTGAACTTGGCGTACAATTGGTGTTTCCTGAGTTCTCCTAGTACAATTCTGAGATGTTCAGCATGTTCTTTTGGTGTCTTGGAGTATACTAAAATATCGTCAATGAATACCACAACGAACTTGTCCATAAACTTCATAAATACTTTGTTCATGAGGTGAACAAAATATGCAGGGGCATTTGTTAATCCAAAAGGCATTACTATGAACTCATACAGTCCATATCTGGAGGTGAAGGCTGTCTTGGGGATATCTTCTGTTCGTACCTTTAATTGATGGTATCCTGACCTTAGGTCGATTTTTGAGAATACCTTGGCCTTAGCGAGTTGATCGAATAAATCATTTATTCTTGGCATCGGGTATTTGTTCTTGATTGTGACCATGTTGAGTGCTCGGTAGTCAATACACAATCGCAGTGTTCCATCTTTCTTTTTGGCAAACAAAATTGGTGATCCCCATGGTGAGGAACTGGCTCGAATGTATCCCTTGTCAAGCAATTCCTTTATTTGTTTCTTCAGTTCAACTAACTCGGATGGTGCCATTCTATATGGTTTCTTGTATATGGGGGTGGTTCCTGGTGCTAGCTCAATGCTGAATTCTATCTCTCGGTCGGGTGGCATGTCTGGTAGCTCTTCGGGAAATACGTCTGGAAATTCACGTACTACTGGAACCTTGTTTAATTCAGAAATGTCCACCTTGTTCAGTCTTGGTTGTCTCGGCATTTCTCTTTCTTTGGCGGATACTCTTATTGTCTTACCATGGTGGTGTGTGAGAATCACGGTCTGATTGAAACAATCAATGAAACCTTTGTTGGTGGTTAACCAGTCCATCCCTAGGATGACATCTAGTCCTTTATTTTCCAACACAATGAGATTGGCGTGAAAATTCAATCCTTTGAACTCAATAATCACATCCTGGCAGTAATTCTGAGTAACGTGCTGAATTCCAGGGGACTTGATGATCATGGATTTCTCCAAAGGAAGCATCGAAAAATTATTTTGCGAAGCAAAACTTTTCGAAATAAAAGAGTGAGAAGCTCCAGAATCAAACAAAACCATTGCAGGTATTGTGTTGACAGGGAACGTACCGAGTACGATATCCGGAGCATTTTGTGCCTCCTCTTTGGTCACGTGGTTCAGATGACCTTTCCTGTGGTTATTGCTGGGATTGAAGTTGTTTCGCTTGGGCGCTGAATTATTGTTGCCGTTGTTCGCCTTTGGTGCTGAGCTTCTTGGCTTGGGACACTGCTTGGCATAGTGTCCTTCTTCTCCACAGGCGTAACAAGTAACACCTGGGCGATATGTGAACTCCTTGTCCCTAGCGTGAAAATTCCTTGTTGGGCGTGAGACGTTGGATGATGATTTGTGCGTCCCACCCTTCTGAAAATCGGTCTTACTTCGGTGATTGCGAGCATGGTTAGTCTGGTCCCTTTTTCGCTTGCGGATATCATCCAAACCGCGTCTTTCATTTTCCAGAGTAATAGCTTTATCCACCAGCGTCTTAAAATCTGGGAAAGTGTGTATGACCAGTTGGCATTTAAGTGCGGGCGCTAGGCCGTCAAGGAATTTCTCCATTTTCTTGCTTTCAGTCATACGCTCTTCGTTGGCGTAGCGGGATAACAGAGTAAATTGGCCGTTGTAATCTGACACTGTCATGTTCCTTTGCTTGAGGTCATCGAACTCTCTTTTCTTGATTTTCATAATACTCTTAGGAATATGCGCGCCATGGAAACCTTCTTTGAAATCATCCCAGGTTATATCATTTTCGTTGGGATGCATGTGCAGAAAATTCTCCCACCAGGAGGCGGCTGCTCCCGTGAGATAATGTGGTGCGTACAGTACCTTTTCTGGATCTGAGCACTTTGCAATAATTAACTTTCTCTCCATATCGCGAAGCCAGTCTTCGGCCTCAAGTGGCTTGTCAGTATGAGAAAATGTTGGGGGACGTGTCTTCTGTAGCTCAGATAACTTGGAATGCTGCGGATACTGCCCATGGTGATTTCCCATGTTAATGACTTGGTTCATCATTTCCCGATGTTGTTGTTGACTCTGTTCATAAAGGCGGCACATTTGGGAAAGTGCCGTTTCACTGTCCTGTTGACTTGTCTGACCTCGTGTAAAATTGTTGTCTGATTGAGTATTATAGTGTTGACTTGACTGCCCTTGTGCAAAATTGTTGCCCGGTTGATTGCCATAATTTTCCTCTGGTGGAGCTGGCATGGAGCGAGTCCAAGGACGAGACATTTTTCACTCTGGGGATGTATTTGCAAAACCCATAAGAAAAATGGAAGGGTTGCGAAGATAAAACCCAAAATGCACAAGGTTGACAAATAAATTTTTAAAACCAAGATACTCAAGGGAAAAAAAATCGATTTGCGCATAGAGAAGGACTGCATCATTACGCAACTTACACGCGGCGATAATTATACAATACACCACTCAGGACATGCGTACATAATCCTGACATGTTATTTAGTCTAGTGCACTTCTCCAGATCCTACATGAGGCGCAAACAAGCTACTTCTCACAACATCTTACATGGCGATGCAACGCATGGCGGCTACGCGTACTCAGTCGGAGATGTTGATGACGTCCTTGGCCCTGCCAAGGGTGAGGCGTAGCGAAGCCGGGGACTCGACTTCTTCCTCGCTAATAGGCTCCATACGAGTAGTGCTGCGCCGAGTAGATGGAGCGGGTGCCAGGGGCGGAATGACGCGGATTGGAGTCGGCGCGAGTGGCGGTGCAGTGCGCGCTGGAGTGGGCGCAATGACCTGGTTGAACTCCTCGGTGGTAGGCAGGCGACGAGCAGGAGCATGGGATGCAGAGGACGAGACAAAAGTCAGTGGCGGTGCGGTGGGTAGGAGCTCCCTCCTGTTGGCGGCACAACCGTGGACTGAGTCCATGCGGGCGGCCACAAAGTCATCCACCAAGTTATCGAAGGCTGCCTCCAAGGCCCGGAGATACTCAATAAGCATCTCAAAAGCCTCGTCTCGTTCTCCTCTGGGGCAGGAGAATGCGTAGTGACAGGTGTAGGGCACATGGCATGGAAGATATCGGTAGCGACGAGCCTTCATCGCAGGAAGGGCATCCCTGAGACGAGCTATCGCCTCGCGGGCTGCCATCTGGATGGCATGCTTCTCCGAAGGCATGGCTCTCCCTAAGAACCGGAAGCGGCGTAGCTCACCACGCCCTCCCTTGAACTGCACCACGGCCTGGTGCATAGTCAGACTGTCGTTGACTCTGTGCTGACAGAGAGTGACGACTGGGCGCACAGACGGCCCCATCGCGACCTGAACGACGAAGGAGAGAAGCTTGACGAACCCATCGGGTACGTTGGCGAAGGTCTGAGACTCGCAGCTGCGGTCGGCCATCTACAAAAGTAGGCAAAAATCCTGAATGGTCAGATCATAAATATATGCTGACTGTCAGAAAAATGACTACTATTGCAAAAACATGAATAAGCTCTATCATGCTCATAACCGATTAGCGATCCCACCTAGTGGCTTCCTACAGTCAGCCTGGCTCTGGTACCAAGCCTGTCGCGACCGGTTTTCCAATAAAAATATTTATTGAGAAACCAATCTTTAGAATCCAGTTTGAGAGAAAACCTCCTCACTGGCAGACAAACTTTTGATACAATAAGCCAGTAGCATAAATATATTACAGGGTTGAGCTGACGATGAATTTATTAGGGTAGCGGAAGCGGATATGAAACAGTGACCAACTCCAGGGTTGCACGAGACTGACTGGGACTCCTCTAGGCGTCGGATTCGCTATCGAACTCTTCATCCATGAGATCACCTTCGTCAGCATCTGGCCAAATCAACAAGCCAGTGAGTACTTTGAAAGTACTCGCAAGACGGATCGGACGTAAGATATAACAAATGCCAACATGAAATACATGGATGAGTTAATCAGTACGATCAGACATAGAGGTGATAATGCTGGGTGTCAAACGAGTGTCTGAAAGACTCCTCGAGCGGAAAATGCAGAATAATAATACTGGTGCCAAACGAGTGTCTGAAAGACTCCTCGAGCGGAAAATGCGGAATAATAATACTGGTGCCAAACGAGTGTCTGAAAGACTCCTCGAGCGGAAAATGCGGAATAATAATATTGGTGCCAAACGAGTGTCTGAAAGACTCCTCGAGCGGAAAATGCGGAATAATAATGCCACAGTCGGGCGTCTGAGCGACACCACATAAAGGGATTTAAAAGAAATGCCACAGTCGGGCGTCTGAGCGACACCACATAAAGGGCTTTAAAAGAAATGCCACAGTCGGGCGTCTGAGCGACACCACATAAAGGGCTTTAAAAGAAATGCCACAGTCGGGCGTCTGAGCGACACCACATAAAGGGCTTTAAAAGAAATGCCACAGTCGGGCGTCTGAGCGACACCACATAAAGGGCTTTAAAAGAAATGCCACAGTCGGGCGTCTGAGCGACACCACATAAAGGGCTTTAAAAGAAATGCCACAGTCGGGCGTCTGAGCGACACCACATAAAGGGCTTTAAAAGAAATGCCACAGTCGGGCGTCTGAGCGAAATCACATAAAGGGCTTTTGACTGATAAGGAAATAATGTATTCATCATAAATAAATTCCACTCATGGAAATAAACGGGTTAGTACATCCACAAGGATAAACATTTAACCGGTCTTAGTGCCCATGTGTCCCACCGGGTAATCTGTCACCAAACTGGCACATGACTGTTAGCAGGGAATTTGGAAATAGATAAGGTGATTTAAGGATATAGAGCTCTGCAGAGTTTGTACAAAAATTTCCCACAGTCGACGGATTTCCATAGTCACTAGGACTAGTTCCGTTACGGTATTTTAGAAGAAAACACAGCAATCCAGTACACACCCATCCAACTCTTCGATGCCAGGAATCACCCTCAACATCGTCCATGAAAAACTATTGAGACGGGGAGATCACAATCTCGAATAGCATGGGATCAAATTTATATACGCGTGCTCTAAGGGGTGCCCCCCTCTCGGTCCCAACCGGAAACACCCATGCCCCCTGACTGGATGCCTGGCTTTAATCCAGGGCCATGGAACCAGCATCCCGGCCTCTCCTTTTTTGTGTGTACCCAGAAAGCGGTTTGCATCTTAGTAAACCATATCCCTTTCGGGAAACATGTGGTAGTACAGGGAAAGGAAATGGATTTGACCCCAACCGATATGGGTTGGTACTGAAGATAACTTGCATGGCCTAAGACTGGCATGCTACAACACTGCCATCTTACCCATCTTCATGCCAACACATGGCCTTGCATACTCACGTCCAACGACGTGTGAAATCATCGGGCTTACTTGCTCCAACAATGCATAATGAACGGTTCATCGGTATGCTTCACACATGCCATGAAACTATCTATATGCAAACATGCCAAGACACTCATCATATCAAAAGTTCGAACATGCTTGCCTGGTCCAGAGTAGTCGGAGCCTAGCTCGGTGAAGTTCGCGGCCCCGTTACCTCCGTCGGTATCTACGGTACAGAGAAAACATACGCGCTAACATGAATACCGAGAGGTGCAGAAAAAGTATTGCAAATATTTTTCAAATAAATCTAATAAAAAACTAGGCAAAATTTTGAAGAGAACAGAAAAAGAATCACTCAAAAATTGCTTCTGTTAAAAAGATATAAAGGTTTTTGTCCAGGGACCTATCTGTAATGAAACAGAAACTTCCCAGGGTTTTATTATAAAAACAGAAAACGTTTCGATAGAAACTACGCCGGCCCAGAGGGAAAGCGTATTCTGGCAAAAGACGTTTTCAGAAAACGATTCGATTAGAAAAGAAAGAGAGGCTGACAGGCGGGTCCCATCCGTCAGGTTTAAAATTTAAAAGAGGCGGGTCGGGGCTCGCTGGCGCCCGAGAGCCGCGGTGGTCGCCGGCGGCGATCCACGGCGAGGTGGGGAGATCGGAGGGTACCTCCGTGCTCAGGGTGCCATTCCGCGTCGGGTGGTGGTGGTGGTGGTCGCCGGCGAGCACTGTGTCGACGGTGGCCCTTGCTCCGGCGGACGGCGGTTCGGGTGGTCGCGGACCTTGCCGGAGAGGGCTGCAATGATCAAATTGACGAGGGGGTTATAGTACTGGTAGCTAGAGGTGGTGCTTGACGGAGTTTGGGCGCCGGAGACGGCCTCACCGGAGCGAATCGAGTTGGAGGCCGAGGCGGAGCGGGGTGGCCAGAGTCGGGGGAGGAGACCTCCTCCCAGTGACCTGGCAGGGCGTTGGTGGAGTGTAGGGGTGGTGCGTGCTCACGGGAGGGCTCGGGGTCTGCTTTTATAGGCGATCCGAGGCGGTGGCCGAGAACGGCGTTCTCCGGCGAGTGATTACGGTGGTGCAGTGCTTGGTCGGGGGAGTTTAGGAGTTGAGCACCGTCGTGGAGGTGGACACGCGGAGCCATCAGCGGGGTTGGGCGGCGCGGAACGGCGTTGAGCCGCCGTTCTGCTCCCTGTTGGCTGCCACGGCGGTTCAGCCGCCGCGAGACACGCCGGCGTGGTCGGGTCAGAGCGCCACCGACGCCAGGAAGAAGCCAAGCGCGCGTGCGGGGCTCTGGACACACAGACCAGGCGGCGAGCAACGTGCCAAGGGCACTGTGGGCGCGTGACTGAAGAAGATCTGAAGAAATCAACACTGAAGACTGAATTTGCTGAAAGTGTTCGAACAGTGCGTGCAAGGTGTTTGACAGAATGATCCAGGCATGTAGGGATTTTTCCTGGGGCTGATTTTTGGTGGAGTGACTTCTCATTGCTCTAGTAGGCTGCCTGATTTTTGGTGTAATTTTTGGAGGAGTGTAGATATGAATTTCACCAAATTTGACAAATCTGGTCCAAACTTGCAGGGAGTGTAAGTTGAAAAATTTGAAAAGAAGGCGAGTGGATCAAGATGGTCCTGGGTTGTGGGTGCAAAGGACTAGCCAGTAGAGTTGGTTTGAAGTCAAATCTCAAATGAATAAGGGTACTTGCTTTGAAAAACCATCAGGCTCAAAATAATTGATAGAAAATAATTGAGGGCTGAAATAATCAAAATAAAATCCAAAACTTGTTTGGATGAGTTGGGATAGGGAATTTGAGTTGTTGACAAGGAGGGGAGAAGATGTTGGAGTGGTTTTACCTCATGGGCAAAATACAAGGTCATGGATGGTTTTCAATAGAATGAAAATCCCAAATCTTTTCCATAGAGTTTTTCTTAAAAAGAAAAGACTAAACTCCCAAAAATAAAATTTGAGAAGGGAAACCATAGAGAAGGAGTTTTAAGAAGGTCAAACCCAAAGTTTGAAGGAGAAAACAGAAATAACAAACCCTAGTCAAGGAAAAGGATTTTTAAGAGGGTTGTTTTTCTGAAAGCCTCAAATCTCAAAGGAAAATCCAGCAAGGATTTTTGCAAAAACCCAAATGAAATTTTTGGAGTGTCACATAAGGCCCGGGCGCAGCCTCAAGATGTCCGCCGTGTTTTGGAATTCCCAAGCCGGCCTCCCCCTCTCCTGCAGGGGGGCGATACGCCGGCGAAGGAAATCCGTGCCGACGGCACCGACGGTGAGCCCGGCAAACCTGAGGCGCAGGATTCGGGTGACGGCAATCTTCAGCTTGGCGTCGTCCGGGGCTAGGTCGCTCCAGTCACGGCCGCGCACCACTGGAGTTCGGCGCACGGCGGTGAACGACGGTGGATTTTCCTCGACGATCAGGCACCACTCGGCCCTCCACTCCTCCCATCTGCCACGGAGTTCCCCCTCCAAGTAGACCTCTTTCTTGCCGGTCCTGGAGACCCAGGCGACTCCGCCGGACAGCGGCTCTCCTTTCTCCACCCGAGGAGTAAAGAAGTGGCGGAAGAGGGCTACGTTGGGGCGGACTCCGACAAAGTTCTCGCAAAGGTGTGCGAAAACGGCCATTGTCAGAACGGCGTTGGGGGTGAAATCAAGGAGGTGGAGGTTGTAGGTGTGCATGATGTCGCAGAAGAACTCGGAGAAAGGCGGGCAGAGCCCGCAATAGAAGAACACGGCGAAGAAAGGGTACCCGGTCGGGTACAGCTTCTGGGCGATGGCGGGAAGAACTCGCGTGCGCGGATGCGCTCGCGTCGCCGTCGACCAGAAGAGGCGGTATCCGTTCTTCAGCCCCAGCGCATCGAGCTGAGGGGGGAACGTCGCCGGCTCCTTCCGAAGCGCTTCCAGCCGCAGCGCCTCGGCTGACTTCACGGCCTTCCCCTTCGCCTTGTCGCTCTTCGGGGCCATGGCAGATACGGGGAGGGGGAGTTGTCGGTGTTGGCGGCGCCGGGGGCTGCGAGGGCGAATCACCACTTTCTCTAGTAAGGAGGAAGTGGCGGAGATTTTCGAGGAACAGCAACCGGCGGAATGGCGAGCTGCCCCTGTTCCCCTCCGCTTATAAAGGGGGAGGGGGGCGCGCGTTTCGCCTTTCCAAATAAAGGAATCGTGCCCGACGTGACGCATGCCTGCGGGCCTCAGCCCCGCGCACGCCACCCACGTCACGCACGCCTCGCACGCCTCGCCCCCCCCCCCACGACGCCGCGATAAGCGCGCGCCACTTGGGGAGGGCGCGACGAGCACGGAGTTAAGGAGCAGCGCAACCCAGGCCACGCGTGCCCGTGCACTGTTAGGGCCTGGCCCAACAACGCTCGGCACCGTGTACGGCCCAGACCCGGGGGCTCCTGTCGGTGTACTAAAGTAGGGGTACCTTAGTACCCCGAACTTGTGCACGGGCAGTAGTAGCGTCCCGCGGCAAGGCTTGCCAGGGGAGCGACAAGAGTCTCCACGTGCCTTTCTGGGCCGGACGAAGGCCGAGTGATCGAGCCTAGAAGACCAGGCCCCGGCAAGAGGAGCTTGCCAGGCCAAGAAGGCCAGGTCCGGCAAGAGGAGCTTGCCGGGCCAAGGCGACAAGGCCCCGGCAAGAGGAGCTTGCCGGGATGACTAAGCCGAAGCACCAAGGCCCCGGCGGGAGGAGCTCGCCGGGACGGCCAAGCCAAGGCACCCCAAGAGAAGCCCGCCGCGGCGCGCCGCGCGCCCCTGCAAGGCCTGACGAGCGGCAAGCTTTCAGGTGCGGCAAGACAACCACCACGGCAAGCCACTTGCCGCGGCAAACCACCACCTCAGGCCTGCGCTCCAGCTCACCTGACCACGCGTCCCTCTGGAGCTTCCCCAGAGGCACGTGGCGGGGCGCCGCGCAACCTGAGGCGCGTGGTGGCATGCGACGTTGGCAGAGTCGCCCCCGTGGCAAGCGGAGGCGCCCCCAACGGTCCGCCTCGGCACTGTTTGGGCGATCCAGACGGGCATTTAATGCCTTTGTCCCCCGCCGTCAGAGTTAGGTGCGATAGCACTGTGCAGCCACTATTCGCACAGTTCCTTGCCATTTTTACCCTCACCTGCGTCGCTACCTATGGGAAACCCCTTAGCATATAAAAGGAGGCCCATGCGCACGTAGGAGGAGGAGGACGGAGGAGACCCTCGTCTACGTCCAGCTCCGACTTACTGTAGCTTCTTGCGCTCCAGAGCAAGAACTCGAATCAACCAGACAAGCAGCAGTAGGGTTTTACGCATCCGTGCGGCCCAAAGCTGGGTAAAATCGTTGTGTGTGTGTCGCCTCGATCTGCTCTTTGTGCAACCTCCGCCCCCCGCCGAACCGAAAAGGGGCTCCGTCCCCATAGGTGCTCGTGGAGGCCGATTTCCCCCGACAGATTCATATGGTAATTTTATTTTCTTCCTAGTGAAGTGTTCCATGCCTTTCTTTAATGGAAATTGGAATCTAATAATCCCTTCCTTCATATCAGTAATTGCACTAACCGTTCTAAGGAAAGGTCTACCAAGAAAAATAGGACATGAAGGATTGCAATCTATATCAAGAACGATAAAATCTACGGGCACATAATTCCTATTTGCAAATATAATAACATCATTAATTCTTCCCATAGGTTTCTTAATAGTGGAATCCGCAAGGTGCAGGTTTAGAGAGCAATCATCAAAATCACGAAAATCTAGCAAATCACAGAAAGATTTGGGAATAGTGGAAACACTAGCACCCAAATACATAAAGCAAAGAACTCATGATCCTTAATCTTAATTTTTATAGTTGGTTCCCACTCATCATAAAGTTTTCTATGGATAGACACTTCCAACTCAAGCTTTTCTTCACAAGATTGCATCAAAGCATCAACGATATGTTTGGTAAAGGCTTTATTTTGACTATAAGCATGAGGAGAATTTAGCACGGATTGCAACAAGGAAATACAATCAATCGAAGAGCAATTTTCATAATTAAATTCCTTGAAATCCATAATAGTGGGTTTATTAATATTAGGGTTTTGATTTCTTCAATCCCACTTTTATCACTTTTAGAATCAAAATCAAAAAACTCCGAATTTTTGGAACGCCTTCTAGGTAAAGGTGGATCATATTCAGTCCCATCATTATCAAGATTCATATTGCAAAACAAAGATTTAATAGGGGACACATCAATAACTTTTAGATCTTCATCTTTATTTTCATAGGAACTAGAAGAACACGCTCTTATAAAGGCATCTTTCTTAGCACGCATCCTAGCGGTTCTTTCTTTGCACTCATCAATGGAAATTCTCATGGCTTTGAGAGACTCATTGATATCATGCTTAGGATGAATAGATCTAAGCTTTAAAGAATCAACATCAAGAGAAATTATATCAACGTTCCTAGCCAAATCATCAAATTTAAGCAATTTCTCTTCAAGCAAAGCATTGAAATTCTTTTGCGAATTCATAAATTCTTTAACACTAGTCTCAAATTCAGAAGGTATCTTATTAAAATTTCCATAAGAATTGTTGTAGGAATTACCATAATTATTAGAGGGATTACTAGGATAAGGCCTAGGATTAAAGTTTCCTCTATACGCGTAGTTACCAAAATTATTCCTACCAAAAAAATTCACATCCATAGATTCATTATTATTCTCAATCAAAGTAGACAAGGGAATATCATTAGGATTAGAAGAAACACTCTTACTAGCAAATAATTTCATAAGTTCATCCATCTTTCCACTCAAAACATTAATTTCTTCTATCGCATGCACTTTATTATTAGTAGATCTTTCAATGTGCCATTGAGAATAATTAACCATAATATTATCTAGGAGTTTAGTAGCTTCTCCTAAAGTGATTTCCATAAAAGTGCCTCCCGCGGCCGAATCTAAAAGATTTCTAGAAGGAAAATTCAAACCGGCATAAATTTTTTTATAATCATCCACAAATTTAAACCATGAGTAGGGCAATTACGTATCATTAATTTCATCCTCTCCCAAGATTGTGCAACATGTTCATGATCAAGTTGCTTAAAATTCATAATATAGTTTCTAAGAGAGATGATCTTAGCGGGAGGAAAATACTTAGACATAAAAGCATCTTTGCACTTTTTCCAAGAATCAATACTATTTTTAGGCAAAGACGAAAACCAAGCTTTAGGACGATCTCTAAGCGAAAAAGGAAATAGCTTCAATTTAACAATATCATTGTCCACATCTTTCTTATTTTGCATATCACACAAATCAACGAAGCTATTTAGATGGGTAGCGGCATCTTCACTAGGAAGGCCGGCGAATTGATCTTTCATTACAAGATTCAACAAAGAAGCATTGATTTCACAAGATTCAGTATTGGTAAGAGGAGCAATCGGAGTGCTAAGGAAATCATTATTGTTGGTATTGGTAAAGTCACATAATTTGGTGTTATCTTGAGCCATCGTGACAAACAAGCAATCCAACACACGAGCAAACAAAAGGCAAGCGAAAAAGAGGCGAACGAAAAAGGGAGGGCGAATAAAACGGCAAGGGTGAAGTGGGGGAGAGGAAAACGAGAGGAAAATGGAAAATAATGTAATGCGGGAGATAAGGGTTTGTGATGGGTACTTGGTATGTTGACTTTTGCGTAGACTCCGTGGCAACGGCGCCAGAAATCTTCTTGCTACCTCTTGAGCACTGCGTTGGTTTTCCTTGAAGAGGAAAGGATGATGCAGCAAAGTAGTGTAAGTATTTCCCTCAGTTTTTGAGAAACAAGGTATCAATCCAGTAGGAGGCTACGCGCGAGTCCCTCGTACCTACACAAAACAAATAACTCCTTGCAACCAACGCAATAAGGGGTTGTCAATCCCTTCACGGTCACTTACGAGAGTGAGATCTGATAGATATGATAGGATAATATTTTTGGTATTTTTGTGACAAATATGCAAAGTAAAATAGAAAGCAAAGGAAATAACTAAGTGTTGGAAGATTAATATGATGAAGATAGACCCGGGGGCCATAGGTTTCACTAGTGGCTTCTCTCAAGACCATAAGTATTTTACGGTGGGTGAACGAATTACTGTTGAGCAATTGACAGAATTGAGCATAGTTATGAGAATATCTAGGTATGATCATGTATATAGGCATCACGTCCGAGACAAGTAGACCGACTCCTGCCTGCATCTACTACTATTACTCCATTCATCGACCGCTATCTAGCATGCATCTAGAGTATTAAGTTCATGAAAACAGAGTAATGCCTTAAGCAAGATGACATGATGTAGAGGGATAAATTCATGCAATATGATAAAAAAAACATCTTGTTATCCTCGATGGAAACAATACAATACGTGCCTTGCTGCCCCTACTGTCATTGGGAAAGGACACCGCAAGATTGAACCCAAAGCTAAGCACTTCTCCCATTGCAAGAAAGATCAATCTACTAGGCCAAACCAAACTGATAATTCGAAGAGACTTGCAAAGATAACCAATCATACATAAAAGAATTCAGAGAAGATTCAAATATTGTTCATAGATAATCTTGATCATAAACCCACAATTCATCGGTCTCAACAAACACACCGCCAAAAGAAGATTACATCAAATAGATCTCCACGAGAGAGGGGGAGAACATTGTATTGAGATCCAAAAAGAGAGAAGAAGCCATCTAGCTACTAACGATGGACCCGAAGGTCTGAGGTAAACTACTCACACTTCATTGGAGAGGCTACGATGATGATGTAGAAGCCCTCTGTGATGGATGCCCCCTCCGGCGGAGCTCCGGAACAGGCCCAAGATGGGATCTCGTGGGTACAGAAGGTTGCGGCGGTGGAATTAGGTTTTTGGCTCCTGTTCTAATCGTTTGGGGTACGTAGGTATATATAGGAGGAAGGAGTACGTCAGTGGAGCAACAGGGGGCCCACGAGGGTGGAGGGCGCGTCCTGGGGGGTGGGCGTGCCCCCCTACCTTGTGGCTTCCTCTTTTGTTTCTTGACATAGGGTCCAAGTCTCTTGGATCATGTTCGTTCCGAAAATCACGTTCCCGAAGGTTTTATTCCATTTGGACTCCGTTTGATATTCTTTTTCTGTGAAACTCTGAAATAGGCAAAAAAAACAGCAATTCTGGGCTGGGCATCCGGTTAATAGGTTAGTCCCAAAAATAATATAAAAGTAGATAATAAAGCCCAATAATGTCCAAAATAGTAGATAATATAGCATGGAGCGATCAAAAATTATAGATACGTTGGAGACGTATCAACAAGATGTGCCAATAAAAACCATACCTCGAAACGTGGAACGACAGGACAAGAAACGGTTCGAAATAATGACCGGGCGGACGTGATGTCACATTATAAAAGTTGTCGGCGGATTGGACTCGTGGAATATTTTACTCTCTACGGTTGTGTGTGGTACTTGTGTTGCCGATTCGGACACGTTCGTTGCGTCCGAAGACTATCCTGTTGTCTTTGGAAAGGGGAACCCGCCTTGCAATGCCGAAGACAATATGTGCGCCGGACACCTCGTCATTGAAGCCTAGTTCAGGGGCTACTGAAGGAGTCCTGGACTAAGGGGTCCTTGGGCGTCCGACCTGTTATGTACGGGTCGGACTGATGAGTCGTGAAGATACGAAGACCGAAGACTCTCTCCCGTGCCCGGATGGGACTCTCCCCGGCATGGAAGGCAAGCTTGGCGGCCAAATATGAAGATTCCTTTGTTTGTAACCGACTTTGTGTAACCCTAGTCCCCTCCGGTGTCTATATAAACTGGAGGGCTTAGTCCATAGAGGACACATATATAGAATCATAGTCATACAGGCTAGACTTCTAGGGTTTAGCCATTATGATCTCATGGTAGATCAACTCTTGTAATACTCATATTCATTAAGATCAATCAAGCAGGAAGTAGGGTATTACCTCCATAGAGAGGGCCCGAACCTGGGTAAACATTGTGTCCCCTGTCTCCTGTTACCATCAACCCTAGACGCACAGTTCGGGCTACCCGGGATCCGCCGGTTTTGACACTGACACCTACCTCTTCATCCCGTACCACGTGTGTAGCCAACTTTTTCCACCCGTGCTTGCGTGGGCACCACACCACTCCCACGTATGACGATGCCTCCCCGCACCACCCGCATGCCTACCCCCCACCATGACGAGTGTTCCCCGAAAAGGCGCGTCCCAACAACCCTACCCAGTGCGGGTGCATTAAATAGTGTAGGAGCGTTTTCTTTTGACCTTCAGTTTTTAAGTTTACATGGGAAAGGGGAAAGCTAAAAAATTGTAAGTGCATCTAGTGCCCCGTAGTGATTTTGGTGTATTGAAGACTTATGGGTTAAGGGACTAATGCGTTTATGAGTGTACACAGGTCTATAAGTCTATGAGGAGTTTGATATTTACAGAGAAAATCGACCCCTAAAAATGAAGTTCTTCGTCTGAAGACTTTGGATTTCTGAAGACTTTCTAAAGACTTTGAAAGTGAAGAAATTGGTGTGACCTTGAAGACTTGGTATTCGTTCGAGGAACATTCAGTGTGAAGACTTTTGTTTTCGTAGTTTCATTTTCGCTTTCTTGAGTCATAGGAAACACCGTACTGTTAAAGGGGGTCGAGGAAATACTAGGGAAATTTTTCCAAATGATGCTCAACTCAAAATCCTACACCTACCAATCCCTTCGAGTGAAGCCATTGGAAATCTCATACAGTTCAGTCAATTTCTTCAGTGACAGAGATGAAGTTCTTCTGGTCTCTGAGGAATTTGTTCTGACTAAGGAGTTAGGAATTCGCAAGTGCGGATTGCCTACACAGTGAGGAACATGACAGCCCTGAGGAATTTGAACCTCAAATTTCCGACCGTTGCTGTGCTGCGCGCCAGCTGTCCCAAAAATATCTTATCCACCTAACGATCATATCATTGAAGGGCATTTATGTCTTATCCTATCAAGCTGCTCCCTAGACTATAAATAGCCGCCCCCCTACAACCACTAGCTGGTTGGCTGCTCCGAGAGAAACTGACACTTGTCATTTGAGAGCAACCATCCTCCGAGGACTTTGAGAGAAAATCATCGAGTGAGGAAAAACCCAAACCCAAACACCTACAAACCCAAAGTGATTGAGCATCACTGAAGAGATTGATCCTACGTGGATCTAACTCTTGTTACCTTTGAAGACGGTGCTTCTTCCAGACGGTTAGGCGTCATGGTCTAGAGCATCCAAGAGGAATTGTGGATCGCCGAGTGGCCGAGTTTGTGAAGGTTCGGAAGTCACCTGAAGACTTACCATGAGTGATGGACGAGGTCTGTGTGACCTTAGTTCAAGGAGAATATAGTGAGGACTGTGTGTCCTCAGGTTTAAATACCTAGCCGCTCCAACCAGATGTACAACTGAGACAACAGTTGGAACTGGTCTACCAAATCATTGTCTTCACCAAGCCAACTGGTTTTATTTCCTCAACTCTTTCATTTCCTCCTTACTGTGTTGTGTGTTTGTCATATCTGTGTTTGAAGACTTCAACTAAAGACTTTCTCAATTTCCTTAGTTCAATTTCTTCAGTCAGTTTGTCTTCATCCTGTGTTATCATGTGTTTACGCTTTCTGTACTCTGTGCTTGTCTTCATTTCTTCATGATAACTATGCTTGTCCTCTGTTATGTTTACTTCTGAGTACTTATTCCGCTGCTAGTAGTTCTTCGCTAAGGAATTTCCTCACCGGCAAATTCCTCAGTGAAGAATTCATAAAAATCGCCTATTCACCCCCCTCTAGTCGATATAACGCACTTTCAATTGGTATCAGAGCAAGGTACTCCCTTGTTCTGTGTGATTTTGGTTTAACCGCCTGGAGTTTTAGTTATGACGACCGCATGTATGATCAAGGTCTCTGTTGGGTGTCCTACCTTCGATGGGATGGACTACCCCTACTAGCAGAATAAGATGCAAATGCATCTTGAGGCAATTGATAACGATCTCTGGTATGTTGTGGAAAATGGTGTTCCCTCAGTGACACCTTCTCTAAATGCTGTTGATGTGAAGAGATTCAAGCAACTCGATTCTAAAGCGAAGAATATCATATGTGGCCATCTGAGCAAAGGAAAGTATGGAAGAGTGAGTGCTTTGGAAACTGCTAAGCTTGTCTGGGATAGGCTATCCAAAGTCAATGAAGGAGTCTCAACACAGCGTGACTCTCGAGTTGATGTTCTTTGCAATCTCTTCAACCGCTTCAAAAGACTTGACAACAAAAATGTTCAACAAACCTTTGATCGCCTCACTGACATTTCAAATGAGCTTCAAGCACTTGGTGCCACTGACATCACCGACCATGAGGTGGTGAAGAAATTGCTGAGATCGCTTGACTCCTCATTTGATACTCTGGCATTGATGATACAAGAACGTGCTGATTACAAGTCACTTGATCCTGCTGATATCCTCGAGAGGCTAAATACTCATGAGTTCCAGCTTGCTGAAAAGAGAGATCTCTATGGTTCTAGCTATGGCAGATCACGTGCACTGAAGGCCAAGTCAGTATCTGAGTCCGAAGATGAAGACTCTGGTAGCAGCCTTGGTGACCCTGAAGAACTGAGCCACGAGCTAGCATTGCTCGTGAAGAAATTCCAGAAGTTCTCAAGACGTGGTCGCTTTGGAAGACCCTCAAGGAGCAATGATTCCTCATCCAGTGATTATAAGAAGAGGCTTTGTCACAAATGCAAGAAACCTGGACCCTACTTTCAAGATTGTCCTCAGTGGGAAAAGGAATCAACGCAGAAGAAATAAAAGGATTACAGTTCTGATGATGCGAAGAAAAAGAAGAAATCCTCAAAATCTTCATCATAAAAATCCTCAAAGTCTTCATCTCACAAGAAGAGCAGTTCCAAGAAGGCTCGGGCATTCATTGGCAAGGAAATGGACTCTGAGGCTGAATCTCAAGAAAATGAGGAAGAGGAGGCATCTGAGGAGTCCGAGTCTGGTGTGGCGAGCCTAGCCCTCGCTGCGGCTTTCGTCAGCAAGTCTATCTTCAACTCTGAAGAAAATGACCTCACCAACAAGGCTGATGAAGACAATGATGACTACGCTCCCACCTATTGCTTCATGGCAAAGGGTGCCAAGGTACTTAAATATACCTCCTCTGAATCTAGTGAGGATGAATCTGATGAAAACCTCAAGCCCGACTACTCTAAACTTGCTAAGATTTCTGTTAAACAACAAAGGGCTTTTGAAAAGGTTCAAAACATGCTAGACAAAAGTGATGGTATGCTGGGTGAAGAAATGGATCGCACTAAAGCCTTGACTGAAAATCTTCAGAGACTTCAGACTAGGTTTGACAACCTTCAAGGTCATCATAACACTCTCTTATCTGATCATGAGAAGCTTTCTTATGAATTTCTTCAAAGAAAGCAAGATCTTGAGAAGCTAAGAGTGAGTTATGAAGATCTTCAGAAGGAGCGCGATTCATTACTTGCTCAACAAATTAGCGTTGTCGAGGAAGAATTTGTTCCTCCATGTTTGAAATGCATTGAACGTGAATCTGCTAATTCTTCACCTGAATGTTCAAATGCTTCTAATGTTACAAATTCTTCACCTGCCTCTGCTATCATTAATTCCTCATCTGAGGACATTGCTAGTATCACTGACGATGCAGGGCTGAAGGAATTGTACATGATAGGCACAAAAGCCTCAAAGGGCATCAGACTCTTTGTGATGTGCTTAAAAAACAGATCCTCAACAGGAACCCTAGGAAAGAGGGTATTGCCTTTGAGAGGAGACTCAATGATGATGGTACATATTGGAAGCCTGAGCAGTCACTACTAGAAAAAGGGCTATAGATGGGATTGACACTAATGGCGCACCAGACAAGCGGTGCGCCATTAGTATATACTAATGGCGCACCACATACAGATACGCCTTTAGAGTTGAAACTACTAATGGCGCACCTGGCCCAGGGTGCGCCATTAGTATCAGACAAATTTATTTTTTGAACTAGTGCGCCTGTCCAAACATACTAATGGTGCATCCAGACAAAGTGCGCCATTACTAGTTGTAACTAGTAATGGCGCACCTGTCGGAAAATGCGCCACTAATGCGCATTTTTTTATTATATTTTTTATTCCTTTCTTTGCAAAACTACTAATGGCGCACTGTTCCACTGTGCGCCATTACTAGTTTAAACTAGTAATGGCGCACTATGGAACAGTGCGCCATTAGTATGTTTTTTTTTTGCAAAACTACTAATGGCGCACCAGCAGAAGGTGCGCCATTAGTAACCTGGATTACTAATGGCGCATTTTTTGTTGGTGCGCCATTAGTAAGTGGGCAGCAACAAGATATTTTGGACAGCCTCTCCTACCCACACTCACTTTCTCCCCACTTCATTCTCTCCACCTCCTCCTTGTCTCAGGTGCCTCCTCTTTTTCACCTCATTTCCACCATAGATTCATTCAAATTAAGTGGTTAAATTACCTTGTTTTGATAGGTAAGTAAGGGGGAAGCTATATTTATGTTGTTCTCCCTACAACAATGTGCACATGCACTTTTTATGGCCTAGCTAGATCTATGTATGTTCGTGGTGTTGCATATGTTTGTGGTGTTGCATATGTGTTTGTGTTTGGAGGTGTACCGGTATTTGAAATGCGATAGTTGCCAATATTTTGCCGGAATGTTGATTCATTTCTGTTTCGGCGATAATTTTGGCATTAAGCATTCTTTTTGGTCCTATTTTTAGGGAAAGTCATGCCAAATTTTTTCTTGGTTCTAAAATATCGTTTTGCTCTACCCCGCAGGCGACCATGGTCCGCACGATGACCGAAGGCATCGTGAATAGGTTTTTGAGGTCCACGAAGGCCGAGATGCTTCAAAAGAATGAGACGGAGATAAGATGTCCGTGTCGAAGATGCAAGCTGAAGAGCCTTATTGCGGACCCGGATTCCGGGCAGGTGCGGGACCACCTGCTCTTGCGTGGTTTCATGGATGGCTATCGGTGGCAAGGTGATGAAGATGACTACGAAGTCGTCCATGGGGGCCGGGCAAGAAATGAGGAAGGGCAGCAAGACAACCACCGCGGCTCGGGCGGGCGAGAAGATGAAGAATCCCCAGGAGATGATCGCGACGGTGATGTTGTACACAGTCATCATGTAGAAGATGCAGGACATGATGATGAGGAATATGCCGGAGCAGACGACGGGCATGATCATGAAGATGATGATGCCAGCGGAGCAGACGATGGTGGACCATCGATGGGTTGGGTGCAGGACCCTCATATTCAAGAGCTGCTTCTCAAGCAGACGGATAACGCAAGAGCTGCCGCCCGAGAGAAAGCCAAGATGGATCAACTTGAGTTAGACGCGGTTACTCCATTGTATGAAGGATGCAGGCCCGAGGATACCGCCTGAAAGTAACGCTCATGGCTCTGGAGATGAAGGTAAAACACAAAATGACCGACGCATGCTTCGACGAGAACATGTCATTCTGGCACGAACGTCTTCCAAAGGGGAACAAGTGCCCGACCAGTTTGGAGAAGGCGAAGAAAATCATGTGTCCTCTGGATTTACCGCACGTGAAATACCATGTGTGCATGAACAATTGCATCATTTATCGGGACGAGCACGCGGAGTCTACCATATGTCCGGTGTGCGGCGTCACTCGATACAAGAAGAGGAAGAAAGCTCCTCGAAAAGTGGTGTGGTACTTTCCGATCACTCCTCGTCTGCAGCGGTATTTCGCGGATCCTAAGGTAGCAAAGCTCATGCGTTGGCACGCGGATAGGGAGGAGAAGAAGCGAAAAGATGACGCAAATGATCCGGAGATAGATAAAAAAGACAAGATGCTGAGTCACCCTAAGGATGCGAGCTAGTGGCAAGCGTTGAACTTCGAATACCCAAAATTTGGGAAGGATCCAAGGAACATCGTGCTGGGTGCGAGCACCGATGGAGTCAATCCGTTTGGCAGCCAGAGAAGCACACATAGCACCTGGCCTGTGTTTGTGTGGATGTACAACCTTCCCCCCTGGTTGTGCATGAAGAGGAAGTACATTCACATGAGTATGCTAATTGAAGGGTCGAAACAACTAGGGAACGACATCAATCTGTATCTGGGGCTGCTGAAGGAGGAGCTAGACACGCTGTGGAAAACGCCAGCCAATACGTGGGACGCCGCAGAGAAAGAATATTTCCCTATGAGAGCCGCACTGCTCACGACGGTGCACGACTATCTCGGTTACGGATATCTCGCGGGGCAGGTAGTCCATGGATTTTCTGGATGCGTAAGGTGCATGGATGACACAACGTATCGCTAGCTAGATAGAGATCCCGGGTCTTCGAAAACCGTGTTCATGGGACATCGAAGGTGGCTTCGCGACGTTGACCCATGGAGGAAACGCAAGGATCTATTCGATGGTGAAATCGAACCCCGAAAACGCCCGTGTACGAGGAGCGGCGAGGAAATAGACAAGCTGTTGAAAAATTGGAAAGACTGCCCACTGCCGGGAAAGAAGCAAAAGGCGCCAGAGCCGGGAAAGAAGCGAAAGGCGCCAGAGCCGCTGCTAAAGGTATGGAAAACGAGGTCTGTTTTCTGGGACTTGCCGTACTGGAAGATCCATCGTGTGCCTCACAGCCTTGATGTCAGGGATATCACGAAGAACGTGTGCGAGAGTCTGCTTGGTACCATGCTCAACATGCCAGAGAGGACCAAAGATGGGCCGAAAGCAAGGGCAGACTTGAAATCAATGGGCATCAGGCAGGAGCTTCACGCTATATATGATGATGATGATGATGATGATGATGATGATGATGATGATGAGGCGAAGCAGGACACAGAAAGTCATCGCAAAGGCAAAAAGGCCAAGAAGACCGGAAATTACTACCCTCTCGCGTGCTTCACTCTAAGTCAGGCGGAGATCGAGCAGTTTTTCACCTGCCTCCTAGGAGTAAAGCTTCCTTACGGTTACGCGGGGAAGATAAGTAGATACCTAGACCCAGCGAAGCAGAAGTTCAGCGGGATGAAGTCTCACGACTGTCACGTGCTGATGACGCAGATACTTCCAGTTGCAATCCGTGGGATCATGGACGCGCACGTCCGTGAAACGCTATTTGGCCTATGCAACTTTTTCGACGTCATCTCTCGGAAGTCGATTGGCGTGAAGCAACTCAGAAGGCTACAGGAAGAGATCGTGGTGATACTATGCGAGCTTGAGATGTACTTCCCGCCCGCATTCTTCGACGTTATGGTGCATCTGCTGGTCCATATAGTGGAGGATATCATCCAACTCGGGCCGATGTTCCTGCACAGCATGATGCCCTTCGAAAGGATGAATGGTGTCATCAAAGGATACGTTCGCAACATGTCACGTCCAGAGGGAAGCATAGCCAGGGGCTTTCTGACCGAAGAGTGCATCTCCTACTGCACGAATTATCTAGGCATCGAGAACCCAGTTGGTCTTACCGTCAACAGGCACCTCGGCAGGCTCGCTGGATGGGGTCACCGTGAGGGTCGCCGCGAAATGCATGTCGACTTCGAGGGTTGACTCGCCGACTTTGAAAGAGCAAACCTAGTCGCGCTACAACACATAGACGTGGTCGATCCTTGGGTGGTAGAGCACAAAACCTTTATTAAGAAGACGTACAATGACCTAGGCCAAAAGAGGACGGACGGAGATATACTCAAAGAGCACAACTCATGTTTCACGCGTTGGTTCAAGCAGAAGCTTCTGTCGTACCCTTTACATGAGGATTCTTCCGCGGAAGAACAACTCATATTCGCCTTGTCACAGGGCGCCGAGCACAACCTGATGACCTATGAGGCGTACGATATCAACGGCTACACATTCTACACCGAGGCCAAGGACATGAAGAGCGATGGTTATTAGAACTCCGGGGTAACGATTGAATCCTACACCGGTAACGACAAGGACAGATACTACGGAAGGATCAAGGAGATCTGGGAGCTGAGCTACGCTGGAGAGAAGGTCCCGATGTTCCGTGTCAGATGGGCCAAGAGCGTCCTAAAAGAAGACCGGTATTTCACCACCATGGTTATACCCGAAGCCAAATCCAAGACCGCGGGCGCAAGCGTCACCGCGAAAAATGAGCCATGGGTACTGGCTTCCCAAGTGGACCAATGCTTCTTCATTACCGACCCGTCAAAGACCAGTCGTGTTGTCGTGAGGAGAGGCAAAAGGAAGATCATCGGAATGGATGGAGTAGCCAATGAGAAAGACTTCGACAAGTACGGCGACCCGAGGATCAAACATGATGACGATGATGAAGTAGCAGCATACACCACAAGAAGAAGCAGGACCACCCTACCTAAAGGACGTCCGTTCCACAGAAGAACTCCATTTGCGAAAAAGAAGGGCAAGAAGATTGTGAACAGATAGCTAGCCAAGATCGATTGTATTTAAATCGTAGCCTTCATTTCTCGATTGTATTTCATGGGCACTTTTTGAACTATCATGAATATTTTTAAATTTCATGGACACTCGATCTCGATCCCCCTCCATCTCGATCGCTATCCCACCTCGCCAGATCCGGTCCCCCTCGCCGCCGAGCACCGCCCGGTCCACCGGCCGCCGCCGCCGACCCCCTGCACCCTCGATTCCCCTACTCAACCGCCGCCGCCGACCCCCCGCACCCCTCCCCTACTCAACCGCCGCCGCCGACCCCCCGCACCCTCCCCCGCTCCACCGGCATTACTGTTTGATGATATTTTTTAGAAAATTATTGTGATTTAAACAAGTTTGAACATATTTAAACACAAATAAGTATCAAACAAGTTTGAACATATTTAAACACAAATAAGTATCAAACAGCATTTTAAATGCATAAAAAATATTGTGGAGCCTGGGAATCGAACCCAGGACCTCCTGGTGTGAGAACTGGCTGCTGACCAGTTGAGCTAGTAGAGGGGACTTGATGTGGATCAGGTCAGGTGGGAGATAACCTGTTGGCTCGAGCAGAAATAAAAAAAAATACTAATGGCGCACTAGGATGAGGTGCGCCATTAGTATGGATGTACTTATGGCGCACCGAGGGGTGGTGCGCCATTAGTATTGTGCCGCCCCCATCCATATTCCCTCCCCGGCCCAAACCTATCCCCTCTCTCTCCCTCGCCCTCGCCCTCGATCCCCTTCCCCTCTCCTCTATCGACGCCGCAGCCCCGCCGCCTCGACGCCGCCCCGACGCCGCGGCGCCGCCCCGGCGCCTCAACTGGTTCGGGTGCTGCCAGGCTGCGACAAGTTGTTACCTTCGATTCGACCCGTCGGGGCTGACGATGATGACGTGATGACCCTCAGTGCCTGCCTGAGCTTGCCCCTGCTTTGGCCGAAGAGCCAGATTCGTTTGGGGGCGGGGGACACCACCCCAAAGACAACACCGCCAGTCGTGCCGGCGCCAAGTCGGCCCCATGGCAAGACCGCCGCAACGGTGCCGGACATCCCTATGCGACTGGATCCAAACATGCATATGGCACGGGATCAGAACGACGACGACGACGATACATTTGGCAACGTCGATCAGTACTTTGCCGATCATGGGTACGATGGCGACTTCATGGGGCCTCCTTCTCAAGAACCCAACCCAACAAAAGTCATCCGCGATCTAGCTGGTACCGCGGAGAAGCCAAGTTGCAACAGGCGTCGTCTGCCGTTCAGCTCTCAGGAGACACCTCCAGCTGCCGACTTCACCGAGCCTCAGATAGGCGAGGTGCGAAATATTCTCAGCCCCAACACACTCAAGAAGGCGGTCTGTGAGCAGAACTCGGTCCCATTACAGGAGAAGAAGAAGGCACGCAAAATAAAGACTAACAAGGGTGCGGGCCAGCCGACACCGAGTACGATCCGTGCTCAGGACGGGCCACCTTCACCTGAGGATTTAATGAGGAGGGTGCATGTGGCGGGTAGGCCGATGCTACCGAGAAATATGCTCGATGTTGCAGCCGGTGCTATGCGGAGTCTGCATGACAGTGTTCTTTCTTTGGAGAAGCGGCGTCTCAGAGAGAAGGATGTGGCATACCCAATTTTCGCGGCCAAGGTGCCAGAGGGCAAGGGCTTTGTGGATAACTCCATCGGGGGTACGATCGTCCTGCGGTTTGATGACATCCACGCTATGTTGAACCTTCATCCGCTGCACTACACCTTCGTTCGGCTATTTTCGCTGAGTATGGAGATGCGGATCATTCGCGACAAGACCCCGGACATCGTGATAGTCGACCCCTTCTACATGCGTGCCAAGATCTTGGGCAGCGCTGGGGACCGGCAAGTCGCGAGTTCTTACCTCGAAGGCATCATTCTGGCAAACCCAGATAAGGATAACTTCCTCGTGCCTTACTTTCCCGAGTAAGTCCACCCCTCAACCGCCCCGTAACATATGAATTCTTAGATTTCGATCATTTTTCTTTTAACATTCCGTGTTTTCTGCAGTGACACACATTGCACGCTCATCCTCCTAAGCCCCAAATATTCCATGGCCACGTATTTCGACCCGGACCGTCAGTCGAACGTAGACTACACAAATGTCAAGAAGGTTCTTGATGATGTTCTCCCCGGCTACGCCAAATCTGGAGGCACCTTCACCAGGCCTATTCGTAAGTACGGCAAGCACGTGTTCTCCCAAAATACGATGTTCTGCTGCGTCAAGCAGCCGCCTGGCAGTCAGAAGGGTGCCTACTATGCCATCCATCACATGTGGGCGATCGTACGGGACCATCATCAACTTCTGCTACCGAGTAAACTCAAAGATTGGGCCGCGAGCGTGTCGGCAATCCAGGACGCGGACATTAGACAAGAATTCTTTCGCATCCAGTCGGAGTTTGCAGAAATCATCCATCAAGATGTCCTTCGTACCTCGGGGCAGTTCTACCTCAGAAATCAACCGTCCAACAGTGACATCGACACAATACTACAAATGCAGGCTGACAACGCCCGTAATTTCATGACTCCCATGATAGACGGCGGCTTCATCCATGTTCCGGTCCCTTGAGTCGAGTCGAAAGCAGTGATGTTGTGTCTAGTTCTGAAACATCAATTGGCTCATGTTGTAATTAAACTTTAATGAACTTGTAGTATGTCTCTTTGGTTTCGAGAGTCGTTCAACTTAGATGTAATCGATGCTATTAATGTCTTGCTTTTCTCTTCCGATCGTTCTGTTGCATACTTATATATTGCTTATGCATTGTCTGTGAATTGGTACTAACGTTTCGTTTGGCTAGTGCATAGCGATGCCGTCGTATGTCGTGTACAAGGGTAAGGTTCCCGGAGTCTACGACGACTGGGAGGAGTGTTGGAGACAGGTTCACCGATTCAGCGGTAACAGTTACAAAGGGTACACCACTAGGGCCGACGCCGAATCTAGATACGCCCGCTATCTAGCGGGAGAGGGGAGGGAGCATTGGAGGAACTGGATGAAGACGAGTTTCATCGTGATGATGCTCATCGTGATGACCGCAGCTCTCTTCTATGTGATGGTAGTTTAGATGATCGATATCGACTTGTAATGTGAAGACAAACTCGCTACTTGCGGTCTCGAGACTTGTAATATAATGTTCTATCTTTGTTCGGTCTTTTCAATTCGGAGACTAATATGATGAATTGTATTCGGAGACTAATATGATCAATTGTATTCAGAGACTAATCTTCTATTGTATTCGATGAATCTGTTGTTGATGTGTGCTGTCTATATTTTGTCCAATTATACATTTTGTAACCTGTGCAAAAAACAGAAAATTAAAAAATTAAAAAAACCTAATATTCATACTAATGGCGCATCACATCACAGTGCGCCATTAGTATGCCAGAGGATACTAATGGCGCATCATTAAGCAGTGCGCCATTAGTATGCCGAAGTTACTAATGGCGCATCTTGTTGTCGTGCGCCATTAGTATGCCAAAGCACCTGGGTATACATGGCCCCTGGGAGGCATACTAATGGCGCACTGTTGTATATACTAATGGCGCATCTGAGGTGCGCCATTAGTATACCAGATACTAATGGCGCACCACTAATGCGCCATTAATGGCCAAATTAGGTGCGCCATTAGTAGCCCTTTTTCTAGTAGTGAGTACCCAAAAACCTCATGGGTTGCTGCAAAGGGACCTCCAGTTGATCCATCTAATCTATCTGGCTTTACATGTGAATCTTCTCATACTTCTGATGAGTCATTTGACTCCAACTATAAACTGTTCAAAAGTCAGAATGGTGAAGTATTTGCTAGATATGTTGGCACTAACTGTAGGTACAGTTCCCCTATGATGAAAATCTGGGTTCCCAAAAGGTGCCTTGAAAGTCTTCGGGTGAATGTCCTCATGACACCACCTGTGAAGAATAGGAACCCCAGATTAAATTCTTCATATGGACCAAATTCTTCATATGGATCCAAGTCCTCATACGGACCAAATTCCTCACGTGGATCAAATTCCTCAAAAGGATCAAAGTCTTCATATGAATATCATCATGCTAACAACTCTCTTTTGCAAGGACGAGCCAAGGACTATGAATATGAGCATTATTCTTCTAATCATTATGTTCATAATTCCTCCAAGAATTTCTCTGCTTATTCATATGCTTACCCTAACCCCTCGTATGTGAAACGAAATGGATTGGCTTCTATGCCACCTTTCTCATATGGAGCTCGTAGAGTGATGAACTCTTTGCCACCCCTTCAGATATGGGTGGTGAAGAAAAAGAACTAATCTCTTCTGCAGAATTCAGGTCTCCAGACGTGCGTAAACGTCTGAAGAATTTGCTGGAGACCTAAAAAGTGCCTGAAAGGACGCATGCTAATCATGAAGAAATGAACTTTCATTTCTCACGTCCTCATGTTGCTTTATCTATTCTATTACATGAGGAAACTGATCTGTTTGATGTCATATTCTTCACTAATGAAGTATATGAGTTCGTAAGCTGCACTAATTCATCTGCAGGATGATCGACCCAAAGCCACTGAGTGGGTCCTCGATAGTGGATGTACAAATCACATGACTGGTGACAAGAATCTATTGATGAATGCTCCCTTATCACCATCGCATCTGAAGCATATCATCTTCGCTGACAAAGGAAAAAGTCAGGTATTGGGTCTAGGTAAGGTTGCGGTCACAAAGGATTGACACATGGACAAAGTCATGCTTGTTGAGTCCTTAGGATACAACCTTGTGTCTGTCTCAATGCTTTGTGATCTTGATATGGTTGTTTTCTTTGGCAAGTATCGTTGTGTTGTGGTTATGGAAGCTGACAATTCCAAAGTCTTCAAAGGCTTTAGGAGAGGAGACTTGTATATTGTTGATTTCTCTACAGGACCGCAACCTGCCGTGTGCCTACATGCAAAAGCTTCAGAAGCCTGGCTATGTCATCGACAACTTGGTCATGCAGGCATGAGAAATTTGCACACACTTGCGAAGAAGAAGCATGTCGTTGGCATTGAGAATGTCAAATTCCTCAAGGATCACTTATGCGGATCCTGTGAAGCTAGAAAGATGACCAAGGCTAAGCATCCAGTGAAGACTATCATGACCACTACTCGACCATTTGAATTGCTTCATATGGATCTCTTCGGTCTTAATCATTACTCAGCAGTCACTAACGATGCTTCTCTATATGGTCTTGTTATTGTTGATGATTACTCTCGTTACACATGGGTACACATTGTTACTTACAAACATGAAGTGCAGGAAGTCTTCAAACGATTTTCCTCGAGGGCTTCAACCAACTTTGGTGTGAAGATCAAGCACATCAGAAGTTACAATGGAACTGAGTTCAAGAATTCAGGTCTCGATGACTATCTTGATGAACTTGGTATTACTCATGAGTTATCTACTCCTTATACTCCTCAGCAAAATGGCGTCGTGGAGCGCAAGAACAGAACTCTTGTTGAGATGGCTCGCACTATGCTTGATGAGTACAAGACGCCTCGTCACTTCTGGATTGAGGCAATCTATACTGCGTGCCACATCATCAACAGGGTATATCTTCACAAATTCTTCAAGAAGACTGCCTATGAACTCCTCACTGACAAGAAACCCAATGTGAGTTATTTCAAAGTCTTCGGTGCTAAATGTTGGATTAGAGATCCTCATCACAATGCTAAATTTGCACCGAAAGCACATGAAGGTTTTATGCTTGGTTACGGAAAGGACTCGCACACCTACAGAGTCTTCAACAACGTTCTTCACAAGGTTGTTGAAACTGTAGATGTGCGGTTCGATGAAACTAATGGCTCGCAAAGAGAGCACCTACCTTCTGTGATAGATGAACCAGCACCTGAGGAAACTATCAAGTTCAAGGCCATTGAGGATGTCATTCCTACCGAAGAATTTGCTGAAGAATTCATTCCAGATCGTGAAGAACGTCGAGCTGATGCACCTGAAGAAAATGCTGAAGAAAGTGGTGCTGAAGAAATTACCGATCAAATTCCTTAAAGAAAACCAACTCATCCTCGCGTTGCAAAAGAAGTGCAAGTTGAAAAGATCATCGATGACACTGAAGCACCAGGTCCTCTCACATGCTCAAAAGCTTCACATTTATCTAACTTTTGTGGGCACTATGCTTTTGCCTCTATTACAGAGCCCACTAAGGTAGATGAAGCATTTCTGGATCCTAAGTGGATTCAGGCCATGCAAAAAGAATTACATCAATTCGAACTCAACAACGTATGGGAACTGGTCAAACGCCCAGATCCTCGCAAGCATAATATCATTAGCACGAAGTCGATCTACCGCAACAAGGAAGATGAAAATGGACTTGTGGTGAGGAATAAGGCACGACTTGTAGCTCAAGGCTACACACAGGTTGAAGGAATTGATTTCGATGAAACTTTTGCACCTGTTGCTAGACTTGAGGCTATTCGCATATTACTTGCTTATGCTAACCATCATGATATCACTCTATATCAAATGGATGTGAAAAGTGCATTCCTCAATGGTAAGCTTGAGGAATAAGTATATGTTGCTCAACCCCCAGGTTTTGAAGATCCAAAGAATCCTGATAAAGTCTTCAGACACAATAAGGCCCTCTATGGCCTCAAGCAGGCCCCTCGGGCGTGGTACGATACTTTGAAGGAATTCCTCATGAAGAATGGCTTCACACCCGGTTCACTCGATCCTACTCTCTTTACTAAATCTTATGATGGTGAACTGTTTGTGTGCCAAATATATGTTGATGTTATTATCTTTGGTTGTACTGACCAACGTTATAGTGATGAATTTTCCTATATGATGAGTGAAGAATATCAAATGTCTATGATGGGAGAGTTGAAATTCTTCTTAGGTCTTCAAATTCGTCAACAGTGCAATGGCATATTCATATATCAGGAGAAATACCTCAATGATGTACTGAGGAAATTCGGCATGCAAGATTGCAAAGGCGTCAAAATTCCTATGCCCACAAATGGCCATCTGTGCACTGATGAAAATGGTATTGACTTCGATTGTAAGGTATACCGCTCCATGATTGGTTCTTTATTGTATTTATGTGCATCTAGGCCAGATATAATGCTTAGTGTTTGCATGTGTGCCCGATTTCAAGCTACACCGAAGGACTCACACCATAAGGTTGTGAACCATATTCTTCGATATCTGGCTCACACACCAACACTAGGATTATGGTACCTGAGGGAGTCCTGGATTAGGGGGTGTCCGAGTAGCCGGACTATACCTTCAGCCGGACTCCTGGACTATGAAGATACAAGATTGAAGACTTCGTCCCGTGTCCGGATGGGACTTTCCTTGGCGTGGAAGGCAAGCTAGGCGATGCGGATATTCAGATCTCCTACCATTGTAACCGACTTTGTGTAACCCTAACCCTTTCCGGTGTCTATATAAACTGGAGGGTTTTAGTCCGTAGAATAACTCCAACATACAACAATCATACCATAGGCTAGCTTCTTGGGTTTAGCCTCCTTGATCTCGTGGTAGATCTACTCTTGTACTACCCATATCATCAATATTAATCAAGCAGGACGTAGGGTTTTACCTCCATCGAGAGGGCCCGAACCTGGGTAAAACATTGTGTTCCCGGTCTCCTGTTACCATCCGCCTAGACGCACAGTTCGGGCCCCCTACCCGAGATTCGCCGGTTTTGACACCGACAGTACCCCAAGGGCTCTACTTTTGATCTCATTGGATATTCTGACTCTGACTCTGCTGGTGATCGTGTGGACCACAAGTCAACATCTGGTACATGTCATTTCCTTGGACGATCTTTGGTCTGTTGGTCCTCGAAGAAACAAAACTGCGTATCATTGTCTACTGCTGAAGCTGAGTACATTGCTGCTGGTTCTTGCTATGCACAACTGCTATGGATGAAGCAAACTCTCAAGGACTATGGCGTCAACATGAAGAATATGCCTCTCCTCTGTGACAATGAGAGTGCCATCAAGATTGCTCACAACCCAGTTCATCACTCGAAGACAAGGCACATTCAGATTCATCATCATTTTCTTCGTGATCACGTGTTGAAGGGCGACATTTCTATTGAGCATGTGAAGACTGAAGACCAGCTAGCCGATATCTTCACAAAGCCCTTGGATGAGAAGAGATTTAGCAAGTTGCGGTGTGAGCTAAATATCTTAGAGTCTTTGGATGTTCTTTGAAAAGGACACTCATCCTAACACTTATGCAAAATTGATGACTCAGATGTGCAACACATGAAGAAACGTTTTTCTTCAATAATTGAAGAATAACACTCTAAGTGTGAAGAAATTAACGAAGAATTTGATTCTCAGAACCCTACGACAATTGTACACGGTGTCTGAAATCATCATTCTTATACGGTGGGTCATGCCACCACAAAAGTTGAAAATCTTCAATTTGTGTTTTTTTTTAAATTCCTCAGTTTTTCATGTTCTTCAACTTTGCATTGTCCTCATTGTTTCCATGGTTTTTCTTCATTGGCTATTTTATATATATATGAGTTTATGTCCTCTACAGCATTCACTTATTGCTAATTCTCCAAGTTGCCATTTCTGCTAAGTGAATGTGATCGGACCCTTCCTCATCTATGCTAAACTCAACCCAATCTATTCAAATTCTTCATGTGCGTTCTATTTGAAACTCGTTCAAAATCTTCACTGTGTCCTTGTCAGCTGAAGAATTTGCGAACAGAATGTTAAAACTTATCTTATCCAAAACATTCGTTTTGCTTCTCAAACCGTTCCTCTTCCCATGATATACTTATCTATTCACCCACGATCTAACACGATCTCCACTTCTCAGTACGTGGGTGACACATGTCAAGCAAAGGAGAAGGGTCAGGGGCATGTTCATCCTAATTCTTCGAGCGAATAGTTTTTCACCGTGGCTATAAATACCCCCTCTCCCCTTGATCACTTCCTTTACTCCGCTCGAACTCTCTCTCCCGCTCGAGCTTCTCAAACCCTAGTGCCGCCGCTACTCCATCGTCGCCGGTGAGGAAGAGCTTCACTGCCTCGACCTCATCGCCGTCTTACTCGCGCTGGCTGCGGAAATCTTCACTCCCCCGCCGCCGTAGACGTCTTCCTCCGCCGAGTTAGGGCGTGGAAGATCCACACAGACGAACTTCGCCTCTCCACCTCACTGTTCGTCGTGTTCTTCATCCAGGGTAATTAAAAGTTACTTTTACTTCCCTCTTTGATTCGAATGTTTTCTACAAAATCTTCAAAGTTGTTCTTCTTCAAATCCTCACACACTAAAACACCTCACAAGTCACCTGTTCTTGATTCGTTTCTCTAAGCATCATTTTTCTTCAAGATTCCTCAATTGTGTGGATCTTCGATCTATACAACTCTGGGACCTAAGACAAAGAACGCTTAGTGAAATTCTTCAAGACTCATCTGGTCAAATTCCTCAAACTTGTTCTTTTTGGAAAACCTTGTGAGAACGCATATGACCTCTCCGAATTCCTCGCAACTATGCTCTGTTCACATGTACTCATGTCCGCTACTGAATCACTAGGTTCTCATCAACTTAACTCATTTGCAGCGTTCCTCGAAGAAAAGTTGCACACTACTTCAGAGAATTTGATTGTTCAAATTCCTCAATTGAAGAATATGGCAGACGGTAAGAGGCCACAGAAAGTTGGAAAGAAGCCTAAGGTCATGACTGCCTTTGAGATCCGTGATGATATATACAAATAATATTGCACTCCTGATGAGGCCAACTTTGGTAAGGAAATTAAAAATCAGCGCAAGGTGCGCATCCAGAGGATTGAAAGGAGATGGGCAAGAGAATGGAGAGAGTACATGTATGTAACTCCAAAGTACATGAAGAAATTCGCTCTCAATCCTCCATGCCCAAGAGCTCCATTGGCACCTGGCCAAGTAGCAGATCCCACCAGCCTCAAGCGCGGTGAGGACTTTCCTGAAGAATGGGCCAAGTGCCAAGCCAAGTTGGCTAGACAAGCCAAAGAATCAGTGAGGAAATTCAATGAAGACTCTGCTGCTGATGCTGCTGCCACTGAGGCCTCTGTCAAGCCGAAGAAATCTATGGCAAAGAAGCCTGCGCGCAAGCCAAGTGCTTCACCAACAGTGCCCTCAAGGCCAAGTTCCTCAGCTATGCCCTCGCGGCCAGAATCTTCAAAGTCCTCAAGGCCAATTCCTCATGCTGCTCTTGCTCCTCCAAATCATCAGCTCCTCCAAAGTCCTCAGTTGTTCCGACAAAGTCCTCAGCACCTGTGCATCTTGCCATGTGCCAAAGGACTACAGGCATCTCCATTGCCTCTGGTGTCTCCGCTAATTCCTCAGCTGGTCCCTCTCTGCTGAAGACAAAGGCAACTGCTGGACGAGGTCCTCGCCCTACTCCTAAGAAGAAGCAGGTCGCCTTTCAAGTGTCGTCTGAAGAAGACGAAGCTGATGATGATGAACTTGCTGAAATCATCAGAGACAGGCAAGCCAAGGCAGCCAATGCCAAAAGAAGCAATGTGCCTCTGCTTTTGGATCCAAGGTTGATCCTGGACTTCATTCATCTATGGCACAAAGATCCCAACACGCCTTTACCGGAGATGAACCTCACTCCTGGTCAAAGTCATGTCTTGACTGCTTTCATTGAAGAAGAAAAATGGAAGTATGAGAAGGCCAGACAGATCAAGAAATCGCAGTACAGAAAGGAGAAACTTCTAAAGAAAAATGTTGTCAAAATGACAACTGAAGAACTAGTGAAGATGCAGGCTGACATCAAAACCCTCAGCGATGAATTTGATGCTTATTATGCTGATTGGAAAGGAGCCAAAGTCAGGTATGTAAAACTGACTGAGAAGTTCACCAATGTTGTAGCTCCATCGCAACAAGAAATTCCTCAGGCTGCAGCATCTGCTCAGCCTACTGAAGAACATGCCAGCACCGCTGATGACTTTCTGGCTGCTGAAGAAAATGTAAGTTCCAGGGCTGATGACTTCATTCCAGCCGCTGAAGAAACTGTCAGGGCATCCACTAGTGGTGCGCCTGAAGAAACTGAAGAAGTCAGGGCAACTGCATCAGTTGCTCCTGAAGAACATCAACCAGATTCCTCTGCTCCTCCTGCGCCTACACCAACTCCAATCCTTCCATCTGCATCAGATGTGAAGAAGACCAAGGCTGCTCAGCATGCAGCAGTGAAGAAAAGGAAAGCATCAGCTGCTTCAAATTCTTCAGCTCCGAAGAAGATGAAGCCTATGACAAGTTCATTTACAAATCCAATTTATGTTGTTCCGATATCAACCATGCCATCAAAGGACCTTGTTCCTTTTGGTGAAGAATATGAGATCCCTAGCGAATCTGATGAAGAAACTCATTCTGCTGCTTCGTCAAAAAAGATTGATGAAGAAATCGAAGTGGATAAGATCCCTTCAACACCTGATGTTTCCTCGCCCATGCCTCAGTTCACAGCTGAAGAGGCTGGCATTGAAGAAATGGAAGATGAAGATGTGGATATTGGAAGTACTACACTAGTGATGAATGATGACTTTTGGGAAAGTCAGCACCCCAATTCTCCACTCTTCACTCCTCTAGAGCAAATTCCTCAGTCCCCAGCACCAACCGTTCAAATGGGCTCTGAAGAAACTCATCCCACCTCATATGTGCGTGAAGAAATTCCAGCCACTAGTGCTAAAGAAATTGCTGCTGCTGATCACTTGAACACGCAGACTGCCACTAAAGAGGAACCAGAAATTCCTCAGCCTGAAGAACCTGAGATTGTGATTCCTAAGGTTGTGATGCAACTCACTGACAATCCTCTGCCCAAGCCAAAGGATCCGTTCTCAAGGAAGTAAAAGTTCAAGGCTGAAGATTTCTTCGGCGAGCACATATTTTTCACTGACTACAACCCATATGACTCTGCTCGCATTAGAAAGAGGCGTTTCTGGACTGCCAGTCAGGCAAAATTCTATTCCTCAGTGCTATTCAAAAAAGTCAAAGTCTTCGATCATGCGCACATTCCTCATGTGGATATGGAATCTCTGCCATGCTTCGAGCCAGTCCTCAGTGTTCTTCACGATGCTGGACTGTTAAATTTCTGCACTGACATATGTGATTGGAATGAACAACTCATTCTTCAATTCTATGCGACGTTGCACATCACAGGAGATTCTGAAGATGTGAACTCATGGGTGCTGGACTGGATGACTGAAAATACTCACTACAAGGCACCAACTACTTAATTGCTTTGTGCCCAACCACTCAGTCCTCCCCTTGAAGCTGCTCGATGTGTCTACAGCAAACCTGAACTTACAAATCATTACATGCAAGTGCTGATGAAGCCTTTGAAGCCAGGGCAGACCCCACGAACCAAATTCCTCGTCAAGGAATTACTATATGTGCCTCGGACTGTCTATCGCATACTGACGAAGACATTGAGTCCTATCAAAGGCCACGACTCAAATGATGAAGAAGTCGTTGGCATCATGAAGAATCTGCTTTTCAATATCATTCATGGTGTTCCCGTCAACTTCCATAATCTCTTCATGAGGACTCTGGCCAATGTGCTATGTCACCTTGTGAGCTGAAGCCTTATGCACCTTGGATTATGAGATTCATCAGAACAAGGTCTTCACTCAACTACAAAGCTGATACACTGAACCATTACAGCTACTTGCCTCCAATTGAAGTCCTCAAACGGACATTTTCCTCAGCTGATGACAAGGGCAAGGCCGTTGCTGTTATAGATGAAGGCATTCGTCCATTGAATGGTTAATTTCGCAAGGTTGCATCCTATTCCACCAATGATGACTCTGCCACCCATGACTCTGCTGCCAACACAGCCAAGCAAAATCCTCAAGGCACAACACTCAGGGTGATGATTGATCGTGAGTTACTCCTCAGTCTTCATCAGAAGGTTGATCGCAATCATAAATGGGTCAAGAGACAGTTTGGTTCAATTCTTCACAACATGACCTCAACCCATAATGCAGTGAAGAAAAATCAATACTACCTCCATGAAACCTTCAACCGTACCTGGGTTGTTTTGTCTCATGTCTACAACAAAGAAGATCTGAAGAAAATGGGTCCCAAGGAAGACTTTGACTGGTCTACACCTCCACCGAAGAAATACAAGAAGGTCAAGGTTCCTTCCTTGGTGGCCAGCTCCTATTCTTCATCACACGACACTGATGAACATGAAGACTTGGACGACACTGCGGCAGGCCCTACTAAGACAAATGACCCCGACAACGCTGGCGCTCCTTCATCGACTTGATATTCTTCAGGGGCATTAGTCCTCATTTTCGATCCTTTTGGTTATTCGATGACAAAGGGGGGGATTTGAGTTAGTCTTCAAGTGGGTCTACTATATGGGCGTTTTTTTTGCTAAGTTACAACTCTCGTTCTTCTGAAACTTTATTGGATCGAGTTGTAAACTTAAACCCGATGGTGCTCTGATACTTTTGATGTGTTATTCTACATGCTTATTCCTCGTTAATATTATTGCACGCATGCTGAATTTCATCAGTCACCATATTTCATCATGCATTTCAAATTCTTCATATTATATGTCAAATGCGTGTATGAATTACAAGATATAGGGGGAGATCTCCATGATTCAACTCTTCAAGTGTGCATTGCTTCAAAAGCAAATTCCTCACTATGCACATCTTCAGGGGGAGTTCTTCTATATCTTGCAATCAAATTCCTCAATATCAGTATTTACACTTCATATGTTTATCCCCGTTGAAAGCTTAACCTATATTGTCATCAATCACCAAAAAGGGGGACCTTGTGATTTTGGTGTATTGAAGACTTATAGGTTAAGGGACTAATGCGTTTATGAGTGTACACAGGTCTATAAGTCTATGAGGAGTTTGATATTTACAGAGAAAGTCGACCCCTAAAAATGAAGTTCTTCGTGTGAAGACTTTGGATTTCTGAAGACTTTGAAAGTGAAGAAATTGGTGTGACCTTGAAGACTTGGTATTCATTCGAGGAACATGAAGTGTGAAGACTTTTGTTTTCGTAGTTTCATTTTCTCTTTCTTGAGTCATAGGAAACACCGTACTGGTAAAGGGGGTCGAGGAAATACTAAGGAAAAATTTCCAAGTGATGCTCAACTCAAAATCCTACACCTACCCATCCCTTCGAGTGAAGCCATTGGAAATCTCATACAGTTCAGTCAATTTCTTTAGTGAGAGAGATGAAGTTCTTCTGGTCTCTGAGGAATTTGTTCTGACTGAGGAGTTAGGAATTCGCCAGTGCGGATTGCCTACACAGTGAGGAACATGATAGCCCTGAGGAATTTGAACCTGAAATTTCCGACCGTTGCTGTGCTGCGCGCCAGCTGTCCCAAAAATATCTTATCCACCTAACGGTCATATCATTGAAGGGCATTTATGTCTTATCATGTCGGGCTGCTCCCTAGGCTATAAATATCCGCCCCCTACAACCACTAGCTGGTTGGCTGCTCCGAGAGAAACTGACACTTGTCATTTGAGAGCAACCCATCCTGCGAGGACTTTGAGCGAAAATCATCTAGTGAGGAAAAATCCAAACCCAAACACCTACAACCCCAAAGTGATTGAGCATCACTGAAGAGATTGATCCTGCGTGGATCCGACGCTTGTTACCTTTGAAGACTGTGCTTCTTCCAGACGGTTAGGCGTCATGGTCTAGAGCATCCAAGAGGAAGTGTGGATCGCCGAGTGACCGAGTTTGTGAAGGTTCGGAAGTCACCTGAAGACTTACCATGAGTGATTGGACGAGGTCTGTGTGACCTTAGTTCAAGGAGAATACAGTGAGGACTGTGTGTCCTTAGGTTTAAATACCTAGCCGCTCCAACCAGATGTACAACTGAGACAGCAGTTGGAACTGGTCTACCAAATCATTATCTTCACCAAGCCAACTGGTTCTATTTCCTTAACTCTTTCATTTCCTCATTACTGTGTTGTGTGCTTGTCATATCTGTGTTTGAAGACTTCGACAGAAGACTTTCTCAATTTCCTTAGTTCAATTTCTTCAGTCTGTTTGTCTTCATCCTGTGTTATCCTGTGTTTACGCTTTCTGTACTCTGTGCTTGTCTTCATTTCTTCATGATAACTATGCTTGTCCTCTGTTATGTTTACTTGTGAGTACTTATTCCGCTGCTAGTAGTTCTTCGCTAAGGGATTTCCTCACCGGCAAATTCCTCAATGAAGAATTCATAAAAATCGCCTATTCACCCCCCTCTAGTCGATATAACACACTTTCAAAAATTCTCGTGTCGGTGGGCCCTGCATCGCATACCATGTGTGTAGCAGACTGTTGTCACCCATGCTTGCGTGGACACCCCACCACTCCCACGTACGAAGACACCCAGCGCCTCCCACGTGGCTTGCCCCCACCATGACGAGCGTTCCCGGAAAAAGCGCGTCCCAACAACCCTACCCAATGGGGTGCATTAAACAGTGGAGGGGTGTTTTCTGTTGATTTCATTTTTTAACTTTACACGAGAAAAGTGAAAAGCTAAAAAAGCTGCCGGGTAGACCTTACCTCTTCATCCCATACCATGTGTGTAGCCAACTGTTGCCACTCATGCTTGCGTGGGCACCCCACCACTCCCGCGTACGACGACGCCTCCCCGCGCCTCCTGCATGCCTGGACCACATCATGAGGAGCGTTCCCGTGAAAAGCGCGTCCCAACAACCCTACCCGTGCGGGTGCATTAAACAGTGGAGGAGTGTTTTCTTTTGACTTTAATTTTTGTTAACTTTACATGGGAAAATGGAAAGCTAAAAAAATGTCATGCGGGTGGGCCCTGCCTCATCATCTCGTACCACATGTGTAGCCACCACTCCCACGTACGACGACACATCACCACGGCTCCCGCATGCATGGTCCCACCATGATGAGCGTTCCCAAAAAAGCGCATCCCAATAAACCTACCCAGTGCGGGTGCATTAAACAATAGAAGAGTGTTTCTTTTAACTTCCATTTTTTAACTTTACACGAGAAAAGTGAAAAAGCTAAAAAATGTTGCGTGGGTGGGCCTTACCTTTCATCCCGTACCACGTGTGTAGCAAACTGCTGCCACCCGCGCTTGCGTGGGCACCCCACCATTCCCGCGTACGTCGCCGCCTCCCTGCGCCTACCGAGTGCCTGGCCCCCACCATGTGGAGCGTTCCCTGAAAAAGCGTGTCCCAACAACCCTATCCGGTGCGGGTAAATTAAATCGTGGAGGAGCGTTTTCGTGCTCGAAGGTGCACGTGATCAAGTTACCAAAAAAACTCATTTACAAAAAAACAAAAAAAACATGACAATATTTGTACATATAGATTATTCATGTATAATATGTAAAAAGGAAGAACAGTAATATGTTTGTTGTGTTATATTTGTATATACGTCACAAATAGATATGTGTTTTGACAAAAAAACTCACAAATGTTGATCTTTAATACTAGTAGAGTAGTACTGATATTATAGATATAAAAAGGAATCAGAGGGCAGAGGAGTGTACAAAATCCACTCTCCATCTGCGGCGACCGGAAACGGCGGGTCAGTTCCCGACTCTGACTCTTCTCTCTCCTCCACGACTGCTCTCTCTTGAGTCTTGACCAGAGTTAGAGTCTCGAGTGCAGCCGACCCGCCGTCTTCTCCGCTTGCCCGTGCCGCCATGGATGGGGTTTCGGCAGAGCCTCGGCACCCGCTCCTAAAAATGACAAGGAATATGGAATGTAATTAGTTATCGTTCCAATGGATTGAGACCTTCTTCCAATAGAATTATGGTTTTTTCACTATATAACTGATATACATCAAAGAATCATTCATTTAGTTTTGATTTATTGTGATTGAACCCAAGAAATAATATGCCAAAACAACAATAATCCCGACTAAGATTATGTTTGGAACTTATAAAATAGTCAAAGACCCCATGCTCACCAACCCAAGGTTAGCTTAACTTTCTTAAAACACACGATGCAAGCATTGCATGCATACCCTTTCGTGCACTCGATGCATGTTAGCTAAACATCTCTTCAATCCCACAAATTGACTTCGACATGGCCTATGTAAGTATATTGTTGCGTCGACGAACAAGGAAAGGTGCAACCAACTGAATCCTGCCAAGGCAAGGCCCAACCAATCCCATAAGTTGGCTGAGGCACTAGCCAGGTTTCAGGCATATGTAGCTAGATCATGTCTGGGTTCTACCTAAAAATGACCCAGATTCAGGTAAAAATAGCAAAACTTGTCAATCCCACAATCCACCAGTCCAGGATAGAATCCATCGATTTAGGCGACAGTTAGGTAGGTTGTTTGGCTTTGGCCAGGTTTTTAGGCCGGCCGCTTATATTGTGCGCCTAACACTATGCAGCTTTTCAGCATGCACACATGCATGGGCCAACCATAATGGCACACCAATCTTAGTGTCGTCTTGATGGTAGCAGCGAACATTTGCTTACCTAGTATCATGAAGTGCTTACAAGATGGCGCTATCCCTGATATTCCTTATGCGGTGAGTCTAATATTGTTTCCTCCTCCTCTGCCTTCGTGATCTACTTTTAATGCATATTTTCTGTTGGTATTTGGCTGATTATTTTTGCCTCACCCAGGACATGTTAGGTTGATAGGTTCTAGGAAGAGACAAAATGAAAGTACATCCACATGCTTATTGTGTACAATTATAAGGTTTAGCACTACTATGGTCAGTAGAGATCTGCTTCACTTCTCCTAGGTGTTTAACTTGCCATTTGATGCCCATGGAAGACTGGCATAGGTTCTCTGCTCTTATTTGTTTTTGCAGGAATCCTTAGTAATCACCATCCTGTATAATTATCTCTTTGGAGAGTGCCTTCCAGAATTTTCATACATTTGTTTATTTGTCAATCGAGAAATTCTCCAACTTCATTGCCTTGCCAAGTAGGAATATAGTGCTAATTTTTGTGAAGACTTATTCTGCTATATATGCTATTGTGTTGATGGCATATTCTTTCTATTATGTTTGACACATTAATGCAATCTAAGAAACACATTTGTATGAGCTTCAAATTAATATTTTATTATTTTTACAAGAGTTAACCTTACAAAAAAACTAATTTACACACTTTTTCCCAAAAATATGACAATATTTCTACATATACATTGATTTTGTGATACCACGTGTCGGGTAGCCCACACGACCGATTCTTACCAATGTGAACTTTCCACTTTTTGAATGGCACACATGAGCCATACTTTTCTTTGGGGGCACTTTCATAAAATGCTTGTATAAAATTCAGGAAAATTTGTTTAATTTTTGAATATTTGAATATTCAAAATGAACTTTAAAAAGTTTAATGTTAAAAAATTAAAGTTGAGATATTTTGAAACTTGAAAAAAACGACTTGTGATATTTTTGTACTTTACACAAGAAACTGGGAAGTTGGAAAATGTCACGCGCGTAGGCCCTACCAGTTCATCCGGTACCGAATGTGTAGCCAACTGTTACCGCACGTGCCTGTGTGCCTCCTCCCCCACCCCTCTTGCGTATGACGACCGCTTCCGGCACCTTCCACGTTCATGGCCCCCACCATGACGAGTGTGCTGCAAAAAAAGCTTGTCCGAACAACCCTACCCAATGTGCTCCCATGCTTGACTGGGGTTGCATTAAACTGTGGACGAGCGATTTCGTTCTCGAATGTTCACGTGGTCAAGTTACCAAAAAATCATTTACACACTTTCTCCAAGACAAACATGACAATATTTCCACATATACATTGATTTTATGACATCACTGAAGGAAATATGCCCTAGAGGCAATAATAAAGTTGTTATTTATATTTCCTTATATCATGGTAAATGTTCATTGTTCATGCTAGAATTGTATTAACCGGGAACTTGATACATGTGTGGATACATAGACGAAACACAGTGTCCCTAGTAAGCCTCTACTAGACTAGCTCGTCAATCAAAGATGGTTAAGTTTCCTAACCATAGACATGTGTTGTCATTTGATAAACAGGATCACATCATTAGGAGAATGATGTGATGGACAAGACCCATCCATTAGCTTAGCATGTTGATTGTTTAGTTTTATTGCTATAACTTTCTTCATGCCATATACATATTCCTTTGACTATGAGATTATGCAACTCCCGGATACCGGAGGAATACCTTGAGCGCTATCAAACGTCACAACGTAACTCGGTGATTATAAAGATGCTCTACAGGTGTATATCCGAAGGTGTTTATTGGGTTGGCATAGATCGAGATTGGGATTTGTGACTACGAGTATCGGAGAGGTATCTCTGGGCCCTCTCGGTAATGCACATCATAATAAGCCTTGCAAGCAATGTGACTAATGAGTTAGTTGCGGGATGATGCATTACGGAACGAGTAAAGAGACTTTCCGGTAACGACATTGAACTAGGTGTGAAGATACCGATGATCGAATCTCGGGCAAGGAAATATGCCCTAGAGGCAATAATAAAGTTATTATTTATTTCCTTATATTATGATAAATGTTTATCATTCATGCTAGAATTGTATTAACCGGAAACATAATACATGTGTGAATACATAGACAAACAGATTGTCACTAGTATGCCTCTACTTGACTAGCTCATTGATCAAAGATGGTTATGTTTCCTAACCATAGACATGATTTGTCATTTGATAAATGGGATCACATCATTAGGAGAATGATGTGATTGACTTGACCCTTTCCGTTAGCTTACCACTTGATCGTTTAGTTTATTGCTATTGCTTTCTTCATGACTTATACATGTTCCTATGACTATGAGATTATACAACTCCCGTTTACTGAAGGAACACTTTGTGTGCTACCAAACGTCACAACGTAACTGGGTGATTATAAAGGTGCTCTACAGGTGTCTCCGATGGTACTTGTTGGGTTGGCGTATTTTGAGATTAGGATTTGTCACTCCGATTGTCAAAGAGGTATCTCTGGGCCCACTCGGTAATACACATCACTATAAGCCTTGCAAGCATTGTAACTAATGAGTTAGTTGCGGGATGATGTATTACGGAACGAGTAAAGAGACTTGCTGGTAACGAGATTAAACTAGGTATTAAGATACCGACGATCGAATCTCGTGCAAGTAACATACCGATGACAAAGGGAACAACGTATGTTGTTATGCGGTCTGACCGATAAAGATCTTCGTAGAATATGTAGGAGTCAATATGGGCATCCAGGTTCCGCTATTGGTTATTGACCCAAGAGGTGTCTCGGTCATGTCTACATAGTTATCGAACCCGTAGGGTCCGCATGCTTAACGTTCGTTGACGATATAGTATTATATGAGTTATGTCTGTTGGTGACCAAATGTTGTTCGGAGTTTCGGATGAGATCACGGACATGACGAGGAGCTCCGGAATGCTCCGGAGGTAAAGATTGATATGTGGATAGTAGTGTTTGATCTCCGGAAGGGTTCTGAAATCCATCGGAAGGGGTTCCAGATGTTTCTCGAAATGTTTGGGCACGAGAACACTTTATCTGGGCCAAAGGGGAAAGACCACAAGGTTTTTGGAAAGCGCAAAAGGATGTTTTGCGGAGTCCAGTGGCCAGACGCCAGTGTCCCTGGCATCTGGGTCTAGACGCCGGGAACCCTGGCGTCTGGCCCTGGAGTCCGAGAAGGACTCTTTGCTTTTCGGGTGAAACCGACTTTGTGGAGGCTTTTACTCCAAGTTTCAACCCCAAGGCCCAACATATAAATAGAGGGGTAGGGCTAGCACCCAAGACACATCAAGAAACACCAAGCCATGTGTCGGCAAACCCCACTACAAAAAAAAGACACATCCATGACATTTTGGGCCGAACGAAAAAAAATCTGTCATACATATGACACTTCTATGACGATAATTGTGACAAAACCCGGTATCATCATAGATGTGGTGGGCTCCTACTTCTATGACAAAAAATCATGACAGAAATGGGCTTTTCGTCCAGGGCGGGCCGGAGACGCAGCTGCATGACATTCTTTGGGTCGTCCATGACGAAAAAAACCGTGGTAGAAGCGAGGGCGAGGAAAATTTCGGGGAGTTCCCAGTTATGGTGGGAGGTCGGTGGCCGAGCGATGCGCGTTTCTCTCATACACGTACACGCGTGTGTGTGAGGCGTTGGCTCTAACTGAACCCGAGCAAGGTGTTGGGCTCTAACTGAACCCGAGCGATTGCACTGCAGGCTACACGTTACTGAACCCGAGCGATCGATCGATGGATGTTAACTGAACCCGATCGAGCGATTCCTTCGCTACTGCTGCTAACTGAAGCCGATCGATTGGATGAACAGTGAGCATTGCGGGGGGGGGGGGGAGGGGTTGGATGAACAGTGAGCGGTGGCGTTGCCTCTGGATGAACAGGACCCCGTGGTGTGGTGGAGGGTTGGATGAACAGTAGACGGTGGAGGGGTGCCCGTGGAGGGGTGGATGAACAGGACCCCGTGGTGTGGAGGGCTGGATGAACAGTAGACGGTGGAGGGGTGCCCGTGGAGGGGTGGTTGAACAGGACCCCGTGGTGTGGAGGGCTGGATGAACAGTAGACGGTGGAGGGGTGGTTGAACAGTAGCCGGTGGAGTAGCGCGCGGTGGAGGCTGGATGAACAGGAGCCCGTGGAGGCTGGATGAACAGGAGCCCGTGGAGGCTGGATGAACAAGAGCCCGTGGAGGCTGGATGAACAGGAGCCCGTGGAGGTTGGAGGAGGTCGACGGTGGTGATGAACAGTATCCCGTGGAGTCCCGTTTTGCGGTACGCCACACCCCTCCCGATGAACAGGACCCCCATTTCGACCGTAGCGCTCCAACACAAGTCCGTTTCGTCCGTTTTGCGGTACACCACACCCCTCTCGATCAACAGGACCCCCGTTTCGACCGTAGGAGGTCCGTTTCCTCCGTTTTGCGGTACGCCAGACCCCTCCCGATGAACAGGATCCTGTTTTGAACGTGGCCAGTCAAACACAAGGCCGTTTCCTCCGTTCTATGGTACGCCAGGCCTCGTTTCCATCGCCTGTTCCATCCAAGCCCTCCCGATGAACACGACGCATTTCGTTGCCTCCCCATGAACACGACGCATTCCGTTGCCTCCCCATAAACACAACGACGACGTTGTTTCTCCGTTCTGACCCAGCCATGTACACGAGCCCTGGTCGTACGTATGCGCGAGTAGGCATTCGAGACCCCGCGGGTATGTACACATATGTGGCCGTACTTTCTTTCTTTCACCCTGGCCACTATACGTACGTGTACATGCTATGTGCGCGTCTCTCCTACGACACGTGCGCGCCTCTACATCGACCAGTATATATATGTACGTACACGTTCGTGACCAGAATGACAACGCTACGTACGCTTCAACCAGGTGGGTCCCGACTGTCAGGACTTCCTTGCGTGCGAAGATGTAGCTGGTGGGTCCCAGCAGTCAGGGGCAAACTTTTTTTTCGCAAAATACGGTGGCCCGTCCGGTGGGTCCCCGCTGTCAGGTGGAGAAATAATTATTTTGCACGTAATAAGGAGGCACTTCCTTGCTGCGGCTGTGGACCCAGCTGTCAGCCTCTCCATGTACAGTCCACGTCCGATGGAAGCCGTTCCTTGACCACGTTGACCACGCCGCGCCGAGAGCACCAAGGCGGTGGACGACGGCGAGGCCTAGGAAGGGGACAACGTGGAGCCGGGGAAGACGCGGCAGTGGATGCCCACACGTTGAGGAGTACGAGGGTTCACTGGTTTGCTGCGGTGTGAGGCTGCCGTCGCCGCAGAATAACAGGGGGTGTGGGTGAGTAGAGGGATGGCCTGGCCAGTGGTGGGAGTATTAGGGGGCGATGAGGCCTCCGCCGCATCACAGCCGGCCACGGGAGGCAGGAGCACGAGGCACGACCGGCGCTGGTTTGGGTGGCTGGAGCAAGAAGACCAGAGGTTGAAGAAGCACTACGGCCATTGGATGGATATCGTACGGTCATTGGAGCTAGAATCGTGCATATTGACTAAGTTGACAAAGCCCTCCATCCCCGTCAACTTAGTAGGCCCACAAGTCAGCCTCCCACTAAGGTGGGTCCCAACTAGCAGGGGGTATTCATGTTTTGAGCGTAATAAGGAGGCACTTCCTTGCGTGCGAAGATATAGCCGGTGGGTCCGAGCTGTCAGCGGCGGTAACGTTTTTTCGTGAAATACAGAGGCCCTTTCGGTGGGTCCCTGATGTCAGGTGGAGGAATCATTATTTTGCGCGTATTAAGGAGGCATTTCCTTGCGTGCGGCCGTGGACCTAGCTGTAGGCCTCTCCACGTACAGTCCACTTCAGATGCATGTCGGTCGCTGACCATGTTGACCAGGCCGTGCCGAGAGCACCAGGGTGGTGGACGACGGTGAGGCCTAGGAAGGGAACGACACGGAGGCAGGGAAGACTCGGCGGTTGTTTCCCACGTGGAGGGGAGTACAACTGTACGAGGGTTTACTAGTTCGTCTGCCGTCACCGGAGAATAACAGCAGGTGTGGGTGAGTAGAGGGATGGCTAGGCCAGCGATGGGAGTACAGTGGGGCGGTGAGGCCTGCGCGGCAGCACAGCCGGCCGTGGGAGGAGGGAGCAGGCAGTCCCGTCGGCACTTGTTTGAGCGGCTGGAGCAGGAAGAGCAGATTGAAGAAGCACGACGGCAATTCGATGGACATCCAACATTCACTGCTTGTGCGTCGACCTTTTTTAGGAAAGCCTCAAATCTATGGAAAAAAGCATACAACCCATCTGCCATTATTTATAATAATTTACAGCGCATTTGCTAATTCTTAAGGTTTTTTAGCCCATATTCTTTTTGTTAGCATTACAGCCCATATTGTGGCCACGGTTAAAAAATTAACGAAATTTTGCATATTTCGATGCGGTCCGAACTGTTTTTAATCCCGAAATTTCGACTCACATTCAAAATGATTTTAAAAATAAATGTATATCAATATAAAATCCAACAAATTCTCCACGCATAAAAATTAATGTAATTCAAAATTTCGAAATGAAAAAAAAGATATTTTAAACTAATTGTCGGTTTGATGTGTTTTAAAAATGTACAGCCCATTTCTCATTACTGATGGGCCATTTTCTCGGCCAACCGAATGAAGCTCTCCTCGTCTTGAAAGATTTGCAGCCCAACAGGCCTGACAAAGCGACTTACTTGGCAAATCACAAAAAAACTGGGTTGTGGCCGTGGACCCAGCTGCCAGCCTCTCCACGTACAGTACTCTTCCGATGGAAGTCGGTCGTTGACCACATGGACCACGCCGCACCGAGAGCACCAAGGCGGTGGATGACGATGAGGCCTAGGAAGGGGACGATGCGGAGCCGGGGAAGATGCGGCAGTGGATGCCCACGCGGAGAGGAGAACGAGGGTTCACTGGTTCGGCTACGGCGTGAGGCTGCCATCGCCGCAGAATAACAGGGGGTGTGAGTGAGTAGAGGGATAGCATGGGCTAGCGGTGGGAGTAGTAGGGGCGGTGAGGCCTCCACGGCATCACAGCTGGCCACGAGAGGCAGGAGCACGCGGCACGACCGGCGCAGCTTTGGTCAGCTGGAGAAAGAAGACCAGAGGTTGAAGAAGAACTATGGTCGTTGGATGGACATCGTAGGGTCACTGGAGCTAGAATCGTTCATATTGACTAAGTTGACAAAGCCCTCCATCCTCGTCAAATTAGTAGGCCCACAAGTCAGCCACCCACTATGGTGGGTCCCAGCTAGCAGGGGGTATTCATTTTTTGGTGCGTAATAATGAGGCACTTCCTTGCGTGCGAAGATATAGCTGGTGGGTATGACCGATCAGTGGGGGGAACGTTTTTTTAGTCCATTTGGTGGGCTGGGTGAAACAATCATGTAGCATATATGCAGCCCGTTTAAATTCCATTTGCATTTTTCTCGAAATCCGCGGACTTGGTGGGCTGGGTGAAAATATCATGTTGGGCTAGACGGAGAAATGTTATAAAAACATAAACACATGATTGCACGTCAGTAAAATCTTTGCAAGCTTATGTACGCAATCACTAGGAGTTAACTTGCCAAGTTATATATAAACAATTATTATTATTATTTTGTAAGAACTTTCAACTTACGAAATAAAATATCATTTTAATTTGATAAGTTAATAGTACGTGGGGTATTATTATTTTTTAGGCTAGACGTGGGACAGTTGAGTTGGTTCTAGGGGAAAGTACTGGGAGAAAACTCAGTTTACATCGAAAAAGAAAGTGGGAGAAAATTCAGAGACCTACTGGGTCCACCTGAGGAGGGGAATATGTTGGGAGGAAGGAGATTCAAAGCAAGGCAGCCGATTGAACTAGTTTTTTTACGGACAAGTGAACTAGTTTACATACATAAGCAAATAACCACTAAAAAAAGCAATCAGGTTAATGGGTTCTTAAAAGAAATATTTCGGACAAAACAGATAATTACAACACATAGGCTAATGCATGAAACACTCAGATGATAAAGGTGCTTATAAACAGATAAAGTACAACATCTAGACCTTCCTGACACGCTTGATCATGACGCTACGGCTGTCCGTGTACACGTCGGTTACGGGAAGTAGACACGCCCTCATGTCCAAGATCTGCCTGTACATGTCGTAGCATGCGCATGCGTCCTTGGCCTCGTAGGTTATGTAGGCTAGATTCAGAGGTACCTCCCACGTGTTCAGGTCGCCTTCTTTCATGTTGGCGTATCAGGGGTCGATGATGGTCCCAGCGAGGTCAACCACGGAGTCCTTCTCCCGCCCGTTGCTGATGATCTTGTATTGCTTCTGGATGTCGACAAGCTTGTTGCACTAGATGGCCGAATCGTCGTGTTCTTCCTTCTCTCCACCGTAGCGAAGCTGCAGTCGGCGCTGCCGATGAAACGGGCGAATGCTCCAGAACTTGGTGCAGGCATAGGACTGAGGCGAGGCAGAGCTTCACCGAGTCTGTATCGTTGGTGTACATCACATTCAACTTGGTGCAGCCATAGGACTGAACGGCGAACTCAAAGGGGAACTCCTTGCTGAAATCCATATCCAGCAGGCTCACCCCTCGGATCGCCATTGGAGTCTCTTCGAGTGAACGAGTGTGTAGGCGGCGGCAGCAGTTCGTTTTTCAGCTCCTGGGGAACTGGATTCAATAGTAAGCTGAGTGTGTACAGGCGACAACAGTTACTACCCCTCCCTCGTCCGCTGCACGCCCGTCAGAAGATGCACCCGCGGCCACACGTCGGTTCACGAGCGGGTCTGTATTGGTACTGTAATAACAGGAGTTAGTGGTCACTTTACTTAAATTTAATTAGCTTTAATAGAAACTTATACTTAAAACAAGCAATGCATTCGCTCGTTCTATCAGTGCCACAGGATCAACATGCACAACAATTAGAATTATTATTCTCAGGACGCACACGATCAGCACATTTGTCGCACTTCCACAAAGATAATACTACCAAGTTTGAACTGTTTGTTATGGTTGTTGTCCTCTGCATCATCATGCCGTGTTTCCCAGCTTGCAAGATTCAGAACCAACAAATAAGATCCAAATAATAAGTACAATAAAGATGCCTACACATCTCATTGATTCCCAGCTTGCAAGATTCAGAACCAGCAAATAAGATTCAAATAATGAGTACAACAAAGATGCCTACACATGTCACTGATTCCCAGCTTGCAAGATTCAGAACCAACCCATTAGAGCCTTTTGACAAAGTGAATATCGGGATTAAATCCATCTTGGCTAGCCATGTCATACAATCGAAGAACCTGGCGAATGCTCTTGACCGTCACAACATATGTAGTTGAGTATTCCTGTTTGCATAGCACAAACCAGGAGAGCATGATTTCACTTTAATAGTGACCTCCTTTACTCAACCTGCACCTCCACTCGGATGAAGCCTGCCTTGAGTTCCATGATTCAATTCATGCGCCTTTTTCTGCAGTTCACCTGAAATGAAGCAAATATTGCATCATTCAGCTAGCAAGAAGTACTTGCTCTCGTGAGCTGGCAGGTTCTTCTTTAGTAGTTGCACTAAAATTGAGGAACATTAAGGTTGGCTGTCCGGCTCATGTAAGGTGCAACTATAATTTTGTTATCCTTTTGTGCAGTTCCACTAAAATAAAGTGCCATTGTGGTGACAGTGACGGCTCATCTTGCAAAGGCTAATAAAATGTTGCACGAGATTACCAGCAGAACTTGACGAAGATTTTGGAAACTCCAATCACCATTTTATGCAGTTCCACCAAAATTGAGAGATGTTGCCCACGTGACATTTTAGTTGAACTACACAAGACACTCATTCCAAAAAAAAGTGTTTTGTGCAGTTCACCAAAAACTCACAATAGCAACAAGGTGAAATGGATATCCCTATCTGCACACATAGATAGAAAGTAAACAGTTGCTGGTCAATAAGAATATACGAAACATATAAAAAATGAAAAGAAGCATCTTAATTATGTTCATGGCAATCACGCAAGGACAGTAGAAATTTTAAAACGTCAGCAATGCTTCATGTTACCAGAAGCATTACGATCAACAATGAGATTCCTCAAATATGGGATTACTTTAATGGTGGCATTGCTTGTTTACCAGACACAGTAAATCAACAGCAGCTAAAGAGTTGGTTTAAGGGCATGGGACCGTGGGGACACCAGGACACTCAGCAGCGTAAAGGAGCAACTTACTTATCATACTGGGGAAAACAACAGGAGTGACATTTGTAACACAGTTTAATTGCATCTTATCACTGGAGGCATTAGATTAACAATAACACTGGTTAGACATGTCCCTAAGGTAACATTGTGATCGCTTCATTTTACATGCGCCCTTACATTAACAACAGCAAAAGGTTGGTATAAGGACATGCGACAGTGGATGCATCAGCACAATGTACCTACAAGGAGGTATAAAGTGGTGATGTCGAGTTTGTTCATGCTATGTGAGGGCAGCAAACCTAATCTTGGAGACCTTGTACTATGTGAGGGCAGCAAATCTAATCCTGGAGACCTTCTACTATGTGAGGGCAGCAAATCTAATCCTTGAGACCTTTTATTATGTGAGGGCAGCAAATCTAATCCTGAGACCTTTTACTATGTGAGGGCAGCAAATCTAATCCTGAGACCCTTTACTATGTGAGGGCAGCAAATCTAATCCTGGAGACCTTTTACTATGTGATGGCAGCAAATCTAATCCTGGACATACTCTGTTGACTTGTCCACCAGACGCCACTTTCTATCCTTTTTCAACCAATAATAGATCTGTTCCTTATCCAGTTTGTACTGCGTTTTCCCATTATTTCCCTTTTCAACAAAGAGACCGGTTGGGTATCCGGTCTATACTACTTTCACCATATTATTTCCTCTTGGAATCAAGTCCTAGATTCATGCTACAACTTTCCCCCCTTTCTTCATTGTTTGAACAAAGCCCTAGATTCGAATGCATGAAGTAGCTTTACCTCTAATAATACTAAAAAATTAGGTTGCTTTGGAGGAGCTGATGGGAGTAGAAAAAGACGCACATGGAGACACGTGGGGAGCTGGGGCAGTAGAGCAAGGATGCTTTCGAAGAAGTTATACCTGAGGGTCGCCGGGATGTCGGCGGCGGCAGGTCGGATCTGTGGACAATACGGCAGGGAGGAAGAAGGGTCGGAGGACCCCCGAGCTGGCGCTGTGTCGGAGAGAACGGCAAGGGCAGAGGATCAGGCCCCTCCGGCAGCTGTGGGTTTCCTCCCTCAGCGGCGATGACCGCGTGAACGGTGCACCTTTCAGTCCTCCACACACACCGGCCGAAGGGATCCGGCCGGATCTAGGACCAACGGTGAGCAGAGAGAAAATGTAGCTACCGCTGTCTTGTTTATATCTGGAGAGGATGAGAGAATGAAGAGAGCAACCCTAGTAAAGCAAGCGCTCAGGCCCCTGCATCCATATATAGTGGAGTGATTATCTTTTTTCTCTCCACAACAAGCGTTTTAATTTGTGTACGTGGCATTAAAGAAAAGAAACTCTCTATTTAAGGTGACTACTGTACGACTCCTACTTACTACTAGTAGTACTACAGTATTGTTCACTTGTGCTCCCCGCCCCTCCATTCATTGAACAACCCCACGGGTGAACAAACATACAGTACTTACTGTATTTATGTAGAACGAACAAGCTCGAACTATTTTCGCGTAGTTAAAAGTTGAGGGCGGGGCTTTTCACGGGCAGTACGCGCGGCAGTTTTCGGGCAGGCGGTTTGACAGAGAGGCGAGGAGGGTGAGCGAGTGGGGCTATGTGATTTGATGGCGCGTTACTGCTGGAAAGACTTGTGGTATGACCACTCACTATAGTCATGAATTACTGGCACTCCGACCGAGGTGATGCCCCCCTTCCGTTCCATGCTCTAATCTGGTGCATGACACGTCGACCCGGATGCTGGCTCTCCCACATGTCGGAGTAGTAAGAAGGAGCAAAGAATGATGCGGTATATACTAGTACTATACTACTCCCTCCGTTCCTAAATATAAGTCTTTGGAGAGATTTCACTATGGACAACATACGGAGAAAAAAATGAGTGAATCTACACATAAAATGCATCTATATACATCCGTATGTGGTCCACAATGAAATATCTACGAAGACTTATATTTAGGAACGGAGGGAGTACTACTCAGGTCGGAGGAGTGCGAACCACGCAGCCCAGTGAACCAGAAGTGTGAACCACGGTAGCCCAGTGAACCAGCAGTAGAAAACAATGTGGTGATATGGCCATAAAAAACAATGTGCTACGGTCCACACTGTAGCAAGTACAGTAACACTCCTCTTTGTTTGGATCCCTGAGTTAGAGCTAGTTTGGATTGAAATAGGGTCCAAAGTAGTCAAATGATTGAGATTGAGCATTTATTGTCAATTAACACTGCCATCCATACACCTCTTTGGTTAAGAGTTAGTTCAGGGTTAGAATCTAACTCTAACCTCTAACTGAGTTAGAGTTCTCCTCGTCTCGGTTCATCGCCATCATACTTTCCAAATTCCTGTGTTTTCAGTATCCTGCGAATCAAAGAGGCCCTTTTTTGCGGGAAAAATCAAAGAGGCCCTTAGACTGGTTTCGGTCCGGTCATTTTTTATAAACGTGTTATTTCCAAAATTTAATGAACGTGCTCCAGTTTGCATGAAAATAATCCAGTTTCATGCAGTAATTCATTCATTTATTTATTCTTCTGCGGGGGTTTGCATGAAATTCGTGAGGTTTGAAATGTAAAGTACCCCGGCATATGCTCCGAGTCATGCATGCACTACGACCCAGATGCTCTATGTCCCACATGTCGGCGAATGGGAGCGCGTGGAAATAGCCTAGGAGTACATATAGGAGGATAAATGCGTGAAATAATATGTACTGTGAAGCGTAGCCGCAGTTCAAAAAGGAGACCTAAAGTGATGATAGCTATAGTCGCACGCACCCAACTAGTGGTACTAGACATACGACTAATTTTTCCATCAAAAAAGAAAAAAAAGAGGCACGAGTGCTCAGTACTCCTATCTATAAACACGAGTCCCATCTGACAACAGTGTTCGTGCTACAGCTAGCTCTCCTCCCTTGTTTCTCTCTTCTAATTCTAAACTCGGCCGACGCCCGGTGGGCGGGGTGGGTTTGCTCAACTGCGGCCCCACGTCAAAGTGAAAACGTTACGACTGGAATAAAAATGCCATATACTCCCTCCGTTCATAAATATAAGCCTTTTTAGATACTATTTTAAATGGAATACAGCATGCAGATGTATGTAGACATAGTTTAGAGTGTAGATTCACTCATTTTGCTGCGTATGTTGTAGTCACTTGCTGGAATATTCAGAAAGACTTACATTTGGGAACGGAGGGAGAAGCCGTGTAGTAAAATCAAGCCTCTCCTCTTTGTACGAGTTGACGCGACACATCATAGCACTAGCCCCACATGCTTGCCTTTAAACTTGGCTGAAAGACCTGTAGTGTAAAATATATTTGCTGCAACCTCTAACATTTACCCACCACAAATTAAAATATATGTGGCCGTATGCATCGTTCTGATGCAGAGGCCGGGGAGTCCCCCCTTTTAAAGAAAAGAAATTAAAATATATATTCCTATCTTGACCAGATGAGCGTGCAAACTACAATCACCATGGTGTCAGGTAGGGCCAGAAGACTATTTTAATTTTTTTTAAACTTCGAGATGGCCACATAGCATGGAGCCGACCCCAACGATTTTAAGCTTACAGGCACGGTACACGCTATCCTAGACTACTCTACACATGAAACTGTCACACGAGCGTCCGGGCTGCGCTTGGCTCTTCGCCTCTTCGAGAAGTCGAACAATGATGGAGTACTACTGCACTGGAGGAGTACTACAGTATGCTTATGGCCATCTGACACCGATTGAACTGCTGCATGTCCACCGCGTGCGGGAGGGAGAGCGTGTAGCGAAAGCTTCTCCTAGTCTTGCCAGCCTCCACGCTCATGGGCGAGGGAGGGACGCTCCTGCCTTTGCGTGTATGACGGGTGGGCCTGACAGGTGTGTGGCCAACCTGTCATACAACCAAAGGCAGGTGCAGTTAAGTCCGTGAGGGAGAGGATAATCAAACTTCTCGTTGATGTACGAGTTGACGCGACACATCAAGGCACTGCACTCAATATATTTCAATAATTTACGTTTACCGATACTTTAATTACAACGCATGCATGCATGCCGTGACTCTCCTTTTGATAATTGCATGTGTTGATTTAATGCACCTTGAAGTAGTATAAAATATGTGACGGTAAAGCTTTGTAATACCCCGACCTAAGTCGAGAGACGGTTGTGCACGAGGAGGGAGAGATCATGCAGACCGAACAGGACCCGACGATGGAGCTCTCTAAGGTCTCGATGGACCTCACCGTGCTCCACTGCCCCTTGTGCCTCCGCCCCTTGACGCCTCCAATGTATGAGGTTCGAATACACCTCGTCCGTTCGGCTGATTGAGCAAGGTGCAGGTTTCTTGATTGATGTGTTGTTCGATTGATTTCTGCAGTGCAAGGGAGGGCACCTGGCCTGCGCGGACTACCGCGTCAAGCACCCCGGGAACCAGCGGCAGTGCCAGAAGTGCGAGCGTGGTGGTGGCTTCGACGTGCAGAACACGGCGGTGGACTCCGTCCTTTAGTTGGTGAGGGTGGAGTGCCCGCACGAAGGCTGTGGGCTCTACGTCACTTACCACAAGCTCGCCGATCACCAGAGTGTGTGTCCGCTCGTGCCCTGCAAATGTCCCGTGCCCGTCTGCGGCTATGAAGGCCCGCCGCCGGCGCTCTACCACCACATCAGCATCGCGCATCCCATGCCCGTGCACAAGATCCAGTACGGCAAGGTGCTCCAGCTGCAAGTGCCATTGTCGGAGCCACGGCTCTTGCTGTTCGCGGCGGAGGACCGCCGCGCGTTTTTCTTGGTCGGCAGCGAGCTCGACATTGGCGCGCCTATCATCATGTCGGTCATCTGCATCAGAGCGGGGGCGTCCCCACTACCGCACTATGTGGCCAAGTTGTGGGCGAACGGCCCGCCGGGGGAGCCCAAAGGCACGACCGACGCCGTCAAGGTGGAAATGGAGGTGACAAGCAGCAAGGATCCCGATGACGTCGACGTGCAGGAGCTGACCTTCTTGACAGTTCCGCCCGAGCTGCTGGCCGGGGCTATGCTTGTGTCCCTCCACATTCAGATTGACAAGCTCACGTCCTAAATGTTTCTACAGTGCCTTCTGTTTATCTTAGTAATATGCTAACATAGGGATTACCTTGGTCTACTTTAGCTTAAGAATTGGTGGGTTTTGGTGGTGATAAAAAATTATGTTTATCAATGCATTAATTGCAATGCATGCATGCATAAAGTACATGCATTGGTCAATTTTCTCTTAATACTTGCATGCAATGATTTAATGCACCTTGGAATCTGAACATGTGTTGGGGAACAACCAAATTGAGCCTTATAAAATGGAAAAACTAAAATTTTGAGATAAGCCCTATAAAACCGGAAAGGAGAGAGTAGAAAAAGAAGTACTCCATCCGGGAATAGTGCCGCACTTCGAAACTTGAACCGTCAATAAATTTTGAGCTTGTGTCTCGTCACATTCCAAATTACTCCACGCTATATTGAATTGCAAACCTGTTCACACCGATCACAACCTAAACGGTTTCCCACTTAGGAGTGTATTAATACTGGGTTATAAATACTAGTATGCCAAGATGACTGCGCATTCCTCCTCAACTCCTCATCCACAAAAACAAACAAGCCATTCAACATCCTTTCCTTGCGTCTGCCATGGCCAACGTGAGTTCTAGGTCGAGAGATTGCCACCAGGGAGAGGCGAGCATGGAAGCAGAAGCACGAGAGATGTCCCGCCTCGCTGCGAGAGCAGCCGACATGTCTTGCCGCACGGAAGTAGCAGCACAGAGGTCCCGCCGCGCCGTCGATGCAGCGGACTGGTCCGGCCGCGCCGCGGAAGCAGCAGAGATATCCTGTCGTGCCATGAATGAAGTAGAGATGTCCCGCCGCACCACGGCGGCCTGGGAAAATTTCTCCGTCGTGCGCACTGAAGCAGGCGACGACTATTACAGGCGCACGCATGCGATCGTCCATAGCCAGATGGAAAATATCTCTGGCTGGGCGAGGTTGTAGGACGACATGAAAGCCTCATTTGAACAGGCTATCGGCGTACTAAGGGAGGGCAATGAGAGGCTCCGGGCCAAGCGCGACCTGCTGAGGGAGAAGATCGTTCGAAGTGCAGACCAGCAGGAGGAGACCAGTGCCTTGTTGAAGAGGACCGGCGTCATCCTCAAGAAACTTATGGACGAGAATGACATGCTCCGCATCGAGCGCCATCCTCAAGAAACTTATGGTGGAGGAATCCGTGGATGTTCTCAAGCAACGTCTTGAGGACACGATAGAGATCATCGCCGCACGCCGCGGAGACTAGTTCCCGCGGCCTGCAGCAACGCATCAAGAAAGTAGAGATCAGCGAGCCAGATCCTTGTCTTCCTTCTTCTTTTGCCCTTGTGTCTTTCGGGCGTAGCCGCATGTGGCTTTTTAATTATCTTTCTAATTATGTAAGACAATTAATCGTCCTTATCTTTCTGTGGAAGATCAATGTTGCGAGGCTGGAATGAAGAAAACTCTTATTGTGGCGACCCTGGCGTTGCTGTTCTTCTAGTTGCTGCTGGGCTTCCTTCAGTTTCCTGGTTTCTTTTGATGTAATAATCGGTTTAGGATGTGGATTGTGTCATTGGTTGTGAAATGTTGGGTTATAGCACGGATGTTTGGCCTTTGTTGGCCTCTTGGGATGTTGCGATTTCAATCTGGTAGCTTTTAGTCCTTCGTGTTAGGCTGGAGTTGTGCTGAACTTCTTGTGAGTTGTGGTGGTTTTCAGTAATGAAAATCAGAAGGGACAAGCCCTTCTTTGATCAAAAATAATAATAATCATCCATATATATTCATCAGTCTTGCTATAACTCGCAGTAGATGCTATATAGGTCCGTCGGATCTTACATCAAGATCCGTGCTTTCAGATTTCCTTTTTTCTCTCTTAAATCTCAGTCGAGTGAGACATAGCCACGCCATTAAACAGAGGCTCGGGCGCCATTAATGGAGACCTTGGGAGAGAGGTGGACGGAAAATGGAGGTCAAAGGGCTCTCCTCCTGATAAGCACGCGCAGGGGTCTCATCGCACGCTTCTCGTACTCAAATAGTTACCCTGCATGGCGCCTCCTAGCTAATAAAAAATGGGGACGCGTGGCGGCACGTAAATGGTACTAGTAAGTAGAACACCCACGGTTTCAACAATACTTGTGTTTCCGATTGTAACGTGACAGCACTTGTTCCAAAATAAATTTCTTGATTGTTAATGTGTGCACCTTCGCAAATCGGACTGCAAATTTACCACAGCATGTTCGTGCCATGTCATGGCACCAAGCCAAGTTTCAATATTTTCATGCGTGTTTTGGATTTACAGGAATTAAAAACTAAGTTTCTCAATGTTTCCAACCCAGCCACGACGCCCAGAATTTTGAATTTCATTCCCATTTCTTGCATGTAACCTAGAAATTTACCCGAGGACAAACATGTGACTTTTCAACCAACTTTGGTGCACTGGAACATGTGCTTGTATTTCAAATTTGAATTATGCACACAAAGGTGACACGTTCCCTCCCAGAACCACGAGCCTTCTTAAGAGAAGCTCCAATTTGCAAGAAGCTTATAGCAAAATTTGTTCCTATTCGGCCAATTTTTTTACCATGGCATGGTACTACCATGACATGACACCATGCCAAGTTTCATGATTTTAAAACCAAGTTTCTCAATGTTCTCGACCGAGCCACGATGCCCAGATGTTTGAATTTTATTCTCATTTTTTGCATGGGACCTACTCCCTCCTTCCATCTATATAGGGCCTAATGTGTTTTTCAAGACATCCTTTGACTATTGACAAGATTAATAGCACATGAGATGTATACTATGAAAATTATATTATTGGAAGCTCCTTTGACATACAAATTTGAAGGTATGCTTTGTGTAAGTTGCATGTCATATATTATTGCTCTAACGTTTGGTCAAAGTTAGCTTCGAAAAATGCATTAGGACCTATATAGATGGAAGGAGGGAGTAGAAATTCACCCGAGGACACAAATGTGAATTTTCAACCAACTTTGGTGCATGGGAGCATGTGCTTGTAGTTCAAATTTGAATTATGCACATTAAATGACCAAAAACTCAATTAATGTGTAAATAAGGCCAAACGAAGCCGGAATAATTCCAAATTTTAACAGGGCACTCATGTAGTTCTATGTTGCCTTTGTAAATAAACACAAGGGGGACAGCGTATATCGTTTCGCACTCAAAGGTGGCACGTTCCCTCTCAGAACCACGAGCCTTCTTGAGAGAAGCTTGGGTTTGCAAGAAGCTTATACCAAAATTTGTTCCTATTCGGCCAATTTTTTTACCACAACATGGTAGTACCATGACATGACATCCATGCCAAATTTCATGATTTTCAGACATGTTTTGGATTTGCAAGAATTTTAAAACCAAGTTTCTCAATGTTCTCGGCCGAACCACGATGCCAGATGTTTTAATTTTATTCTCATTTCTTGCATGGGACCTAGAAATTCACCCGAGGACACAAATGTGATTTTTCAACCAACTTTGGTGCACGAGAGCATGTGCTTGTAGTTCAAATTTGACTTATGCATATTAAATGACCAGAAACTCAATTAATGTATAAAAACGACAAACGAACCTGGAATAATTCCAAAATTTAACAGGGCACTAATGTAGTTCTATGTTGCCTTTGTTAAGAAACTCAAGGGGGGCAGCGTATATCGTTTCACACTCAAAGGTGGCACGTTCCCTCTTAGCACCATGAGCTTCCAAATCGGCCCAATTTTTTACCACAACATGTTAGTGCCATGACATGACACCATGCCAAGTTTCATGATTTCTAGGCGAGTTTTGGATTTACATGAATTTAAAATCAAAGTTTCTCGATGTTCTCGGCCGAGTCATGACGCCCAGATGTTTGAATTTCATTCTCATTTCTTTCATGGGACCTAGAAATTCAACCAAGGACACACATGTGATTTTTCAACCCACTTTGGTGCACCGGAGCATGTTCATGCAATTCATATTTAGATTATGCACATTAAAAGTCCAGAAATTCAATTAATGTGTAAAAAGGCCAAATGAACCTGAAATTATTCCAAAATTTAACAGGGCACTCATATAGTTCTATGTTGCCTCTGTAAATAAAATCAGGGGGGAGGCAGCGTATATCGTTTCGCACACAAAGGTGACACGTTCCCTCTCAGAACCACGAGGCTTTTTGAGAGAATCTCCAGTTTTGGAAGAGGCTTATACCAAAACTTGTCCCAATTCAGCCAAAAATTATACTCCCTCTGTCCCAAAATATAAGAACGTTTTTAACACTACACTAATGTCAAAAACGTTCTTATATTATGGGACGAAGGGAGTACGTATGAAAACAGGGTTTAGATTATCCCAAACATCTCGCTACCTAGACCAATAATGTACTATGATTTGAATTCAACATAAAATGGATACAAATATTTGAATTGGAGAGCGTATGGTACATGTAGTTCATAGTGAAATATGATTACTGCTATATGTATGTTTTTTGTTATCAAGATAATACTTAAATTATTGTATAACTTGACAACAATTGTATTCAAATAAGGAAAATTGATTCAAATTTAGTCCATATGGTAGACGACAATATATATGTTCACATGGTGGAGTAAAATGTTCATATATGATGGAAGATCAAAATGTACGACTACATCAATTATAAACCGCAAGGTCACCTAACGATATATTCGAATTCAACATAACGTGGATTCAAAAATTGAAATTCGAGATCATGGCATTTGTAATCATATAAAAAGGGACATTACTCTTTCTTTGGTGGGAATTGATTTGTTTTTTGTTGTTGTTAAGGGAAGTGCGAATCTATTTGGTACTGTGTGCAGGGTAATCTTGTTCTCCCGATTTTTTTACATTTTTCTTGTAGTTTTTTCAATGGCATCTATAGCAGTAGTAAAAGGGGACATGACTCTCTTGTGTCTTGTATGAATTTTTTTACACGTTAAGTTTGTTCTGCCGAACAAGGAATCCGCACCTTGTTATCCCGAAATTTTCTAGCTCGAGTATCTTTTGTCTCACCTGCTTTGAAACTCTCGCTTCTTCAACCCGCGCCGCGCCTTGTTATCCTGAAATTTGGACGCGCACGAGAACTCCCTCCTCATCCAAAATCGCTCCCGCAGCCCAGACACGCGAAATCCCCCTTCTACCCCTCAGCCAAAAATGAAGCTCCACGTCGCGGTGTCAAAACCGGTGGGGGTACGCTGGTAACTTACCCTACATTTCGTACAAGCGCGTCCCTCCCCCCCCCCCCCATTCGTACACCGAGGCCGCCAAAACCCACGAAACCCCACGCTCCACCATCGGCCTCCCGACCGCCGCCCAGCCGGAGACTCTTCCCCGACTATGTCGTCCACCGCAATAGCTCGCCATCCCTCATCCACCGCACCAGATGAGGATCCGTTGTCGATCTCGTCGTCCCGTCGGATCAGCCGCCCCGTCCTCCACCTCCAAGGAGTTGTCCCGACGTTCACCTCGTCTATCGCGCCACCTCAATCCCCACAGCGTCGTCTTGACCTGCCCCACCGGAATCGCATCACCCTCACCAATTCCTCTGATGAAGCCGAGGCCAACTCGGCGCCACCAAGGAGGTTCTACACTCACCGCTGAATTTTATCTTTTATTCGATCTCACGGGGCTGCCGGTGCTCGATACCGAGCAGACATGGCGTGTCTCAATCAACGGCGCCGTCGCCGGCCACATCATCCACGGCGTCTCTCCCCCATGTTGTTGCTTCCTCGGCGGCGACTTCCACAACGGCACTAGCTGTAGCTGCTCCGGCTCTCGCTCGCGCTGCGGCTCTGTTCTTGCTGTCAGTTGAGCTGCTACACTGCTCCTGCTTTCGTTCGTGCTGCTGCTCTGCTCTTGCTCTCGCTTGCGCTGCTGTTGCTGCTGCACGACCTCCGGCAGCTACAGGAGTTGCCGCTTTAGCACTCGCTCGCAGTGCTACTGCACGACTTGCTCCCTGCTAGTGTGTTCCCTGCTCGAGCGTCTGCTGATTTAGATCACTGCTTCTCTGCTACTAGTGCTCGAACGCCCTAAACATCTATTACAATGCTCTATTACTAGTTCAATCAGTTTCGAAAGTAAAATTCAGTTTCGACTGTGAAGTTCATTTTCTTCAGTTAAGTTCAGAGTGAACAGTACTTACAGCATCTGTCAGAGCCGCAGTGGCACGGCTGATGCGTTTTACATCTAGCACTTTTTGGTGATGTATTTTACATCATCTATTGCACATGATATTAGGGTCCCACTTCAGATAGTTGTCTGTCTTATCATGCTTCAGCCTCGTCGCCGTACACCTTAGCGGAGCTGCTCCAACGACGGAACCGTCCATCACAACAGAGCAGTACCCTCGGCGCCATTTCCAGAGGCCTCGGATCTTCTTCCCTGCCTCCGACAGTCACACCAGCATCATCACCATCCTCTACGTCCAACCCAATGATGCTGAGGTCCACAAGGCTATGCCAAATAGGTTGTACACTCGTCGCATCACTTTGTTTCTCCATTCCTCTGTTCTTCCAATTCATGTGAGCCAAACACACAGGTTGACTGAAATCCTATGTTTCCAAATGCTCTGTTTTGCACGTGCATTCCTATCCTATTCCTGTGTTTTTCCTGTCCTTGCGTTTATAGAATCCTCCAATTCTAAGGAGCCCTTGCAGATTTACATCATTTTCAGATAGGCGTCAAAGAAAACTATGTGTGTTATGTCCTGCTCCTACCGTGCCGTCATCCACCCCACCTGAGGTGCACCATCGACAGAAGCGTTCACTGCAGCAGAGATCCCCCCTAGATACTTCCTTTCACCGCCTCAGATCATCTTCCCCGTTGTCGGCAGCCACGCCAACCGCATTACCATCACCGACTGAGCAGATGAACCTGAGGACTATACAGTTCCGGAACAGAGGTCGCAGTCTTTCGTGTTTGCTTATGTTATACATCGGTTATTAGTACCTGCTACTTTATCGTTCAATCTTGAGTTTTGAATTGCCCATGGGTCTCATATCGAGCCAGAACGAATAGTATCTGTCTACTATCTGGTTCATCTGGGGTCTTCTGTGTGGTTCATGTTGGGTGGACAACAAACAATAGATGATCCATTGTCTATCTTTTTAAACTGAAGCTATAATCTACCTGCTATCATTAGTTTTGGATCCATCCACTCGTTTGCTACCATCAGTCTTGATTTTTTCATGCACCCCTTAGGCCTTACAAAATCTAACTATTTTTTCTTATGCATGTCAGATATTGTACACAATCGTACTGAACATGTAGAGAAAAAGAGAAGACCGTTGCATGCGAATATAATGTAATGCAGATGCCGCTCCATGGTGGGCGAAGTGCCCCCCCCCTCCCGCATTTCCAGATTGTATTCCAGAGGAAGATAACTGTTTAGATGGAGATTCAGAAGGAGCCGACCACGCCTGTTTACCACCTGATGTGTTTGCTCTAACCTGGCATGCTGATGTTGGTTATATCATGCATATGGCGCCTTGCATTGCTTACATTAAACATCTTATATGTAATCAGCTTAATTTAGATTTACTTTGTGTGAATGCCACCTGTTTGGTTTCTATATCCTACTCCCACCATTCCTAAATATTTTTCTTTTTAGAGATTTCAACAAGTGACTACATACGGAACAAAATGAGTGAATCTACACTCTAAAATATGTCTTTATACATCCGTATGTGGTAGTCCATTTGAAATATCTAAAAAGACAAATATTTAGGAACAGAGGGAGTATATGGGAATTATGCAATGTCATCTTCTTTAGCCAGGCATCATATACGCGAATCATGCAATGCCATCCTGTTTAGCCAGTGATCATATATGTGAATGGCACGTGCCATATTTTTTTCCATAATGTATTCCATTTGTCAACAATGTTTATACATTCATCTACCCTTCCTGTGCATCAACCATTTGAGTCGGTCATGGGAAAATCTGGAGTGAAAACAAGGTCTTCTGAGCAGTCAGTGCTACGTGTCGATGCAGATTTCTTGCTGGTTACAGATAGCTCCTCAGAGGAGGATTCAGAGAGAGATGACCAGTCGTATCCCCCCCCCCCCCGAGGTGCATGCTCTAACTTGGCTGGGTTATATTGCTCATATCTTGCATTGCCATGCCATCTTCTTAGATTAGACATGCTGAAAGTGCAACTATCCCTGGGTGGTTTTGATAATTCCTAACAACATATAGCTCACTGAGCTAACATTATTCCAAGATGAATATTTCAGAAAAGCTCAATGGATGGCATGGCATGGATGAGGAAAGTGGATTCCTCAAAATTATAAGGACAAAGGATTGGCTCAAGCTTCAAGAACAAGACTCTACATTTTATATTTTAGTGATCCAAGATCACATTGAGTCCATAGGAAAAGCCAATACTATTAAGGAGGGATGAGGTGTTGCTTAATGAGCCTTTTGCTTCATGTGCTTAGTGATATGCTCCAAAATCCTCAACTACCTTTCCATATCCACATATGACCCAAACCTAAAGTCAAACTCGGCCCCACCGATTCTTTCTATCCGGAGCCACCGAGTTTCACATGTCATAGCCATTGCCACAAACCCTAGCAAATCGTTCTCACCGATAGGGATCTCGGTCTCACCGAGATGGGATTGCAATTTCTTTGTTTCCCTTCGTAACGTTTCGGTCAAAGCGAAGTGAGCGATCGGTCCCACCGAGATTGCAATGTAAACTCTCTGTTTCCCTTTCGTAACATTTCGGTCTCACCGAAAAGAGCGAATCGGTCCCACCGAGTTTACTTGACCAACTCTCTGGTTAGCTTATTACCAAAATCGGTCTCACCGAGTTTGTGTAATCGGTCACACCGAGATTACATTATGCCCTAACCCTAACCATATCTGTCCTACCGAGTTGCATCTCAGTCCCACCAAAAATCCTAATGGTCACTAGGTTTGCTGAATCGGTCCGACCAAGTTTATTGATTCGGTCCCACCGAGTTTAACAGATTGTGTGTAACGGTTAGATTTTGTGTGGAGGCTATATATACCCCTCCACCCACTCTTCATTCGTGGAGAAAGCCATCATAACAGATCTTCACTTCCAATACACATTTTCTGAGAGAGAACCACCTACACTTGTGTTGAGCTCAAGATATTCCAGTCCTACCATATGAATCTTGATCTCTAGCCTTCCCCAAGTTGCTTTCCACTCAAATCTTGTTTCCACCAAATCCAAATCCTATGAGAGAGAGTTGAGTGTTGGGGAGACTATCATTTGAAGCACAAGAGCAAGGAGTTCATCATCAACACACCATTTGTTACTTCTTGGAGAGTGGTGTCTCCTAGATTGGCTAGGTGTCACTTGGGAGCCTCCGACAAGATTGTGGAGTTGAACCAAGGAGTTTGTAAGGGCAAGGAGATCGCCTACTTCGTGAAGATCTACCGCTAGTGAGGCAAGTCCTTCGTGGGCGACGGCCATGATGGAATAGACAAGGTTGCTTCTTCGTGGACCCTTCGTGGGTGGAGCCCTCCGTGGACTCGCGCAACCGTTACCCTCCGTGGGTTGAAGTCTCCATCAACGTGGATGTACGATAGCACCACCTATCGGAACCACGCCAAAAACATCCGTGTCTCCAATTGCGTTTGAATCCTCCAAACCCTTCCCTTTACATTCTTGCAAGTTGAATGCTTTACTTTCCACTGCTCATAAACTCTTTTGCATGCTTGCTTGAATCGTGTGAGATTGCTTGACTTATGTTAAAATTGCTAAAATCTGCCAAGAACTAAAATTGAGAAAAGGATAGATTTTTATTTGGTCAAGTAGTCTAATCACCCCCCTCTAGACATACTTCTGATCCTACAAGTGGTATCAGAGCCAGGTTTTCATTTGCTTTGATTTCCATAGCTTTTGGTGGTCATAGCCTTGGTTTCACAACCTAGGAGAGTATGGCGTCTAGCGAGGGAAATTATCACCGTAGAGGTCGTTACTTTGATGGTACTAATTTTTCTAGTTGGAAGCATAAAATGAAAATGCATATTCTTGGACATAACCCCGCCGTTTGGGCTATTGTGTGTGTTGGTTTGCAAGGTGACTTCTTCGATGGGAAAGAACCAAACCGTGAAGCTACCGCGGAAGAGTTGAAGATGCTACAATACAACACTCAAGCTTGTGATATTCTCTTCAACGGATTGTGCCCCAAAGAATTCAAAAACATCAATCGTCTTGAGAATGCAAAAGAAATTTGGGATACTTTAATTGGTATGCACGAAGGTACCGACTCCTTCAAGGAATCCAAATTGGATGTGCTTCAAAGTCAACTTGACAAATTCAAAATGAAGGATGGTGAAGGTGTCGCTGAAATGTACTCTAGGCTTGCTCTTATCACAAATGAGATTGCCGACTTAGGGAGTGAAGAGATGACCGATAGATTCATCATCAAGAAGATCCTAAGATCCTTGGATGGAAAATATTATACCGTGTGCACATTGAACCAAATGATGCCCAGTTACAAAGATCTCAAGCCAACGGAAGTCATTGGAAGAATTGTTGCTCATGAGATGTCACTCAAGGATAAAGAGGAATTTCACAACAAATCAAGTGGTGCTTACAAAGCCTCATGTGAATCCCTCACATCATCAAGTGAGAAGCAAACCTTCAATGAAGAATTGAGCTTAATGGTGAAGAACTTCAACAAGTTCTACAAGAGTAGAAGCAAAGATAGAAGCTCTAAGTCAAGGTCCTACAATGACAAAAGATCTTCTATTCGAGAGCGAAACTGCTACAATTGTGGAAGACCCGAACACTATTCCAATGAGTGTACGGCTCCCTACAAGAGAAGAGAAGACTCTCCCAAAAGAAGAAGTACAAGAGAAGAATCGCCATCTAGAGAAAGAAGGAGTAGAGATGATCGTTATGAACGAAGATACTCACGGAGAAGCATGGATTCGGAAAGAAAGGAAAAGTCATCAAGGAGCTACACAAAACGAAGACATCAAGCTCATGTTGGTGAATGGGTATCCGGCCCCAACTCTGACAACCACTCCGAAAGAAGTTATCACTCCGATTCCGAATATACTCAAGATGAAGGTGTTGTCGGTCTAGCACTTGTGTCAACCGACTCATACGATATATTTGACTTACTAAATGAAGGAGTTGGAACATGCTTCATGGCTAAAGGCCCAAAGGTATTACACCCCGAGTATGTTGATTTCAATAGTGATGAAGATGACTTGTTAGGTGATGATGATTTACTTGTTGACAACTCTAGTGACGAATACTATGATGAAACATCAATTAATCATGCTAAACAAGATAAAACAAATGACAATGATAAGGAGAAGATTGAGGCTCTAACTAAAGAACTAAACACTCTTAAGTTAGCTCATGAAACTATCTTAGGAGATCATCAAGAACTTTTAAGAACACATGAGAAACTACGCTTTGCAAAGCTCAACCTTGAGCAAGAGCATGAGTTCTTAAAATCTATCAATGATGATCTTCGTAAGAAAAGTTCTTCTTACATTGCCAAGTGTTTACTCTTATCCACTTACATGCCTCAAGTCAAGTCTAGTAACAAGAACAAAAAGGATTCTTCCTCTAGTAGTAACAATGATCATGTTAAATCCAATATTGTTGCTTCTAGTAGTTCTCTTGATTCCACTAATGATTCTCTTAGCCAAGTTAAACTTGAGCAAGAAAATAGCCTATTGAAGGGAATTATAGAGAAAGGAGTGTACAAGAGCCTTGCCGGGAGTAAGCAATTCGAAGAAATTGTACGCAAGCAAGGAAGGCACCGGAAGAATCAAGGTGTTGGTTTTGAACGAAAGTTCAATGCCAATGGAGTTGAGTGGGAAGAAGATCAATACCCCAAGACAAAGTTTGTTCCTCAACAAGAGAAGTATGATCCTACTTCTTTCAAAGGACACAAGCTCAAGGTGATCTTCCACCACAAGACTACAAGCAAAAAGGCAAGGACAAGCTTCAAGAGGAAATTGATGCATTTGAAGAAGCTCCTAAGACCTTAGTCAAGTGGATTCCCAAGACTACTTCAAGTTCCACTTCATCAAGTACGACTACGACTCCAAGGATTCCCATCAAGATGGTGTGGATCCAAAAGAAGAACTAGAGAGTTCTTGAGGGTGACTCCGCCAACATACTTCACTCTTATCATTTTGGCAAGAACAAGTGCAATCAACTTCCATATCTTGCACTAGTTCAAGGAGTCACAAATCCTCTTGTTGGTAAGTCAAGGGACAAGGTAACCTAAAAGCTTTCATAGACTTCATCTTATGTGTGCATCACTCTATGTCTATGGATATCCTTGTTTGTTCCTTGTGGGACTAACCCATGTAGGTATTGAAAGTGCAATTTACTCCAATGGATAGCTTCAATTGATCTACATCAACATTGAGCATCCACATCTTCAACATATACATGAAGTCATCATCGACAAAACCCAAGGTTAGTTCATCCCTCTTAGGGGGGATATCACATCTAGGGGGAGCTTTACTCTAAAAATTGAGCTAAAGCAACTCTAATGATGTGAACACAACAATGCTTTAGGTAAAAGTGTTAACCCCACTTGTGCTTAAATGATGAGTATGACCTATGATCAAATGTTCTCATTTGACTCCTAAGTCACTATACTCATATATAGATGACTTAGTCATCACCAATTGCTTGATAGATGCTAGATTGGTTGTGCATGCTTTGCCACATATTTCAATTGGCATTTTATTGTGTGAGCATGTTGAGTGCATATTTTACTCATTCGAGGACATCCACTTGTTGTTTTGATTGATGGTTTTCTTTTCTTTTGCCAAGTGGATGGACAAGAATGGATAAAAACCTTCTGTAGCTATCTATGCTTTTCTCGTCTCAAACTCTATTCATGCTACATCACAAAATTTGATCAAGTCAGATTCAAACCACTCTGTGTGAGGAGCACTCGGAGTCCCCGATTTGTCATAGACTTAAACTTCCAAAACTTCTTTGTGCTTTTCGGTATGAACGATTCCTCCATTTCGGTCATACCAAGATCACTAACTCGATCTATGTTTTCACCTCGGTGCAACCGATTTGAACTCTTCGGTCACACCGAGTTGCCATAACTGTCAACAGTTATGCATCTCGGTGCCACCGAGTTGTTCCACTCGGTCACACCGACAGGGTCGGGCTATATATACTCACGGGCAAAATTTTGGAAATTTCTCCGAAACCTCTTCGCCCACGCATAGCTTGTTCTGCCTACTGGGTCTCCGGATCATCCTCCTCGTCGCCAGCCGCCTCTAGTCACTGGTCTCCGCCGCCGTCAACGGAATTTTGTCTCTGCCGTTGCCGCCGTAGCGAGTCCGCCGCCGAACTAGGGTATGGACTCGATCACAGTGCTATTCCCCGTCCAATTCCTAGCACATTGTGTTCTTTATGAATCTTGTTACGATTGAAACATTCCTATCCAGTCAAAACAATCCTTAGAATAGTTGAGATTCAAAAATTTAGGTTTAGGTTTCCGCCGAAACCATCTCGGACCCACCGGGTTGCGAAACTCGGTTCCACCGATTCGGCCACGGCCATTGCACATGTGGTTCTCGGTCTGACCAAGAATTACAAATCGGTGAGACCAAGTTCAGGACTTTGTGAAACCCTAGCAGTCTCGGTGCCACCGAACTGTGACTCGGTCTGACCGAGTTCACTAGTTTTGGTTCCAAAAACTGCTTCGGTATCACCGAGTTTGCAAATCGGTTGATCCGAAATGCTTTCTGTGGAAAACTAAAACTAAGTTTTTGACTCATTCTTTTGCAAAAATCTCTGCATTTTGTGATGCTCATCCACTCTATCTCATCTATAAACTATTCACAGGGTCAGCAGTCAGAGTTTGCAACATGTCTGATCAAAGTGACAGCCAGAATAGATCTGAGGAGCAGGTTCATTTGAGTGAGGGCACTAGTCCCTCTAGCAGTTCTGATGAGGGTAGCAGGAGCACCCCAAGCAATCTGCCTAAAGTTGCCACTATAGCAAGCAAGAAGAGAACATCTGAATCAGAGGATGAGGACTATGTGGCAGAAGAGGAAGCCACATCCAAGAGAAAGGTGCTCAAGAAAGAGTCTGGCTCAGCTGCAGCCACAAAGCCAGGACTGAAAATCAAAAGGACAGCAGGGAGACAGCCAATGTCCAAAGCCAGAGCATCCTCTCAGAATCCCTCCAAGTCAATTGGAGAAGATGAGGCTGTGAAGGAAAAGAAGGAAAGAAAAAGGGGCAGATGGTGCAAGAAGGTTGATCCAATGGCTGAGTTTGAAAAGCATTCCTCAGATGAGGAAGAGGAAGAAGAGGTTGCTGCACCAGCACCTAAGGCACAAAAGCTGATGGGTGATGCCATAAGGTCAAGGGCTACTTCATCTAAGCCCAAAGAAGCACCCAAAGCTGCATCTAAGCCCAAGAGTGCACCAAAGAGAAACACCAGGAACATGCTGCAGCCACAAAGCCAGGACTGAAAATCAAAAGGACAGCAGGGAGACAGCCAATGTCCAAAGCCAGAGCATCCTCTCAGAATCCCTCCAAGTCAACTGGAGAAGATGAGGCTGTGAAGGAAAAGAAGGAAAGAAAAAGGGGCAGATGGTGCAAGAAGGTTGATCCAATGGCTGAGTTTGAAAAGCATTCCTCAGATGAGGAAGAGGAAGAAGAGGTTGCTGCACCAGCACCTAAGGCACAAAAGCTGATGGGTGATGCCATAAGGTCAAGGGCTACTTCATCTAAGCCCAAAGAAGAACCCAAAGCTGCATCTAAGCCCAAGAGTGCACCAAAGAGAAACACCAGGAACATATCTGCTGCTAAAAAGAACAAGGCCCCAGTGCCTGACATTGCTGAAGAAGAAGAAGGACAAGTGCTCAGGAAGCTCAAGCCCAAGATCCCAGACCACAATGATACTCATCCTGTGGCTGAGGACATGAAAATTAGAAGAGATTCAGGGCTGAGGAAGTGGAGAGAAGAAGATCCATATGCTTCAAGGAGGAGAACTGATGTGGATTACAGGTTTCACACCAAGGAACAGCAGGACTTCAATGAGACAGTGCTGCTGGATAAGAAGCCCATAGTATGTGACATGATATGGGTAGATTGGGAATACATCAAGGAAAATGAAGAGCACTATCCTGGAGTATATGAAAGCTTCAAGGGTTGTGGAGTTGCAAACTTTGTTGGGCAGAAGCTCACAAAGTGGAATGAATAGCTAATCATGCAATTCTACTCCACAACACACTTCTATCCAGATGGCAGGATTGTGTGGATGTCAGAAGGAACCAGATATCAGTCAACAGTTGCTGAGTGGGTACAGCTCATCAATGCCCTAGAAGAGCAGGAAGATGACCTGGACATATATGCCAAGAAGAAGATGGATCACAATTCCATGTCCAACATGTACAAGGAGATCCCAAACAAGGCACTTGATACTTTCAAGTTTGGCTCAGTGCATTATCTTCTATCAGGGCTGCCCACTATCAACTAGATTCTGAGGCACACTCTATTGCCCAAATCAGGTGATCACAAGATGATCCGAGGCCATGCAATAAACTTGCTTCACATATTTGAGGTGCCACAGAAATTCAAGGTTATGAGCCTCATGGTAGAGACCATTAAGAGGACAGCAGCTGATCAGAAGAGGAGCTGTGGATATGCCCCACAAATTCAAGAGTTGATAAACTCAAAGATGGGCACAGGCACATATCTGCTGGACAAGGAACACCTGCCCATCCATCCAGACTTTAAAAACAATCAGGTTGTCATGAATGAGAATGAACCATCATATGTGCATGCTCAAGCAAAGAAGGAGAAGGCAAAGATGGAGAAAGCTGCCAGGATGCCAACTCAAGAGGAGGCATCTGAGTACTTCTTGAAGAAAAAGCAGGAGCAGCTCAGTTACCTGATAGCATCCACTCTGAGAATTGAGAAAGGATTGGCCACCCTGACTCGAAACCAAGAGAGCCTGGAAAGAATCATGGAACAAAAGTTCTATGACCTGGATGTGAAAGTAACAGAGATTCAGTCTGCTGTGGAACAACTACAAGATGATATGCATGAGAGGAAGGGCAAGACCACAACTGATGCACTTGCCAAGGTTCCCAGAGCTCAGAGATCATCTGCAGTGCCAGTTCCTGACACCAGAGCCACCACTTCTGCACCAGCTACAGCTTCAGTTCCACCAGCTCCAGCTCCTACCCCAGCAGCTCCGACCACTTCTACCAATGCCTTCGTCCTTGGCGTTATCCGGACTCCACCACCTGAAGACCAAGCCTGAGAGTCGTTTAGTTCTATGCATTTTCTATGAACTCTTTGGTAACTTGTTGCCAAAGGGGGAGAAAAATGTATAGATCATAGGCTTCGAGAGAGAGAGTCTGCATTTGTTCTCTCTTGTCTTTTGGTTGAACTTTATTTGCTTTTGAGAGCTTGAGATACTATGCTATTATTTGTGAGATATTGATGATCATGTGTTTGATCATAAGCTACACTTAATGCTTGTTGGATATCAATTTATCTTTATGTTGATCATTCACTTTGCTTGGTGATGAGTGCATGCATTTAATTCTTACCATTTTGAGCGCTCCACCAAGATGTATGTGACATGGAAGAGTAACCCATGATCCTAACTCTTTGTGCATTTGCAGTCCAAAGCAAATCTTAAATATGCACAAATTTTAGAGATTTCAACAAGTGACTACATACGGAACAAAATGAGTGAATCTACACTCTAAAATATGTCTTTATACATCCGTATGTGGTAGTCCATTTGAAATATCTAAAAAGACAAATATTTTGGAACGGAGGGAGTATATGGGAATTATGCAATGCCATCTTCTTTGGCCAGGCATCATATACGTGAATCATGCAATGCCATCCTGTTTAGCCAGTCATCATATATGTGAATGGCACGTGCCATTTTTTTCCATAATGTATTCCATTTGTCAACAATGTTTATACATTCATCTACTCTTCCTATGCATCAGCCATTTGAGTCGGTCATGGGAAAATCTGGAGTAAAACAAGGTCTTCTGAGCAGTCAGTGCTACGTGTCGATGCAGATTTCTTGCTGGTTACAGATAGCTCCTCAGAGGAGGATTCAGAGAGAGATGACTAGTCGTATCCCCCCCCCCGAGGTGCATGCTCTAACTTGGCTGGGTTATATTGCTCATATCTTGCATATCTTGCATTGCCATGCCATCTTCTTAGATTAGACATGCTGAAAGTGCAACTATCCCTGGGTGGTTTTGGTAATTCCTAACAACATATAGCTCATTGAGCTGACATTATTCCAAGATGAATATTTCAGAAAAGCTCAATGGATGACATGGCATGGATGAGGAAAGTGGATCCCTCAAAATTATAAGGACAAACGATTGCCTCAAGCTTCAAGAACAAGAGTCTACATTTTATATTTTAGTGATCCAAGATCACATTGAGTCCATAGGAAAAGCCAATACTATTAAGGAGGGATGAGGTGTTGCTTAATGAGCCTCTTGCTTCATGCGCTTAGTGATATGCTCCAAAATCCTCAACTACCTTTCCATATCCACATATGACTCAAACCTAAAGTCAAACTCGGCCCCACCAATTCTTTCTATCCGGAGCCACCGAGTTTCACATGCCATAGCCACTGCCACAAACCCTAGCAGATCGGTCTCACCGATAGGGATCTTAGTCTCACCGAGATGGGATTGCAATTTCTCTGTTTCCCTTCGTAACATTTTGGTCAAACCGAAGTGAGCGATCGGTCCCATCGAGATTGCAATGTAAACTCTCTGTTTCCCTTTCGTAACATTTCGGTCTCACCGAAAAGAGAGAATCGGTCCCACCGAGTTCACCTGACCAACTCTCTGGTTAACTTATTACCAAAATCGGTCCCACCGAGTTTGTGTAATCGGTCACACCGAGATTACGTTATACCCTAACCATATCGGTCCTACCGAGTTGCATCTCAGTCCCACCGAAAATCCTAACGGTCACTAGGTTTGCTGAATCGGTCCGACCGAGTTTAATGATTCGGTCCCACCGAGTTTAACAAATTGTGTTAACGGTTAGATTTTGTGTGGAGGCTATATATACCCCTCCACCCACTCTTCATTCATGGAGAAAGCCATCAGAATAGATCTTCACTTCCAATACACATTTTCTGAGAGAGAATCACCTACACTTGTGTTGAGCTCAAGATATTCCATTCCTACCATATGAATCTTGATATCTAGCCTTCCCCAAGTTGCTTTCCACTCAAATCTTCTTTCCACCAAATCCAAATCCTATGAGAGAGAGTTGAGTGTTGGGGAGACTATCATTTGAAGCACAAGAGCAAGGAGTTCATCATCAACACACCATTTGTTACTTCTTGGAGAGTGGTGTCTCCTAGATTGGCTAGGTGTCACTTGGGAGCCTCCGACAAGATTGTGGAGTTGAACAAGGAGTTTGTAAGGGCAAGGAGATCGCCTACTTCGTGAAGATCTACCGCTAGTGAGGCAAGTCCTTCGTGGGCGATGGCCATGATGGAATAGACAAGGTTGCTTCTTCATGGACCCTTCGTGGGTGGAGCCCTCCGTGGACTCGTGCAACCATTACCCTCCGTGGGTTGAAGTCTCCATCAACATGGATGTACGATAGCACCACCTATCGGAACCATGCCAAAAACATCCGTGTCTCCAATTGTGTTTGAATCCTCCAAACCCTTCTCTTTACATTCTTGCAAGTTGAATGCTTTACTTTCCGCTGCTCATAAACTCTTTTGCATGCTTGCTTGAATCGTGTGAGATTGCTTGACTTATGTTAAAATTGCTAAAATCTGCCAAGAACTAAAATTGGGAAAAGGATAGATTTTTATTTGGTCAAGTAGTCTAATCACCCCCCCCCCTCTAGACATACTTCCGATCCTACATATGCTTTGTGTGAATGCCTCCTGTTTTCTTTCTATATCAGATATGTGAATTATGCAATGCCATGTTTTTCACCCATTTATCATATATGTGAATTATGCACTGCCATGGAGCCAGGCATCATATATGTGAATTATCTCATGACATCTTTTTTTTTCATTACGTATTCCATTTGTCGACAATCTGTGTATATTGAACTACTCTTCATGTGTATCAGCCATTTGAGCCGGTTATGGAAAAATCTGGAGCGAAAACAAGGTCTTCAGAGCAGGCAATGGTACCTGTTGAAGCATATATCTCGATGGTTACAGGGAGCTCCTCAGAGGAGGATTCAGAGACAGATGACCAGTCCTATATCCCACCTGAGGTGTATGCTCTAAGTTGCATTGCTTAGTTTATACATCATATGCACACTATTGAATTCTATCTGCTTAGTTTAGAGATCATACATGCGAGTGCCAGCTGCTTAGTATATGAATCAATTATGTCAATTATATCATGCCATCCTGTATACTTAGACAACATGTATGTGAATTATTTCATCCCAACCTATTTTAGAAAGACATCATATAGTTTTGTCATGTCATCCTTTTTAGGTACTCATCATATGTTGAATTATGCCATTATATGTTATTAAGTTATCCATCATATATCTGAAACTGTGTCATGATATCCTGTTTAGTTAGGCATCATATATGTGAAATTATGTCATGCTGTCCTGTTTGGTTAGACAACATACATGTGAATTACCACATCTGTCTATCATAAAATGTCTGTACGTTCAATTTCTTTTCTTGTTTATCAGCCATTTGAATTGGAGGGGGTGATGGCAGTATCTAAAGGAGCAAAAACCCGTTCTTCACAAAAGACAGTGCTACCCGTTGATGCAGATAGAACCATGGTTGTACTGGCCCACAAACTAGCCCCACCACACATAATCGAGACTCTTCCAGATTGCACACTTACACCGTTGGGCAGAGAACCAGCTACAACCCATCTAACCACAACCCCAGCGGATAGTAACCCACTTATAGTTAACAAAGCACCATGTCCACCACACAGTACCCCTACACGAGCAGTTTGTAAAGCTACTGCAGTGCCCAAAGCACGAAGACCACCACAGCTAACCCAAACTCCACGTTTAAAGCAGAAGAGCAACTGTTCTCAGGTCAGATTCCGTAGCTATGGTCCATACTCCTTTGTTGTTGCATCACTGTATTTACTCATACCAACTACTTTCGAATTTGAAGGATCCAATTGAAACTCCAATGGCGCAACAGGTATGTTTTAAACCTATTTCTTTAACTGGATTGCTGTTCTAACTTCTTGCTCTATGTTGATTTCAGTTTAAGTTGCATAAACAGTTATGTTCTCATGTGATGCACATTACAAGTGCTGCCAATGTTGTGTAGTTTCTCACACTTATATTCTATCTATGCTGCTGTGTCTTCAAAATATATGAGTTGAACTGTGTCTCTATCTTGATTAGGGAACATAAACTAGAATGATATGGACAATACAGTGACGATAGTACATAGATATATGTTTGTTTCATGTTGTTATCCTGTCCACCTTACTACTGAACCGGTTTACCAAAATGAGTTTCGTATACTACAAGCTAAACATGTGATGTGTCTGCTTTTTTCTCTTGTAGTATGCAAACAGAATATTGGAGAATAGCACCCCACTATGCAATGGTAGAGAAAGTAATGCAGATAAGATTCAAGATAGTGAGACAACCCTGTTAGTCACCAATAAAGGTGATAAAAACGATCTTGTAGACAGTGAGAAAACCCCACAGTCCTGCGTTGATGTAGTGTTCGAGTTACTGGCCAGTACCGCTGGCACAAGCTCTTCGAACTCGCTGCCTGAATCACTTCAGCTTCTTCAGTCTCAGCTACAAGCTGAAAGGCATCAGTCAGCTGTGTTGTGGCAAGAAGCCGAAGGACTGAGGAAGTCCCAGCAGAATTCATATGCGTACTTTCTTGTGCAACAACAAGCGCTAGAGGATTTAAGCGCCAAACAAGAGAAAGTTAATAAGCTTGCTAAGCATCTTGCCAGCATTATGGGTACCCAGGATATTGTTTCTTGAGCTCTTCTGAAGTGGTTTCAGTTCTGGACTTTTTTTGCTGCTGCGTTTATATGCTGCTGTGTTCCCTATATTTGCACTGGTGGCGAACATTGATGCCCAGTGGATGTAATATGTGTAATAGCCGTGATAGCCTAGCATAAGTTGCTTGCTTATTTATTTCCTTGTTGTCTTGTTTATTTCTTTGCTTGTAGTCAGTGCAGTTCTTTTTCCGTGGTTTGCTAGTGGCTGCAATAACCTATTTTTTTAAACTAGGCCACAATAACCATGGGCTAATATTTACTGTAGTGACACTGGGCCTCCTACGGGCCGTAGAAACAGTAGGCCTTTTACGGGCCGTAGAAATAGTAGGCCTTCTACGGGTTGTAGAAACAATGGGCCTTCTACAGGCCGTAGAAACAATGGGCCTTCTATGGGCCGTATCATCAATGGGCCTTATACGGGCCATATGATCGATTGGCCAAACATGGGCCAATAACAGGCCGCATTATGGCCGTAAACGGGCTAGAGTTGGAATCATCCGTTCATGTGCCGACCATAACAGGCCATCGTTAATAGGCTGTATTTGATGACGCTATGAAAATGGCCCAACGAATTAACAGACCACAAACGGGCCGACTGTAACCACGGGCTGAATTTGGCCCACAAGCAGAAAATGATAGTAACGGGCTGTAAGTAAACGAATGCTGGAAATGAGCCCAAGAATAAATGGGCTTTGAGAAGGCCGAAAGATAACATGGGTTGGAAATGTCCCAACGGAATAACGGGCCATTAATGGGTATAAAGTTATACACTGTTCATTACGGGCCAGTTTCACCACGGGCCGTTAATGGGTGTAAAGTGATACACTGTTCATTACGGGCCAGTTTCACCACGGGCCGTTAATAGGCCAAGAGTTACATAGGGCCTCATATGGGCCGAAAGACGTCATGGGCCATACATGGGCCAGAAGTGAAAACGGGCTGGAATCATATTGGATGGCCCAGATGACGCTACTAGGCCTAATTCGGATAGGGCGTAACAGGCCTTGGGTTAGCGGGCTGTAAATGGGCTATATTCGAACAGGCCGTTAACAGGATTTCCATGGGCCGGCCCGCCAGCTTTTGACCAAGTCAAATGGGCCGGCCTTTTCACAGAAATGGGCCTCTGTTGGGTCATGCCACGTGTCGACGTATCATAGGCACCTTCCGTCCAATGAGTGGTTGACATCTGTCCCAACGATGAGACGACACGTGTTTCCTCCAGCCAATGATGATTTTACACATGGAAAATCCCCATTGGTCGGGGCTGTTAACGGGTTATCGGATCCAAAACACGACCCGATAGCTTAACGGCGTTCCGTTACGGTGGATGCCACGTGTCGGTCACCCTTGACGAAAGCACTTATGTGACGCGCGATTTATCGTCATGGAAGTGGACACTTCCTTGATGATAATTTTGGTAATGTCATGGAACACTTCTACGACAGCACAGGTATGACTATCTTGATTCTGTCATAAATTTGTCATGAATGTACATGCATGAAAAAAACGCGACCTACTGTGACAAACATGTATCATCACGGAAGTGTATTTTTTTTGTAGTGCCCGTCCCCTCTAGTTTATCCTCCGTCATAGTTTTCGTAGTGCTTAGGCGAAGCCCTGCGGAGATTGTTCTTCACCAACACCGTCACCACGCCATCGTGCTGCCGGAACTCATCTATTACTTCACCCCTCTTGCTGGATCGAGAAGGCGAAGACGTCATCGAGCTGAACGTGTGCAGAACTCGGAGGTGTCGTGCGTTCGGTACTTGGCTCGGTTGGATCGTGAAGACATACGACTACATCAACCACGTTGATAAAGCGCTTCCGCTTACGGTCTACGAGGATACGTAGACAACACTCTCCCCTCTCATTGCTATGCATCACCATGATCTTGCGTGTGCGTAGGAATTTTTTTTTTGAAATTACTACGTTCCCCAACAGTGGCATCCGAGCCTGGTTTTATGCGTAGATGTTATATGCACGAGTAGAACACAAGTGAGTTTTGGGCGATACAAGTCATATTGCTTACCAGCATGTCATACTTTGGTTCGGCGGTATTGTTGGATGAAGCGGCATGGACCGACATTACGCGTACGCTTACGCGAGACTAGTTTTACCGCCGTGCTATGCACACAGGTGACTAGCGGGTGTCAGTTTCTCCAACTTTAGTTGAACCGAGTGTGGCTACACCCGGTCCTTGCGAAGGTTAAAATAGCACCAACTTGACAAACTATCGTTGTAGTTTTGATGCGTAGGTAAGAACGGTTCTTGCTCATCCTGTAGCAGCCATGTAAAACTTGCAACAACAAAGTAGAGGACGTCTACCTTGTTTTTGCAGGGCATGTTGTGATGTGATATGGTCAAGACGTGATGAGATATAAGTTGTTGTATGAGATGATCATGTTTTGTTGAATTTATCGGCAACTGGCAAAAGCCTTATGGTTGTCTCTTTATTGTATAAGATGCAAGCACCAAATAAATGCTTTACTTTATCACTATGGGATAGCAATAGTTGCAAGAGCAATAGTTGGTGAGACGACCATGTGACGACACATTGATATAGATCAAGATGATGGAGATCATGGTGTCATGCCGGTGACGATGGAGATCATGACGATGCTTTGGAGATGGAGATCAAAGGCACAAGATGATGATGGCCATATCATGTCACATATTATGATTGCATGTGATGTTTATCTTTTATACATCTTATTTTTCTTAGTTCGGCGATAGCTTTATAAGATGATCTCTCAATAAATTTCAAAGGTATAAGTGTTCTCCCTGAGTATGCACCATTACGAAAGTTCTTCGTGCTGAGACACCGATCGGGTGTGATAGGTTCTACGTTCAAATACAACGGGTGCAAAACAGTTGCACACGCGCGGAATACTCAGGTTAAACTTAACGAGCCTAGCATATGCAGATATGGCCTCAGAACACTGGAGACCGAAAGGTCGAGCGTGAATCATATAGTACATGTGATCAACATAGTGATGTTCACCATTGAAAACAACTCCATCTCACGTGATGATCGGACATGGTTTAGTTGATTTGGATCACGTGATCACTTAGATGATTAGAGGGATGTCTATCTAAGTGGGAGTTCTTAAGTAATATGATTAATTGAACTTTAATTTATCATGAACTTAGTCCTGGTAGTATTAGCATATCTATGTTGTAGAACAATAGCTCGCGATATTGCTTCCCGTTTATTTTGATATGTCCCTAGAGAAAAACTATGTTGAAAGATGTTAGTAGCAATGATGCGGACTTGGTCTGTGATCTGAGGTTTATCCTCATTGTTGCATAGAATAATTATGTCCTTGATGCACCACTAGGTGACAAACCTATTGCAGGAGCAGATGCAGACATTATGAACGTTTGGCGAGCTCAATATGATGACTACTTGATAGTTGAGTGCGCCATGCTTAACGGCTTAGAATCGTGACTTCAAAGACGTTTTGAACGTCATGGACAATATGAGATGTTCCAGGAGTTATATTTCAAGCAAATACCCAAATTGAGAAATATGAAGTCTCCAACAAGTTCTATAGCTAAAAGATGGAGGAGAATAGCTCAAGCAGTGAGCACGTGCTCAGATTGTCTGGGTACTACAATCTCTTGAATCAAGTGGGAGTTAATCTTCTAGATAAGATAGTGATTAACAGAATTCTCTAGTCACCATCACCAAGTTAGTAGAACTTCGTGATGAACTATAATATGCAAGGGATAACGGAAACGATTCCCAAGCTCTTCATGATGCTGAAATCGACGAAGGCAGAAATCAAGAAAAACATCAAGTGTTGATGGTTGACAAGACCACTAGTTTCAAGAAAAGGGCAAAGGGAAGAAGGGGAACTTCAAGAAGAACGGCAAGAAAGTTGCTGCTCAAGTGAAGAAGCCCAAGTCTAGTCCTAAGCCTGAGACTAAGTGCTTCTACTGCAAAGGGACTGGTCACTGGAAGTGGAACTGCCCCAAGTATTTGGCGGATAAGAAGGATGGCAAGGTGAACAAAGGTATATTGGATATACATGTTATTGATGTGTACTTTACTAGTGTTTATAGCAACACCTCGGCATTTGATACCAGTTCAGTTGCTAAGAGTAGTAACTCGAAACGGGAGTTGCAGAATAAACAGAAACTAGTAAAGGGCGAGGTGCGATGTGTGTTGGAAGTAGTTCCAAGATTGATATGATCATCATCACACACTCCCTATACTTTCGGGATTAGTGTTGAAACTAAATAAGTGTTATTTGGTGTTTGCGTTGAGCATGAATATGATTTTATCATGTTTGTTTCAATACGGTTATTCATTTAAATTAGAGAATAATTGTTGTTCTGTTTACATGAATAAAACCTTCTATGGTCATACACCTAATAAAATGTTTGTCGGATCTCGATCGTAGCGATACACGTATTCATAATATTGAAGCCAAAAGATGCAAAGTTAATAATGATAGTGCAACTTATTTGTGGCACTGCCGTTTAGGTCATATTGGTGTAAAGCGCATGAAGAAACTCCATGCTGATGTGATTTTGGAATCACTTGATTATGAATCACTTGATGCTTGTGAACCATGCCTCATGGGCAAGATGACTAAGACTCCGTTCTCCAAAACAATGGAGCGAGCAACTGACTTATTGGAAATAATACATACTGATGTATGCGATCCGGTGAGTGCTGAGGCTCGCGGCCGGTATCGTTATTTTCTGGGCTTCACAGATGATTTGAGCAGATCTGGGTCTATCTACTTGATGAAACATAAGTCTGAAACATTTGAAAAGTTCAAAGAATTTTAGAGTGAAGTGGAAAATCATCGTGACAAGAAAATAAAGTTTCTATGATCTGATCACGGAGATGAATATTTGAGTTACGAGTTTGGTCTTCAATTAAAACAATGTGGAATAGTTTCACAAATTCGTGCCACCTGGAACACCACAACATAATGGTGTATCTGAACGTCATAACCGTACTTTATTGGATATAGTGCAATCTATGATGTTTCTTACCGATTTACCACTACCATTTTGGGGTTATGCATCAGAGACAGCTGCATTCACGTTAAAAATGGCACCATCTAAATCTGTTGAGACGACACTGTATGAACTCTGGTTTAGCAAGAAACCTAAGCTGTCATTTCTTAAAGTTTGGGGCGGTGATGCTTATGTGAAAAAGTTTCAAACTGATAAGCTCGAACCCAAATCGGAGAAGTGCATCTTTATAGGATACCCAAACGAAATTTTTGGGTACACCTTCTATCACAGATCCGAAGGCAAATTTGTTGTTGAGAATACATCGTTTCTAGACAAGGAGTTTCTCTCGAAAGAAGTGAGTGGGAGGAAAGTAGAACTTGATGAGGTAACTGTACCTGCTCCCTTATTGGAAAGTAGTTCATCATAGAAATCTGTTCCTGTGACTACTACACAAATTAGTGAGGAAGCTAATGATGATGATCATGTAACTTCAGATCAAGTTACTATCGAACCTCGTAGGTCAACCAGAGTGAGATCCACACCAGAGTGGTACGGTAATCCTGTTCTGGAGGTCATGACCATGACGAACCTACGAACTATGAAGAAGCGATGGTGAGCCCAGATTCCGCAAAATGGCTTGAGGCCATGAAATCTAAGAAGGGATCCATGTATGAGAACAAAGTATGGACTTTGATTGACTTGCCCAATGATCGGTGAGCCATTGAGACTAAATGGATCTTCAAGAGGAAGACGGACGCTGATAGTGGTGTTACTATCTACAAAGCTAGAATTGTCGCAAAAAGTTTTCGACAAGTTCAAGGTGTTGACTACGATGAGAGTTTCTCACTCGTATATATGCTTAAGTCTATCCGAATCATGTTAGCAATTGCCGCATTTTATGAAATCTGGCAAATGGATAACAAAACTGCAATCCTTAATGGACTTATTAAAGAAGAGTTGTATATGATACAACCAGAAGGTTTTGTCAATCCTAAAGGTGCTAACAAAATATGCAAGCTCTAGCGATCCATCTATGGACTGGTGTAAGCATTTCAGAGTTGGAATATACGCTTTGATAAGTTGATCAAAACATATAGTTTTATACAGACTTGCGATGAAGCCTGTATCTACAAGAAAGTGAGTGGGAGCACTACAGCCTTTCTGATAAGTATATGTGAATGACATATTGTTGATCGGAAATAATGTAGAATTTTTTGGAAAGCATAAAGGAGTATTTGAAAGGAGTTTTTCAAATAAAGACCTCGGTGAAGCTGCTTACATATTGAGCATCAAGATCTATAGAAATAGATCAAGACGCTTGATAAGTTTTTTCAATGAGTACATACCTTGACAAGATTTTGAAGTAGTTCAAGATGGAACAGTCAAAGAAAGAGTTCTTGCCTGTGTTACAAGGTGTGAAATTGAGTAAGACTTAAAGCCCGACCACGGCAGAAGATAGAAAGAGAATGAAAGTCATTCCCTATGCCTCGGTCATAGGCTCTATAAAGTATGCCATGTAATGGACCAGACCTATTGTATACCCTAGCCTGAGTTTGGCAAGGGAGTACAATAGTGATCTAGGAGTAGATCACTGGACATTGGTCAAAATTATCCTTAGAGGACTAAGGAAATATTTCTCGATTATGGAGGTGATAAAGAGTTCATCGTAAAGAGTTACCTCGATGCAAGCTTTGACACCGATCCAGATGACTCTTCGTCTCAATCTAGATACATATTGAAAGTGGGAGCAATTAGATGGAGTAGCTCCGCACGGAGCATTGTAGACATAGAAATTTTGCAAAATACTTACGGATCTGAATATGGCAGACCCGTTGACTAAATTTCTCTCACAGGCAAAACATGATCACACCTTAGTACTCTTTGGGTGTTAATCACATAGCGATGTGAACTAAATTATTGACTCTAGTAAACCCTTTGGGTGTTGGTCACATTACGATGTGAACTATGGGTGTTAATCACATGGTGATGTGAACTATTGGTGTTAAATCACATGGCGATGCGAACTAGATTATTGACTCTAGTGCAAGTGGGAGACATAATAAAGTTATTGTTTATTTCCTTATATTATGATAAATGTTTATTATTCATGCTAGAATTGTATTAACCGGAAACATAATACATGTGTGAATACATAGACAAACAGAGTGTCACTAGTATGAGTCTACTTGACTAGCTCACTGATCAAAGATGGTTATGTTTCCTAACCATAGACATGAGTTGTCATTTGATAAACGGGGTCACATCATTAGGAGAATGATGTGATTGACTTGACCCATTCCGTTAGCTTAGCACTTGATCGTTTAGTTTATTGCTATTGCTTTCTTCATGACTTATACATGTTCCTATGACTATGAGATTATGCAACTCCCGTTTACCGGAGGAGCACTTTGTGTGCTACCAAACGTCACAACGTAACTGGGTGATTATAAAGGTGCTCTACATGTGTCTCCGATGGTACTTGTTGGGTTGGTGTATTTCGAGATTAGGATTTGTCACTCCGATTGTCGGAGAGGTATCTTTGGGCCCACTCGGTAATACACATCACTATAAGCCTTGCAAGAATTGTAACTACTGAGTTAGTTGCGGGATGATGTATTACGGAACGAGTAAAGAGACTTGCCGGTAACGAGATTGAACTAGGTATTAAGATACCGACGATCAAATCTCGGCAAGTAACATACCGATGACAAAGGGAACAACGTATGTTGTTATGCGGTCTGACTGATAAAGATCTTCGTAGAATATGTAGGAGCCAATATGGGCATCCAGGTTCCCCTATTGGTTATTGACCCAAGAGGTGTCTCGGTAATGTCTACATAGTTCTCGAACCCGTAGGGTCCGCACGCTTAACGTTCGTTGACGATATAGTATTATATGAGTTATGTTTGTTGGTGACCAAATGTTGTTCGGAGTTTCGGATGAGATCACGGACATGACGAGGAGCTCTGGAATGGTCCGGAGGTAAAGATTGATATGTGGATAGTAATGTTTGATCTTCGGAAGGGTTCTGGAATCCATCGGAAGGGGCTCCGGATGTTTCTCGAAATGTTTGGGCACGAGAACACTTTATCTGGGCGAAAGGGGAAAGACCACAAGGTTTTTGGAAAGCGCAAAAGGAAGTATTGCAGAGTCCAGGGGCCAGACGCCAGGGTCCCTGGCGTCTGGGTCCAGACGCCGGGAACCCTGGCATCTGGCCCTGGAGTCCGAGAAGGACTCTTGCCTTTCGGATGAAACCGACTTTGTGGAGGCTTTTACTCCAGGTTTCGACCCCAAGGCTCAACATATAAATAGAGGGGTAGGGCTATCACCCAAGACACGTCAAGAAACACCAAGCCGTGTGCCGGCAACCCCGTCCCGTCTAGTTTATCCCCCGTCATAGTTTTCGTAGTGCTTAGGCGAAGCCCTGCGGAGATTGTTCTTCACCAACACCATCACCACGCCGTCGTGCTGTCGGAACTCATCTACTACTTCGCCCCTCTTGCTGGATCGAGAAGGCGAAGACGTCATCCAGCTGAACGTTTGCAGAACTCAGAGGTGCCGAGCGTTCGGTACTTGGATCGGTCGGACTGTGAAGACGTACGACTACATCAACCGCGTTGATAAAATGCTTCCGCTTACGGTCTACGAGGGTACGTAGAAAACACTCTCCCCTCTCGTTACTATGCATCACCATGATCTTGCGTGTGCGTAGGATTTTTTTTGAAATTACTACGTTCCCCAACAGGAATAACGTATGTTGTCATTACGGTACGCCCGATAAAGATCTTTGTAGAATATGTGGGATGAAGCGGCCCGTGACCAACCTTACATGACCATGTTCATGAGACCGATTCCATCGACAGACATACAACTAGTTTTGCATAAAGGTGGTTGGCGGGTGTCTGTTTCTTCAACTTTAGTTGAATCGAATTTGACTGTGGCCAGTCCTTGTTGAAGGTTAAAACAGCAAACTTGATAAATCACCATTGTGGTTTTGATGTGTAGGTAATAACGGTTCTTACTAGAAGCCCGTAGCAGCCACGTAAAACTTTCAACAACAAAATAGAGGGCGTATAACTTGTTTTTGCACGGCATGTTGTGATGTGATATGGTCAAGACATGATGTGATAAACGTTATTGTATGAGATGATCATGTTCTGTAAGACATCTGACAACCGACAGGAGACTTATGGTTGTCTCATTATTGTATGAAATGCAAACGCCATGTAATTGCTTTACTTTATCACTATGCGTTAGTGATAGTTGTAGAAGCAATAGTTGGCGAGACGACCACGACACTACGATGGAGAACAAGGTGTCGAGCCGGTGACGATGGAGATCATGACGATGCTTTGGAGATGGAGATCAAAAGCACAATATGATGATGGCCATATCATGTCACATAATTTGATTGCATGTGATGTTTATCTTTTATGCATCTTATTTTGCTTAGTACGACGGTAGCATTATAAGATGACCCCTTACTAAAATTTCAAGGTATACCACTAGTGCAGAACCAGGCTATAGCACCGATTCATAAGGCCCTTTAGTGAAGGTTCTGTCATCGGCACTAAAGGGAGGGGACTAAATGTCCCCCCCCCCCAGTACCGGTTCTGCATGAACCGCCGCAAAAGGGCCACCACGTGGCATGAGCCAGCAACGGGGGCGGGGAGCCCTTTAGTACCGGTTGGCAACACCAACTGGTATGCTACCTCTTGAGCACTGCGTTGGTTTTCCCTTGAAGAGGAAAGGGTGATGCAGCAAAGTAGCGTAAGTATTTCCCTCAGTTTTTTAGAACCAAGGTATCAATCCAGTAGGAGACTACACACATGTCCCCTCGTACCTACACAAACAAATAAGAACCTTGCAACCAATGCGATAAAGGGGTTGTCAATCCATTCATGGCCACTTGCAAAAGTGAGATCTGATAGAGATAATAAGATAAATATTTTTGGTATTTTTATGATATAGATTGGAAAGTAAAGATTGCAAAGTAAAATAGATTGGAAACTTATATGATGGAAAATAGACCCGGGGGCCATAGGTTTCACTAGTGGCTTCTCTCAACATAGCATAAGTATTACGGTGCGTGAACAAATTACTGTCGAGCAATTGATAGAAAAGTGCATAGTTATGAGAATATCTAGGCATTATCATGTATATAGGCATCACGTCCGCGACAAGTAGACCAAAACGATTCTGCATCTACTACTATTACTCTACACATCGACGGCTATCCAGCATGCATCTAGAGTATTAAGTTCATAAGAATAGAGTAACGCATTAGGCAAGATGACATGATGTAGAGGGATAAACTCAAGCAATATGATATAAACCCCATCTTTTTATCCTCGATGGCAACAATACAATACATGCCTTGCTGCCCCTGCTGTCACTGGGAAAGGACAACGCAAGATTGAACCCAAAGCTAAGCAATTCTCCCATTGCAAGAAAGATCAATCTAGTAGGCTAAACCAAACTGATAATTCGAAGAGACTTGCAAAGATAACAAATCATACATAAAATAATTCAGAGGAGATTCAAATATTGTTCATAGATAATCTTGATCATAAACCCACAATTCATCGGATCTCGACAAACACACCACAAAAAGAATTACATCGAATAGATCTCCGAGAAGATCGAGGAGAACTTTGTATTGAGATCCAAAGAGAGAGAAGAAGCCATCTAGCTAATAACTATGGACCCGAAGGTCTGTGGTAAACTACTCACACATCATCGGAGAGGCTATGGTATTGATGTAGAAGCCCTCCATGATCGATTTCCCCTCCGGCGAAGCGCCGGAAAAAGCCCCAAGATGGGATCTCACGGGTACAGAAGGTTGCGGCGGTGGAAATAGGGTTTCGTGTAGTGCTCTCGGATGTTTTTAGGGTATATGGGTATATATAGGAGGAAGAAGTACGTCGGTGGAGCTGTGAGGGGCCCACGAGGGCGGGGCGCGCCTGCCCCCTGGGCGCGCCCCCTGCCTTGTAGCCTCCTCGCTTCTTTCTTGACGTCCACTCCAAGTCTCCTGGATTTCGTTTGTTCCAAAAATACTCTCCCGAAGGTTTCATTCTGTTTGGACTCCGTTTGATATTCCTTTTCTGCGAAACACTGAAATAGGATAAACAGCAATTTGCACCGGGCCTTCGGTTAATAGGTTAGTCCCAAAAATAATATAAAAGTGTATAATAAAGCCCATTGAACATCCAAAACAGATAATATAATAGCGCAGGACAATCAAAAATTATAGATACGTTGGAGACGTATCATGGTACTAAAAGGTTTGGGGGGTTTTGGGTTCATGATTTCTTTTTCCTTTAATTTTATGGTTTCCATTTAATTCTTTTTCGTTTGCTGGTATTTTACGATACTACATATTGTACACGTTATGCATATATATAAATAAAATTTCTCGTAGTATATATATATATATATAGGACAGCACTACTTTGATCCTGGGATCAGAATAGTTATTCTGATCACAGCCGGCCCTGTATAGGCCTCGATGGACACGTCCCCGAACTCCTGAATCATCAATAACGCAAAAAAACTTCCATCTCTCCCCCACCTCCGGACCAACGCCCACCGGCCTCCCCCCAGACCCCGCGCGGCGAGCTCGACCTACCCCCCCATCGGACCCTGTGCGCCCTAACCACCTCCCACTGGACCCAGCCCCTCAGCCACTGCCACCAACCCTCCCCCCCCCCCCCGCGCGTCGCCGGCAAGCCCGCCACGCAGCCACACTCCCTCCCTTGGCTAACACGCTGCCGCCTCGACCTTCCTCCCCTGGCTGACGCGCCACCGCCCCCACCTCCCTCCCCCGGCTGACGCGCCGCCGCCTCCACCTTCCTCCCCGGCGGCACAAGTCACCACCCCCCGCCTTCCTTCTCGAGTAGCACGCGCACAAAGAGACGCGTCCCCCTCGCTAGCACGAGCCACCGCCTGCCTGCTACTTCTTGTCACCCGGCCCATGAACCGCAACGCACCAACCTGCCTCGTTTTGCTCACCATGGTTGCCTGCACGGTCGAGGCGACTTGTCTTCAAGCACCACCCGTCCGGTTTTCTACCTCGAGCACCCTGCCGGGCCGCCGTTCAACTATGCCATCTAGAGCCGTTCAATAAACTCACCCGACGCCATCACCAGCAATCAGCCAAGAGCGACGCCGCCTCTCCCTGGATCGGAGTTGCGCACCTTCATGTGCCTGCTCACTGCATCAACTGCAGGGGACAACAGACAGATACTAAAAAGGTTGTCGCTGCTTACTTTTCAACATCGTCAGATTCAAAAATAAGTTCAGCTCCGCCCCCGGATACGGTTCAGCTTCGACGTGTCTGCTCAATCCTCAACCGATGTAGCATTTTTTTTCTCTATTGGCTTTCCCTTGGTTGCATTGCATAGTCGCTAGGGCAACATTTCCCTCACGTCCCCGGCCGCCACACATCTCTCTATATCTATTGTTGCGTTGACGGCCAGCATTCACAGGAGGTTCACATTCTAAACTTTTTGTTCTGACTGTTTTTTGTATGGTGATATCCGTTCGTCGGAGGTTCGGTGATGCATGATTATCTATATATACGTGTAAAAAATGTGTTTGTGTTCCTAAGATATAATTGGCAGGAGAATCATCTTTATGTACTTGAACTTCGCGAAACAGTGGTTAAATTATTTTGTTTTATCGGTGCACAAGAAGATAAGATTATGTGTGACCATACAAAATGTGCTTCAGTGTACTCGGTTAGAGCTGCTAAAACAAAAAATATTATGGTACATAGGGAGTAGGAGTAATATATGTATGTGAGTATGTGAAAAATACAACTTCTTCATTTTGGAAAATAATTACTGAATGGTGACCTTACAAAATAGAAATGATGCACATACGTTAGCGGGTATAACTCCATCTGGAAGTTCAATCATTTTGTTGTAAAATGTTCACATAATTAGTTCAAACTTATAAACAACAACAGTGTTTATCAAAAAACACAACAACTAAAAAAAGTTTATAGAAAACGGGCTTACCTCGTTTCTACAAAAACCCTGGAAGTTCAAATACAAATAACGGAGCGGTTCAATGTTTATTACTATATTATGATTTTCCCGTTTACTAAAGAATAACCCAAGAAGGCCAAATTAAAAAATAGAGCAGCTCAAAACTTATAGAGAAAAATGGAATTTCCCAGTTTCTACAAAAAACCTAGAGTTTCGAATTTAAGTAATGGGGAAGTTCAATGTTTATTACAATACCAAGAAGGTCGAATTGAAAAACCGAGTAGTTCAAAAAGTTTACAAAAGGAGATTTCCCACTTTTAAAAATAAGACCTAGAAGTTCAACTTTAAATTATTGAGTAGTTCGATATTTATTACATAACTAGGACTTTTCTCATTACAAATGAACACCAAGAAGTCTGAAATTCAAAAAATCTGAAGTTGTTTGATGTTTAAAAAATACTCAAATTTTCCCCCATACTAAAGATTAAAATCAAGAAATTCAATTTTTAAAAAATGGAGTCGTTCAATGTATATAATAAAATTCAGGTTCTCTTATTAATAGAGAATAAAGCCAAGACGTTCATTTTTAAAAGTGGAGTGATTTGATATCTATTTGAAAACTTCTTTTTCCGGTTACTAAAGAACAAAACTAATAAGTTCAATTCAAAATAATGAAGAAGTTCGATGTTTCTGACAAAACTCCGATTTTCCCATTTATAACAATACATAAAGAAGTTCATATGAAAAAGTTAGAGCGGTCTGATGTCTATAAAAAACATAGATTTTTCTGTTACTAAAGCAAAACAGAGAGAAGTTCAAATTCATAACTGCCAGAAGTTCACGTACTGCATGGTGTGTGTTTTCATATGACAAAATAGAATAAAAAATTTAAAGTAAAACAATTAGTTGCAAGAAGTTCAGGTGCTCGGCACGGGAATGTTCGAAACTTCTTGTGAGAGAGGTAATCGGCATGGTGTATCATTTGTGCAACTCCGATGAACGGCAGAGAAATTACAAACAAAAAATATGTGGTAGAAGTTCAAAGCGAAACAATGGAAAATTCAACTCCTACACGGAATGCATTTCAGATGTGAATAAAACAAATAAAAAAGCCTAAAAGGTTTGTTGCAAGAAATTCACGTGCTCCTCCCAGTGCAATTTAAGATCTCTAGTGCAAGACGTCCGACCTTCAATTACATGTTAAAAACAAGCGAAAAAACGATGTTATTTTTGCCATTTTTAATACTGCTCTAAAAAATTTGTAACGATTGTCTAGATGAAAAAGTTGCTCCTATTCATACGCTTTCCAACGCTATGTTATATGCTACATTCCGATAACTGGTTTAAAAGTTTGATATATACCATTAAAAATATATTTTTATGCATTCAAAAAAATATTTGAACCGTTGCGAGCATGAAATTTGATCAACACGGGAAAGTTGCGTGTTTTCAACTGTTTTCCATCGGTATATCATTTGCTCAATTCCGGTAAGTGGTTTGGAAGTTACGAACAAAAAGTAGCACACAAAAATAGAGTGGAGTTCAAACAGACATGCCCGAGAAGTTCAACCACTTCACGTAGTGCATTTCCATTCGTGATGAAGGCAGAAATCATGGTCTTGTCATTTTCTAATTAACTTCAAAATGGCAGGAAAATCATTTATGTAAGTTCAAGTCCTTGGTCGAAGAAAGTTAAAAAAGATATTGTGAGAGAGGTTTGTACAAAAAGAATATCATTTGTGTAACACTGACGAATGGATGAGAAAATTAGAAACAAAAATATGTCACAGAAGTTCAACGTGAAAACAGTAAGAAGTTCAACTACTACACTGAATGAATTTCAGATGAAAACATTTTAAAACCTCCCCGAGTATGAAAAAATGATCAACACGGAAAAGTTGCGTGTTTACAGCAGCTTTCCATCGGTATATCACTTGCTCAATTCCGGTGAGTGGATGGAGAGCTACGAGCGAAAAAACACATGAAAAACAGAGTGAAGTTGAAATAGACATGCCGAGAAGTTCAAGTTCTTCACGCGGTGGATTTTCGAAGAATCTGTTTCGCGATAATGGCAGAACAAATGATCTCGCCGTTTTTGAAATAACTTGAGAACGTTTAGGAATCAGAGAAAACCATCAACATGAAAAAGTTTCGCATTTTCCGTAGCATTTCAATGGTATATTTTTGCCTCATTCCAATAGAGTTTATAGAAATTACGGAGAAAATACGTTTTCAGCCATTTTCAAAATTGACTTAAAACCATAAGGAATGGGAGAAACAATACATACCAAAAAGTTTCACATTTTCTCAAGCTTTCCAACGCCATATCATTTGCTGCATTTGGACATACGGTTAAAAAATTATCTGGAAAATACAAACTCGGAGGAATTTGTACCATTTTCCAAATTAATTTTAAACCGTTCAAAATTAGAAAAAAAAAATAACAAGAGAAAGTAGCGCATTTTCATAAGCTTTCCAACGCCATATCATTTGGCTCAATTGGATTAGCCGTTTAGAAATGACATCAAAAATACAAACTCGGCTGTTCGGTTTGCGAAATTTTATGATTTTCCAAATTACTCTTTAACCAAAGGGAATTAGAAAAAACTTTCAACATGTGGAAGGAGCGGTTTTACAGCAGCTTTCGAACGCCATATTATTTGCCTCATTCCGATAAATGGTTTAGAAATGCGATCGAAAATACGATTCACGATTTTTGTATGAAGAAAAAATGGTTTTCAAAACTGCTCTTAAACCGCTTACATTTTGCCAAAAATTTAACTTGGGTCATGATAGTGGTGTACATAGCTTTCCAACGGCATATCACAAGCCCCATTTGGCGATTTTGGCGTAAGTTCAACCTAGCACTGGGAGAAGTTCAGGTCGAACAACTCAGGCAGTAAAATTGCAAAAAACGCAATTTCATCACGACCCGAGAGCAAAATCCGCCAATGAACGAGATTCCTATTTAAAACAGGTATTTGCTTGCTAAAAATGTTTCTAGATTACACTAACATCATATAGAACACGACTAACCAGAATAATTCGCGGGGGAATCCACGGTTGCGAAGATAGCCCGAAAATCGGGTTTGTACAGAGGAAGTTCATGCGCGTTACTCAGGCAGTTCATGTTGTGATCAGAATATTATTCTGATCCCGTGATCAGAATAGTGTTTATGTGTATATATATACATATATATATATAGGGTGGGTCTATATGATAACAACCCTTAAGACCTTATTCTAATAACACCTAAATCTTATTCCGCTAACACCCTACCCCACCGAACCACCTTCTTCTCTCCGTCGGACGCCTCCTCCTGCACCTCAGTGAACCAGACGCCTCCCCCACCACCCATCCCCCCAAAACCACCTTCTTCCTCTGCCCCCATCCCACCCTAGTGCCGCCGCACCCCCGCCCCTAGCGCCGCCGCACTCTATCCTAGCAACACTGCCCATCCCATCCTACAACCACCGCCCCCTCCCCGTGTCGCCCAATCTCTCGGTTACTTGCTGCGTGGCCGCCGCTGGCCTCCGGCCATCAGGCCCTCCCCCTTGATGGTGAACATGCCCGGCGCCCCCACCCCCAGCGCCTCCCCTGCGACGGATCCGGGCAGAGCTGGTCCTGCTGTGCCAGCAGGAGACGGGATCGAGCAGAACGCCGCTGACCCGCGCGTGCTCCCTCACTGCTGGCCCTGATGGATCGAGCAGGCAGCCCCGCATCAAAGCACATCCCCGCCTCTCCGTGATTGGTTCCGACGACCCTGCCTTCTCCGTGATTGGCCAGCACCGCGCCCTGCCGCCATGATTTGGTTTTGCAAGACCAAAGCGCCCCGTTCGCCATGACTGCTCGGTTTGACCATCGAGACCTGCCGCCATGATTTGGTCTAAGAGCAACATCGTGTAGCAGCAGGGGAGCCGCCGCCGGAGGTGCTGGTGTGGCCGAATCCGGATATGCACAAAAGGGGAGGCGCTGAGCTCCTAGCGGCCGACAACATGGCCTCTTTCCGCCCACAGAGAGCACGACCGGTGACGGGCTCAGGATGACCCAGTGCAGCTCACTGGCTCGTTGCGTGCAGCTCTCCTACTGATGTTTGTGCAGCTCACAGAGCGTTTGTCTCAGTCCACCGATGCACACGGCGTGCGGTGCCGCCGAAAGAGCAGGCAAACATCGCTGGCGGCTCTCCCTCGCGCCTTCTGTGCACTTCACCCCGCTCTTCACCGACCCGCCTTCATCATATTCCCCTGAGGTACCAGCCCACACACGACAAGCAGTGCAAACGGCGACGGCCGTGCAGTTCGTCGTGCGAATCCCGTCTAGGTTTGGTGTTGTTTAGAGGCATATTCTACTGTTTTCAAAAAGAAAATGATGAGTTGTTTTCGATGCAGTGCAGTTCAGCCGCTCACTGAGAAGTCCTTCGAAGGCCTCCATGTGCAGTTCACGCAGTGGGCCCGTGCGGTGCGGAGCGTGTGTGCCTGCAATCCACGAAGCACAACCGTGGCCGCCGCGAAGTGCACAAGGAGAACGGCAGTGTAGCCCAAAACTGGGCAGTGTTGTGCTCTGGGCATCGCAGTCTGACAAGGCATCCGGCGAGCGCCTCGCCCTGCAGGTGGGGGCGCGTGTGATTGCTGCAGCCGGTGGCGGCCAGCTCAGTCGGCCTCCCTCACTGGAGTTCGCGGCGTCCTCCACCAGCTGGATGGGGCTAACCGCATCGACTCAAGGCATGCAGCTCCCCTGCGCGTGCTTGTGCAGCTCTTGTCCGTGCGCGTGTGCAGTTTCCCCGCTGTGTGGGTGTGCATGTGCAGCTCCCCGGCGAATTGCATGGAGCTCTCTATTTTGTTTTGGCGTACTGCAGTTTTTTGTGGTTCCTTTTTTGTTTGCTGTTGGCCATGGGTGTTGCAGTGCAGATTACCGTTTGCCACATCTCCTCATTCCATCTCACTCTTTTGTTCTCTTTTCAGGAGGCCAGATCCAGTGGCTAGTCCTCGGACTGCATTGAGGACAACGCCCTTTTCACGTTGGAAATGCTCCAGCAAGCTTTGTGCGTGGCCGAAGAGGTCCTAGCCGACATGTGTACGGTTCTGATGCAGTCTCTGCACTCTGTCGCCGAGCCCACAGACGGCGGTGCGTCGAAGTCTTTGTCGGGGACTCGCTCGTCACACGTCCTGCACTCCACTTGGGCATGCCACGCGTGTCCAGCAGTACCGCCATGCAGTCCGCGCATCGTGGCCGTGCAGTTCTCTCGGCGACTCTGGACCAGAGCTGCCATGAGCGGGCATGGTTCAGTTGGACCTAGCTCGGAAGGGCTGTGTCGTGATTCAGTTTTTTTTTGCGAATGATTCAGTTCAAAAAGATCTGTTAGATGAAAATATTAGTGACCCAATTGGGTTTTAAAAAAAATTTGATGGCTGTTTTGTGAAATATTCAGGGATATATTCAGATTGCATATGCATGACGAGGTCCATGAGCGGGCGCTGGGCGGTTCATTGGCACGCAACGTGCAATTTGCTTTGTGCCAAAACTCCCCGAGCAGTCGAGTGCACTTCATCCTCGTTGATGCGGTCCACTATCGCGGCGCCCGCAATTCAGATGGGAGCTTGTTGAGGTTCAGATTTGGAAAATAAAATGTATAGATAATAAAAAAATTATGGCTGAAATTCCCATGAGAGATTCACTTCTTTGTCTAATGCACTTTGTGAGACTAAGGAAGTGTGGGCGTTTGCAATTTGTGGGCAGCTCCTTATCCCTATGCATGAAGTGCAATCTGTTTTCGTGTATCTCAAAATTCAGTCGAACTATATCAATGTTTGTAGTGCGTTTCGTTCTCGGATGTGGTTCACTTTTGAGAGTGATGCCGTTCACTTGCACCCAACATGAAAGCGCAAAAAATTAGCAAAACAACAAGATGATAATGTGGTTCACTTGGATATATGATGTGGTTAGCTTGCCATAGTCTCTGCGGTCCACTCTCGTTCATAAAAAAAAGTTTAAAAAAAGACGACAAAAACTCGTCTGAGAAAAATTACGTCCGACAAAAGAAACTATGCAGCTCGCTTGCCCGTCCAATGCATTGCGGTTTTTCATTCTGAAGCAGTGCGATCGGCCGTATGATGTTGTTCATCCCATAGTTGTAAAAAAATTGTTATGGAAGCAAAAAAAAGTAATACGGTTCACTTCTTGATAGTGTTGTGGTTCATTTACACTCGATGTGAAGTGCACTCTACTTTCTCGTCTTTCAAAAAATACGTTTGAATAAAATAAACCATGCAATTCTCAATCACGTCTGATGCAGTGCGGTTTTTCGTCCGATGCAGTGCGGTTTTCAGTCGGATGAAGTACCCACGTAGATTTGGGCGTCGTGAAAAACAGAATGTCCGCATTTTGGTAAATTCGAAATTCCTCTTAAACCGTAAAGAATTAGAGAGCGTGTTCTACATGAAAAAGCCTCGTCGATATCTTTCCAACGGCGTATCGTTTGAGTCATTCCGAACAGCGGTTTGTAAAAATTTTGCGAAGAACGGCCGCTGCCACTCGTCGTCCGCCGCACGATTTTCAAAATTAACTTAAAATCGTAAGGAATCTCAAAAATGTTTCAACACATGAAAGATGTGCCTCGTCCATAGCTTTTCAACGGTATATTACACGTCTTGTCTCGACGAATGGTTAAAAAGCTGGAGCGAAAACAGTACCGAAATTTTGAATTTTTTTGAAAAACAGAATTCCGCGATTTAGTAAATTTGAAACTGCTCTTAAACCATAACGAATTAGAGAAAACAATAGTTATAAAAAAATATGGACGATATCTATCCAACGGTGTATCATTTGCCTCATTCCGACGAGCGGTTTAGAAAAAACGCAAAAAAACGTTCGCTGCCACTCTTTGTGGGCCGCACCAATTTTGAAACTGCTCTTAAACCGCGGGGAATCTTGAAAAGTGTTCAACATGGTGAAGTTGCGTCTAATCCGTAGCTTTCCAATGGTATATTACATGCCTCGTTCTGATAAGCGGTTAAAAATTTAGAGCGAAAATAGTACCCAAAAAACACTACGCGCAGGTTTTTCCGACACGAAATTCAGTAGTCTCTGTAATGCAGTGCTCTTGCTAAAGAAACTGCAGTGCCCTCGCGTTAAGCATGCAGTGCGGAAGTGTTATCAGAATAACTATTCTGATAATATTATCAGAATATATATATATAGACACACACACAACCACTACCATTCACACATACACATGTATATATATACAATTACGTATATACAGTTTCTCCTACATGTTGGCTTCGTAGCCAGTGGCATTTACCTTGGTGCCTTCGGAGCATGATGACGATTGGGAGTGGTTCATGGGGGCGGTAGCGGGTAATGGTATTCTCCTTTGGGATCTATGACCTGGTCGAGCAAGAAATCCTGCTATTTCCTCTTGAAGTGCTCGTATGCGCTCCGTTCGTAGGAGCTGATCCCGCATCTCATTATACTTTTCAGAAGGAGATTAATATGCATGTATTAATTGTGTGATTAGATATCGATAATGATGTAAAAATTGTGAAAATAGTTTTCTGGCAAACGTACCCATAGCTGTCTATCAGATCTGCTCCTTTCGTACGCCATCATGCGAATGTTCTCGCAAACGTAGTATGCACACACTTCAGTCCCCGACGCCTGCTTCAGGGCCTTTACGAGAATAGAATTTAATCAGATAATAATTAATCAAGCATGATAATTATAATGGTATTGAAACTAGAATTAAAGATATGGTAGCTAACTTGTACTACTTAATTACTTACCTTGGGTCGATACCAATACAGATTTTTTGGCCATTTGCCTGGAGTCACGTTGATGAACTTTTCCCAAGCCCTGCCCGCCGGCAAAGAAAATGAATAAAGGAGTTATTAAATAGTTGATATTAGGAAATGACGAACTAAAGAGGCCGACATATAGTTAATAATGATTGAAATTACCTGTCGACTATCCCCTTCAAGATTCAGGAGTCACTTTGTTTTTTAAGTAGTCACTACTAGGGAAAACCCTAGCAGCAGCGCGGGTTTTAGACCTATCAGTAGCGCGGGGTTATGCGCTACTGATAAGGCGCTACAGCTAACGAATAGCAGTAGCGTGCCTCCACCCACGCTACTGCTCAATCGACTTAGTAGTAGCGAGTTCCAGGAGGAGTGCTGCTGGTAATTAGTAGTAGCGCTTCTCCCTACCCGCGCTGCTACTATTATTTCGTATTTTATTTCTTTTTTATTTCATGTTGTATTCGTACACCTTTACACAAGTTTTCATACAACAGGAATTTAGAAATTGTTTTTACATCATAATGAGTTATTACATCACGGGTGAAAGAACCGTGTGGACTAGTTTCAAGTGGATGGAAATCCACTTGAAACTAATCCATGGTTCTTTCACCCAATGATATAATAAATATCATCATCATCATCATATCATTAACAACTTATCATCATCATGATCATCATATCATTGGTCACTAGTCGTAATCACAAGTACTCCTCACATCTTCAACTCTAACACATTGTATCACATAATAAACATATTGTACCTCATAGGACCTACTACATTCTCTTGGGACCTACTATATTCTCTAAGGTAAAATAGCAAAAAACAAGAAAGCCCCTGACTCTCCATTATGGAGAATGGAGATTATCATGTCTCCAATTCTTGCCTTTCGCTTAATGTTACTTCCAAGAATCTCCTTGCGAATGTCCAAACATGTTTTCCCTTCTTTGATTAGCATGTGTTCACCGCTTTTAGAAATCCGATATGCATAGATGAGCTCCTTAGAATGACCTGGTTGTAGGTTCATAACTGCAAGGCGACCATTCTGATACATCAGATGAGGCACACAATCCATCGGGATTTTCTGTTGAAAAAAATAGTAATAACTTCGTAGTTAGCAATGATGTACTAGTTTTAGAAGTATGCAAAAGATGCACGGATGTCGTAATAGTAAAAAATCTTACCAGGGTATCTCCATTGAAGTTACCGCGGTTCAACACGTGCACTAGTGGCACGTATTCACCATAATTTGGAGGAGTTCAATAATAGGTATTTTAATTCTCAAAAAAAGTACAATAAGCAATCAGATGATTTTTCTCCTTATAAGTTAATTCGGAGCCATCAGTGTAGTGGGTTTTGTCTACCATCTTCTGCACATTCTTTGAAGATTCAAAATAAGCTCTCAATGGAAATAAGTTGTCAACTATTTTGAAATAAACAATATAAATTAGTTAATAACTATGTTTGAGAAACTCACATTGCGGTAGAATCGGAACCGTATCAACAAGGACCCAAATGTCCATATTGTCTTGCTCGATGTCAGGATCACCAAGATCCATGGTGACAATCATACCCTCATAAAAACCATACATTTTGCAAAGTGCTTCCCAATTTTGGCAACCAAAATGGGTTACGCTCTGAGAATTGTACAGATTTACTTCAAAATCGATATCATGATGGATCCTTAGGTGTATTTTCTTTGTTTGAAAATTTTCATGGTCTTCAAAAACCCATCCTCTCCAAGACATAGCGTCTTGCATGGCATGGGATAAGCTAGACGAATTGTAAAAGATGAAAATTAGACGTTGAAATAGTTGAAGTCATGCTTAATTATGAAAAAAACACTTGTCGTTGTTGCGTACCGTTTCAACATCGAAGGTCTCCTCGAGCTTAATGCTGAAGCGCCGATCTTCATCCAGCTCAGTGAACCTGTCGCACATACCTCGATCATCGTGGCACCAGCTGCACTCCCCCGGGAGACTGTCGTCGTCCGAGTACGACATTTCCTATGATCATAATTCAAAGATTAAACTTGTACATATTCTAGCACAAGTCATGCCAGAATTCACGGAAAAATCCAGCACGACCTTTGCTAAAAAAGGACATATCGAGCGCCTGAAATTTGCCGCAACGGAAATTAATCAACACTCCGGCAAAACATAGGCCACTCGGAGGTGTAACCAAAACATGAAATAATTGCTTAAACTAAAAAATAACAACAAATATGGCAACTAGTTATTAATTTACTTACTATACTAGTTCAACTAAAACTTAACTAGTTCAACTAAAACTAAACTAGTTCTATTAATTCAACTAGTTCTTACTAAATATAAACTTAGTATAAAAAGAAAAAAAAACTAGTTCTTTCTAAAAATGAAGTAGTTCAACTAGTTATTAATTTACTTACTATACTAGTTCAACTAAAACTAAACTAGTTCAACTAAAACTAAACTAGTTCTATTAATTCAACTCGTTCTTACTAAATATAAACTTACTATAAATAGAAAGAAACTAGCACATCTACTACTACTAATTAACATCTAACTACTACATCTACTACTAATTAACATCTACTACTGCTAATTATACAACTAGTTTACCATCACTACTAGTAATTAATATCCACTACTTCTAAAAATCATTATCTATGAACCCTAAATTAACATCTACTACTACTAAAATCATCTACTAACTAAGCAAAGAGAGAGGGGGTGGGGGAGGGGTGGGGGGCTTACAGAGGGAGAGACGGTGGCGGGGAGGTGCTCGGCGACGGAGGGGCGGCAAGGGCGGGCTCAGGATCGGGAGGCGGCGATCCTGGGCGGCGGGCTCGGTCGAGGGCGGCGGGCTCGGTCGAGGGCGGCAGCGGTGAGGTCGAGGGCGGCGACAGTGTGGTCGAGAGCGGCGGCGGTGAGGTTGAGGGCGGGCGGCGGCGGCGGTGAGGGCAGGCGCGCTCGGGCTCGGGCGGCGGCGACAGGAGTAGGGGAACAGGCCGGTGGGGGGAAAGGAGGACTTAGTGAAATTTTGATCCGGGGGGTGGTTAACTCGAACTAGCAGTAGCGCTCGTACAGCAAACGCGCTGTAGCTAACTTATCTATAGCGCGTTTTAGAGAAAACCGCTACTGCTAGTGGAAGCAGTTATTTCTTTTGTTTAGTAAAAACATCAAATATATACATTGGTCATCATTGATCTTTTTGTGTATAATCTAAATAGTCAACATGAATCCTCACTGTACCTGTATAGGTACAAGCGAGGATTCATATTGCAACCACAAATCATACACATATAGTTTAATGAAGACCAAGTGCTCGAGATAGGTTGAGAAGCAACATATTTAAGGTGGTAAACACCTTGTTCGCTTAGCAGTATGGGACTAAACTTAATTAGTTGCGGTGACACTTAGCAGTAGCGAGTTTTGAGGAAAACCGCTGCTACTATGTTCTTTAGCAGTAGCGCGTCCACGGGAAGGGCGCTACTACTATATCTAGCATGGGGGCAACACCGTGGCAATTATAGTAGTAGCGCTCTTTTCACCTAGAGCGCTACTGCTGCTCAGTCATTAGTAGCGCTCTTTTCTAAAGCTCGCTGCTGCTAAGTAGCAGTAGCGCCTGATTTTGTACAGCGCTACTGGTAAGATTCTGTGTATAGGCTTTTCCCTAGTAGTGAGTGAGTCCAGTACTTCAATTTTTCCTTCTTCAACTTTAATTATTAACAAGATCCAGTGGTAACTGCATGCGCACACGTTTGCATGTCTTAATTAAGCGGGCATGTGCATAACACTCATCAACTATACCCTAAACCCTATATACTTAATTATTAACATCTAGCTAGCTAGTAAGCAAAAGCAGAATTTGTAGTACAAGACAGTGTGACTCACAGGAAGTTGTAAGGAAGTAGTATATCTTCATTGGTATTGAGGTGCTTCAAGAACTCTAGCATGTTTTTCTCTACATCTGCTTTATACCATTTCAATTTCCATGTGTCTTCATTAATGGTATTTGGGTCAATGAACCCAGTGCCATAGCGTCCAGCTTTTTTCATTTCATACATCTTCATCCTGCATAATACCACAGAAAAGAATATAGTGAGGATAATTACAGGTAATGATTGATCAATGAGCACTACAACTAGCTTGTGACTTCAATTACAGAAATAAATCACTTACAGACAATAGCAACTGAGAAGAGATTTGTCGAGTGCATCTTGATTGAATAACTGAAATAGTTCTGAATACTCAATGGACAGAGCTAGCTTATGGAAGTAATGCTCTTCCTTGACGTTCACCATGAGGGACTCTCGATTGGCACTCTTGGTAATTTTCATGTACCAATCATGCAATTCATACATTCTCGTTGGGAGGTTCTTGACCTCCTCAAGCTTGACCAAAGGTTCACCGCATACATATTTCCGTTTTATGTCCTCCTCTCTAAGCGGAGACATGGGCTCAATCTCGAGGAGTTGTCCAACAGTGATACCGAGCATTTCAGCCTGCCTTCTATGCTCGTCGGTTATTACCTGCTGACCGGCGCCGGTACTCTCATGTGTTCGTACAACAAGCAGGGGGATCGATTGCGCCGCCTGTTCTCCCAGCTGGGGAACGGTTTTCTCGCATTTTTGCCAGCTGCTTGTCTCGAGCTCGAGCTCGACTCCTTCTATAGTCATGCTCGATGTGCCTTCCTGATTTGGCACTCATAGTCTGATTCAACAGGCTTGGGAGCTGGTGCTTTAGCCATACGAATAAAGTGGTCAATCTTATCCTCAGGCAGTTTCTCCCTTGGCGACGGTGGCAGTTTCGGTCCAAAATGGGTGTCCATTTGGGCCTTCACTATGGCTGCGTTTTGCTCCTCGGTCATGTCGTAAGGCCTCCGCGGAAGAGGCGCAAGGCTTGTACCATATTGAAATCGCTTGCCTCTGCCTGTACCTCCTATACTACCTCGACTTGTAGCGCTACGCACCATAGCTGCGGCGGCTCTCTTCTGCTGTTGCTGAGTTGGCAGCGGAGACCGCTGACGTGGCTGGCTTGGAGGAGAAGTGGGCTGACGAGGTGTCGGACTTGGAGGAGGAGGAGTAGGCTGACGCGGTGCCGGACTTGGAGGAGGAGGAGTGGCCTGACGCGGTGCCGTAAATGGAGGAGGAGTGGCCTGACACGGTGCCAGACTTGGAGGAGGAGGAGTGGCCTGACGCATTGGCGGACTTGAAGGAGGAGGACTGTGTTGAGGCGGCGGCAATTGATCACTTGGAGGAGCAGGAGATTGCTGACACGGTGGCGGACTTCGAGGAGGAGTCGGCTGACGGGGTGTCGGTGGCCTTGGAAAAATGATGCAATCCTTTCTCCATAGGATGATACGATGTTTGGCCTCTCCCAGTGTGTGCTCCTTGTCACCTCCAGGAATGCCAATCTCTAGACCGGAATATTGGTCCACCACTTCATCAACCTGGACACAAGCATAGCCAGCTGGAATCGGGTAACAATGGAAGGTTGCTTCAGGGGAATTTGTATAAGCAACGACGTCCGCCACCTTCATGGATATGTTCTTCATTTTTGAAGTGTAGCTCACAATTAGTGCTCTCCATGATGTCATCCACAGGGTATCTATCCAGCAGATGTGCCTCACCGGCCGATGCTACTTCTCAGCATGGATGGGACGGTGCTATCCAATGCTGGATTATCCGCTAGCTATTGCCACTGCTGAGACCCCCTTTCTTGGCTAAGTGAGTCGATTTGCTGCTTCTGCCGCTGGAATTGGAGTGCCAACTCCGTGTGCTTTGATTCTAGGCCTTTAAGGCGTTCAGCTTCCTGCTTCCTCTGCTCCTCCTCCAGCTTCCTCTTGTTCTCCTCCTCCATCTTCCTTCTTGCATGGCTTCTGTAGTCGGCGTTCCAGTCTGCAAACCCCTCATACCACGGAACCTCGTGTTATTCCTGGGTGTTCAGGATTTCCCAGGGCATGGGTAAGCTCGTCGTTCTCTCTATTGGGCGTGAACACCCTCGTTCGAGCCTCTTCTATTGCAACAAGTATCTTATCTTTGACTCCTTTAAGACTTACCCTCTTCGAAACCTTGTCTGTCTTCGGGTCCAACACCCCCCCCATGCGCATAGAACCAAGTCCTGACCCTGGGGGGCCAGCTCTTAGTAACTGGAGTGACCTCTGCATCCAACATCTCTTGCTCAGACTTATCCCACTTAGGCATTGCCACCGCATAGCCACCTGGCCCAGCTTATGGAACTACTCCTTTTTTGCGGCATTGGCCTTGTTTACTCCCGACCATTCCTTAGATAATTCTGATTCCTTGAATTTCTCGAAACCGGGCCAGTGCTCTATTTGCTTCTCTAGTGTTCCCGTGAATTCTGGAGTCTTCTTTCCTCCTTTGACGTACTTGGCCCATATAGATTTGTTGTGGTTGTTGAATACAACTGCCATCTTCCTAAGAGGAGCGACCTTCACTTTCTGCACATCTGCATCTATGAAATGATCTGGTAGGGTGAAATGTTCCATGAGAGATTCCCAAAGCAGATCTTTTGCTCTGTCATCAACCCAAGTAAGATCTGGACGTTCCTTTGCTGGATTTTTCCATTCTTGTGCAGAGATCGGGAGTTGGTCCTTCACAAGAACTCGGCACTGACGAACGAACTTGTTCGCATTCTTATTAGGCAAGATTGGTTCGGCATCAGTTTTGATGGCATCGATGTTGTACTTTACGCCCTGCTTAAACTTTTTGTTCGGGCCTTGCACTGTCCCACTGTCAAATTTGCTCGATCCGGAGGGCTGAAAGAAGAAAGATCAATTGGTTAATATATCTTCAAATCATTTAAAACATGTGATGATCACCAGATGTCTGCTTATATAAATATACCTCGATGGTCTCTGTTATTTCAAGATCAACATTTTCTTCGTCATCATAATCATAGTTTTGGACTTCATCAATTCGGTCGTCATGATTGAATATAATATCACCCTCCCCGATACTGTTCAGATATTGGGAGCCGTCATCTTCTTCATTCTGATCATCTGGCCGGCCAGGGGAGCGTATGATCTCGAACAGGGCCTCTTCTCCTTCTCTGTCGGTATTGTCCGCCATAGCTTTTATTTAACTAATCCAGAAGAAATATAAAACAATTTAGTATTCAAAGTATGCATGCAATCAATGCGGAAAAACTGAATCAAAGTACATAATATGCATCATCGAATATAATCTCGAATACATCGTCTCGAATATTATCAAATAATATATATATATATATATAATCTCGAATACATCGTCTTGAATAATATATATAATCTCGGATACATCATCTCGAAGATTATATATCGAATACATCAATAGCTAGCTAGCAAGCTAATAAAGATTGAATACTACAGAATGATCTAGTACACTCGCGGTTCCTGAGGCGTGGGTGGTGGACACCCAAAGAGAAGGAACCATCACAGGATCATAGCTGGGGTGAGATCCCCGAAGACCCTTCCAGGTATTGGAGAACCTGATGTCCATAGCAGCCATGTAGCGATGGACGTGCTCATCCTCCTCCTTGACACGGCGACGTACAACCTCCGGCGGGGTCGGCTCCCTCGGCACCGAGAGTGGCCCATGTGAACGCCACCAAAGGAGCTCAGGGTCGACGACGGGACCTGGGGCCGGGTTCCTCACCAAGCGGCGCGCCCCTGAAGGTAGCACCTCCCAGTGCCAGCCCGGCAGAGCCCAGTCCCGGACATGGGTCCTCTGAAGGAGGACGTCGTCGCGAACGGGTCAACGGCGAGGATGCAGGTCGAGCATCATCGAGAACAAATACTATGTGCAAACGTAACATTTTTTTAAATGATTGGATTGTGTTTTTTATATACAAATTTAAAAATGATATCGTTGCATATGTCAAAATTATATATGCAAATTCTATATGCATCTATAACATCGATCATCGTCTAACAATTTGACATTAATCTAATTCATCTAGCTAAAACTAACATTTCTAAAATTTCTAACGTTTCTATATAACTAACATTTCTATAACTAAAAAACAGAAAAATTTCTAACATTTTTATAAACATTTCTATAACTAAAAACATAAAAATTACTAACATTTGTATAACTAACAATGTGTGTGTGTGTGTGGCCATGGCGGGGCAGGAGCTCACCGGCGAGGAGAGGCGACGGGCGGCGACGATGGAAATGGAGACGGGCAGGGACGGGCCGGGATGGCGACGGGCGGCGATGGGGATGGCGCGGCGACAGGCGGCGACGGGGACAGGGGCGGCGACGGAGGCGTAGATGGGGGCAGCGACGGGGGGGCGGCGACGGGGCAGAGGAGAAGAAGCAGAGGAAGAGATGAAAACTGATGAAATTCGTAAGTGTTGTATATATAGGGATGACCTTTAGTACCAGTTGGAGCCACCAATCGGTACTAGAGATCAAATTTTGCCAGTCCAAGCGGCGGGAACGGCACCCCTTTAGTACCGGGTGGTGGCTCCAATCGGTACTAAAGACCCCCCCCCCCTTTAGTACCAGTTGGAGCCACGACCCGGTACTAAAGGGGGTGCGCTGCCATCCCACGGTGCACAAAGTTTAGTCCCACCTCGCCGAGCGAAGGGCAGCCGCACTGGTTTATAAACCCAGCCGCAGCTGCTCCTTCGAGATCCTCTCTAAAGCAGTCTTCTGGGCCTAAACTGTGTCTCTGCCCTGTGGGCCTACTTGGCCTTTCGGGCCTGCATCCTGGCCCAACTACTGGTTGGGTTTCTAGTCGTATGCAGGTCGTTGTTGCCCAGTAGGCGGTTTTTTTCTTTTATTTATTTGTGAGTTGTTTTTTTGTTGTATTTAGAGTTTCTTTGTGAATATTTTTGCTTTAGGTACAAAAAGTTACAAACTTTCTATTAGTGCCAGTAGTTTTCAAATTTGAATGGTTTAAATTTGAATTATTTGAAATTTGTGTGAATCACTAGTTTGTGAATAACTTTACTTTAAAAATAGATTTTTCAGTGATTCTTTTTTCTTATGTTTTAATATTAGTATGTTTTATCATTATATTCAATTTGGTAATACTTAGGTTATTGAAAAAATTGAAGTGCCTTTGTAACAGATGAGTTTTCCTCTGAAACCCTGATACTTCGAAAGAGATTGTCCATTTTGTACACGAAGTGCATCCAGTTTTTGCCGTAACCCTCTCTACTTTTTTGCACATGATATGTGGGTGAAATGATGATACCATGCCAACTTTCAACCTTTTCAGAGTTCATTTGTAGTGCTTTTCAGTTTCAGGGTCATTTAGCTCAAAAATCAGTAATTGCATGAAAAGTAGCAAATGATGTCAGAAAGGGTTGAAAGTTGATGACGTGGCTTTGAATGGTGCATACTGAACGCACATAACACATATACCCTAACTATTACAAAGATTCCCTACGGTTTGTCCAAAGTGGGACTTTCCAGATATATAAGTCCAGAAACTCACTAGAGAAGAAAGTGATGACAGTGAAACCGATCACATCCCAGAGTGGGATCTTTGGGCCGTGTGAAACTTTTTCCTCGCGTGTGTCCCTTTGCGCTGTAACCATGGACAATCTTCATCATTTAACTGGATTCTAGGGTCAATATTCAATTTGAATGGAGCAATTTCATCAAACTTTTCATAATCTTCTGATATGTCTGTCTTGTCATCCACTCCCACAATGTTTCTTTTCCCTGAAAGAACTATGTGGCGCTTTGGCTCATCGTATGATGTATTCGCTTCCTTATCTTTTCTTTTTCTCCTCTTGGTAGACATGTCCTTCACATAGAAAACCTACGCCACATCATTGGCTAGGACGAATGGTTCGTCTGCGTACGCAAGATTGTTGAGATCCACTGTTGTCATTCCGTACTGCGGGTCTTCCGTTACCCCGCCTCGTGTCATATTGACCCATTTGCACCGAAACAAAGGGACGTTCAAACCACATCCATAGTCAAGTTACCATAAGTCCTCTATGTAACCATAATATGTGTCCTTTCCCGTCTTGGTTTCTGCATCAAAGCGGACACCACTGTTTTGGTTGGTGCTCTTCTTATCTTGGGCGATCATGTAAAATGTATTCCCATTTATCTCGTACCCTTCGAAAGTCATAATATTCAAAGATGGTAACTTGGACAACAAGTACAGGTCACCTTCAATAGCAGCATCATGCATGGCATGTGTCTGCAACCAACCGGCGAAAGTCCCTGTTTGTTCACGTGTAATCCAGTCGTCAGACTGCTCCGGGTGTTTGGAGCGTAGAAAATTCTTGTGTTCCTCCATATACGGAGCCGCCAAGGAGGAATTCTGTAGAACTGTGTAGTGTGCTTGAGTGAGAGAATGCCCGTTCATACATATTATTTGATTCCCTCCTAGCGTGCCTTTTCCACCCAGTCTGCCCTTATGCCGCGATTCAGGAACATCAATCGGATTAAGGTCAGGAATAAAGTCAACAAAAAAATCAATGACCTCCTCATTTTCATGGCCCTTGGAGATACTTCCTTCTGGCCTAGCACGGTTATGAACATATTTCATTAAGGCTCCCATGAACCTCTCAAAGGGGAACATACTGTGTAGAAATACAGGACCAAGAACGTTAATCTCTTCACATAGGTGAACTAGGACGTGTGTCATGATGTTGAAGAAGGATGGTGGGAACACCAACTCGAAACTGACAAGACATTGCACCAAATCATTCTCTAACCTTGGTATGATTTCTGGATCGATTACCTTCTGAGAGATTGAATTGAGGAATGGACATAGCTTCACAATGGCTAATCGAACGTTTTCCGGTAGAAGCCCCCTCAATGCAACTGGAAGCAGCTGCATCATAATCACGTGGCAGTCATGAGACTTTAGGTTCTGGAACTTTTTCTCTGCCATATTTATTATTCCCTTTATATTCGACGAGAAGCTAGATGGTACCTTCATACTGAGCAGGCATTCAAAGAAGATTACCTTCTCTTCTTTGGTAAGAGCGTAGATGGCATGACCCTGATGTATGCCATCTTTTCCGTGCATACATTGCTGGTCCTCATGTGCCTCCAGTGTATCTTTTGTCTTCCCATACACACCCAAGAAGCCAAGCAGGGTCACACAAAGATTATTCGTCACATGCATCACATCGATTGCAGAGCGGACATCTAGGTCTTTCTAATAGGGCAGGTCTCAAAATATAGATTTCTTCTTCCACATGGGTGCGCATCCGTAAGCGTCATTTGGAACAGGTTGTCCGCCAGGACCCTTTCCAAAGATTACCTTCAAGTCCTTGACCATATCATGTACATCAGCACCAGTACATTGGCGAGGCAACGTCCAGTGATTCGTCTCACCTTTGAAATGCTTTCCTTTCTTTCTTATGGGATGCCTGCTCGAAAGAAATCGACAATGTCCCAGGTACACATTCTTCTTACAATTATTCAAATATATACTGTCGGTATCATCCAAATAGTGCGTGCATGCGCGGTATCCCTTGTTTGTCTGTCCTGAAAGGTTACTGAGAGCAGGCCAATCATTGATGGTCACGAACAGCAACACCTTTAGGTCAAATTCTTCCTGTTTGTGCTCATCCCACACACGTACACCTGTTCCATTCCAAAATTGTAAGAGTTCTTCAACTAATGGCCTTAGGTACACATCAATGTCGTTGTCGGGTTTCTTAGGGCCTTGTATGAGCACTGGCATCATAATGAACTTACGCTTCATGCACAACCAAGGAGGAAGGTTATACATACATAGAGTCACAGGCCACGTGCTATGGTTGCTGCTCTGCTCCCCAAAAGGATTAATGCCATCTGTGCTTAGACCAAACCATACGTTCCTTGCGTCGCCTACAAACTCCTTCCTGTACTTTCTCTCGATTTTTCTCCACTGCGACTCGTCAGCGGGTAGTCTCAACTTCCCATCTTTCTTACGGTCTTCTCTGTGCCATCGCATCGCCTTGGCATGCTCTTTGTTTAGGAACAAACGTTTCAACCGTGCTATTATAGGAGCATACCGCATCACCTTGGCAGGAATCTGCTTCTTCCTGGGGCACTCGCCCTCGACATCACCAGGGTCATCGCGGCTGATCTTATAGCGCAATGCACCGCATACCGAGCACGCGTTCAAATCCGTGTACTCACCGCGGTAGAGGATGCAGTCATTAGGGCATGCATGTATCTTCTGCACCTCTAACCCTAGAGGGCAGACAGCCTTCTTTGCTTCGTACGTACTCTCGGGCAATTCATTGTCCTTTGGAAGCATCTTCTTTAACTTTACCAGCAACTTTCCAAATGCCTTGTCAGATACACCATTCTCTGCCTTCCATTGTAGTAATTCCAGTGTGGTGCCCAGATTTTTCTTGTCAGCTTTGCAATTCGGGTACAACAATTTCTTGTGATCCTCTAACATGCGCTACAACTTCCTCTTCTCCTTTTCACTTGCATAGTTTCTCTCTGCATCGGCAATAGCCCGACCTAGATCATTAGTTGGCTCAGCTGATGCCTCTTCTTCAGCTTCTTCCCGCATTGCCGGCTCAGCTTCTTCCCCCATTTTTGTATCATTGTATTCAGTTCAGGGAACCCGTCATGGCCAGGATAGCTATCGCCATCCTCTTCTTCTTCATTTTCTTCCATCATAACCCCTCTTTCTTCGTGCTTGGTCCAAACATTATAGTGAGGCATGAAACCGGACTCAAACAGATGGATGTGAATGGTTCTTGAGTTAGAGTAATTGTGATCATTCTTACAGCCAGCACATGGACAAGGCATAAAACCATCCGCCCGCTTGTTTTCCTGAGCCGCAATCAGAAAAGTATGCACGCCTTCAATGAACTCGGGAAAGCATCGGTCATCGTACATCCATTGCCGGCTCATCTTCACTACACAGCATCGAATAGACCAAATTAATACAAGTTCATACAAAACTTATTCTCATAAAGCAAACATATAAATAACTCTCTAGCTAAAGCATTTAAATGCAAATCAAGATCGCAACTAAGGTAACAATTGATCCAACAGCATAATTGTCGGTGTCAAAACTGGAGGATCTTGGGTAGGGGGTCCCGAATTGTGCGTCTAGGCGGATGGTAACAGGAGGCAAGGGACACGATGTTTTACCCAGGTTCGGGCCCTCTCGATGGAGGTAAAACCCTACTCCTTCTTGATTAATATTGATGATATGGGTAGTACAAGAGTTGATCTACCACGAGATCAGAGAGGCTAAACCCTAAAAGCTAGCCTATGGTATGATTGTTGTTATTGTGTCCTACGGACTAAACCCTCCGGTTTATATAGGCACCGGAGGGGGCTAGGGTTACACAGAGTCGGTTACAAGGAAGGAGATCTACATATCCGTATTGCCAAGCTTGCCTTCCACGCCAAGGAGAGTCCCATACGGACACGGGATGAAGTCTTCAATCTTGTATCTTCATAGTCCAATAGTACGGCCAAAGGTTATAGTCCGGCTGTCCGGATACCCCCTAATCCAGGACTCCCTCAGTAGCCCCTGAACCAGGCTTCAATGACGGTGAGTCCGGCGCGCAGATTGTCTTCGGCATTGCAAGGCGGGTTCCTCCTCCGAATACTTCATAGAAGGTTTTGAACACGAGGATCATGTCCGGCTCTGCAAAAAAAGTTCCACATACCACCATAGAGAGAATAATATTTCCACAAATCCAATCTGCTGACGTATCCTGTAATGTGACATCACACCACAGCCAAGCCCTTATGCGAATCGTTTTTTTTTCTTTACAGCCAACCTCAGCGCGTTTCACGAGGCGGTTTCCTTGGCACGTCTTGTCGAAGCAGAGATCGTGTCCCCTTATTGCGGGATTCTCATCAATACGGATATGGGTAACCCAACCGCGCCATCAATTATGGCGCTTCGGGGATGAGCGAGTTTTACCAGGCTGGTGGGGACGCATAGTTTCGTCTGCCCATATAAGGGACAAGGATTCACCCTTTTCCACCCACGCCTTCTTCCTCCTTTTCTCATCCATTCTCGCACACTCGAGCTTCAGCGCCCAAGTCCACATTTTCTTCCTCAACCCTCTCCAACCATGTCCGGAGCGGGAGGCAAGTGGATGGTCTCATCCGTCACGGAGGGAGACATCAAGAAGCTGAGGGGAGTCGGATACCTGCCCGACGGTATCGCACACCGGCTCCCAGATGCGGGGCAGCTCATCCCCACCCCCAGGCCCCACGAGAGGGTAGTGTTCCTTACCCATTTCCTCCGCGGACTGGGATTCCCTCTCCACTCATTTGTCCGGGGACTCATGTTCTACTACGGCCTAGACTTCCACGATCTGGTCCCGAACTTCATCCTCAACATCTCGGCGTTTATCGTCGTGTGCGAGGCCTTCCTCCGCATCAAGCCCCACTTCGGCCTATGGCTGAAGACCTTCAATGTTAAACTGAAGGTAGTGGGGGGCCAGCAGGCGGAGTGCGGAGGCGCCATGGTGGGCAAGATGCCCAACGTCACATGGCTCGAGGGCTCCTATGTGGAGACCATAAAGGGGTGGCAATCGGGGTGGTTCTACATCACTGAGCCGCGTGACCCCAAATGGGCAGCGGCCCCCGAGTTCCGATCCGGAATCCCTACGCGGCTCACCTCCTCGAAAGAGAAGGGCCTGCCCTGGGGTAGTCCGGGAGAGCTGACCGGACTCCAAACTTGTATCCAAAACATGGTGAACAAGAAAATCAAGCTTGTCAACATAGTCCAGGTCATTCTCATCCGCCGGATCCTCCCGTGGCAACAACGGGTGTTCAACTTGTGGGAGTTCGACCCGGCCCAGCACCAAACTCTGAGCGAGCTCTTCGACACAACACACGAGGATGCTTGGAAGGTGTTGTTTAAGAGCGCCGACGTTCCCCTCCCCTTACCGAGGATCGCGGATTCAGCGCGAAGCACCAAGCCAGCGCGGTAAGCTATTTTATCTCTTTATAGGTGTCTGTGTCAAAACCGGCGGATCTCGGGCAGGGGGTCCCGAACTGTGCGTCAAGGTCGGATGGTAACAGGAGACAAGGGACACTTTATTTTACCCAGGTTCGGGCCTTCTCGAAGGAGGTAAAACCCTACTCCTGCTATATTAATATTGATGATATGGGTAGTACAAGAGTGGATCTACCACGAGATCAAGGAGGCTAAACCCTAGAAGCTAGCCTATGGTATGATTGTGTATGATGATGGTTCTCATAATCCTCTATTGACTAGTCTGGCCTCGGTTTATATAATACACCAGAGGCCCAGGATAACAAGAGTCCTAGTCGAATACGCCGGTGGGGGAGGAGTCCTTGTCTTGATCGCCAAGTCTTGTGGAATCTTCCTTGTATGCGGCACCTATCCGGATTGGCCCATGAGTATGCGGCCCTGGGGGTCCTCGGCCCAATCTAACCGATTGGGGGACGACGTGGTGAGTACCCCCTAGTCCAGGACACCGTCAGTAGCCCCCTGAACCGGTCTTCAAGTTAGGGACGCTCCTTGATTCTTCCGAACTGTTCTTCATCTTTGGTCGTCGGTCTTGAAAACTAGTTCAACGAATCTTCTTTATCTTCGATCTTGAGGATCGCCGAAATGCATTCGACGGGTTTACACGTCGGGTATCCGAGGAGCCCCTTTAAATTTCCGGCCTTTATCAATGCCTTGTTATTTTTATGCCACACCTCGGGTTTGAAGTTGTTCCCGGGAGGCAGTTCCCTCTTGCGTCCGAGCTCTAACGCCGGACTGCATTCGAGGTATTTTTTGCAGCCGAGCACCAATGCCGGACTGCTTCCCAGCTCTAACGCCGGACTATATATCCGAGCTCCAACACCGGACTATGTATCCGAGCTCCAACGCCGGACTGTATCCGAGGTGTCGTAAATCACCTTGGTTCAAAGAAGTTTGAAGGAGTTTTAGCAGAGCTCAATGCCGGAAATGCCCTCTATGGAGCCAGCCACTAGCGCCCGAGCTTTATGCCGGACTGCTTTCGAGGTGGTGCACCACCCCGAATGTGGGCCGATTTTTGTCAATATTTTTGATCGGTGCAATTTATTTTCTGCCGAAATATATAGCCAGTAGCCCTCAAGGTGGGTATCGGTCTAAAACCCGAGGTGCACATGAAGGATGACATAAGACCGCTGATCCCCGTAGCCGCTGAGACTCAGGTTGATTTGCAAAATCGGTTTGAGGATCAAGTCCTAGCTCGGCAGAATACTTCGGGACAAAAAAAGAGGCGTGCTCAGTCCTCGAGACTCAGGTTGGGTGCGGCCGACCAACCTGAGGATCAAAATCTCCTCGGAAACTATATTGCACATAAATTTTTTTGCATTGGACAAGCAATGCAGTATCCCCCGAGACACTGGTCGGGTGGCAACACCAGATCAGGGGATCAATATGCCCCTTTAATATGTTTAAATAATAAGCCCAAAGCCCAGTAGCCCCCGAGCCTTAATGCGGGCACGGGTGGCCGAATTAAGGATCAATATCCATAGTAAAATCACAAATTATGTGTAATGACTCTATGTATCCAAGTACTTTACGTCATTAATGCTCGGATCCGCATTGTACAAAACTTTGTTGACCGACCATCGGCTTCCACCTCCTCGGCCAGTAGCCGAGGAGTGTTTGTCTTACTTTATAAATACTTTATGAGGGCAAAGATTTATGACAAACAAGGCAATCTGGCCATACGGTTTTATAAACAAAGGTACGCGGAGAGATATGTTATATTACTGTGTAACAGAAGAAATGTCTTCCAAAGAAAATAGTCCCGCTATCGGTTCCTTTCTTTGGGTTGTCATGCTAAGCATGATCATAAAACCTCAGCTCCAATGTAAGAGCAAAATATCGAGGATTTAGTCTGGGAGGCTAGTTAATAGCCCCCGATAGTGTTCGGTGACAGTCGAGGTCAAGCCGTAAACACTTTGGCCAATGTTATGAATGGCCTGTTATTTAACACAGTCATCGGATCACTGACCAGTTTACGCTTATTGTGACAGTCAGTTTTCGGCTTTCTCCACTGAGGTGCTTAACCGTGTGAGCTGGAAGCACGATCGCAGTGGTTCTCCTTTTGCATGCCTAGCCGAACAAAGCGGAACGTAGGAAGCAAGTGCAGGAGCCGGGCAACCCAACTATTGACCGAAGACACAATTCGAAACCGATGCATATATAGCAGTATCCGAGAATATTTTTGCCGAATCTATAAAGGTGTCCGGCATTGCACTGCGAGACTTGTGCTGAAAAACCACAAATAGTTTAAAAGTGCCAAAAAGCTTGGAAAACCAAGAAACGTCAGTAAAAACATGACGTCCGAACAATATCAAGTGTTCGGTGCCAACCCGAAAATTGGTCTTAGAAAAAAGAAGTGCTTCTGTCGTGCTTTAACATAATACATCCTATCTCAAGACTTCGAGCGGGTCAGCCTACGGCTTCAACCTCCTATCCCGAGGGCGGAGTACTTCTCATCAAGCCAGTTTAGCAAACTAAACTCTAGCGGCTTTTGAGAGAGAAATTAGGCTCCTCGGCTAGTGACCGCACACTCGTGTCGAAAAAAGGAGTGATAAATAATAATAACTTTGCAACGACTAAGAAGAAAAACACTTAGTATGAAACGACTCAAATAAACATAAGAGCCCCCAAGTGACTTGGGTAAAAGTTGACTATATAATGTAAGGTGACATGTAGAATGCCTTCTAGCCGGATTGTAGATCGTTTGTCGTAGCGGACCTTTTCGCTTCAACCTCTGGACCCAATAGTCCGGAGTGTGTCCGAATACCCTCACGGTTATAAAAACCGGGGCATGCGTGGAGACCAGGCGTAGGGGTCATTAGTGCTTTATCAGACAAGTGCCCAACTAGTTATGTTATATTACATGGTTAGTAAGAAACATCTTCCAGGGAGAATAGTTCCGTTAGGGGTTCCTTTCCCTGGGAGGCATGCCCTAAAGTGCATGTCCGGAAAGCGAAAAGAGCAGAAAAACATCTGGGGGCAGGTAAATAAATAGGTAAGAAATCATCTTTTAGTTCACCGACTGAGTATTCCCTTAAGAACGCTAGCTTTCGGCTTCACCCAGTCTGAGGTACACATCCGGCTGACCCGGCAGTAACAATCGCAGAGGTGCTCCCTTTACCACCTAGCCGAATAATCGGGAACGTAGGGGTAAGCACAGGAGCCAGGCAACCCAGCTTGGCCAAAACTTAAGTCATATCGATGCATATAATGGTGAATAAAAGGTACATGCGGAAGTGTGACACATGTGTTGGGCATAAAGCCCGTATAAATAAGCTTCTGTTAAAGAATCCCCAAGGTATAATGAGCGCGGGTAGCGCGTCAAGTATGTGTGAACAAAGTTTGGACAAGAAAAAAATTTACAAGCAACTTTTTTTTCTAAAAAAGTATAACGCTTGGTCGAACCGAACACAAGTTAGAAATTAAAGCTTTGAGCATGAAAGCGACTTAGCTGGTTAATGTGTTCGCAGTCCGAGCTTGATGCGGGACAAGGTTCTATCCCCCAAGCTGGTCCCGAGGTGGCGGAGCGGAGAGCTCGACAAGCCGAAGTCCTCAGTGGTCCCCGGATCATTTTCCTGTGCACAAAAAATAGTGCAAACGGGAGATAATAGTAATAATGATAAATAAAAAATCATTGCATAATGAATAATTTATGCAAAGTGAGTAATAAAAGAAATATGGCCTGGCGCCGAAGTCGATGTCGATGCAGGGCGTCGGCGTGATGCGGTAAAGGCGTGGCAAAGCCTGAATTCATAGGTCGGTCCGCGCTCCGGATGCGGCGTTCGCCGGACTATGTACGGAGACTGACCGAACCAGCATGCGACCGTCGTTAATGCGGCCACCATTTGATAGACCTGCGAACATATGATGGACAAACCAGAGTAATAATTCCCTGGAAAAAATGAACCCAAACATGCAAAAAATATTAGGATTAATAGCACCTGGTTTATTTGTTGTAGTAATCCAAAGGAAGATGATGCTGGCAAAGGCTGGCTCGCTGAGGCAAAGCCCTTGGTCCAGCCAATCATGACGAAGCTGGTCGGCTAGTGACGCCGAAGTGTCCGGAGTAGGTTGATGAAGAGATGATGAATCCTCCGGTCCAGCCGAGATGTCGAAGCCTCGAGGCCAGTCGATGAGTCGAAGTAGTCCGGCGTGATGGACACCGGCTTGAAGGGGCAATAGTGCGGCCCTGCCGATGCAGGTCGTGACGTGGTCGATGCCGGCTTGATGAAGCGACCGTGTCGTGATGCCGGTATGCCCTCTCCGTGTAATCCATGGGGCGGCGATGTTGGTGATGATTTGTCCTTCGCGATGCCGGACTCTTGTTCGGCTTGCCGAGATGATGATCCGAAGAACTTGAGCTCAGCTCAACAAAGTGACGACGTGTCTAGCGCAGGTCGGCAGCCGTGGAGCAATATTGCCGGACTGGTTTGACACCAGCATGATGTCGAAGATCATGTTCAAAAGATCTTAAAGTTAGTGGGATGTGTTCGGGAACAATACACAATATCCCATACAAAACTTCCTTCAAAAGGGATGTCCGAAATCTCGTTCATAAAAAAGATGAATTCGGGTCGGATTCGTTCTCGCCCAGAAAACAGATCCGAAAAGTGATGCACAAATCGGAAGGTTCCCGGAGTTCGGAAGGTCGGATCGAGCTGAAATTTGGAGGGGTGATAGATATAGGAATTCCGCAGCCAATCAATGGTGGGATCTTCCAAAGGACGTCCGAGTTAGAAGCTGGACACCACGCCCTAAACTCGTCCAGATTCCCGTCCAGATTTGACAGGGCTCCGGTATATCGTGGATTGCCAGAGATTTCTCCATCAGAACTCGACGAAATTTTCCAGGGTTTTTGTAGACTCAATTCCGCACAATTCCACCAAAGCGTTCGTCAAAGCGATACTCGAGGAGGTGGTGGCAGCAGATACGAGTCCGTTGTCCAGAAAAAAAGCACGGTCGCTTGAGGGCAATGTTGACGTTGAGCCCCCGAGCTTCATGGATGACTCCTCCGTGATCTTGATAGAGATCGGAGTTGATGTTTGATGAAGGCCCTCGTCCGAACATGGTGATCCGAACACGGGGCGCAATTCTTGGTCGAACCAAGGTGACCAGTCGAGCTGGTGACGAAGATGCCGAAGTCGTAGTTGATCTGCAGGCGAGCCGTTGATCCTTTTGTCGATCACACAGCGGAACTCTCAATGAAAGCACCAATGTCGGTGTCAAAACCGGCGGATCTCGGGCAGGGAGTCCCGAACTGTGCGTCAAGGTCGGATGCTAACAGGAGACAAGGGACACTTTATTTTACCCAGGTTCGGGCCCTCTCGATGGAGGTAAAACCCTACTCCTGCTAGATTAATATTGATGATATGGGTAGTACAAGAGTGGATCTACCATGAGATCAAGGAGGCTAAACCCTAGAAGCTAGCCTATGGTATGATTGTGTATGATGATGGTTCTCATAATCCTCTATCGACTAGTCTGGCCTCGGTTTATATAATACACCAGAGGCCCAGGATAACAAGAGTCCTAGCCGAATACGCCGGTGGGGGAGGAGTCCTTGTCTTGATCGCCAAGTCTTGTGGAATCTTCCTTGTATGCGGCACCTGTCCGGACTGGCCCATGAGTATGCGGCCCTGGGGGTCCTCGGCCCAATCTAACCGATTGGGGGACGACGTGGTGAGTACCCCCTAGTCCAGGACACCGTCAATAGGGTATTCATTTTTCATCGTTTAACTATGTGCGGGATCTAAGCTTCCATGCCTTTGACAGGAATGGGTGGAGATGTCGGGGCAGATTGATTGTCTAGCCCCCCTGCCTGAAGACCCTGTAGATGCTCTCCTGACGGAGATGCTTACTTCGGCTCCTTATGAGGTGCTGGAGAAAAAGGTCAAGAAGAAGGCTACGGGAACCCGAAAGAGTTCCCGGCGCTAGGTGTTATCGGACTCATTGTCCGATGACTCTGAGACGCACTCCTCCTGTGGAAACGAGGAGGAGGCAGATAAAGGTTCTTCCCCTCGAGCCGGGGAAGACAAGAAGAGGAAGGCCGCCCCAACTGGGGAGGCCGGAGGGTCCAAGAAGGGAAGGACTCTCCCTCCGGACTACTTCGCCACTGCCGCCAACAGCGAAGACGAGTGGCCACCCAGGGCCAAGCCCCTTGCGAGATCGTAAGTATTCGGCCACCAGAGTAGCTCGTGGCACCGTTTAATTGCACAGCTTCTTCTAACGTCGGACACCGTTATGCAGCCCATCCCGGGCCCGTATCGACGTATCCTCGTCGAGCGGTTCTTTGGACCCGTCGGCCCGCCTCCACCCCTTGCCCGACGAACAATGCCGAGGTGTTGTCCCAACGGGCACCAAGCTGAGGGGAGGTAGTCCTGGAGGCGCCACAAGGCGACCTTCTGGACAGCAGGCGCAAAGGGAGCAAGGCTCCCAAGGGATCCAAGTTCAGCCCGGGGCCGAATACCGCACCGGAACCTCCAGTGGTTCCGGACTCCGGCAGGCGGCCCCCCAGTAAGAGGGGCAAGCCTACCGCGTCGGTGACCTCCGTCCAACCGGAGGCACCGGATAATTTGCTGGAGGTGCTTAATGGCGCCTCCATCGACGAGGAGCACCGCACTATTATGAGTGCGGTGATTCAGAAGGTTCAGTCCGCCAAGAGTGGACTGACTGAAGCATGTGCCAGCCTTCTAACAGGCTTTGAGGTATGTATTTAAAATATATGAAAACATTACCGCATAGACAGTAGCCCATGATGCTCTGGTCGGTGTTCACAAAGAAAAACCGAATAAAGGATCTAAGAATATCCGCATGATTCTAACACAAGTATGTCGATACACGTATTCAGGCTTCGCTGCTGACATCTATCGCACTGACTGGGGAGGTCGATGCGTTGAAGCAGAACCTCAAGTGGTCTGAGAAAGAGCTCGGCCTTGCCAAGAAGGAGCTCGAGGAGAACCAAGGTAAGTAATGCCTTGCCTATGTGTGCATATATGAAAAAGATGCAGTTGCAAAATTGATAGGATCATTATTAATGTGCCACGGGCCATGGCCGAGGTGGTGACCCTGAAGCAAGAACTGTCTGAGGCCGAAAGCAAAGCGGCCACGGAGCAAACCGAGCGGGGGAAACAAGAGGCGCTGGTTGCTGAGCTGCAGCAAGAGCTCTAGGTTCTCGTGAAAAAGCATGAGAGTTTGGAGCTTGACTCAAAGACGCGGGAGTCCGAGCTTGCCTCGGCCCTTGAGAGCGCCAAGCATGCCAAGGCCGAAGCCCATAAGGCCCTCCAGGAAATTGAGGCGATGAAGAAGATAGCGGCGGGTAAGGCATTCATTATGCAGAGCAAGCATGTGAAAGTAAATTACTTGTTACTTACCCGAGTCCGGAGCTCTCCAGGAGCATTCGCAGATTTGCCCCTTAGTGTGTCAGATGCTGCAAAGCACTACCGAGCCGAGGAGGGGAGCTTGACGGAGAAGGTGTTCTGGTCTCAGTATACTAAGGCCGAACACCCGGTGCCCTTAAGCGACCAGCTGAAGCAATTGGTCGAGCTCCATAAGGCGGCCGAACAGGCCATGAAGGGTCTTATAGTCCAGCTGTGGCCCGGAGAGGCCATGCCAGGGAGCTACTTCGGGATGGTGAGGCGGCTTGTGGATGCATGTCCTTGGCTTGAGGTCATCAAGCGCTCCGTCTGCATCGAGGGCGCCCGCAGGGCGCTTGCCTGTGTTAAAGTACACTGGGGCAAGATGGACGCTGAGAAGCTGGTGAAGGATGGGCCACCGCAGGGCAAGGAGCATCGCCACCCTGAAATGTACTATGAGGGCGTCCTGAAGGGTGCCCGCCTTATGGCGGATGAATGTTCCAAAGATGTAATATTTGAGTGAACTTGCTCGTGTGATCCTGTACGCTGAAAACTTGTTCATATGCACTATGCAATGCTTGTTTGAATTTAAAATATTACCTTCTGTGCGGCCATTTATGAAATCTGAGAGATGGCAAGTCGTCGACTTCTGCCCCCGTGCCACGAGTGCTGGGGTGTTCGGGATAAACTTGAGCATTCTTTTTCCCATTCTTGGGTCCTTCGAGGGAGGTGCTCAGCGCAACGAACAAGGCAATCGGACTATAATGCTTTATCACTCTCACTTAGCTAGAGAATTATATAATTTTAAATTTTGGCGAAGCCCCTAGTGTTCGGAAGACCGAGTTCGGGGCGCTATACACTCCTAAGCCGGACAAAGCCGACTCCTCGCCCTAAGCGGCATAAGTCTTTAAGGACTCGAAACCTCTCGAACAGCGACCAGCTCTCGCCTTATCATGACAGTCAGTTTTAGCTCTCTCTACTGAGGTGCTTAGCCCAGCTGAACCGGGGCACAATCGCAGTAGTTCTCCCAGTGCTACCTTAGCCGATATAGCGGAACGTAAGGTACCAAAACATGGGAGCCGGGCAAACCCAACTATTGACCCAAGACATGATTCGGAGTTGATGCATATAATGCTATAAGTTCGGGGTGCTGCACTTGTGAAAGTGTTCGGACTTCTCACGCCGTATTATGGGGTACTTAAGCCCCTGGCGTATTAGCCGTACCAAAGTGTACGGGTGTTGAATATCATGAATGAACATATATACATAAAAAGGAAGGAATAGAGAATGCAATAATAGTCTGAAGCTATGCATTATTTATTCGAAAAAGTGCATTAAAGCAGAACGATACAAATAGTGTGATAAGCAAAAAGTGGGACTATTTGACATGTCCCCTCTGGGGGTGAGCTGTGAAATGGTATTTAAAGCAGGTATTTTGCTCGTTATAGAGACCTCCTGGGAGTTCCATAGTGTGACGTAGCTTTCTGCCTTCCTGGTTGTTGTATCGTGTGTTCGGCGATTATACTGCCGAACACGTCTTCCGGAGAGTAAAGTCCTGAAAGTGAGAAAAAAAATAATAAAGTTGGAAGCCCCGAGTGCGGTTAAGCCGCATTTTGGGGCTTGCCGTGGTCGTGCCGCTCCCCCTTTGCCCATGGTATTTTCAGAGCGTAGTTGTGTACACGTGGCTCGGATTTCGCTGTTTGGTTGGGGCTGGGGTTGGGGCCGCATTGCTACGCCTTCTCGGAATGTGCCAGGCGGTCTTGTTGCAGATTACTCCAAGCGCGCTTGACGGTGTCTGGACGTTTGATCGCCGGACTAGTGAATTGCCTTGAGAGGCTGCTTTGTGCTTCTGCTGCGAGGGTCGCAGTGTGCTCCTCCGTTCGGAGGGAGCATTCTGTATTTCCATTGACTGTGATGACCCCCCGAGGTCCTGGCATCTTGAGCTTGAGGTATGCGTAGTGCGGCACCGCATTGAATTTTGCGAATGCGGTTCTCCCGAGCTGTGCATGATAGCCACTGCGGAACGGGACTATGTCGAAGATTAACTCCTCGCTTCGGAAATTATCCGGGGATTCGAAGACCACTTCTAGTGTGACTGAGCCTGTGCAATGGGACTCTACACCTGGTATGATGCCTTTAAAGGTCATTTTTGTGGGTTTAATCCTTGAGGGATCCATACCCATTTTGCGCACTGTGTCTTGATAAAGCAGGTTCAGGCTGCTGCCGCCGTCCATAAGGATGCGAGTGAGGTGAAATCCGTCGATGATTGGGTCTAAGACCAATGCGGCAAATCCGCCATGATGGGTGCTAGTGGGATGGTCCCTGCGACCGAAAGTGATCGGGCAGGAGGACCATGGGTTGAACTTTGGGACGACTGGCTCCAACGCGTATACGTCCCTTAAAGCATGCTTCCGCTCCCTCTTGGGGATGTGGGTTGCGTATATCATGTTCACCGTCCGCACTTGTGGGGGAACCTCTTTTGTCCTCCGTTGTTCGGTGGTCGGGACTCCTCCTCATCATCGCTATGTAGCCCCTTGTCTTTGTTTTCAGCATTTAACTTGCCGGCCTGCTTGAACACCCAAAAATCCCTGTTGGTGTGGTTGGCTGGCTTGTCGGGGTGCCGTGTATTTGGCACGAGCGATCGAGTATACGGTCCAAACTGAACGGGCCCGGAGTGCTTCTTTTGCATGGCTTTTTCCGCTGGCCGGGCTTAGAACCTCTGAATCCGGCATTAACTGCCATTTCCTCAGTGTTGATGCTGTTAATGCGGCGCTTGTGTTTGTTGCGACGTGACCTGCCATTGCTGTCCTTGGTATCCGAAGTACCAGGGCTCTTTGACATGTTATTGTTGCGAGCCAGCCAAGTGTCTTCTCCCGCGCAAAAGCGGGTCATGAGTGTCGTGAGGGCTGCCATAGATTTCAGCTTTTCCTGGCCGAGGTGCCGGGCAAGCCACTCGTCGCGGATGTTATGCTTGAAAGCTGCTAGGGCCTCTGCATCCGCACAGTCGACGATTTGATTTTTCTTTGTTAGGAACCGTGTCCAAAATTGCCTGGCCGATTCCTCTGGCTGTTGAATTATGTGGCTCAAGTTATCGGCATCTCGTGGTCGCACATAAGTGCCCTGGAAGTTGTCGAGGAATGCGGCTTCTAGATCTTCCCAACAACCAATGGATTCTGCTGGCAAGTTGTTGAGCCAATGTTAAGCTGGTCTTTTAAGCTTGAGTGGGAGGTATTTGATGGCGTGTAGATCGTTGCCGCAGGCCATGTGGATATGAAGGAGATAGTCCTCAATCCATACCGCGGGGTCTGTCGTACCATCGTATGATTCGATATTCACGGGTTTGAAACCCTCTGGTATTTGATGATCCATTACTTCATCTGTGAAGCATAGCGGGTGTGCGGCACCTCTGTACTGGGCTATATCACGACGTTGCTCAAATGAGTTTTTCTGCTGTGTTCGGCCCGGCTGGGTTTACTTTTACTGTATCCGGCATGACGGTTATCGTCTCGTGTGGTGGGGCGCCCCCGCGATCCGTAGATCGATCTTGCTTGCTTTGCTTTGTCCTCCAATATGTCTCGCAGGTCTAGCGCATTTCCCCGTGCCTTGGTATTTTTTGAGTGACACCGGGGTGCTGCTTGAGCTGTGGGCCGAGAGGCCTCTCTGTCGCGGCCACGAGGTGGCCGATTAGCTGCGTCATACACTGGATATGTAGGTTTAAATGCTCTTTGGGTAGCAACCTGCGCTTTGGGTAGCAACCTGCGCTTTGGGTAGCTCTTGGAGGTGCGTTCGAGTTCGTATTCCTCGGCCGCAAGGACCTCAGTCCATCTGTCAGCTAGCAGGTCTTGATCAGCTCTAAGCTACTGGTGCTTTTTCTTAAGGCTATTCGCCGTGGCCATAAGCCTGCACTTGAAGCGCTCTTGCTCGACGGGATCCTCAGGCACGACAAATTCTTCGTCGTCGAGGCTTGCCTCGTCTTCGGAGGGAGGTATGTAATTATCATCCTCTACCTCTCTATCTGCCGCTCTCTCAGGAGGGCTGGCTTCTCCATCCTCCTGCGCTGAATCTTGCTGGAGGGGGTTGTCTTCGGCACTATCCGGGGTGTTATTATCTCCTGTGCTGGTATTACTGTTTTTGCTTTGGCGAGACTTAGAGCGGCGCCGCTGACGCCGGCGCTTAGGTTGCTTCTTGGAGGGGTCATCCTCCACTGTTCCGTCGCCATTGCCCTCTTTGGGTGTGTCCACCATATATATGTCATATGATGAGATGGCTGTCCATTGCCCTGTGGGTGGTGGTTCCTGTTCGTCTCCTACATCGTCGTCCATACCGTCGATGTCTTCGGAGTCAAAGTCGAGCATGTTGGTCAAATCATCGACTGTGGCTACGTAGTGGGTGGTGGGTGGGAGTCGAATTTCTTTGTCATCTGCATCCCAATCCTGCCGGTCATAATCGGGCCAGGACTCTCCTGACAAGGAGAGAGACCTTAGTGAATTCAGTATGTCGCCGAAGGGCGAGTGCTGAAAGATATCCGCGGCAGTGAACTCCATGAACGGCGCCCAATCAGATTCGATTAGCGGGGGCGCGGGTGGTTCGGAGTCCGGAGGAGAGTCCGGCAATGTGGAGGCACGAGCCTCGCGAAGGGTAAGGCTGGTGTTCGGCTCGATCGCCGTTGAGGCTGCGGCATCTGTGGCGGGGTCTAACCACCCGCCCCGGATGGCACAATTGGCTCCGAATTGAAGGTCGGAGCGGTTGCACGTGCAGTCTCCTGAACACTGTTCGGCGGCAGAGCTAAATCTTGCCCATCGTGACAGTGCGACACACTTGGCCGGGGCTCAAATCCGTCGAAGATCAAGTCTCTGCGGATGTCGGCCGTGTAGTTTAAGCTTCCAAACCTGACCTGATAGCCAGGGGTGTAACTTTCAATCTGCTCCAGATGGCCAAGCGAATTGGCCCGCAGTGCAAAGGCACCGAATACAAAAATTTGTCCGGGGAGAAAAGTCTCACCCTGGACTGCATCGCTAACGATGACTGAAGGAGCCATCAAGCCTAACGATGACGACACAGAGGAACTCTCAATGAAAGCACCAATGTCGGTGCCAAAACCGGCGGATCTTGGGTAGGGGGTCCTGAACTGTGCGTCTAGGCGGATGGTAACAGGAGGCAAGGGACACGATGTTTTACCCAGGTTTGGGCCCTCTTGATGGAGGTAAAACCCTACTCCTACTTGATTAATATTGATGATATGGGTAGTACAAGAGTTGATCTACCATGAGATCAGAGAGGCTAAACTCTAAAAGCTAGCCTATGGTATGATTGTTGTTATTGTATCCTATGGACTAAACCCTCCAGTTTATATAGGCACCGGAGGGGGCTAGGGTTACACAGAGTCGGTTACAAGGAAGGAGATCTACATATCCGTATTGCCAAGCTTGCCTTCCACGCCAAGGAGAGTCCCATCCGGACACGGGACGAAGTCTTCAATCTTGTATCTTCATAGTCCAATAGTCTGGCCAAAGGTTATAGTCCGGCTGTCCGGATACCCCCTAATCCAGGACTCCCCCAATAATGATACCAAGCCTCACTATCAATGGCATATTTGTAATATTTCTAATCTTCAAGCGCATTTTCTCCATGTTGATCTTGTGATCATCGACGACATTGGCAACATGCAACTCCAATTCCATCTTCTCCCCCTCAATTATTTTCAATTTTTCTTTCAAATACTCGTTTTCTCTTTCAACTAAATTTAACCTCTCGACAATAGGGTCGGCTGGAATTTCCGTTTCACATACCTCCTAGATAAAAATATCTATGTCAACTTGATGGGCATAATTTGTCATAAACACGAAATGCAACAAAATAGTTATAAAAGAAAATATACCACATCTGAATCATAACCCGGACGAGGGCCGACGGGGATGGATATCAAAACCATGGCACTATGAATAACAAACAACGTGCGGGTTAGATAATTATGCAAGTAACTATATATCTAAATCACACAAACATGATTTTTTTATATAAAAAAGATAAGAACAAGAAGCTCACCCCACAAGGTGGTGCCGGTGACACGACGGTGCGGACGATCGACGGTGGTTAGGACGGAGATGGGAAGGCACTAAGTAAACCACACCTACATATGCAAACTAAGAGTTATTTTGAGCTCAAATTGCATATAAATCAAATAAAATAGCTACCACCTATAATTCCTCCCAAATTACTAAAACCCACAAATTAATGACTATATAAAGTATTGCAAGAGCTAATCTAGCAATGAGAGATGAAAGGACAAAGTTTCTTACCTTTGTGATGACTTGAATGGATGGGGGCCTTCAAATCTTGACAAAATTTGGGCAAAATGTGTGATGAGCTCAAGGTAGAGGGGAAGAACAGAGAGGAAAGGGGAAAGGCAAAAAACAGTGGGAGCTCGGGTGGACGAAGGGTTTATATAGGACGACCTTTAGTGCCGGTTTGTGCCACGAACCGGTACTAAAGGTGCTGGAGGGGCCCCAGACTGACAACATCCTGCCATCACTCTCTTTAGTGGCACGAACCGGTACTAAAATTTTGGCACGAACCGGTACCAATGAGAGCGGCCCGCCTAGCCATTGGAACCGGCACTAATGGTCACATTAGTGCCAGCTCAAATACAAACCGGGACTAATGAGCTGAACATTTGACCCTTTTTCTACTAGTGTACGTGTTCTCCCTGAGTATGCACCGTTGCGACAGTTCGTCGTGCTGAGACACCACGTGATGATCGGGTGTGTTAAGCTCTACGTTCACACACAACGGGTGCAAGACAGTTTTCCACATGCGGAATACTCGGGTTAAACTTGACGAGCCTAGCATGTAATGATATGGCCTCAGAACACTGGAGACCGAAAGGTCAAACATGAATCATATAGTAGATATGATCAACATAGAGATGTTCACCATAGAAGACTACTCCATCTCATGTGATGATCGGACATGGTTTAGTTGATTTGGATCACGTATCATTTAGATGACTTGAGGGGTGTCTATCTAAGTGGGAGTTCTTAAGTAATTTGATTAATTGAACTTAATTTATCATGAACTTAGTCCTGATAGTATTTGCATATCTATGTTGTAGATCAATAGCTCGCTCCAATATTTTTTTTGATATGTTCCTAGAGAAAAGTTGAAAGATGATAGTAGCAATGATGTGGACTGGGTCCATGATCTAAGGATTATCCTCATTGCTGCATAGAAGAATTATGTCCTTGATGCACCGCTAGGTGACAGACCTATTGCAGGAACAGATGCAGACGTTATGAACATTTGACAAGCTCAGGTATGATGACTACTTGATAGTTTAGTGCGCTATGCTTTATGGCTTAGAACCGGGACTTCAAAAACGTTTTGAACGCCACGGAGCATATGAGAGTTCCAAGAGTTGAAATTATTATTTCAGACTCATCCCCGTGTCGAGATGTATGAGAACTCTGACAAGTACTTTGCCTACAAGATGGAGGAGAATAGCTCAGCCAGTGAGTATATGCTTAGAATGTATGTGAACTAGAATCGCATGAATCAAGTGGGAGTTAATCTTCCAGATATGATAGTGATTGACAGAGTTCTCTATCACTATCACAAAGTTACTAGAACTTCATGATGAACTATAATACGCAAGGGATGATGAAAACGATTCCCAAGATCTTCGCGATGCTGAAATCGGCGAAGGTAGAAATCAAGAAAGAACATCAAGTGTTGATGATTAACAAGACCACTAGTTTCAAGAAAAGGGCAAGGGAAAGAAAGGGAACTTCAAGAAGAATGGCAAGAAAGTTGTCACTCTCGGGAAGAAGCCCAAAGCTGGACCCAAGCCTGAAACTAAGTGCTTCTACTACAAAGGAAATGGTCACTGGAAGCGGAACTACCCCAAATACTTGGCGGATAAGAAGGATGGCAAAATGAACAAAGGTATATTTGATATACATGTTATTGATGTGTACTTTACTAGTGTTCATAGTAACCTCTGGGTATTTGATACCGGTTCAGTTGCTAAGATTAGTAACTCGAAACAGGAGTTACAAAATGAACAGAGACTAGTTGAGGGCAAAGTGACGATGTGTGTTAGAAGAGATTTCAAGGATGATAAGATCACCATCGCATACTCCCTCTACTTTCGGGATTAGTGTTGAACCTAAATAAGTGTTATTTGGTGTTTGCGTTGAGCATGAATATGATTGGATCATGTTTATTGCAATACGTTTATTCATTAAATTCGAAGAATAATTGTTGTTCTGTATACATGAATAAAACCTTCTATGGTCATACACTCAATATAAATGGTTTATTAAATCTCGATTATAGTAATACACATATTCATAATATTGATGCCAAAAGATGCGAAGTTGATAATGATAGTGCAACATATTTGTGGCACTGCCGTTTAGGTCATATCAATGTAAAACGCATGAAGAAACTCCATGCAGATGGGCTTTAGGAATCACTTGATTATGAATCATTTGATACTTGTGAACCATGCCTCATGAGCAAGATGACTAGAACTCCGTTCTCCGGAATAATGGAGCGAGCTACTGACTTATTGGAAATAATACATACCGATGTATGCGGTTCGATGAGTGTTGAGGCTCGCTGCGGGTATCCTTATTTTCTGACCTTCCCAGATGATTTAAGCAGATATGGGTATATCTACTTGATGAAACACAAGTCTGAAACATTTGAAAAGTTCAAAGAATTTCATAGTGAAGTGGAGAATCAAAGTAACAAGAAAAATAAAGTTTCTATGATCTAATCGTGGAGGCGAATATTGAGTTATGAGTTTGGCCTTCATTTAAAACAATGTGGAATAGTTTCAAAACTCACGCCACCTGGAACACCATAGCGTAATGGTGTGTCCGAACATTGTAACCATACTTTATTAGATATGGTGCGATCTATGATGTCTCTTACCGATTTACCACTATCGTTTTGGGGTTTTGCATTAGAGACAGCTACATTCACGTTAAATAGGGCATCGTCCAAATCCAATGAGACGACACCGTATGAATTGTGGTTTGGCAAGAAACCTAAGCTTTCGTTTCTTAAAGTTTGGGGTTGCGATGCTTATGTGAAAAAGCTTCAGCCTGATAAGCTCGAACCCAAATCGGAGAAGTGTGTCTTCATAGGATACCTAAAAGAAACTGTTGGTACACCTTCTATCACAGATCCGAAGGCAAGATCCTTGTTGCCAAGAATGGATTCTTTTTAGAGAAGGAGTTTATCTCGAAAGAAGTGAGTGGGAGGAAAGTAGAACTTGATGATGTAATTGTACCTTCTCTCGAATTGGAAAGTAGCTCATCACAGAAATCAGTTCAAGTGATGCCTACACAGACCAGAGAGGAAGTTAATGATAATTGTTGGGGAACGTAGTAATTTCAAAAAATTTCCTACGCACACGCAAGATCATGGTGATGCATAGCAACGAGAGGGGAGAGTGTTGTCTACGTACCCTCGTAGACCGAAGCGGAAGCGTTATATCAACGCGGTTGATGTAGTCGTACGTCTTCACGATCCGACCGATCCAAGCACCGTTACTCCGGCACCTCCGAGTTCTTGGCACACGTTCAGCTCGATGACGCACCCCTAGCTCCGATCCAGCAAAGCTTCGGGGAGGAGTTCCGTCAGCACGACGGCGTGGTGTAAATCTTGATGTTCTACCGGCGCAGGGCTTCGCCTAAGCACTGCAACGATATATTCGAGGTGGAATATGGAGGAGGGGGCACCGCACACGGCTAAGGAACGATCACGAAGATCAACTTATGTGTCCATGGGGTGCCCCTGCCCCCGTATATAAAGGAGCAAGGGAGAGAGGAGGCCGGCCCTAGGTTTGGGCGCGCCAGGGGAGTCCTACTCCCACCGGGAGTAGGATTCCACCTTTCCTAGTCCAACTAGGTCAAGGGGGGAAAGAGGGGAAGAGGGGAAGGAAGGGAGAGAGGGGCCGCGCCCCAAACCCCTTGTCCAATTCGGACTGGGCTTGGGAGGGGCGCGCGCCACCTCCTGGTCCTTCCCACTAAGGCCCATCAAGGCCCATTGTTTCTTCCTCGTATTCCCGTAACTCCCCGGTACCTCCGAAAATACCCGAACCACTCAGAACCCTTCCGATGTCCGAATATAGTCGTCCAATATATCGATCTTTACGTCTCGACCATTTCGAGACTCCTCGTCATGTCCCCGATCTCATCCGGGACTCCGAACTCCTTCGGTACATCAAAACTCATAAACTCATTATATAACTGCCATCGAAACCTTAAGCGTGCGGACCCTACGGTTCGAGAACAATGTAGACATGACCGAGACACGTCTCCGGTCAATAACAAATAGCGGGACCTGGATGCCCATATTGGCTCCTACATATTCTACGAAGATCTTTATCGGTCAGACCATATAACAACATACGTTGTTCCCTTTGTCATCGGTATGTTACTTGCCCGAGATTCGATCATCGGTATCCAATACCTAGTTCAATCTCGTTACCGGCAAGTCTCTTTACTCGTTCCGTAATACATCATCTCGTAACTAACTCATTAGTTGCAATGCTTGCAAGGCTTAAGTGATGTGCATTACCGAGAAGGCCCAGAGATACCTCTCCGACAATCGGAGTGACAAATCCTAATCTCGAAATATGCCAACCCAACATCTACCTTTGGTGACACCTGTAGTACTCCTTTATAATCACCCAGTTATGTTGTGACATTTGGTAGCACCCAAAGTGTTCCTCCGGCAAATGGGAGTTGCATAATCTCATAGTCAAAGGAACATGTATAAGTCATGGATAAAAGCAACAGCAACATACTAAATGATCGAGTGCTATGCTAATGAAATGGGTCTTGTCAATCAGATCATTCAACTAATGATGTGACCTTGTTAATCAAATGACAACTCCTTTTGTCTATGGTTAGGAAACTTAACCATCTTTGATTAACAAGCTAGTCAAGTAGAGGCATACTAGTGACACTCTATTTGTCTATGTATCCACACATGTATTATGTTTCCGGTTAATACAATTCTAGCATGAATAATAAACATTTATCATGATATGTAAGGAAATAAATAATAACTTTATTATTGCCTCTAGGGCATATTTCCTTCAGTCTCCCACTTGCACTAGAGTCAATAATCTAGGTCACATCACCATGTGATTAACTCACATCACCATGTGATTAACACCCATAGTTCACATCGCCATGTGACCAACACCCAAAGGGTTTGCTAGATTCAGTAATCTAGTTCACATCGCTATGTGATTAACACCCGAAAAGTACTTAAGGTGTGATCATGTTTTGCTTGTGAGAGAAGTTTAATCAACGGGTCTGCCACATTCAGATCCGTTATGTATTTTGCAATTTTCTATGTCTACAATGCTCTGCACAGAGCTACTCTAGCTAATTGCTCCCACTTTCAATATGTATCTAGATTGAGACTTACAGTCATCTAGATTAGTGTCAAAACTTGCATCGACGTAACCCTTTTACGACGAACCTTTTTGTCACATCCATAATCGAGAAACATATCCTTATTCCACTAAGGATAATTTTGACCGCTGTCCAGTGATCTACTCATAGATCACTATTGTATTCCTTTGCCAAAATCAGTGTAGGGTATACAATAGATCTGGTACACAGCATGGCATACTTTATAGAACCTATGGCCAAGGCATAGGGAATGACTTTCATTCTCTTTCTATCTTCTGCCGAGGTCGGGTTTTTGAGTCTTACTCAATTTCACACCTTGTAACACAGGCAAGAACTCTTTTTTTGACTGTTCCATTTTGAACTACTTCAAAATCTTGTCAAGGTATGTACTTATTGAAAAACTTATCAAGCGTCTTGATCCGTCTCTATAGATCTTGATGCTCAATATGTAAGCAGCTTCACCGAGGTCTTTCTTTGAAAAACTCCTTTCAAATACTCCTTTATGCTTTGCAGAATAATTCTACATTATCTCCGATCAACAATATGTCATTCACATATACTTATCAGAAATGTTGTAGTGCTCCCACTCACTTTCTTGTAAATACAGGCTTCACCGCAAGTCTGTATAAAACTATATGCTTTGATCAACTTATCAAAGCGTATATTCCAACTCCGAGAAGCTTGCACCAGTCCATAGATGGATCGCTGGAGCTTGCATATTTTGTTAACACCTTTAGGATTGACAAAACCTTCTGGTTGCATCATATACAACTCTTCTTTAATAAATCTATTAAGGAATGCAGTTTTGTTTTATCCATTTGCCAGATTTCATAAAATGCGGTAATTGCTAACATGATTCGGACAGACTTAAGCATAGATACGAGTGAGAAACTCTCATCGTAGTCAACACCTTGAACTTGTCGAAAACCTTTTGCGACAATTCTAGCTTTGTAGATAGTAACACTACTAACAGCGTCCGTCTTCCTCTTGAAGATCCATTTATTTTCTATGGCTTGCCGATCATCGGGCAAATCCATCAAAGTCCATACTTTGTTCTCATACATGGATCATATCTCAGATTTCATGGCCTCAAACCATTTCGCAGAATCTGGGCTCATCATCGCTTCTTCATAGCTCGCAAGTTCATCATGGTCTAGTAACATGACTTCCAGAACAGGATTACCGTACCACTCTGGTGCGGATCTCACTCTGGTTTACTTACTAGATTCGGTAGTAACTTGATCTTGAAGTTATATGATCATTATCATTAGTTTCCTTACTAATTGGTGTAGTAGTCACAAGAACAGATTGCTGTGATGAACTACTTTCCAATAAGGGAGAAGGTACAATTACCTTATCAAGTTTTCTACTTTCCTCCCACTCACTTCTTTCAAGAAAAACTCCTTCTCTGGAAAGGATCCATTCTCAGCAACGAATATCTTGCCTTTGGATCTGTGATAGAAGGTGTACCCAACTGTCTTCTTTGGGTATCCTATGAAGACATATTTCTCCGATTTGGGTTTGCGCTTATCAGGATGAAACTTTTTCATATAAGCATCACAACCCCAAACTTTAAGACAAGACAACTTTGGTTTCTTGCCAAACCATAGTTCATACGGTGTCGTCTCAACGGATTTTGATGGTGCCCTATTTAATGTGAATGCAGCTGTCTCTAATGCATGATCCCAAAACTATAGTGGTAAATCGGTAAGAAACATCATAGATTGCACTATATCCAATAAAGTACTATTATGACGTTCGGACACACCATTATGTTGTGGTGTTCCAGGTGGCGTGAGTAGTGAAACTATTTCACATTGTTTAACTGAAGGCCAAACTCGTAACTCAAATATTTTACCTCTGCGATCATATCGTAGAAACTTTTATTTTCTTGTTACGATGATTCTCTACTTCACTCTGAAATTCTTTGAACTTTTCAAACGTTTCAGACTTATGTTTCATCAAGTAGATATACCCATATCTGCTCAAATCATCTGTGAAGGTTAGAAAATAATGATACTTGTCGCGAGCCTTAATATTCATCGGACCACATACATCAGTATGTATGATTTCCAACAAATCTGTTGCTTGCTCCATTGTTCCGGAGAACGGCGTTTTAATCATCTTGCCCAAGAGGCATGGTTCGCAAGCATCAAGTGATTCCAAAATCCCATCAGCATGGAGTTTCTTCATGCGCTTTACACCAATATGACCTAAACGGCAGTGCCACAAATAGGTTGCACTATCATTATTAACTTCGCATCTTTTGGTTTCAATATTATGAATATGTGTATCACTATGATCGAGATCCAATGAACTATTTTCATTGGGTGTGTATGACCATAAAAGGTTCTATTCATGTAAACAGAACAACAATTGTTCTCTAACTTAAATGAATAATCGTATTGCAATAAACGTGATCAAATCATATTTATGCTCAACGCAAATACCAAATAACACTTATTTAGGTTCATCACTAATCCCGAAAGTATAGGGAGTGTACGATGATGATCATATCAATCTTGGAACCACTTCCAACACACATCGTCACTTCACCCTCAACTAGTCTCTGTTTATTCTGCAACTCCCATTTCGAGTTACTAATCTTAGCAACTGAACTAGTATCAAATACTGAGGGGTTGCTATAAACACTAGTAAAGTCCACATCAATAACATGTATAAAATATACTTATGTTCACTTTGCCATCCTTCTTATCCGCCAATCACTTGGGGTAATTCCGCTTCCAGTGACCAGTCCCTTTGCAGTAGAAGCACTTAGTCTCAGGCTTAGGACCAGACTTGGGCTTCTTCACTTGAGCAGCAACTTGCTTGTTGTTCTTCTTGAAGTTCCCTTCTATCCCTTTGCCCTTTTCTTGAAACTAGTGGTCTTGTTAACCATCAACACTTGATGTTTTTCTTGATTTCTACCTTCGTCGATTTCAGCATCACGAAGAGCTTGGGAATTACTTTCGTCATCCCTTGCATATTATAGTTCATCACGAAGTTCTACTAACTTGGTGATGGTGACTAGAGAATTCTGTCAATCACTATCTTATCTGGAAGATTAACTCCCACTTGATTCAAGCGATTGTAGTACCCAGACAATCTGAGCACATGCTCACTAGTTGAGCGATTCTCCTCCATCTTTTAGCTATAGAACTTGTTGGAGACTTCATATCTCTCAACTCGGGTATTTGCTTGAAATATTAACTTCAACTCCTGGAACATCTCATATGGTCCATGACGTTCAAAACGTCTTTGAAGTCCCGATTCTAAGCCGTTAAGCATGGTGCACTAAACTATCAAGTAGTCATCATATTGAGCTAGCCAAACGTTCATAACGTCTGCATCTGCTCCTGCAATAGGTCTGTCACCTAGCGGTGCATTAAGGACATAATTCTTCTGTGCAGCAATGAGGATAAACCTCAGATCACGGATCCAATCCGCATCATTGCTACTAATATTTTTCAACACAATTTTCTCTAGGAACATATCAAAATAAACATAGGGAAGCAACAACGCGAGCTATTGATCTACAACATAGATATGCTAATACTACCAGGACTAAGTTCATGATAAATTAAAGTTCAATTAATCATATTACTTAAGAACTCCCACTTAGATAGACATCTCTCTAATCCTCTAAGTGATCACGTGATCCAAATCAACTAAACCATGTCCGATCATCACGTGAGATGGAGTAGTTTCAATGGTGAACATCATTATGTTGATCATATCTACTATATGATTCACGCTCGACCTTTCGGTCTCCGTGTTCCGAGGTCATATCTTATATGCATAGCTCGTCAAGTATAACCTGAGTATTCCGCGTGTGCAACTGTTTTGCACCCGTTGTATTTGAACGTAGACCCTATCACACCCGATCATCACGTGGTGTCTCAGCACGAAGAACTTTCGCAACGGTGCATACTCAGGGAGAACACTTCTTGATAATTAGTGAGAGATCATCTTATAATGCTACCGTCAATCAAAGCAAGATAAGATGCATAAAAGATAAATATCACATGCAATCAATATAAGTGATATGATATGGCCATCATCATCTTGTGCTTGTGATCTCCATCTCCGCAGCACTGTCATGATCACCATCGTCACCGGCGCGACACCTTGATCTCCATCGTAGCATCGTTGTCGTCTCGCTAATCTTATGCTTCTACGACTATCGCTACCGCTTAGTGATAAAGTAAAGCATTACAGGGCGATTGCATTGCATACAATAAAGCGACAACCATACGGCTCCTGCCGGTTGCCGATAACTCGGTTACAAAACATGATCATCTCATACAATAAAATATAGCATCATGTCTTGACCATATCACATCACAACATGCCCTGCAAAAACAAGTTAGACGTCCTCTACTTTGTTTGTTGCAAGTTTTACGTGGCTGCTACGGGCTTAAGCAAGAACCAATCTCACCTACGCATCAAAACCACAACGATAGTTTGTCAAATAGACTCCGTTTTAACCTTCTCAAGGACCGGGCGTAGCCACACTTGGTTCAACTAAAGTTGGTGAGACAGTCTCCCGCAAGCCATCTGTGTGCAAAGCACGTCGAGGGAACCGGTCTCGCGTAAGCGTACGCGTAAGGTTGGTCCGGGTCGTCTCATCCAACAATACCGATGAACCAAAGTATGACATGCTGGTAGGCAGTATGACTTGTATCGTCCACAACTCACTTGTGTTCTACTCATGCAAATAACATCAAACCATAAAAACCTAGGCTCGGATACCACTGTTGGGGAACGTAGTAATTTTAAAAAATTTCCTACGCACACGCAAGATCATGGTGATGCATAGCAACGAGAGGGGAGAGTGTTGTCTACGTACCCTCGTAGACTGAAGCGGAAGCGTTATATCAACGCGGTTGATGTAGTCGTACGTCTTCACGATCCGACCGATCCAAGCACCGTTACTCTGGCACCTCCGAGTTCTTGGCACACGTTCAGCTCGATGACGCACCCCTAGCTCCGATCCAGCAAAGCTTCGGGGAGGAGTTCCGTCAGCACGACGGCGTGGTGACAATCTTGATGTTCTACCGGTGCAGGGCTTCGCCTAAGCACTGCAACGATATATTCGAGGTGGAATATGGTGGAGGGGGGCACCGCACACGGCTAAGGAACGATCACGAAGATCAACTTGTGTGTCCATGGGGTGCCCCCTGCCCCCGTATATAAAGGAGCAAGGGAGGGAGGAGGTCGGCCCTAGGTTTGGGCGCGCCAGGGGAGTCCTACTCCCACCGGGAGTAGGATTCCACCTTTCCTAGTCCAACTAGGTCAAGGGGGGAAAGAGGGGAAGAGGGGAAGGAAGGGAGAGAGGGGCGCGCCCCAAACCCCTTGTCCAATTCGGACTGGGCTTGGGAGGGGCGCGCGCCACCTCCTGGTCCTTCCCACTAAGGCCCATCAAGGCCCATTGCTTCTTCCTCGTATTCCCGTAACTCCCGGGTACCTCCGAAAATACCCGAACCACTCAGAACCCTTCCGATGTCCGAATATAGTCGTCCAATATATCGATCTTTACGTCTCGACCATTTCGAGACTCCTCGTCATGTCCCCGATCTCATCCGGGACTCCAAACTCCTTCGGTACATCAAAACTCATAAACTCATTATATAACTGTCATCGAAACCTTAAGCGTGCGGACCCTACGGTTCGAGAACAATGTAGACATGACCGAGACACGTCTCCGGTCAATAACCAATAGCGGGACCTGGATGCCCATATTGGCTCCTACATATTCTACGAAGATCTTTATCGGTCAGACCGCATAACAACATACGTTGTTCCCTTTGTCATCGGTATGTTACTTGCCCGAGATTCGATCGTCGGTATCCAATACCTAGTTCAATCTCGTTACCGGCAAGTCTCTTTACTCGTTCCGTAATACATCATCTCGTAACTAACTCATTAGTTGCAATGCTTGCAAGGCTTAAGTGATGTGCATTACCGAGAGGGCCCAGAGATACCTCTTCGACAATCGGAGTGACAAATCCTAATCTCGAAATACGCCAGCCCAACATCTACCTTTGGTGACACCTGTAGTACTCCTTTATAATCACCCAGTTACGTTGTGATGTTTGGTAGCACCCAAAGTGTTCCTCCGGCAAACGGGAGTTGCATAATCTCATAGTCAAAGGAACATGTATAAGTCATGGATAAAAGCAACAGCAACATACTAAACGATCGAGTGTTATGCTAATGAAATGGGTCTTGTCAATCAGATCATTCAACTAATGATGTGACCTTGTTAATCAAATGACAACTCCTTTTGTCTATGGTTAGGAAACTTAACCATCTTTGATTAATAAGCTAGTCAAGTAGAGGCATGCTAGTGACACTCTGTTTGTCTATGTATCCACACATGTATTATGTTTCCGGTTAATACAATTCTAGCATGAATAATAAACATTTATCATGATATGTAAGGAAATAAATAATAACTTTATTATTGCCTCTAGGGCATATTTCCTTCAATAATGATCATGAAACTTCAGATCAAGTTACTACCAAACCTCGTAGGTCAACCAGAGTATGTTTCGCACCAGAGTGGTACGGTAATCCTGTTCTGGAAGTCATGTTACTAGACCATGACGAACCTACGAACTATGAGGAAGCGATGATGAGCCCAGATTCCGGTAAATAGCTTGAGGCCATGAAATCTGAGATAGGATCCATGTATGAGAACAAAGTGTGGACTTTGGTGTACTTTCCCAAATGATCGGCAAGCCATTGAGAATAAATGGATCTTCAAGAGGAAGACGGACACTGATAGTAGTGTTACTATCTACAAAGCTTGACTTGTCGCAAAAGGTTTTCGACAAGTTCAAGGTGCTGACTACGATGAGATTATCTCACTCGTAGCGGTGCTTAAGTCTGTCAAATGGATGTCAAACTGCATTCCTTAATGGATTTCTCAAAGAAGAGTTGTATATGATGAAACCAAAAGGTTTTGTAAATCCTAAAGGTGCTAACAAAGTGTGCAAACTCAAGCGATCCAGCTATGGACTGGTGCAAGCATCTCAGAGTTGGAATATACACTTTGATAAGGTGATTAAAGCATATGGTTTTATACAGACTTATGGTGAAGCCTGTATTTACAAGAAAGTGAGTGGGAGCTCTGTAGCATTTATAATATTATATGTGGATGACATATTTTGATTGGAAATGATATAGAATTTTAGATAGCATGAAAGGATACTTGAATAAGAGTTTTTCAATGAAAGACCTCGGTGAAGCTACTTATATATTGGGCATCAAGATCTATATAGATAGATCAAGACGCTTAATTGGATTCCGCAAAGCACATACCTTGACAAGATTTTGAAGAAGTTCAAAATGGATCAGTCAAAGAAAGGGTTCTTTCCTGTGTTGCAAGGTGTGAATTAGTTGAGTAAGACTCAAAACCCGACCACGGCAGAAGATAGAGAGAGAATGAAAGTCATTCCATATGCCTCAGCCATAGGTTCTATAAAGTATGCCATTCTGTGTACCAGACCTATTGTGTAGCCTGCCATGAGTTTGGCAAGGGGGTACAATAGTGATCTAGGAGTAGATCACTGGACAGTGGTCAAAATTATCCTTAGGTACTTAAAAAGGTCTAAGGAAATACTTCTTGGTTATGGAGGTGACAAAGAGTTCGTCGTAAAGGGTTACGTCAATGCAAGCTTTGACACTGATCCGGATGACTCTTAGTCTCAATCTGGATACATATTGAAAGTGGGAGAAATTAGCTAGAGTAGCTCCGCGCAGAGCATTGTAGACATGGAAATTTGCAATATACATACGGATCTGAATATGGCAGACCCATGGACTAAACCTCTCTCACAGGCAAAACATGATCACACCTTAGTACTCTTTGGGTGTTAATCACATGGCGATGTGAACTAGATTATTGACTCTAGTAAACCCTTTGGGTGTTCGTCACATGGCGATGTGAACTATGGGTGTTAATCACATAAAGATGTGAACTATTGGTGTTAAACCACATAGCGATGTGAACTAGATTATTGACTCTAGTGCAAGTGGGAGACTGAAGGAAATATGACCTAGAGGCAATAATAAAGTTGTTATTTACATTTCCTTATATCATGATAAATGTTTATTATTCATGCTAGAATTGTATTAACCGGGAACTTGATACATGTGTGGATACATAGACAAAACACAGTGTCCCTAGTAAGCCTCCACTAGACTAGCTCGTTAATCAAAGATGGTTAAGTTTCCTAACCATAGACATGCGTTGTCATTTGATAAACATGATCACATCATTAGGAGAATGATGTGATGGACAAGACCCATCCGTTAACTTAGCATGTTGATCGTTTAGTTTTATTGCTATAGCTTTCTTCATGTCATATACATATTCCTTTGAATATGAGATTATGCAACTCCCGGATACCCGAGGAATACCTTGTGTGCTATCAAACGTCACAACGTAACTGGGTGATTATAAAGATGCTCTACAGGTATCTCCAAAGGTGTTTATTGGGTTGGCATAGATCGAGATTGGGATTTGTCACTACGAGTATCGGAGAGGTATCTCTGGGCCCTCTCGGTAATGCACATCATAATAAGCCTTGCAAGCAATGTGACTAATGAGTTAGTTGCGGGATGATGCATTATGGAACGAGTAAAGAGACTTGCCAGTAACGAGATTGAACTAGGTATGAAGATACCGACTATCGAATCTCGGGCAAGTAACATACCAATGACAAAGGGAATAACGTATGTTGTCATTACGGTACGATCGATAAAGATCTTTGTAGAATATATGGGAACCAATATGAGCATCCAGGTTCCGCTGTTGGTTATTGACCGGAGAGGTGTCTCGGTCATGTCTACATAGTTCTCGAACCCGTAGGGTCCGCACGCTTAACGTTCGATGACGATTTTGTATTATATGGGTTATGTGATTTGGTGACCGAATGTTGTTCGGAGTCTCGGATGATATCACGGACATGACGAGGAGTCTCGAAGTGGTCGAGAGGTAAAGATTCATATATATATAGGACGATGATATGCGAACACCGGAAGTGTTCCGAGGGTACCGGGTACATATCGGGTCACCAGAAGGGGTTCCGGGCATCCCCGGCAACTACATGGGCCTAATGGGCCAAGACGGGGACAGACCAGCCCCCTGCCGAAATAAGGGGGAAGGAAAGAGGGGAAGAGAGAAAGGAAGGTGAGCAATTCGTCCTCCCCCTTCCTTCTCTCCTTCCTCCTCCTTCCTTCCCCCTCCGGACGAATATGGAACAGGGGAGGCCGAATTGGGAGGCGCCCAAGTAGGATTCCTCCTACTTGGGGCGCCCCCTTGGCTGCCTCTCCTCCCCCCAACCTATATATATGACGGGGGCACCGCAAGAACATACATCAACAGTTGTTAGCCATGTGCGGCGCCCCCCCTCCACGGTTAACGCCTCTGGTCATATTCACGTAGTGCTTAGGCGAAGCCCTGCATGGATCACTTCACCATCATCGTCACAACGCTGTCGTGCTGACAGAACTCTCACTCGACACTTTGCTGGATCAAGAGTTCGAGGGACGTCATCGAGCTGAACGTGTGCAGAACTCGGAGGTGCCGTACATTCGGTGCTTGATCGGTCGGAATGAGAAGAAGTTCGACTACATCAACCGCGTTGTCAAACGCTTCCGCTTTCGGTCTACGAGGGTACGTAGACACACTCTCCCCCTTTCGTTCATATGCATCTCCTAGATAGATCTTGCGTGAGCATAGGGATTTTTTGAAATTGCATGCTACGTTCCCCAACAATCATGTGTTAGGTAGCCCACGCGGTCGATTCTTACGAATGTGTACGTTCCACTTTTTGAATGACGCACATGATCCATACTCTTCTTTTGGGACACTTTCGTAAAATTCATGTATCAAAATTTAGAAAAAAATATTTTAGATTTTTGAAACTTTGGATATTTAAAATGAACTTAAAAAACATTTTTTATGTTAAAAAAATTAAAGTTGAGATTTTTTGAACCTTGAACTTTCAAAATTCTGACTTGTCATATCTTTTAACTACATTTTTAATACTTTACAAAAGGAAAGGGAAAGATGGAAAATGCCACGCAGGTAGGCGCGGCATGTTCATATGGTACCACGTGTGTTGCCAACTGTTGCTGACATGCCCTATCCCCAACCACTCCTGCGTACGACAACGGCTTTCGGTTCCTTCCACGTATTTGGCCCCACCATGACGACTATGCAATAGAAAAAGTGCGTCCCAACAACCCTATCCAGCGTGGGTGAATTAAGCAAGTGGAGGAGTGTATTTGTGCTCGAAGGTCCACGTGGTCATGTTACCAAAAAAACATTTACACACTTTCTCCAAAAAAAAAACATGACAATATTTCTACATATACATTGCTTTATGTAATAATATGTCAAAAAAGGTGCAGTAATATGTTTGTTTCTTATTTTGTACACATCACCAATAGATATGTGTTGGAACTAAGAAAACATTTTTAATACTAAAAAATTGAAGTTGAGAATTTTCAACACTTGAACTCTCAAAAGCCTGACTTGTGATTTCTTTTAACTTTCATTATTTTTAAATTTAGACAAAAAGGGGGAAAGCTAAACAAATGTCGCGTGGGTGGGCCCTACCTCTTCATCGCGTACCACGTGTGTAGCCAACTGTGGCCACCCGTGCTTGGGTGGGCACCCCATGACTCCCGCGTACGACGGAGCCTCCCCGCGCCTCCACGTGCCTGGCCCCCACCATGATGAGTGTTCCCCCAAACAAACGCGTCCCAACAACCCTACACAGTGCGGGTGCAATAAACAGTGGAGGGGCGTTTTCTTTTAACTTTCATTTTTTGAAACTTTACATGAGAAAAGGGAAAGCTAAAAAATGTCGCGTCGGTGGGCCCAGGCTCTTCATCCCATACCACGTGTATAGCCAACTGTTGCCACCCGTGCTTACATGGCCACCCCACTACTCCCACGTACAATGCTGCCTCCCCGCGCCTCCCGCGTGTCTGGCCCCCACCATGACGAGTGTTCCCCAAAAAAGCGTGTACCAACAACCCTACCCAGTGCGAGTGCACTAAACAGTGGAGGAGCGTTTTATTTTGACCTTCATTTTTTACCTTTACACGGGAAAAGGGAAAGCTAAAAAATGTCGCGCCGATGGGCCCTACCTCTTCATCCCGTACCACGTGTGTAGCCACTGTTGCCACCCGTGCTTGCGTGAGCACCCCACCACTCGCATGTACGACGACGCCTCCCTGTGCCTGGCCCCCACCATGATGAGTGTTCCCCAAAAAAACGCGTCCCAACAACCCTACACAGTGTGGGTGCATTAAATAGTGAAGGAGCGTTTACTTTTGACCTTCATTTTTTTAACTTTACACGAGAAAGGGGGAAGCTGAAAATATGTCACGGTTGCAGGCCCTGCCTCTTCATCTCGTACCACGTGTCTAGCCAACTATTGCCACCCGTGCTTGCGTGGGCACCCCACCACTCCCACGTACGACGACGCCTCCCCGCGCCTCCTGCGTGCCTGCCCCCCACCATGAGGAGTGTTCCGCGAAAAAGCGCGTCCCAACAACCCTACCCAGTGTAGGTGCATTAAGCAGTGGAGGGGTGTTTTCTTTTGACCTTCATTTTTTTAACTTTACACGGGAAAGGGGAAAGCTAAAAAAATGTCACGCCGGTGGGCCATGCCTCTTCATCCCGTACCATGTGTGTAGCCAACTATTGCCACATGTGCTTGCGTGTGCAACCCACCACTCCCACATACGACGACACCCAGCACCACCTGCAGCCTAGCCGGCTGGCCCCCACCATGACGAACGTTCTCGGAAAAAGTGCGTCCCAACACCCCTACCTAAGGGGGTGCATTAAACAGTGGAGGAGTTTTTTCTTTTGATTTTCATATTATAAACTTTACACGAGAAAAGTGAAAAAGCTAAAAAAAATATTGTGCGGGTGTGCCTTACCTCTTCATCCAGTACCACATGTGTAGCCAACTTTTGGCACCCGTGCTTGCATGGGCACCCCACCATTCCCGCGTACGACGACACCTGCCCGTACCTCCCGCATGCCTGTACCCCACCATGAGGTGAGTTCCCGGAAAAAGCACGTCCCAACAAGCCTACCCATTGCAGGTGCATTAAACAGTGGAGGAGCATTTTCTTTTGACTTTATTTTTTTTACTTTACACGGGAAAAGGAAAGCTAAAAAATGCAACGCCGGTGGACCCTGCATCTTCATCCCGTACCACGTGTCTAGCCACCACTCCATGTACGATGATGCCTTGCCGAGCTTCCCGCGTGCCTGGCCCCCACAACGACGAAAGTTCCCTGAAAAAGCGCATCCTAATAAATCTACACAGTGTTGGTGCATTAAGCAATAGAGGAGTGTTTCTTTTCATTTTTTTAATTTCACACAAGAAAAGTGAAAAGCTAAAAACATGTTGCGCGGTGAGCCTTACCTTTCATCCCATATCATGTGTGTAGCCAACTGCTGCCCCCCGTACTTGTGTGGGCACCCCACCACTCCCGCGTACGTCGCCGCCTCCCCGCGCCTGCCAAGTGCCTGGCCCCCACCATGTGGAGCGTTCCCCGAAAAAGCGTGTCCCAACAACTCTCTCCAGTACGGGTGCATTAAACAGTGGAGGAGCATTTTCGTGCTTGATTGTGCGCGTGATCAAGTTAAAAAAAGTGTACAAAATCCACTCTTCATCTGATATTGATCTTTAATATTGACACAAAACTCACAAATATTGATCTTTAATAGTAGAGTAGTACTCATATATATAGATAAAAAAGGAATCGGAGGGCAGAAGAGTGTGCAACATCCACTCTCCATATGCGGCGACCGGAAACGGCGGGGCAGTTCCCGACTGCGACTCTTCTCTCTCCTCCGCGCCCGCTCTCTTGAGCGGAGTCAGAGTCTGGAGTGCAGCCGACCCGCCGTCTTCTCTGCTTGCCTGTGCCGCCATGGATGGGGTTTCGACGGAGGCTCGCCACCCGCTCCTGCAGGCCGTTCTGGACGGCGACCTCCGCCTCCTCAAAGGTAACGTACTAGCAACAACCAGCCCGCTGCCTCCTATTGCTCCTGCCCCTACCCTTAGGGTTCCTTCCTTCGTGATGATAATTTGGCTGGATCGTGTGCGCAGAGATGGCGGGCGTCGTGGCGGCGGACGTCGGCGTCTGGGTGCGCGCGCTGACTGTGGCGGTCATGGAAGGGCGGCTGGACATCTGTAGGTTCCTCGTCGAGGACCACGGCATCGATGTCAACCAGCGCACCTTCACAGGTTAATCCGGTTCCCTTTTCTCTTCGTGCCAATTCTGCTGCACCTCCCACGACCTGGGCTAGATGCACAAGTGCACATCACATCTCAGTAATCCGGCGATTAAAATTTCTAGTACTCATACTTAAAAAGGCCATATGCATTCCTAGTTGGTGCAGAGGCGGGGAAGTTAAATTCTCCCCCAATTTAGATGGCTCCAAGATCCTCATCCCCCCTCTCCGAGTCCCTCTCCCCCGCGTCGCCCGCTCGGTCGACAAGGGGGGCGAACCCTAGCCGCGCCGCCGGGCTCACCTCCCCCTCCCTTCCTCGCCACCGCCTGAGGCAGACGCGAGGCAAGCCCAGGGCGCCAAGGATAGTGACGGCGGGGCCTCGGCTGCCCTGCCTCTGCGTGGGGAGTCCCGGAACTGGAGCGGCGGCTCCTTTGGCGAGGCATGGCAGGCTCTAGCGAGCAGCCGTGCGGGCGGTGGATCTGGCGCCCTGGCCGCGCGAGCGGCGGGATCCTGGTGGTCGTTGGTGGCTAGCGGCGGCTTCTGCAGCTGTCGGTGCGCGTGATCTGGCGCCTCCCCTCCTCCCCTGTTCGGCGTGCGGGCCAGCCTGGTTGGGCCTCGCTTCCCTTGGTCGTCGGTTCTGTACAGGAGGCTCTGCTGGTGGCGGGGATCTAGTTCGGGCAAAATCCCTGGCCGGCCATGACCGGCCGCGCCGACGGCGACGCCTGACGGCGCCGTTCCCCTCCTTGGAGGCGTCAGTATGGACTGATCTCCTCACTTCCTCTTCCCCTAGGTCTCCCGGGCGAAAGCCCTAACTTTGTTGGGCGGTGGCGGCGCTCACGGCGCCGTTCCCTTCTTGAAGGTGCCGCTTTGGGAACCTTGGGGCTGGGTGGCGCTTGTCGGTGGTGGGCGACGGCGGTGGTGCGACCCTATCCTAGCATGGATCTACGTCCGTTGCTTGGAGATGGACTCGCGTAGGTGGAGGTCGTTGTTTGCGTCGATGGCGAAGGACCTGCCAAGGCTCGCGTAGGTGGAGGTCGTCGTTTGGCGTCGTGGTGGCGTCGATGGCGGAGGACCTGCCAAGGTTGACACCTCAATCTGCTCTGAAGATGGACCAGTGGAAGATGGCGGCGACGACACATGTGAGTGCGTCGGACCGGTTTGTGCCCCGGACACGGCAGATGGCTCGGTCGGGGCCTCCGGCTTTAGATGTTAGGCTTAGGTGAGAGGTCTGGGTATGTGGCCCAGCTTGCACCCTTTCATCATATGGATAGGAGTAGCGGCAGATGTTGCCAAGATGGTGGATTTAGACATATTGTTGTTCTACTTTATAAGGTCCTCGAAAATAATCAATAAAATGGCCGCATGCATCTCCCAAATGTAGAGGCCGGGGGTCATCCTCCTTTTCTAAAAAAACATCCCAGTAATCCCAGGTTAATTTGATTCTTTTGTTTTGTTGCAGGTGACACTCCTTTGGCCATCTCTGCGACTTATGGGACGCCTGCCATCACGAGATATCTTCTGGATCATGGTGCTGATCCAACTTTAGCCGGTGCCCTGTGGCCACCTCTTCATGCTGCTGCAAGTTTTGGTATCCCCTCGGCTCTCCCACACGCAGCCTGTTGAACTTCCATCCTGCCATATGTTTTTATTGACATCTACGTATTCACCAAGTTCAGACATATGTGACGATTTGGACGGTGGAACAAGAAACAATGAGTTTCTGTACGGAAACTTTGAGGATTGGAATGTAAAGTAAATTGGTGTCAATTCTATAGTCTTGTTTGCTCACAGATCGATTTTTGGGAGAGAAAACACTGTGTCACTCTGAAGTGTTAATTCTGGTCTTGTTTGCTCACAGATCGATTTTCGGGAGAGAAAACACTGTGTCACTCTCAAGTGTTAATTCTAGTCTTGCTTGCTCACAAATCAATTTTCGGGAGAGAAAACACTTGTGTCACTCTCAAGTGTTAATTCTAGTCTTGTTTGCTCACAAATCGATGATTTTTGCTACTGCCTATATTTTTTTAGATAGAAAAACAACTATGGAAGTCAAATACTCTAAACGATATCACATTTGAAAACTTGGTCCTGGACATGATCCTTGGTAACTACTGGCGGTTATCACATGCTTATTGTGTACCATTATAAGGTTTAGCACTACTATGGTCAGTAGAGATCTGCTTCACTTCTTCTAGGTGTTGAACTTTCCATTTGATGCCCATGGAAGACTGGCATAGGGTTCTCTGCTCTTATTTGTTTTTGCGGGAATCCTTAGTAATCACCATCCTGTATAATTATCTCTTTGGAGAGTGCCTTGCAGAAATTTCATATATTTGTTTATTTGTCAATCGAGAAATTCTCCAACTTCATTGCCTTGCCAAATAGGAACATAGTGCTAACTTTTGTAAAGACTTATTCTTCTATGTATGTTGTTGTTTTGATGGCATATTCTTTCTATTATGTTTGACAAATTAATGCAATCTAAAAAGCACATTGACATGAGCTTCAGGTTAATATTTTATTATTTTTATAGGAGTTAACCTTACAAAAAAACTAATTTACACACTTTTTCCCAGAAACATGACAATATTTCTACATACTAGAGCACTGAAGGCGCGCGTTGCCGCGCCCGTCCATTTTGGCGGTAGAATGACAGTAATTTGCAACGAAGCCTATCTACAAAAGCATGATGCATATATGATCAACTATTTAACTTATAATTCCCTGATAATTTGGTTGTACTTCTAGTAAGATAATGTTGCCAGATAACATTTTGTATGTGCATAGAACTGCTCACAATAGGCAAAGTATGTGATACGGAAGCATACATGATCAGAGTCAGTGATCTTTCATTCCATAGCTAACACATGGCAGAAAGGAGTGCCGAATAAATAATAAAGCGATCAGCAAACCAGCAAATTCAACAAAATATGGCATTTCTAAATTTATCCGAAGAATCTGCAAGGAAGTGAGACCAACATTTAAATTTTGATAGTGAACTATTTTATCTTCGAGGCCTAAAATCTGTTTTACACTCATTTAGTCACTTTCAAGTCTACGGCGAAAATATAAAATGGATTGTAAGAGCATACAAGGGATAAAATGGTATAAAGAAAACATGTCCAGCTTTACTATCAATTGATTCATGACTCACGACTATTACAGTGTTACATAGTACTCCCTCCGTAAACTAATATAAGAGCGTTTAGATTACTACTTTAGTGATCTAAACACTCTTATATTAGTTTACAGAGGGAGTAGCATCTACCTACTGGTTGTGCATGCCATCTCCTATAGTTCATGTTATACCTTGAACTATGCAGATGGTACAAATATTTGAGAAAAAATATTTACTTGTCAAATGATTTTGTTAATCAAAACAGTGCACTTATCAAGTTATATAAGCTTCATAGACAGAGTCAAGTAAAGTGCAAGATGTAAACTTAAATAAGATGTAAACAAATACTTACCATTTCAAGATCAGATTGTTCGAATATCAAGATTTTTTTTCAACGGGAAGTAAACTTTTGGAATGTTTGAAAAAATACCAGCTTTCCAAATCAATATGAAGATGTGTGTGTTCCGATCGAATAGTCCATAATTCTATGCAGCCAGTAGTACATTCGAAGGATCTTAGTAACCTGGAAAAAAATCTCAATAAGAAAACCTGTAAAGTGACAAACTTGTATGCACAAGTCAGCATTTAACCAATATAGTGTAAGCTAGCCATCGCAGTCGCAGTGATACACAAGAATAACAAAGCATTTGGTACATCCGGATTTAAATACCAGAAAATTGAGATAGCCATATCAGTTGGCTTTCTGAATAATAACTACAATATTACATCTCAGATTTTCAACAGTATGTGAACTCGCCATCATTGAGTCTAACAGTTCTGATATGGACATGTATGAACCAAGATCTAGAAAAATCAGAATGAATATAGGGGATTACTACTCACATCCACCTTCTGTACTCAATCTGGTAGCTGCCATGGTGTAGAGATTATCTGAACTTTTGTACCCAATCTGGCAGCGAAGAATATGATTTTTTTTCTTAGCTCTATGGACCAGCCAGAGTAGGCATACCTGGGGGCAGGGACCCCTCCCTGCTACACCGTAGGGAAAGGTAGGAAAAGGAGGACTGCGGCGGCGGCTCGGCGATGGAGGAAGTGTTGGTTCAACTTCAGGGACAGGGCAAGGGGCTGCAAGCCGGAGGGAACCGCGGCGTGCTTGGGCGAGGGAGGACGCGTTGGTTGACCTTCTGGAAGCTGGAACGGGGCGAGGGCCTGCGGTGGCGGCGTGTGTAGGGTTCCTCACACGAGCGATAGGAGAGATCGAGGTGAATTGAGGGGCCTTTTTCCGTCTTGACACCTTAGCCCATTTGGTCCAAAGTCACAAGAAACGTCTGAAATAGTTCCTGGAGCAGCGGCCCACTACCGTCAAGCGCTCAGTGTCCAGCTTATAAAGCCCACACGGGATCAAAACATCATCCAACGGCCAGGAAAGGCTTAAACAGCACATCTAACGGTTAATAATGCTAATGGCCTGAGATGGCTTGATTAGTGCTCAGTTTTAATGTATCTAAATACATTGATTTTGTGCTACCATGTGTCGGGTAGCCCACACGACCGATTCTTACCAATGTGTACTTTCCACTTTTTGAATGGCGCACATGAGCCATACTTTCTTTGGGGACACTTTCATAAAATGCTTGTATGAAAATTCAGGAAATTTTGTTTAATTTTTTTGAATATTTGAATATTCAAAATGAACTTTAAAAAGTTTAATGTTAAAAAATTAAAGTTGAGATATTTTGAAACTTGAAAAAAATGACTTGTGATATTTTTTGTACTTTACACAAGAAACTGGAAAGTTGGAAAATGTCACACGCGTAGGCCCCACCTCTTCATCCGGCACTGCATGTGTAGCCAACTGTTACCGCATGTGCATGTCTGCCTCCTCCTCCACCCCTCCTGCGTACGACGACGGCTTCCGGCACCTTCCACGTTCATGGCCCCCACCATGACGAGTGTGCCGCAAAAAAAGCTTGTCCGAACAACCCTACCCAATGTGCTCCCATGCTTGATTGGGGTTGCATTAAACTGTGGAGGAGCGATTTCGTTCTCAAATGTTCACGTGAGCAAGTTACCAAAAAAATCATTTACACACTTTCTCCAAGACAAACATGACAATATTTCCACATATACATTGATTTTATGACATCATTGAAGGAAATATGCCCTAGAGGCAATAATAAAGTTGTTATTTATATTTCCTTATATCATGATAAATATTTATTATTCATGCTAGAATTGTATTAACCGGGAACTTGATACATGTGTGGATACATAGACAAAACACAGTGTCCCTAGTAAGCCTCTACTAGACTAGCTCGTTAATCAAAGATGGTTAAGTTTCCTAACCATAGACATGTGTTATTATTTGATAAACGGGAACACATAATTATGTGATGGACAAGACCCGTCCATTAGCTTAGCATGTTGATCGTTCAGTTTTATTGCTATAGCTTTCTTCATGTTATATACATATTCCTTTGACTATGAGATTATGCAACTCCCGAATACCGGAGGAATACCTTGTGTGCTATCAAACGTCACAACATAACTGGGTGATTATAAAGATGCTCTACAGGTATCTCCGACGGTGTTTATTGGGTTGGCATAGATTGGGATTTGTCACTACGAGTATTGGAGAGGTATCTCTGGGCCCTCTCGGTAATGCACATCATAATAATCCTTGCAAGCAATATGACTAATGAGTTAGTTGCGGGATGATGCATTACAGAACGAGTAAAGAGACTTGCCGGTAATGAGATTGAACTAGGTATGAAGATACCGACGATCGAATCTCGGGCAAGTAACATACCGATGACAAAGGGAATAACGTATGTTGTCATTACGGTACGCCCGATAAAGATCTTTGTAGAATATGTGAGAACAAAGTGTGGACTTTGGTGGACTTTCCTAAATGATCGGCAAGCCATTGAGAATAAATGGATCTTCAAGAGGAAGACGGACACTGATAGTAGTGTTACTATCTACAAAGCTTGACTTGTCGCAAAAGGTTTTCGACAAGTTCAAGGTGTTGACTACGATGAGATTATCGCACTCGTAGCGGTGCTTAAGTCTGTCAAATGGATGTCAAAAATGCATTCCTTAATGGATTTCTCATAGAAGAGTTATATATGATGCAACCAAAAGGTTTTGTAAGTCCTAAAGGTGCTAACAAAGTGTGAAAAGTCCACCGATCCATCTATGGACTGGTGCAAGCATCTCAGAGTTGGAATATACACTTTGATAAGGTGATCAAAGCATATGGTTTTATACATACTTATGGTGAAGCTTGTATTTATAAGAAAGTGAGTGGGAGCTGTAGCATTTCTAATATTATATGTGGATGACATATTGTTGATTGGAAATGATATAGAATTTCTAGATAGCACAAAAGGATACTTGAATAAGAGTTTCAATGAAAGACCTCGGTGAAGCTGCTTATATATTGGGCATCAAGATCTATAGAGATAGATCAAGACGCTTAATTGGACTTTTGCAAAGCACATACCTTGACAAAATTTTGAAGAAGTTCAAAATGGATCAGTCAAAGAAAGTGTTCTTTCCTGTGTTCCAAGGTGTGAAGTTGAGTAAGACTCAAAACCCGACCACGGCAGAAGATAGAGAGAGAATGAAAGTCATTCCATATGCCTCAGCCATAGGTTCTATAAAGTATGCCATTCTGTGTACCAGACCTATTGTGTAGCCTGCCATGAGTTTGGCAAGGGGGTACAATAGTGATCTAGGAGTAGGACAGTGGTCAAAATTATCCTTAGGTACTTGAAAAGGACTAAGGAAATGTTTCTCGGTTATGGAGGTGACAAAGAATTCGTCGTAAAGGGTTACGTCCATGCAAGCTTTGACACTGATCCGGATGACTCTTAGTCTCAATCTGGATACATATTGAAAGTGGGAACAATTAGCTAGTGTAGCTCTGTGTAGAGAATTGTAGACATAGAAATTTGCAATATACATACGGATCTGAATATGGCAGACCCATTGACTAAACCTCTCTCACAAGCAAAACATGATCAAACCTTAGTACTCTTTGGGTGTTAATCCCATGGCGATGTGAACTAGAGTATTGATTCTAGTAAACCCTTTGGGTGTTCGTCACATGCGATGTGAACTATGGGTGTTAATCACATAAAGATTTGAACTATTGGTGTTAAATCACATAGCGATGTGAACTAGATTATTGACTCTAGTGCAAGTGGGAGACTGAAGGAAATATGCCCTAGAGGCAATAATAAAGTTGTTATTTACATTTCCTTATATGATGATAAATGTTTATTATTCATGCTAGAATTGTATTAACCGGGAACTTGATACATGTGTGGATACATAGACAAAACACAGTGTCCCTAGTAAGCCTCTACTAGACTAGCTCGTTAATCAAAGATAGTTAAGTTTCCTAACCATAGACATGCGTTGTCATTTGATAAACAGGATCACATCATTAGGAGAATGATGTGATGGACAAGACCCATCCGTTAACTTAGCATGTTGATCGTTTAGTTTTATTGCTATAGCTTTCTTCATGTCATATACATATTCCTTTGAATATGAGATTATGCAACTCCCGGATACCCGAGGAATACCTTGTGTGCTATCAAACGTCAGAACATAACTGGGTGATTATAAAGATTCTCTACAGGTATCTCCAAAGGTGTTTATTGGGTTGGCATAGATCAGGATTGGGATTTTTCACTACAAGTATCGGAGAGGTATCTCTGGGCCCTCTCGGTAGTGCACATCATAATAAGCCTTACAAGCAATGTGACTAATGACTTAGTTGCGGGATGATGCATTGTGGAACGAGTAAAGAGACTTGCCGGTAACGATATTGAACTAGGTATGAAGATACCAACGATCGAATCTCAGACAAGTAACATACCGATGACAAAGGGAATAACGTAGGTTGTCATTACAGTACGATCGATAAAGATCTTTGTAGAATATGTGGGAACCAATATGAGGATCTAGGTTCCGCTGTTGGTTATTGACCGGAGAGGTGTCTCGATCATGTCTACATAGTTCTCGAACCCGTAGGGTCCGCACGCTTAACGTTCGATGACGATTTTGTATTATATGGGTTATGTGATTTGGTGACCGAATGTTGTTCGGAGTCTCGGATGATATCACGGACATGACGAGGAGTCTCGAAATGGTCGAGAGGTAAAGATTCATATATAGAACGATGATATTCGAACACCGGAAGTGTTCCAAGGGTACCGGGTACATATCGGGTCACTGGAAGGGGTTCTGGGCATCCCCCGTCAACTACATGGGCCTAATGGGCAAAGGAGGGGACAGACCAGCCCCTAGGGGGCTGGTGCGCCCCATGTAGGCCGAAATAAGGGGGAAGGAAAGAGGGGAAGAGAGAAAGGAAGGGGAGCAATTCGGCCTCCCCCTTCCTTCTCTCCTTCCTCCTCCTTCCTTTCCCCTCCGGATGAATATGGAATGGGGGAGGCCGAATTGGGAGGCACCCAAGTAGGATTCCTCCTACTTGGGGCGCCCCCTTGGTTGCCTCTCCTCCCTTCCAACCTATATATATGAGGCGGGCACCACTAGAACATACATCAATAGTTGTTAGCCGTGTGCGGCGCCCCCCTCCACAGTTTACGCCTCCGGCCATATTCATGTAGTGCTTAGGCGAAGCCCTGCGTGAATCACTTCACCATCACCGTCTCCACGCTGTCGTGCTGATGGAACTCTCACTCGACACTTTGCTGGATCAAGAGTTCGAGGGACGTCATCGAGCTGAACGTGTGCAGAACTCGGAGGTGTCGTACATTCGGTGCTTGATTGGTCGGAACGAGAAGAAGTTCGACTACATCAACCGCGTTGTCAAACGCTTCCGCTTTCGGTCTACGAGGATACGTAGAGACACTCTCCCCCTCTCGTTGCTATGCATCTCCTAGATATATCTTGCGTGAGCGTAGGGATTTTTTGAAATTGCGTGCTACGTTCCCCAACAATCATGTGTTAGGTAGCCCACGCGGTCGATTCTTACGAATGTGTACGTTCCACTCTTTGAATGACGCACATGATCCATACTTTTCTTTTGGGACACTTCCGTAAAATTCATGTATCAAAGTTTAGAAAATTTTATTTCAGATTTTTTGAACCTTTGGATATTTAAAATGAACTTAAAAATATTTTTTATGTTAAAAAAATTAAAGTTGAGATTTTTGAACCTTGAACTTTCAAAATTCTGACTTGTCATATCTTTTAACTTCACTTTTTAATACTTTACAAAAGAAAAGGGAAAGCTGGAAAATGCCATGCAGGTAGGCGCGACATGTTCATATGGTACCACGTGTGTTGCCAACTTTGCTGACGTGCCCTATCCCCCCACCACTCCTGCGTACGACGACGGCTTCCGGTGCCTTCCACGTATCTGGCCCCATCATGACGACTATGCAATAGAAAAAGTGTGTCCCAACAACCCTATCCAGCGTGGGTGAATTAAGCAAGTGGAGGAGTGTATTGGTGCTCGAAGGTCCACGTGGTCAAGTTACCAAAAAATCCATTTACACACTTTCTCCAAAAAAACATGACAATATTTCTACATATACATTGCTTTATGTAATAATATGTCAAAAAGGTGCAGTAATATGTTTGTTTCTTATTTTGTATACATCACCAATAGATATGTGTTGGAACTAAGAAAACATTTTTAAAACTAAGAAAATTGAAGTTGAGAATTTTCAAAACTGGAACTCTCAAAAGCCTGACTTGTGATTTCTTTTAACTTTCATAATTTTTAAATTTAGACAAAAAAGGGAAAGCTAAACAAATGCCGTGTGGGTGGGCCCTACCTCTTCATCGCGTACCACGTGTGTAGCCAACTGTTGCCACCCGTACTTGCATGGGCACCCCTCCACTCCCACGTACGACGTCGCCTCCCCGCGCCTCCCACGTGCCTGGCCTCCACCATGACGAGCGTTCCCCCAAAAAGCGCGTCCCAACAACCCTACCCAGTGCGGGTGCATTAAACAGTGGAGGGGTGTTTTCTTTTAACTTCCATTTTTTAAAACTTTACATGGGAAAAGGGAAAGCTAAAAAATGTAGCATCGGTGGGCCCAATCTCTTCATCCCATACCACGTGTGTAGCTAACTGTTGCCACCCGTGCTTACGTGGCCACCCCACTACTCCCACGTACAACGCGGCCTCCCCGCGCCTCCCGCATGTCTGGCCCCCACCATGACGAGTGTTCCCCGAAAAAGCGCGTACCAACAACCCTACCAAGTGCGGGTGCACTAAACAATGGAGGAGCGTTTTCTTTTGACCTTCATTTTTTTACCTTTACACGGGAAAAGGAAAGCTAAAAACTTTCGCGTCGATGGGCCCTATCTCTTCATCCTGTACCACGTGCGTAGCCACTGTTGCCACCCGTGCTTGCGTGAGCACCCCACTACTTGCACGTACGACGACGCCTCCCCATGCCTCCCACGTGCCTGGCCCCCACCATGATGAGTGTTCTCCCAAAAAAACGCGTCTGAACAACCCTACACAGTGCGGGTGCATTAAACAGTGGAGGAGCGTTTACTTTTGACCTTCATTTTTTAACTTTACACGACAAAGGGGAAAGCTGAAAAAATGCCGCGGTTGTGGGCCCTGCCTCTTCATCTCGTACCATGTCTCTAGCCAACTGTTGCCACCCGTGCTTGCGTGGGCACCCCACCAGTCCCACGTACGACGACGCCTCCCCGCGCCTCCCGCGTGCCTGCCCCCCACCATGATGAGTGTTCCTTGAAAAATCGCGTCCCAACAACCTTACCCAGTGCAGGTGCATTAATCCGTGAAGGGGTGTTTTCTTTTGACCTTCATTTTTTTAACTTTACACGGGAAAGGGGAAAGCTAAAAAATGTCGCGTCGGTGGGCCCTGCCTCTTCATCTGGTACCATGTGTGTGGCCAACTATTGCCAGTCGTGCTTGCGTGTGCACCCCACCACTCCCACATACAACGACACACAGCGCCACCTACATGCCTAGCCGGCTGGCCCCCACCATGACGAGTGTTGTCGGAAAAAGCGCGTCCCAACACCCCTACCTAATGGGGTGCATTAAAAAGTGGAGAAGTGTTTTCTTTTGACTTTCATTTTTTAAACTTTACACGAGAAAAGTGAAAAAGCCAACAAAAATATTGTGCGGGTGGGCCTTACCTCTTCATCCAGTACCACGTGTGTAGCAAACTTTTGGCACCCGTGCTTGCATGGGCACCCCACCATTCCCGCGTACGACAACACCTCCCCGTACCTCCCGCACGCCTGGACCGCACCATGAGGAGCGTTCCTGGAAAAAGCACGTCCCAACAAGCCTACCCAGTGCGGGTGCATTAAACAGTGAATGAGCGTTTTCTTTTGACTTTGATTTTTGCACTTTACACGGGAAAAGGAAAGCTAAAAAATGCAGCGCCGGTGGACCCTGCCTCTTCATCACATACCACGTGTCTAGCCACCACTCCATGTACCACGATGCCTCGCCGCGCTTCCCGCGTGCCTGGCCCCCACAACGACGAAAGTTTCCTGAAAAAGCGCATCCTAATAAATCTACGCAGTGCTGGTGCATTAAACAATAGAGGGGTGTTTCTTTTAACTTTCACTTTTTTAATTTTACACAAGAAAAGTGAAAAGCTAAAAAAATGTGCGGTGGGCCTTACCTTTCATCCCGTACCACGTGTGTAGCCAACTGCTGCCACCCGTACTTGCGTGGCACCCCACCACTCCCGTGTATGTCGCCGCCTCCCCGCGCCTGCCGAGTGTCTGGCCCCCACCATGTGGAGCGTTTCCCGAAAAAGCACATCCCAACAATTCTATCCAGTGTGGGTGCATTAAATAGTGGAGGAGCATTTTCGTGCTTGAATGTGCGCGTGATCAAGTTAAAAAATGTAAAATCCACTCTCCATCTGATATTGATCTTTAATATTGACACAAAACTCACAAATATTGATCTTTAATAGTAGAGTAGTACTGATATATATATAGATATAAAAAGGAATCGGAGGGCAGAGGAGTGTACAACATCCACTCTCCATCTGCGGCGACCGAAAACGGCGGGGCAGTTCCCGACTGCGACTGTCCTCTTCTCTCTCCTCCGCGACCGCTCTCTCTTAACCGGAGTCAGAGTCTCGAGTGTTGCCGACCCGCCGTCTTCTCCGCTTGCCCGTGCCGCCATGGATGGGGTTTCGACGGAGCCTCGCCACCCGCTCCTGCAGGCCGTTCTGGACGGTGACCTCCGCCTCCTCAAAGGTACCGTACTAGCAGCAACCAGCCCACTGCCTCCTATTGCTCCTGCCCTACCCTTAGGGTTCCTTCCTTGGTAATTTGGCTGGATCGTGTGCGCAGAGATGGCGGGCGTCGTGGCGGCGGACGTCGGCGTCTGGGTGCGCGCGCTGACTGTGGCGGTCATGGAAGGGCGGCTGGACATCTGTAGGTGCCTCGTCGAGGACCACGGCGTCGATGTCAACCAGCGCACCTTCACAGGTTAATCCGGTTCCCTTTTCTCTTCGCGTCAATTCTGCTGCACCTCCCACGACCTGGGCTAGATGCACAAGTGCACATCACATCCCAGTTATCCGGCGATTAAAATTCCTAGTACTCATATTTAAAAAGACGGTATGCATTCCTAGTTGATGCAGAGGTGGGGAAGTTAATTTCTCCCCAAATTTAGATGGCTCCAAGATCCTCATCCCCCCTCTCCGAGTCCCTCTCCCCCGCGTCGCCCGCTCGGGCGACAAGGGGGGCGAACCCTAGCCGCGCCGTCGGGCTCACCTCCCCCTCCCTTCCTCGCCACCGCCTGAGGCAGACGCGAGGCAAGCCCAGGGCGCCAAGGATAGTGACGGCGGGGCCTCGGCTGCCCTGCCTCTGCGTGGGGAGTCCCGGATCTGGAGCGGCGGCTCCTTTGGCGAGGCATGGCAGGCTCTAGCGAGCAGCCGTGCGGGCGGTGGATCTGGCGCCCTGGCCGCGCGAGCGGCGGGATCCTGGTGGTCGTTGGTGGCTAGCGGCGGCTTCTGCAGCTGTCGGTGCGCGTGATCTTGCGCCTCCCCTCATCCCATGTTCGGCGTGCGGGCCAGCCTGGTTGGGCCTCGCTTCCCTTGGTCGTCGGTTCTGTACAGGAGGCTCTGCTGGTGGCGGGGATCTAGTTCGGGCAAAATCCCTGGCCGGCCATGACCGGCCGCGCCGACGGCGACGCCTGACGGCGCCGTTCCCCTCCTTGGAGGCGTCAGTATGGACTGATCTCCTCACTTCCTCTTCCCCTAGGTCTCCCGGGCGAAAGCCCTAACTTTGTTGGGCGGTGGCGGCGCTCACGGCGCCGTTCCCTTCTTGAAGGTGCCGCTTTGGGAACCTTGGGGTTGGGTGGCGCTTGTCGGTGGTGGGCGACGGCGGTGGTGCGACCCTATCCTAGCATGGATCTACGTCCGTTGCTTGGAGATGGACTCGCGTAGGTGGAGGTCGTTGTTTGCGTCGATGGCGAAGGACCTGCCAAGGCTCGCGTAGGTGGAGGTCGTCGTTTGGCGTCGTGGTGGCGTCGATGGCGGAGGACCTGCCAAGGTTGACACCTCAATCTGCTCTGAAGATGGACCAGTGGAAGATGGCGGCGACGACACATGTGAGTGCGTCGGACCGGTTTGTGCCCCGGACACGGCAGATGGCTCGGTCGGGGCCTCCGGCTTTAGATGTTAGGCTTAGGTGAGAGGTCTGGGTATGTGGCCCAGCTTGCACCCCTTCATCATATGGATAGGAGTAGCGGCAGATGTTGCCAAGATGGCGGATTCATGCATATTGTTGTTCTACTTTGTAAGATCCTCGAGAATAATTAATAAAATGGCCGCATGCATCTCCCAAATGCAGAGGCCGGGGGTCATCCTCCTTTTCTAAAAAAACATCCCAGTAATCCTAGGTGAATTTGATTCTTTTGTTTTGTTGCAGGTGACACTCCTTTGGCCATCTCTGCGACTTATGGGACGCCTGCCATCACAAGATATCTTCTGGATCGTGGTGCTGATCCAACTTTAGCCGGTGCCCTGTGGCCACCTCTTCATGCTGCTGCAAGTTTTGGTATCCCCTCGGCTCTCCCACACGCAGCCTGTTGAACTTCCATCCTGCCATATGTTTTTATTGACATCCAAGTGTTAATTCTAGTCTTGTTTGCTCACAGATCGATTTTCGGGAGAGAAAACACTGTGTCATTCTCAAGTGTTAATTCTAGTCTTGTTTGCTCACAAATCGATTTTCGGGAGAGAAAACACTGTGTCACTCTCAAGTCTCAAGTGTTAATTCTAGTCTTGTTTGCTCACAAATCGATGATTTTTGCTACTGCCTATATTTTTTTAGATAGAAAAACAACTATGGAAGTCAAATACTCTAAACGATATCACATTTGAAAACTTGGTCCTGGACATGATCATTGGTAACTACTGGCGGTTATCACATTTCCTAGTGTCTACATTTTTTTTTTCCTTTTTGCAAAATAAGCTTATCGTGCTGATTTTTCTACAAACTTGTATTCTAGGACAATGTGAAATAGTGGAACTGCTGCTTTCAACTGGAATTGATGTGGATCATTTCGATTCTGTGTATGGGACCGCATTGCATGTTGCCGCTACTAATGCTCAAGATGGTTCAATGAATATTTTGTTGCAGCATCGTGCAGATGTAAGTCACCACTTCCTTCGTTCTCTTCTTGGCTGTGCAAAATTAAATCCTGGTTTGTTAAGGCCCTAAGCGGCTGTATCTGCAGTTCATAACTATCATGAATAATTGTAATGAGAAGTGGAAATACTGTGGTCTGTTAGTACTTGGGCTCAATCATCTGAACCAAAAGAGTTTGTTTATGTTGGCACAAATCAAAGCATATATACAACGTTTGTCGTTTGACCATAAGTAATTCTTCTGAAGTGAAACATGCTTATTTTCTCACAGGTGCTCTAAATGTTTGTCTAATTTTTATAATTAAATCAAAAAAATGTCTGCTTCTGTGCGTTGAGAAATGCCAATATGTGTAACACACACACACACAATGTGCTTATTTTATTTCCCCATTACTCCATTTTTTTGCAAGTGAATAAATTGGTTTTTCTACTTTCCACAGCCTAATAAGGTTTACCGCCTTGATAGTACCCCGTTAAGGCTTGCCATGATTTCTGAATCGCTGGAATGTGTGAAGCTACTCATTAAGGTCAGTAATCTTTCTCGTTTATGGAGCTTCCTTTAGTGTGTAGTCTACATTTTCTAGAGTTGACATCTCAAGCATTTACTCAAATGAAACTAAAATTTATTTACACAGGCTGGCGCTGATGTGAATAAAATTGACTATACTGGTGTTACTTACCTGATGGTAGCAGCGGGCAATGGCTTACCTGATATCCTGAAATGCTTACTAGATGCTGGCGCTAACCCAGATATTGATGATGGGGTGAGTCACTGAGTCTTGTATTGTTTTCTCCCCCTCTGCCTTCATGATCTACTTTCATGCTTATTATCTGTTCGTAGTTGGCTGAATGGTTGTGCCTTGGTGGGACATCTTAGGTTCTAGGCTGTTGAGAGATTAGGATAAATGTGCTCAGCCGCTTCTTTTACATCAACTGTACCCATGCTTCTGGGAATATTTTATTCATGCATGAGGAAACACATTGTTTTGGTAAATCATATATGTTACTACGTGATGGATGGTCTACAGAGAACATGGGAAAAGTATTCCTACCAACATGTTTACTGTGTAGTATGTAATATCAATGGAGCAGATCACCATATCGTAACATTTTGCACCGCCTTGGTCAGCACATATCGGCTGCAGTTCTTCCCAGGTGTTGAACTTACCAATTGCTGCCCGAGGAAGACAGGCATAGGCTTTTCTGTTCTTTTTTCCCCTTGTTTTTAGGAGGAATTCTTAGTAAATCACCATCCTGTGCAATCATTTATTGTCAATAGAGAAATTCTAAAGTTTTCTTCATTTTCTGGTCAAATAGACACAGGATGCTTTCAAAGACTTATTCTTCTATTGTGTCGATGGCACATTCTTTCTCTATTCTGTTTTGACAAATTAATGCAGTATAAGAAACATATTAGTCTGGGATTAGAATTAATAATTTTACAGGATTTAACCTTAGCTCTATTTCCCGAATTTGGTGGAGGGGTATGGACAAGACTATTCCATTATTTGTTCCCGTGTTTTGATTTGCTCAAGGCCCATCTAGCCATTTGGTTGAAATTGTAGACTTCAAATTGTAACTATCAATGTTGAAATGCTCTGCTAGTATAGTGCATCTTGTATTAATGTTAATCGAACATGAAATCAGCCATCTCATTTACTCCTGCAGTTTGGTACAACTCCAATCGAAATTGCCGCCCTCCAAGGCAGATGGGATATGGTTGCGATGTTATTTCCTTTAACTTCTCCCATTTCAAGATTGCCGGATTGGAGTGTTGATGGAATTATTTCTCATGTGCAATCTTTTGGTTTGAAGCCGAGGGTATGTAGTTCCTTTTCCACTCACTTAAAGTTCCATAATATTATGTATAATATGGCTAGTAGTCTTCCATTCTTCTGTTGCTCTGCTCCTGCAGTCATGATTTCTATTGATCTTTGTAATAACAGAAAAATGTTATCCATAAGCGCCCCAATTTGAGAATGTGTTAATGCCATTTTTAGGGTCAACTAAGATTCTAAGTGAAGCTTCTGTTCTGTGTTTGTGCTGTATATATGTCTTGACCAAAAATATTTTTTTGATCAGGATATACATGTATGTGAAATGAAAAGAGCTGAACTAAAGTTGCAAGCTGCAGAGACTTTTAAGAGAAAGGAATATGTGATAGCAGGAGAGCTATATACTCGTGTAAGTCACTGAGCCTAGATGATTATGATAGTTACAGTGTCAGTTAAACATGTGCTTGTCATTGTTATCTAGGAAGACACTTCACATTTTGAAGACGCCTAAAAGGTTCAGTCCCTGTCTAACTGTTCAGTGTCCTAATCTAACTGTTTAAGCTGCAGCTAGACTAGAACCACAGTGTCTGAAACAAAGGGCAGATTTGCGTGGCAGTACAGCTGCATGCTATTATAGCAGTTGTTTTGCACTTTTCGTCCTCAAAATAGTCTTGATTGTGCTCGCAGTGTCTATTATCATCCAGTCACAGTAGCAGCTACACCTGGGTCTCCTTCTTTAGTATATGTTCTAATGTCCAGTCAGTCAGTATAGCTAGTGGCTAGAGATAAAAAAAAATTGGGTACTAGCTAGTAACAAAATTGAGGTTCGCACAAAATGATAACAAAATAGCATGTATGGTTTTGTGGTCTTCCAACAACTTGCAATCTCACATATATGTATGTGTGCAGTATTTCTTTATTAAACTAACTTAATGGAAGGTGACCGTGGGAGATTATTGGTTACCTATATAAAAAACTGCACCTGTTTTAGTTAGATGAACTGTGTGGAGCTTCCAAAGGCATTCAAAATTATCTATATTAATTCATATAAAAAATCAGCATCATTTTCCATGTATCTTTCGTGAAAATTCTGTCAAAGATGTTATATTGATTTCATAAAAGTGAACGGTTTCTCTCTGTCTCGACCTGGATTATCAGAAATGTTAGTGGGGTCAGTGAAAATGTTGTTGCTGTGTCATGTCAACTACCTTGTAACAAAATCTGCATGTGATTTGGTCTACTGTAGGCAATGAGTTTTCAGCCTAGTCCAAAAGGTCTTGCAAACCTGCTAGCACATAGGAGTTTCTGTATGTTGCGCGCGGGAATAGGAAAAGAGGCTCTCTGCGACGCTGCTAGGTGCACGGTGCTACGACCTTTTTGGCCCAAAGGTTACTATCGACTGGGAGCAGCCTTTATGTTGCTACAGGTAAAAAAGAACAAATTCGTTACGGCCATTCTTTCGTGACCATGATGAAATTGATCATCATCTGGTGTCTGCTCGCAGGACTATGGAAAAGCAGCTCACGCGTTCACAGCTGGCTTGAAACTGGACCCTACAAATGCCGATATGGCAGATGCTTTAAGGTAATTGTTTGTTCCATGTCTCCATGTTGCGAGGGATCTTGTGCGCTCCCACCTGCTTGGTTGGTCCAGTAAAAGGATGAACTATTTCTTATATGCTCTCTCTGTTCCTGAATATAAGACGTTTTTGGCAGTTCAATTTAAACTGCCAAAACGTCTTATATTTAGAAACAGAGGTAGTGGATTGAAGTCCTTCTGGAGTGCAAGTTGTTTTTTGTGCCTTTGTTCTGATCAATCTCTGGAAAAAAGGAGCCATATAGAAGTCTTGCCCGCCCATTGCTTACCCCAAAAATATTTTTCGTCGCAGGGAAGCCCGAGAGACGGCGAGGAATCCTCCTCGCACCAGGGGGCTGGAGTGCCTTCACCCATTTGGAATGAGACGTTCCGGGAGAGATTGAGGCCCTGTTTCGTTGCTATGTCCAGTCCAGGGCATGCATGCCTGCCTGTTATTCTCTTTTCCTATGTCCAGTCCAAGGTATGCATGCCTGCCTGTTATTCTCTGGAGAGACTGAGACTCTGTTTCGTTGCTTAAGACTCTGTTTTGTGTTGAACCGTCCAAGAGTACCGATCTCATGTGCTATATTGTAGACCGTGTATTGTAGACCGTGTAAACATGGCTATCTGTACATTGTTGTTATATATCGTCTCCGTGAACCATTGTGGTTATATATCGTGTGCGTGAATCACTGAAAAATGCGCTTGTCAAGGTGAAATCTAAGCAGTACTGTAGTGCCTAGAAAAAAGGATAACAGACAAAAAAAAGGTCATCTAGGAAGGGGATCGTATGGAACCGCAGATATATTTTAGTATTTTTTGAGAAAAAGGAAGATAATCCGTGTGGAAAGCGGGATTTTGTATGGCGTTGGGCATGCTGTAGATGTTAGCTGGGAGGTTTGCTGGTGGGTACACACATTAGAATCCTGAAAATACAGTGCTTGCTGAGGACAAAGAGAGGATTCTAGGGGAATTTGGCACATCTCTATTTTTTTAGGTCAATTTTGCACATTTTTTGCCATCACCTGTTGCTGGGTGGTGAATTTAACTAGAAACCACACAAGCATTTACGGGCTCGTGTTTGAAAAACACGCGCTCGAGACGATCCATCCAGGGTGCGCCCACGAGGCGAAAGAAATCAAAAGGAAAACAACATAGGCTGCAGTCTGCTGGACAAAATGTGTCTTTCATGCGAACGAATAAAATCATGTGTAGATACACGAAAGAACAACGAGTCATGTGCACAGATGAACGTATACCAACACGCAAATGATAATTACAAAGTAGTAATACTCATCACGGGTGCATGGAACAACAGAAACTAAAAGGAATGGTGGAATACAGAAGCAATACAAAAAGATGCATCATCACTATCTCGCTAGCCGGATACTACGCCACTTATTCTAGAAATAACACATCGTGGCTCCGGACGTGGGTCGATCTCCTCCTTCAGCTGTCATATGTGAGTATCACATCAATTGTCAGTCATTGGCGGCTTGCCCTTCGGAGGCGGCTCCGGCTTCGGTTCGGGCTTAGGCTTGGGCTCCGGCTTAGGCATAGGTTCAGGCTTGGGCTCTGGCTTAGGCTCTGGTTTAGGCAATGGTTCAGGCTTAGGCTCTGGCTTTGGCATCGGCTCAGGCTTGGGTTCTGGCTTTGGCATCGGCTCGGGCTTGGGTTCTGGCTTCGGCATCGGCTCGGGCTTGGGCTCGGGCTTTGGTTCCGGCTTTGGCATCGGCTCAGGCTTGGGCTCGGGCTTTGGTTCCGGCTTTGGCATTGGCTCTGGCTTGGGCTCTGGCTTCGGTTCCGGCTTTGGCATCGGCTTAGGCTCTGGCTTTGGCATCGGCTCAGGCTTGGGTTCTGGCTTTGGCATCGGCTCGGGCTTGGGTTCTGGCTTCGGCATCGGCTCGGGCTTGGGCTCGGGCTTTGGTTCCGGCTTTGGCATCGGCTCAGGCTTGGGCTCGGGCTTTGGTTCCGGCTTTGGCATTGGCTCTGGCTTGGGCTCTGGCTTCGGTTCCGGCTTTGGCATCGGCTTAGGCTCTGGCTTTATGGGCTCGGGTTTGGGCTCTGGCTTTGGTTCTGGCTTGGGCATCGGCTCGGGCTTGGGCTCAGGCTTAGGCTCAGGTTTGGGCATTGGGTAAGGCTTGGGCTCTGGCTTCGGTTCGGGTTTTGGCATCGGCTCAGGCTTTGGCTCTGGCTTTGGCTCCGGTTTTGGCATCGGCTCGGGCTTGGGCTCTGGCTTAGGTTCGGGTTTCGGCATTGGCTTAGGCTCGGGCTTCATCGGCTCAGGTTTGGGCTCTGGTTTTGGTTCAGGTTTTGGCATAGGCTCAGGCTTGGGCTCTGGCTTCGGTTCCGGTTTTGGCATCGGCTCAGGCTTGGGCTCTGGCTTAGGTTCAGGTTTCGGCATTGGCTTAGGCTCGGGCTTCATCGGCTCGGGTTTGGGCTCGGGCTTTGGTTCAGGTTTTGGCATAGGCTCAGGCTTGGGCTCAGGCTTTGGTTGGGGTTTTGGCATCGGCTCGGGCTTGGGCTCAGGCTTAGGCTCGGGTTTGGGCATCGGGTAAGGCTTGGGCTCAGGCTTTGGTTCGGGCTTTGGCATCGGCTCAGGTTTGGGCTCTGGCTTTGGCATGGGTTCAGGTTTGGGCATAGGCTTAGGCTCTGGTTTTGGCATGGGTTCAGGTTTAGGCAGAGGCTTAGGCTCTGGCTTTGGCATGGGTTCAGGCTTAGGCATTGGCTCCGGCTTGGGCTCCGGGTACGGCGTCGGCTTGGGCTCCGGCTCGGGGAGCTTCTCGGCGAGGCCCCGGCCAGCGGCGGCGGCCTGGCTGAAGCCGGAGGCCGCGACCAGCCCGACGAGGAGCACGGCAAGGAGGCTGTGCCTCGCCATTGCTGCTCGCTCCTTCTCCTCGCAGCTCTCGCTGCACTTGTGCTTCACCGCTTCTAAACCTCTCAACTGAGATAAAGTGGATGGGGTGTCGGTGTGGTTCCTCCGAATGGTGGTGTGGAGAACCGGAGATGGCATACGGGGTGGTTTTATAGAGCGGAGGAGCCAAGCAGGTTCGGCCGCGTGTGCCACACCCTCTCCCGACCAGTGCCGGTGGTGGCCGTGTGGATCAGGTTACCTCTCTCAACTTTTTCATCTGCACCTTCCTCCCGCCCGCCTGGACTCCAAGGCGGCAGCAGCAGCGGTACCAGTAATGAGAAGAGACCGCGGACAGTAAATTCGTGCTGTGGACGCCGCCGGACGCCGGACGGCGGATGGCTGGTGGCCGGTGGCAGGTCGCCGTCGCGCCTTGAAACCCATGTCGGGGATTTCTCCATTGCGCGTAGCATCCGACGACGCCTGATGGGTGCGGGTCAAGTCCGGCGACTGTTCTAGGCAGCTGCTAGCAGGGGCCGACGGCGACGGGGCACTGAGAGTTGAGCCTCAGCTTGACGGCATCATCAACTCAACTGCGCCGTAGTACGATCTCACGTGGAGCTTTTACTGCAGCCTGCGTAGATTTTTTGGCACAAAAGTAAGCTCAAGCTGTGGTCACCAGGCAGACACGAGCCCGTACGTTACGCACGTCTGGAACCCGCTGCGAGCTCGCTCGCCGTTGTCTTACTGTTCATGCGTGTCCGGTCGATCGATCCATCCGCGATTTTGTTCGTACGGCCAGCTGCGCTGCGGTGTGCCGTCGTCGGCTGATCGACGGCGATCGCACCGCCGTACCTGTCTGAACCATCGGCAAGTTTGAAATTGTTCATGCATGGATCGGCAGACCGACCGATCGACCTTGCTTGATCTGGTCTGCAGTATTAATTGGGTCTGGTTGATTGATTGACCGGTTAAAAGTCACGCACGCACGCGGCCAGGTAGGCACGGCAGAACTGCTTTTGTTGATATTATTGCAAGCACTTTTTGCTTGAACAAGCGTCTTTCATGCCGCATTTTTCTTCATTTTGTGGGGCTTGCGGCGTTGATTAACACTGCAGCTGTGATAATGTGACATGTGTTGCGTAAACATGGTACTACTAATCGAGTTTTATTGATTAACAAATGAAGCAACCTGCCTATCTAGCTAGCTAGATTGTTATAGTAAGATCATTTTGCGCCCTACTACTCCTATTCGCGTGGAGCTCACACAAATCAAGAACGCGCAAAAGTAAAACTGAAGCTGTGGTGGTTAGACGGGCACCGTAACACAGCCCGTTGCGTGCTTAGTTCATATAATCATTTTGTTTGACCATCCGTGCATGGCCCGGTCGATCTATCTGCGCACGGCAAACGAGCCAGGGTGTGCCATCGGAGGCAGTCGTACCATCGGCAGCGTTGAAATTGTTCATCAAGATTGATCGACCGACCGACCGACCGACTTTGCTTGCTCTTGCTCTTGCTCACGGTATTAATTGCCTGACCGGCTAGCCTAATTGGTCGCGCGGAGGCCAGGTAGGCAGGGTAGGCAGGCACCAAAATCTTTGCGTTGATATTCGAAGCACATTTCTCACGGGTGTTTGTGTGAGTGAGTACCGATCAAGCCAAGAGCACGCGTTTTCCTTGTGGGGTTGCTGCATTGATTGACAACATTGCGGCTCAAGTTGCGTAACATTGCAATGGAGTTTTACTAATTCAAAATTGAAGCAACCTTCGACACCAAAAATTGAATAAACGAAGTAACGACCTACCTCACCTAGATTTTTATAAATCTTCACTCCATGCGATGATAGAAGGAGGAGCAACCGTATTTTAGCTCCATGTGGTCGGCCAACCTTTAGTAGAAATCATCAGAAGATCGACCGGCCGTGTACACGTCAGTGCAATGCGAGTACAAAGTAGTGAAAAAGCATGGGCGGCGGGTAGAAAGCGACCCACGCGTCGCGGTTCCCATCACCCGATTCAACCAGCGGATCGGGGAAGGTACGGGTCGGATCGCGGGAATCGAATCGCTGCCTAGCTTTTGACTGTAGCGCGTACCACGTACCTAGATAATTAAGGGCATCGATGCCCCGGGCTCCACACCAATCGCTTCAGTTCAATTCGCAGCGGAAACGAGAGGTCTCCCTCCAGAAAGGAACTGGCTCGAAAGATCTCTAAAAAGATCTGTGTGAATGTGATCTGTACTACGAGAAGTTACCATCCACTCACATTTGTGGAAAAATGGACGAAAAGTGTAAAAATGCCAGCTCGTTGTCAGTGTAGTAGTAGTGTTCAACTTGCATATGTGTGACGGCGGCGATGTCCTTTACTAGTAGTGATAATATCTCTCACGTTCTATTCCTGTCTCGATGATGCGTCTAGCATCGTCGGCGGGTGTATGTGGAGGTGTGCCTCCGTCGGATCTCGCGGGATTCGGTCGGTACTGGTCTTCGGTGGATCCGTTTGGATCTGGTTTTCGTCCGTCTTCGTTTGGGTGTTTACAGGTTTGATTCTTCTGATCTACAACTTTCTACATCGGCCATAGTTACTACTCTGGTATCTTGGTCCAATGGACCTTAGCACGACGACTACTGTCAACTACAACAAGGTTTGCTCCCCTTCGGTGAGGGAGGGGTGATGATGGCGGCGCGCCTTCTGCTTGCTTCGGTGCTTGCAGTCGCCGCTGGGTGGTCCACGAACATGGTTGTAATTTCTATTACATCTATTGTTCCTTGTACTGCCATGATTAAAGATGAATAGATTGAAAGTTTCTCGGAAAAAAAAACTTGCGCCAAGGTAGACAATATTTATTTTTTAACATAATATCTTCACCGACTTGGTTGTCTCCAAATTTGAATTCACCAAGCTTTAGCTTTGCCATAGAGTGACAGTTGGGGGGGGGGAGCAGGAGAGAGGGAAAGAGGCAAATGAGAAAGAAGGAGGAGCAGGGTCTAGTGAAAGAATTGGTACATTGGGTTCCCCCCACCGAGCGGAGCCAAAGGAAAGACAAGGGTTGAGGTAATGGCTATGAGACAACTCGCATGTTTGCTTAGTTCATGAAGAGAGATATTGGATGGCAACGAGTGGTTTAAGTTTTAAAGGGCCAGTTCTTTTGGGCGGCTTAAAAAATAAGCTGTCTCTTCCCAGCTTAAAAAAATAAGCCGCTACCAAAATTTGTTAGGCTTGTATATTAGTTATGTCATAACTAGTCCAGAAGCCCCAATGAATGAGGGAGGCGGGTTATGGAGAAAGTTGGGAAGGAGGCGGCTTACACGGGCCCTAAGAGCATCTACAACCGGACTCTCCAATACACACCCCAAACCCACGGACGGGCTGCTCGATCACTGATCGAACGAAAAAACAGCACTGAGCCAGGCTCTCTATAGCCGACCCAAACACCTGGACTGACGGGAACATCCGAACGCTCTCGGACACGCGCCTCATGTTGGCTCCGACAAGCCAAACCAATTCCAAATCATCTTAAAATTGACTCTTTCTCCTCCGCTTCGACCGAAACCTCCCGCCCCCGTCCTCCATTTCCTGCCTCCGCGCAGCCGCCCACCTCCTCCCTTGCTGGCCGTCCTCATCCATCGTCGCTGATGTCGTTGCGGACGATCCTGTCCGCCACCATGGCCACGGATGATGCCTCGGTGGAATCAATTGGGGTCCCCGTCTTGGTGGCGGATCCTTGCAAGACGGAGAACCTTGCCCGGAAGGAGCGTCGCCTGAGGCAGTGCGAGCGTGAGGCGGAGAAGAAGGTAGCGGCGGCGAAGGCAGTTGCGGACACGGCCTTCATAGCCGCTACTGAGGACATGGATGCAACACAAGCTAATCCGTTGGTTGTGGCCACGGGGACAAACAACTTGTCATCGTTGCACGACTCCATTCCGCCCTCCCAGTGGACGGGCATCCCGAAGTTGAGCTTTTCACAAGCCGTCCTCAAGGTGGACATGATGGCCAACTTGCCAGTGCTTCAAATGTATCGGGCATCCTCGAGCAATGCTGGCTCCGGGCATGCCGACTTGGTGGTCGATGGAATGCCCGGCCATGACTTGGTATAATTTGTATGTTGGTGTTCATTGATCATTCGTGTATCTCTTATCTATGTATGAACTATTGAATTTTATTTTGGCATGTACTAAATTTATTCGGGCTACACTATATTTTGTATCGTTGAATGTATGTTGAATTTGGGATGTATGATCAATTGTGCATGGATTTGCACGGATTTGGGTTTTGAGATTTGAAGAGTGGTTGTGGAGAGGGCAAAATGGGAAACATGCCGGTGCTGTCTGCGGGCGCGTCGGGGCACGTTCGCAGACATATAGGGGATTGGATTAGGCAATTCCGGTTGTATATGCTGTAACGTTAGGAAATAGCTTTGGCGTTCCATGACCAATGACAAGGGAAAATCACGCGGTATATTTATTTTTCATATTTGTCATTTAAGGTACGTTGATCCTTGAAATGATATAAAGAATCTGACACCAAATCTCATCGTCACGTATGCACGCCGAGAAATCCTAACATCTGTTCCTCAAGGCGCCGGTAGGAATCTATGCCGGAGCTCCGTCTAATTCATCCCCATGGACAAACTTGAGGAGGATTGGAGCCTAGAAAACTAACTCAAAGAAGAAGCACATGCCATCCGTCCGAGCACGAAAACTCTAACCTATCTACTAGTTGAAGTCGAGGCACCAGGATTCCCTGCCCCGCCACCGGCCGCCGGAGCCGCAGGCAAAGGGGAAGCAAATCCACGAACTCACCGGTGAAGATCGAGGGGAGGAAGGCTTTGTTCGTAGTCTCCTATCAGTGTTGATAACTTCACGTAATAATCATGTTTTATTTTCAACTTTTAGAAATTCTATTTAAGTTTTTAAACAGAAGATAGAAAATCTAAATACAAAAATTATATTTGTGGGTTTACATTGAGATATTTTTTGTGAAAAGCATCCGAATCTATTTAAAGAGTTCACCAAAAGTACAAAGCACATCATACATAATAAAAAATTACATCGATGTCTCTAAACCACCAAACGACAAGTACTGCCACAAAAACGAGCCGCCGACGTATCGCTCGCCACTTCTCTGTCGGAGCCGGTCTACCTAAACTAAACTACTAGCGTATCCGTCCCTGCCTAAACTACTTTTTAAGAAGAAGCGTATCTGTCCGAAAGTTGCCTTAAGAAGACTAAAAACCCTACCTAAACTACTAGCCGGAGCCTAGGCACCAGAATTCTCCTCCCCGCTGCCAGCCACCAGGCAGATGAGAGGCGAATTCATGGGCTAGCCGATGTTGTTTGGACAGGAAGTGTAACCCTAGCCCCCGCTAAAGGCAGGAACACTTCGGGTTTACGCTGAGATAGATTCAAAAGGAAAATAAACAACGACCGGTTGTAGATACCGATAAAATTATATTATGGTTTTGCATTGGAAGGAATAGTCTCAGATATAAAATACACATACAAAATGACACACGCATGCGCATGCGCATGCATGTGCTAGCAACACCAGGACACAGGAACAATTGCTGGCAATGGCATAGTCGTTGTTTGTCCGGTGGCCTCGCCCAGTCCTTGTCCGCGCCCACCCACGCACCCGTACGCAGCCAAAGGTAGACTAGTAGAAGACTCGTGATACACGGCGGGGCCCTTCTCTGTTCCTCAGTCGGCGAGAGATTTTGTTCCATCTCCGTCGACTGTTGTCAGCTTGCGTGCAGCGTCGATCTCAGCACGCGAACCAGCGCTAGCCGCCGTCTGCTTCGGTGTTCTGGTGGGTCAGCATGGTTTTGGTTTTGGGCTAGGCTGGATGTGTTGCGTGCTTTTCACAAGAGACCCTCCACGTTGGCCAGCCCATTAGTTGATTGGCACACGCGACCATCATTTTCTACCCGGGCCCCTGCATCGTTATAATGCATACAAAAATCTTTATTAAACGCAAATAAATAGTTTAATAAATCTATTCCTACTAATAAAGCAAAATGCGTTTCTTCAAATTTTTCATCCGCTCACCAGCGAATAGATTTTTTTACTATCCGAGGTGGTACTAATTTTTTATGCATCCATGTGCTAGAAAAAGAAATATGGTTTATCCAGAATTTCGTACATGGGCCACGCGCTAAAGCCCAGTAAAGCTAGCCCACTTATTTTCCTGCCCAGGCAGCTGGAAAACTCCTATTTGCCGCACCTGCCGACAGATAGTCGGAGGTTCACACAGATAACCCTTGACTGGGCCGGCCCTTTTACATTTTTTAGTTTTCATTTTCTATTTAACATTTTATGTTCCTTTCTCTTTTTATTTCCTCTTTCTTTCTTCCTTTTCATTTTTAATCTTATTTTTGTTTATTTTTACGTTTTTGATCAATTAATATTTTATGAAATGTTTAGAATTTCAACTTCGTTCAAAATTTTGAAGAATGTTCAGAATTCCAAAATTTCATTCCCATTTTAAAAATGTTCAGATATTAAAACAATTGTCATTCTGAAATTTGTTGAAAACGGAAAAAATGTTTCTGTTTTACAAAATTGTTTCAGATTTTCAAAAAACATTGTATTTTAAAAAATGTTCCCAATTCGAAAAAAAATCTTATTGTAGTGAAATGTTCACAAATTCAACATAAAAATATTTTAAATAGCCCCGTATTGCTCTTTACATACGGTCGTATAGTTTATAAACGTGTGTGAAACTACATGTAGTAATAAGATGTATGATGTATGGATCTATTATTCCAGACAAAGGATAGGATGTATTGGCACGTGAGCTAGCTGGAAAAGGACACTGAAATTTTTAAATGAAAAGTAATGTTCCAATTTTTTCAAAAAAAATGTATTTTCCAAAATTGTTCAATATTCTTAAAAAATTACATTTTAAAAATGCTCCAAATTTGAAAAATATTCTTGCTTTAGAGGAATGCTCACAAATTCAAATAATATTCATGTGAAAAATTACACATTTTCTAAAATTGTTCTGAAAGGTAAACATGTTCCCATTTTTTAAAATTGTTCAAAAATTCAAAAAATGCTCGTGTTCTTATAAAAGATTCGTGTGTTTTGAAAAATGTTTGTGAATTTTAGAAAATGTTCCCATTTCAAATTTTGTTTCTGTATTTCTAAAAATGTATGAAACTTCCAAAAAAACAAATTGAAGTTTTGAAAATTGTTTGGGATTTCAAAATTTGTTCATGTTTCCAAGAATATTCGGCAATTCATAATTATTATTATTTTTTAAGAAGTAAAAAAAGTAATCATAGAATCTTTCAAATCTGACGTTGCGGTATGTTCTTGAATATTTACGTTGTCCATTGGTTAGCAGGTGCTGCCATTGACTCGAAAAGAGAAGACCCGCCTCATTTCCATATTATTGAACTTCATGCCTTAAAATCCCCTCGAATGAATGAAAAAATTGATTGAATAATTCACGGACCTTCTCTGGCGTGCGATGACCTAATAAAACTCTTAAATCAACTCGATCAATGAATGAAAAAATAGCGGATTGATTACTTCACACGCGGCGAAACCCAGAACCAAAATGTTCCTTCTTGACATGCACACAGGGTTTTTCTTGCACATATAATTCTCACTATATTAAGTGCACACTATTTTTCCTCCCGTTGCAACACACGGGCATATGTGCTAGTACATAATATCAACTAAAAAGAACATATATCATGGTATTAATTTAACATGAGGAGAAGACGCCTCTTCTGATTAGTGTTTGGGCCCCCTGGCGAGCGGCCCCAAATCCTAGCCGCCGCCACCTCTCTTCCACCACTCCCGCCGCCACCTGAGGAGCCCGCCGGCTGCAGCGCGTCTTCCGGTGAAGGTAGCGGCGAGGATCTATTGCCTCGCGCCGGTGTGAGGGGCTCTGGAAGCCACAACGGCGGCCCTGGGTGGAGATGGCGGCGTCGATCTCTCCGGTGGATGGCGCGCACGTATGCTGCCCGTCCCTTCCCGTTGCGTGGGTGGCGTAATGGTGACGAGGTCTTGCTGCAGCAGTGGGCAGTTCTCTTCCTCCCGCCCCCTTCCCCTTATGGTGGTCTCTTCTCATGGGTCTGCTGGTTGTCCCATCAAATCTGTTCGTCGAGGATGGGGTGGAGGAGTCATGGAACGGGGGAAACCCCTGGTCGATTTCCAGTTTACCTCGACGATGGCAAGGCTCCGGTGTTGTTCTCCCTCTTGAGAGCGGGTCAAGCTTTCAGATCCCCCCTCCCTCCTCCTACTTCCTTCTCCGAGCGAAAGTGTTAGCCTTTTGGTCAGACAGCAGAGGTGTTTTGGCATCCCGGTCCTCCCTGGAGGCGTCGTTCAAGGGGTGGTTGGGGTTGTGGGCCTGGTGTGTGGTGTTAGGCGACGGCGGTGGTGCTCGGCTCCCCTGGTTGTCGGTGTTGGTAGTGGCGTGTGGGTTCTTCCGCATCTTTTAGCGGCTCCTCGCCTTGCTTGCTGGTTGGTTGCCGGCCGGTGGTGCGCGACCGCTGTTCGGCACGGTCTAGACAAAGGGGAGATAGTGGTCTCTCCTCTGACAGTGGCCCGAGGCGGCAGGCGATGGAGTCAATGTTTTCCTTCAAGTGGTATGAATCTTCATCTCCACGGCAGTTGATGTCGTCGGGTGGCTTCACCCCTGCTGTTCTGGTTACGCAAGACCTCTGTCGGCTTGGTCGCAGTTTCTCTTGCTGCTCTGTTCGCTACTATTCCTGGTTGTACTGAATTTGGCATGTAATTTTTAGTTTTTGGTCAAGTCTTTGCCTTTGTAATTCAGCACCATTGTACTTAGTCGGTCGATGGCTTCATTAATTTGAAGTTGGGCCTTCGTGCCTTTTCTCTAAAAGAAATAAATATAACAGGAAGATAACAAAAAGGAAAAGACCACAACCGACCGGTAACAAGATTGCATGACTTAACCTGCATCCCTATGTTGATGTGATGACCGCATAAAGATCGATGATGCAGCCCTGAAGATAACCTGTAAAAAAATTAATATAGCGGTTGGCCATTTCTAATTGTCCAAAGAAAGATACAAACCCCTACATGGATATGACCCTTAAGCTTTTTGTTGATACGGCAAACCAGTTCTCAAACAAACTTGGCGCACTTGTTGGAATGACACATTATATTCAACTGTTATTGCACCAGTTCTCAAACAAATTAATATAGCGGTTGGCCATTCAACTGTTATAGCGGTCGCCAATTTCTTTGGTTCTTTTGAAGAAAAATATCAACTAATAGTCTAAAAAAGTCAACTACGGTTTTCAAACAGATTTTTTGAAAAACAAAATCAGGAAATTTGAGGAAAGTACATGACTTTGAAAAAAGTTCATGAAATCTAGAAAAAGTTCATGGATTTATTGGTTGAAAATGTTCATTATTTTAGAAAGCAAAACTAAGTGAAAACCATAAAAATCCAGAGAAAAATCGAGTAATATATGGTAGAAAATAAGACAAAATAGGTTGCAAGCGTCCAGAAGCTTCCCAAAACTGGCCCAGAAGCTTCTGAAAGCTTCCCAAAATGGGGAGGCTATTTCCCCGCTTGAATAACGCCAGAATGGGCCGGTCTACTAAGAAAATATAACAAAGGCAGCGTATGTGTGGGGATCCTTTCCGGGAGCTCCTATACGGCGCATTATGTCGCCTATGCTGCATCGTGGCCGGCCCACGAGGTGCAGCTAGTTAGCGGGCGCCACGATGCAGCATAGACGACAGCGAAAAACGTGTATATGGCGAAAAAAACCCTCCCTATGTTGCTTAGGCTAGGATTCCAACTCGCCATGTGTACCTACAGTGCAGGTTGCCAGAACCACTAAGCATGTAGGCGCTACTGACAAATTCGGTCCAAAAAGTTTAAAACTAAGGTAGTCATGCTGTTTATTGCGCATAGATAGAAAAAGATGATTTTCTCCAAAAAAATATGAACAAAATTTGAAAGTTTACAGATTTCAAAAACAAATCAGGAATTTTAAAAAGTTCATGTAATATAAAAGGTGCAAGTATTCAAAGAATTTCATGAATTAGAGAAAGTTCATCGATTTTGAAAAAATCAATTTCCAAAAAAGTTCAAAATTTTGAAAAAAAAATCACATCGATTTAGAAAAAACTTCATTAGTTTTGAGAAAGTCCATCCATTTTCAAAAAATTCATAATCATGAAAAAACTTCATCGAATTTGCAAAAAAGTTCATCGACTTAAAAAAAGTTCACTAATTTGGAAAAAAGTTCATCAAATTTGAAAAAACGTTCACTAGTTTGCAAAAAGTTCATCAAATTCGAAAACAAATCATTAGATTTGAAAAAAGTTCACCAAATTTGAAATAAGTTCATCGAGTTTAAAAAAAACTTCACCGAACTTGAAAATAGTTCATCAAATTTGAAAAAAGTTCATCGAACTTGGAAAAAGTTCCATATAATTTTAAAAAAGTTCATCAAATTTTAGAAAAGTTCGTCAAACCCGTAATAGGTCCAGCGAATTTCAAAGCATCATCGAATTTGAAAAAAAATTCATCGAACTTGGAAAAAAGTTCATTGAATTTGAAAAAAGTTCATTGAATTTGAAAAAAGTTCATCAAACTTGGGAAAAGTTAATCAAATTAGGAAAAGTTCATCGAAGTTGAAAAAAACTTCATCGAATTTATTTTTTTATCAAATTAGGAAAAAAAATTCATTCAATTTGCTAAAGAAATCACACTTTTATAAAAAAGGAAAAATAAAAAGCAAAAAGAAAAAACGAAAAATAAAAAGGAAAAAGACAAAAAACGAAAAAGAAAGAAGAAAAGAGTGAAAAGATGTAATTATTCACAGTTGGTTGCGTTGCCCTGTTGGTTACCATAGCTAGGGGATGGCGAGATCGTAGGGTTTAGGGTTTAGGGACCAAATGGGAACCCTCACCCGTGGTGATGGGTCAATCCGTTAGTCAGTTTCTGCATTTTTTCTGTCTGGTTTATTTTGTTTCTTCCTTTCCTTTTTATATTTTTGCCGAATTCATCATTTTTTGGGAAATAACGAATGATTTCAAATTCATATTTTTATTGAAAATAACAAACCAATTTTCAATTTTTTTTTGAATACGGTAACATTTTTTGAATTCCTGAACAATTTTCAAACTCGTTGACAATTTTAAATTCGTAAATATTTTTCAACCTCTTGAAATTTTTTAATCCATAAACATTTTTGAAATTATTGAACATTTTTTAGTTCATGAATATTGTTGAAAGTTAAAATATATTTCTAATTTGAAAAACAATCAAAATATAAATTCGTGAACTGATTTTTAAATTCATGAACTTGTTTGAAACTCGTGTCTTTTTGAATTCATTATTTTGATTAAAAACAATGAATATATTTTTTAAATTTATGAGCATTTTTAAATCATGATTTTTTTAATTCCTGGGCCATTTTTAAAATTCGTACACATTATCTGTATTTACGAACATTTCTCTAAATTTTTTGAAGCACTTTATTATAAATCATAGGAAATAAATAAATTCTGCTTAGAAAACCGCCCAGAGAAAAATAACTTCACAAACACTAGGGATCACGCACTTGTTACTGAGCCGGTCCACTTGTTACCAACAGCCATCGCAAACGCTCGCGCCCGGAAAAGTAGGATCTAGGCGATCAAGGAGGCGAAGAGGGATCCCTTGCGCGCCGCCGGTTCCCTCTCTCTCCGTCGGCCGCTCCGGCGGCGGGAGGGAGGGGGAACCTCGGATCTGTTCGCTAGGTGGGTGTGTGGTAGGGTTAGGGTTGAGGGAGAAGCTGCCGAGGCCATTGCGGTGGTATCGCGTCGGAATAAGTTTCTCCGGGCTCCGTTCGCGGTCAGTCGAGGCTTTTGCCTTCGTCTAGGAGCCAACGGTGTTGGGATCCCCGGATCTCGTCGAGGTCGCGGGCTATGGTGGTTGAAGGTCCATTAGCACTGGCCATTTGGATTCTCAGATGGGCGATGGAGACAGGGAGACGAAGACCTTTCTTCTTCCTTATTGATATGATTTGCTGCTGCTGTTCTTCTCCTTCCTCTGCGCTGATGTTGGTGGGAGATCCTGCTTTGTCCGGGCGGATGGCCCGGCCGCGGTGCTGGACCGGTCGGATGACACGAGTTCTCTTCCTTTCGGAAGGGACACTTTTCGCGGTACTAAAAGCCAAAGATGGCGACGACTGTTGCAGGTGTGTTGGATTGATGTCCATGCCCTCTCAGCACTGGTGTCAAGAAAGGAGGAAGCAGCGTGGCGGCAATTGTACCGTGGTCGAAGATGATGACCTGTTTTGCGACTGGTTGCAAATCCTTCTGCTGCAGAGGTCTTCTCTCAAGATTCAGGGATGATGACACAGGGCTTCGGAGATCTTCTTGTGTTATGGTTGTCTTAGGGTACTCTAGGTGTTCGTAGTTTTTTGTGTTGTGTGTTTGTAAGGGTCAACTACTTTGTACTTATTCGTGATTTGAATGAAAATTTTCTAAAAAAAAGAAGGTGCGTGTTTGGTGAGTTCCAGCGCGCAGGTTGCTCAATAGGGGCTCCCTGTGTTCTGTACATTTTTTGCTGGTAACTTCTTTCGCCTCATGGTTGGTCCTTGTCTTGTTTCTTAATTTTTTAGCGGACCTTTTTCTTATCCTCAAGTACTCCCTTTCTCTTAGTTTACAGGGCGTGTACGTATCCCTATGTCGTTAATTTGACCAACCTAATACAAGACATATATTACAAAAAATATATCAATACAAACTTTAGATGTTCTATTTTCAAATTATATATTTTTTGTGTTATATAGTTTATATTAGGGTGATCAAATTGACAACTTAGGTATACGCGTAGAACTTGTAAACTGAAACTGAGGGAGTAGATTTCTTTTAAACCCCTCAAAAAAAGTAGATTTCTTTTCAGCTGCTGCTTTGCCTTCGCTATCGTTCACGGCTTTTCTTATTTATCGCTCATTGCAGCAAAACGCCCCAGCAATACCGAGCTAGCAAACGACTGAACTGGCCCGAGCCATTTAGTAAGGTTCTGATTCCTTGTTTTCTTGGTTTTAGTTTTTTCTGTTGAATATTTTACCGGTTTTATTTTCCTTTTTTATTTTTTATTTAATTTTTTTCATCATTTCAGAAAACATTTATATTTTTAAAAGTGATGCATTTTAAATTCACATTTCAAAAATATATTCAAAAATTAAAAAATTGTTTACGACAGTTTAAAAAAGATTCACCTTTAATAAAAAAATATGTATTTTGGAAAATCTAAACAAACAGAAAGCAAATAGTAGGGAAAAGAATCGCTCACTACTTGTCCGAGTCGCTGCAGTCATCCTGGTTATATTGTCCTTATGTGTTTGTGTTTGCTGGGCGTTTTGACACACTTGGGGCCTATTCGGATCCTCTCCGGGTCTCATCCACACCTAAAGCTAATTTGAACGTTTGAGCTCCAGGAAGCTAAATTCAAGAAGCTGACCCAACCACACTGCCATAACGAGAAGCCCCCATAGCCCAGGTCCACCAAAACGGCGAACAAAAGTTTGCTATATTTACAACTAAAAGGGCCATTGCCAAAGAAAAGATTCGTCCAGCCACCCTTGAATCAATACACTCCCCTAATAAAATGACCGCTGCACCCAAATCGAATTGGTGCCCACATCTCCCGGTCAACAAACGTCATCTCCCTTGACTTGGTAACCCTACTGACCGCCGCCATGGTCAGCTTCACCCCGCCGCAAGCCAGCCCTCCTATCCGTCGACAGATCCGCCGGTTCCAAGCCCATCCCCACTGGATCCCGTCCATAGTTCCATCGTGACCAACCCCCACACTGCATCCCCATGAGCAGGAGGCGCCACTCTGATGCCATTGACGCGGTGCTCACCTCGTCGAGGCCCGCCTCCTCTGAGCCCCCACTCCAACGTCATTGAACTGAGGTGAGTTATGTAGACAAGCTGGTCAATCTGAGGTGAGCTACTTCCAGCTGGCCCAAGCTGGCTCTAGACAGGCCAACAACCGCTGCCAGACCAAGGCGGCGATGCATAAGCTGGTTTGGGTGTCAAACGGACGGAAGTTGCTCCAAGGAGTGAGAAGTTGAATTTGTGGAGTTGGAAGAGTCGGGAGAGGTTTGAGGCCCTTAGCCTCGTATGGTAGCTTTCATACTCCATTAAAGGAAATGTATGCTTGCTTCATTTCTTTGATCCGAGAACACACACCACAAACTCTCATAGTCGATGAGGAAACGTTAGTAAAACTACATTTTAGTAATCCGTCTGGCCTTAACCTCTACGCAAGGAGATCTTACGTATAGACCCATGATTAGGTAACTACTTATTTTATTCGGAGTATCCAATGGAAATCGGGCCTCTATCTAGAGGTCATGGATACCTAGCTGGGTGCTAGAAAGGTTACCGAATCAGGGTTAAGTGAGGCTGTTCAAACTTCGCGTCCTTCACTATCGGATGTATATGAGTAAAATCAGACATCATTATCACAACCTAGCGTTATCCAGATCTTTCGTTGATCCAGGCGATTTTGGGAAAGACTCAGCATTCTCCCACAAAAGGCCAGTCTTGGAGTTTCTAGCCGACTCATATAAGTCAGAGTATAAATCTTTTTAGGTGATGTATATTTTTCTCTGATTTTCTCCATGGTCTCGAAGGATGATCAGTCGGATAGCGTCATTGGTAATAAAAGAAGTTTAGACGCCGGGTACATACTTCGGTGCCACTAATTAGCGAGTTTTTTTTGCCCTTTACCTACACCATGTAGACCGGAGGATTACACAGAATTCCATTAGCGAGTTTGAGATAGCTAGGTTATTCAAGAAACTTGGAACACCAACTCCAAAGCTTGGCTTGCTGAATCAGCATATTGATTACTTCATTGAATTTTGCGGCCCGAGCTCTTGTGATTGGCCCACTTGGCAGGTGGAGTGGATCCTTAGCAGGTCCGTTCATGTGTTCCTTGTTCGCTGCTAGCTGGCAGCCTGGCACAAAGAGAGGATTCTAAGCTAATTTGGCATGTCTCTTTCCATCACACATTGTTGGGGTCTAATATCACTAGGACAATACAAGTGGGAAAAAAAGCATATTATCTCAAGGAAATGTAACAAATGTTGGTTCATTTTGGATGGTACTTCCTTCGTCCGGATCAACTAATTCCGTAGGTTGGGAGTACTAGTTGATAATACGGAGGCAGAAGATACATGGACAAAAAAAAGTTATCAAAAGGTTCCATCATCGAAAATTTGAACAAGGATTTTGATGCGGCCCCAAAAAGAAAATCACCCGGGCTTAAAATACCTGCCTTAACGAACCCACCGCATATCACGGCGTGCAGGTGTGGCACGCCGGCGATCGCCCTGCTCTCGCCTCCCCTCTGCTTCCCCGCGACGACCACTCTTGAGTCTCCAGCGACGTAGTACGACTCGTGTCTTCTCCGCACGCGCCCGATCGCCCTGGAGATGGAGGCGGAGAAGGCGGCGGCGTCTCCGCACCCGGTCCTGAAGGCTGCTCTGGAGGGCAACCTCCGTCTCCTCAAAGGTACTGATCACATCCACTACCAACCTCTCCTACAGCTCTACCCGACCTAAGCTTCTCCATCGATCGATGCTAATGAGGATAGATCCTCGATCGTGTGCCCAGAGCTGGCTCCCGTCGTGGCGGACGAGTGCATCTGGATCCGCGCGCTGTGCGTGGCGGTCATGGAGGGCCGGCTGGACATCTGCGCCTACCTCGTGGAGGACCTCCGCGTCGACGTCAACCAGCCCAGCGACATAGGTTTCTCTATCTCTTCCCTTCCCATCGATTTTGCGCCTCCTACATGCATGGATTAATCGGAAGAAAAGCCCTAAACCCTACAACCCTTTTTTGTTTCTTCTTCTGCAGGTGAAACTGCGCTGTTCGTCTCTGCAACTTTCGGGACGGTTGCTGCAGCAAGGTATCTTCTTGATCGTGGCGCTGATCCGACGGTACCCGGCAGATTGGGATCGCCTCTCCATACTGCAACAATGAATGGTATCCCCCCACCCACTCCAACACGTTGTTGCAGTCCCATGGCATATTTGTTTTGCCAAATGTCTATACATTACTCTGTCTTTGACACATTTGGATGATGGCGCGACTTTGAAGATTGGATGTAAAGTAATCCCATATCTAATTCTATATTACTTGTTAGTTGTAATCCTTTTTTCTCATAACCTGAACATTTTCACAAAAACTGGAGTCAAAACGCCCTGAGTTTACAGCGCTTTACAAAAGGATGGAAAACAAAAAGAGAGCAAAATTAGTGTCATATCATGCCCCAAGGGTCACGACCCTCTTCTTATCCGGTGCCTTCTCGATGGAATGGGCCATGAGACTTGGGCTTGGCCCAGCTACACGAATAGTCAAAAGCTTTATAAAGAAAGAGAAGCTATACAGAGGGGAGCGGCATTTCCTATTTGGCGCTGCAGGCGCCGGTTTCTACTGTTTTTGCTAACCGGCGTCTGCAGCAGCTACTTGCGGGCCGGCCCATCTCACCTCCCTTTTCCTGCAGAAAAAGGGAAAAACAGCTAGGGTGAAGAAAATCGAACCCGGGACCCCGGAGATGGAACCACACCGCAATAACCACCACGACACAGGCCCGACTTGCTAACATCTTCTTCCGACTTTTCTTATTTCTTATTTCCTCTTTCCTTTTTTCTTTTTTCGTTTTTCGTTTGTTTCTGTTTCTCTTTTTCCTGGTTTGCTGATTTCTTTCAAATTCGTGAACTCTTCTTAAAATGGATGATTTTTTTCTTAAAACTGATTGTTTTTTTCAATTCAATTAACTTTTTCTAATTCTTTTAAATTTTTTTTGAAAATCCATGAACTCTTTTCAATTTTGATGAACTTTTTCTCAAAACTGATTATTTTTTCATTCAATTCTGAACTTTTTTCAAATTTGATGAAATTTTTTCATTTCTTTGAAAATCCATGAACTCTTTTCAATTTTGGTGAACTTTTTTGAAATTCGATGAACTTTTTTAAAAAATGTATAAACTTTTTATCATTTTTATGTACTTTTTTCAAGTTAGATGAACTTTTTTTTCAGAATTGATGAACTTTTTTCATATGTGGTGAACTTTTTCTCTAATCCCATGAACTTTTTTCAAATCTGATGAATTTCTTTTTCAAATTTGTGAACCTTTTTCATATCCGATGAACTTTTTTTCAATCAAAAAATGAAAAAAGTTCATCGATTTGAAAATAGTTCATGAGTTTGGAAAAATTCATCATATAAGGAAGAAAAAAAGAAAAAACAGAAAAGAAAAATGAAAAAACGAAAAAACGAAAAAGTTAAGAAGAACCTAAAAAAGAAACGAAATGATGTAACCTACCGGATGTGTCGTTGTCGCCGAGTGGTTAGTGTGTTGTAACACGAGACAGGAGGTCGCCGGATCGAGTCCCCTCGCAAGTGCCAATTTATTTTTATTTTCCTGTTGGGCGCGCTCCTTTTTTGGGCCAGCCAGAAACGCCAACCGGCGCTTAAAGCGCGGATTAGGAGCTCCTGCTTTTCTTCAGCGAGCGAGCAAACCGAAACAAGGGGGCAATCTTTTTAATGGTCCCCGGCCCATGGCTGGTCGCTGTAGACGCCACTTCTCCAACGGGCGCCTACAGCGCCCAATAGGAGCTCCCGAGGGGAGCAGCCAATTGATTTGTGAATCATCTTCAGCCTCTCACCCTTGCTTCTGTTCCTCGTCTTTTGTTGTTGTGTCCCTTCCCTGCCTTGCTGATTTCTCACCCCAGACCTTTTTATCCCCAAGGACCCTAATTGTCGGCGATCCGCCTGGGAGCTGCTTCCATCGAATGATTGGTTCGCCAGGGAGAGCAGCTCCCGGTGATCGTTTCTGATCGTTCGCTGGGGGCGGGCCAGGGTGACTCCGATTGACTCAAATAACCCAGTTAATTGTTTTTTATTAAAAAATGTCATGAACAAAAAAACATTTTCTTATAATAAAGCAGAGATAAACCTAAATTTTTAAATGACATGCTCTGAATTATGAAAAATTTCATGCTACTTTATAGAACTGCCATTTCTCTAATTTATAAATTTACAATGAGTATGATCAAAACAGAAAAAGAAGGTCATGGATCTAGAAAAAAATTGGCATGCTAAACTTTTAAACTGCCATCCTCTAGATAAAAAATGCCATGAACAAAAAACAATACACATTTTCTTATGAAAACAGAGAAACAAAAATTTCTAAATGCCATGCTCTGAAAAACATGAAAATCAGCATGCTACTTTATAAAATTGTCATTTCTCTAATTTAGAAATTTAATATGATAATTAAAATGTCATGCCAATAAAATTGAAATTATCATCCTCTTAATAATAAAACTGTCATGCCAACAACAATAAAACTGCCATGCTCTCAATAATAAAACTGCCAACTTGTTATCAATAAAATTGCCATCCTCCTAATAATAAAAATGACATGCTCCCATCCCCTTGACAAATAAAAAATGCCATTTTAATAATAAAAAAATAACACGCTCTTAATAATAAAACTGAGATACTCTTAATAATAACAATGTCATGTTATTAATAATAAGATTGCCATGTACAAAACAGACTTGACTTGTGAACATTAGAAATAATAATTAAATTTGCCATGTGACAAAGTTCAAAAAATTATAAAACTACCATCTCAATTCTTTTTAGTAAAATTGCCATGTACCTAAGAAAATAACATTATTTTATCATCTAGAAAAAAGGATGGACTGGGATTGGAGGCCAGTCTCCCAAGTGGAGGTTCGTGTTGCTAGCCAGTTTGGTGGGTGGTGGTGCTTCGAATAGGATATTGTTCGCTGGGTTCTCTATCATAGTGAACCGTTTTAAAAAAATCTAACATGTCTCCATTCCCTGCCCCAGGATTTGGATTTGTGCAATATACCCAAGGGGAGAGAACGCATTTGCTGGAATTGCCCCCCGGCGAACGGTCACCAGTTAACATTTTTTTATCCCCAATTGCATCCATATATTGGTACTCATCCGCTAGTTCGTCCCATCTCTGTGCTTGGGTCGTGACCAGTGGCGGCTTCAGCCCAGGCTGCTGCCTGGGGCGTGAGCCTCCTTGCATTGCTTGACTGTAGCCAACCCCGTAGCACTGTAGCTACAGTGGTCCTAGATCAATCATGTCACCGCTACTGGTCGTGACCGGTGCAAAATGGTAAAAAAAAAATAGCCAATGCCTCTCGCTGGGTTGTACATAGCTCCGCCGCTAGTCGTGAAAATTAGCCAAAGCGCGCGGGGGGGGGGGGGGCACAGGCCCCCAGAATTGTAGTCGTGAAAATTAGCCAATGCCTCTTGCTGCGAAGCTGCAAAGTTCACGGGAGGCCTTGCAGTCAACATCGTCGCATCAATTGTCCCATAGGTCAATATCAGCAGCAATTCTTCTATGGAAAGATGCAGAAGGCATCACAAGCTTCTCAAGATGTTGCAAAGGGCAGCAGCATCAAGAGTACCTTCGACTGCAAGTTTGGATTTCATCCAGCCCAGCAGGAAGAGTGCCTTTGACTGACAAGGAGCCTATCCAGCCAGCTTCACGAGCACAGTGATGTCCGCAACCGCCAAGAGAGAAAAAACATAAATTCAGAATATTTTCAATGCTACCAACATTGTACAAACTTGGTCTTCAACGGGAATAGCAGGATCACTAGTAAGCTGTGGCCACTAGGCCGTTAATGGGAGAAGCCCTGATCTGTAACTTTCTAAACTAGTTTCATCCATGCATGCTTTGCTGATTTTTGGCTTCTTGTGAAAAACTTCTCTTCCAGGAAATTGTGAAATAGTAAAATTGCTACTTTCAAGGGGAACCGATGTGGATGTTTTCGATTCTAAGCACGGGACCCCGTTGCATGCCGCCACTAATCTTGGTGAAGTTGGCCCAATGAAGGTTTTGTTGGAGCACCTTCATTGTACCCTTGTTTTTCGCAGGTGTTGTAAATTTTATTTAAGGGCCTGCATCTCCCATTTCGGGCTACCATTCACTGGAATAGAGAAATCTTGGTATATGCAGCACTTTTGCTCGATCTAAATCAAAAGAATTACGGTGGTACATCGTAAAACCATGTATTCAACATTTGACCAAAGTACTTCTCTTTAAGTGAAACATGCTCACTTTTCCGCAGGTGTTGTAAATGTTATGTCTAATTTCTATAAAAAAAAATCCATGTGTTTCCTTGAGAAATATCAATATATGTAAATATATAATGGCCTCATGTTATTTCTCTATTGTACCTTTGTTTTTCAAGTATAAGACAATGATTTTTTTCACTTTCCACAGCCTAATAAGGTTTTGAACCTTCATAGTACCCCACTGAGTATGGCCATACAGAGAGAATCGTTGGAATGCGTTAAGCTACCCATTGAGGTCAGTAATTTTTCTTCTTATTAAGATTCTTAAAGAGCAATCTGTAGATGCTGCTCACTCAATTTTTGGGTGGATGTGTCTTCTGCGGATGACATCTCAAGCACCTACTCAAATGATCAGATAGTAATTTTGTTTACACAGGCTGGTGCTGATGTGAATAAGACTGACTATATCGGTGTTACTCAATTGATGGTGGCAGCGAACAACGGCTTACCTGATATCATGAGGTGCTTACTAGATGCTGGTGCTAACCCCAACATTGGAGATTCAGTGAGTCTTGCCGTTTCCTCTTTTCTGTTCTTATCATGTACTCCCTCCATTCACAACTCAAATATAAGATGTTCTAACTTTTTTGTGAATCGAATGTATACAGACACGTTTTAGTGTGTTTGTTCACTCATTTCAGTCCGTATATAGCCCATATTGAAATATCCAAAACATCTTATATATTTATGAACGGAGGGAGTACCTTTCATGCATATATACTCTCCGTTGATGGTTAGATGCATGAGGGAATATATTGATTTAGTAAAGTTTTGATACATGGTTGTACAGAGAACATAGAAAAATTATTCTCCCAACATGCTTACTGTTTGTTATCATAAGTGAGTACATCAACACTAGAAAAGGTATGACACCGTTTACTGAGGACTTCTGCTGCGGCAGCGCTTCTAGGTGTCGAGCATTCTAACAACTAACCATTGAAGACTAACATTGCTCTTTTTTCTGCTTGTTTTCAATTTTTAGGGGGAACTCCTAGTAATCATAATCGTATACTATATTGTACTCCCTCCGTTCCTAAATATAAGTCTTTTTTAGAGATTCCACTAGGGACTACATACGGAGTAAAATGAGTGAATCTACACTCTAAACTATGTCTATATACATCCATATATAGTCTGTAGTGGAATCTCTAAAAAGACTTATATTTTGGAACGGAGGGAGTAGACGTCAGTCCATTTCCGGAGTAAAAATGTAAAATTCAGCATGTTTCATATTTTGTTTGTTGTCTACTGAACTGTGGATATAGAAAATCTCTAGCTTGTTCATAGACAGGTTGAAACAAACACATGATGCTAACTTTCCCAAAGACTTCTATGCTCCTTCCATATATATACTATTGTATCAATGGCACCTCGTCATGTTGTACTTTGACAATTTGATTCAATATAAGCTCTTTGGATATTATTTTTTCATGACTTTAGTTAAGCTTTAATATCCTAATTGAGTAGAGAAAAATGGACGAGGCTGTTCTTTCTGTCCATGCATTCTGATTCTCTGCAATGCCTATATAGCCATTTGTTTTTTAAAAACATTAAATTCCAAATTAACTAATAGGGTCTGAATTATCTGCAAGCACAACTGACATATATATATATATATATATATATATATATATATATATATATATATATATATAGTAACGCTAAACTAAGTGTGAGTGTAGAATAGCTTATTCTACCCCCCAGTAACGGTACATACAAAATACAGTAACACACTATGTAAAATATAGTAATTTTCATAAAAATATAGTAAATTACAAACTTAGATGATAAAAAAATATTTTCCGAATTACTACATTTTATACATTGGTGATGACTGCTCACCAAATCTAGTCTCCCAATCTCTTTCTCAAAATGTATGCCATTTTGTATTATTAATTTATTGTGAAATCAACTATCGTTAATTTCACTCCTGCAGTTCGGTACGACTCCAATTGAAATTGCTGCCCTAAAAGGAAGAAGGAATATGGTTGAAATGTTATTTCCTTTAACTTCTCCGATTTCAACATTGCCGGATTGGAGTATTGATGGTATCATGTCACATGTGAAATCTTTTGGTTTGAATCCAAGGGTATGTATTTCCTACTATGCACAATCGCAGTTCCATAATATATCATTTACCATTAATAGCTGTCATCAAATTATTGTACAGTTCTGACTATGCTTGCTGATGATATTCATATATAATTACAGAAAATGTTATGCACATGTTATGAAGTCATTGCTAACGTCTAAATGCAACTTCTTGTCTCTGTTTTTTGTACATATTTTTTCTGACGAAAAATACTTTGAGATCAGGATAAAAATAAGTGTGAAAAGAGAAGAGCTGAGCTGAAATTACAAGCTACAGAGGCTTTTAATAGGAAGGAATATCTGATAGCAGGAGAACTATATACTCGTGTAAGTCACTCAGCTGCATCTTGATTGCTTTTAGGCTGTTAGAACTTAGAATTGCTGAACTTAAAGCTGGCTGCAACACCATAGCTCTGTCAACACCTTACCGAAGTTGCTTTTGATGCTACCTTAATTTGGTATTTATTTTCATGAGAGTTTCTTGCTCCATATTCATTGAACTTGGAAAAACTGTTATGTACAGATAAGCAAAAGCAAAATGCAAAAAACATAAGAAAAATTACAGAACAAAAGACAGCGGAGATTTTGCTAATTTTTTTAAATAATACATTTTTTTATTAATTTTCATAAATATTACGCTGGGTAAAGTTTTTTCAAAAATAATACACCGTCGGCCCACAGCAGGCCAATTGGATTCCAGTCGGCCTACAGCTGGCCGACTGGCCCCTATCAGCCCACTGTGGGCTGATTGGGTCCTGTCGGCCCACTGTGGGCCGACTGGAGCTAATTGGCCCGCTGTGGGCTAATTGTTTTTGCAAAAAAAATAGACATAAAAAATATATGTTTAAAAAAAGTTAATCATGTAATTAAAAAATATTAAACGTGTATAAAAAATGTTCCTGATGTATACAAAGAATGTACAATATATATGCAAAAATGTTGACATAAAAAGTATGTTTTAAAAAGTGTTAATCATGTATTTAAAAATTGTTAAATGTGTGTATAAAAATGTTCCTTATTTATACAAGAAATATAGAATGTGTATGAAAAAAATTTGACACCAAAAAATTATGTTGGTGAGTTGGTGATAAAAAATAAATCAAGGTTGTGAAAAAAATATGATTGGTTGCTCTTTTTGTATGGAACTGGAACATTTTTTTCAAACATATTTTTTGGTGTCAACTTTTTTTCATACACATTCTATATTTTTTTATAGATAAGGAACATTTTTTTACACACATTTAACAATTTTTAATCATGTATTTGAAAAAATGTCAACTTTTCAAACATATTTTTCAAACATAACTTTTTGGTGTAAACTTTTTTTCATACACATTCTATATTTTTTGTATAAATAAGGAACATTTTTTATACACACATTTAACAATTTTTAAATACATGCTTAACACTTTTCAAAACATATTTTTTATGTCAACATTTTTGCATATATATTGTACATTTTTTTTATACATTAGGAACATTTTTTTATACACGTTTAACATTTTTATGTCAAAACTTTGGTGGTACTTGTGATTTGTGACCAAGTTTTCCTGCACTGTTTATGGTGGGAGGTTAGGTTAGCTAGATTGGCTAGGCCTTCTTTTTCTCTCCGAATGTTCTTTTAATGTCGCGCTTTCTCCTTAATATGTGAAGTTTTCGGTATTTAGTTTGGGCCCACCTTTTCTCACATACAAATTTTGCAAAATTAATTAAGTTAGAACATACAATTTAAATTTGAACTAGATGTTTTCTCTCTCAGAGTTTGTAGCTAGCAATGCTGAGTAGTTTAAATCTCGTGGGTAATTTTTTTTTAATATTGGTGTATGCATCAACCACCTCTGCGGTTGGTATGCAGGCAATGAAATTCGAGCCTAGTCCAAAAGATCTTGCAATCCTGCTAGCAAATAGGAGCTTCTGCTTGTTGCGCCTGGGAAGAGGAAAAGATGCTCTCTCTGATGCTGATGCGTGCACAATGGTGAGACCTCGTTGGCCCAAAGGCTACTACCGAAAAGGCGCGGCTTTAATGTTGCAGGAGGTAACAAAAATTAGGAACATAATAGTAACACCCAATCTTTCGTAGCCATGGCTGGGATTGATCATCTGCTTGGTGTGTATTTACAGGACTATGAAAAGGCATCCGAGGCTTTTGAAGATGGCTTGAATCTGGATCCTACAAATGTTTATATTGCAACTGCTTTAAGGTAACCGTTCCATGTTTTCATTTTGCGTAGTATTATGCGGTAGTGGTCGGCAGTGTCTTCCGTAACTAATTCGGCCATTAGATCTGGATGACCGAAATTGTTTCGGCCAATGAATCCTGGTAAAAAACCCGAAAAGACAGCATTGACAGAATTTGCGAGTTCTGAATGTTGAACGTTGATCATGATCGTAATTTGCTATTGCTTATGAGTTATCATGCTTAATGTTGTTGTGTTTCTTGGTGCCATTTGACATGAATCTATGCAGTGTAATACTGTCGAAATGCCTACAGAAATGGTACTGTGGTAAAAATTTGTACTGAAATCCCATCCAAATTTGCTGCTGTCTGCCACTTTCATATTGTTCGGTCACGACAGGAAAACTGACAGAATTTCCGGGTACCAGAATTACCGGTCACTCAATATGACCAAGGCAGTTAGTTTGTTCATCTAATCTGGATGACCGAGTTATAAAAAGATAGAAATAATAATACTGGATTTTCTGTCATGACCGAATGCCCAGCCCTTTATACTACACGCAGTCCTGCCTGCTTGATTGGTTTGAGAATCATGTGGATTCAGTCACTTTTTAGAAGAAAAAAAACTTGGATTCAGTCATTTTTGCGTCTATCGGAATTCAGAGTTATAGTTGCGGCCGTGTTTCTGAAAATTCGAGATACATCTACATAGGGAAGAGGATCCAATTATCCTGTTGCTATGTGCATGCTTTTGTTATACTATTTGCTCTCTGGGAAACGTAGTAGTGCAGAAATCTCAGGCATCAAAATGTTGTTGTTGTTGTTGCAGGGAAGCCCGGGAGGCACTGAAGAACAACGGCTGTGCTGAAAAGTGACGAGGGCTTCGTTCTTATGCAGTCTGTCGTGCCTGCAGAAGTTCAGGACCTGTTTTGAACTAGCTTTTGGTCGATCTTGGCGTTCGGTAATGTCCGAAAATTCAGTCTTTTCATTTCGGTCTTTTATATGATTCGGCCATAGATTTGATGCCCGGGTTATCTCTGTCATTTTCAATGACTGATAATTCGGGTTCCCGGAAATTCCGTCGCTTTTTCACTCAGGAACGAACAGTACGACAGCAGCAGTCAGCAGCAAATTTAAATCCCAAAATCTAAAAAGTGGCCGTGCGCTTTTTGGTGTTTCCGAGCGGCCGCGTCTGTCACACACATGCATGTGTATTTTTTTTGTCTCGTAGCGCATGTGGGTGCTGGCATTAAATGTGTTCACACTAGTCTCATCAGTTAGAGAAAACAGATCCACGTACTTTTATTTCGGGATTTTAAATTCTTTTAAAGCCATATCTTTTAAACCACACGTGAACCGTTGGATTCATCGCGACGAGATCTTTAAAACTAGATCCCGCATGGATATGTGTCGACGAAATTTTTTTGATGCTAATTTTGATGCTATATGGTGCAACTAAAGTACTGCATTGTGCAACTTTAGTACTATATGATGCAACTTTTTTTAAAATTAGTTGGCTTGTAATTTAGTCTAGTTTGTACACACATTAATGTTTAGTTGGCTTATAATGTAATCTAGTTGCACACACATTGATGTTTAGTTGCTAGAAGGACTAGTTGCACATGCATATGCTTAGTTGGCTTGTAATTTAGTCTAGTTGCACACATATTGATGTTTAGTTGGTAGGACACTAGTTGCACACACATATGCGCAATTGACTCGGCAATGTAGTCTAGTTGCACACACACATTGATATTTAGTTGACAGGACTAGTTACACATATATATGCTCAGTTGACGCGGCAATGTAGTCTAGTTGCACATACATTGATATTTAGTTGACAAGACTATTGGCACACACATATGCTCAGTTGGCGCGGGAATGTAGTCTAGTTATACACACATTGATGTTTAGTTGACAGAAGGACTATTGACACACACATATGCTCAGTTGGCGCAGCATGTAGTCTAGTTGCACACATATTGATATTTAGTTGGCAGGAAGGCTAGTTCGTCGAAACATCCCCATGCGGGATCTATTTTTGAAGAGCACGTCGCGAGGGTTTCCGTGGTGAAAATGGATCTGAATTTCGACACGCGGTTTAGAAGATATGTCTTTTATAATTTTGAAAACCAAAAATTAATGTACAAGAGACGAACATGAGGAACATTTAGACGTATGCATGCAACGGTTGCCCAAACGGTAGGACGGATGGCTGTTTCCTTTGTTTTCTTTTTCTAACAATGAAAGAACAGATACTTACTTTATTTAACCGGCCGCTGGATCGCTCTACTGGGCAGCCGACCACCCAGTAGGCGCGCCTAATTTAAATTCGGGCTGTATTTCAGAAATTTTGACTAGCATTTCGCTAGGCGTCTCGACAGTATTACGTTGCATATATTCACATCAACTGGCGGCAAGAAACACAACAACATTTATTTAAGCATATATTCAACATTCAGAGCAAACAAAAAGCAGCCAATTCGGTTAACTGAATCTGGCCATCCGTTTACTGCCCATCCCTGTATGCTTTTTATAGGCCTTCCGTGTAGTAAACACGCTTGTCGGTGAGTAGTCAAACCAAAGGTACAGCTATATATCCTGATGATACTAGTACTCTGTACCCTCCTTTCATCTATATAGGGCATGTTAGAGCAATAATATATGACATGCGACTTACACAAAGCATTTTATTAAATTCATGTGTCAAAGAAGCTTGCAATAATACTTTCTCCGTCTAGATGAATAAGTCACATTAAACAGAGCCGCACGACCTAGGTAGCTTAAGATTGGAGGAGGACGAGCGCCACAACTAGAAAAACTTCCAATCACAACGCTGTTTTAAGCAGAAGCAAAATCAGCATTAATTTGCTACTTATTATGATGCCGTTTGAGCTCTCTCAGGCCACCTACGTGAATGCATACAAGACTGTCATCAATTTCTTGCCTAATCAACGTCCAGCTGCGATGCATGCACGGGTCATTCTTGTGCGGGCGCCTCCTCTTTTTATCATACAAGGCTCGGGTGAAAACGAGGATGGAATTTAATGTATTGCGCCTTAAACATTTGGGAATACCTGATTTTCGTAAGATGACTTAGAGGGTGCTTGAATACGTTTTAGTCCCATGACTAAAAGTAGTGGGACTAAAATTTGCTAGCCTCACCCATGCTTGGATCCAAATACTAAAGAGACTAAAATCAAGTTACTAAGCATTTATTATCCTCCAAACCATCCAATCCGAAACTCGCATGTGTTAAAGTAGAGGAATTAAATGAGGAGAGAGAGGGCTAATACACATTTTAGTAGGTTTCCTATGACTAAAAAGTTTTAGCCTCAAAACTAGTCCTAACCTCTCTTTAGTCAGGGGTGCTTGGAACTTTAGCCTCTAAAAAAGACTATTTTTAGTCAGACTAAAAATAGTCCCTTGGATCCAAGCACCCTCTTACACACCTAAACGGAGGGAGTACAATTTTTACATAATGCATGTCATGTACTATTAATCTTATCAATAGTCAAAGGCCGTCTTGAAAAATACATTAGGCCTTGTATAGAAAGAAGGATGGAGTATGTGTGGACGACCTCGTATGCAACGCGTTGGTTTCGCACGGTTTAATTTAACCTTGCTATAAGACCCTGGTTCGTCAGTTAAAGAAACCGGGTTCTTAGGGCATCTTCACTAGGGCCCCCAGGACGCCCCCGAAGCAACTTTTTTTAGCACCGACGGATAAAAAACGTCCCAGCCAGGTCCCTAGGACATAGTTTTTCGCCGGATTTTACGAAAATTAGCGCCGGCATGCGCACGCCGCACCCAGCCCGCCGGGGGGCAGCTGGGGACGCCGGCATTGCTTTTTCCTCTCCGCTGCCCCACTTGCCAGCCCCTCTCTCTCCCCTCTCCTCTCCTTTCTCTATATTTCTCTATTCTTTCTCCTCTCTCCTCTCCTTTTTCCTTCCACCCACCATCACGGCCTCCTCCTCGCCGCCGCACGCCAGGGGGCGCGCCTCCGCAGCCTCCCCTCGCCCTCCCCTCGCCGGCCACCGCGGCCCCGCTCCCACCGGTGGCCGCCTTCCCTGCTGCGGCCTCCTCTCGCCCTCCCCTCGCCGATCGACTCGCCGCCCCCACCGCCCACTCCTCCTCCGCGGCGCAGCACCAAGGGCCGGTGCTCTCGCTGGCGTTCCTCTCCAAGCTGCTCGACGCCGTGGACGCCCTCGCCAGGCCCCCCGCCGACCGCCTCGCCGCCGACCTACTCGACCGCTCCGTCAAGGCACTCGACGTGCTCAACGCGGTCTTCCTCGCGCTCGCCTCACTCCGGAGCTCCCACCGCGCCGCGCTCACCGTCGCGTCCTGCTTCCTTGCCGCCGACACGCCGCTGCTGCACCGCCGAGGAGGCCTGGGACGCGTCGGGGAGGAAGCGGAAGGGCCCGGAGTTGGACGTCGCGAGGATCATCGAGCTGCTGGCGAGCTCGTTCCTGAAGATCGAGCGGAGACCATGGCCAAGACGCAGCTGCAGATCGCCAGGCTCTTCGCCAAGCGGCTCAAGGAGTGAGTCGGCGGTAATGGTGGCAGCCCGTGGAGCTGCCCTCCTCCCTCGACGTGTTGCAGGAGCTCGGGGCGAGGCCGGGGCCGGACGTGGCCTGGGGCGGGCGCGAACGGGGCAGCGGGACGGAGCCGCGCTCGGTGCGGCATCAGCGCGGCAGAGCGGGACGGAGCCGCGCTCGATGGCGGACGCGCGGAGCAGAGCAGACGCGGAGCTCGCCGCGCCCGCCTCTGCGTGGTCGGGGCGGCGTCGAACGCGACGGCGGGGCAGCGGACTTGGGCACGCCATGCCGCCTCCACCTCCATGGCCGAGCAGAGGAGAGACAGATGAGGGGGTGGGGGAGACAACGAGTGGAAACTTTTTGACACCCAGACAAAAATTCTCGCCGGCAGCCCCTCAGAAGGCGAAAAAATGCCGGGGGGGGGGACGGCTGGAGATGCCCTTAGCAAACACGGCACAAGCAGCACATATCGTCGCATGAACCTTGTTGGACCTTGTGGCTCATGGTTGCTCTATATATAAAACGGGACGAAAGTTTTTTTTTAACACTGCACAAACAGTACATATCATCGCGAGACCGGTTCGCGGAAATCTGCATCGTCCCCAGTTCAATCAAATCACGCGCCCTGTTCAGTGCCGTGCACGCACGCTCGAATCATCATGCGTGAGGTGTGTCGTCCAGGCACGTCCACGCACGCACGCGTCGGCCATTTCATCTCATCATCGCCTCCCCGTGCCATCGGCTACCTGCCGCCGTCGGCGTGCGACCAGGGGCGCAACGTGTGAGGAGCGGACGGATGCGTCGGGCGCGCGGCCGAGAGCGGCGGCGACGCGCGCGCACGCTCGCTCGCTCGCTAGCTGCCACTGCCGTCCGCTCCATGCAACCCCGATCAATCAGCGGATGGCTGGCTCGCATCGCATGTGTCATGATGTGACCATTGAAAAACATTGTGGAAATTCAGAAGTAAATATTTAAACCTCAGGAGCTATGGTCGAATTTAATAAATTTTCTAGTCGAGGTACGGTCTCCACTCGGCTATGCGCATACATTTTTTTCTCCTTGCAGAAAAAACTTACAATCTATCATAATCAATGATGGCAGTACAAATGACATCAGAGGTTGCAAAAATTACAACCAGGTACCGTAGACCACCTAGCGACAACGACAAGTACTTGAGCAAGCCAAAGACGTGTCGTTGTCATCGCCTACCCTCATCGGAGTCAGACAAACCTTATTAAGAAGTCGTTGTGCTAATACCCCACATGACGAGCGCACCAAAGCAGCAACCATCGCCGAAGAGAATCGTAGATTAGAAGGATCAAACCTGTAAACATACAAATGAAGGTTGGATAGAAACGGATCCACTATCAGCACCGACCAAATCATGCGAGATACGACGGTGACACACCTCAACACACTCTCTGACGATGTTAGGCACACCGCCGAAACAGAGGTCGAACGTGAGAGACATTATTTCTACTAAGGGATATGGCCGCCGCCACATAATCCTAACTAAGACGTTGAGCATAGCAAAAACGAGAGTGAAGTCCCTCCCATCATCGAGGGTAAGATGTCCTCCACACCTCTGCGACCCAAAGGTCATTGAAAGTGGGACGGACCGGTGGAGGCGTCGGCGAGAGGAAAAGGAAACCTAATAGTCCGCAAACTATTTTGGACACTTCATTCATTGTTCTCTTCAATATTCTCTTCAATGTTCTCTTCAATGTGGATGTGTTAGTAAACACTAACACATCCACAAACAAACTATGAATCAACCATATGATTATATATAATTGTGTTCACCCGCAAAAAAATGTAATGTTTTTGAATTAGTAGATTTAATTTGAAATCACAATTTTCATTTTACCAAGTGCAAAAAGAAAAAATTGAATCGATAGCAGCTGGATTTAGGTAAGTCTGACCCTGCATTTCAGTCACACAAATGGAGAAAAGGCCTTGTCACCCTCGCAAACGAACTGAAAACCGACTGTATTATTGCTATCCAGAGCCATCTGTACTGCACTGTACTTCTCTGGCTAGGCTAGCTACCCCATCCGCGTGACATGTTCAGGCGGCAATATTGAAAGCGTAATCATGCATGGCGACGTGATTACAGCGGGCCGGCCGGCTTAAACAAACCTGCGAGGCAGGCAAATGGGCGCACACGCAGCCAGCCAGCCAGGCGGATCGATGTAGCTAGAGTACACCCGATCGAATAATGCAGCTGGTCAGGTGACGACTGACGAGCTAGCTAGTCAAACGGGACGGAGCGGGTGGACGCGCCTCGCTGGGCGTGCCATTTCCCGATGGCGACAGACGCGCATGTATAGAATCTCTCGCCAATTCACCGCTTGGCACCATTCGGACAAATGGATTTTGGTTAATGACCATGTAAAAATGCATGACCGTGTCGTATATCAAATGGTAATGTTTCTTCCGGTTGGTTTACAAGTTGGGCGCGGATTGTTTAGGTCTTCAATTTGACTAATGGAATATGTGTAATATGTCACAAAAATATGTCTTTAGAAACTTCATTTGACAGGGAAACTAAACATATATTTTTTTGACATATAACACATGTTTTGCTAGTGAAACGAAAGACATGAAAACTCGTGTCCAACTTATAAACCTATCCTGAGGGAGTATTCAATGTATTGTGTTTGATCTCGTAAGACCGAGAAAATAAGTAGTATTTGCCACACCGGTAAACCTCCTACCCCTCAAGAAAAGAAGGGCGACTAGGCTTACTCAGAAGGCCTTTTGCCGCCGCCGATTCCCCTCCCCTCCGGGTGCCTTCCAACACCGGGGGGTGGAGCGGGCCGGGGTGGTTGTGTAGTCTCCGTTCGTCCTACCCATAGGTAGGGTTAAGTCTAGGTGTCGTGTCTAGCCAGTGATGATGCCATCAGTGACAAGGAATAAGACCTCTCTGCTATGCCCTCATTTTGGCGATGTTGTTTGGTACTAACGGATGGCGTGTGGAGCTTCAATTAGGTTAGAGCTTGGGCCTCACTTTTGTCTTTGTTTTTTTGCCTAGGTGACTGGCAGCGTCCTGCGGAGGGGATGATGCGGTGGCATGATTGTGTTCTTCGTTTTCTTCTCCTTCCGATGAAGCTCAGTCAGAGATGGGTCTGCCAAGAACTTGTGAGGTTTGAGCCCCCCTTATCTGTCAGACTGGATTTGTGATTATCTTCTAGCCCTCCTCGGTGCCAACTTCTCCGAGACGGCGATGTGGCTAGATTATGCTCAACTGGGTCTTTTGGTCTACATCGATGACTTCGCAATAGCTATATTTTCAAGCTCTTCAGTTTCAACAAGGTTGCTCCGATAATACAAAGCTCAACCGATGGATGCAAAAGGAAGACGGTGTTGTTTTCATCGAGAATTTGCCATGATGTTTTATTCTTTCAAGAGTGTTCTTACAAGAACCGGTTTTATCTAATATATATGGCTTGAGTGTTTCTACAAAATAACAATGAAAATAATCAATATACATATTTTTTTTAGCGGGAGGTGATGTTCCGATAGACATCGAGGCACCCCTTATGATTTCATTGTGATTTCAGTCTAGTTTTCAATAGCCCATACATGAGAGAGGACTTATGATAATGTGCATTTGCTTTATACTCCCTCCGTCCGGAAAAGCTTGTCCCAAGCTTGTCTCTCAAATGGATGTATCTAATACTAACTTGGTGCTAAATACATCATTTGAGAGACAAGTTTTTTCGGACGGAGGGAGTATAATACTCCCTCCATTTAAAATATAAGATATTTTGTATATTTTAATATGGACTATATACAGACTGAAATGAGTGAACAAACACACTAAAACGTGCCTATATACATTCGACTCAAAAAAGTAAAACATCTTATACTTGTGAGCGAAGGGGTATTTATTTAGCGTTTCTATAGAAGACTATTTTTATTTTATTATATATATGAACTAATGCTTTTGACCTTTGCAAAAGAGCATATACATTGCACTGAAGGATTCAAAAGATACCAGATGAGACAGCATTTTTTGTACCTGTCCAGCCTTGAGTCATGTCAAACCCCTATATCGAATATTGGCATACCTTAGACTACGAGCAATCCCAATCAAAATAGTTTTAAATTTCTTGTTGAAACCATAAAAGGCGCCCCTTTTCTGTAACCATCCCCCCGCTTTAGCTCGACAAAATGACAGCGCAACTACCTCAGCTCAGCTCAGCTCAACTGGCCACCAGCAAACTGCCTCGCCAAGAACACTTCAACCGCCATTATAATATTCACGAAATTTGGCCTCCCGAGCTGCCCCTTTGCTCCACGCCTCTCCGCTCTCCGGTTTTGACTCGCCATCCACCCCCTCTCCCCGGCTCCCCCCCCAAAGATTTTCACTTTCCACGCCGGGGAGATCAGCACGGTGGGCGGGCGGTCCGAAGATCGAGCCGGGGTTTCTTGGCCGGCATTTTCTGACGGCCGCAGGGGATGAGCTGCTTCCCGTGCTCGGGGTCCTCGGGGAAGGCCGGGGAGGACGCGGCGGCGCTCTCGCCGTCGCCCCGGCCGTCGGCGGCGAAGCCGGCGCCAGGTAACGTCCGCATCTTGACTTGACTTGACCTGTCCAGCTTCTGCGCAGACCGGAAAGGGCTGATCTTTTGGTCATTCTGATTCCTGTCTCGTCCGTTCAGATGTCTGCTGATTTTTAGTGATTTCTGAGCATTGATTTAGGCATAAAAAGGTTATTGCTCCTTGACGGTACAAGAGGCCTAGCTGATCCCTAATTGCCAATTTTTTAGAACACCTAATTGCCAATTGGTTGGGGGCGGTTGAGTCGTTGAGGTGGACATGGATCATGTGCTTAACTGTAGCATCTTGATTTATCGGGCCCGGAAACGGGGACTAAGCGAATTAGTTTTGTATATCTTGATTCCCTGCATGTAGAAGAGCATATACGATCACGGTAGATGATTCGTTTTATTCAGATATGCAGATGTTAGCCCCAACCTCCCAATTCTTGCTGAGGTAGTGGTGGTGAAGGGGACACACAAAAAAACTATATCTTGGCAGAAGATTGTATTCGAGTTTATTGTTTCTCGCCTGACGTTGCGTGAAAGGGAGAGAAATGTCTGATGTGAAGCTTGCGGTTGCAGTGATTTTGTTACCAAACTTTCTGTCCGAAGCAACCAAAAGAAACAAATGTTGATGTGTTGCTTACACTTGTTGTCTCTGACTTAATTTTATCACCAAACTTTCCGTCCGAAGCAACCAAAGAAACAAACATTTACAGACGCTTGTTTTCTCTGACTGATTCCTTGGGGTAGCTAATGGGTTGCGTCGAGATGAATTGAATTAAATTTCACCCTTTGCCTAGTTGTTGGGGCCGATTTACAGTTTGAAGCAAGCGCCCCAGTTTAGTTTTAGTTGCTACCAGCTGGAACATGCAGGTCTGACCCTTGATTACAAGTACACAAGATCTTGTATATTTGTTTCTCCCTGTGGCTGCTGCAATTTCTCATCTACCTGCAGCCAGAAGTATTTTACATCACATGATATTGATGTTGTTTCCTGACAGGATGATACATGAGATCTATGTGATTAATTATTTTTCTCAGTGTACAGTGGCACTGTTATGCAGAAGTAATAAATATGTTTCTCTGATGCTAGTTAAATTTCTCATGAGGTGATATGGCACTGGTTTTCATTGTACATATCTGCTTGGTGTTTAAATTGAAATAAAATAACTACAAGATCCATAAAGTGCCGGTGATACCTTTTTTTAATACCATTATAAAAAAGGTCTGCTTTTAATGGGATGCTTATGATCATGAAGGTATTTGGGGCTACCTATGATACCTTTGTTCTGTACAACTGTACATCACTTCAACAACTCAAAAGAGTAGTATCTTGCACTTCAATTCAACTTATGCCACCAACTTGATGGTATGAAGTGTAAATGGCAGTTCTGGACGAGTTAGGGCAGTAGAGTATTTGACAACAGATGTGAATGCGCCAACGGGTCTTCAGGTCATCAAATGTTAGATATGTATTATACTCCCTCCGTTCCAAAATAGATGACTCAATTTTATACTAACTTTAATACAAAGTTGGGTCATCTATTTTGGAACGGAGGGAGTAGTTGTTTATGCGTCATGGTCCGTTTCTTTACGTACCTGCCTTTTATATTTCCTGGGCTATATGATTTTCTTGCATTCATGAAAGCATACAATTGAGGAACTTTATGCTAATGTTTTTCTGGTGGGTGGGTCCAGATCGATCCAATTCTCGTAGTTCAAGCTCTGTTCGCAGAGGAGGAAGCATTCCACATGGCCCGGCAAAGATTTTCACTTTCCGAGAGCTAGCTATTGCTACCAAGAATTTCAGAAAAGATTGCTTGCTGGGTGAAGGCGGCTTTGGTCGCGTCTATAAAGGACACATGGAGAATGGACAGGTTTGTTATCTCTAGCCTTGTTAACTTTATTTCCCTTTTCTGTTAAAAAGAGCAACGGGTGTTATCTTTCATGTACTGCAACTTAGGAGATAGATTTATTGGTAATTTCCATGACGTTTCTTACCCATTTTGCCTGTGTCATTTAGCAGGTTATTGCTGTGAAGCAACTCGACAGAAACGGTTTCCAAGGAAATCGTGAATTTCTTGTGGAGGTTCTCATGCTAAGCCTCTTGCACCATCCCAATCTTGTCAGATTAATTGGCTATTGCGCAGATGGTGATCAGCGCCTCCTCGTTTATGAGTATATGTTATTGGGATCGTTAGAAAATCATCTGCATGGTACGCCTCTCATTGTATGGTTTCCTGTCCTATAAAAATAATTCTCAGTGGTTGATTGCAATTAGTATTTACATATTACCAGTATCTTGATATTAGTTGGCTTGAGCTTCATAAAGAACATGTAAGAGCAACAACTTCTATGCATGTATAGGTGTGGTAAATATGCAGAAAACCCCTTATACAATGGGAATATCACATGGCTAACATATACAACTCTAAAAAAACAGATAGTGGTCCTATTATTTCAGCTTCCTTAAGGGTCAAATCACAAACAATTTCAGCTTCAGTTTCAGCATTTTCAAATTGATTTATTACCTGTTACATTTGACATCTCAGTTATCTGCCATCCGAAACCTTTTCTAGAACTCTAAGAAAAAATATACACGTTGTTCATCCCCTCAACAAGAACTTGTCATCCATATTTCTTCTTTTGTACTAACTCATGGATCACTCTCTGGACAGACCGCCCACCAGACAGGGAACCCCTTGATTGGAATGCAAGGATGAGGATAGCTGTCGGTGCAGCAAAGGGTTTGGAGTACCTGCATGATAAGGCAAATCCACCGGTCATATATAGAGATTTCAAACCATCAAATATTCTTCTGAGCGAAGATTATTACCCGAAGCTGTCTGACTTTGGGCTTGCTAAACTTGGCCCTGTTGGTGAAAACACTCATGTATCAACAAGAGTTATGGGAACGTATGGCTATTGCGCTCCTGAATATGCGATGACGGGGCAGTTGACAGTAAAGTCTGATGTTTACAGTTTTGGTGTTGTGTTCCTTGAACTTGTTACAGGTCGGAGAGCCATTGATCACACCAAGCCTGATGGGGAGTCAAATCTTGTCGCATGGGTACGTTCAACTGCACTAAGTTACCTCCCATCAGTTTTGGTGTAGAGGGGATGAACATTTTTCTCATTTCTTCATAGGTGCCAAGTGTCTGATCCATATAAATTGCAGGCTCGCCCGATGTTCAGAGACCGTCGAAAGTTCTGCCAGATGGCCGACCCGTTGCTGCAAGGCCGGTATCCCAAGAGGGGTTTGTACCAGGCTTTAGCCGTTGCAGCAATGTGTTTGCAGGAGAAAGCGGCGTCCCGGCCCCTCATAGGGGACATTGTCACTGCACTTTCTTATCTAGCTTCCCAACATTATGATCCGAAAAGCTGTAGGACCTGCCCGTCTACCCCAAGGGCGAAAGCACACCGACGGACAACCAGTTGTGTTCCTGATGCTCAACGTGCAGCTGACACGCTCAACTGGGACGCCGTGGACTTGAGGAGAAAGGAGGCTAGAGGAGGGGAGTTTGAAGAGGATCTCAGTGAAGGCTGCTGCAGTGGCAGTAGCTCTGGGAGGAATGATTTCTTGGATGTGCCAGTGCTGCTCGCCTTGCACAATGGGAAGTCTTACAGTGAAGCTGATGGAGATCGCAAGTCTGCTGTCAAGGTCGATGCTCACGAGAAACCGAGAGCAGACCCTGGCAAATATAGCAGGCAGGTTTGAATTTGATGGCCTTTACGAACGGGCGGTGTTGCCGTTAATTTTGCCAGGCATCTTCACACCTGCATTGGTGAGGGGTGAGTGCTTCTCTGTGGTTACAGACCAGCACTCTTCTCTCAGCCAGGCTTGTGTTTCCCCACTCCTGTTGACCATACATTACACTACATGGTTTTTTGTTGTTTCTACTGAACACTTATCACACACCGTATTGCGAAAGGAAGACGCCGTTCAACTGCTGGGAATCTGTCTCCCAGGATGCCTGCTTCGATCAATAACGGCGTCACTCGACGTATAGAAGATCACCCCCCTTTGTATTTATCGTCTAGGATAAGGTTTTCTTTGGTTTTTGGTATTGCCATATATGTTTGTGCATCGAAAAAGAGTTGTCTTGTAAGTAATCCTGTTATTAGAGGATTTTTCCTTTTGTCCATACCTTGTAAGAATGTATAAAAGGAATGATGATCTGTAGAGGATATATCACAATCAGGCATGGTTGTACAGACTAAAGTAAAAGATATACAAGTTTTTTGGAGTGTGTAAATATGAATGTTTTTGTTCTAACTGCTGTGAAAGGTAGCCAAATACTGGAATCTGAATAAACAACTATTCAGAGCAGAATTTGCCTCTTTTTCTCAAGTGAGGGTCAGATTTCAGTTTAGAATTCTATGACACATCTAGTGGACATTTCATGGCAATGTTCTCAATTTATTCTGCTTTATTTCCCAGATTGGAGACATCTGTATAGATATCTGCATGGGTATTGTATTTTTTACAAGATGCAGACACAGAGACGGATCTTTCGTGCATCCGACAAGAGTTTACACTCTGGAGCCTATAATTCGTGTCTACATTCCTACATATTCACAGGCTATGAAAGAACAATGTACAACCCAATCTGAATGAAATTCCCCAACTGAAGCCCCCCTTCTTCAAGAGAAAGAAAAGGCACCATCTTCTGCACTAAATTGGTGTTAACAAGATGCTGTATGCTATCTGGAACTGTCCCAGTCTGTCTGCATGCTATTCTCGACAATGGAAACCTCGACGCCGTGCTTTGTCATGATGATGTTGCTGGCGAGATCCTTCCGTAATCGCTTGACGCTTTGTGCTGTGATGATTCTGCAGGTGCTCCAGTCGTCTGATTCCATATCTACTCCCAGGTATGTGAAATGGTCCTGAATGCTCAAACTCAAGATGGAGAGGCACCTAGGAAAATGATCAGTGGGGGAATGTTAGAATTAGGAGCTAAAGAGACAGGCAGTTGAGCTGCAAGGAAGGTCTGAGCTGTAAAACCTGCAGCAGTTTGGGTCTTCGCCGCTGGCATCACAAATCTGTTCGGTTGTGTTGCCGTCAGAATCATCAATCCATACCTGAGATTTGAGCGGAAGTAAGCATAGCACAGAGATAAAGGCCGGGAACTGCGTTGGTATTCAAGAAAGCATATTTATATGTTTATGCCCAAGGCATACCTCTCTTGGGAAGTGGTGGTATGTCAGTTTGGAAAGAAAGGAAAAATAAGGTGGCAAATGCGGCACAATATCATGTCCGTGTACCAGTCGAATTGTGTTTGGTACATATTTGGCAAAGTAGGAGGCGAAAACAGCATTGCCAACACGAGGCTGTCCGAAAGTCATGAGTTGAACATTGTCGCTTCCGAGCTTGATCTGTGGATAGGGTTTGAAGAGAAAAATCAACAGCTTACATAATAACAAGCCTCAAATATTGGAGTGCTGGTGTTGGGAATTTGATACAAGACCGCAATTTATATAACCCAGAAGGAATTAAGAGTCTGGACACTGAATGTACAGTATTTGTGAAACATTGGATCTTGTGTACTTACAGCAAGATCGAGTGCACAGAAGGCAGCCATGGCTCCTCCCATTGAGTGCCCTGTGACTATGACGCCGATATCCCCATATGTCTTTCTTGCCTTGTGCACAGCACTTGTGATAGCTAGACGCAAAATTGTATTATTATAGGAGGAGAAAAATCCACTGTGCACCTTTAACGAGAGTAGTAGAAAGTCTTTTAGCAAAAAGGTGCATCTGCCTTTCCTTTTTTTCTCTTTTAAGAAAGTATAAACAGCCTAGTGGCAATAACCTTTGCATTTGGCATGTCTGGATAGCTTAGATCAAGCTGCTTCCATATCAAGTCCTTGATCCAATTCTGCACACTGAGAAAGCAAATCTAAAACATAAATGACATGTGACTCAAGAAATCAAAATAGTAACACATAAAGCATACTGGTTTAACTGGGAATACTAGAAGCACATGCAATTTGATTAGTACCTGTTCTCTTGAGTCCCTCTGATTGCAACTATTATGGCATTTAGATTGTGATCCACACCAACAAATGCCTGTCACATTGTTCACCCATAGAATGGCAGGTAAAAGGAAGGCCATATCATGAAAAGTTCATTACACTTGATAAGAAATATGCCGGAAATTAATGACAACTTAAAATGGAGTGTGTTAAGATAGGAACCTGCAAGCAGTTCTCCACATCAACAATTAGAGACCTCATCTCGAAGTCCTATTTCAGAAGTAGGTGAATGTATAAATAAGAAAGGACAGATTCTATAAGCCGTATAGTTGACGGGCTGCTGCATATGACACCCAACCAACCATTGGCGAGCATCTTGATAGATCCCTTACTGTTTGAACAGTTGTAATTTCAGGAAAACAAATAAGCACCCCTAGATAGATATGAATGGAAGAGAACAGTTGGAAGGTTTCTTACTTGAGTCAAGTCATTGCATCTTGAGCATGTCCATGTATACAAAGCTGTTAAATCTGTCATATACACCTGCAGACAGTATTTAGTTAATTTGACTTAACAAGATTCAAGACAAAGACGAACTAAAGCTCCATTTAGAAAGCATGACATGCATTTACTGCAATAATGAGCATAAGTTAAACTTACAGCCGAAGCATACTCCACGATGGTCTTAGCAAGAGTATGATCATATATAAGACTCTGATCGTGATTCTTGACAGAGAACTCTGCGATAATGAAAACAGTTAGTTTATTAGCATATTAAATGATGCAATCCTGAACACAAGTGCAGAAGATCAATTTCAGATATAAGAAGATGCCAAAGCAGATGGACAAACATTTACGCCAAGAAAAACAAATTGAACAAACTGAAAGCAAACAGAATAAATGACCCCAATTGATTTTTGCCTGTCCTATCTGTGCCAGCTTTTTGCCTGGCATAGATGATTCAATTTCACCTATTCTCATGTCCTGAAGGCTGAAACCATTTATATTAACAAATCACAGAATCCACCTAGAGCAAGTGGATAACTGAAAATATTGCAATGATATGAGTATATGACGACAGAAATCAGTTGGGGGCCTTATCAAATAGGAGTACTAGGTTAAGTGCCATATGCTGTAAACGCACTAGATCTGTCAAGCCAAGCTCCAAAAAGAATCTATGATGGTCTTTTGCTGTGAACCACTGAAAACAATGCTTAGATATGGCAGCTAAAGATCAATTGGGGGCATCATGGATGGTGCTAGTAGAATCCCCAGAGCAAGTCAAGCTCTACAACAGTATAATGGTTGCTTGCCGCCACGGTTCATCAACTCGTTCTTCTTAACTCAACCCTTTTATTTTCTGGAGGTGACCAACCATATGCAACCAGAACTTCATTTTGTTAACAAGGTACCAGGTAAGTTCCAACTGTCGGCCACCTAATTTCCTTTTCTGTCCACCCAAAGATAGCACAACTTTTTCCAGATGTTTGGATGCAACCCCCAAGGCCCCAGCCACAACAAGAAGTCAAGAAGTGCATTCAGTTAGTTCAGTTGTTGGCCAGTGCGCGGCTAACAGGCAATCAGAACTTGCCTAAATTTACAGGGAGCAGGGCAATTTTGTCAGTCTGCCATAGCTGCCCCCTTTTCTCTCCCTGCATGATTACACCTTTTGAAATGCCTACTGATATACATCTATGCTTTCTCCAATCATGGCAGTCAGAATGAATTCAGTAAACAGCCGGATCGCCACTGAATTAGTTAGCACGTTCTTGGAATTCATTTGAGGAAAACTTAGAACAGTTACCCAACAAAAAAAGAAAGATAATCGAGGTCATACCTCTTCTGCCATGACAAGCCGAGAGCAGCAGGAGCACCAGGGCCAGCACGGCGACCCGCCTCCATCGCTCCATGAACCTGCAGGGCGCTTCTCGATTAAACTACCATCACACGGACCAGAGAGAGTAGAAAACAGCTGTAGGAGCTGGGTGGGGAATCCTCGGGAGCATCGAAATGTGGAGGCGGAGAAGGAAGGATAAATGGGCGGCGTCCAGGACCAAATTGACGAAAACCGAGCTTGGATTCGGCGACTGGAGAGCAGAACAAGAAGAGGGGAGAAGGAGAAAGTTGAGGGGAGGAGACAAATTTGGTACCTCGACGGCGGCGGCGGCGGCTGGAAATGGGTGGGAAGAAGGTGAGGTGAGATTGGATTGGAGCTGGAGGTGAGGGGGAGGCAAGAAGCGGATGGCGGTCGCTGAGCTCTATTAATGCGGCGCGGAAGGGAAGATGGAAAAGGAGAATCGAAAATTGCTATCGGAGCCTGAGCTCATCTGCTCCCCTATAAATAGTATAAATTCGAAAAAATATGAATTACTATTTGGACATCGAATATGCTCGGGTGCTCGTGTGGAATTTCATTCCAGGACGACATCCGTGGTGCTTTGAAAATTAAAAGGATTGCTTAGGAATGCCTGTTTTCGAAGCTTTCTTCGGAGTTAAATCGTGTCTTTATATTTTCGGAGCTTCCCGATATCATCTTGCCATGAAATTCCGCATGCCTCTAGGACACTTTGCATTTTCAGTGCTATTTTTTAAAAACAAACCTTTTAATCATTTTTTTAGTTTACTATTTACTACTCCCTCCGTTCATAAATATAAGATGTTTTAACCTTCTTCTAAATCAGATGCATATACACATGCTTCGATGTGTTTGTTTACTCATTTTGATCCGCATATAGTTTAGACTGAAATATTTATGAACTACTACAATGCATAAACATTTTTTTAGTTAGTTTGTTTGTTTACTCAACGTCTCATAGTATATTTGTGAAACGGAGATGAGCTCGAGCTCCAAAACGCCGTCGTCAAAATGATCGTGCTGCTTGGTGGCGAGAAAAGAGGAATGGGAATATGCTCCGGCCCCCCTACGCAGCTCCCTCTGTGATGCCGATCCTCCGGTTATGCTGTTGAGGTCCGGCAATGGTACGGCACCGTAGGGCCCCGAATGAAATCTTTTATCCTGGCTGCTAATATGAAACGGAATAAAAGAAATGGTTTAGCGTCCCGCGGAGGAATCCAGCGCCTTCACGCTAATGATGAGCTCAACAGCGACGTCTTTGGCTTCGCGGGTGCAAAGATGATGATCGAGCGGGCCGATTGGTTCTCGTATTTTATCCTTTCCTTTCTTCGTGAACGTGTTTTTTATCCCGCGGCTGGGAGCAGTGGTTGCTGATACACAAAGGTTATGGAGGCAGCAGCATCGGTCCGTCCCGGAAGCGATTACGTGCGGCGAAGCCTCGACGGCGGAGAGGTGAATTTTTTTGCCAGCGGCATCGTGTTATGTAGAGGAACCTCGCCGGAGCACGTACGGCCGCGGTCGTCGCGAGGGAGAGAGGATTGGGAGAGGCCGTGCGTTGACTGGACCGCCCACGTGACGGCCGCGTGGCGCGGAGGAGAAGCGTCGCCGGCGACGGGTGCGGGCGCCGCCGCCACGCGTGAAGAGAAATGCGATTGAAAACTGGTTGCACCAAGATTCGGCCACCCGGGAACGGTGCCCGCAGTGACATGGCTTGGATCTGGGAGCATCTACCACCGCAACTCGCAAAATTCGTCCTCAAACATCCACAGACGCGCTCGAACAGACCACAAAAATCGTTTTTGCTGTGAACAGACCACAAAAACTGTTTTCACGACTAGATTCCCCATTTGTAGATCATCAAATCCATACAATTACCTGTAACATAAAACTACTCTTAAGTTTTCTTCGGCAACCGTCCTTGTTATTTCGACCGTGTCCATGTCCAACGGCCGGCTGCATCCCTTGAAGTGTTGCTGCAGTCGCCGATGAGGTAGAGTAGGACATGGAACACGCGGCTCAGGGGACTTGACGCGTCGCTGTCTCCCATGCCCTCCTCTTCCTCCTCAGAGCCCGTGCCTCGCACCTCGTCGGTGGATGTGAGGTCAATGATGAATCCGCCATGTCGGAGCCAACCACGTCCACCACGCCATGGTGCCGCGATAGGGGTTGTTGGGCACCATACGCTGTGCCAGAGAGTGCGACTCGGCCTTGCTGATGTCTGTCGCGACCTCCCACGCCCGCTGTCTCGCACGACAGGCACGCCACGACATATTTGCTTCAGACATGAAGTGACTGTGCACCTACGACTTGGCTCACTAACGGAGGGGCTGCGCATCCGCCATGGCGTTCGGACGCCAAACGGGCTGCACCGTCTCTAGTGAGGTAGCGACGACTGCCCTGAGGACGAATCCATGCGTCATTTGGTCGAACGCAATAGATTCCTGCCAGATGGAGTCCCGGCGTTGCCGTCGAGCGGACCCTCCCCCTAGTGGCGGAACGCAAGGCGAACGGCCATCTCCTCCTCGGGGCTGTGTGGACGAGCTCCGGGGAAGCTTTGTGGGCGAAATGTGGTGGACTAGAGGGGAGTGAAGTCGGGTGAAATGCGGCTAGGGTTTCGTCTGGAGTGATGTGGGTTGGGCGAGCCACCGTAGGCCGGATCCTACATGGCGGGTGTGTCCGGGCGTCCCCATATCCGCCCCGGATATGGCCTGGATATGGGGAGTGTCGTTCAATCAGGACGTTTGGCCTAAATTTGGCAGGTCCGGTTGGGTGCCTATTTTCCATCCGGTCCATGGCCGGATAACCCGTCCAGGCGTTTGGGCCGAATATGGAGCGCCCGCTTGTAATTGCTCTGACCCATCTCATCCGGATGATCATTCGTAAAAACCCTAATTGCCACTCACTGCGGCAAGTAGTCGACAAAACGCACACGGACGACGGAGTGGGCTAGCCCACTTGTCGTGTGAGGCCATCAACTTTTTTGTTTTTTTAGTTTCTTTCTTATTCTTATCCTTCTCATTTTCTTGTTTCTTTTTGTTTTTTTATACATACAAAATATGTTTAGAATTTCAGTTTTCAAATTAGTTCTGAATTTTAAATTTTCTTCACTTTTTTTATCATTTTTTTTCAACAATTGGAATCTCAAATTTTGTTCAGAATTTCCAATTATAGTTCGAAAGTACAAAAAATGATTGGAATTTTAAATTTTTGTTCATATTTTCAAAAATTGTTTAAATTTGAAAAAATAATCATTTTTTGATTTTTTTTTGCGTTTTCAAAAAGTGTTCGTCATTTTCAAAAAATACTTCATGATTTTTCAGAAAGGAAACTTCGGAATTTTCAAGGAATGTATGAACTTTAAAAATGTGCAGGGATTTCAAAATTGTTCACATTTTCAAACATTGTTCTGTTTTTTAAAAGATGTTTGAAATTCCAAAATAAATCCAATTTTGAAAGTTATTTGCTTTTAAAAATATTTGGCATTTAAAATTGTTCATAATTTTCAAAAATTGTCTTTAAATCTACACGTTGTTGTGTGTTCTTAAACACTTTGCACTTTCCATTAATCACCAACAGTCATGTATTCTAGTGGCTAGATGCGAGAGTTCAGAACCGGCCTCAGATCAAGTTACCATGAGCAACATATCCCGACGACTATATCTCTAGCGAGACACATCGTACGCTCGCCTAAAGAATTTCCACTTCATGTTTTTACTGGTGGCCAGCCCAATTCTTCTCCACAGGCTCGAGGTTCGGTCGGCCGGTCGCTCACCTCGGTGGATTGGCTGTAGGTGGTTCGGTCTCGTTTCATTTGAGTTTTTTTTACTTTTTTGTTTTCTCTTCCGATTTTATTTGTTTTTCATTGTTTTCTTTTCTCTTTCCTTTTCATCGGTTTTCTTTGTTTCTTTTTTAGTTTTGACTGGGTTTTTTTTTCATGTATGATTTATTTATTTCCTTTTGGTTTTCAGTGTTTTTTATGTTTTTCCTTGGTTATAATTTAATTTCTTCTACTCATTTTAAATTCCTTTTTCTTTTTTGGTTTCTCTGATTTCCTTTTAAATTCCTTTTTATTTAGTTTACTCTGTTTCTTTTCATGTTATTCTCTTTGTTTTAATTGGATTTTCTTCTTTCTCTTTACGTATAGAACAAGAACATTATTTTATACAGGTTTAACATTTTATTCATTAAAATGAAACATTTTTTGTGTAAGGTTTTTTCCATGATTAACCTTTTTCAAACATATCTTTTTGATGTCAATCTTTTTTCACACATATTCAACATATATTTTACAGTCCAGGAACGTTTTTATACACATATTCAACATTTTTACTAACAATGTTTAATACACATTTCATCATGTTACTTTTTTGCATTCACATGGTACATTTTTCTTATACATCAGGATTTTTTTAATAGATGTTTAACTGTTTTAAATACATGATCAACATTTTTTCACACACATTGTATTTTTTTTTACATTTTTCATATACATGACAAACATTTTTTTATACACATTTAGCATTTTTAAATGCTTGCTTAACATTTTCAAAATACTTGATTAATATTTTTTAATACATGATCAAATTTCTTATATAATTTTTTTATACATGAGAAATATTTTTTTATATACACATTCAATATTTTTCAAATGCTTGATTATAAAAATTTCAAAACATAGTTATTAATGTGTTTTATTGTAATATATATTTGGAAGCATAAACAAAAATAAAAAGAAAGAAAGCAAAAAAAATATGAAAAAAGGGGTTTTAGCCTCCCGCACGCTAGGTCGTCCCAATCTCACGCGCGTCCAGGCGAGGTTGCCCTATGCCTCACTTGAAGGGAGACAAAAGGCGTGCCGGGACAACATAAGAGTTTTGTCAATCCACATGGGGCACCCTCAAGGAGAATTTTATCACTCAGCTCAGATTGAGAAGGACACATCCTCACTCGCACTCGGCGCACAACAGTCCAACGGCCGAAAATATTAGTTGAGGCATTTCCAAGTCTTAAGTCTTGAAGCGTGGCGTTATTACTAGCAATTAGAACATTTATACCCTATAGTAGTGGATGTTATTAATTATCTTTAACTCTCCTGTAACGTAGTGGCAACCCAGGGAGTGGCGACCTCTATATAAGCACACTGATGGCATCTGTTTACGAGTTTGGAACCTTTGCAACAACAAAACTATACACAAGAAACATCTCACCAGAGAACAGTTATAATCCTTGTGTCACCTACCTGCGCATCGTTAGATCAAGCCTCACTTCTATACCTCTCTTACTATAAGATTTTACCACACAAGAGTTAGCGCTCACGGTGGGGCTGCGCGTCTTTCGATCCATAGAGTTGGTGGTTTCTTCATCAATTTCGGGAATCCACATGATTCAGAGGGACGTCACAATGTTTAAAATATCATATTTTTTGAATGATACAAAATGTTTTTTATAAATTATGAAACATTAATTTAAATTGTAAAATTATTTTTAATGGCAAAAATATTTTTTGAAAAACTTGAATTTTTTTGAGTGTGCAAATATTTTTTAAATGATACAAACCATGTTTTGAAATAATTCCAACATTTATTTTACATTTTATAACCTTTTTCAAATCTCACTAATATATTTTAAAAACTCATGAGCATTTTTAAGTGTCCTGAACATTTTTTTCACTGGTGCAAACATTTTTTAAAAATTGCACGAACAAATTAACTCACTGCATGATTTTTTTTATTTTACAATGAATGCTTTTAAAATATAAGCAAGTTCCTTTTTCGAATATGTATATATTAAAAATATTTCCCAATATAAAAAGAGTGTTAAAAATAGAAAGAGAAAAGCAAACAAACATATGTCTTTCAACTGCTGGGCCAGCTAGTATGCAGGCTACTTTAGGCGAGCAGTTATACTATCTTGTAACAAGCGAGACATAGACGCTCCCTCTCGTGGTGACTATTTATATCGAATGCCTGATTAGCATTTTTGTATACGCAGCTTCTATCGCTGAAGCTTTTCCTCCTCGCCTCATATTGAGCCAGCCCATTCACACGCCCGCAGTGTAAAATCAAGAAATAAATTTGAGAGAAGCAGGAATCGAACTAAGGCCTCTAGGGGGAACTTGGGACGTTTTAACCAGTTCATCCAAGTTCCCTTCAGAACGAGGGGAGCGCACAACCTGAGGCATTGTAGCAGTTTTCTTTGTTTTTTTTTCTCCTTTTCATTTTTGTTATTTTACAGGGTTTTCTTCGTTTTTCCTTCATTTGTTGTTTGGTTTTCTTTTCTTCTTCTCCATTTTTTGTTTGGTTTTCTTTTTTATTCCCATTTTGTGTTTTTGTTTATTCTGATGTTTGCTTTAGCATTTACTCTACATTTTCTGTATATGTCAAAAACATATTTTTAATAAGTGATCAACATTTTTTATATACATGTTCAACATTGTCTGAATGCTTATCCAACATTTTTAAAATATAAATTTTCAACATGTTAATATCCATTCAAAGTTTTTAAAATACTTGTTCAACATTTTACAAATACCCGTTCAAAGTTTTTTAAATACTTAATCAACGTTTTAGAAATAATTATTCAATTTTTTTAAATGCTTCACTAAAACATTTATACACAGGATAAAAAAGATTCATCATTTCTTTAATACATGATCAACATTCTTTCTATACACATTTTTTTAAATGCTTGATTAACGTTTTAAAATACTTGTTCAATTTTTTTAAATGTTTGATTAACATTTTTATATACATGATCAATAAAATTCAACTTTTTTTACTACATGGTCAACATTTTTTATATACACATTTAACATTTTTTGAATGCTTGATTAACTTTTTTCAAATACTTGTTTACCATTTTTTTTCAAATGCTTGATTAACATTTTTACATGCATGATTAATTTTTTTTTGAAATACTTGTTCAATATTTTTCAAATACTTGTTCAATATTTTTATTTCGAATGCTTGATTAGCATTTTTATATACATGATCAACATTTTTTCAAATACCCGTTCAACATTTTTCAAATACTTGTTCAATAATTTTTAAATACTTGTTCAATATGTCAAATGTGTGTGTGTGTGCGTTTGTCTATATATACGTAAAGTATAAAGAAAAATACAACAATAAAGCAAAAAATGAAACAAGAAAACATAAAAGAAAAGGAAAACGAGGCTGTGGCCTCTCTCGCGCCAGGCCGGCTCATTTTGCCCTCGCCTTCAGCGAGCACTCTCTCGCTCCCACAGAAAGTGAGAAATAGGGGCGCCCACCCCCTCTTGCCGAGGTCTTTTTCTAGGTTTTATGAGAAGCCTACATTTACTGGGGGTTCCTATATGGCGCGCAGTTTGCCCGGGAGCAACCAGCCACGCACTCCCCTCGCGCTCTGGCCGTTTGTATGTGCTGGCACATTTGTTGTTATTTACCTTTTGTTTTTGCTTTCTTCTTATGTTTCGTTTCTTTTTCTTTTTCTTTTCCTTTTATTTTCTAGTTTTTCTTTACTTTTTCACTTTTTTGTGATTTATTTTAAATTCGCGGACATTTTTTTTGTCCATTGAGGTCAAAAAATGTTCATCAATCTAAAAAATGTTCAACAATTAAGAAAATATTCAGCATAATCAATTTTTGGTTCATCGGATAATAAAAATTGTTCATCAAAATTCAAAATTTGTTCAACAAACTAAAATAATGTTCATCGAATTCGCAGTTTGTTTATCATTTTCAAAAATTTATCATCAAAATCTAAAATTTCTACATTAAATTCAAAATTTATTCAACCGTTTTTGCAAAAAAGAATCTCGAATACAAATTTTGTTCACCATGTTAAAAAAAAGTTCATCATATTCAATATTTTTATCAAATACAAAATATGTTCATCTTTATTAAGAAATGCTTATAAAAATTCTTTTATCAAAACAAAAAATGTTAATTTTTTGGAACTGGGGACATTTTTAAATTCAATAACTAATTTTGACAATTCACAATTTTTTTTGAAAATTTAGAACCTTTTTGTAATCCTGAATTCTTTTAGCATAGAATAAAACAAAAAACAGAAAATAAAAAGGAAATATAAAAACCAAAAAAGGGAGCGTCCCGCCCCGCGTGTGGGCCAGCCAAACAGGGCACATGGGGGAACTAGGGGTGCACGCTTCCGCGACCCCTCGCTCGTCAATTAACCAATAGCTCATGGTTTGTGGGTAAAACTAAATATAGTTTTTTCATAGATTAAGAAATGCATACGTTCAAAGATGTAGAAAATCATAAAATTTAAAAATTCACGACCTTGAAAAAATTCATTAATTTAAAAAATGTTCACTAATTTAAAAATAGTTGAGAAAGTTATGAATTCAAAAAGGTCATGAATTTGAGAAAAGATCACTTTTTTGAAAAAAGAAGATAAATAACTAAACAAAAAACCGGCAAAAACACAGAAAAAGAAAGCAAAGAAAAGCCAAGCTGGAAGCTTTTGAAAGCTGCCCAAAACAAGGCCGGAAATTTCAAGAATGTTCCCAGAACCTTGCGTAGAAACTAAAACACAGTAAGCTTTAATGGGTGCCCGCTCCCTCCAGTGTGCATCATGAACAATTTAGGAACTATTTGGTGCCTTAAGCGCAAGGTGCAAAAGAGTAGATTCCGCCTAATCCTCCTACTTTACCTGACACATCCTTCATCTTCACTCAAATGTCGGACCTCCCTTAAATAAAAAATGTCGGCCCTCCTCGCTCCTTCTTTTGTCCTCCTCTAAGTCCTCTTTAGCGCTTGAGATGCCAAAATCAACACCAACACTCTCGCGGTGTTTGACGGGCCGATACCCATTAACGTAGCCTACCTTCATCTTGGCCTCGGCTTATCTTGCCCGAGCTGGCAGGCAAGCCAATCATCTCGGATGTTTTGCTTAAATGCTGCGATGGCCTCAACATCAAGGCAGTCGATGATCTGGTTCCTTTTGGTAAGGAATCAATTCCAGAATTTCCAAGATGACTTGCCCGGTTGCTGGACGATGTGACTGAGGTCGTCGGCATCCGGAGGTCGGACATACATGCCCTAAAAATTCGCCATAAAGGCGTCCTCGAGGGCTTCCTAGCTCCCAATAGAATGAGGGGGCAGGCTATTCAGCCAATGCCTTGCCGGCCCTTTAACTTGAGCGGCAAATATTTGATAGCGTGGAGGTCATCTCCGTTGGCAATATGTATGTGGAGGAGGAAATCCTCGATCCATACAGCTGGATCAGTCATGCCACCGTATGATTATGTGTTTATGGGTTAAAAACCTGTCTAGGAATTGGTGTTCCATCACCCTGTCTGTAAAATAGATCAGGTGAGGAGGGCCTCGGGTCCGAGTAGTGTCGCGCCAGACATCGGGGGATATCCGCGTGTAGGCTTGACCCCGAGCTCGACCATTCCTATCAAGCTAGGCCTCGTAGCTGTCGAGTCCCGCGGGTACGCGTCTTCCTGATCCGTAAATGGACTGAGGCGGCACCCGGTTTGCCTCTATCTGCGTCGTGAGGCTCTAAGTAATCAACAGGTTCCTTGCCGTGAGAACATGGCACTATTTGGGTGTGGAAACTTTCCCGCGCTGGCCTGCCGCGCCCTCTAGGGGGTCGGTCTGGTTGATCTGCCCATCCACGCATTTAAGGCACGTGTAAGTCAGTTCTTCATCGAACTCTTGCAGCAAGCGCTGGCGCGGATAAGATTTAGGCGCGCTACAATGTGTTGTTCTAGATCCTGCTCGGTTGAGAGTATTTCGACCACTTGTCATTCAGTGCGTCTTCGTTGGCCTGCAGTTGCTGCTGCTTTTGTTTCGTACTTCGGGCGATGGCCACGAGGCGCCGCCAGAAGTGTTCTTGCTCAAAGGGGTCTTCGGGGACTATATAGTCCTTGGTACCGAGGCTCTCATCTTCCTAGGATTCAGGTAAGTAGTTGTCGTCGGCCCCTTCAAAGAGGTCATCGGGGTCCAAGTCCTCGGGGATTCCTTCGGGGCTGACATGTCGCTCTGGGGAGGCTTGAAGATCCTCTCCTGGATTGTCAGCCTCGTCAACCGCCATGCCGCCGTTGTCGTCGGTGGCGTTGTTCCCACCGGGGTCCCCATTGGTGCCCCGTCCGCGCCTGCGACGACATCTGGACGGTTTTTGGGAGTATCAACCATGTATACATGGTAAGTAGATGTTGCAGTCCACTTTCCGGTGTTTACCAGCGGTGAAGCGGTTTCTGTTGGGCCATCGACATCCTCATCCATGTCGGTGGCCTCATAAAAGTCTAGCACGTCAGTTAAATCATTGATCGTGGCGACTAGGTGGGTGATAAATTTTCCGATCGCCGGCTTTAAGTCCGATCTTGTCATAAACCGAGGTTTGATCGTCCGAGATTTATAAGCTATGGACGCAGTCGAGCATCTCATGTAGCTGAGATAGTTCCTCGGGGTTCATGGCCTGGCTGTAGGCAGTGCTAACTCGAAGTACACCCGGCGTATAGCCTGGCACGTCTTCAGCATACTGAGGATCCAAAGTCGACTCCGTATCCGGCACAAGAGTCAGTTCTAAATCTGATGAGTGTCTGAGATGGGGGCCGGACTAGTATCAAGGCTTGATGCCGATACGAGATCGCTCGGGGTTGGTGTATTTGATTCCTCCGGCGATGCCGGGGAGCCTGACCCGACATCCTTGAAGGATATCGGTTCCGGAGTCGAGCCTCTGATGTATGATAGGACCTCAATACGGCCGGGCATCCAGCCTGACAGGACGAGCTCGTCGCGGGAATCCGCGGTGTATTCCAAGCCTCCGAAAGTCACGATCTGATCTGGGGCGTAGTTCTTGACGGTGGTCAGACGTCCTGCGAGTAGGCGCAAAAGATCATGCAGCCAAACACGAAAAGTTGGTCGGGGACGTGTACGTTCCCGTAGCTGGAGCCACAGTGAATATGCAGACGAGCCATTGATCCCTCTATTGATCACACAACAGTACTCTCAATGAAAACACCAGTGTCGGTGTCAAAACCGGCAGACCTCGGAGTAGGGGGTCCCGAGCTGTGGATCACAGATCGGTGGTAACAGAAATAAGGAAGACGACATTTACCCAGGTTCGGGCCCTCTTGATAGAGGTAAAACCCTATGTCCTTCTCTTGTTTATATTGTTTATATTGATGGTTACATGGTCGGTATCTAGGAGGATCACATGTAGGCGACATGAGATGTCTTGGAGTATACGCCAAGTCTTCAGTAGAGGCAGTCTTGATCGCATCCAGCCGTGCAGCTTCCGGAGTCCATCTGATGGAGAGTGAGGCCCACATGCCCAACCCAAGTACTACAGACCGACTCGGTTGGCACCCCTTAGTCCAGAACACTGTCACTACTTTTGCTGCTTTTGTTGACGCATCCAAATGGGACACTCTTAACACCAAATGCCCCTCTTGTGTCTGTCTATGTCCATAATTGAGCCTGACCACACGCACTCGTGCGCTCAACATGACTGCTATCAATGCATGCACGAGGCTCACATGGGGCCTACCCTTCCTTTCTCGTGTTGTCTCTCTTTCTCACCCCCCACTCTCACTAGTGGGCTCGCCCACATGTTTAATTTTTTTCACAAAAAAGTATTTATCCTCTATGAAGGTTCTAAAAGGAAGTACAAACTTATTGGAGTTCCATTTTATGAAAGTTCAAATTTCATAATAGTGGAAATATCAATAGTAATTTTTTGAAACTCCAAACTTTTGAAAGTTGAAATTCCAAAACATTCAAACAGTACTGAAAGAGGGGCCACACGTATTTCAAACTGGTACCATAACTTCAAAAAGTGTGAGAAAAACTTCCCAAAAATAGAAATAGTCAAATATGGAAACTTTGCCAAAAATTAAAAAATATACCCGATTGGGTTTTGACCGGACTAGGACAAGGGCACGACTTCCCGCCAGTTAGTTGCGCCCCTCTTAACAATATGTAATGATACCGATTCATTTTGATGAAAGTATAACCAATAGGGTCACATTTTTAGAACTTCCTCCTTGAAAAAAAACAGGCAACAAGAAGTGCGCGAATGGATGACACAACGAAACTCACAAACAAGGCCCAAAATTCAAGACGGTGTACATTAATGTGTGATGTAGGTACGCCCACAGACAACCCTGCGCTTGATGCTTTTGTCCCCGTGTCTGGATGTGACACTCTTAGCACAAAACGCCTCCATGGCGTCTATCCGCACCCATAGTTTACCCTGACCACCCACACCCATGCGATGGGCATCACGATTGTCGATTCGTGCAGAGGGCCACCATGCGGCCTTCCTTCGCTCTCCCGTCACTCTCTGTCACCAGTGGGCCAACCCTTATCTCTTTTCGTAGAATTGGAAGGTCAAATTTTTTTGGAAGTTAAATTTTGAAAGTTATTTTTTCAAATGTTCAAAGTTTTGAAAGATTTCAATTATGAATGATGGGCCAATATTTTTTAATCCGATATAACTTCTAAAAGTGCCAAAAGAACTTTCAATTTTTTTTGCCAAACATGGAAACTTGAAAAAAATGAAAATAATAATATCATATTAGTATTTGTCTACACTATGACAAGGGCACGACTACCCCGCCAAGCTGCACCATATTAAAAATATGAAATGGCGCCAATACTTTTATAGAGGTAAGACCATCAACATCATATTTTGAGAACTTCCTCTATGGGGCAATACAAGCGACAAGCCCCTACACGAATATACAACGCCAAGGAACCCACAACCAAGGCCTCGAAATCTAAGGTCGTATACGTAAATATGTGACACGAGCACACCTACATACAACCCACCGCCCATCGCCTTTTGTTGCCGTGTCTCGATTGGATACTCTTAACTCAAAACGCCTCCCCGACATCTATCAGTGCTCGTAGTTCACACTAACCACGGGCACCGCTGCAGCCGTGGTTCTTGGTACTTGCAGGGGGCACCACATGGCTTTCGCTACCTCTCTCGACTCTCTCTCTCTCATATTGCTGGGCCCGCCTGCATGTATTTTCTCAACTCTTTTCTCATGTATGAAGGTTCAAAAAAACATAAGTTCGACTTTTTTGGAAGTTTGAATTTTCTAAAGGTTTAAATTTCAGAAGTTGTTTTTTCCAAAAGTTCAAAGTTTTGAAATTTGAAATTTTAGAAAGTTTCAAAAAGTGCTATCCGCATAAATTTTTGAAAGTCGGTACTATAAAGAAATGGCAAAAATTGAAAAACTAAAATTGCCAAATACGGAAAGTTGCCGAAAATGAAAAATAATTCTTGTCAGGATTTGGTCGCGCAAGGGCAGCATATGCCCTCCAATTAGCTGTGCCTAACTCTGTGCATTTTAAAACCGAACCAAACAACCATACCAAGAAAAACCAAACAGAGTCTAATTTGTTTTGGTTTTTATGGTTTTTGGTTTATGACATGGTATGAAATCTAAAAAACATTACAGGGATTGATTTTTTTTGGTATAAAACCGAAGATTTAGGTAAAACCGAAATGACCGAGGCCCATCCCAGCCCACTAAAAATAGAGCACACAGTCGACAGTGGTATCTGAAATTTAGCAGGCCAATAGCCCACCACCACAGGCTCCGGGCGACCCAACCTGCCAGCGCCACGCGTCCCGACCCCGGTCAGATCCGGCTGCTGGTTGTGCGCGCCGCCCACGAGCAGCCGGCGGGAGCAGCAGAGAACCACGGCCGGCGGCGCGCTAGTCACCCTTGCAGTCACGGCCGCTCGCCATTCTGCCGACCGACGTACTACGTTCCCGGTCACCGACGTCCAGTCGACTGTGGTCCTACGACCCCGGCTCCTTGCTTGGCTGCACCACACTACCTAAAACTGCTTGTAGGAGAGAACTGACCGCTGCTAGTCTGCTAGTGTGCAACGCAGCACACACTCTGATTGATGTTGTATCACACAAGACAAGACACGTTTCCTATGATCCACCCAAACGACTACTGCTGCGTGTTTCGCGATCCTCTAATCCATGCTGCTGGCAAACCTATCAGATCTCAATGCTCATCCTATTTCCGGGGTTCTCAATCCAAACGAATTCTGTTATGTGCCCGCAAATACCAAGCGGTTCAGTGGAGAACAGCCTGGGCGGTTAGCCTCACACTGCACGCTTGGGCCAGTTAGCCTTAACCAGGGATCGATGCCCCGCACTGCACTGCACGGACGGACGGACGAGGGCGCCGATGGGTTTTGTCTGTTGCCGAACCGAAAGCCAAGAGACTCCACGACCATTACACGCAGGCTCGTGCCCGTCCTAAGCGTACGGCCAGGGAAACGACGCTCGCGTGGACGCAATCGCTATGTGAGGAAGGAGGAGGGGGCTGATCGACCACTTGTCCCACCAGCGGTTGCCCCTGCCACGCAAGCTTGCTTGAGAGGGACGTATGCAGATTAGTCGCGAGGATGTCCATTAGCGCTTTAAGAAAAGTGGGTAGACTGCCATGTTGGATAAGCAGGTTTCGCTTGGATTTTGGCTTGAGGGAGTCGGTTGGTAGGTAGGTTGGTATGGGTCGTTGATGATCGATTGTGGAGTGCATGTCTGTGGTTCACTCCTCTCAATACAATTGCATAACAATTAGGGAATAGCATAACACTTATTAGCATCTATACAGACACAAAAAGGGTATTTATTTGCCGATGGGTCAATCCGTAGTAAAATATTTTATTTTTAATTAATTTATAAGATAGCTTTGTGTTTCAATGCAAATATTATTCAAAATTTCATCATAAAGAAACAAACCTAATAAGTATGGAGCGTGTCCTCTCTAATGTCCCTCGAGAGAATGAGTGTGTGCTTTGGATGGTTCTTGCGGATCGTTTCCTCTGAAAAACCGCTCCCAACAAACGCTCGAAGGGCTCTCCCCCTGCACACCACTAACTCCTCTCCCCCTCCTCAACACCCTCTTTTCACATGCTATCCAAGACAAATTATCATGCTTTGCACTGTTATTAGCAGAAAAAATTGCCATGTGCAAAGATTGCCATGCCGCGACATAGAAGAACTACTGTGCTACCTATTCAGTAATTGCCATGCTAGAATGACAGTGGATTGCCATACTACATACAAAAAGGATAATCATCATCCTACAAAGAAAGTTGCCACAAAATGTTCATGGTTTTTCATGCTACAACACGGAGAATTATCATATTGCAATAGAGAAATTGCCATGTTGCATCAGAATAAGGTGCGATACTACACATAGAAATTGCCATGCTTATACAAAAAGAATGACACTGTTCAAAAAAAGTGCATCATTCACTGGGTGTAGGGGGTTTGGCTGGAGCGAATGTTTTCATATTTCCGATTCATTCGCCCAGGGAGGGTGGTGGAGTGAACATGTGACCCATGCGAATCGCCATCTATCATGCGCCGTGTGAAGAGACCTGACGTGCCACAAGGTGTTCCCCAGAAAAACCGCTCCCAGAGAATGCCGGGTCATAAGTTCCATAATAAATAGTCCAGTTTATTGGCGATATGGAAATATATAACACCCCATAATGAGGAGTTGTGTAGTTTAGTAACCATGTTGTGAAAAAACCCTAGTTGCCTCCCGACGCTCTCGGGCGACTTCAGAGACACCACCACCCCAAAAAAACTCAACCCCAGCCATCGACGGAAGAGGCCGGATTTTAGCAGACAATGACAACATATAATTTACAGCTGACCTACTGTCGCCTTCCTTCGCCTCTCCTCAACCGGTCACCTCTCCGTTGCCTCCTTGCCTTCTTTCTTCGGCCAACATTAGTTTCGGTGTTCCGCTTATGTGGCTCCTCGTGTCTCGCTAGTTCTTCTTATTGGCGGCTTGGTGTCTAACTTAAGTGGCATGTGCCAGCTTACCTGCCTGCATCCGGCACGCAAAGGTGTCATCTTCATCCTTATAAGCGGTGGGGACTCATCAGGATTCATATCTCCCCCGTCCTGGTTGGTGTGGCGCTCTGTGGGTGCAATTATCACTAGCCTCATGTGTTGCTCTGGCCGTGGCTAGTCGGTTGTGGTTTCGGGTATGATTTGAGAGAAATCCCACCTCATATCAAGTGTTCGAGCTGACCACGGAAACGTTAATGCATCATTTACCTCGATGGAGGCATGATCCTGGAGTTGAAGATCTGTTCCTAGCGTCCGAGTAACCAACACCGTGTTGATGCTCCCTACGGCTAGCAGAAAACCTTGCTCTATTCAATGGTGTGATGGGTGTGGCTCGTGGCGAAATCCTTGCCGTGGTGGCACCCTTGGGCATCACTCCCCTTTTCGAAGGCATCCTAATGGAACATTCACCCTTACCACTGAAATGGGTATTCTCACTCTACTAGCCATGACAATATTGGTGTCGTCTTAGGCATCACTGAGTTGCCATTCATCTACTCCATGCACTTTGTGGTTCCATCAATGTCAACTCCTTGTTGTGCATGCTTAAGTCCCTTCCATGACATTCCATGTGTTGCAATGACGTCGTTCTCTTGGTGTGATCTTAGTAGATCTTTGATTTTTGATGGTGCAAACTGCCCAACCGAATTTGCAAATTGCTCCGGTTGTCCTCATGGTGGATCCTGCAATCAAGGATAGACCATGTTCGTCAGTGGCCTCACGGCTAATAGGATCATGCCTCTTGTGCGGAGTTTTGTGATCCATGATGATGAAATTCATTGATTGTGTTTGTTCTAGTATCATGTCATGTGCATAAATGACAAGTATGCTGGTGTTATTGTGGTATAAACCGCTGAGTACATATCTAGTGGAAACCATAAATTCAGTGAAAAAATGGAAACCTTATCTTGTGCCATTGGATAGGAAATGTGTGTTGTGAGATGAAAAGCTGTACAAATTGCAAATAGAGCCCCACAACCATCCTGTACCTCGGTACAGAAATATCCCCAATGGTGCTAGCCAATCCTGACTCGAATTTCTTCCCCATCAACAGCTAGGATAAGCAGAGTTGTGGGGAGATGGTGCTTTCCTACAGCACGAACCCTTCGTTCCATACAGGACCGACCAGCAATATGGGTGATTCCTCTCCGGCGACTGTCTGGCCAACCATGTCAATCGGCTAGCAACCTCAGTCTCAAGTTCTGGCAGGAGACAATTTATATTGAGTTTGTCCCGTCGCACATCAAGACTTTGTCTTTGTGTGAGCAACAAGGGAATCATGACGTGCTTGATTTCCTCGAGTTCATCGAGGAGAATGCACTGAAACCGGAGAGGTTGTTCATCGTCATGAAAAAAGAGCCAACCTACAACGAGAGGCAAGTGGTGGTTGTTAAACTGATGGATCTTAGTTCTGCTAATTTGTCTAGTAGAGACTGCAGAGTGCCTGCATATTTGGACGCCCCAGATTTGTCTTATGATAATCTATTTTACTGCCTCTGAATTCAAACGTGCCTTGGTCGCCCAAGATTTTGATAGAACTGCAACTGTTCTGTTTGCAGTATGCATTCCTGTACATACTTCTCTTGTCTGGCAGAGTTTTGTTGGATAGAGTTATAATTATACTAGCTATGAGGGGCTATGTGCAAAATAGCAGCGCTGCCAGCGACCGTTCTATTGCAAATACTAAGTAGCAGTAATGTGTCGATCTAGTCCATACATATAAGATCCAACGGCCTACGCTCAAGTTTCCAAGCTTCCACTGAAGAAGGGGTTTACACCTGATATTGTCTCATAAACCGCTAGGTCTCGGTACAGTGATGCCCTTGGACCGCGTGAGTGGCACTCCTCCGTGGTGATGGTTGTTGTGGATGCCAACTAGGTAGTGCTTTTTCATGTGCACTCACTTCGCTCTTTCCTTTTTCTTCTCTGTTGTAATCATTCAATGCTTGAATTGTATCATCACAACCTATGTACCTGACCAATAACTTGCTATACAGGATGTCATTACCTTATTCTTGTAACATTCCTTTTTGGAGCATATTTTGGTGGCGAGTCTTTCCCCGCGGGTGGCAGCTTAAAAGAAAAGGAAAAATAGCATGACCATACTAGAAGGTGCTACATACATTTATGAGTTTTAGATCAATGTTCTTATGTTTTGTTTAGAAAGTGGATTTTCTAGAATTCCCCAAAAATCTAGATCCAGGGCTAACTTGCAGCCCTAGCTGCCCCCAACAGGGTCATCAGTAGCCCGGTGTTGCCAATAGGCTGACTCATGTCGTGGTGCTGCCGTGATGGTGTGACCAACATATCATGGATCAGCGATGGGGAAGACATTGCTAGGCGAAAAGCATGCAGATGGCGGTGTCTTCTGGTGTCGTGCTCCTGCTTGGAACCATCCTCTTGGTACTATCTTTTTTCTGCCTCCCACAGTTTACGCTCCTAGAGAAATCTTAGATACGGGGTTCTCCGGATCTAGCGACGATGATGCATATGTTTTGTTCTTCCTCCTTGGAGACATCACCTAAAATCTTGGCCTGTGTGGGGTGATTTTTCTTCTCGCCTTCTGGCCAACCCTTTAGCTCGGAGCCTCTGCAAGGCTAGTTGTGGTCATGGTGGCCCGCTCGGCGTCTACGTGCCGTCATGGGGTACTATTGATTGTGTGTTTCCCTTCATCCTTAGTGGCGATACACCAATGTTGCTTGTCTCACTAGCTCACCATATTTGGCTTCATGGGATACATGTCTATATCACCATAGTTTATCACTATCTAATGCATTTCGAATGTGCTCATCATGATCCTTAGGTGTTCTTGCTTGGTGTCTATGTATTTCACACTGATCCTTCAAATGGTCTTCTTGCCTTCAATGTTCTGAAGTTCTTAGCATAGCTGCACATATGAATTAGACCAGGTTCTCGTAATGGCATATGAGTTGTGGCTCTAGTTTGCTTGTAGTTATGTCTTGGATCTACTATGGGTTGCCTTCTGAGAAGCATACACATGTTTATGTTCTGGTACCGACTCATTAGGGATTCCTTCATCACTAACGAATCTACTTTCCAAACTGCGGTGGTTGTCTCATGGGGTGTCGACTTCTGGGAGGGTTCGGTTGGCTCAGGTTTCCTACCTCTTTTTTCAGATGTATTCTATCTCTTTGTGTGCATTCTTTTGCTACAACATCCACCCTTTGAATTCTTTCTATTTTCACTACGACTTGTGTGCACTTACTCTGTAATTTATTGTTGGGAATCGTTGCATGGAAAACAAAAAAAATTCTACACACACGCAATGATCTATCCATGGAAATGTATAGCAATGAGGGGGGAGTGTGTCTATGTATCCTCGTAGACCGAAAGCGGAAGCGTTTGATAACGCAGTTGATGTACTCGAACTTCTTCTAGCTCCAACCGATCAAGCACCGAACGTAAGACACCTCCGAGTTCTGCACACGTTCAGCTCGGTGAAGTCCCTCGCCTTCTTGATCCAGCAAGGTGTCGAGGTAGTAGATGAGTTCCGTCAGCACGATGGCGTGGTGACGGTGATGGTGAAGTGATCTGCGCAGGGCTTCGCCTAAGCACCGCAAGAATATGACCGAAGGTGTAAACTGTGGAGGGGGGCGCCGCACACGGCTAACAATAGATGTTGTGTGTTCTAGGTGCCCCCTCCCCACATATATATAGGTGGGAGGGGAGGAGAGGTATGCATGGGGTGCCCCAAGTAGGCCGAATCTTACTTGGGGTCTTCCCCAATTCGGCCTCCCACCTTCCATAACTACCGGAGGGGAAAAGGGAAGGGGGAGGAGAGAAGGAAAGGGGGGGGGGCAAACCCCCTCTTTCCCTTGTCCCACTCGGCCTCCTTCTATGGGGGGGGCACCCCTTGTGGGCTGGTGTGCTCCCCTGTCATGGCCCATATATTCCCCCGGGGGCTTCCGGTAACCCCTCCGGTACTCCGAGAAATACCCGATACACTTCAGAACACTTCTAGTGTCCGAATACCATCATCCTATATATCAATCTTTACCTCTCGAACATTTCAAGACTCCTCGTCATGTCCGTGATCTCATCCGGGACTCCGAACAACATCCGGTCACCAAATCACATAACTCATATAATACAATATCGTCATCAAACGTTAAGCGTGCAGACCCTACGGGTTCGAGAACTATGTAGACATGACCGAGACACCTCTTCGGTCGATAACCAATAGCGGAACCTGGATGATCATATTGGCTCATACATATTCTACAAAGGTCTTTATCGGTCGAACCGTTATGACAACATATGTTATTCCCTTTGTCCATCGGTATGTTACTTGCCCGAGATTCGATCGTCGGTATCTACATACCTAGTTCAATCTCGTTACCGGCAAGTCTCTTTACTCGTTTCGTAATACATCATCCTGCAACTAACTCATTAGTCACTTTGCTTGCAAGGCTTCTTATGATGTGCATTACCGAGAGGGCCCAGAGATACTCTCCGATACTCGGAGTGACAAATCCTAATCTCGATTTATGTCAACCCAACAAACACCTTCGGAGATGCCTGTAGAGCATCTTTATAATCACCCAGTTATGTTGTGAGGTTTGATAGCACATAAGGTATTCCTGCGGTATCCGAGAGTTGCATAATCTCATAGTCGAAGGAATATGTATTTGACATAAAGAAAGCAATAGCAACAAAACTGAACGATCAATATGCTAAGCTAACGGATGGGTCTTGTCCATCACATCGTTCACCTAATGATGTGATCCCGTTATAAAATGACAACTCATGTCCATGGTTAGGAAACCTTAAACATCTTTGATCCATGAGCTAGTCAAGTATAGGCTCACTAGGGACACAGTGTTTGTCTATGTATTCACACATGTATTAAGGTTCCCGGTCAATACAATTCTAGCATGAAGAATAAAAAATTATCATGAATAAAGAAACATAAAATAACAACTTTATTATTGCCTCTAGGGCACATTTCCTTTAGTCTCCCACTTGAACTAGAGTCAATTGTAAGTGCATCTAGTGCCACCCCTAGTTGGTTTTGTTGGAAATATGCCCTAGAGGCAATGATAAAAGCATTATTATTATATTTCCTTATTCATGATAATTGTCTTTATTCGTGCTATAATTGTGTTAACCGGAAATCGTAATACATGTGTGAATAACAGACAACAACATGTCCCTAGTGAGCCTCTAGTTGACTAGCTCGTTGATCGATAGATAGTCATGGTTTCCTGACTATGGACATTGGATGTCATCGATAACGGGATCACATCATTAGGAGAATGATGTGATGGACAAGACCCAATCTTAACATAGCATAAGATCGCATAGTTCGTTTGCTAGAGTTTTCCAATGTCAAGTATCCTTTCCTTAGACCATGAGATCGTGTAACTCCCGGATACCGTAGGAGTGCTTTGGGTATGCCAAACGTCACAACGTAACTGGGTGACTATAAAGGTATGCTACGGGTATCTCTGAAAGTGTCTGTTGGGTTGACATGGATCGAGACTGGGATTTGTCACTCCGCTTGACGGAGAGGTATCACCGGGCCCTCTCGGTAATGCATCATCACAATGAGCTCAATGTGATCAAAGTGTTTGATCACGGGATCATGCATTACGGAACGAGAAAAGTGACTTGCCGGTAACGAGATTGAACGAGGTATTGGTATACCGACGATCGAATCTCGGGCAAGTAAAATACCGATTGACAAAGGGAATCGTATACGGGATTAATTGAATCCTCGACATCGTGGTTCATCCGATGAGATCATCGTGGAGCATGTGGGAGCCAACATGGGTATCCAGATCCCGCTGTTGGTTATTGCCCGAGAGCCGTCTCGGTCATGACTGCATGTCTCCCGAACCCGTAGGGTCTACACACTTAAGGTTCGGTGACGCTAGGGTTGTGAAGATATGTATGTGCAGTAACCCGAATGTTGTTCGGAGTCCCGGATGAGATCCCGGACGTCACGAGGAGTTCCGGAATGGTCCGGAGGTAAAGAATTATATATAGGAAGTGCTATTTTGGCCATCGGGACAAGATTCGGTGTTATCGGTATTGTACCGGGACCACCGGAGGGGTCCCGGGGTCCACCAGGTGGGGCCACCTGCCTTGGTGGGCCACATGTACCTTAGGGGGTGCGCCTTGGCCTGCTTGGTCCAAGGGGAACCAGCCCCAAGGGCCCATGCGCCAAGGAAACTTGGAGGAGGGAGAGTCCAAAGGGGGGAAGGCACCTCCGAGGTGCCTTGGGGAGGATGGACTCCTCCCCCCCTCTTGGCCGCACCCCTTCCTTGGAGGAAGGGGCAAGTCTGCGCCCTCCCCCCCTCTAATGCACCTATATAAAGGGGGGCAGGGGTGGGGGGCAGCGCACCATATGCCCTGGCGCCCCCTCCTCCCTGCAACACCTCCTCCTCCTCCCGTAGTTGCTTAGCGAAGCCCTGCCGGAGTTCTGCTGCATCCACCACCACACCGTCGTGCTGGATCTTCCTCAACCTATCCTCCCCCCTTGCTGGATCAAGAAGGAGGAGACGTCTCCCGTCCCGTACGTGTGTTGAACGCGGAGGTGCCGTCCGTTCGGTACTAGATCATCGGTGAATTGGATCACGGCAAGTACGACTACCTCATCCACGTTCACTCGAACGCTTCCGTTGCGATCTACAAAGTGGTATGTAGATGCTATCTAATCTGAATACTCGTTGCTAGATGAACTCATAGATGGATCTTGGTGAAACCGTAGGGAAAATTTTAATTATCTGCAACGTTCCCCAACAGTGGCATCATGAGCTAGGTCTATGCATAGTTCTTCTTGTGCGAGTAGAACACAATTTGTTGTGGGCGTAGATGTTGTCAATTCTTCTTGCCGTTAATAGTAAATCTTGATTCAGCGGTATTGTGGGATGAAGCGGCCCGGACCAACCTTACACGTACGCTTACGTGAGACCGGTTCCACCGACTAACATGCACTAGTTGCATAAGGTGGCTGGCGGGTGTCTGTCTCTCCTACTTTAGTTGGATCGGATTCGATGAACAGGGCCCTTATGAAGGGTAAATAGAGATTGACGAATCACGTTGTGGTTTTACGTAGGTAAGAAAACGTTCTTGCTAGAACCCTAATTCAGCCACGTAAAACTTGCAACAACAATTAGAGGACGTCTAACTTGTTTTTGCAGCAAGTGCTATGTGATATGATATGGCCAAAGTTGTGATGTATGATGAATGATCTATATGTGATGTATGAGATGTTCATGCTATTGTAATAGGAATCACGACTTGCATGTCGATGAGTATGACAACCGGCAGGAGCCATAGGAGTTGTCTTTATTTTTTGTATGACCTGCGTGTCATTGAGAATCGCCATGTAAGTTACTTTACTTTATTGCTAAACGCGTTAGCCATAGTAGTAGAAGTAATAGTTGGCGAGCAACTTCATGGAGACACGTTGATGAAGATCATGATGATGAAGATCATGGTGTCAAGCCGGTGACAAGATGATCATGGAGCCCCAAGATGGAGATCAAAGGAGCTATGTGATATTGGCCATATCATGTCACATTTATTATTTGATTGCATGTGATGTTTATCATGTTTTGCATCTTGTTTACTTAGAACGACGGTAGTAAATAAGATGATCCCTCATAATAATTTCAAGAAAGTGTTCACCCTAACTGTGCACCGTTGCTAAGGTTCGTCGTTCCAAAGCACCACGTGATGATCGGGTGTGATAGGTCCTTACGTTCGCATACAACGGGTGTAAGACAGATTTACACACGCAAAACACTTAGGTTGACTTGACGAGCCTAGCATGTACAGACATGGCCTCGGAACACAGAAGACCGAAAGGTCGAGCATGAGTCGTATAGAAGATACGATCAACATGAAGATGTTCACCGATGTTGGCTAGTCCGTCTCACGTGATGATCGGACACGGCCTAGTTGACTCGGATCATGTAATACTTAGATGACTAGAAGAGGGATGTCTATCTAAGTGGGAGTTCATTAAATTTGATTAAATGAACTTTATTATCATGAACTTAGTCTAAATTTTTTACAATATGTCTTGTAGATCAAATGGCCAACGTAGTCCTCAACTTCAACGCGTTCCTAGAGAAAACCAAGCTGAAAGACGATGGTAGCAACTATACGGACTGGGTCCGGAACCTGAGGATCATCCTCATAGCTGCCAAGAAAGATTATGTCCTAAGAGCACCGCTGGGTGACGCACCTATTCTCCCTGCAGAACAAGACGTTATGAACGCTTGGCAATCACGCTGCGATGATTACTCCCTCGTTCAGTGCGGCATGCTTTACAGCTTAGAGCCGGGGCTCCAAAAGCGTTTTGAGAGACATGGAGCATATGAGATGTTCGAAGAGCTGAAAATGGTTTTCCAAGCTCATGCCCGGGTCGAGAGATATGAAGTCTCCGATAAATTCTTTAGCTGTAAGATGGAGGAAAATGGCTCTGTCAGTGAGCACATACTCAAAATGTCTGGGTTGCACAACCGCTTGACTCAACTGGAAGTTAATCTCCCGGATGAAGCGGTCATTGACAGAATCCTCCACTCGCTTCCACCTAGCTACAAGAGCTTTGTGATGAACTACAATATGCAGGGGATGGTAAAGACCATTCCTGAAGTATATGCTATGCTGAAATCAGCAGAGGTAGAAATCAAGAAGGAGCATCAAGTGTTGATGGTGAATAAAACCACTAAGTTTAAGAAGGGCAAGGGTAAAAAGAACTTCAAGAAGGACGGCAAGGAAGTTGCCGCGCCCGGTAAGCAAGTTGCCGGGAAGAAGCCAAAGAATGGACCCAAGCCCGAGACTGAGTGTTTTTATTGCAAGGGAAGTGGTCACTGGAAGCGGAACTGCCCCAAATACTTAGCGGACAAGAAGACCGGCAAAACCAAAGGTATATGTGATATACATGTAATTGATGTGTACCTTACCAGTACTCGTAGTAGCTCTTGGGTATTTGATACCGGTGCAGTTGCTCATATTTGTAACTCAAAGCAGGAGCTGCGGAATAAACGGAGACTGGCGAGGGACGAGGTGACGATGCGCGTCGGGAATGGTTCCAAGGTTGATGTGATCGCCGTCGGCACGCTGCCTCTGCATTTACCTACGGGATTAGTTTTAAACCTCAATAATTGTTATTTAGTGCCAAGTTTGAGCATGAACATTGTATCTGGATCTCGTTTAATTCGAGATGGCTACTCATTTAAATCCGAGAATAATGGTTGTTCTATTTATATGAGAGATATGTTTTATGGTCATGCTCCGATGGTTAATGGTTTATTCTTGATGAATCTCGTACATGATGATACACATATTCATAGTGTGAGTACCAAAAGAGTTAAAGTTGATAACAATAGTCCCACATATTTGTGGCACTGCCGCCTTGGTCACATAGGTGTCAAATGCATGAAGAAGCTCCATGCAGATGGACTTTTAGAGTCTCTTGATTATGAATCATTTGACACGTGCGAACCATGCCTCATGGGTAAAATGACCAAGACTCCGTTCTCAGGAACAATGGAGCGAGCAACCAACTTATTGGAAATCATACATACCGATGTGTGCGGTCCAATGAGTGTTGAGGCTCGCGGTGGCTATCGTTATGTTCTCACCCTCACTGATGACTTGAGTAGATATGGGTATATCTACTTAATGAAACACAAGTCTGAGACCTTTGAAAAGTTCAAGGAATTTCAGAGTGAGGTTGAAAATCAACGTGATAGAAAGATCAAGTTTCTACGATCAGATCGTGGAGGAGAATACTTGAGTCATGAATTTGGCACACACTTAAGAAAATGTGGAATAGTTTCACAACTCACGCCGCCTGGAACACCTCAGCGTAATGGTGTGTCCGAACGTCGTAATCGCACTCTATTAGATATGGTGCGATCTATGATGTCTCTTACCGACTTACCGCTATCTTTTTGGGGCTATGCTTTAGAGACTGTCGCATTCACTTTAAATAGGGCTCCGTCGAAATCCGTTGAGACGACACCGTATGAATTATGGTTTGGGAAGAAACCCAAGCTGTCGTTTCTAAAAGTTTGGGGATGCGATGCTTATGTCAAGAAACTTCAACCTGAAAAGCTCGAACCCAAATCGGAAAAATGCGTCTTCATAGGATACCCTAAAGAAACTGTTGGGTATACCTTCTACCTCAGATCCGAAGGCAAGATCTTTGTTGCCAAGAATGGATCCTTTCTAGAGAAAGAGTTTCTCTTGAAAGAAGTAAGTGGGAGGAAAGTAGAACTTGATGAAGTATTGCCTCTTGAACCGGAAAATGGCGAAACTCAAGAAATCGTTCCTGAGGTGCCTGCACCGACTAGAGAGGAAATTAATGATTATGATCAAGATACTTATGATCAAGCTCCTACTGAAATTCGAAGGTCCACAAGGACACGTTCCGCACCAGAGTGGTACGGTAACCCTGTCTTGGAAATCATGTTGTTAGACAACGGTGAACCTTCGAACTATGAGGAAGCAATGGCGGGCCCGGATTCCGACAAATGGCTGGAAGCCATGAAATCCAAGATAGGATCCATGTATGAAAACAAAGTATGGACTTTGACTGACTTGCCCATTGAACGGCGAGCCATAGAAAATAAATGGATCTTTAAGAAGAAGACAGACGCGGATGGTAATGTGACCATCTATAAAGCTCGGCTTGTCGCTAAGGGTTATCGACAAGTTCAAGGAATTGACTACGATGAGACTTTCTCACCGGTAGCGAAGCTGAAGTCCGTCCGAATCATGTTAGCAATTGCCGCATACTATGATTATGAGATATGGCAAATGGACGTCAAAACGGCATTCCTTAATGGTTTCCTTAAGGAAGAATTGTATATGATGCAGCCGGAAGGTTTTGTCGATCCTAAGAATGCTGACAAGGTATGCAAGCTCCAACGCTCGATTTATGGGCTGGTGCAAGCATCTCGGAGTTGGAACATTCGCTTTGATGAGATGATCAAAGCGTTTGGGTTTACACAGACTTATGGAGAAGCCTGTGTTTACAAGAAAGTGAGTGGGAGCTCTGTAGCATTTCTCATATTATATGTAGACGACATACTTTTGATGGGAAATGATATAGAACTCTTGGACAGCATTAAGGCCTATTTGAATAAAAGTTTTTCAATGAAGGACCTTGGAGAAGCTGCTTATATATTAGGCATCAAGATCTATAGAGATAGATCGAGACGCCTCATAGGTCTTTCACAAAGCACATACCTTGATAAGATATTGAAGAAGTTCAATATGGATCAATCTAAGAAGGGGTTCTTACCTGTGTTACAAGGTGTGAAATTGAGCTCAGCTCAATGTCCGACCACGGCAGAAGATATAGAAGAGATGAGTGTCATCCCCTATGCCTCAGCCATAGGTTCTATTATGTATGCCATGCTGTGTACTAGACCTGATGTAAACCTTGCCGTAAGTTTGGCAGGAAGGTACCAAAGTAATCCCGGCAAGGAACACTGGACAGCGGTCAAGAATATCTTGAAGTACCTGAAAAGGACTAAGGAAATGTTTCTCGTTTATGGAGGTGACGAAGAGCTCGTCGTAAAACGTTACGTCGACGCTAGCTTCGACACAGATCTGAATGACTCTAAGTCACAAACCGGATACGTGTATATTCTGAATGGTGGGGCAGTAAGCTGGTGCAGTTGCAAGCAAAGCGTCGTGGCGGGATCTACATGTGAAGCGGAGTACATGGCAGCCTCGGAGGCAGCACATGAAGCAATTTGGGTGAAGGAGTTCATCACCGACCTCGGAGTCATACCCAATGCGTCGGGGCCAATCAAGCTCTTCTGTGACAACACTGGAGCTATTGCACTTGCAAAGGAGCCCAGGTTTCACAAGAAGACTAGGCACATCAAGCGTCGCTTCAACTCCATTCATGAAAATGTTCAAGATGGAGACATAGAAATTTGTAAAGTGCACACGGATCTGAATGTCGCAGATCCGTTGACTAAACCTCTCCCTAAGGCAAAACATGATCAGCACCAGAACTCTATGGGTGTTCGATTCATCACAATGTAACTAGATTATTGACTCTAGTGCAAGTGGGAGACTGTTGGAAATATGCCCTAGAGGCAATGATAAAAGCATTATTATTATATTTCCTTATTCATGATAATTGTCTTTATTCGTGCTATAATTGTGTTAACCGGAAATCGTAATACATGTGTGAATAACAGACAACAACATGTCCCTAGTGAGCCTCTAGTTGACTAGCTCGTTGATCGACAGATAGTCATGGTTTCCTGACTATGGACATTGGATGTCATCGATAACGGGATCACATCATTAGGAGAATGATGTGATGGACAAGACCCAATCTTAACATAGCATAAGATCGCATAGTTCGTTTGCTAGAGTTTTCCAATGTCAAGTATCCTTTCCTTAGACCATGAGATCGTGTAACTCCCGGATACCGTAGGAGTGCTTTGGGTATGCCAAACGTCACAACGTAACTGGGTGACTATAAAGGTATGCTACGGGTATCTCTGAAAGTGTCTGTTGGGTTGACATGGATCGAGACTGGGATTTGTCACTCCGCTTGACGGAGAGGTATCACCGGGCCCTCTCGGTAATGCATCATCACAATGAGCTCAATGTGATCAAAGTGTTTGATCACGGGATCATGCATTACGGAACGAGAAAAGTGACTTGCCGGTAACGAGATTGAACGAGGTATTGGTATACCGACGATCGAATCTCGGGCAAGTAAAATACCGATTGACAAAGGGAATCGTATACGGGATTAATTGAATCCTCGACATCGTGGTTCATCCGATGAGATCATCGTGGAGCATGTGGGAGCCAACATGGGTATCCAGATCCCGCTGTTGGTTATTGCCCGAGAGCCGTCTCGGTCATGACTGCATGTCTCCCGAACCCGTAGGGTCTACACACTTAAGGTTCGGTGACGCTAGGGTTGTGAAGATATGTATGTGCAGTAACCCGAATGTTGTTCGGAGTCCCGGATGAGATCCCGGACGTCACGAGGAGTTCCGGAATGGTCCGGAGGTAAAGAATTATATATAGGAAGTGCTATTTTGGCCATCGGGACAAGATTCGGTGTTATCGGTATTGTACCGGGACCACCGGAGGGGTCCCGGGGTCCACCAGGTGGGGCCACCTGCCTTGGTGGGCCACATGTGCCTTAGGGGGTGCGCCTTGGCCTGCTTGGGCCAAGGGGAACCAGCCCCAAGGGCCCATGCGCCAAGGAAACTTGGAGGAGGGAGAGTCCAAAGGGGGGAAGGCACCTCCGAGGTGCCTTGGGGAGGATGGACTCCTCCCCCCCTCTTGGCCGCACCCCTTCCTTGGAGGAAGGGGCAAGGCTGCGCCCTCCCCCCCTCTAATGCACCTATATAAAGGGGGGCAGGGGTGGGGGGCAGCGCACCATATGCCCTGGCGCCCCCTCCTCCCTGCAACACCTCCTCCTCCTCCCGTAGTTGCTTAGCGAAGCCCTGCCGGAGTTCTGCTGCATCCACCACCACACCGTCGTGCTGGATCTTCCTCAACCTCTCCTCCCCCCTTGCTGGATCAAGAAGGAGGAGACGTCTCCCGTCCCGTACGTGTGTTGAACGCGGAGGTGCCGTCCGTTCGGTACTAGATCATCGGTGAATTGGATCACGACAAGTACGACTACCTCATCCACGTTCACTCGAACGCTTCCGTTGCGATCTACAAAGTGGTATTTAGATGCTATCTAATCTGAATACTCGTTGCTAGATGAACTCATAGATGGATCTTGGTGAAACCGTAGGAAAAATTTTAATTTTCTGCAACGTTCCCCAACAGGTTTTGGAGTATTGACGACAAACCTGGTTGAGGGACTAATGTGTTTGTGAGAGTTGCAGGATAACACAGGTAGTAGTCCCTCATTGATTCGGTTTACCTACCGGAGACGACCCCTAAAAATGTATGAAGACATTGACGACAATGGTGGTATATGAAGATATTCACATTGAAGACTATGACATGAGAAGACATTGAGTAAAGACTATGAAGCACGAAGACTTAGTTGTTTTGTTGTTCCCTTTTCTTCTTTGTTGAGTCATAGGAACCACCGTACTGTTAAGTGGGGTCCAAGTGAACAAAGTCAGAGTGACTGAAGTGATGCTCAACCAAATCCTATGTCTTCGAGCGAAGACAATGAGAGCAAATCTTATCCAGAGCTGGATGAGTCAGCTTTGCTTGTAGCCCAAGTAAAGTTGCCGTGTGTGTTTGAAATCTGACCGTTGGAACACGTGTCAGTTCCTTAGTGATCCGGGGTCATTTCGGACAAATCGGGTCGGGTTGCCTAGTGGCTATAAATAGCCCACCCCATACTCAATAAATTTGTGTCTGCTCAGAGTTAATGCACGGCTTTTGTCGTTTTGAGAGCAACCCACCTCGAAGCTTTTGAGAGAGAGAAATCCTTGCGAGGACAAAGCCCAAACACCTAGAGCCAAAGAGTGTTAGGCATCACTGAAGTCTTTTTGTCTGCATGACCTGAAGACTTATTACACTTGAGGACTGTGAATCCTCCAGCCGGTTAGGCGTCGCGTTCTGAGCATCCAAGAGTCATTGTGGATCGCCGGTGAACGAAGTCTGTGAAGGTTTGGAAGTCTACCTTGAAGACTTACCAGAGTAATTGGGCGAGGACTGGGTGTCCTTAGCTCAAGGGGAATAAGGTGAAGACGAGGTCTTCTGAGTTGAATCTCAGCCTCCCTAACCAGACGTACATTTGTTACAGCAACTGGAACAGGTCCAACAAATCCTGTGTCCTCAACAAGTGAATGGTTCTCTCCTCTCCCTCTCTTACTTAGAGTTTGTCTTTGTGAAGTCATTGCCTGTTTGCTTTACCTATTTGTCTTCACTGTTTGACTACTATCGTTATTTGGCTTCATACCATCTTCCATTCTGATCCTTTCTACCTAGCTGCTATTAGTCTTCGTGCTTTCACTTCATTGCATACTTGACTATGGTTTTCCTAGTGTAGTTTATCTTCCGCTGCAAATCAATAGGATCATTTCTATAGTTTGTCTTTGAAACTTCCATGTTTTGAAGACTTCCATAAAAATCGCCTATTCACCCCCCTCTAGTCGATAACTAGCACTTTCAATTGGTATCAGAGCAAGGTACTCCCTTGTTCTGTGTGATTCGGTTTAACTACCTAGAGTTTTAGCTATGTCGACTGCAGGGATAATCAAAGTCTCCGCTGCTTGCCCCGTCTTCGATGGAACTGAATATCCCTACCGGAAGAATAAGATGCGCATGCATCTTGAAGCCATTGATGTTGACCTCTGGTATGTCGTCAAGAATGGCGTTCCCAAGACTGGTGAAGGTGTCACCCCTGCTGATGTCAAGAAGTTCATTCAACTGGATTCTACTGCCAAGAACATCATCTGTGGTCATCTGACCAAAGGACAGTATGGCCGTGTGAGTGCTCTGGAAACGTCGAAGCTAGTCTGGGACTGGCTCTCCAAGGTTAACGAAGGCGTCTCAACCCAGAGAGATCAAAGGAACAATGTTCTTTGCAACCTCTTCCACCGTTTCAAGATAAACGACAATGAAAATGTCCAGCTCACGTTTGATCGCCTCACTGACATCACGAATGAGCTTCATGCTCTCGGCGCTACTGAGATGACCAAGCATGAAATCGTCAAGACGCTACTGAGATCACTTGACAGCTCCTTTGACACCCTTGTCCTCATGATACAAGAACGCCCTGACTTCAAGACACTCGATCCATCTGATATACTTGAGAGGCTCAACACACATGAGTTCCAGCTATCTGAGAAAAGAGATATCTATGGTTCCAATTATGGCTGAACTCGCGTTTTGAAGGCAAAAACTGTTTCCTCATCTGAAGAAGAATCTGACTGTAGTTCTGATGATCCTGAAGACATTGGAAAGGAACTTGCTATGCTTGTGAAGAGGTTCCAGAAGTTCACTAAGAAGAAGGGCTTCAGAAAGTCTTCACGATCCAGCTCAAGAAATGATGAAGCTTCCACTCATGACTACAAGAAGAGAACATGTCACAAGTGCAAGAAACCTGGACACTACATCTCTGGGTGTCCACAGTGGGACAATGAGAAGAAGAAGAAGAAGAGCAAGGAATATGATTCTGATGACAAGAAAAAGAAGAAATCCTCAAAGTCTTCTTCCAAGTCCTCATCCAAATCTTCATCCCATAAGAAGAACTCATCTGGCAAGGCTCGTGCTTTTGTTGGCAAGGAAATGGATTCAGAAGAGGAGTCTGCTTCAGATGAGGCAGAGGTGGAGTCTGAGGAGGAGTCCGACCCTGGTGTTGCAAGTCTGGCTCTAGCCACATCCTACGTTGCCAAGTCAATCTTCAACACTGAAGACAATGGCTCCGTCACCAACGCTGAAGCCAATGACAAGGACGACTCTGCTCCCACCTACTGCTTCATGGCACACGGTGCCAAGGTAAAATCATGCGATGCTTACTTTCAAACATCAAGTGAAGATGACTCTGATTGTGAATCCAAACCCAGCTACAAAACACTTGCTAAAATTGCAACTGAACAACAAAAAGCTATGGAACATACTCAAAAACTGTTAGACAAAGCGATGACCTGTTGGACGCGGAAATGACCCGTTCACAGTCCTTAGTTGAAGACATAAAAAATCTTCATGCTAAGTACCAAGAACTTGAAAGTCGTCATGAAACGCTCTCAACCACTCATGAAAAGCTCTCCTACGATTATCTTCAAAGGAAGCAAGAGCTTGAGAAATTGAGAGCGGATCATGAAGATCTTCATAAAGAGAATGAGTCACTTCGCGCTCAACAGATCAGTTCCGCTCAGCAAGGATTTGAACCACCATGTCTAAAATGCCTTGAGCGTGACAACGCTACCTCTGTTGCTGAATATTCTACTGCTGCTACTGTTACATTGTCTTCAACTGTTGATGTGGTAACTATCTCCTCTACTGAGGATACCACTACTATTGCTGATGAAAATGCTAGGTTGAAGACATTGCTTGAAACAGGGATGTACAAAAGTCTGAAAGGGCATCAGACACTGTGCGATGTCCTCAAAAAGCAGATTCTTAACCGAAACCCTAGGAAAGAGGGTGTTGGGTTCGAGAGGAAAATGAATGTTGATGGTTCCTACTGGAAGCCTGAGCAGTATCCCAAAACCACATGGGTTGCTGCAAAGGGACCTTCAGTGGATCCATCCACCTTATCTGGCTTTACCTGTGCTAACCCTATTATCATTGATGAATCCTTTGATGCAAACTATACACTGTTTAAGAATCAGATTGGTGAAGTGTTTGCCAGGTATATTGGTACTAACTGCAGGAATGGGCCACCCATGAAGAAGATCTGGGTACCCAAAAGCTGTCTTGAGAATCTTCCAGTGAATGTCATCATGACACCACCTGGGAAGAAGACAAACCCCAGGTCTAAGGCTTCATATGGCCCAAAGGCTTCATACAGACAGAGGACTCACCTGAGTCACCCTAACGCCAATGTTTTGCAGGGAAACCATACTGAGACTTATGAATATGAGCGTGTGTCTTCAAACCGCTATGTTCTTAGAACTAAGAACTTTTCTGCTTATTCATATGAGTATCATTCATCTCCTGCAAGGCTATTTGCAAGGGCTCCAAAGCCAAAGTTCTCAGATGCTGCACTTAGACTCATTGCTTCTAAGCCACCCCTGAAGATGTGGGTGGTTAAGAAGAATTAACTTTCTTTTGCAGGGAAAGGTCTCCAGATTGAAATCAAAGGCGTCTGATGCTATTGCTGGGGACCTAAAACATCTTGTAGGGCGCAAGATCAAATGCCCAAATGGTCTCACTATGTATTTTGTTCCTGAATCGTTTGCCATTCATCCCATCAGTCCTAATCTTGATCTGAGCTTCAATAATCCTCTTGCTCGTCAAATGTTTATGCTTCACACATCTCTTAGTGAGGCCTATCCCCCTGACTCTACTGTAGGATATGACACCTCATGCTTCAGAATGGATTATGGACAGCGGATGCACTAATCATATGACTGGTGATCGACGTCTTCTCATGGACTCAACCTTACGTCCATCTGACAAGAGTCACATCACATTTGCTGACACTGGTAAAAGCAAGGTATTGGGTCTAGGTAGAGTTGCAATCTCAAAGGATCAGCACATGGATAAAGTGATGCTTGTTGAATCCCTTGGTTTCAACTTAATGTCTGCCTCAATGCTTTGTGACTTGAACATGATTGTGATATTTGGAAAATATCGTTGCCTTGTACTAATGGAATCTGACAAGTCTCTAGTCTTTGAAGGGTACCGGAAAGATGATCTGTACATGGTAGATTTATCAGCAGGGCCACAGCTTGTCGTATGGCTTCTTGCAAAAGCTTTAGAATGCTGGCTCTGGCATCGGAGGCTAGGGCATGCTGGCATGAGGAATTTACACACTCTCGTCAAGAAGAAGCATGTCATAGGCATCGAGGGCGTCAAGTTCAAGAAGGATCATTTGTGCGGTGCCTGCGAAGCTGGAAATATGACTAGGGCCAAGCATCCCTCGAAGACAATCATGACGACATCTCAACCCTTCGAGCTGCTACACATGGACTTATTTGGCCCTACTCACTACTCTACCCTCACAACAGCTGCTTGTCTCTATGGCTTCGTCAGTGTTGATGATTACTCAAGATATACGTGGGTGCACATAGTTCTCCACAAGACTGAAGTGCAAGATGTCTTCAGACGCTTCGCCAATTGTGCCATGAACAACTATGGCGTCAAGATCAAGCATATCAGAAGTGACAACATCACTGAGTTCAAGAACACCGGACTTGATCTGTATCTAGATACAATGGGAATCACTCATGAGTTCGCAGCTCCGTACACACCTCAGCAGAATGGCATCATGGAACGCAAGAACAGAACCCTCATTGAGATGGCCCGAACAATGCTCGATGAATACAAGACACCAAGAAAATTCTGGCCTGAAGCTATTGACACTGCATGCCATGTCATCAACCGTGTGTATATTCACAAGCTTCTGAAGAAAACATCCTATGAACTCCTCACTGGCAAGAAGCCAAATGTCAGTTACTTCAGAGTATTTGGAGCTAGGTGCTGGATCAAGGATCCACATCACAAATCAAAATTTGCACCAAAAGCTCACGAAGGTTTCATGCTCGGTTACGGAAAGGACTCGCACTCTTACTGAGTCTTCAACCTCTATCTCTATAAAGCCGTTGAAACTATGGATGTACGGTTCGATGAAACCAATGGCTCGCAAAGAGAGCACTTGCCAAATGTGCTAGATGAAGTTCCACCCAGTGAATCTATCAAGCTAGTGGGAACTGGTGAAATCATGCCTTCTGAAGCATAGCCTGAAGAGGAACTTATCATTTCTGCACCTAATCAACCTGAAGACAATGCTCAGCCTGAAGACAATCCTTCCAATGATGACAATGATCAGCAAGAGCAAAATCTTCGTCCAGTTCATCCTCGTGTTGCAAATGAAGTACAGATTGAGAAGATAATTGATAGCATAACTGCACCTGGTCCACTCACTCGTTCAAGAGCAACACATCTAGCAAATTTCTGTGGGCACTTTGCATTTGTCTCGATATCTGAACCCAAGAAAGTTGCTGAAGCCTTTATGGAACCAGAATGGATTCAAGCCATGCAAGAAGAGCTTCAACAATTCAAGTTGAACAATGTCTGGGAACTTGTCAAGCGCCCTGATCCTCGCAAGCACAACATAATAGGCACAAAATGGATATATCGCAACAAGCAAGATGAGCATGGTCAAGTCGTCAGAAACAAAGCACGTCTCGTTGCAAAAGGATATACTCAAGTGGAAGGGATTGACTCCGATGAAACATTTGCTCCTGTGGCTAGGCTTGAAGCTATTCGCATACTGCTAGCCTATGCAAATCATCACAACATATTTCTATATCAAATGGATGTGAAGAGTGCATTTCTCAACGGCAAGATTGAAGAAGAAGTGTATGTTGCACAACCTCCTGGCTTTGAAGATCCAAAACATCCTGATATGGTGTACAAGCTGAACAAAGCATTGTATGGCCTCAAACAAGCTCCTTGCGCTTGGTATGACACACTCAAAGACGTCCTGAAGAGCAAAGGCTTCAAACCTGGTTCCCCGGATCCCACACTCTTCACGAAGACATATGATGGTGAACTGTTTTTGTGCCAAATATATGTGGATGCCATTATCTTCGGCTGCACCAACCAGAAATACAGTGATGAGTTTGGACACATGATGCAAGAGCAATATCAGATGTCCATGATGGGTGAGCTGAAGTTCTTCCTTGGTCTTCAAATTCGTCAGCAAAGAAATGGCATCTTTATGTCTCAAGAGAAATACCTCAAAGATTGCCTAAAGAAGTTTGGAATGCAAGATTGCAAAGGTTACACGACGCCAATGCCAGCCAAACACCATCCGGGTCCCGACGACAATGGTAAAGAGTTTGATCAAAAGGTATACCGCTGCATGATTGGTTCTTTAGTTTATATATGTGCATCTAGGCCAGACATTATGCTTAGTGTTTGCATGTGTGCTTGATTCCAAGCGGCACCAAAGGAATCACATCACTTAGCTATGAAGCGAATTCTTCGATATTTGGCTTACACCCCAATATTAGGATTATGGTATCCAAAGGGCTCAGAGTTTGATCTGGTTGGATTGTCGGATGCTGATTATGCTGGTGACAAGGTGGATCGCAAGTCTACATCAGGCACATGTCATTTTCTGGGACGATCACTTGTCTGTTGGTCTTCAAAGAAGCAGAACTGTGTATCACTCTCCACTGCTGAATCCGAATACATTGCTGCTGGATCTTGCTGCGCTCAGCTTCTATGGATGAAGCAAACTCTCAAGGACTACGACATCCATCTGAAACAAGTACCACTCTACTGCGACAATGAAAGCGCCATCAAGATTGCCAACAACCCCGTTCAGCACTCGAAGACAAAGCATATTGAAATTCGTCATCACTTTCTCAGAGATCATGTCATGAAGGAAGATATTGACATCATACACGTCAACACTGAAGAGCAACTAGCAGATATCTTCACAAAGCCCTTGGATGAGAAAAGGTTTTGCAAGTTATGGTGTGAGCTAAATATCTTGGAATCCTCAAATGTCCTGTGATCAAGCACACATCCTAACACTTATGCATATTGATGATTTAGATGTGCAACACACGAAGTAAAGTATATCTTCAATCAATGAAGACTTACATTTTGAGTGTGAATACATTAACGTGGATTGACTTTGGAGCGCCACGATAATTGTGCGCCGTGTCTGGGTCTAATACTTCCTATACGGTGGGTAACGCCACCACCAAATTCTTCTGTTTGAAGTGTTTTTTCTCATGGCGTTACTTTTGCTATGTCTTCACATTTGGTTTTTCTCCGACACAATTGTGTCTTATTGATTATCTTCACTATGTTGATTTAGTTGTATTCTGATATATATAGTGTTCTGTCCTCTACAACATTCACTTATAGCTATGTCTTCTCTGCTGAATCTTTTGAACTAAGTGAATGTGATCGGACCCTAATCTCTCTATGCTCTCTATCTCAAACTCAATCTATCCAAGTCATATGCATTCTACTGAAACTGTCGAATGTCTTCTCTGCGTCCTTGTCAGCAGAAGATACATAGACAAACATTAAATATGTTTTAAATGCTCTATTCTCTTTGCCTGAAATCTAGAGAAGCCGGAACGACCATCCGACAATCCTGGCGGGCGTGGGAACATGGGACAACCACAAGTCTGTTGCATGTACGCCACGTGTCCCTCAAAAGTGAACCGCCAGGGGCACCTGCGTAATTGCACTGTGCCGTCCCTTTCCTTATAAATACATGTCCCCTCATGGTAAAAAATTATTCTTCCACCTCTCCACCTCGTCAAAACCCTAGCTCCTTCGCTAGCTCTCGACGACGCCGGCGACGAAGCGCTTAGCTGCCGCGACTTCACCGACGCCGTCCTCACGCCGGCCGCGGAAATCGTCCTCTCCGCCGCCGCCGTAGGTGTCCTCCATCGCCAAGTTAGGGCATGGTGGATTGAACTGCTCGGTCTCCTACTCTTCCCATCTAGCAGTTCATCGTGTGGTAATTAAAATCTCACTTTTTACCGTCTTTTGATCCTAAAGATTCATCCTTTTTACCAAAAGTGGTTTCTGTGACTACAAACTTGGATCTGTCTAGTTCTGCATCTCATACTATGCCTAGCATCTTCACTTATGCATCTAAACTAGTTAGAGTCCTCACTTGTACCTATTCTTGGATTCGTACAAATTTGGAACCAACTTCAAACACATAAGTGAATGAGGTCAATGTCTTGAAACTGATTTATCTTCAAAATCTTCTGAGAATGCATATGACCTCTTCCCCTTCCCTCGCATCTTTAATGCTGTCACAGGTACATGTCCGTGGGAGAATCCCTTGGTTCTCATAGTCTGCATTCATTTGCAGAATTCTTACAGCATCATATCAATTCTCCCGAAGCTAGTTCTTGTCTGACCAAGAAGCCTTTGTCAGTGTTGAAGCCATACCGTCTGAACTTCATGGCCTCGCAAAAGTTAGTGAGGAAGGGCGGCTGACAGCGCCGCGAGGAAACATCAAAGGATTTTCCAGCTGATCTGCATGAACTGTACAAAACTGATCCTGAAGAACCTATAATGAACGCAAAACTCGAATCCAATGGATTCGAGGATATTGGGCTGAACAATGGTACAAGTACAGGTTCGTGACCCGGGAGTATGCTGAGAAGAATGCCATCAAGCGACCATGGGGAGATATTTTGTACAAAGATCTTCCTCCCAGGTCAAGAGCTGAAGCTATTGAACAAGGTTTCTTCCCTTGCATGGTCCGTGGACCTCAACCTACTGACGCTCATCCCACATCTCTGCTATGGTGTCGTGACGACAATCTGTTCAAGCGCAACTTTCATTCAGCCATGCACTCTGCCAAGGAGAACAAGAAATCGTGGGGATTAGAGTTCAATCCTGGCCCCTCTACGCCTCGTGCCGATGGCACACGCGAAGCTGAACCAAATCTGGTTGGGCCCTTCTATGACTTAGAAGGTCTCATCACTCATATCAGGGTTCAAGGGGCAGATGTGGATCGACCTGCAGATGACGCTGATACTGATGAAGCGCCTGCACCTCCGAAGCCGAAAAAGCAGAAGAAACCCAAGGCTCTGAAACCTTCTTCTCCACCAAAAGCCTCACGAATGAAGCCCTTGGCCACCGCTCCACCTGCACCAAGTGTGCAGTCTGAAGATCTCTCTCGCGTCTCCAAGACCGAGATGAAGAAGAAGAAGCCTATTCACTCCTCCAGTCCTGATCTGAACCCTGCTGCCATTCTGAGAAATGAAGCTATTGATCTGTCAAGTGACGACAATCTTACCAATGACGCTCTTGAGATGTTGATTAAGAGCAAGCAACAGGCAAAAACCTTCAATGATCTTCCCCTCTTCGATGTTGAGATTCTGAACAAGTTCATCGATGACTGGTTTGAAAATCCAGAACTCAGTTTTGACAATCTACAACTTCCAATTGGCCTCAGCGTCTCCTTCCACAGTGGCATTGCTTCTGAGTTAGCTCTTGCTCAGAAAATTGTTGAGCTAAAGCACAAGATAGATTTTGAAAAGGCTCAGTTCAAGAAGTATATGGCCAGGCTCAGTGTGAAGGATGTGCAGAACTTCAAGATCATGCTACACGAGCTCAAGGAAGCCTTTCGCAAGAAACATGATGAAGCCCAAGGTTCTCGTGAGCGCATGAAGCTTTCGGCTGCCAAATGTGTGCAAGCCTACAATGAAGCAGAAAAGCGCAAGGCCCTTGGACGACCTGGCATTGACCCTAGAATGGCTTCAAAGAAGAAGTCCAAGAAGCCTGCAGCAACTCCTCCTCCTGCACCTCGGCAAGACGCGCAAACTATTGTCTTCCCAAGCAGCATGACTGGCTCAAAGCCAAAGGTCAAGTCAACCACTTCAGAACTGAAGAAGACGAGGGCTGCCGAGGCTAAAGCCAGAAAAAGGAAAAATCTTGAAGCATCTGATGATGCACCCTCCAAGAAGAAGCGCAAAACCAAGAAAAATCAGGCTGCTCCCACAGAGCCCCTTGTTGTCGAGCCCATTTCTGTTGCTCGTCCTGGATCTACACAACAAGAAAGACGTATGATAGTTCAAGAGCCTGCTTCCACAAAGGCTCCTGAGGCTGAAGATATTCCAGCTGTTGACCCCACCGCAGCTGAAGACATTGGTCACCACGACAATGTAGAATATGATGAAGTTCTTCCTCAGATTGAACACAATGTGAAATCATCGCCTGTGCTCACGCACAGCGAGCTCATCAGCATTGGTCGCCCTCTGACGCCAATTGCTCAGGATGCATCGTGGGCTGATCACCCACAACAACAAGACACCCCAAGTACTCCCCAACAACAAGTCACCTCACCAGAGCAAGATGATGACGACTTTGAGGCCCTGCCAACTCCATCTCCACAGGCGTCGCCAGCGCTACGCAGGCTTCACAAAGGACCAAGGCCTCAAGTCACTCTTCCGAGCATTCCAGAAGTAGGAGTGCGCCACCAATCTATTGCACGTCAAGTGTTCCCTGCAGAAAATCCTTCTGTGACGGTCCCAGTGTCTGAAGCTAATGTTGTTGAAGACAATCCGACTGCATCAGCCGAAGAAAGACAAGAAGAAGAGCGTGTCGCTACTCCCCCTGCCACTGAAGAAGTTGTTACAAAAGAGAGCGTGTCTGTGCCCGACCCTCCAGCTCCTCAAGTGGAGGTTGAGAATCCTGAGGTTGCCACCACTAACACCACTGAAGCCAATAACGTGGTCATGGATGAAGACAATGTGGATGTTGGGGAACGTTGCAGAAAATTAAAATTTTTCCTACGGTTTCACCAAGATCCATCTATGAGTTCATCTAGCAACGAGTATTCAGATTGGATAGCATCTACATACCACTTTGTAGATCGCAACGGAAGCGTTCGAGTGAACGTGGATGAGGTAGTCGTACTTGCCGTGATCCAATTCACCGATGATCTAGTACCGAACGGACGGCACCTCCGCGTTCAACACACGTACGGGACGGGAGACGTCTCCTCCTTCTTGATCTAGCAAGGGGGAAGGAGAGGTTGAGGAAGATCCAACACGACGGTGTGGTGGTGGATGCAGCAGAACTCCGGCAGGGCTTCGCTAAGCAACTACGGGAGGAGGAGGAGGTGTTGCAGGGAGGAGGGGGCGCCAGGGCAATTGGTGCGCTGCCCCCCACCCCTGCCCCCCTTTATATAGGTGCATTAGAGGGGGGGAGGGCGCAACCTTTCCCCTTCCTCCAAGGAAGGGGTGCGGCCAAGAGGGGGGGAGGAGTCCATCCTCCCCAAGGCACCTCGGAGGTGCCTTCCCCCCTTTGGACTCTCCCTCCTCCAAGTTTCCTTGGCGCATGGGCCCTTGGGGCTGGTTCCCCTTGGCCCAAGTGGGCCAAGGCGCACCCCCTAAGGCCCATGTGGCCCCCCAAGGCAGGTGGCCCCACCTGGTGGACCCCGGGACCCCTCCGGTGGTCCCGGTACAATACCGATAACACCGAAACTTGTCCCGATGGCCAAAATAGCACTTCCTATATATAATTCTTTACCTCCGGACCATTCCGGAACTCCTCGTGACGTCCGGGATCTCATCCGGGACTCCGAACAACATTCGGGTTACTGCACATACATATCTTCACAACCCTAGCGTCACCGAACCTTAAGTGTGTAGACCCTACGGGTTCGGGAGACATGCAGACATGACCGAGACGGCTCTCGGGCAATAACCAACAGCGGGATCTGGATACCCATGTTGGCTCCCACATGCTCCACGATGATCTTATCGAATGAACCACGATGTCAAGGATTCAATTAATCCCGTATACGATTCCCTTTGTCAATCGGTATTTTACTTGCCCGAGATTCGATCGTCGGTATACCAATACCTCGTTCAATCTCGTTACCGGCAAGTCACTTTTCTCGTTACCGTAATGCATGATCCCGTGATCAAACACTTTGATCACATTGAGCTCATTGTGATGATGCATTACCGAGAGGGCCCGGTGATACCTCTCCGTCAAGCGGAGTGACAAATCCCAGTCTCGATCCATGTCAACCCAACAGACACTTTCAGAGATACCCGTAGCATACCTTTATAGTCACCCAGTTACGTTGTGACGTTTGGCATACCCAAAGCACTCCTACGGTATCCGGGAGTTACACGATCTCATGGTCTAAGGAAAGGATACTTGACATTGGATAACTCTAGCAAACGAACTATGCGATCTCATGCTATGTTTAGGATTGGGTCTTGTCCATCACATCATTCTCCTAATGATGTGATCCCGTTATCGATGACATCCAATGTCCATAGTCAGGAAACCATGACTATCTGTCGATCAACGAGCTAGTCAACTAGAGGCTCACCAGGGACATGTTTGTTGTCTGTTATTCACACATGTATTACGATTTCCGGTTAACACAATTATAGCACGAATAAAGACAATTATCATGAATAAGGAAATATAATAATAATGCTTTTATTATTGCCTCTAGGGCATATTTCCAACAGTCTCCCACTTGCACTAGAGTCAATAATCTAGTTACATTGTGATGAATCGAACACCCATAGAGTTCTGGTGCTGATCATGTTTTGCCTTAGGGAGAGGTTTAGTCAACGGATCTGCAACATTCAGATCCGTGTGCACTTTACAAATTTCTATGTCTCCATCTTGAACATTTTCACGAATGGAGTTGAAGCGACGCTTGATGTGCCTAGTCTTCTTGTGAAACCTGGGCTCCTTTGCAAGTGCAATAGCTCCAGTGTTGTCACAGAAGAGCTTGATTGGCCCCGACGCATTGGGTATGACTCCGAGGTCGGTGATGAACTCCTTCACCCAAATTGCTTCATGTGCTGCCTCCGAGGCTGCCATGTACTCCGCTTCACATGTAGATCCCGCCACGACGCTTTGCTTGCAACTGCACCAGCTTACTGCCCCACCATTCAGAATATACACGTATCCGGTTTGTGACTTAGAGTCATCCAGATCTGTGTCGAAGCTAGCGTCGACGTAACCTTTTACGACGAGCTCTTCGTCACCTCCATAAACGAGAAACATTTCCTTAGTCCTTTTCAGGTACTTCAGGATATTCTTGACCGCTGTCCAGTGTTCCTTGCCGGGATTACTTTGGTACCTTCCTACCAAACTTACGGCAAGGTTTACATCAGGTCTGGTACACAGCATGGCATACATAATAGAACCTATGGCTGAGGCATAGGGGATGACGCTCATCTCTTCTATATCTTCTGCCGTGGTCGGACATTGAGCTGAGCTCAATTTCACACCTTGTAATACAGGTAAGAACCCTTTCTTAGATTGATCCATATTGAACTTCTTCAATATTTTATCAAGGTATGTGCTTTGTGAAAGACCTATGAGGCGTCTCGATCTATCTCTATAGATCTTGATGCCTAATATATAAGCAGCTTCTCCAAGGTCCTTCATTGAAAAACTCTTATTCAAGTAGGCCTTGATGCTGTCCAAGAGTTCTATATCATTTCCCATCAAAAGTATGTCGTCTACATATAATATGAGAAATGCTACAGAGCTCCCACTCACTTTCTTGTAAACACAGGCTTCTCCATAAGTCTGTGTAAACCCAAACGCTTTGATCATCTCATCAAAGCGAATGTTCCAACTCCGAGATGCTTGCACCAGCCCATAAATCGAGCGTTGGAGCTTGCACACCTTGTCAGCATTCTTAGGATCGACAAAACCTTCCGGCTGCATCATATACAATTCTTCCTTAAGGAAACCATTAAGGAATGCCGTTTTGACGTCCATTTGCCATATCTCATAATCATAGTATGCGGCAATTGCTAACATGATTCGGACGGACTTCAGCTTCGCTACCGGTGAGAAAGTCTCATCGTAGTCAATTCCTTGAACTTGTCGATAACCCTTAGCGACAAGCCGAGCTTTATAGATGGTTACATTACCATCCGCGTCTGTCTTCTTCTTAAAGATCCAATTATTTTCTATGGCTCGCCGTTCAACGGGCAAGTCAGTCAAAGTCCATACTTCGTTTTCATACATGGATCCTATCTCGGATTTCATGGCTTCCAGCCATTTGTCGGAATCCGGGCCCGCCATTGCTTCCTCATAGTTCGAAGGTTCACCGTTGTCTAACAACATGATTTCCAAGACAGGGTTGCCATACCACTCTGGTGCGGAACGTGTCCTTGTGGACCTTCGAGTTTCAGTAGGAGCTTGATCAGAAGCATCTTGATCATCATCATTAATTTCCTCTCTAGTCGGTGCAGGCACCTCAGGAACGATTTCTTGAGTTTCGCCATTTTCCGGTTCAAGAGGTAATAGTTCATCAAGTTCTACTTTCCTCCCACTTACTTCTTTCGAGAGAAACTCTTTCTCCAGAAAGGATCCATTCTTGGCAACAAAGATATTGCCTTCGGATCTGTGGTAGAAGGTATACCCAACAGTTTCTTTAGGGTATCCTATGAAGACGCATTTTTCCGATTTGGGTTCGAGCTTTTCAGGTTGAAGTTTCTTCACATAAGCATCGCATCCCCAAACTTTTAGAAACGACAGCTTAGGTTTCTTCCCAAACCATAATTCATACGGTGTCATCTCAACGGATTTCGACGGAGCCCTATTTAAAGTGAATGCGGCAGTCTCTAAAGCATAGCCCCAAAAAGATAGCGGTAAGTCGGTAAGAGACATCATAGATCGCACCATATCTAATAGAGTGCGATTACGACATTCGGACACACCATTACGCTGAGGTGTTCCAGGCGGCGTGAGTTGTGAAACTATTCCACATTTTCTTAAGTGTGTGCCAAATTCATGACTCAAGTATTCTCCTCCACAATCTGATCGTAGAAACTTGATCTTTCTATCACGTTGATTTTCAACCTCACTCTGAAATTCCTTGAACTTTTCAAAGGTCTCAGACTTGTGTTTCATTAAGTAGATATACCCATATCTACTCAAGTCATCAGTGAGGGTGAGAACATAACGATAGCCACCGCGAGCCTCAACACTCATTGGACCGCACACATCGGTATGTATGATTTCCAATAAGTTGGTTGCTCGCTCCATTGTTCCTGAGAACGGAGTCTTGGTCATTTTACCCATGAGGCATGGTTCGCACGTGTCAAATGATTCATAATCAAGAGACTCTAAAAGTCCATCTGCATGGAGCTTCTTCATGCGTTTGACACCTATGTGACCAAGGCGGCAGTGCCACAAATATGTGGGACTATTGTTATCAACTTTAACTCTTTTGGTACTCACACTATGAATATGTGTATCATCACGTACGAGATTCATCAAGAATAAACCATTAACCATCGGAGCATGACCATAAAACATATCTCTCATATAAATAGAACAACCATTATTCTCGGATTTAAATGAGTAGCCATCTCGAATTAAGCGAGATCCGGATACAATGTTCATGCTCAAACTTGGTACTAAATAACAATTATTGAGGTTTAAAACTAATCCCGTAGGTAAATGTAGAGGCAGCGTGCCGACGGCGATCACATCGACCTTGGAACCATTCCCGACGCGCATCGTCACCTCGTCCTTCGCCAGTCTCCGTTTATTCCGTAGCTCCTGCTTTGAGTTACAAATGTGAGCAACTGCACCGGTATCAAATACCCAAGAGCTACTACGAGTACTGGTAAGGTACACATCAATTACATGTATATCACATATACCTTTGGTTTTGCCGGCCTTCTTGTCTGCTAAGTATTTGGGGCAGTTCCGCTTCCAGTGACCACTTCCCTTGCAATAAAAGCACTCAGTTTCGGGCTTGGGTCCATTCTTTGGCTTCTTCCCGGCAACTTGCTTACCGGGCGCGGCAACTTCCTTGCCGTCCTTCTTGAAGTTCTTTTTACCCTTGCTCCTTTTGAACTTAGTGGTTTTATTCACCATCAACACTTGATGCTCTTTCTTGATTTCTACCTCTGCTGATTTCAGCATAGCATACACCTCAGGAATGGTCTTTACCATCCCCTGCATATTGTAGTTCATCACAAAGCTCTTGTAGCTAGGTGGAAGCGACTGGAGGATTCTGTCAATGACCACTTCTTCCGGAAGATTAACTTCCAGTTGAGTCAAGCGGTTGTGCAATCCAGACATTCTGAGTATGTGCTCACTGACAGAGCTATTTTCCTCCATCTTACAGCTAAAGAATTTGTTGGAGATCTCATATCTCTCAACCCGGGCATGAGCTTGGAAAACCATTTTCAGCTCTTCGAACATCTCATATGCTCCATGTCTCTCAAAACGCTTTTGGAGCCCCGGCTCTAAGCTGTAAAGCATGCCGCACTGAACGAGGGAGTAATCATCGCAGCGTGACTGCCAAGCGTTCATAACGTCTTGTTCTGCAGGGAGAATAGGTGCGTCACCCAGCGGTGCTCTTAGGACATAATCTTTCTTGGCAGCTATGAGGATAATCCTCAGGTTCCGGACCCAGTCCGTATAGTTGCTACCATCGTCTTTCAGCTTGGTTTTCTCTAGGAACGCGTTGAAATTGAGGACTACGTTGGCCATTTGATCTACAAGACATATTGTAAATATTTAGACTAAGTTCATGATAATAAAGTTCATTTAATCAAATTATTTAATGAACTCCCACTTAGATAGACATCCCTCTACTAGTCATCTAAGTATTACATGATCCGAGTCAACTAGGCCGTGTCCGATCATCACGTGAGACGGACTAGCCAACATCGGTGAACATCTTCATGTTGATCGTATCTTCTATACGACTCATGCTCGACCTTTCGGTCTTCTGTGTTCCGAGGCCATGTCTGCACATGCTAGGCTCGTCAAGTCAACCTAAGTGTTTTGCGTGTGTAAATCTGTCTTACACCCGTTGTATGCGAACGTAAGGACCTATCACACCCGATCATCATGTGGTGCTTCGGAACGACGAACCTTAGCAACGGTGCACAGTTAGGGTGAACACTTTCTTGAAATTATTATGAGGGATCATCTTATTTACTACCGTCGTTCTAAGTAAACAAGATGCAAAACATGATAAACATCACATGCAATCAAATAATAAACGTGACATGATATGGCCAATATCACATAGCTCCTTCGATCTCCATCTTGGGGCTCCATGATCATCTTGTCACCGGCTTGACACCATGATCTTCATCATCATGATCTTCATCATCGTGTCTCCATGAAGTTGCTCGCCAACTATTACTTCTACTACTATGGCTAACGCGTTTAGCAATAAAGTAAAGTAACTTACATGGCGATTCTCAATGACACGCAGGTCATACAAAAAATAAAGACAACTCCTATGGCTCCTGCCGGTTGTCATACTCATCGACATGCAAGTCGTGATTCCTATTACAATAGCATGAACATCTCATACATCACATATAGATCATTCATCATACATCACAACTTTGGCCATATCATATCACAAAGCACTTGCTGCAAAAACAAGTTAGACGTCCTCTAATTGTTGTTGCAAGTTTTACGTGGCTGAATTAGGGTTCTAGCAAGAACGTTTTCTTACCTACGTTCAAACCACAACGTGATTTGTCAATCTCTATTTACCCTTCATAAGGACCCTGTTCATCGAATCCGATCCAACTAAAGTAGGAGAGACAGACACCCGCCAGCCACCTTATGCAACTAGTGCATGTTAGTCGGTGGAACCGGTCTCACGTAAGCGTACGTGTAAGGTTGGTCCGGGCCGCTTCATCCCACAATACCGCTGAATCAAGATTGACTAGTAACGGCAAGATGAATTGACAACATCTACGCCCACAACAAATTGTGTTCTACTCGCGCAAGAAGAACTACGCATAGACCTAGCTCTGATACCACTGTTGGGGAACGTTGCAGAAAATTAAAATTTTTCCTACGGTTTCACCAAGATCCATCTATGAGTTCATCTAGCAACGAGTATTCAGATTGGATAGCATCTACATACCACTTTGTAGATCACAACGGAAGCGTTCGAGTGAACGTGGATGAGGTAGTCGTACTTGCCGTGATCCAATTCACCGATGATCTAGTACCGAACGGACGGCACCTCCGCGTTCAACACACCTACGGGACGGGAGACGTATCCTCCTTCTTGATCCAGCAAGGGGGAAGGAGAGGTTGAGGAAGATCCAACACGACGGTATGGTGGTGGATGCAGCAGAACTCCGGCAGGGCTTCGCTAAGCAACTACGGGAGGAGGAGGAGGTGTTGCAGGGAGGAGGGGGCGCCAGGGCAATTGGTGCGCTGCCCCCCACCCCTGCCCCCCTTTATATAGGTGCATTAGAGGGGGGGAGGGCGCAGCCTTGCCCCTTCCTCCAAGGAAGGGGTGCGGCCAAGAGGGGGGAGGAGTCCATCCTCCCCAAGGCACCTCGGAGGTGCCTTCCCCCCTTTGGACTCTCCCTCCTCCAAGTTTCCTTGGCGCATGGGCCCTTGGGGCTGGTTCCCCTTGGCCCAAGTGGGCCAAGGCGCACCCCCTAAGGCCCATGTGGCCCCCCAAGGCAGGTGGCCCCACCTGGTGGACCCCGGGACCCCTCCGGTGGTCCCGGTACAATACCGATAACACCGAAACTTGTCCCGATGGCCAAAATAGCACTTCCTATATATAATTCTTTACCTCCGGACCATTCCGGAACTCCTCGTGACGTCCGGGATCTCATCCGGGACTCCGAACAACATTCGGGTTACTGCACATACATATCTTCACAACCCTAGCGTCACCGAACCTTAAGTGTGTAGACCCTACGGGTTCGGGAGACATGCAGACATGACCGAGACGGCTCTCGGGCAATAACCAACAGCGGGATCTGGATACCCATGTTGGCTCCCACATGCTCCACGATGATCTCATCGGATGAACCACGATGTCAAGGATTCAATTAATCCCGTATACGATTCCCTTTGTCAATCGGTATTTTACTTGCCCGAGATTCGATCGTCGGTATACCAATACCTCGTTCAATCTCGTTACCGGCAAGTCACTTTTCTCGTTACCGTAATGCATGATCCCGTGATCAAACACTTTGATCACATTGAGCTCATTGTGATGATGCATTACCGAGAGGGCCCGGTGATACCTCTCCGTCAAGCGGAGTGACAAATCCCAGTCTCGATCCATGTCAACCCAACAGACACTTTCAGAGATACCCGTAGCATACCTTTATAGTCACCCAGTTACGTTGTGACGTTTGGCATACCCAAAGCACTCCTACGGTATCCGGGAGTTACACGATCTCATGGTCTAAGGAAAGGATACTTGACATTGGATAACTCTAGCAAACGAACTATGCGATCTCATGCTATGTTTAGGATTGGGTCTTGTCCATCACATCATTCTCCTAATGATGTGATCCCGTTATCGATGACATCCAATGTCCATAGTCAGGAAACCATGACTATCTGTCGATCAACGAGCTAGTCAACTAGAGGCTCACCAGGGACATGTTTGTTGTCTGTTATTCACACATGTATTACGATTTCTGGTAAACACAATTATAGCACGAATAAAGACAATTATCATGAATAAGGAAATATAATAATAATGCTTTTATTATTGCCTCTAGGGCATATTTCCAACAGTGGAGCCTGCACTAAATACTCTGCCAGAAGCCATGAAGCCAATGATGCACCTGCAACAGATGTGCAGCCCGACGCCTCTGCTGATGCCACTGCTCCTGTTCCGCCACCAAGGCCACATACTATCGAGCAAGCATACAATTATGGACAACTTATCACTGTCAAATGGCCTCTTCTTGTTCCTCCACCGACCGCTAGTCCCCAATTTGACTATCACGTCGAGCACAGGCCTCAGGTTCAGAAGCCAATGACAAGGCTGCCTAGGTTTCCAGGCACTGCATCTGCACCCGGATCATTTAGTATCAATGGCTTCAAAGCGCACAACACCTTCTTTGATAGCGCCAAGAACCCCTACTCTAAGGCAAGGATATCATCTGATCGGTTCTGGAGCTATCAATAGCATAGTTCTTACTCATGCATTTTATACAATCAAGGTCACATTTTCCCACATATGCGTCTTGACACTGAAGCCATAACTGGCCTGCCCTGTTTGGAAGAAGCGCTGGATTGCTTCAGAGAGTCTGGCTTATTGCAGTTCGTCATTGACAAGGAGCACTGGAATGAAGAATTGCTGCTCCAATTCTATGCCACTCTTCATATTCGTGGCTACAACAGGGATCCAAAGACTTGTGTCCTTGAGTGGATGACAGGTAATGTCCATCACGAAGCCAAAGCCTTTGACATCGCTGAACTCACTGGCCTGCCCACCCCAGGTGATCTATATGCACCTGGTTGTCAGCTTCACACTGCTGCTATGGAGTGCATTTTCACAAGCCTGGGCCCAACATGAGCCAGATGTTTAGCATGATGAAGCCTTTGCCTCCATATGCAGAATATCCTAAGGAGTTCTTTGTTGAAGACCTTGAGTATCTGCCACGTACCATCTATCACATCATAAGGCGAACTCTATGGCCCATCAAAGGACATTCTCCACATGCTAAGCTGGAAGGTGCAATGACGACTTTAGTCTTCCATATTCTTCACGGCAAAAGTTTCAATGCACAAGACTTCTTTATCCGACAACTTGCTGCATCAGGCTCTGATCCTTTTGGTCTGAAGTTCTACGCTCCATGGATCATGCGTCTAATCAAACTACACTCAGCTGTCAACTATCAGCCCTCCGCTCGCAATCATCTGATTTTTTTGCCTGAGGTTGATATGTCAGTTGAAGCCATATACCCAGAGCCTGCCAAGGAGCCCCTTTGTCTTCAAAATGCTGATAATCAAAGCTTCTCACAAACCATTGAAGGCGTCAAAGTAGTCACTCGTGTTTATCCCCTGGCTGGTACTATGCGTGCACCTCACCGTGCCCACACTGAAGCCACTGAAAGCACCATTGCTCAACGGCCTAGGAAGCGATCTTGTGTTCTCAATGACCGAGAGCTTCTTGTTGCACTTCATCAGAAACAGGATAAGCATCATGACTGGCTGAAGCGCCAGATGAAAAGCCTCTTGGTGGACGTAAACAGGATTCGCAACCTTGCCACCAAGAATGCCTTTGTCGCCCATGAAACCTATCGGCGTACATGGAAAGGGCTGACGCTTATGTGTTCTGAAGACAATCTTCAAGATGATGGCTTCTCTGAACGTTTCAAGTTTGACACAACACCTCCCAGAAAGACTGTACAGTGGTGCACTCCATCTCTTGAAGACTCAGAGTTCTCCTCTTCTGCTGCAACAGTGAATGCCCGTGTCATCGATGATGAAGACGATGCTACTTCGCCACCTCCAGCACGAATCGACACTGCACCAAATTCGTTTGCACCGCCGAACCTCAACACTGACCCTGCATCCTCATCTACTCCTCATGGGAATGAGTAGAAACTCTATGTCTTCAAACCTTTTTGGTCCTTACTGACAAAAGGGGAGAAGCATATGAGTTGATAGTCTTCAAGCGGGTCCATTTGGGCGGTTGCTTTATATTTTGCCTAGTGTTTACAACTCTCGCTTTTGGTACATTTGGTTCTTTGAGTTGTAACACTTAAACTCGATGGTCGTCTGCTACTTATTTGCTATTCTGTGATGCGATGATAAATTCCGCATGTGCGATGATAACTTCTGCACTTAGGTCATTCTGCATACGTCCATTTTTCATTATGCATGTCATTATCTTCGTTACATCAAATCATGCATGATGAATTGCCATCATAAGTCGAAGAGGATCTCCACAAGTACAACCTGCCATGTGCATTTGCATTCCAAAAGCAAAATTCTCACATGCACATCTTCAGGGGGAGCCTTTGCCACTTATGAAGACATACCTTTATCCTTTACAATTTCACATACTTTATCCCCGTTGAAAACTTCAACCAGTTTGTCATCAATCACCAAAAAGGGGGAGATTGTAAGTGCATCTAGTGCCACCCCTAGTTGGTTTTGGAGTATTGACGACAAACCTGGTTGAGGGACTAATATGTTTGTGAGAATTACAGGATAACACAGGTAGTAGTCCCTCATTGATTCGGTTTACCTACCGGAGACGACCCCTAAAAATGTATGAAGACATTGACGACAATGGTGGTATATGAAGATATTCACATTGAAGACTATGACATGAGAAGACATTGAGTAAAGACTATGGAGCACGAAGACTTAGTTGTTTCGTTGTTTCCTTTTCTTCTTTGTTGAGTCATAGGAACCACCGTACTGTTAAGTGGGGTCCAAGTGAACAAAGTCAGAGTGACTAAAGTGATGCTCAACCAAATCCTATGTCTTCGAGCGAAGACAATGAGAGCAAATCTTATCCAGAGCTGGATGAGTCATTTCGGACAAATCAGGTCGGGTTGCCTAGTGGCTATAAATAGCCCACCCCCTACACCATAAATTGGTGGCTGCTTAGAGTTAATGCACGGCTTTTGTCGGTTTGAGAGCAACCCACCTCGAAGCTTTTGAGAGAGAGAAATCCTTGCGAGGACAAAGCCCAAACACCCAGAGCCAAAGAGTGTTAGGCATCACTGAAGTCTTTCTGTCTGCGTGACCTGAAGACTTATTACACTTGAGGACTGTGAATCCTCCATCCAAGAGTCATTGTGGATCGCTGGTGAACGAAGTCTGTGAAGATTTGGAAGTCTACCTTGAAGATTTACCAGAGTAATTGGGCGAGGACTGGGTGTCCTTAGCTCAAGGGGAATAAGGTGAAGACGAGGTTTTCTGAGTTGAATCTCAGCCTCCCCAACTAGACGTACAATTGTTATAGCAACTAGAACTGGTCCAACAAATCATGTGTCCTCAACAAGTGACTGGTTCTATCCTCTCCCTCTCTTACTTAGAGTTTGTCTTCGTGAAGTCATTGCCTGTTTGCTTTACCTATTTGTCTTCACCATTTGACTACTATCATTATTTGGCTTCATACCATCTTGAATTCTGATCCTTTCTACCTAGCTACTATTAGTCTTCGTGCTTTCACTTCATTGCATACTTGACTATGGTTTGCCTAGTGTATTTTATCTTCCGCTGCATATCAATAGGATCATTTCTATCGTTTGTAACTTCCATGTTTTGAAGACTTTCATAAAAATCGCCTATTCACCCCCTCTAGTCGATAACTAGCACTTTCATCAATAATCTAGATTACATTGTATTGATTCTAACACCCATGGTGTCTTGGTGCTGATCATGTTTTGCTCGTGGAAGAGGCTTAGTCAACGGGTCTGCTACATTCAGATCCGTATGTATTTTGCAAATCTCTATGTCTCCCTCATTGACTTGATCACGGATGGAGTTGAAGCGTCTCTTGATGTGTGTGGTTCTTTTGTGAAATTTGGATTCCTTTGCTAAGGCAATCGCTCCAGTATTGTCACAAAAGATTTTCATTGGACCCGATGCACTAGGTATTACACCTAGATCGGATATGAACTCCTTCATCCAGACTCCTTCATTTGCTGCTTCCGAAGCAACAATGTACCGCACTTCACACGTAGATCCCGCCACGACGCTCTGCTTGGAACTGCACCAACTGACAGCTCCACCATTCAATATAAATACGTATCTGGTTTGTGACTTAGAGTCATCCGGATCGGTGTCAAAAGCTAACATCAACGTAACCATTTACGACGAGCTCTTTGTCACCTCCATAAACGTGAAACATATCCTTGATCCTTTTCAGGTACTTCAGGATGTTCTTGACCGCTGTCCAGTGATCCACTCCTAGATTACTTTCGTACCTCCCTGCCAGACTTATGGCAAGGCACACATCAGGTCTGGTACACAGAATAGCATGCATGATAGAACCTATGGCTGAGGCATAGGGAATGAATTTCATTTTCTCTCTATCTTCTGCAGTGGTCGGGCATTGAGTCTGACTCAATTTCACACCATGCAACATAGGCAAGAACCCTTTCTTTGACTGATCCATTTTGAACTTCTTCAAAACTTTGTCAAGGTATGGGCTTTGTGAAAGTCCTATTAAGCGTCTTGATCTATCTCTATAGATCTTGATGCCTAATATATAAGCAGCTTCACCGAGGTCTTTCATTGAAACATTCTTATTCAAGTATCATTTTATGCTATCTAGAAATTCTACATCATTCCAATCAACAATATGTCATCCACATATAATACTAGAAATGCTACAGAGCTCCCACTCACTTTCTTGTAAACACAGGCTTCTCCGAAAGTCTGTATAAAACCATATGCTTTGATCACCTCATCAAAATGTATATTCCAACTCCAAGATGCTTGCACCAGTCCATAGATGGATCGCTAGAGCTTGCACACTTTGTTAGCACCTTTAGGATCGACAAAACCTTCTAGTTGCATCATACAACTCTTCTTTAAGAAATCCATTAAGGAATGCAGTTTTGACATCCATTTGCCAGATTTCATAATCATGAAATGCGACAATTGCTAACATGATTTAGATAGACTAGGGCATCGCTACGGGTGAGAAAGTCTCATCGTAGTCAACTCCTTGAACTTGTCGAAAACCTTTTGCGACAAGTCGAGCTTTGTAGACAGTAACATTACTATCAACGTCAGTCTTCTTCTTGAAGATCTATTTATTCTCTATGGCTCGCCGATCATCGGGAAAGTACACCAAATTCTATACTTTGTTCCCATACATGGATCCAATCTCAGATTTCATGGCCTCAAGCCATTTATCGAAATCTTGGCTCATCATAGCTTCTTCATAGTTTGTAGGTTCATCATGGTCTAGTAACATGACTTCCAGAATAGGATTACCGTACCACTCTGGTGCGGATCGTGCTCTGGTTGACCTACGAGGTTCAGTAGTAACTTGATCTGAAGTTTCATGATCATTATCATTAGTTTCCTCTCTAGTTGGTGTAGGCATCACAGGAACAGTTTTTTGTGATGAGCTACCTTCCAATTCAAGACAAAGTACAATTACCTCATCAAGTTCTACTTTCCTCCTACTCACTTCTTTCGAGAGAAACTCCTTCTCTAGAAAGTTTCCATTCTTGGCAAAAAAGATCTTGCCTTCGAATTTGTGGTAGAAGGTGTACCCAATTGTTTCTTTAGGGTATCCTATGAAGACGCACTTCTCCGATTTGGGTTTGAGCTTATCAAGTTGAAGCCTTTTGACATAAGTGTCGCAACCCCAAACTTTAAGAAACGACAGCTTAGGTTTCTTGCCAAACCATAGTTCATACGGTGTTGTCTCAACGGATTTAGACGGTGCCCTATTTTAATGTGAATGCAGCTATCTCTAATGCATAACCCCAAAACGATAGTGGTAAATTGGTAAGAGACATCATAGATCGCACCATATCTAATAAAATACGGTTACGACATTCGGACACACCGTTACGCTGTGGTGTTCCAGGTGGTGTGAGTTGTGAAACTATTCTACATTGTTTTAAATGAAGGCCAAACTCGTAACTCAAATATTCGCCTCCGCGATCAGATCGTGGAAACTTTATTTTCCTGTTATGATGATTCTCCACTTCACTCTGAAATTCTTTGAACTTCTCAAATGTTTTAGACTTGTGTTTCATTAAATAGATATACCCATATCTTCTCAAATTATCTGTGAAGGTTAGAAAATAACGATACCCATCGCGAGCCTCAACAGTCATCGGTCCGCATACATCGGTATGTATTATTTCCAATAAGTCATTAGATCGCTCCATTGTTTTGGAGAACGGCGTTTTAGTCATCTTGCCCATGAGGCATGGTTCGCAAGTATCAAGTTATTCATAATCAAGTGATTCCAAAAGGCCATCTGCATGGAGTTTCTTCATGCGCTTTACACCAATATGACCTAAACGGCAGTGCCACAAATATGTTGCACTATCATTATCAGCTTTGTATCTTTTGGCATCAATATTATGAATATGTGTATCGCCACAATCGAGATTCAACAAAAATAGACCACTCTTCAAGGGCGCATGACCATAAAAGATCTTACTCATATAAATAGAACAACAATTATTCTCTGATTTAAATGAATAACCGTCTCGCACTAAACAAGATCAAGATATAATGTTCATGCTCAACGCTGGCACCAAATAACAATTATTCAGGTCTAAAACTAATCCCAAAGGTAGATGTAGAGGTAGCGTGCTGACGGCGATCATGTCGACCTTGGAACCATTCCCGACGCGCATCGTCACCTCGTCCTTAGCCAATATTGGTTTAATCCGTAGCCCCTCTTTCGAGTTACAAATATGAGCAACTGAACCAGTATCAAATACCAGGCGCTACTACGAGCATTAGTAAGGTACACATCAATAACATGTATATACCTTTGTTCACTTTGCCATCCTTCTTATCCGCCAAATACTTGGGGCAGTTCCGCTTCCAGTGACCAGTCCCTTTGAAGTAGAAGCACTCAGTTTCAGGCTTGGGTCCAGCTTTGGGCTTCTTCCCGGGAGTGGCAACTTGCTTTCCATTCTTCTTGAAGTTCCCCTTCTTTCCCTTGCCCTTTTTCTTGAAACTAGTGGTCTTGTTAACCATCAACACTTGATGCTCCTTCTTGATTTCTACCTCCGCCGCTTTGAGCATTGCGAAGAGCTCGGGAAATGTCTTGTCCATCCCTTGCATATTATAGTTCATCATGAAGACTTTGTAGTGGTGGCAGTGATTGAAGAACTCTGTCAATAACACTATCATCTGGAAGATTAACTCCCAGCTGAGTCAAATGATTATGATACCCAGACATTTTGAGTATGTGTTCACTGATAGAACTGTTCTCCTCCATCTTGCAGCTATAGAACTTGTTGGAGACTTCATATCTCTCAACTCGGGCATTTTCTTGTGATATTAAATTCAACTCCTGGAACATCTCATATATTCCATGATGTTCAAAATGTCTTTGAAGTCCCGATTCTAAGCCGTAAAACATGGCACACTGAAATATCGAGTAGTCATTAGATCGAGCTTGCCAGACGTTCATAACATCAACATCTGCTCCTGCAGCAGGCCTTTCACCTAGCAGTGCATCAAGGACATAATTCTTCTGTGCAGCAATGAAGATAATCCTCAAGTTACGGATCCAGTCCGTGTAGTTGCTACCATCATCTTTCAACTAAGCTTTCTCTAGGAACACATTAAAATTCAAGGGAACGGTAGCACATGCCATTGATCTACAACATAGATATGCAAAAACTATCAGGACTAAGTTCATGATAAATTAAGTTCAATTAATCAAATTACTTAAGAACTCCCACTTAGATAGACATCCCTCAAGTCATCTAAATGATACGTGATCCAAATCAACTAAACCATGTCTAATCATCACGTGAGATGGAGTAGTCTTCAATGGTGAACATCCCTATGTTGATCATATCTACTATATGATTCACGTTCGACCTTTAGGTCTCAAGTTTTCTCAGGCCATGTCTGTACATGCCAGGCTCGTCAAGTTTAACTCGAGTATTCCGCACGTGCAAAACTGTCTTGCACCCGTTGTATGTGAAAGTAGAGTCTATCACACCTGATCATCACGCGATGTCTAAACAGGACGAACTGTCGCAACGGTGCATACTCAGGGAGAATACTTATACCTTGAAATTTTAGTTAAGGTATCATCTTATAATGCTATCGCCGTACTAAGCAAAATAAGATGCATAGAAGATAAACATCACATGCAATCAAAATACGTGACATGATATGGCCATCATCATCTTGTGCTTTTTATCTCCATCTCCAAAGAATCATCATGATCTCCATTGTCACCGGCTCGACACCTTGATCTCCATCATAGCATCGTGGTCGTTTCGCCAACTATTGCTTCTACAACTATCACTAACGCATAGTGATAAAGTAAAGCAGTTACATGGCGTTTGCATTTTATACAGTAAAGAGAGAACCATAAGGCTCCTGCCGGTTGCCGATAACTTTTACCAAACATGATTATCTAATACAATAACATATATCACATCATGTCTTGACCATCTCACATCACAACATGCCCTGCAAAAACAAGTTAGACGTCCTCTACTTTGTTGTTGCAAGTTTTACGTGGCTGCTACGGGCTTCTAGCAAGAACAGTTCTTACCTACGCATCAAACCACAATGTTGTTTCATCAAGTTTGCTGTTTTAACCTTCAACAAGGACCAGCCGTAGTCAAATTTGATTCAACTAAAGTAGGAGAAACAGACACCCGCCAGCCACCTTTATGCAAAACTAGTTGCATGTATGTCGGTGGAACCGCTCTCATGTGCGTGGACATGTACGGTTGGTCCGGGACGCTTCATCCCACAATACCGCCAAATCAAAATAAGACGTTGGTGGTAAGCAGTATGACTATCACCTTCCACAACCCTTTTTATTCTACTCGTGCATATCATCTACACATAGACTTGGCACATGATGCCACTGTTGGGAATCGTTGCATGGAAGACAAAAAAATTCTACGCACATGCAATGATCTATCCATGGATATGCATAGCAATGAGGGGGAGAGTGTGTCTACGTACGCTCGTAGCCCGAAAGCGGAAGCGTTTGACAAAGCGGTTGATGTAGTTGAAATTCTTCTAGCTCCGACCGATCAAGCACCGAATGTACGACACCTCCGAGTTCTGAACACGTTCAAATTGGTGACGTCCCTCGCCTTCTTGATCCAGCAAGGTGTTGAGGTAGTAGATGAGTCCCGTCAGCACGACGGTGTCGTGACGGTGATGGTGAAGTGATCCGCGCAGGGCTTCGCCTAAGCACCGCAAGAATATGACCGGAAGTGTAAACTGTGGAGAGGGCATCGCACACGGCTAACAATTGATGTTGTGTGTTCTAGGCGCCCCCTCCCCACATATATATAGGTGGGAGGGGAGGAGAGGCAGAAATGGGGTACCCCAAGTAGGCCGAATCCTACTTGGGGTCTTCCCCGATACGGGCTCCCCCTTCCGTAATTGCCAGAGGTGGGAAAAGGGAAGGGGAAGGAGAGAGGGAAAGGGGGGTGAACCCCCTCTTTCCCTTCTCCCACTCGGCCTAATTCCATGGGGGGGGCTCCACCCCTTGTCGGCAGGTGTGCTCCCCTCCCATGGCCCATATGGCCCACATATTCCCCCCGGGGGGTTCCGGTAACCCCTCCGGTACTCCGATAAATACCCGACACACTTCGGAACACTTCCGGTGTCCGAATACCATCATCCTATATATCAAGCTTTACCTCTCGACCATTTCGGGACTCCTCGTCATGTCCGTGATCTCATCCGGGACTCCGAACAATATTCGGTCACCAAATCAGAGAACTCATATAATACAATATCGTCATCGAACGTTAAGTGTGCGGACCCTATGGGTTTGAGAACTATGTAGACATGACCGAGACACCTCTTCGGTCAATAACCAATAGCGAAACCTGGATGCTCATATTGGCTCCTACATATTCTATGAAGATCTTTATCGGTCGAACCGTTATGACAACATACGTTATTCCCTTTGTGCATTGGTATGTTACTTGCCCGAGATTCGATCGTCGGTATCTACATACTGATATGTCTCCAACGTATCTATAATTGTTGATTGCTCCATGCTATATTGTCTACTGTTTTGGACAATATTGGGCTTTATTATCCACTTTTATATTATTTTTGGGACTAACCTATTAACCGAAGGCCCAACCCAGAATTACTGTTTTTTTGCCTATTTTAGAGTTTTGTAGAAACGGAATATCAAATGGAGCCAAAAACCTAATTCCACCGCCGCAACCTTCTATACCCACGAGATCCCATCTCGGGGCCTGTTCCAGAGCTCCACCGGAGGGGGCACTACTAGGAAAAGGCCTACTAATGGCGCACCAGTTTTGCCTACTAATGGCGCATCACTGGTGCGCCATTACTAGCACGCCATTAGTAATTTTTACTAATGGCGCACCACTGGTGCGCCATTAGTATAGGCCACGATGCGCCATTAGTATAGGCCACTGGTGCGCCATTAGTATAGGCCACGGTGCGCCATTAGTATTTTTGAATTTTGAAGGCGGGAAAATAATAGTGGCGCACCGTCTAACCCCCACCGTGCGCCAATGCTATTTTTGAATTTTGAATTTGGATCTGGATCGTGATTTTTTTGCCCATTTTTTGCTAGTTTTTTTTCTCGTTTTTTGGCATGATATTATTTCAAATTTTGTTCCTGTTTTTGGATCTTGTACGTTCTTTTGCCGTGTTCTTTTGCCGGAGAGGAGTTCGCCATAGAGGAGTTCACCGGAGAGGAGGAGGAGGAGGTCACCAGAGAGGCGCTCGCCTACATCGCCGGAGAGGAGGAGGAGGTCGCCGGAGAGGAGTTCACCGAAGCATCGGAGAGGAGGAAGGAGAAACCATGAGGGAATGGGAGGAGAGGAGGGAGTAGGAGCTCACCGGAGAGGAGGGAGGAGAAACCATGAGGGGAGGGGAGGAGAGGAGGGAGGAGGAGGTTCCCGGAGAGGAGGAGGTCGCCGGAGAGGAGGAGGAGGTCGCCGGAGAGGAGGAGGAGGTCGCCGGAGAGGAGAAGGAGGTCGCCGGAGAGGAGGTCGCCGGAGAGGAGGAGGGTAGTATGATGGAGGATAGAAGGGAAGATGGAGTGGAGGAGAGGAGGAGATGGAGTGGAGGAGAGGAGAGGAGGAGATGGAATGGAGGAGAGGTGTGGAGTGGAGGAGGTGCGCCCAGCCATACATACGACATAGTAATGGCGCACCGTGGGCAGGTGCGCCATTACTAACTTTTTTTTTTTGATTTATTTTGAATTTGGAAGGCGGGAAGATACTAATGGCGCACCATGGGCAGGTGCGCCATTAGTAACTTTTTTTTATTTTTTTTGACTAATTTTGAATTTTGAAGGCGGGAAGATACTAATGGCGCACCATGGGCAGGTGCGCCATTAGTAATTTTTTTATTTTGTTGACTTATTTTGAATTTTGAAGGCAGGAAGATACTAATGGCGCACCATGGGCAGGTGCGCCATTAGTAAGTTTGAATTTTTTTGAATTTTTTTGCCTCTCCAGATCTTAAAAGCCTCGTATCTTTTTTTCTGTTAGGTTTTTGAGGATTTTAAAAATGTTTAACGGGGTTCCCCCAGTTAAATTTGGATGTAACTTTTCAAGTAGATGATTTTTCATATAAAAAACTTTTTAATCCGAGCTAGTATGCCCATTTTTACAAATTCTCGAGAGATTTTGCAAATGAAGTCGAAATTCATATTTGCAAATTTTCCCAACAACTAGACCACATATCACATGGGAAACTTATTTTCTTTTATTTTTTTGACATTTTCATCATTTTCTTTTATTTTTTTTAAACTGAAAAGGCGATCCACGGGGGGGGGGGGGGTGCATTCGGTGGAAGTGGTGGCCAAGTTACTAATGGCGCACCGTGGCATGGTGCGCAATTACTAGTTGAACTAGTAATGGCGCACCATGCCACGGTGCGCCATTAGTAGTTTTGAAAAAAATTTAAAAATTTTCAAAAAAAAAGTTTTTTACTAATGGCGCACCGTGGAAACTAGTAATGGCACACCACTCCCACGGTGCACCATTAGTAGTTTTGAAATGGTTTAATTTTTTTTACTAATGGCGCACCTGCGGATGTGGTGCGCCATTAGTATTTGGACACTAATGGCGTACCAACACATGGTGCGCCATTAGTATATAGTAATGGCGCACCACATGTCTGGTGCGCCATTAGTGTCAATTCCATCTATAGCCCTTTTTCTAGTAGTGGGGCATCCATCACGGAGGGCTTCTACATCATCATAGCCCCTCCGATGAAGTGTGAGTAGTTTACCTCAGACCTTTGGTTCCATAGTTAGTAGCTAGATGGCTTCTTCTCTCTTTTTGGATCTCAATACAATGTTCTCCCCCTCTCTCGTGGAGATCTATTCGATGTAATCTTCCTTTTGCGGTGTGTTTGTTGAGACTGATGAATTGTGGGTTTATGATCAAGATTATCTATGAACAATATTTGAATCTTCACTGAATTCTTTTATGTATGATTGGTTATCTTTGCAAGTCTCTTTGAATTATTAGTCTGGTTTGGCCTACTAGATTGGTTTTTCTTGCAATGGGAGAAGTGCTTAGCTTTGGGTTCAATCTTGCGGTGTCCTTTCCCAGTGACAGTAGGGGCAGCAAGGCACGTATTGTATTGTTGCCATCGAGGATAACAAGATGGCGTTTTTATCATATTGCATGGATTTATCCCTCTACATCATGTCATCTTGCTTAAGGCGTTACTCTGTTTTCTTGAACTTAATACTCTAGATGCATGCTGGATAGCGGTCGATGAGTGGAGTAATAGTAGTAGATGCAGGTGGGAGTCGGTCTACATGTCTCGGACATGATGCCTATATACATGATCATACCTAGATATTCTCATAACTATGCTCAATTCTGTCAATTGCTCAACAGTAATTCGTTCACCCATCGTAAAATACTTATGCTCTTGAGAGAAGCCACTAGTGAAATCTATGGCCCCCGGGTCTATCTTCATCATATTAATCTTCCATCACTTTATTATTGCCTTTGCTTTTTTATTTTGCTTTTATTTTACTTTGCATCTTTATCACAAAAATACCAAACATATTATCTATCATATCTATCAGATCTCACTCTCGTAAGTGACCGTGAAGGGATTGACAACCCTTTATCGCGTTGGTTGCGAGGAGTTATTTGCTTTGTGCAGGTACGAGGGACTCACGTGTAGCCTCTTACTGGATTGATACATTTGTTCTCAAAAACTGAGGGAAATACTTACACTACTTTGTTGCATCATCCTTTCCTCTTCAAGGAAATCCAACGCAGTGCTCAAGAGGTAGTAAGAAGAATTTCTGGCGCCGTTGCCGGGGAGTCTACGCAAAAGTCAACATACCAAGTACCCATCACAATCCCTTATCTCCCGCATAACATTATTTGCCATTTGCCTCTCGTTTTCCTCTCCCCCACTTCACCCTTGCCGTTTTATTCACCCTCTCTTTTCTGTTCGCCTCCTTCCCGCTTGCTTGTCGTTATGTCTGAATTTGGGGAAATTATTGTCGATATGGACAATAATAATATCATAGAAAATTCTGATGCTCCTGTTGAAGAACCCCCTACCTTGCATACAAAAATATTTCGAATTGGTAGTGGTAATATTATTGGAAAAGGAGTTATTCAAGATTTCTTTACTTGTGCCGGTGCTTTGCCTTCTATGGGCGGTTCTATTCTCCATAGAACTAGTAGCCTTTCGGACGCTATTGCCATGCTTATAGTTGAACTTGAAAGAGAATTTATGCACATGCATCCTTGCATACAAAGAATTTTATTAGAATTCTCTTATATTGAGCATTCTTCAGTTAAGCGTGCCGCCACTATCTTTTTGGCTCATGAGTTTAGATTTATAATAAAAGAGGCCAAAGAAATCTTTGCGCATTATAGGGTGGACGTTGGCCGTCCTCCCGTAGAGTCTATCCTCTTTGATCAAGAAGAAATAATGCGTTTTCAATCTCTAGACTATGTTGATTTCAATGAAAACCTTAGAAAAAAGGTTCCTATCAATATTCTAGTTGATAGAATTTCTGAACTTAATGATGATTTGGCTATTTGAAATAATGAACTAGGATGTTCTCTCGAGTATAGACTCACAAAGTTCTGTCAAAAGAATGCCAATAATGATGAATTGGTTGTGCAATATGAAGGGCCAAAGGAGGAACCTATACCTCCAAAAATTGATCTTGGGGACTTCTGTCCCATTAAATTTAGCCCATTCGATTACTTTTGCTTGCCTCAAAGAAAACTTGCTATCGAACGTAGAGAGTATGAAATGAGTTTCTGAAAGTGCTAGTTATCGACTAGAGGGGGGGGGTGAATAGGCAATTTTTATGAAAGTCTTCAAAACATGGAAGTTTCAAAGACAAACTATAGAAATGAACCTATTGAAATGCAGCGGAAGATAAACTACACTAAGCAAGCCATAGTCAAGTGTGCAATAACGTGAGAGTACGAAGACTAATAGCAGCAAGGTAGTAAGGATCAGGATGGAAGATAGTATGAAGCCAACCAACAAAAGATGTCAGACAATGAAGACAAATAGGTAAAGCAAACAGGCAATGACTTCACGAAGACAAGCTCTAAGTAAAGGGAGGGAGAGGATAAAACCAGTCACTTGTTGAAGACATAGGATTTGTTGGACCAGTTCCAGTTGCTGTGACAACTGTACGTCTGGTTAGGGAGGCTGAGATTCAACTCAGAAGACCTCGCCTTCACCTTATTCCCCTTGAGCTAAGGACACACAGTCCTCGCCCAATCACTCTGGTAAATCTTCAAGGTAGACTTCCGAACCTTCACAGACTTCGTTCACCGGCAATCCACAATGACTCTTGGATGCTCAGAACGCGACGCCTAACCGGCTGGAGGATTCATAGTCCTCAAGTGTAATAAGTCTTCAGGTCACGCAGACAGAAAGACTTCAGTGATGCCTAACACTCTTTGGCTCTAGGTGTTTGGGCTTTGTCCTCGCAAGGATTTCTCTCTCTCAAAAGCTTCGAGGTGGGTTGCTCTCAAACGACAAAAGCCGTGTACTAACTCTGAGCAGCCACCAATTTATGGTGTAGGGGGTGGGCTATTTATAGCCACTAGGCAACCCGACTTGATATTTCCGAAATGACCCTGGGTCACTAAGGAACTGACACGTGTTCCAACGGTCAGATTTCAAACACACACGTCAACTTTACTTGGGCTGCAAGCAAAGCTGACTTATCCAGCTCTGGATAAGATTTGCTCTCATTGTCTTCGCTCGAAGACATAGGATTTGGGTTGAGCATCACTTAAGTCACCCTGACTTTGTTCACTTGGACCCCACTTAACAGTACGGTGGTTCCTATGACTCAATAAAGATGAAAAGGAAACAACGAAACGACTAAGTCTTCGCGCTCCATAGTCTTCAATCAATGTCTTCTCATGTCATAGTCTTCAATATGAATATCTTCTCATACCACCATTGTCATCAATGTCTTCATACATTTTTAGGGGTCATCTCCGGTAGGTAAAGCGAATCAATGAGGGACTACTACCTGTGTTATCCTGCAATTCTCACAAACACATTTGTTCCTCAACCAAATTTTTCGTCAATACTCCAAAACCAACTAGGGGTGGCACTAGATGCACTTACAATCTCCCCCTTTTTGGTGATTGATGACAAACTGGTTGAAGTTTTCAACGGGGATAAAGTATGTGAAATTGTAAATGATAAGGTATTGTCTTCATAAGTGGTAAAGGCTCCCCCTGAAGATGTGCATATAAGAAGTTTGCTTTTGGAATGCAAATGCACATGGCAGGTTGTACTTGTGGAGATCCTCTTCAACTTATGACGACAATTCATCATGCATGATAAGATATAATGAAGATAATGACATGCATAATGAAAAATGGACGTCTGCAGAATGACCTAAGTGCGGAAGTTATCATCGCACATGCGGAATTTATCATCGCATCACAGAATAGCAAATAAGTAGTAGACGACCATCAAGTTTAAGTGTTACAACTCAAAGAACCAAATGTATCAAAAACAAGAGTTGTAAACACTAGGCAAAATATATAGCAACCGCCCATATGGACCCGCTTGAAGACTATCAAACTCATATGCTTCTCCCCTTTTTGTCAGTAAGGACCAAAAAGGTTTGAAGACATAGAGCATATACTCGTTCCCATGAGGAGTAGGTGAAGCAGCAGGGTCGTCGGTGTTGTTTGGCGGTGTAGACAAACTTGGTGCAGTGTCGATGCGTGCAGAAGGAGGGGGCGGTGAAGTAGCATCGTCTTCATCATCGATCACTTTGGCATTCACAGTTGCCGCGGAAGAAGAATAGTCAGAGTCTTCAAGGGATGGAGTTCAACGTAGGACAACATTCCGTGGAGGAGTGGAGTCAAATTTGAATTTTTCAGTGAAGCCATCATCTTGAAGACCTGCTTCAGCACTGAGCAGGGTCAAACTCTTCCATGATCGCCGACAGGTCTCATGAGTGACAAAAGCATTCTTGGTGGCAAGATTGCGAATGCGATTGACGTCCACCAAGAGGCTTTGCATCTGTCGCTTGAGACAGTCATGATGCTTATCTTGTTTCTGATGCAGTGCCACAAGAAGTTCTCGGTCATTCAGGACGCGGGAGCGCTTCTTAGGCCTTTGGGCAATTGTGCTCTCAGTAGCTTCAGTTTGTGCACGATGAGGCAGACGAGTGTTCCCAGCCATTGGATAGATACGAGTGACTGCTTGGATGCCTTCCATGGGTTGAGTGAAGCTTTGGTGATCAGCATTTTGAAGACAAAGAGGCTTCTTGGCAGGCTCAGGGTATATGGCTTCAACTGACATATCAACCTCTGGTAGAAAGATCAGATGGTTGCGAGCAGAGGGCTGATAGTTGATAGTAGAGTGTAGCTTGATGAGGCCCATGACCCATGGAGCATAGAATTTCAGGCCAAAAAGATCAGATCCAGATGCAGCCAGTTGCCGGATAAAGAATTCTTGTGTATTGAAGCTGATGCCATTGAGGATGTAAAAGACCAATGTCTTCATGGCTCCTTCAAGTTTTGCAGCTGATAATGTCCTTTGATAGGCCATAGAGTTCGCCTGATGATGTGATATATTGTGCGAGGCAGATACTCAAGGTCATCAACAAAGAACTCCTTTGGGTATTCAGCGTTAGGTGGCAGAGGCTTCATCATGCTCAACATCTGGCTCATGTTGGGCTCTGGCTTATGGAAGATGCTCTCCAGTGCATTGCGGTGGAGTTGACAGTCAGGTTCGAAAAGCTCTCCGGGAGTGGGTAGGCCTGTAAGCTCAATGACGTCAAGAGCTTTGGCTTCATGATGAACATTTCCTGTCATCCACTCGAGAACCCATGTCTTTGTATCCCTGTAGTAGCCGCGAATGTGGAGGGTAGCATAGAAATTGAAGCAAAAGTTCCTCATTCCAATGTTCTTTGTCTGTCACAAAGCTGAGCAGACCTGCATCACGAAAGCAGTCAAGTGCTTCTTCTAAGCATGGCAGTCCAGCAATGGCTTCAGTATCGAGGCGCATATGAGGGAAAATGCGCCCTTGATCATACAGAACGCAGGAGTAATAGCTTCGCTGCTGATAGCTCCAGAAACGATCAGATGATATTCTCGCCCTTGAGTAAGGGTTCTTGGCTCTGTCAAAGAAGGTGTTGTGGGCTTTGAAGCCATTTGCATTGAAGGATCCTGTAGAGGTGGCAGTGCCTGGGAACCTTGGCAGTCTTGGCTTAGGTTTCTGGACCAGAGGCCTATGCTCAACATGATAATCAAACTGAGGACCAGAGGCATTAGACGGAGGAACCAGAACGGGCCATTTGACAGTAATAAGCTGGCTGTAGTTGTATGCTTGCTCGATAGTATGTGGCCTTGGAGGCGGAACAGGAGCAGTGGCATCACCAGAGACATCAGGCTGCACAACAGAGGCTTCAGGTGCAGATGCATCATTGGCTTCATTGGATGCTGGCACATTGGTTGGTGCAGGCTCCACATTTGCTTCAGCCATGACTACGTCATTGGCTTCATTTGTGTTGGTGGTGGCAGCCTCAAGATTCTCAACCTCCACTTGATGAGCTGGAGGGTCGGGCACTGGCATGTTCACTTCAGGAACAACTTCTTCAGTAACGGGGGGAGTAGGGACACGATCTTGTTCTTGTTTGTCGTCGGCTGATGCAGCCGGATTGTCTTCAACAGCTTTAGCTTCAGACTCGGAGACATTCACAGTAGGAGCGGCTTCTGGAAACACTTGACGTGCAACAGATTGGTGGTGCACTTCTCCTTCTGGAACGCTCAAAAGAGGGACTTGAGGCCTTGGTCCTTTGCGAAGCCTGCGGAATGCTGGCGACGCCTTTGGAGATGGAGTTGGCTGGGCCTCAAAGTCATCCTCTTCTTCTTGCATAGGTGGTGTCACTTGTTGTTGGGGAGTACTTGGAGTGTCTTGTTGTTATGGGTGATCAGCCCATGAAGCATCCTGAGCAATTGGCGTCAGAGGATGACCAATGCTGATGAGTTCGCTGTTCGTGAGAATAGGCGATGATACCAGGTTGTGTTCAATCTGAGGAAGAACTTCATCATCTTCAACATTGTCATTGTGACCAATGTCTTCAGCAGCGGTGGGACCAACTGCTGGAATGTCTTCAGCTTCATGAGCCTCTGTGGAAGCAGGCTCATGAACTACCATCCGTCGTTCTTGGTGTTCAGATGCAGGGCGAACCATTGAGATAGGTTCAACAACTAAGGGCTCTGTGGGAGCAGCCCGATCCTTCTTGGTTCTATGCTTCTTCTTGGAGGGAGCTGCATCAGAAGCATCAGGATTTTTCTGTTTTCTAGCTTCAGCCTCGGCAGCCCTTCTCTTCTTCAGTTCTGAAGCGGTTGACTTGACCTTTGGCTTCGAGCCAGTCATGCTGCTTGGGAAGACTATGCGTGGCTCTTCCTGCCTTGAAGGTGCAGATTGGTCAGTCGATGGCTTCTTCTTCTTTGAAGCCATTCTTGGATCGATGCCAGGACGACCAAGAGCCTTGCGCTTCTTAGCCTCATTGTAGGCTTGCGCACACTTGTCAGCCAGGCTCTTCGTGCGCTCACGAGAACCTTTAGCTTCTTCACGCTTCTTGAGAAAGGCTTCTTTGAGCTCGTGCAACATGATCTTGAAGTTTTTGACATCTTGCACGCTGAGCTTTGTCACATGCTTCTTGAACTGAGCTTTCTCATAGTCGATCTTGTGCTTCAGTTCAACGATGCGCTGAGCAAGAGCTAGCTCAAAAGCAATGGCGCCATTGAAAGAGACGCTGAGACCAATGGGAAGTTGCAGATCTTCAAAGCTGAGATTTGGGGTGTCAAACCACTCATCAATGAAGTTATGGATGATTGCCACATCAAAGAGAGGCAAATCATTGAAGATCTCTGCTTCTTCCTTGCTCTTGATCAGTTGCTCAAGAGCGTCATCTGCAAGATCTTCATCACTGGACAGATCAATGTGCTCTTCTCGCAGAATGGCAGCAGGGGTCAAGGTCTGATCAGTATTCTTGACAATTTTCTTTTTCTTCTCCGTCTTCTTGGAGATACGTGATAGATCTTCAGACTGCACACTGTATTCATGAGGTGCAGTGGCCAGTGGCTTCAAGTGCGAAGCTTTTGGTGGAGCAGTTGGCTTTGATGCCTTAGTCTTCTTCTGCTTCTGCGATTTTGGAGTAGGAGCAGGGGCTTCATCCGTGTCAGCATCATCATCAGAGTGATCCACTTTGGCACCTTGAACAGAGATGTGGGCGATGAGGCCATCAAGCTTGTAGAAGGGTCCGATGATGTTGGGTTCTGCATCGCGTGTGCCGTCAGCACGGGGAGCAGGAGGACCAGGATTGAAGTCTAACCCCAAAGCATCTTTGTTCTTCTTTGCTGAGGCTTTTGCAAATTGATAATTGCATTTGAACAGATTGTCTTCGCAACACCAGAGTAAAGGTGATGGGTCGGCATTAGCTGGTTGTGTCCCACGGACCATGCAAGGATAGAAGCCTTGCGCAATGGCTTTAGCTCTGGACCTGGGTGGAAGATTTCTGTACAAAATATCTCCCCATGGTCGCTTGATGGCATTTTTCTCTGCATATTCCTGGGTCACGAACCTGTACTTGTACCACTGTTCTGCCCAATATCTTCGAATCCATTGGATTTGGGTCTTGCGCTGATTATAATCCTCTTCTGGATCTGTCTTGTAAAGATCTGAGAGGTCATCAGGCAAATCTCGTGACGTTCCCCCATGACGCTGTCTGCCGCCCTTCCTTACTGATTTCTCTGTAGCCATGAACTTCAAACTGAATGGCTTCAACACGTTCAAAGGCTTCAAAGGCTTTCGCTTGCTGGACAAACAGGAACTGGCTTCGGGAGAGTTAATGTGATGCTGTAAGAATTCTGCAAACGAATGCAGACTATGAGAACCAAGGGATTCTCCCACGGACATGTACCTGTGACAGCATTAGAGATGCGAGGGAAGGGGAAGAGGTCATATGCATTCTTAGAAGATTTTGAAGATAAATCAGTTTGAAGACATTGACCTCATGATGCGAAGACATTCACTTATATGTTGAGAGTTGGTTCTAGATTTGTACGAATCCGCGAATAAGTACAAGTGAGGAATCTAACTAGATGTGAAGCTTAAGTGAATATACTAGGCAGTATGAGATGCAGACAAGATATATCTAACATTGTATAGGCAGAAACCAATTTTGGTAAACAGGATGAATCTTTGAGGATCAAAAAGATGGTAAAAAGAGAGTTTCATTTACCACGCGAAGAACTGCTAGATGAGAGGAGAAGGAGATCGAGCAGTTCAGTCCACCGTGCCCTAACTTGGCGACGGAGGACACCTACGGCGGCGGCGGAGAAGACGATGTCCGCGGCCGGTGTGAGGACGGCGTCGGATAAGTCGCGGCAGCTAAGCGCTTCGTCGCCGGCGTCGTCGAGAGCTAGCGGTGGCGCTATGGTTTTGACGAGGTGGAGAGGTGGAAGAAGGTTTTCTTTACCGCAGGGGACATGTATTTATAAGGAAGTGTGCGGCACAGCGCAATTACGCAGGTGCCCCTGGCGGTTCACATATGAGGGGCACGTGGCAAGCATGCAACATACTCAGAGTTGTCCCACGTTCCCACGCTCGCCAGGTTTGTCGGATGGTCATTCCGGCTTCTCCAGATTTCAGGCAATAAGGATAGAGCATTTAAAATTGACTTAATGTTTGTCTCTTTGTCTTCTGCTGACAAGGACGCAGAGAAGACATTTGACAGTTTCAATAGAATGCTGGACAGATAGAGTTTGAGATAGAAAGCATAGAGAGATTAGGGTCCGATAACATTCACTTAGTTCAAAAGATTCAACTAGGAAGACATAGCTATAAGTGAATGCTGTAGAGGACAGAACACTAGTATATATATCAGAAATCAATCAAATCAACATAGTGAAGATAATCATGAAGATAAATTGAAATTGAAGACAAACTAAATGCAAAGACATATCAAATGTAACACCATGAGTAAAACACTTCAAACAGAGAACTTTGGTGGTGGCGTTACCCACCGTATAGGAAGTATTAGACCCAGACACGGCGCACAATTATCGTGGCGCTCCGAAGTCAGATTCCACGTTAATGTATTCACACTCAGAATGTAAGTCTTCATTGATTGAAGATATACTTTACTTTGTGTTTTGCACATCTAAGTCATCAACATGCATAAGTGTTAAGATGTGTGCCTGATCACAGGACATTTGAGGATTCCAAGATATTTAGCTCACACCATAACTTGCAAAACCTTTTCTCATCCAAGGGCTTTGTGAAGATATCTACCAGTTGCTCTTCAGTGTTGACGGGAATGATATCAATATCTTTCTTCATGACATGATCTCTGAGAAAGTGATGACGAATTTCAATGTGCTTTGTCTTCGAGTGCTGAACTGGGTTGTTGGCAATCTTGATGGCACTTTCGTTGTCGCAGAAGAGAGGTACTTGTTTCAGATTGATGCCATAGTCCTTGAGAGTTTGCTTCATCCATAGAAGCTGAGCGCAGCAAGATCCAGCAGCAATGTATTCAGATTCAGCAGTTGAGAGTGATACATAGTTCTGCTTCTTTGAAGACCAACAGACAAGTGATCGTCCCAGAAAGTGACATGTGCCTGATGTAGACTTGCGATCCACCTTGTCACCAGCATAATCAGCATCCGAGAATCCAACCAGATCAAACTCTGAGCCCTTTGTATACCATAATCCTAGTGTTGGGGTGTAAGCCAAATATTGAAGAATTCGCTTCACAGCTAAGTGATGCGATTCCTTTGGTGCTGCTTGGAATCAAGCACACATGCAAACACTAAGCATAATATCTGGCCTAGATGCACATAGGTAAAGTAAAGAACCAATCATGGAGCGGTATACCTTTTGATCAAACTCTTTACCATTGTCGTCGTGACCCAGATGGTGTTTGGCTGGCATTGGCGTCGTGTAACCTTTGCAATCTTGCATTCCAAACTTCTTCAGGCAATCTTTGAGGTATTTTTCTTGAGATATGAAGATGCGTTTCTTTGCTGACGAATTTGAAGACCAAGGAAGAACTTCAGCTCACCCATCATGGACATCTGATATTGCTCTTGCATCATGCATCCAAACTCATCACTGTATTTCTGATTGGTGCAGCCAAAGATAATATCATCCACATAGATTTGACACACAAAAAGTTCACCATCATATGTCTTCGTGAAGAGTGTGGGATCGAGGGATCCAGGTTTGAAGCCTTTGCTCTTTAGGAAGTCTTTGATTGTATCATACCAAGTGCGAGGAGCTTGTTTGAGGCCATATAGTGCTTTGTTTAGCTTGTACACCATATCAGGATGTTTTGGATCTTTAAAGCCAGGTGGTTGAGCGACGTATACTTCTTCTTCAATCTTGCCATTGATAAATGCACTCTTCACATCCATTTGATATAGCAAGATGTTGTGGTGGTTAGCATAGGCTAGCAGTATGCGAATAGCTTCAAGCCTAGCCACAGGAGCAAATGTTTCATTGAAATCAATCCCTTCAACTTGAGTATATCCTTGTGCGACGAGACATGCTTTGTTTCTGACGACTTGACCGTGCTCATCTTGCTTGTTTCGATATATCCATTTTGTGCCAATTATGTTATGCTTTCGAGGGTCAGGACACTTGACAAGTTCCCAAACATTGTTCAGCCTGAACTGTTGAAGCTCTTCTTGCATAGCTTGAATCCATTCAGGTTCCATAATGGCTTCAACAACTTTCTTGGGTTCTGATATTGACACAAAAGAAAAGTGCCCATAGAAATTTGCTAACTGTGTTGCTCTTGAGCGAGTAAGTGGACCAGGTGCATTGATACTATCAATTATCTTCTCAATCTGTACTTCATTTGCAACACGAGGATGAGCTGGATGAAGATTTTGCTCTTGCAGATCATTATCAATATTGGAAGGATTGTCTTCAGGCTGAGCATTGTCTTCAGGTTGGTTAGGTGCAGAAATGATAAGTTCCTCTTCAGGCTGTGCTTGAGAAGGCATGATTTCACCAGTTCCCATTAGCTTGATAGATTCACTGGGTGAAGCTTTGTCTAGTGTACTTGGCCGGATCTCTCTTTGTGAACCATTGGTTTCATCAAACCGCACGTCCACAGTTTCGACGATTTTGTAGAGATAGAGGTTGAAGACTCTATAAGAGTGCGAGTCCTTTCTGTAACCGAGCATGAAGCCTTCGTGAGCTTTAGGTGCAAATTTTGACTTGTGATGGGGATCCTTGATCCAGCACCTAGCTCCAAATACTCTGAAGTAACAGACATTTGGCTTCTTGCCAGTGAGGAGCTCATAGGATGTTTTATTCAGAAGCTTATGGATGTAAACACGGTTGATGACGTGACATGCTGTATCAATAGCTTCAGGCCAGAACTTTCTTGGTGTCTTGTATTCGTCGAGCATCGTTCGGGCCATCTCAATGAGGGTTCTGTTTTTGCGCTCTACGATGCCATTTTGCTGAGGTGTTTATGGAGCAAAGAACTCATGAGTGATTCCCATTGTATCCAGATAAAGATCAAGTCCGATGTTCTATTCGGTGCCGTTGTCACTTATGATATGCTTGATCTTGACGCCATAATTGTTCATGGCTCGGTTGGCGAAGCGTCTGAAGACATCTTGCACTTCAGTCTTGAAGAGAATTATGTGCACCCACGTATATCTTGAATAATCATCAACAATGACGAAGCCATATAGACAAGCAGTTGTTGTGAAAGTAGAGTAGTGAGTAGGGCCAAATAAGTCCATGTGTAGTAGCTCGAAGGGTTGAGATGTCTTCATGATTGTCTTCAAGGGATGCTTTGCCCTCGCCATCTTTCCGGCTTCGCAGGCACCACACAAATGATCCTTCTTGAACTTGACGCCCTCGATGCCTATGACATGCTTCTTCTTGGCGAGAGTATGTAAGTTCCTCATGCCAGCATGCCCCAGCCTCCGATGCCATAGCCAACACTCTGAAGCTTTTGTGAGAAGACATACGGCAAGCTGTGGTCCTGTTGAGAAATCTACCATGTACAAATCATCTTTCCGGTACCCTTCAAAGACTAGAGATTTGTTAGATTCCATAATTACAAGGCAACGATATTTTCCAAATATCACAATCATGTTCAAGTCACAAAGCATTGAGACAGACATTAAGTTGAAGCCAAGGGATTCAACAAGCATCACTTTATCCATGTGCTGATCCCTTGAGATTGCAACTCTACCTAGACCCAATACCTTGCTTTTACCAGTGTCAGCAAATGTGATGTGACTCTTATCAGATGGACGTAAAGTTGAGTCCATGAGAAGACTTCGATCACCAGTCATGTGATGAGTGCATCTGCTGTCCATAATCCATTCTGAAGCACAAGGTGTCATACCCTACAGTACAGTTAGGGGGATAGGCTTCACCAAGAGCATTGTGAAGCATAAACATTTGACGGGCAAGAGGATTATTGAAGCTCATATCAAGATTAGGACTGATAGGATGAATGGAAAACGATTCAGGAACAAAATACATAGTAAGACCATTTGGGCATTTGATCTTGCGCCCTACAAGATGTTTTAGGTCCCCAGCAATAGCATCAGATGCCTTTGGTTTTCGGCTGGAGACCTTTCCCTGCAAGAGAAAGTTAATTCTTCTTAACCACCCACATCTTCAGGGGTGGCTTAGAAGCTATGAGTCTAAGTGCAGCATCTGAGAATTTGGGCTTTGGAGCCCTAGCAAATAGCCTTGCAGGAGATGAATGATACTCATATGAATAAGCAGAAAAATTCTTAGTTCTATGAACATTGCAGTTTGAAGACACACGCTCATATTCATAAGTCTGAGTATGGTTTCGCTGCAAAACATTGGCATTAGGGTGACTCAGGTGAGTCCTCTGTCTGTATGAAACCTTTGGACCATATGAAGCCTTAGGTCTGGGGTTTGTCTTCTTCCCTGGTGGTGTCATGATGACATTCACTGGAAGATTCTCAAGACAGCTTTTGGGAACCCAGATCTTCTTCATAGGTGGTCCATTCCTGCAGTTAGTACCAATATACCTGGCAAACACTTCACCATTCTGATTCTTGAATAGCTTATAGTTTGCATCAAAGGATTCATCAATGATAATACGGTTAGCACAGGTAAAACCAGATAAGGTGGATGGATCCACTGAAGGTCCCTTTGCAGCAACCCATATGGTTTTGGGATACTTCTCAGGCTTCCAGTAGGAACCATCAACATTCATTTTCCTCTCGAACCCAACACCCTCTTTCCTACGGTTTCGGTTCAGAATCTGCTTTTTGAGGACATCGCAAAGTGTTTGATGCCCTTTCAGACTTTTATACAACCCTGTTTCAAGCAATATCTTCAACCTAGCATTTTCATCATCAATAGTAGTAGTATCCTCCGCAGAGGGGTTAGTTACCTCATTAGTAGTTGAAGACAATGCAACAGTAGCAGCAGTGGAACATTCAGCAGCAGAGGTAGCGTTATCACGCTCAAGACATTTTAGACATGGTGGTTCAAATCCATCCTGAGCGGGACTGATCTGTTGAGCGCGAAGCGACTCATTCTCTTTTTGAAGATCTTCATGAGCCGCTCTCAATTTCTCAAGCTCTTGCTTCCTTTGAAGATAATCATAGGAGAGCTTTTCATGAGTGGTTGAGAGCGTTTCATGACGACTTTCAAGTTCTTGGTACTTAGCATGAAGATTTTTTATGTCTTCAACTAAGGACTGTGAACGAGTCATTTTCGCGTCCAACAGGTCATCGCTTTTGTCTAACAGTTTTTGAGTATATTCCATAGCCTTTTGTTGTTCAGTTACAATTTTAGCAAGTGTTTTGTAGCTGGGTTTGGATTCACAATCAGAGTCATCTTCACTAGATGTTTGAAAGTAAGCATCGCGTGATTTTACCTTGGCACCACGTGCCATGAAGCAGTAGGTGGGAGCAGGGTCGTCCTTGTCATCAGCTTCAGCGTTGGTGTGGAAGTCATTGTCTTCAGTGTTAAAGATGGACTTGGCAACGTAGGCTGTGTCTAGAGCCAGACTTGCAACGCCAGGATCAGACTCCTCCTCAGACTCCACCTCCGCCTCCTCAGAAGCAGACTCCTCCTCTGAATCCATTTCCTTGCCAACAAAAGCACGAGCCTTGCCAGATGATCTCTTCTTATGAGATGAAGACTTTGATGAGGACTTGGAAGAAGACTTCGAAGATTTCTTCTTCTTCTTGTCATCAGAATCATATTCCTTGCTCTTCTTCTTCTTCTCATTGTCCCACAATGGACACTAAGAGATATAGTGTCCAGGTTTCTTGCACTTGTGACATGTTCTCTTCTTGTAGTCATGAGTGGAAGCTTCATCATTTCTTGAGCTGGATCGTGACGACTTTCTGTAGCAATTCTTCTTAGTGAACTTATGGAACTTCTTCACAAGCATAGCAAGTTCCTTTCCAATGTCTTCAGGATCACCAGAACTGCAGTCAGATTCTTCTTCAGATGAGGAAACATCTTTTGACTTCAAAGCGCGAGTTCGGCCATAGTTGGGACCATAGATATCTCTTTTCTAAGACAGTTGGAACTCATGTGTGTTGAGCCTCTCAAGTATATCAGACGGATCGAGTGTCTTGAAGTCAGGACGTTCTTGTATCATGAGGGCAAGGGTGTCAAAGGAGCTGTCAAGTGATCTCAGTAGTGTCTTGACGATTTCATGCTTGGTAATCTCAGTGGCGCCAAGAGCACGAAGCTCATTTGTGATGTGAGTGAGGCGATCAAACGTGAGCTGGACGTTTTCATGTCGTTTCTCTTGAAGCGATTGAAGAGGTTGTGAAGAACACTGATCCTTTGATCTCTCTGGGTTGAGACGCCTTCATTGACCTTGGATAGCCAGTCCCAGACTAGCTTCGACATTTCTAGAGCACTCACGCGGCCATACTGTCCTTTGGTCAGATGACCACAGATGATGTTCTTGGCAGTAGAGTCCAGTTGAATGAACTTTTTGACATCAGCAGGGGTGACACCTTCACCAGTCTTGGGAACGCTATTCTTGACGACATACCAGAGGTCGACATCAATGGCTTCAAGATGCATGCACATCTTATTCTTCCAGTAGGGATATCCAGTTCCATCGAACACGGGGCAAGCAGCGGAGACTTTGATTATCCCTGCAGTCGACATAGCTAAAACTCCAGGTGGTTAAACCGAATCACACAGAACAAGGGAGTACCTTGCTCTGATACCAATTGAAAGTGCTAGTTATCGGCTAGAGGGGGGTGAATAGGCGATTTTTATGAAAGTGTTCAAAACATGGAAGTTTCAAAGACAAACTATAGAAATGAACCTATTGAAATGCAGTGGAAGATAAACTACACTAAGCAAGCCATAGTCAAGTGTGCAATAACGTGAGAGTACGAAGACTAATAGCAGCAAGGTAGTAAGGATCAGGATGGAAGATAGTATGAAGCCAACCAACAAAAGACGTCAGACAGTGAAGACAAATAGGTAAAGCAAACATGCAATGACTTCACGAAGACAAACTCGAAGTAAAGGGAGGGAGAGGATAGAACCAGTCACTTGTTGAAGACATAGGTTTTGTTGGACCAGTTCCAGTTGCTGTGACAACTGTATGTCTGGTTAGGGAGGCTGAGATTCAACTCAGAAGACCTCGTCTTCACCTTATTCCCCCTGAGCTAAGGACACACAGTCCTCGCGCAATCACTCTGGTAAGTCTTCAAGGTAGACTTCGGAACCTTCACAGACTTCGTTCACAGGCAATCCACAATGACTCTTGGATGCTCAGAACGCGACGCCTAACCGGCTGGAGGATTCATAGTCCTCAAGTGTAATAAGTCTTCAGGTCATGCAGACAGAAAGACTTCAGTGATGCCTAACACTCTTTGGATCTAGGTGTTTGGGCTTTGTCCTCGCAAGGATTTCTCTCTCTCAAAAGCTTCGAGGTGGGTTGCTCTCGAATGACAAAAGCCGTGTACTAACTTTGAGAAGCCACCAATTTATGGTATAGGGGGTGGGCTATTTATAGCCACTAGGCAACCTGACCGGATATGTCCAAAATGACCCTGGGTCACTAAGTAACTGACACGTGTTCCAACGGTTAGATTTCGAACAGACACGACAACTTTACTTGGGCTGCAAGCAAAGCTGACTTATCCAGCTCTGGATAAGATTTGCTCTCATTGTCTTCGCTCGAAGACATAGGATTTGGGTTGAGCATCACTTCAGTCATCCTGACTTTGTTCACTTGGACCCCACTTAATAGTACGGTGGTTCCTATGACTCAACAAAGATGAAAAGGAAACAACGAAACGACTAAGTCTTCACGCTCCATAGTCTTCAATCAATGTCTTCTCATGTCATAGTCTTCAATATGAATATCTTCTCATACAACCATTGTCGTCAATGTCTTCATACATTTTAGGGGTCATCTCCGGTAGGTAAACCGAATCAATGAGGGGCTACTACCTGTGTTATCCTGCAATTCTCACAAACACATTAGTCCCTCAACCAAATTTGTCATCAATACTCCAAAACCAACTAGGGGTGGCACTATATCCACTTACAGTTTCACCAATCTATCCTATTACTATGGCAATACCTAGATCTATCCTTGCTTTTATGCCTAGCTAGGGGCGTTAAACGATAGCGCTTGTTGGGAGGCAACCCAATTTTATTTTTAGTTTTTTTTGCTTTTGCTTCTGTTTAGGAATAAATCTTTGATCTAGCCTCTGGTTAGATGTGTTTTTATGTTTTAGTTAGTGTTTGTGCCAAGTTAAACCTATAGGATCTTCTTGGATGATAGTTATTTGATCTTGCTGTAATTTCCAGAAACTTTCTGTTCACAAAGACAATTGTTAAAAATCACCAGAACGTGATAAAATACTGATTCCAATTGCTGATTATCAATAAACAAATTTTCTAGGTCTTCCTATTTTGGTAGATTTTTTCGGAGTTCTAGAAGTTTGCGTTAGTTACAGATTACTATAGACTGTTCTGTTTTTTGACAGATTCTGTTTTTCGTGTGTTGTTTGTTTATTTTGAGGAATCTATGGCTAGTAAAATACTTTATAAACCATAGAGAAGTTGGAATACAGTAGGTTTAACACCAATATAAATAAAGAATGAGTTCATTACAGTACCTTGAAGTGGTCTTTTGTTTTCTTTTGCTAACGGAGCTCACGATATTTCTGTTGAGTTTTGTGTTGTGAAGTTTTCAAGTTTTGGGTGAAATCTTTTGATGGATTATGGAACAAGGAGTGGCAAGAGACTAAGCTTGGGGATTCCCATGGAACCCCCAAGATAATCTAAGGACACCAAAAAGCCAAATCTTGGGGATGCCCCGGAAGGCATCCCCTCTTTCGTCTACTTCCATCGGTAACTTTACTTGGAGCTATATTTTTATTCACCACATGATATGTGTTTTGCTTGGAGCGTGTTGTATGATTTGAGTCTTTGCTTTTTAGTTTACCCCAATCATCCTTGCTGTACACACCTTTTGAGAGAGCCATACATAATTTGGAAATTATTAGAATACTCTATGTGCTTCACTTATATCTTTTGAGTTACATAGTTTTGCTCTAGTACTTCACTTATATCTTTTAGAGCACGATGGTGGATTTATTTTAAAGAAACTATTGATCTCTCATGCTTCACTTGGATTATTTTGAGAGTCTTAAATAGCATGGTAATTTGCTTAAATAATCTTAATATGCTTGGTATTCAAGATTTGTAAAACTTTCTTATGAGTGTGTTAGATACTAAGAAAAGTTTGATGCTTGATAATTGTTTTGAGATATGGAGGTGATAATATCAAAGGCATGCTAGTTGAGTAGTTGTGAATTTGAGAAATACTTGTGTTGAAGTTCGAAAGTCCCGTAGCATGCACGTATGGTAAACGTTATGTAACAAATTTGAAACATGAGGTGTTCTTTGATTGTCTTCCTTATGAGTGGCGGTCGGGGACGAGCGATGGTCTTTTCCTACCAATCTATCCCCCTAGGAGCATGCGCGTAGTGCTTTGTTTTTTGATGGCTTGTAGATTTTTGCAATAAGTATGTGAGTTCTTTATGAGTTATGACTAATGTTGAGTCCATGGATTATACACACTCTCACCCTTCCATCATTGCTAGCCTCTTCGGTACCGTGCATTGCCCTTTCTCATATTGAGAGTTGGTGCAAAATTCACCGGTGCATCCAAACCCCGTGATATGATACGCTCTTTCACACATAAACCTCCTTATATCTTCCTCAAAACAGCCACCATACCTACCTATTATGGCATTTGCATAGCCATTCTGAGATATATTGCCATGCAACTTTCCACCATTCCGTTTATCATGACACATTCATCATTGTCATATTGCTTAGCATGATCATGTAGTTGACATAGTATTTGTGGCAAAGCCACCGTACATAATTCTGTCATACATGTCACTGTTTATTCATTGCATATCCCGGTACACCGCCGGAGGCATTCATATAGAGTCATACTTTGTTCTAGTATCGAGTTATAATCATTGAGTTGTAAATAAACAGAAGTGTGATGATCATCATTTAATAGAGCATTGTCCCAATAAAAAAGAGAAAGGCCAAAAAAAAGAAGGCCCCAAAAAAAGAGAAAATAAAAAGGGGCAATGCTACTATCCTTTTTTCCACACTTGTGCTTTGAAGTAGCACCGTGATCTTCATGATAGAGAGTCTCTTGTTTTGTCACTTTCATATACTAGTGGGAATTTTTCATTATAGAATTTGGCTTGTATATTCCAACAATGGGTCTCCTCAAGTGCCCTAGGTCTTCGTGAGCAAGCAAGTTGGATGCACACCCACTTAGTTTCTTTTGTTGAGCTTTCATACATTTATAGCTATAGTGCATCCGTTGCATGGCAATCCCTACTCCTTGCATTAACATCAATCGATGGGCATCTCCATAGCCCATTGATTAACCTCGTTGATGTGAGATCTTCTCCTTTTTGTCTTCTCCACATAACCCCCATCATCATAATCTATTCCACCCATAGTGCTATATCCATGGCTCACGCTCATGTATTGCGTGAAGGTTTATAAGTTTGAGATTACTAAAGTATGAAACAATTGCTTGACTTGTCATCGGGGTTGTGCATGATGAGAGCATTCTTGTGTGACGAAAATGGAGCATGACTAAACTATATGACTTTGTAGGGATGAACTTTCTTTTGCCATGTTATTTTGAGAAGACATAATTGCTTAATTAGTATGCTTGAAGTATTATTATTTTTATGTCAATATGAACTTTTATCTTGAATCTTTCGGATCTGAATATTCATACCACAATTAAGAAGAATTACATTGAAATTATGCCAAGTAGCACTCCACATCAAAAATTCTGTTTTTACCATTTACCTACTCGAGGACGAGCAGGAATTAAGCTTGGGGATGCCTGATACGTCTCCAACGTATCTATAATTTTTAATTGCTCCATTCTATATTATCTACTTTTTGGACAATATTGGGCTTTATTATCCACTTTTATATTATTTTTGGGACTAACCTATTAATCGGAGGCCCAGCCTAGAATTGCTGTTTTTGCCTATTTTAGAGTTTTGCAGAAATGGAATATCAAACGGAGCCAAAAACCTAATTCCACCGCCGCAACCTTCTGTACCCACGAGATCCCATCTTGGGTCCAGTTTCGGAGCTCCGACAGAGGGGGCATCCATCACGGAGGACTTCTACATCATCATAGCCCCTCTGATGAAGTGTGAGTAGTTTACCTCAGACCTTCGGGTCCATAGTTAGTAGCTAGATGGCTTCTTCTCTCTTTTTTTGGATCTCAATACAATGTTCTCCCCCTCTCTCGTGGAGATCTATTCGATGTAATCTTATTTTTGCGGTGTGTTTGTTGAGATCGATGAATTGTGGGTTTATGATCAAGATTTTATATGAACAATATTTGAATCTTCTCTGAATTCTTTTATGTATGATTGGTTATCTTTGCAAGTCTCTTCGAATTATCAGTTTGGTTTGGCCTACTAGATTGGTTTTTCTTGCAATGGGAGAAGTGCTTAGCTTTGGGTTCAATCTTGCGGTGTCCTTTCCCAGTGACAGTAGGGGAAGCAAGGCACGTATTGTATTGTTGCCATCGAGGATAACAAGATGGGGTTTTTATCATATTGCGTGAATTTATCCCTCTACATCAGGTCATCTTTCTTAAGGCGTTACTCTGTTTTCTTGAACTTAATACTCTAGATGCATGCTGGATAGCGGTCGATGAGTGGAGTAATAGTAGTAGATGCAAGCAGGAGTCGGTCTACTTGTCTCGGACGTGATGCCTATATACATGATCATACCTAGTTATTCTCATAACTATGCTCAATTCTGTCAATTGCTCAACAGTAATTCGTTCACCCATCGTAAAATACTTATGCTCTTGAGAGAAGCCACTAGTGAAATCTATGGCCCCCGGGTCTATCTTCATCATATTAATCTTCCATCATTTTATTATTGCCTTTGCTTTTTTACTTTGCTTTTATTTTACTTTGCATCTTTATCACAAAAATACCAAAAATATTATCTATCATATCTATCAGATCTCACTCTCGTAAGTGACCGTGAAGGGATTGACAACCCCTTATCACGTTGGTTGCGAGGAGTTATTTGCTTTGTGCAGGTACGTGGGACTCGCGCGAAGCCTCCTACTAGATTGATACCTTGGTTCTCAAAAACTGAGGGAAATACTTACGCTACTTTGCTGCATCATCCTTTCTTCTTCAAGGAAATCCAACGCAATGCTCAAGACGTAGCACATACCTAGTTCAATCTCGTTACCGGCAGGTCTCTTTACTCGTTCCGTAATACATCATCCTACAACTAACTCATTAGTCACTTTGCTTGCAAGGCTTCTTATGATGTCCAGTACCGAGAGGGCCCAGAGATACCTCTCCGATACTTTGAGTGACAAATCCTAATCTCGATCTATGTCAACCCAACAAACACCTTCGGAGATACCTGTAGAGCATCTGTATAATCACCCGATTACGTTGTGACGTTTGATAATACACAAGGTATTCCTTCGGTATCCGGGAGTTGCATAATCTCATAGTCGAAGGAATATGTATTTGATATAAAGAAAGCAATAGCAATAAAACTGAACGATCAAAATGCTAAGCTAACGGATGGGTCTTGTCCATCACATCATTCTCCTAATGATGTGATCCCATTATCAAATGGCAACTCATGTCCATGGTTAGGAAACCTTAACCATCTTTGATCAACGAGCTAGTCAAGTAGGGGCTCACTAGGGACACACTGTTTGTCTATGTATTCACACATGTATTAAGGTTTCAGGTCAATACAATTCTAGCATGAATAATAAACATTGATCATGAATAAGTAAATATAAAGTAACAACTTTATTATTGTCTCTAGGGCATATTTCCTTCATTTATTCCCCTTCGGTCTTGGTGTGCAACAATGGAAAATGTTTAGGTGGGCTTAAGCCCCTTGTAGACCTTTGACCCCACCTAATGGGTAGTATGATAACCAACCTTATAATTAAAGAAAGTACAACATTTCCTCGATGAGATCAAAACCAAATTGCATTATCTAATTTAGCAAAACACTCTTCTTTCAAATGTAGCTTCTCATTTGTCGGCCGATTGAACTAAAAGCTCAATATAACTTAACATTTGAGGATTTGGCCCTGATGGTCGGAGAGGGTTATGAGTTGAAGAATGCACAAAAGTATCGGTGTGGTATTGTCCATTGCTATCAGAAGTTTCTCTACATCACTTGCTACAAAGTTCGATGTTCCACTCAATTGGGTGGACGTGAAAGAAAACTGCCGGGGTTTTCCTGGGCTCCCCGAGCACCTATGCGGACGGAGCCCCTTCTCGGTTCGGCAGGGGGCGGAGGCCGCGCGAAGGGCGGATCGAGGCGAAGCACGTGGGGGAAGGTTTTTACCAAGCTTCGGAGCTCTCTGGAGAGATAACACTCCTACTGCTGCTTTGTGGATTGTATTGAGTTCTTGCTCGGGAGCGCCGAGTGCTACAGTACACTCGAGCAGCTAACGAGACCGAGCGCTTCTCTGAGGATCGATCCCTCCTCTACGTTGTGCATGGGCCTCCTTTTATATGTCTAAGGGGTCTCCAACAGGTGGCAACGTAGGTGAGGGTAAAAGCGTATATATGCTGCGGTAGGTACAGCTACCTACACAGTGTATCATACCTAACCCTGACGGCAGGGGACAAAGGCATTAAATGCCCATCTACGTCGCCCAGACGATGCAGAAAAGGGACCGTCAGGGGCGCTATCGCTCGCCACGATGGCGATCCTGTCAGTGCTGCATGCCATAGCGTACCCCCTGGCTGCACAGCCTCCCGCCACGTACGCTGGGAAGGGTCCCGGAGCGACACGTAGGTGGGTGAGCTGGAGCGCGGGTACAGAGTGGCTGCCTGCCGCGGCAAGTGCCTTGCCGCGGCCGTTGTCTTGTCGCGCCCGGGAACTTGTCGCTCGCCGGGTCCTGCCGGGACGCGTGGCGTGCTGCGGCAGGTTCTTTGAGATGCTCTTGTTGGGCTTCCCGGCAAGCTCCTCTTGCCGGGGTCTCGTACCTTGAATGGCCTTCCCGGCAAGCTCCTCTTGCCGGGGACTTGTCTTCTTGACTTAAATATTTTGTTCTCGAATGGCATCAAAGGAACCATAGAGAGCCTTGGTGATCACCTGGCGGGCCTTGCCGCGGGGTGCTGCGACTGCCCGTGCACAAGTTCGGGATACTAGAGTACCCCTACTTTAGTACACCGACAGGAGCCCCCGGGCCTGGGCCACACACGGTGCCGAGCGCTGTTGGGCCAGGCCCAAAACAGGGCACGGGCATGCACGGCTTGGGTCGCGTTGTACCTTGCTCCGCATCCACCACGCCCTCCCGAATGGCACGCGTCGATTGCGGCGTCGTGGGGGAGGTCGTGGGTGGTTCCCTTACTCAGAAAGGCGAAACGTCCGCCCCCTGGTGGTTCGTATCTTCCTCATAAACGGAGGGAGGCGTGGAGGCATGGTCTTCGAGGCGTCCACCCCCCCATGATCACGGGGTGGGGAGAGGTCGCCTCATCCGTCGCCTCAACTCTGCCCTCCCACCACGTGGCTTCCATGCGCTTGGAGTGGCGAACGGTGGAGGCGGAAAACCGGGTCGCCACGGGTCGAGGTAGCAGGTCGGGCCCAGTTCCCTGCGCCTTCTGCGTCTCGATTGGCTGAGCGGGGCGGCCGAGCCCCCACCCCGCTCCTTTATAAGGAGCGGGATGGGGGGGGGGAACGGAAGCCCGCATTCTCTCATCTTCTTCCTTCTTCAGCTTCTGCTCCTCTTTCTTCCATCCGCCATGGAGAATGGGAACCCTGGTCCTTCGACGATAGCGACGAGGGTTGCCGCTAGGCAACGCGTTCCCCCTCCCTCCGCACCTGTTGCGGCAGAGCCAGCCGCAAGGGGAAGAGGGAGGGGACGAGGCCGCGGGCGAGGTCGAGGGCGAGGTCGAGGCGGTCGGGGAAGAGGCGGACGAGGCAGCTCACCGGCCTCGCCTCCGCCAGCAGATCCTCTCCCGACGGCGGACCATATCGGGGACGACCCTTGCGAGTTCTTTGTTAGGCTGCGTCGGCCGCCTCGTCGTTGCCTTCGTCTCCCGACTCCATTTGCGAGTGTGATGGAGTTGGATCCGCCCGAGACACTGAGGTTGCACATTAGGGGCTGCGGAATCAGCGGTACGCGAGTCCGCGTCGACTTCCCGGCCCCTGGTGTGATGTATCTTGGTCGAGGGTGGAAGACGTTCACCCGCATCCACAGCTTGACGACGGGCCTCACCCTCCATTTTAAGCTGATGGAGGGCGGTCTCCTCTCCGTCAAGGTCTTCGGGTGCTTCGGGACTCGGGCACGGTGCTGCGTGGAGAGCTCCTCCGATAGCGAAGGCTCCTCCTCGAGCGGGAGTGACGAGGAGGACAGCGACAGCGGCGACGAGGGTAATGGGCGGTGGGATGACGGGTCCGACTAGGTGTCGGGCGCCGCTCCGCGGGGCACCGGCAACCCCATCATCCGCGTCGCTGGCTCCTGGAGATTCTCGGGGAGGCTGCAGAGGAGGAAGAGGGCAGGCGGCAAGGCCGTCAACTCGGAGTACGAGGGCACGACGCCCTCGACAGCGTGCTGACGTCCTACCACCTCGTCTTCAAGCTTTGCTTCCGGCGCCGCCATCACCATGCTGCCGCGACGTCCTGTTGGTGTCTTCTGGCACCCGTAGTTCATCTAGGTGCCCCTTTTGCCCTTTTCGCCTCCTTGACCTGTCTCCTGAAGATAGGGACAAGGGAGGGATTACGGGCACCTTATCTCTTTTTAGTTTGTAAGCCCTCGGGCCTTAGTTGCGTTTAAAACTGGTAATCCCATTACTCATGTTCTTCATCCTCTTATGAACTATACCTGAGTGGAATGCTTTTTAATGAAAAGGGGATGCTTGCCGGGTCACTTGTCTTGCGGGTGGAACCCACGTCGAGGAGCGAATCCTTTATATCTTTTAAGATAGACACTTTCTTTCCCGGCAGCAGGCCCTGCCTTCTTCCCACGTCGCTCGCCCTTTCTCACGCTCTTGGCGGAGGCAGGGAGGAGGCGGGATCAGGCTCCTCGCTTCGTCCCTTAGCTGCCGCGACTACGACCTTACCTGGCCCTGGGGTCGGGCCCTAGGGCCTAGAGTTAAGGGAGCATGGTAACTTTCAGGAAGAAACGAGGTTTCGCATACCTCAATCCATAAGAGAATGCATGATAAGGGATGAAAAACTTATCTGAGATAGCAGCCCCCGGCAACTTTGGTTCGCCGTGGGCCAATCCTTGCACTTGCAGCCCCCGGCATTACTGGCTTGCCGGGGTCTTGCAGCCCCCGGCAACACTGGCTTGCCGGGGTCCAGATGTTGGTCCGTCCTCCTGCTCCTTTTCGTCCTCAAGTGGTCTGGCAAGGATATGGTGAGTCCTGCGAACCAGGGAAACGAAATAACGGCAAAGGGACGCGCACTCGACCTCTAAGTTAGGGGTTAGCCACTACTAAGCACTATCAACCCTAACCAAGGACGAGACTCGACTCAGCATGCATGCTAAAACTCAGGGCGCCAGCGCTTTATCTTCGCTCAGGGTCTGCGCCTGGCTTTGTACAAAGGATTACATGCAACAACGGCAAGACTTGTACAAAATGGTGGTTGCCAAACAGGGTCCGACAACCGCGCCTTACGGGTAAAACTTACGAAGATGCTCGATGTTCCAGGAGTTGCTCACCGGAAAGCCATCCTCGGTCTCAAGGCGGACAGCGCCAGGCCTCGTGACTTGTTTCACCCGGTAAGGGCCTTCCCACTTCGGCGTCAACTTGTTGGAATTCTTGGCGGAATGAACGCGCCTAAGAACAAGGTCGCCTTCCTCGAGACTTCTGGCTTTAACTTTGCGGCTATGGTAGCGGCGCAAAGCTTGCTGGTATCGAGCAGCTCGTACAGCAGCCTGAAGACGGTCCTCCTCAAGGAGCAGCGCGTCATCTTGCCGCAGCTGCTCTTGCTCAAGCTCATCATAAGCGAGCACTCGAGGTGACCCGTATACGAGTTCCGTGGGGGTAACTGCCTCTGCTCCATAGACTAGAGCGAAAGGTGTCTGGCCAGTGGCTCGATTTGGCGTCGTCCTGATCGACCAAAGAACCACCGGCAGCTCCTCGATCCAGTTTCTTCCGCACTTGTGCAGCCTGTCGAAAGTTCGGGTCTTGAGTCCACGCAACACTTCAGCATTTGCCCTCTCTGCTTGACCGTTGCTCCTGGGGTGAGCAACAGAAGCGAAGCAGACCTTGGCGCCAAGGTCTCGGACGTACTGCATGAAGTTGCGACTCGTGAATTGTGTACCGTTGTCGGTGATGATCCTGTTAGGGATTCCAAAGCGGCAAACAATCGACCTGAAGAACTTGACTGCTGAGTGTGCTGTCACCTTCCTCACTGGCTCCACTTCTGGCCACTTTGTGAACTTGTCAATTGCGACGTACAAGTACTCAAAGCCCCCGACAGCTCGAGGGAAAGGGCCCAGGATGTCGAGCCCCCAGACCGAAAATGGCCAGGATAAAGGGATTGTCTAGAGATCTTGAGCTGGTTGGTGTATCTGCTTGGAATGGAACTGGCACGCTTCACACTTAGTTACTTGTGCAGTTGCATCCTGGAGGGCTGTCGGCCAAAAGAAACCTTGCCGGAACGCTTTGCCGGCAAGTGCTCTGGCGCCAATGTGATGACCACATATGCCTCCATGCACCTATGCCAACAGCTTCTGTCCATCTTCCCGGGGAATACACTTCAATTTCACTCCGTTGAGCCTTCTTCTGTACAGTGCGTTGTCAACGAACTGGTACATACTAGATTGCCGGGCTACTCTTTCCGCTTCTTCTGGCTCTTCGGGAAGTTCTCCTGACTGGAGGAAACGGATGATCTGTTGTGCCCATGCTGGAGCCTGCGGCTCGACAACAAGGACTAAAGGCATAACTGCTGCTGCGGGAACATCCGCTTCTACGGCGAGAACCCGTGGCTCAGCCGGAGCTTGATGATCCCCGGCAAGTTTGCCGGAGCGAAACTTGTCGGGAGCGTCTGCTTCAACGAAACAAACCTTGGGGCTTGTCGGAGTAGACTGCTCCTCAGCACTCTTGGCGTTGATCTTGGGGACCCTCTTGGCGGCGGCTTCGGGAAGCTCAGCCGGAAGATAGTCGCCAGAAATCAACTTCCTCTTCCTGCTCTGTCCAGTTGGTGGCGTCACGGATGGCTGAGTCAGCTTGAGCACAAAGATTCCTGGTTCCACAGGTAACTTAAATGCCGCGCACTTTGACAGGCCGTCAGCGATGTCGTTCTGAGCTCTAGGAACATGTTCCATCTGTAGGCCGACAAAGCGCTCTTCCAGCTTCCTCACTTCATCAACGTAAGCTTCCATCAACGGACTCTGATAATCCTTGTTTACTTGGCGGACGACAAGCTGCGAGTCCCCCCTGACAATGAGCTGCTTGATCCCAAGGTCTGCCGCGATCCTGAGACCGGCGAGCAACCCTTCATACTCTGCAGTATTGTTTGTTGCTTGCTCCTTGGGAAAGTGCATCTGGACCACGTACTTGAGGTGCTCTCCGGTTGGTGCGATAAGCAGCACGCCAGCATCGACGCCTTGTAGCGAGAACGCGCCATCAAAGTACATTAGCCACTCTTTGTTTGCTTCCTTGACGGGGATGCTCGTCTCTGGGGTTTCTTCGTCAGGTGTTGGCGTCCACTCTGCTATGAATTCTGCCAATGCTCTACTTTGAATAGTTGAAGTCTTCTCAAACCTGAGGCCAAAGCTCGACAGCTCCAATGCCCACTCAACAATCCTGCCTGTTGCTTCTGGATTCTGCAGTATCCTCTTCAGCAGAAAGCGAGTGACAACTGTGATCTCATGTGCTTGGAAGTAATGGCGCAACTTTCTCGAGGCCATAAGAAGGCCGAAAAGCAACTTCTGCACACCAGAGTACCTCGACCTAGCCCCCTGCAGAAGGGAACTTACAAAGTAGACTGGGCGCTGCACCATTTTCTTCTGTATCCCTTCGCACATCTGCGCAGATCTATCTTCGTCGGGACCAGAGCTTGTCGGGGAAGCCCCTTGCTTGTCGCTGGACGCGCTTGCCGCGGTTGCTGGCTCATCATCTGCCTCTCTCTCCGCTACTAACGCAACACTAACCACTTGATTGGTTGCCGCCAGATATAGCAGCAACTTCTCTTGTGGTTTAGGTGCGACAAGTATTGGAGTGGAGGACAGGTATCTCTTCAAGTCCTGCAGCGCAACCTCCGCCTCCGGAGTCCATTTCATCGGACCTGCGTTTTTCAAGATTTTGAAAAATGGCAGGTCGCGTTCAGCAGACTTAGAGATAAACCTGCTGAGAGCCGCCACGCAGCCGGCAAGTTTTCGTACATCCTTGACGCGCTTCGGTGCTTCGATCTGCTCAATGGCCTTGATCTTGTCGGGATTGGCTTCAATCCCCCGCTGGGACACAAAGAACCCGAGAAGCTTGTCGGAAGGGACTCCAAACACGCACTTCTCGGGGTTGAGCTTGAGGCTGATCTTATGCAGATTTGCAAAAGTTTCTTCTAGATCTTGAATCAGAGTTGACTTGTCCCTGCTTTTGACCACTATATCATCCATGTAGGCTTCCACATTTCTGTGTATTTGCGGCTCAAAAGCAGTATGGACGACCCTTGCAAATGTTGAACCAGCATTCTTCAAACCGAAAGGCATCCGTACAAAACAGTACGTGTCACATGGAGTGATGAACGCGGTTTTCTCCTCATCCTCTTCCGCCATGAAGATCTGATGGTATCCTGAGTATGCGTCAAGAAACGAAAGCAAGTCGCATCCGGCTGTGGAGTTGACAATCTGGTCAATGCGCGGCAAGGGAAATGGGTCTTTGGGACAAGCTTTGTTGACATCGGTGAAGTCAATGCAAAGTCTCCATTTCCCGTTCGCCTTGCGCACGACTACAGGATTGGCCAACCACGTAGGATGGAGCACTCCTCTGACGAGGCCTGCGGCTTCCAACTTATTGATCTCTTCGGCGATGAACTCTTGGCGCTCCACCGCTTGTTTCCCGACTCTCTGCTTGACGGGTCGCGCGTGAGGACAGACGGCGAGGTGGTGCTCGATTACTTTCCTGGGAACGCCGGGGATGTCAGACGGTTGCCATGCAAACACGTCGACATTCGCCCGCAGGAAAGCAACGAGCGCGCTTTCCTATTTCGGGTCGAGAGTGGCACTGATGGTGAAGGTACCACCAGTGCCGTCCTCCTTGGCGGACACCTTCTTGGTTGCTGGCGGAGCTGCCATTGTCTTCTTACACTTGCCGATGGAGCTCGATGGTGCGTCCTCGATGGTAGCGCAGCACTCCGAAGAGGTGCGCTGGCCGGAGTGGGCATCAGAGCTCTTGCCGGACTTGGTCTTCTTCTTCCCCCCGGGAGCTTCAGCGGCAAGTGTCTCGCGATCCGCGGCAGCTGCTGCTTCCCGGTAGATCTTGTCGGCACAGATGAGAGCGTCTTTCTTGTCGCCATGTACAGAGATGACACTTATCGGGCCTGGCATCTTCAGCATGTTGTACGCGTAGTGAGAGGCCGCCATGAACTTGGCGAGTGCTGGACGGTCGAGAATCTTATTGTAAGGCAATGGGAAATCGGCAACGTCGAAAGTGATCCTCTCAGTCCTGAAGTTCAACTCACTGCCAAATGTCACTGGCAGCGTGATCTTCCCCTTCGGCTTGCTCCTTCCCGGGTTGATTCCTTGAAATGTGCCGGTCTCTTCGAGCTCGCTGTCAGGGACTTGGAGTCTCCGAAGTACAGCGGAGGAGATCAGGTTCAAGCCGGCCCCGCCGTCAACTAGCATCTTAGTGACCTTGAGGTTGCGGATAGTTGGTGATACCAACATCGGCAAACACCCGACAGCAGTTGTGCGATCGGGGTGGTCCTCAATATCAAAGATGATAGGCATGCTGGACCATTTCAGAAGCTTGCGTGACTCGACGGGTGGTTCTGCTGCATTAACTTCTCTCACCCACTGCTTGAGTTGGCGGTGTGAAGTATGCAGAGAAGCACCGCCGTCAACGCATAAAACTTCTGTGGCTTTCTGGAACTCCTGCTCGCTGGTCTCGGCATCATCCATGTCTTCATCGTCGTCGTCATCTTCATCCTTGTCGCGGCCGCGGGGAGGTCTGTCACCTTGCCGCTGCTCGGTGTTGCCGCGGCGTCCCCCCCGGCCAGTGCGCTTCATACCAGATCCTCCAGCACCTCCTTGGGCCTTCTCCTTGTCGCGTCGCTCGTACTCGGCCTTTTGCAGCTCAACGAGCTGCTCGACCTTCTTGCAGCTCTGGAGGTCATGGCCTTTGGTGCGGTGAATCTTGCAATACTGCTCGTTGGTGCCATCCTGCTTGTCGGCGGCCGCAATAGCCTGGCAGCTGGCGCATGCGGCAACTTCCTTGCCGGAGTCATCAGTCTTGGCTGTCTTGGCGCCACCTTCATTGCCGGATTGCTCGACAACTAGCACGTCTTTGCCTTTCCTCTTCCTGTTGTTCCGCCGCCTGTTTTTGCTTGCTGGGGCGGCATCGTCGCTGTCAGATCCTGCGGTTCCTACGTTCTCTCCGGGGAGTTTCCTCCCTTCCTCAGCACGTGCACATCTGTTGGCCAGGGCATAGAGCTCGCTGACGTCTCTGATCTTGCACATCGCCATATCCTCCCGCATCCTGCGGTTGCGCATGTTCTGATGGAACGCACTGATGACCGCGGCAGGGTGGACGTCTGGGATGTTGCGTTGCACTTGGCTGAATCTCTGGATGTACTTACGTAGAGGCTCCCCCTCCTTCTGGGCAAGCAGGTGAAGATCACTCTCCTGGCCATGGGGTTTGTGGCCACCTGTAAAGGCGCCGACAAACTGATGGCATAGGTCCGCCCAGGAAGATATGGAGTTTTCCGGCAAGTGCATGAGCCAGGACCTGACGTTGGGCTTGAGCACCAGAGGGAAGTAATTGGCGAGGATCTTGTCGTCCCGCCCCCCGGCAGCCTGCACCGCAATGGTGTAGATGCTGAGGAACTCCGACGGATGCAGCCTGCCGTCGTACTTCTCTGGTACGTCTGGCTTGAAATTCTTCGTGCTGGGCCACTGGACTTGCCGCAGCTCACGGGTAAACGCAGGGCAACCTACCGCGTACGGCAGGTCGCCTGGTTCCCCTGGCGCTTGCATATCGACAGTGGGGCCAGCGCGTCGGTCTGATTGACGCCGCGTTTCTCTCCGGCGCTCGATGCGGGTGCGGGCGTCTTCTTGTTGCCGTTCGTGAAGAACGTGGCGCTGATCGCGACGAGTTCGCGGATCTGAGGAAGCAGTGGAGTCGCTGTCGTGGCAGACCCGGCGAGTCGGCGATCTTGGCCTTCGGGGCGGAGAGTGCACGGTGGTTGCATCCCCACCGGTTTTGTCGCCATCGGCTCGCACTCGGCTGGCCTGCCGCGGCTGCGATGTGGTCGCTGGCCGCAGAGTGTCGCCGTTGGCGAAGCTGATGAGACTCTGAATGGTGGCCCTCCAGTCGTCGATCTTGTCTGGCGCTGGAGGGAAGTCTAGGAGAAGTTGAGCTCGCGCTAGAGCTTCTGCTGGGGTGGCGGGTAGCGGTGGCGAACGGTGCGAGGAGCGGGATATGCTCGGGCTCCCAACGATGTTGGAAGGAGCAGTATTCCGTCCAAGCGACCGTGCCTCGCTCGCGCCAGCACGTCGGCGCGCATGTTGGCCTTGAGCGTCCCGGAATCCGCTAGCTCGATTTGGGTCCAGCGAGCGTATGGTACCGTGAGTACCACGACACTGCCGGTCCTGCGCCTCTTGAGATGGGCGCGGTGCGTCTATGGACGCCCGGCCGTCGGGGGAGCCGACTACGCCGCCAGCGGGCAGCGCGGTCTTGTCCTTGGACTTGTTGGCACCGTGGGCTCTCTCGTCGGTGCCCGTTCCACCGCCGGCGTTCTCCCTGCTGGCCGTTGGCTGCGGCGGCGGTGGATTCGACGCGGACGGCGCAGCCACCTCCGAAGCCTTCTTCTTCGGCGGCATGTCGATGAAGTCGATGAAGATTCAGCTCGCGTGAACGCCGGATCAGGTTCACATGACCTCGACGCCCCCTACCTGGCACACCAGAGATGCCGGGGTTTTCCTGGGCTCCCCTAGCACCTATGGGGACGGAGCCCCTTCTCGGTTCGGCGGGGGGCGGAGGCCGCGCGAAGGGCGGATCGAGGCGAAGCACGCGGGGGAAGGTTTTTACCCAGCTTCGGAGCTCTCCGGAGTGATAACACTCCTACTGCTGCTTTGTGGATTGTATTGAGTTCTTGCTCGGGAGCGCCGAGTGCTACAGTACACTCGAGCAGCTAACGAGACCGAGCGCTTCTCTGAGGATCAATCCCTCCTCTACGTTGTGCATGGGCCTCCTTTTATATGTCCAAGGGGTCTCCAACAGGTGGCAACATAGGTGAGGGTAAAAGCGTAAATATGCTGCGGTAGGTACAGCTACCTACACAGTGTATCATACCTAACCCTGATGGCAGGGGACAAAGGCATTAAATGCCCGTCTACGTCGCCCAGACGGTGCAGAAAAGGGACCGTCAGGGGCGCTATCGCTCGCCACGATGGCGATCCTGTCAGCGCTGCATGCCATAGCGTACCCCTGGCTGCACAGCCTCCCGCCACGTACGCTGGGAAGGGTCCCGGAGCGACACGTAGGTGGGTGAGCTGGAGCGCGGGTACAGAGTGGCTGCCTGCCGCGGCAAGTGCCTTGCCGCGGCCGTTGTCTTGTCGCGCCCGGGAACTTGTCGCTCGCCGGGTCCTGCCGAGACGCGTGGCGTGCTGCGGCAGGTTCTTTGAGATGCTCTTGTTGGCCTTCCCGGCAAGCTCCTCTTGCCGGGGTCTCGTACCTTGAATGGTCTTCCCGGCAAGCTCCTCTTGCCGGGGACTTGTCTTCTTGACTTAAATATTTTGTTCTCGAATGGCTTCAAAGGAACCATAGAGAGCCATGGTGATCACCTGGCGGGCCTTGCCGCGGGGTGCTGCGACTGCCCGTGCACAAGTTCGGGATACTAGAGTACCCCTACTTTAGTACACCGACAAAAACCGAGTGAGAAAATGGAGGTACTTTGTGTGATGAGTTATGATTAACATGAACCAACATCTATATTTTCTTTTACGGATTGATGTTGGCACCGGAGACAGAAATGAGAATAAAGGATGACAAATAAATCCCACTTGGCTGATGGAGAGGAGAGAATGGGGAATTTCTTCATCCTGATCGCACAAAGCATGCCATCGCGCATTTTGTAATACTTGAGTCCACGCAACACAACACCACCTCTCCTAGAATTGTGTGAGTGTTTCTCTCAAGCCTAACCAAAAGGTGTTCTCTATGGCGTTAGACCAATGAATCGTGTGTACACCAGAATGCGCCCTCACTCAAGGTCATCCACCATACTTACATGTACATATCACACCATTTTCACATCTAATATTATCACATTGGTACTGAAAAATTGCTCTCCTCTAGCCACCACATAATAATATGGATATCCGGCCTCAAGAAAATCAATTTAACAATGCATGCCATGTGCTAGCAAAGTATATATCGTATGTGTTTGCCTTTTGATTCTGATCATAAACTTTCAGCCTAGTATGTATGTATATATTCAATCATGTTTGGACACTTTAAAATTAAATTTTACTAGACCCTAAATCAATAGTTGAAGTTCCAAATCTTAGAAAATTTACAATTTTTTGGTTTATGGTGGTAGATATTTTTCCAAATGCTTGAAGCAAATATTTAGAAGGTACATATTTCAATTAATTTCAAAATACATGTCATTTTAATTATATAATGATTTGCTAGTATTTCATTCCATCTCACAAAACATCAAATGCATTTTCAACATTTAAAGTGCATTTCAGTCATCATTTAGTAAGATTTCAATAAATTTTACAAAAGTTTCAAATGCATGTATAATGGATTCAATCAAGATTTAGTTCGTTTCATTCATGAGTCATTACATTGAAATGCATTTTAGGAAAGATACAAATGCATTTATAACATTTGAACATTTCAAATGCATTCCAAATACGATACCAACTCAAGTTCATTCAATCACAAATTTTATTTATTTCAAAATCATTCCAAAGTTATTTTCACCAGCTTCGACAAATGTCACAAACTTGTACTCAAATTCAAATTCAAGCAACTTTCAATTGTTATACAATCATGATTCCAGAATAATTTTGAGAGACAATTTCACTGGATTTCATATGTCATAATTTATAAGTTTGCATCCAAATTACGAGTTTCAGTTGCATGTTAATCATTATTAAGATGCAACTGAAACTAGTAACCATGATTAACATGCAACTGAAATTTCAGATTTCGGATGCCTTTCAGCTCAACTCCTAATATCCATTCTAGAATCGTTTTAGAGATATTTAGAGCATTTAATATACATTTTAGATCAATTCCATGATGATTTAATACATTTCCCATGCATCTCCGGAATAGTTTTAGATATAATTTCAGAATCAATTATTTCATTCATATTTCATAATTTTAGATATGCACACAAAGTATGCCATTTCATACATCTACTAAACTAGATCCACATACATGCGTATCCACATATGTCCCTCCTCATCATCCGAAACCTGAAATTTTGTACTATCATTTCATTTCGTTTACCATAATTTGAGAGACTACATGTGAACTTCACAAACAAAATAACAATTATGTTTGGTAAATTTGTCTGTGTATATTTCTCACAAAATTCACTCAACTAATCTAAGTTTCAAGATATTTCTCACAAAAATATGAAGCAACAAAGATACTATCAGATTATCAACAAAATCAACAAATTTGGATTATGTTTTTTCGTCTCCTAACAAATGCATATTGATTTGCTTAACTGTCCTCTAGAGGAAGAAAACAAAAAAAACACAATGCCACACACTACTACTTTGCATGGTATCCCATACTTTGGCTTCTTTAAACCATGCTAAATCCAGCAACAAATTGGATCCAAGGAAATAAACCATACCGACATCGTGGAGACTGTGGGATGCAGGGGTTGGATACTATGATTGCGCCATCGAGGAGCGTCACATCTTCCCATGCCCAACCCATCCTTCTTGCTCGTGCCAACACTTTGCTTTGTCGTGTGTTACTACACCCCCGAGCATGCAAATAAACATGGTGGGAGTTGCAGAGCAAAGAGCTACATTGGCCACCATGTCCTTCAGTGCCACTGCCCAACACCAAGCTCATTCCATTATCTGTTCTTCCATTTATGGATGTAGAAAATGAGGGGTTGTGGGGGAAATTCAGTTGACGGGTATAGTTTTTTATTTGGAAGGTCCCCACACATTGTGTATTCCTCTTAACCGCTTTCTTTGTTTCGTTACAATTTTTGTGCAATAGTCTCACTCACGAATCTTGACAAAGCAACCTAATGTGGATTCTTGTTAGCATACACATTAGAAAAATAATTCTCAAAAGAGGTAGTACTGATAAGCGACCTTCTAATTGAGGAACTATAGCATCCCGTATATGAGGTCAAACCAACATTGCATTGCTCATATTAAACACAATACTCTTCATTCAAATGTACTCCATTTCATATTTTAGTCAACAGTTCAAAATTACACAATGTCTTCCTGGGGAGTTGGCACCGATGTTCAGGGAGGATTCCAAGTGAGAGAAAGTGAGAAGATATTAGGGGTAGTGTCCATGGTATCAAAATTTTCTCTACATAACTTGGTATCAATTTTGGGGTTCCACACGATGTCATGGGTGTGAAAAGGCCTAACTGAAAAGGGGGTGTATTTTGTGTGTGCAGTTATGATTAGAACAAATTGGCATCTATATTAAACATTTACGAACTGAACAAAGGAGATGGCAGAGTGGTGGAATTTAACAACGCTACCGAGCTTACGAAGTATGTATGTGTGCATTTTTACCCATATCCCATGGGTTGGCGAAGAGACTTACCATGATTCCTTGTCTTTCAAGAACAATTCACAAAATCTAAAATTCTAGAATTTAGGCACCTATTTGCTCAAGTCCATAGATCCATTCTAGAAGGATTTTAGACTCTTTAGAGCATTTAATATTCATTTTATATCCATTCAATTATGATGTATGGAATTTCCAATGCATTTCCATGAATTTTTGATAGAATTTAAGAGTAACCTATTTCATTCACATTTCATTTATTAGATACATTCTACATAAATTTTACTGCCATTTCATACAAGTACTAAACAACATCCACATACACACATCTCTGCATACATCCCTCCCCACTATCCAAATCCGAACAATGTTTACTGGCTTTTCATTTCCTTTTTTCAAAATTTCAAAGATACTAGACATGCATTTCACAAAAAATATTACATTTGGTAGAATTATCAGTGTATATTTCTCACAAAACTCATTGGACTAATATAAGTTTCAAGACTCTCACGAAAAGTTGAAGCTACAAAGACACACTCTCAAATTATCAATAAAATCACCAAATTTGGGTGATGTTTCAAATTTGCCCCTTGAAAAATAAAGATCGACTTCCTTAACTCTTGTCCACATGAAGAAACTAAACAAAAACAAAACACAACATCACACACTACTTCATGCTATAAAATCCGGGAGAAATTGAATCCAAGGAAAAAACCCATACTGCTTGGCGAACCACACATACATCTCTTGCATCATCCTAATCAAGATATTTTGCTGCCAGTGTAGGGAGGCTTTGAGATGTCGAAACCGGATGTTGTGACTGGGCTGTTGTGGAGTGTCGCGTCCTCCTATGCCTAGCCCATCTTGCATCCTTGCGCTTCCATTGAGGAGCACCATGTCATCCTAGACCCCTCCCACCTCCTCACGCTGCCGTCGAGGATTGTTGCATCATATTAAGCTTAGTCCCTCCCACCTCCGTGTGCTAATGTCGTGGAATGACACAACATCCTAGGTCCAACCCCCCTTCCTCGCGCCGCCACCTAACTTCACCATGTGCTACCACACCCTAATCATGGAAAGCCGCACACTGGGGAATCATAGAGGAGCGAGCCACCGCTTCCATCGTGTCTTCAAGTACCACTGCTCAACACTAAGTTCACGTCGTCCCTATCCTATCTTGTGTATGCATTGAGAAAATGTGGGGGGGCGGGTCCACTAGACGAGTATATATATTTTGCTTTCGATGGGCCCCATGTATTTTAGCTAAAATCATTACACCATAATCTCACACAAGAATCTCCACGAGGCAATCTACAATGGGTTCATGCTGGTGTACATGTTATTCTTTTCTAAAAAGATCTAGTATTGATAACCAACCTCCAAATTGAGAAACTATAGCACCCCCCTCACCCCACCCAAACAGGTCAAAGACAACATAGCGTTGCCCAATTTAGCAAAATAATCATCATTCAAATTTCACTTGTGAATTAACAGGTCAATGTTACACAATGCTTTCTTTGAGTGTTGGCGCGGATGTCTTGGGAGGCTTTCGGGTGAGAGCAAGAGAGAAGGCACCATGGGTAGTGCGCATGGCTACCGGAAGTTTCTCTATATCACTTTGATATCAAGTTCAGGGTTCCACCCAATGTCATTGGTGTGAAAATCCCTAACTGGAAAGGGGGAGGGGGAAATATTTTGTGGGTGGAGTTATGATTAGCGCAAACCAACATTTTTATTTGTCGTTTACCAAATTGGTGTCATCGTCAAAACCACAATACCTGATAGTACGAACAAATAACAAGGACATGGGACGCCAAATAGGTTTCAATTGACTGACAGAGAGGAGACAATGAAGGGTTGCTGCACGCATGCCAAGTTTACTCCAAATGCCTTTGTGCATTTTGCAACACTTGAGCTCGTCTCACACGAGACGGCAAAGGAGTTACTACTGAACCGAGCCAAAAGATGTTACACAACACATTGTGCATTCCTATTAACCACCTTATGTATTCCCCAACAAATGGTTACACCACAATCCCACACACGAGTCTCCATGAAGCAACCTACGGTGAGTTTGTGTTGTCGAACACATTGGGAACAAAAATATCAAGTGGGGTAGTACTAATAGGTATAGCACCCCTACCCCAAAGGGGTCAAAGCCACATTGCATTACCCAATTTAGCACAACACTCTTTATTCAAATTTCACATGTGAGTTAATAGGTCAACACTACACAATGGATTCTCTGGGTGCTGGTGTCCATGTCCGAGGAGGCTTCCGAGTGGGAACAAGAGAGAAGATATTAGGGGTAGTACCAATGGCTACTAGAAGTTTCTGTACATCACTTGGTATCAAATTCGAAGGTTCCATTCGATGTCATGGGTGTGAAAATCCTAAGTGCGGAAGGGGGGAGGTCCGTATTTTATGCATGGAGTTAAGACCAGCTAAGGGAGTCCTGGATTAGGGGGTGTCCGGACAACCGGACTATAACCTTTGGCCGGACTGTTGGACTATGAAGATACAAGATTGAAGACTTCGTCCCGTGTCCGGATGGGACTTTCCTTGGCGTGGAAGGCAAGCTTGGCAATATGGATATGTAGATCTCCTTCCTTGTAACTGACTCTGTGTAACCCTAGCCCCCTCCGGTGTCTGTATAAACCGGAGGGTTTAGTCCGTAGGACACAACAACAATCATACCATAGGCTAGCTTCTAGGGTTTAGCCTCTCTGATCTCGTGGTAGATCTACTCTTATACTACCCATATCATCAATATTAATCAAGCAGGAGTAGGGTTTTACCTCCATCGAGAGGGCCCGAACCTGGGTAAAAACATCGTGTCCCTTGTCTCCTGTTACCATCCGCCTAGACGCACAGTTCGGGACCCCCCTACCCGAGATCCGCCGATTTTGACACCAACATTGGTGCTTTCATTGAGAGTTCCACTGTGCCGTCGCCATAAGGAAGGATGCCTCGTCTCGTCTTTAAAGACGGCACTGTTGCTGAGGGAGCTTTGGCTGTCGGCCAAACTCTCCGGCTAGGTGGTTTTCTCATGACCGCATGTTCGGCCACTGCACCGACGATGACTTCTCGGGTCATCGAAAGCAATCTCCACATCAACTCGGAATTCACCGAGCAGTTAGATCCAATGGAGCTCTCTTCCCTAAACGGGCTCTTGGATCGCATCGCCGCCCTGGGAGTCGCTACGGACTACGATCAGATTGGGCCTAAACCCGATCTGAGAGAGTTTAAATCTCCCCAGGTCACCCATCAGGTTGCGGTGGTGGAGGAACAATGCGGCGACCCTTCCTCTATCTTGAGAAATAGCTATGTCCGGATTCCCGAGCCCTCCAAGCCAGATACCCTTGAACGGGAGGATGTCACTCAAGCCCTGAACCTAGAGTCAGGCAGCGGGCCAGATTCATCGGACAACATCCAAGAACCCGAATTTCCAAGATCGGAAACTCCTTGGCCCCCGGGTCTTAGATTGGGTGAGGTTTCGAATTCAATTCCACCCACCCACCCAAGCATAAGCGATCTTTCCCAGATCAGGCAAGAGCCCCGAGAAACAGTACACCATTATTGGGCCAGATTCCTCCTGGTAATGAACAGGATCAAGGACTGCCGCGAGAAAGACGCAATCTCATTCTTCTGCAATAATTGCACGGACAAGGGAATCCTCAACGCCATAAGTTGCCGTGAAATTACATGCTTTGCCGACTTGGTGTCCATAGTACGAAAGTACTGTGCGATGGAAAGTGCCTGGAAAACCGAAATAAAATTTTGGGACAATCGGGCCCTAAATACGAATCCAGTCCGAAATAAAAGGGTGCATTATCACCAGACACCCGAGTTAAACACCAAAAAGCAAAAACCCCCTACAGGGCATGGAACCGTACTGGAGGGATGGCTCAATGGACCCTGTAAAATTCACTGTACAGAGGGCGCCATACCAACTCATAGCCTTAGAGCATGTTGGATACTCCGGCAGGTAGCCAAAAGTGGCGAAGAACTTCTAATTCCAGAAGCCACAGAGCACCATCCCAGCGATACCAGTACGTTATTAACAATCTTCGAGACCTTCACATCAAATAATATGCGAAAGCAAACACTCCGCAGCCTTGCCGAAATCTACCACGTGGCAACAATAAACCCATGGAGTGACACAGCTATTACTTTCAATGCCAATGACGAACCAAAATTCCGAACAGCCCGAGCACCAGCTGCATTGGTCCTCAGTCCAATAGTGGACGGCTTTTGACTCACCAAGGTACTCATGGACGGCGGCAGCGGATTAAACCTCATCTATGAGGAAACCCTTCAAAAAAAATGGAAATAGACTGGAACCGCATTGAGCGAAGCAACACAACCTTTAGAGGAATAATCCCCAGTAGGGAAGCGTGTTGTACAGGAAAAATCACACTAGATGTGGTGTTCGGCACGCCGGAGAATTACAGGTCCGAAGAGGTTACGTTCCAAGTGACCCCGTTCAGTAGCGGATACCACGCCCTGTTAGGGCGGGAGGCATTCACAATCTTCCAAGCCATACCCCATTACGGGTACATGAAGCTCAAAATGCCCAGGCCCAACGGAATCATCACTCTTGCTAGTGATCCGGACATAGCACTCCGCGCCGAAAACAAGACAGCCGCACTGGCCCTCGAGGCACTATCCGAAGCCCTAGCGGCTGAGGAACTGATTGCGCTGCGCTCCACGGCGAACAGGGACGATGTGATACTCGATAAAAGATCCAAGTGCACCTCCTTCAAACCAGCAGATGAAACAGTGAAATTCCAGGTCCATCCAACGGACCCTACAAAAACAACTTCCATCAGAGCACAATTAAACCCCGCCGTAGACGCCGCACTACGAGAGTTCTTACGCGAGAACTGGGACATTTTTGCCTGGCACCCTTCAGACATGCCAGGAATCCCACGCAGGCTGGCCGAACACAGCCTTAATATCCTAAAGGGATTCAAACCGGTCAAGCAGGCTCTTCGGCGTTTCTCTGAACCTAAGAGACAAGTGACGGGAGAGGAACTAGCCAAGTTATTGGAAGCCGGATTCATTAGAGAGATAAAACATCTGGACTGGCTAGCAAACTTGGTGATGGTACCAAAGAAGGACAAACCCTGGCGCCTGTGCGTCGATTTTAAAGACCTCAACAAGGCTTGCCCAAAGGATCCCTTCCCCCTCCCCCGCATCGATCAAATTATCGATGCTACAGCAGGACACGATTCATTGTGCTTCCTCGACGCATACTCCGGTACCACCAAATTAAGACGGCGGAGTCCGACCAAGCCGCAACAGCATTCATCACACCATACGGCCCCTTCTGCTTCAACACAATGCCCTTCGGGCTCAAAAACGCCGGCGCAACATATTAGCGCATGATTCAAACATGTCTGGCAAACCAGATCGACAAAACAGTGGAGGCATACGTAGATGATGTGGTCGTCAAAACCAAGCATGTCGACTCTCTAGTAGACGACTTAAGACTCACATTCGATAACCTCAGAACATATGACATCAAGCTCAACCCGGAAAACTGCGTCTTCAGTGTGCTAGCCGGAAAGCTCCTGGGCTTCATTGTATCCGGCAGAGGAATTGAAGCAAATCCGGCCAAGATCCGAGCCCTGTCACTGTTGGATATCCCAACGGACCTCAAACAAATCCAGAAATTAACCGGATGTGTGGCGGCTCTAAGCTGCTTTATCTCCCGCCTGGGAGAAAAGGCATTACCCCTTTACCGCCTCTTACGGCGCACCGAACACTTCGAGTGGACGGATGCAGCTACAGCTAGATTGGAAGAAATAAAGGCCATACTAGCAACCAACCCAATCCTGGCAGCACCAAACATTGGCGAACCTATGCTGTTATACATTACGGCAACCCATCAAGTTGTGAGCGCAGTGCTCGTTGTCGAACGAGAAACAGACGGACATAAATTTCTCCTTCAAAAGCCGGTCTACTATGTATCCACTGTCCTTACTCCATGCAAGTCACGGTACCCGCATTATCAAAAGATAGCATACGCGGTATTCGTGGCATCCCGGAAGCTGCGGCACTACTTTCAAGAGTGCTCGATAACAGTAGCCTCGGAAGTGCCACTCAATGATATTATAAACAACTGCACCGCCATGGGCCGGATTGGCAAATGGGCCATTGAGCTCCTCTCGTTCGACATAACTTACAAGCCACGGCGAGCCATTAAGTCGCAAGTGTTGGCCGACTTTGTCGCTGAATGGACGGAAGCCGAACTCCCCAAAGAGTACGGTGCATATTCCAACTGGATCATGCACTTCGACGGCTCCAAAATACTGGCTGGTCTGGGGGCTGGCGTCGTTCTGACGTCCCCAACCGAAGATACAGTTCAATACGTACTCCAGATAATGTACACAGACTCCAACAACGCAGCCAAATACGAGGCCCTTCTACACGGTCTCCGGATGGCAGTATCCATGGGCATTCAACGCCTAGAGGTGCGGGGGGATTCGAACCTCGCTATATCCCAAATAAATGGAGACTTTGACGCCAAAGATCCGAAAATGGCGGCATATCGCAACGCCATCCTAAAAATGTCATCTCGGTTCGAGGGGCTCGAATTTCACCATGTAGCCCGGGAAAACAATCAGGCGGCAGACGTCCTTGCACGCATCGGCGCAAAACGCGATGCGGTCCCCCTAATTTTGGGGAGGCTTTTCAAGCCATCCGTGATATGGGAAGGGGACACTGGTAACAATAGACGGACCCAACCGCAATGCCCGATTCCGAACACTCTGACATAATTGGAGGCTCCGCCACCGAAATAACATCTTCAGCCCACGTTTAATGGCCGTCATCTCCCCGTGGACAGAATCATTCCTGGCCTACTTAACTAGGCACGAACTCCTTGAGGACCAAAACGAGGCACGCTGCATAGTGCGGCGATCTAAAGCCTACAGGGTCCATGAGGGAGAGCTTTATAAGAAAAGCACCACCGGAGTCCTTCAAAGGTGCATCTTCGAAGAAGAAGGGCGGAAGCTTCTGGCAGAAATTCATGCCGGACTCGGCGGCCACCACGCCGCAGCCCGGGCCCTCGTAAGCAAGGCCTTCCGCACAGGTTTTTACTAGCCTACAGCCCGGGCAGACGCACTGGACCTGGTCCAACGCTGCATGGGTTGCCAGCTTTTTGCAAATCAAAGCCATATGCCGCCCACCGCCCTCCACACAATCCCCATTACCTGGCCCTTCGCGGTCTGGGGGCTTGACATGGTGGGACCCCTTAAAGGAGGAACCCACAAGAAAAAATACTTGCTGGTCATGGTGGATAAATTCACCAAATGGATAGAAGCCAAGCCTGTTAAGACGGCCGAATCCGGACCGGGGATAGACTTCATATCCGGGGTCGTACACCGTTATAGCGTCCCCCACAGCATCATCACTGATAACGGCACGAACTTCACGGCCGACGAGGTAAAACTCTGGTGCAAAAACATGGGCATCAAGCTCGATTATGCTTTAGTCTATCACCCACAAACTAACGGTCAAGTCGAACGAGCAAATGGTCTTATCATGAGGGGATCAAACCCAGACTAGTGCGGTCCCTAAAGGAATCTAACACGCACTGGGTAGAGGAGCTCGACTCCGTACTCTGGGGGCTGCGGACCACGCCGAATCGCACTACCGGATACACACCATTCTTTATGGTATACGGCGCAGAGGCGGTTCTGCCCTGCGGCAGAATTCATGACTCACCTCGAGTGCGCATGTACGAAGAAAGAGAGGCTGAGCTCGATCGGTAGGACAGTTTGGACGCCCTGGAGGAGGAGCGTGACATGGCAAAAAGCCCATTCCGCATTCTATCAACAGCAGGCTCGAAGATACCAAAGCAGAGAAGTATGGGCCAAAACTTATAATGTTGGCGAATTAGTTCTACGCCTGCCGGAGAAGAAAAAGGACAAACTCAAGCCCTAATGGGGGGGTCCCTTCATTATTGACCAAGTTTTGATTGGTGGAGCGTACCGCCTGCGGGATGCATTGGATAATCAACTCGAGCCGAACCCATGGAACGCAGCCAGACTCCGAAGATTCTACGCCTAGCACCGGACTCTGTGTTCGTCTCCTTCCTCTATCCATTTTTTATACACTATCTGTCTTTTATTTCTCTCCTTCTCCCCTTCTTTTCTCTCACAGCCTTTAAGGGCCAATTTGTGCCTTGTTTGCACACAACTGACGCGCTATCCGCGCTCATCATACCTGGGGGCTTCTTTCACAAAAGCTTATTTATTTATACGAGCTTCATGCCCAGCACATGTGTCATCCTTCCGCATGTACCTTTTATTCACCATTATATGCATCAACATGACTTAAGTTTTGGTCAAGCTGGGTTGCCTGGCTCTTGTATTTATGCCCTACGTTCCCGTTAATTCGGCTAGGGCATAAGGGGAGCACCTCTGCGATTGTTACTGCCGGGTCAGCCGGATGTGTACCTCAGACTGGGTGAAGCCGAAAGCTAGCGTTCTTAAGGGAATATTCGGTCGGTGAACAAAAGACGATTTTTTTACCTATTTTCTACATATGCCCCTAGATGTTTTTTCCTGCGATTCTTTTCGCAGTCCGGACATGCACTTTAGGGCATGCATACCCAGGGAAAGGAACCCCTAACGGAACTATTCTCTCTGGAAGATGTTTCTTACTAACCATGTATATAACATAACTAGTTGGGCACTTGTCTGTTCAAGCACTAATGACCCCTACGCCTGGTTTCCACGCATGCCCCGGTTTTTACATAACTGAGAAGGTATTCGGATTCACTCCGGACTATCGGGTCCAGAGGTAGAAGCGAAAAGGTCCGCCATGACAAATGATCTACAATCCGGCTAGAAGGCATTATAAATGTCAGTACAATTACATAGTCACTTTGACTGACCAAATTCTTCCTCTGTACCATCCAACAGGTTGTCTAACTTACAATCCTGTTGGGAATACTTTCCGACCAATTCTACTTGTCCGTACACTAGACTAATAGGGATCTGTTTCCCATCAGGCCCCACAGGTCCGACCTCGGCCATGCGGTTTGGGTCAGCCTTGATATACCGCGTCTTCACCATGGCCCAGGCTTCCCTCGCACCTTGACGGAAGGCCGATATCTTCCATAATTGAAAGCGTCGCCGCGCTCCCTCCAGCTTCTCCGCAAGCTCTCCAAGGCGTTCGGGCACGAAGACGGATGGCCATAAGGCCTGGGCAATGCCTCGCATCACCTGCCGAACTCGTTCGTGCAGTTGTGAGAGCTCGGGGAGTAGGTCACCTGTAGAACCGGGCATTTCCTCCGCGGGACGACCTATTAGCATACCTACAGACATAACTCTGTTAGTCGACTTCTTTGCCAAACTCTCTTTAAAAAAGTTCGTTTAAGCACTTACTGAAATTGCCGCGTCGAAGCCGTTGATTCTCCTTCACGGAGTCTGACAATTGGGCACGGACATCCTTTAGTTCCTCGCCCAGCTGGGTGTTGGCATCTCGGAGATCATTCTTCTCTTGCCTAACCGTCGTAAGCACGCTCTCGCCGGCCTTTAGCCGGCGTAGGAGATGTTGCTCCTCCGGATTTACTCCGGCGTCATCTACAAATTTATATCAGATTTGCATATATGCCGCACTCTACATGATACCTATCATTGGAAACATATATTACCAGAGGGGGTCTTCTTGGACTCCTCTTCTGCGGCTAGTGCAGCCTGAAGTTGGGCTTGGCACTCTTCAAGCTCACGGGACAATTGGGTATTCTTTTCTGTAAGAACCTGCATAACAAATGATCCTTAAATCAGTTATTCTAACTGCCTCAAGTCTCAGGGGCTACTACTATATATAATCATCAAATTCTCTCACCCGTATATCCTTTACATATTGCTCCGTGGCTCTGGCTAGACCATCTTGAGCAGCACGGAGGTATGCTTCTCCCGAGTTGAAGGCGTCAAATGCCTCTTGGGAGAAGCAAGCGTCACGGAGAACGGCTCGGCGACGCATGTGGTTCATGGCGCTCTCCACCTCAGAATTTGTGGCGGACATTCTGTCCGCATCCTTTGTCGGAGGAGCATCCAGCGTGCGCCTCATACTCGCCTCTGTGTCCGGCCTTGGAGCCCGACTGGTTGAGGAGTGATTGGCAACTTCTCCGGATATAGTCTGGCGAGCGTTCTTCTTCCTAGAAAGCACGGACGTTAATATGTCTTTAAAGACGATACCATGGAGTGAGGTGGCACGTCATACCTCTGCGCCGGTGTCTCAGTCCGGACTGCGTTCCTTTTTAGCCTGCCTGGCCTCGGAGCCCCTTGTTGGCTAGTCGCCGCGGGCTCGGCATGGCGTCCCAAAGGCCTTCCCTGTAAAACACCATTGGTACACGGTGAGCGATGTACACAAGGACAAATCCTTTTCAAAATGTTGGGACTTTGGTCTCAGTCACCTGCGAAGCTGGGAGCAGCCCAGGGTAATCGGCCGTGATGGCCACCAAGGCATTGTCACTGCTTAATTGGTAAAATACCCTATCGATCAGCTCCACGGATATGTCTGGATCCTCTTTGAAGGCCGGGTCGAGGGATCGCTCAGGATCCTCTGGTTGTGGAGGTGGGCTCTTGATCTCCCTTACTGCCTTACGCAGCTCATGCGTTGAATTCGCAAGGTAAAATATTTAACTATGGGAATATGGAACGGATGGGCGCAAAAAGTGTTGACTTACCCAACTCGGAGGATTGTACATAGAAAATCCGCCCTGTGGATTGACGCGGAGGAATTCCTCCTCTTCTCCCTTGTACAAATCAGACAAGATTTTTGCTAGAGCGGCGGATGAGTCAGGCCCCTTGCGGCCACAGCGGATGGCGTCATCCTCCCCGTTGAAATCCCACATTGGGTGGCCCCAATATTGAAGCGGCTGCACCCCCTGCATGATGCATGTTGCCATGACTTCAATCATGGCCAGTCCTGATTGAGCCAACAACTTTATCCGGCTCATTAGGTAAAGAACGTCTCTGTCATCTTCCTCCTGGGGGCTCCGTGGACGCCAGCTCAGGTGCTTCTTCAAAGGAGCATTATCGAACTCTGGAAGACCGATCCGAATAGGATCCGACAGAGGGGCGTCTTCTATATAAAACCGTTCTGAAGACCAGTCTTCGGACGCCTTCTTCGGGGTTCCGGATGGATATCCGGTCCCAACTTCTTCCACAGTGCGAAGTGAGCCTCGCGGCCCAAAAACAGCTCACAAAAGGCTACATAGCTGGCGATATGTAGTATGGAGGCGGGAGTAAGGCTGTGCAACTGGAGGCCGTAGAACTCCAGAAGCCCCCGGAGAAACGAATGAATTGTAAATCCGAGTCCTCTTATCAAATAAGAAAAGAGGCATACCCGCCTCTCCCTTAGAGGGACTGGGAAAGATCTCCGCTTGCTCTCCGCCATTGTAGGTGGCGAGCCCGGCTCGAACCGGGACCATATATGTTGGGGGGAGAAATCCCTGGGCCTGAAGCTTCACTAGTTGGCTGTACGGGACGGAACACCTCTCCCAATCTCCGGGCTTGGGGCTGGAGGAACGAGAAGAGGAGCTGCGTCGATTGGCCATGATGGAATGGATTTCTTTTGGGCGCGCTCCGATAAATGCTCGCTGAGGGAAGATGGTGTGGTTTGGATCTGAATCCTCGTCTCTTTAATAGACAGCTCATTTGCATAGCTAGGAGGGTAAATGTAAACATACCCTGGCTCTTCACATTCGTTCGACACGTGGAAGGTGGCCATTATTGGGCGTGGAAGCCAAGGAGCGCAACATTTACAAGAAGCCGGACACTATTGAACAGGTATTCGGAATTTGGAGGAGAACCCGTCTTGCAATGCCGAAGACAATCTGCGCACCGGACTCATCGTCATTGAAGCCTGGTTCGGGGGCTACTGAGGGAGTCCTGGATTAGGGGGTGTCCGGACAACCGGACTATAACCTTTGGCCGGACTGTTGGACTATGAAGATACAAGATTGAAGACTTCGTCCCGTGTCCGGATGGGACTTTCCTTGGCGTGGAAGGCAAGCTTGGCAATACAGATATGTAGATCTCCTTCCTTGTAACCGACTCTATGTAACCCTAGCCCCCTCTGGTGTCTATATAAAACGGAGGGTTTAGTCCGTAGGACACAACAACAATCATATCATAGGCTAGCTTCTAGGGTTTAGCCTCTCTGATCTCGTGGTAGATCTACTCTTGTACTACCCATATCATCAATATTAATCAAGCAGGAGTAGGGTTTTACCTCCATCGAGAGGGCCCGAACCTGGGTAAAAACATCGTGTCCCTTGTCTCCTATTACCATCCGCCTAGACGCACAGTTCGGGACCCCCTACCCGAGATCTGCCGATTTTGACACCGACACCAGCGCAAACCGACACCTATATTTGTCATTTATGAATTGATGTAGTCGTCGTGGCCACAATCACCAACAATGCGAACAAATAGAAAGGACATGGATGAAAAATAAGTCTTATTTGACCAAGAGGAGAGGAGACAGTGGTGGGTTTCTACACTTGGCCTACCAAGTTTACGCAACATGCGATTGTGCACTTTGCAGCATTTGAGCTCATCTCTCGGGGGACGGCTAGGGAGTACTGTTGAACCTAGCCAAAAGATGTTATTTATGGTCTTATACCAAATGGCTCGTGTAGGCACCCAAACACGCCCTTGCTCGAGATGTCCCACCACACCAAGGGCTACATGAACACCCACCATCTGCACAACCCATCTTATCAGATTAGCTCCTCCCTACCACCACAAAACGAGATGGATATCCTAGTCCCTCACACAAAGTCCCCTTTCCAAGGGGAGGAAGGGACAAGAATCTAGCTTTTAGTCAGGGTGTCTTGTTGGAGACTCAATGTCCAAATACCCAGACGTCTTCATTATCTTTACAACAAATACAAATTGGTACGAGACAAAATAGACAACTCACCCAATGCTAATCACCGCATCCCCTAAAGCTATATATACCCACGACGGGCAAACGCAGATCATACATCTCCATACACCGCAACAATGCATGGTTTGTAGAACCAAATAATCCCCTATCCTCAACATTCATTAACAGCCATTGCCTAGAGCTTTTAGTCTAAATCATCCCATCCTCATCATTCTTTCACAGCCGTACCCTAACTCCATATATTGTCCATAGTTTTTAGTCTAAATCATCCCCCATATCCTCAACATTCTTTCAAAACCACGGCCTAGCAACACATAATGTCCATGAGTTCCTAGTCTTTGATCAGTATTGTTCATCTGTTGGAGAGTTTGTTGTGTTTGATTAAGGATGACAACCATGGAAATGGACATGTATAAAATGGTGGTGCAGGAGAATGGCGAGGTCACATACCAGCTGACCGACCCGACGACATGGGGCGCGTGGGCTCACGATGGGCACCGACTGTGGGCATCCATGCCGGAAGACTTCTGGCTATACGAGTACAAGGTGCGGATGTGCCCGCAGCCGTACAGCCACGACTGGACGGCGTGCCCCTACGCGCACAAGGACGAACGCGCACGCCGCCGCGACCCGCGTCGCTTCAACTACATCGCCGTCTCCTGTCCGGAGTACCGTGTCAATGCACGCGCGCATGCGCAGCTCCGGCTCGCCGGCACTGGGCACCCGCCGCCGACCTGCGCGCGCGGCCTAAGGTGCCGCTTCGCACACGGCGTATTCGAGCTGTGGCTGCACCCATCCCGGTTCCGCACACGCAAGTGTGATGCAGGCACACGCTGTCAGCGCCAGATCTGCTTCTTTGCGCACTTCACCCGCGAGCTCAGGCGCGAGGACCCCATCGCTGCCTTCGCCGCCGCCTCGGTGCCGCCTTCGACCATCGCCATGCCGCGGACGCCGCCCCACATCCTCCAGCGCGCTCCATCCACTTCGGTGACGCGTCCGCAGGATGTTCCAGCTCCACAGCTGTTTGACGATGTCACCCCGCAGGCCACTCCAAACAGGCTTCGCATGCTGAGCCTATACTATGCCATCACTGGGGACGATGTTTTCTCCTCCCCCATCGCCACTGCCACCGCTACCGCCGTCGCCGCTGCTGCGACCACCATGCCGACCATGAGGATGCCCTTAATGGCGTACGAGGAGGAGGACGAGGACGCTAAATCCATCCACTATGCGAACGACGAAGACTCCCTGCTGAACGACTACCCACACCGAGATCTCATCATGGACTTTATGCGCTAGGTATCCGAGGTATGACAAGGAATAAATCTTTGGACGGCAGGCCGAGTCGATCCTGGAGCTAGTGTCATTGTGCGCATGACGGCTGCGACAGCGCGTGCATGCGTGTCTGATGTGTCCGCGTTCAAGCAGTGGGTTCAGAAAGTTGTGTGCATGGTTCTTATTACATATTTATAATTTGCATGTCGTGCATGGGCGCCAAGTGGAGCGTCCCTATTGTTGATTATTGTATTGTTATATTATTAGTTTAGCCGTCGGGCAAATGTGTAATATTTCCCTAAGCACCTATATATAATTGTTTTGTCGAACTCCATGCCTCCTGGGTTCCTTTTAGTTTGTCTGATAACCAAGGTGTATTTTTATCTGTAAAAGGAATATCATGATGTTAGAAATGTGATTCATACGTGCCGTTTTGTCTGGTAGTGTTATGAGATAAGGAACATGTATATGTTTGAGTGTTGTCATGTTAATAGGCAAAATGCCGGCATGGCAGTATCCACAATAAGTAAAGACGAAAGAAGTTGGAATTTTTTGTTAGTGCATATACAGCTTGGAGCTCATTGCGGTGAAATAAATTCTCCGATCCGGTCCGAGGAAGCACCGAGAGAATACTTAAACAAGAAGCCTTGGCCTCATGTTGCTGCAAACCAAAACCTCTAGTATAGTACTCCCCATTATGATCTATACGCCTTTACTTTCGTTATTGGCAGATGCTTGAGACAAAGAGTATCGAGGCATGCACTCGTACGGAAATACCATTTTAAACTTGCGTTGAGATTCAGGTCTATTTTAACGGGGTTATGGAAGCATTCTTCTTTTCTTGGTACATGTTCCTTTTGCTAATTCCAGGAGTATGACTGGATCAACTGGTCTACTTAATCGATGTGGATGCAATCTAAATTGAGGGCATTTCTGATTAAGACTAGAAATTATGTCTGTCACACACCAGCAAATATGCATATACTAGAGGCTATGTGCGCTTCGTTGCGCTATTCTTCACTTGTGGGATTACTTCTTTTTTCTCTAGTAGATTATTGTGGTCGGTTGTTTCATTTTGGTTTTATCTACAGTGGCTTGGCTTTTAATTATTTTTCATTTGTATATCTTGTGGGGTCGTCGTTGTAGACGATATTTGTTTTGAGAGGAGACTAAAGTTAGGTTTGTCGTTTGGTGTCCTTGCATGTTCCGGCCTTAGTGTCAACCATTGATGGTTGTGCGACTTGGGAGCTCTAACACTCACATGGGATGGCCCATGGAAAACGCTTCGCTAGGGCGTAGCACCTGTGGCGTCTTCTGGGCGACGCCCCCGCCGCCGCCATCGTTGCCGGGCCTGGCCTTGGCCTCCGGCAGCGTCCTTGCCGTGTGCGCTCCTTGGGCGTACTACGCTGGTTCATCTGATGGGTAAACCTAGATGCATCCGATCCAAGAACTCCAAAGCAGAAACGTTACGGGACTTCTACTCCGTGGCAACTCCAATCAGAAATCCTGAAGCATCAAGGAGTTTGTGCGCATCTCATCTCAAGATCAGCGACCCACCAGATCGGAGCTTGGCGCCTGACTGTACACCTCATCTGATGTTCATACTGTTCGTACTGTCCACGACCGCACGACGTCGCCGCCGGCGCCACCACTAGCGATCGCATCGGAGGTAACCGAGGTGAAACCAGATGTTGGTGGGGGCGACAAAGGGGCTCCCCTTGCGGATGCTACCCGCCCGAAGCCGATAGCTGGAGGATCTGAGGCTCTTGGAGTGGACAGCTCAATGGCGCGTGCGATCGTCACTATGGTGGAGATGGCACCTTCTTGGATGGTTGGTCAATCCGCGGACACAACAAAGGAACAGTCAGCGGGTTACGGACCAAAAGTTTGTATGGAGGGTGAGGATCAGGAAGAAACAAAGGAGCTTGCTAGATTGTTATGGTGAACCCTAGGGTGTTACCGGAACCGACAAGGACATGGATAGGAATGGAAACAGGGAGCAACAGGGAGCGTGAGGTGGATATGGACGGGGCCAGGTGTGGTGCCCCGTCAGGAGCCATGAATTGCCTCAGTTGGAACTGTCGGGGAGTTGGAAACAAACCGACAGTTCGGATCTGGTAGCCCTTGTTAAGGCTACCGAGACGAGGATAGTGTTCTTATGTGAAACCAGGCAAAGTTCAGAAAAAGTTCGGCGTCTGCGTAATAGGCTGGGTCTCAGAGGTTTTGCTGGTGTTGATAGTGTGGGTCTTAGTGGTGGTCTTGCATTATTTTGGTGTGATCAGATATACGTTGATGTCAAGGATATGAATGAAAGGTTTATTGATGCATATGTCCGTGTATCTCCTACTGCACCTCTTTGGTGGCTGACTTGTGTGTATGGGGAACCTAGGGTGGAAAACCGGCATCGTATGTGGACAAGTTTACAGAATTTGCACGTAAGTTCAGATTTGCCATGGTGTGTCATCTGTGATTTTAACAAAGCCATGTGGTTCTTTGAGCACCTTGCAGCAACTCAGCGAAATGAAAACCAAATAATAGCATTCAGGGACGCCTTGGAATGTTGTAATCTAGTGGAGTTGGGCTTCCAAGGGTTACCACTCACGTACGACAACAAGCAGCGAAGAAACAGAAACGTTAAGGTACGGCTGGACCGCGCCGTGGCTGATAATAATTGGCGTAACTTGTTCTCTGCTGCTAAGGTCATGCACCATGTCTCGCCTTGCTCGGATCACCTTCCAATCCTGCTGAAATGTGAAAGAGATGAAGAGAAAGTTTATAAGCCATGTTACAGGAGGTATGAGATACTATGGGAACGTGATGGGAGCTTGCCAGAACGGGTGGCGCAAGCGTGGGAGGAGGCTGGGTTCAAATTTAATCTTGGTGATGTAAGGGCTGGTATGAGTAGCTTGCTGCTGAAACTCCATGAGGCCTTGTTCGGTTAGACAGGGTTTGGAGAGGTTTGAAATGGATTGGAGGGGATTAAATCCCTTGCAAGTCAAAATCCACCTCAAACCTTGTAACGCCCCGGATCTGATGCGCCAGGTGTCCGTCAGTTATTTGCCGTCTTTGCCATGTCATGTGCTTGCGTGTTGCACTTTGCCATGTCATCATCTACATTTCATATCATGTCATCATGTGCATCTCATTTTGCATACGTGTTCGTCTCATCCATCCGAGCATTTTCCCCGCTGTCCGTTTTCCAATCCGGCACTCCTATGTTCCCCAGCGCCCCCTTTTGCCTCTTTTCGTGTGCGGGTGTTAAACTTTCTCGGAATGACCCGAGGTTTGCCAAGCGGCCTTGGTACACCACCGTAGACCGCCTGTCAAGTTTCGTGCCATTTGGAGTCCGTTTGATACTCCAACGGTTAACAGGGTAGCCGCAAAGGCCTCTTTTGTGTGCAGCCCAACACCCCTCCAAAGTGGCCCAAAACCCATCCAAGTCACTTTCATCTTCTCGGTCGTTCGATCACGATCGTGTGGGCAAAAACCGCTCCTCATTTGGAGCCTCCTAACTCCTTCTACCTATAAAACACCCCCTCCCCCTAAAATCTCGGATCCACTCCAACCCTAACCCCAGCCCCCGCTCCATCCGCGCGCCGGACACGTCCGGGCCGCGCCGGATGTCTCGCGCCGCCGTCCGCACCCACTCCCGCGCCGCCACGTGGCCCAGTCCGCCGCCTCCGCCGTCCGGCCCGCCCGGCCCGCAGCTGGCCCGCGGGGCCCGAGCCGCCGCCCGCCGCCGCCCGAGGCGCCCGCCTCCGCGCCCGGCCTCACCGCCGCCTCGCCGGCGCGCGCCCCCGTGCCGCCTGTTCCCGTCGCCCCGCCGCCGCACCGGGTCCCGCGCCGACCGGACCGCGCCGGCGCCCCTCCGCCGCGCCGGTGGTCTGCTCCGCCCCCGCGCCCTGCCGGTGTCCCGTTACGGCCCCGCCCTTCGCCTCCGGCCGCCGGAGCGCACCGGAGGAGCTCGGCGCCGCCGCCTCCCCATGCCTCCCCGCGACGCACCGCGCCGTCCCACGCCGGGAACCGGCCGGATCCAGTGAGATCCGGCCCGGATCCGCCCGTGCCCAGCCTTCTCCCTCCTCTCCGGCGTCTCTCCGGCGAGATCCGGTCGTGCATCGGGAAGCGTGCAAACTCGAGGTTGACCCCGAAAATTCCTTTAAGTCCTTAATTTTTCAGCATTCTGATGCCCTGTTCATCTTGCGATAACTCATTATCCATAGCTCCGTTTTGCGTGCTTGATATGTCGAAATCATCGGGATGTGCTCTTCATTTCATTCCATTGTTTCATGATTGTTTGAGTTCACCTTGATGACCTAATCATCGTTGCAAGACTTCTATGTGAGGTTGTCTGCTGTAGTTTATCAGAACATGCTCATTTGTCATTTTTGTATCTTTATGTGTGATTTTCTTTTGAGCATGAGGTCTACATGTGTTATGAGCTACAACATGCCATATTTGCTGTGGTGCAATCCATTCTTCATGATAAGTCATGTATTGTTTGTTTTAAGATTGCTAAGTAGCCTCTGTGATGTTGCTGATTTCAGAGACATAGAATTTCAGTAAGTCTACTTGTTTATGTTTTGCCATGCTCCAGTTTTTCAGTAAGTCTGAATCTGTTTATGTTTTTGCCATGCCTACTTGTTATCTCTTTTGCCATGCTCCAGTTTTTCAGTAAGTCTGAATCTGTTTATGTTTTTGTTATGTTCACATGCTTGCAATTATATTTTCTGATCCCTTTTGGCTTATGGTCACTAAGGGACTTCTGTTCTATGTTTTGAGTAGATTCATGCCATTCTTTTGTTTGACATGATAGCTTGCTGTAACATGTTGTTTGATAGCTCTAAACTTTGCAACCTGATGTTATTTCTGCCATGTCCTGAAATTCTGCTAAGTCTGTGAAGCTGTTATTATTTGCAATCTTGTCATGTCCTTTTGAGTATGTTATAGTAGTTTCTGGTGGTAGCTCAGTGTTCATGTTTTGTAATTCTTTACCTCTACATCATGTCCATTCATTTTGTTTTCATATTGTGGTGCTGTAGCACATTGTTTTGATACTTGCAATATGCCAAGTTGCTGTTTTAGACAGCTTGTCCCTTAACCTTGTATAGTGTGTATGTGTTGAACCGTTGCTCCGTTTTGAGTGTGCTCTATATGAAACTTGCCTAGTTTTGTATGTAGTTTCATATTACCTTGTTGGATCCATGTTTTGAGGTTTGTGCTTGATGTTTGAATGCATTTTGCATCAATGCCATGCTTATCTTGTTTTGCTCATATCTTCTAGGCCGTAACTCCGAATTAAATGAACTTTATATGTAACTTGACTAGAATTTCGTGTAGATCATCGTGGTGCATCTTAACTTGCTGTTTAACAACTTGAACTTAATGTTTATTCAGATCTGGACCAATTTCAAAATTTGCATATGAGGACTTACCGGAATTGTTATATGTTGTTTCCGGCCTCATTTAAACTTGCTTTGATGTGTTGCTCTCGTATGCATCACCTCTTGCCATGAGTAGCTTCATGTAGCCTTGTCATGCATCATACTTGGTTGAGCATCATGCCTTGTTCATGTGTGGTGTGTTTACCGTGTTGTGTGCTTCTTCTCGCTAGTTCCCGTTTCGTTGCGATCGTGAGGATTCGTTCATCTACGCTTGGTTCCTCTTCGTGGCTTCATCTTCTTCATGGACTCGTTCTTCTTCCTTGCGGGATTTCAGGCAAGATGACTATCACCTTGGATCTCATTACTATCATTGGTATGCTAGTTGCTTCGTTCTACCCCTATGTTGCGTTACCTACCACTTGCTGCTCAAGCCTCCCAAATTGCCATGAACCTCTAACCTTTGTCACCCTTCCTAGCAAACCGTTGTTTGGCTATGTTACCGCTTTGCTCAGCCCCTCTTATAGCGTTGCTAGTTGCAGGTGAAGATGAAGATTGCTCCATGTTGGACTATGTTTATGTTGGGATATCACAATATCTCTTATATTATTAATGCATCTATATACTTGGTAAAGGGTGGAAGGCTCGTCCTTATGCCTGGTGTTTTGTTCCACTCTTGCCACCCTAGTTTCCGTCATATCGGTATTATGTTCCCGGATTTTGTGTCCCTAACACGGTTGGGTGATTTATGGGACCCCCTTGACAGTTCACTTTGAATAAGACTCCTCCAGCAAGGCCCAACATTGGTCTTACCATTTGCCTCACCACCACCTACTTTTCCCCTGGGAGTCGCTCTCTCGAGGGTCATCTTTATTTTAGCCCCCCGGGCCAATGCTTGTCTAAGTGTTGGTCCGAACTAGAGCCCCTTGCAGCGCCTCCTCGGGGAAACTCGAGGCCTGGTTTTAGTTGTACGGACTGCTCATCCGGTCGTGGCCTGAGACGAGATACGCGCGGCTACTATCAGAGTGTCGGCATGCCGGGAGGTCTTGCTGGTCTTGTTTTACCATTGTCGAAATGTCTTGTAGCCGGGATTCTGAGACTGATCGGGTCTTGCCGGGAGAAGGAATATCCTTCATTGATCGCGAGAGCTTATCATGGGCTAAGTTGGGACACCCCTGCAGGGTTTGAACTTTCGAAAGCCGTGCCCGCGGTTATGTGGCAGATGAGAATTTATTAATGTCCGGTTGTAGTAAACTTGAAGTAAACTCTTCTAAAATACACCAACCGTGTGCGTAACCGTGAGTGTCTCTTTTCGGGGTTGATCGAGAGGAGAACATGGTTTCTGGGTTATGTTTGACGTAAGTAGGAGTTCAGGATCACTTCTTGATCATTACTAGTTGTTGACCGCTTGCTTTGCTTCTCTCCTCGCTCTTATTTGCGTAAGTTAGCCACCATACATGCTTAGCCGCTGCTGCAACCTCACCACTTTACCCCTTCCTTACCCATTAAGCTTTGCTAGTTTTGATACCCATGGTAATGGGATTGCTGAGTCCTCCCGGCTCATAGATTACTACACCACCAGTTGCAGGTACAGGTTATGCGATGATCATGACGCGAGAGCGATGTTTACTTGTTTTGGAGTTCTTCTTCTGCTTCTTCGATCAAGGGACAGGTTCCAGGTCGGCAGCCTGGGCTAGCAGGATGGATGTCGTTTGAGTTTCTGTTTATGTTTCATCCGTAGTCGGATGTTGATCTTGTAGATGTTGTATTGTTGTACTCATGTGACATTGTATGTATTGGATGTATCCCCACTATTATGTAATGTTGATGTAATGATATCCACCTTGCAAAAGCGTCTTCAAGATGCGCTTCTATCCTTGGTGGGACCTTCGAGTTCCTTTAGGATAGGGTCGCATCTTGGGCGTGACAAACCTCCCCAATCCCCTCCAATCCCTGTGGCGAGGGGATTAAACGAACAGGGCCTGATTGGGGAAAGAAAAGGTTCAGGAATGTAACAAGAGAGTTAGAAAAGTCGAGAACCAGGCTTGAAGAGCTCTTGAACATGAACGCAGATAGAGATGAGATAAAAAAGGTGACCGATCATATGAACGAATTACTTTATCAGGAGGAGATGTTATGGCTGCAACGGTCGCGTGTTGATTGGCTCAAGGAAGGGGACCGAAATACAAAAAAAAATCACCGAAAAGCAGTGTGGCGGGCTCGAAAAAATAGAGTGAAGAGCTTAGTGGATAATCAAGGGGTATTGCAGAAGGATCATCATACGATGAGTGCAGTGGTGCAAGATTATTTTACGTCCATGTTTACACGTGATAGTAATCTGAACCCAACGCCGGTCATTGAGCTTTTTAACCCTGTTGTTACTGATGTGATGAATGAAAAGCTATGTGCAGAATTTTCAGAGAAGGAGATTGCGGATGGGCTATTCCAAATCGGCCCTCTCAAGGCTCCCGACAGTGATGGATTACCAGCACGTTTTTTCCAAAGGAATTGGAGTGTCCTTAAGGACGAGGTTGTCAGGGCTGTGAGGGAGTTCTTCCGTACTGGAGTTATGCCGGATGGCGTAAACTAAGCGATCATTGTACTCATACCATAAACGGATGAACCAACAAGAGTTTCAGATTTCCGACCAATTAGCTTGTGCAACGTCCTCTTCAAGATAGTGGCAAAGTGTCTGGTTAATAGGCTAAGGCCCATGCTGGACGAGATCATATCTCCGTTTCAGAGTGCATTTGTTCCTGGTAGAGTCATTATAGATAATGCACTTTTAGCATTTGAATGCATTCATGCCATACATCAGGAGAAGAGAGAAAATAATAGTTTTTGTGCTTATAAATTGGATTTATCCAAAGCATATGACCGAGTCGATTGAGGCTTCTTGGAGCAAGTGATGGTTAAGCTGGGTTTTGCTCATCGGTGGGTGCAGTGGATCATGACGTGCGTCACCATGGTGAGATATACTATCAAATTCAAAGGAACCGTCTTACAATCGTTCGCACCGGAGCGTGGTCTCCGGCAAGGTGATCCCCTCTCGTCATTTTTGTTTCTTTTCGTGGCTGATGGTCTCTCTGAGTTGCTGAAACAGGGTGTGTGAACAAATGCCATAGAACATGTGAAGGTCTGTCGAGGGGCACCAGGAGTCTCGCATCTTCTCTTTGCGGACGACACGTTACTGTTTTCAAGGCTACACAACAACAAGCAGAGGCAGTAAAGGGGATTATTCATGAGTATGAAGGGGCGACTGGACAACTAATAAATCCAGCGAAGTGTTCTATTCTGTTTGGCCAATCTTGTTCGAGTAATGAGAAGGAAAATGTGAAGCGGGAACTAGGAATTCAGCAAGGAAACTTTGAGGAGAAGTACTTGGGCTTGCCAACACCGGAAGGGAGAATGCATAGAGGAAGATTCCAGAACCTTCAAGTCAAACTCCTGAAAAGGATATGTACTTGGGGAGATGGGAATATGGCCTCGGGCGGTAAGGAAATTTTGATAAAAGCGGTTGCTCAATCCATTCCCACATACATTATGGGGGTTTTCAAACTTCCATTCTCTGTCGGTGATGATCTTACTCGTATGGTCAGAAATTATTGGTGGGGCTCAGAGAAAGGGAAGAGGAAAACACATTGGATGGCATGGGAGAATATCATAAAACTGAAGGCTATGGGAGGGCTTGGCTTCAAGGATTATCGACTCTTCAACCAGGCTTTGCTTGCTCGGCAAGCGTGGTGGTTGCTAACTAATCCAGAAAGTCTTTGTGCGCAGGTTTTAAAGGCCAAATATTTTCCCAATGGCCGCCTGGAGGATATGGTGTTCACGAGCAATGCTTCATCAACATCGCAGGCCATCACTTACGGCCTTGAGCTCCTCAAGAACGGACTAGTTTGGAGGATCGACGACGGCCAGGGGGTGTGCATTTGGCGTGACCCTTGGCTCCCTCGGCCTCCGTCATACCGGCCGGTCTCACTTCCTGGAAGGTGTAGGATAAGGCGTGTTGCTGACCTTCTCAGCGATCAAGGAACGTGGGACGTCAACCTGCTCCAACAGTACTTCATCCAGCCGGATATCGACGAGATCCTAAAGCTTCGGCCGGTGCCACGCATGCAAGACGTCCTCGCCTAGGGACCGGATAAGAGGGGTATCTTCTCCGTCAGGTCTGCCTACATGCTTGGCCTCGACGAGAAATTCCGCACGTCTACGTGCGCCACGAGCAGGGCACCGCACGGCAATCGTGCCGTCTGGACGGCATTGTGGGGATGCCCTACTCCTTTGAAGGTACGGATATTTGGGTGGCGACTGGATACAAATACTCTTGCAACCATGGAAAATAAAATGAGTAGAATTATAGAAAGAACTGACATATGTGTTGTTTATGGCATTGAATGGGAGGACTCTTTCCACACCGTCTGCAGCTGCCCAATGCTGGGCGCTCTTTGGGATGCTATGACGGAGTCATGGCCGATACCGGCGCGAGCGGAGATCAAGAACACCGGGACGGAGTGGTTGCTGCACCTCCTCGCTAGCTGCGACGAGACCCATCGGATGGTCATTCTTATGACATTTTGGCATGCATGGCACTGTCGAAATGAGGTTACTCATCACAAGCCGGCACCCCCCATCGAGGCGTCCAGACGCTTCCTCAACAACTACATCGAGTCTCTTCTCTGCATGAAGTAGTACCCCAAGGAGGACACTGTTAAGGGCAAGATGGTGATCCATAGTGCATGTCAGCTACCCAAGGAGACGAAAAAGGAGATGCTGGACACGCAGTGGATGGCGCCACCGGCTGGATGCGTGAAACTAAATGTGGACGGGTCTTTCGTCCATGAGGAGTCTACTGGAGGGGCGGGAATGGTGCTTCGCGACGATACCGGGGCCATCATCTTCTCCTCATATCGCTACCTTCGTGCATGCTTTTCCCCATTAGAAGCCGAGCTGGCTGCATGCTTCGAAGGAGTGGCCCTGGCGCTTGCACACACTGATAAGGAATTAATAATTGAGTTAGACTGCAAGGAGGGAGTGGAACAGCTGAACTCTAAAGGTGTTAATAGGTCCAAGTCGCTGGCCTGATCGAGCAGTCCAAGAATTTGCTGCATGGGATCAGCCTCACAGCTTTGTGCATGTTTTGAGGCCATGCAATGCAGCTGCGCAGTTTATGGCCCAGATGGGACGATGCGCACAACGTACTGCTATTTGGTTTGGCTCCGGGTCTAATGATCTTTGTAAGATTTGTGAAAACGAGTGTAGCTACTATCTCTGATAAATATATGCGAGTTTCACCCGCAAAAACAAACTCGGCTCCTTGCTCCGTTCAGTCATTTAGCTTTTATTTTCGTTTGCTTCTCTGCTAGCTCAGAAGAAAAACCAGTTATCGTGGATTACATAAAAACTGATTTTTTAAAAATGTTCTCGAATTACAAAATATTCGTGGATTTCAAACATGATCACAAATTCAAAAGCTTTGTAAATTAAAAAAAATGTTCACATAATTTAGATATGTTCGTGAAATTTTAGAAATATTCTGAAAATTTAAAATGTTCATGAATTCGATTTTTTGTCAACCCTTAAAACATTCATATCTTTCTAATTCTTTACAACTTTAAGAAATATTTATGAGCTAGCATGTGGAAAAACTAAAATAAAAAAACAAAAAAAGAGAAAAGGGAAAAACTAATAGGAAAAGGAAAAACTGGAAAAAACTATTAAAATGCTTGAAAACGCAGAAAGCAAGCGCAAAAACAAACCAGGCAATACCTTCTGAAAATAGAAAAAATTGGATGGCCCGACAACACAAACACTTACAGGCAAGGCCCAAAGCGGCTGAAGCACCAGAAGGGCCCAAATATGAATATGAGAGCTTACTATATACTAGAGGCCCCTAAAAAAATACTATATATTAGAGGGTCACGGATGTTTTGTTGCACCATCCTTCAGTTATGTGTTAAGCCTGTTTTTCTTCATGTGATATATCATGAATTTCAAAATTATCCATAAATTCAAAAAAAATGTTCATGAATTCTAAAAAAATCATAGTCTCTTTAAATATTCACATTTTTATAATAAATATGGATTACCATGTGGAAAAAATAAAATGGAAAAAAGAGAGAAGAAAACAAAGAAAAACATGAAAGAGAAAAAAATAGGGAAAAACCAAAAATATTAAAAATGTTGAGAAACACATAAAAGAAAGGGAAATTAAAAAACAAACAATACCTTCTCAAAATAAATAAAAAACAGTCCACCCAACGACAGACACCCCTATAGATAGGGTCCATAACGTCCCCACAACCTCTGATGCATCACGAGGCTTCAAAAATAAGGAGTTAGTTGTTGAATAAATTAACAATTTTTCGATTGATTTAATCTAGACATAAATCATGAGCATGTCAAAGACATTATTAAACTCATACTGATATCTAATCATGTAAGTACGTACTGACATATAGCAGAAACATCTATGTAAACAATTAGTACGGCTAAAGCAGAAACAAACAGGAGTGGGATAAGCAGATTATACCCTCCAGCTAACCAGGATGTAGCGGCGGCAATGGTGTCCTCAGCGGCCTTGTTCTCGGCTTGGATGGACATGCATGGTTATGTCAATGGAGACGAGGACGTAGTTGATGTAGACGAAAAATGACGAGCAATCACGTCGGAGACGCTCCCCAAAAATCCAATCACCCTTCTTCCGGTGCAGGATCGCAAAGGGCGGGGCTCCAGAGGCCTGCTCTCCCATACAACCATGCACGTAACTACTTCCTTTACTGATCTGGAAATGGAGCAGAAATGATTCTCGGCTATTCCCCCAAAGATGATCTTGAGTTATCGAACCCACGGAGGAAACCCTGTTTAAGCTAGGGTCTCGAGCAAGCTTTTATTAAAGAACAATTCCAGCTTTTGACCGGATCAAAATCAAACAAACTCAAGGGAAACACCTATAATAAAAATAGGTACGAGTATGAGGTCTTAATGCTTACAACCATGTATTTGTGTTGGGACCAAATATGAGCTTAATTTGTGCGCTAGAGTCACCCATCGAGATGTTCTTGTTACGAACTAATGGGGGATGTGTCCAAATTACGTCTTGACTGGCACGCGTCATGCATCAAGAGTCAGTTTTCCAACCGAGGTCCCTATCCATCTCGCGGGGTTGCCTCAATAATTAAGATTGCAATAATCAGACAAGAGCTTTGGGCGTTTAATGACTACACCTCTTGAATCCCCAAAGATAGGATCCATGTTATCATACTAAACCCTTCCGTCACTGGTGTTCAGAATAACGCTTCACAGTCTCCCTACCCTTAGCCTATCCATGACTCACTCTCCATGATCTTGGGTACTTGTTGATACGTATCTGTCGTATCTACTTTTTAAACACTTTTGCTCTTGTTTTGAACTCTAATTTGCATTTTTATATGAAACTAACCCGGACTAACGTTGTTTTCAGCAGAACTACCATGATGTTGTTTTTTGTGCAGAAATAAAAGTTCTCGACATTGGACGAAACTTTTTAGAGATTTTTTATGGAATATATAAAAAATACTGGAGCCAAGACCCACTGGAGGGGGGCCACCTGCTGCCCACCAGCCACCAGTGTGCACCAACCCCCCTAGGCGCGCCCTAGTGGCTTGTAGGGCCCAGGTGGCTCCGCTGACCCTAATCTCAAGCCTATAAATTCCTATTTCCCGAGAAAAAACAAAAGAGAAAAATTTCACCGCGTTTTACGATATAGAACCGCCGCCACCTCCTGTTCTTCATCAGGAGGCCAGATCTGGAGTCCGCTCGAGGCTCCGGAGAGGGGGATTCGTCACCGGGAGTGAGTAATTCCTTCGTAGGCTTGCCGGACGGTGATGGGTTGGATGAAATTTATCATGTAATCGAGTTAGTTTTGGTAGGGCTTGATCCCTAGTATCCACTATGTTATGAGATTGATGTTGCTATGACTTTGCTATGCTTAATGCTTGTCACTAGGGCCCGATTGCCATGATTTCATATCTGGACCCTTTATGTTTTCATGAATATATTTGTGTTCTTGATCCTATCTTGCAAGTTATACGCACCTATTACGTGTTATGATCCGCATACCCCAAGGTGACAATAATTGGGATTCTTTCGGTGATTATCGTAGTTTGAGGAGTTCATGTATTCACTATGTGTTAATGCTTTGTTCCGATTCTCTATTAAAAGGAGGCCTTAATATCCCTTTGTTTCTTTTTGGACCCCGCTGCCATGGGAGGTAGGACAAAAGATGTCATGCAAGTTCTTACCGCAAGAACGTATGACTATGTACAGAATACACGCCAACATTATATTGATGAATTGGAGCTAGTTTTGTGTTTCTCTAGGTTATAACTGTTACATGATGAATGTCATCCAACATAATTATCCATCATAGATCCAATGCTTATGAGCTTTTCACATATTGATCTTTGCTAAGTTACTACTTTTGTTGTTGTTGTTGCTGCTACTGTTACAATCACTACAAAACTGCTTTGCGGTTATGGTTACTGTTGCTATTGCTACTACTGCTATCAAACTACCATATTACTGTGCTACTGATCACTCTGTTGTAGACATTTAGTTCTCTAGGTGTGGTTGGATTGACAACTCAACTGCTAATACTTGCAAATATTCTTTGGCTCCCCTTGCGTCGAATCAATAAATTTGGGTTGAATACTCTACCCTCGAAAACTTTTGCGAGCCCCTATACTTGTGGGCTATCACTTGTAGGGATGAAGAACACAGACGAGACAAGAGACATCTACGGAGCAATTTTATTTCACACATACGGGCTTTTAATTCAAAGCACCTCCATTGATCCCCACAACAAATACAGAGGGTTGCAAGGCCCTTGCCTCAACCCATACCAATCCAGGCTATTCACACATGGAGATCAGATCACATGAAGAACACGTCTTGGAACACATCATGAATGTAGATTGATTTGTAATATATCATACATGATTACAAGTATGATCTAGTGGAAGAAGAACTGTGGTGGTGATGGTGGCTATGGATATGGAGATAGATAACCCACAAGTATAGGGGATCAATTGTAGCCTCTTTCGATAAGTAAGAGTGTCGAACCCAATGAGGAGCTAAAGGTAGAACAAATATTCCCTCAAGTTCTATCGACCACCGATACAACTCTACGCACGCTTGACGTTCGCTTTACCTAGAACAAGTATGAAACTAGAAGTACTTTGTAGGTGTTTTCGGATAGGTTTGCAAGAAAATAAAGAGAACGTAAATATAAAGTAGGGGCTGTTTAGATAAAGACACAATAAAGTAAATGAAGCGAGTGTGGAAAAGTGGTGGTAGGAGTTTCGAAATTGTCCCTAAGCAATTGACTACTTTACTAGACCGATAACAAGTATTATGTGGGAGAGGCCACTGCTAGCATGTCATCCCTTACTTGGAATTCTATGCACTGGAACTATTAGCAAGCGTCCGCAACTACTAACGTTCATTAAGGTAAAACCCAACCATAGCATTAAGATATATTGGTCCCCCTTGAATCCCGTATGCATCAATTTCTATGCTAGGCTGAAGCTTCTGTCACCCTTGCCCTCCAATACATAGTCCTATCAACATACAACTAACCCTATGGTGTGATCCACGCACGCGCTCATATGATGGGCACCAAAGGACATCAACATAACCACAAGCAAATTAAATCAATCATAGCAATTCATCAACCACCGATATGACAACGAAAATCTACTCAGACATCATATGATGGCAACACATCATTGGATAATAAAATGAAGCATACAACACCATGTTCAAGTAGAGGGTACAGCGGGTTGCGGGAGAGTGGACCACTGTAGATAGAGGGGGGAAGGTGATGGAGATGTTGGTGAAGATGATGGAGGTGTTGGTGAAGATCGTGGTGAAGATGATGGTGGCCACGGCAGCGTTCCGGCGCCACCAGAGGAGAGGGGGAGAGGGGCCCCCTTCTTCCTCTTCTTCCTTGACCTCCTCCCTAGATGGGAGAAGGGTTTCCCCTCTGGTCCTTGGCCTCCATGGCATGGGAGGGGCGAGAGCCCCTCCAAGATTGGATCTGTCTCTCTGTCTCTCTCTGTTTCTGCGTTCTCTTCTGTTGCCCTTTCACCATTTCGTATATATATGGAGATCTGTAACTCCGATTGGCCTGAAACCTTCGCCGTGATTTTTTAATTAAAAATTAGCTTTCTTGCGGCCGAAGAAGGGCATCAACCGCCTTACGGGTGGCCCACAAGGGTCAGGGGCGTGCCCAGGGGGGCAGGCGCGCCCCCTACCTTGTGGCCACCTCGGGCACCGTCTCGCGTTGATCTTTCTCCTAGATTTTCCAAATATTCCAAAAATAAGCTCCGTCCGTTTTTATCCCGTTTGGATTCCGTTTGATACGGGGTTTCTGCGAAACATAAAACATGCAACAAACAGGAACTGGCACTGGGCACTGGATCAATATGTTAGTCCCAAAAATAGTATAAAAAGTTGCCAAAAGTATATGAAAGTTGTAGAATATTGGCATGGAACAATAAAAAATTATAGATACGACGGAGACGTATCGGCATCCCCAAGCATAATTCCTGCTCGTCCTCGAGTAGGTAAATGATAAAAGAGATAATTTTTGATGTGGAATGCTACCTAGCATAATCTTGATCATGTATCTACTCATGGCATGAATATTAAGACACGAGTGATTCGAAGCAATAGTCTATCTTTTGACATAAAAACAATAATACTTCAAGCCTACTAATAAAGCAATCATGTCTTTTCAAAATAACATGGCCAAAGAAAGTTATCCCTACAAAATCATATAGTCTGGCTATGCTCCATCTTCACCACACAAAATATTCACATCATGCACAACCCCGATGACAAGCCAAGCAATTGTTTCACACTTTTGACGTTTCTCAAACCTTTTCTACTTTCATGCAATACATGAGCGTGATCCATGGACATAGCACTATAGGTGGAATAGAATATGATGATGGGGGTTATGTGGAGAAGCCAAAAAAAGGAAGAACGTCTCACATCGACGCGGCTAATCAATGGGATATGGAGATGCCCATCAATTGATGTCAATGCGAGGAGTAGGGATTGCCATGCAACGGATGCACTAAGAGCTATAAGTGTATGCAAGCTCAAACTGGAACTAAGCGGGTGTGCATCCAACTTGCTTGCTCATGAAGACCTAGGGCGTTTGAGGAAGCCCATCATTAGAATATACAAGCGAAGTTCTATAATGAAAATTCCCACTAGTACATGAAAGTGAAAGCATATGATACTCTCTGTATGAAGAACATGGTGCTACTCTGAAGCACAAGTGTGGTAAAAGGATAGTAACACTGCCCCTTCTCTCTTTTTTCTCTCATTTTTTTTATTTTCTCTTTTTTTCCCTTTTTTGGGCCTTTATCTTTTTTTTCGTCCGGAGTCTCATCCCGACTTGTGGGGGAATCATAGTCTCCATCATCCTTTCCTCACTTGGGCAATGCTCTAATAATGATGATCATCACACTTCTATTTACTTGCAACTCAATATTACAACTCGATATCTAGAACAAAGATATGACTCTATATGAATGCCTCCGGCGGTGTACCGGGATGTGCAATGATCTAGCGTAGCAATGACATCAAAAAATGGACAAGCCATGAAAACATCATGCTAGGTATCTTACGATCATGCAAAGCAATATGACAGTGAATGCTCAAGTCATGTATATGATGATGATGGAAGTTTCATGGCAATATATCTCGGAATGGCTATGAAATGCCATGATAGGTAGGTATGGTGGCTGTTTTGAGGAAGATATAATGAGGTTTATGTGTGATAGAGTGTATCGTATCACGGGGTTTGGATGCACCGGTGAGGTTTGCACCAACTCTCGAGGTGAGAAAGGGCAATGCACGGTACCGAAGAGGCTAGCAATGATGGAAGGGTGAGAGTGCGTATAATCCATGGACTCAACATTAGTCATAAGGAACTCACATACTTGTTGCAAAAATCTATTAGTCATCAAAACAAAGTACTACGCGCATGCTCCTAGGGGGATAGATTGGTAGGAGAAGACCATCGCTCGTCCCCGACCGCCACTCATAAGGAAGACAATCAATAAATAAATCATGCCCCAACTTCTTCACATAACGGTTCGCCATACGTGCATGCTACGAGAATCACACACCTCAACACAAGTATTTCTACGATCCACAACTACCTACTAGCATGACTCTAATATCACCATCTTTATATTGCAAAACTGTTGCAAGGAATCAAACACATCATATTCAGTGATCTACAAGTTTTATGTAGGATTTTATGACCAACCATGTGAATGACCAGTTCCTGTCATCTCTCTAAATAGATATAAGTGAAGCAAGAGAGTTTAATTCTTTCTAAAAAAGATATGCCCACGCTCTAACAAATATAAGTGAAGCAAGGGAGCATTCTACAAATGGCGGTTGTCTAAGTGAAGAGAAATAGGCAATCCAAACTTCAAATGATATAAGTGAAGCACATGAAGCATTCTATAAATCCACACTCAAAAGATATAATTGAAGTGCAAAGAGCATTCTATAAATCAACCAAGGACCATCTCATACCAGCATGGTGCATAAAAGAAAAATGAAAACTAATTTCAAAAGACGCTCCAAGATTGCACATATCGCATGAACGAAACAAATCCGAAAACATACCGATATTTGTTCAAGAAAGAGGGGATGCCTTCCGGGGCATCCCCAAGCTTAGACGCTCGAGTCTCCTTGAATGTTTAATTTGGGTGCCTTGGGAATCCCCAAGCTTGAGCTCTTGCCTCTCTTCCTTCTTCTCACAACGAAACCTTCTCGATCATCGAACACTTCATCCACACAAAACTTCAACAGAAAACTCGGTAAAGTCCGTTAGTATAATAAAGCGAATCACTACTCCAAGTATTGTTGAAAACCAATTCATATTTTGTTTTTGCATTGTGTCTACTGTAATATAGCTTTTCCATGGCTTAATCCACTGATATATATTGATAGTTTCATCAAAACAAGCAAACTATGCATTAAAAACAGAATCTGTCTAAAACAGAACAGTCTGTAATAATATGAACATTCACCATACTTATGATACTTTAAAAACTCAACCAAAATTAGGGAAAATAAAAATTTGTATAGAAAGACATTGCAAAAAGAATCAGAACCATTTGACGTTCCAGTAAAAAATGAAAAATCGCGCACTACCGCCAAAGTTTTTGTCCTGCACCGTACAAACCAACAAGCATTGTAAACATTCTAAAGGAAAACCTTGGCACATTATTTTTATTTCTAAACTTTATAAAAGCACACAACAGAAATAAATGACTCTCTAAAACTTCTGGGTTGTCTCCCTGGCAGCGCTTTCTTTAAAGCCATTAAGCTAGGCATATGGTGCTCAAGTAGTGAATCCACCCGGATCCCATGGTATATCATAGCCAATTTTAATTAGCAATGATTTGTAATTTATTAGTGAGCACAAAGAAACATATATCAAGCAATGAAGAAGTCTAACTCTCTTCCTATGCATCGGCATGTCATAGAAGAACAATTCATGCACACATAGTAGAGGCCAATGCATAGCATAAACAGTTTCTTGCAATTTTATTGTGTTGGAAACATAAAGAGGTGGAGATATAGTTCCTCTCTCATAATTATTGCAAGTATGAGCAGCAAGCACATGAATATTATATTCATCAAAATCATCATGTGCAACGGTAAAAGGCAACCCATCAATATAATCCTTAATAAAAGCAAACTTCTCCGATATAGTGTAGTCGAGAGAATTCAAGAAGATAATAGGACTATCATGCGTGGGTGCAATAGCAACAATTTCATGTTTAAGATAAGGAACTATAGCAAGTTCATCTCCATAAGCATCATTCATATTGGCATCTTGGCCACAAGCATAGCAAGCATCATCAAAAAGGGATAATTCAAGAGAATCAATGGGATCATAGCAATCATCCTTCGGTAAGCACGAAGGGAAATTAAACAATGTATGAGTTGAAGAGTTACTCCCATTAGAAGGTGGGCACGGGTAGCTAACCCGCTCTTCCTCCTTTTGTTCTTCGCTCTCCTCATCATCTTTTTCATCCAATGAGCTCATAGTTTCATCAATTTTTTCTTCCATAGACTCCTGCAAAATATTAGTCTCTTCTTGGATAGCGGGGGAGTCCTCAATATATGGTTTATCATAGGCATTAGAAGCATAATTATCATAGCAATATTTAAGTATGGAAAAATTTTCAGACTTGTAAAGAGTAGCACCATACTTTTCAATCAAAGAAGCAATTTCATAAGCACCCTTAAAAGCAGCAAATTCTTCAATTTGTTGAACATCATAGTAATTATAAACACCCTTAGCATATGAAGATACGATTCCATTATCACTAAACTCACATTGGTAGGGAAGGTGTTTCTTAGGGTTTTCAGAACAACAAGTAAAATCATATATATAACATAAATTCCAAGCATAGCATTGCAAACGATGAATTTGACCCAGCAAAAGTTTCCCTTTTTCAGAAATACGGTGTCGCACATAACAGGCATGCTCATCTAAATATTTGCCCTCAACTAAGCTAGTTGGGGTTTCAGCACGAGCACATAGGGATCGAAGATAATCCAAGTAATAAGCTTCAGGAGTGTGATAGATTTTGAGTGTTCTTCAACCATTGGTTCAGTAGGTACAACTAATTTTTTGGTATTTTGCGTTTACTACCCATAACTAAAGATAGAAAACAACTAAGAACAACAAATAAAAATTACTTAGTGATAAAGCAAACAAGCACACACGAGAATATTCACCCCACGCTATTGCTCCCCGGCAATGGCACCAGAAAAAGGTCTTGATAACCCACAAGTATAGGGGATCAATTGTAGCCTCTTTCGATAAGTAAGAGCGTCGAACCCAACAAGGAGCTAAAGGTAGAACAAATATTCCCTCAAGTTCTATTGACCACCGATACAACTCTACGCATGCTTGACGTTCGCTTTACCTCGAACAAGTATGAAACTAGAAGTACTTTGTAGGTGTTTTCGGATAGGTTTGCAAGAAAATAAAGAGCGCGTAAATATAAAGTAGGGGCTGTTTTGATAAAGACACAATAAAGTAAATGAAGCGAGTGTGGAAAAGTGGTGGTAGGAGTTGCAAAATTGTCCCTAAGCAATTGACTACTTTACTAGACCGATAGCAAGTATTATGCGGGAGAGGCCACTGCTAGCATGTCATCCCTTACTTGGAATTCTATGCACTTATGATGTGACGCCCCCGATTCAATCGTACACTAATCATGCACGCAAATGTGTACGATCAAGATCAAGGACTCACGGGAAGATATCACAACACAACTCTACAAATAAAATAAGTCATACAAGCATCATAATACAAGCCAGGGGCCTCGAGGGCTCGAATACAAGTGCTCGATCATAGACGAGTCAGCGGAAGCAACAATATCTGAGTACAGACATAAGTTAAACACGATTGCCTTAAGAAGGCTAGCACAAACTGGGATACAGATCGAAAGAGGCGCAGGCCTCCTGCCTGGGATCCTCCTAACTACTCCTGGTCGTCGTCAGCGGGCTGCACGTAGTAGTAGGCACCTCCAGAGTAGTAGGAGTCATCGTCGACGGTGGCGTCTGGATCCTGAGCTCCAACATCTGGTTGCGACAACCAGGTAGAAGGGATAGGGGGAAAAGAAGGAGAAAGCAACCGTGAGTACTCATCCAAAGTACTCGCAAGCAAGGAGCTACACTTCATATGCATGGATATATGTGTAAAGGGCCATATCAGTGGACTGAACTGCAGAATGCCAGAATAAGAGGGGGATAGCTAATCCTGTCGAAGACTACGCTTCTGGCAGCCTCCGTCTTGCAGCATATAGAAGAGAGTAGACTGAAGTCCTCCAAGTGGCATCGTATAGCATAATCCTACCCGGCGATCCCCTCCTCGATGCCCTGTTGGAGAGCAATCACCGGGTTGTATCTGGCACTTGGAAGGGTGTGTTTTATTAAGTATCCAGTTCTAGTTATCATAAGGTCAAGGTACAACTCCGGGTCGTCCTTTTACCGAGGGACACGGCTATTCGAATAGATAAACTTCCCTGCAGGGGTGCACCACATAGCCCAACACGCTTGATCCCATTTGGCCGGACACACTTTCCTGGGTCATGCCCGGCCTCGGGAGATCAACACGTCGCAGCCCCACCTAGGCACAACAGAGCGGTCAGCACGCCGGTCTAAACCTATGCGCGCAGGGGTCTGGGCCCATCGCCCTGAGCACACCTGCACGTTGCGAACGCGGCCGGTGAGCAGACCTAGCAACCTCCAGTACAACGGAAGTCACGTTACGCGGTCCAACCCGGCGCGCGCCACTCAGTCGCTGACGTCAAGAAGTGCTTCGGCTGATACCACGACGTCGGGATACCCATAACTACTCCCGCGTAGGTGGTTAGTGCGTATAGACCAAATGGCCAGACTCAGATCAAATACCCAGATCTCGTTAAGCGTGTTAAGTATCGCGAACACCGACTAGGGCCAGGCCCACCTCTCTCCTAGGTGGTCTGAACCTGCCCTATCGCTCCGCCACAAAGTACCAGTCGGGGGCCGTCGGGAACCCAGGCCCACCTCTACCGGGATGGAGCCACCTGCCCCTTCAGCCCCCATCTCCGAACAGTATCACATGTAATGTAACAGTGTAAAGTATATAGTATATGTCCGCGATCACTTCCCGAAGTGATCACGGCCCAGTAGTATAGCATGGCAGACAGACAAGAGTGTAGGGCCACTGATGGAACACTAGCATTCTATACTAAGCAAGTAGGATTGCAGGTAAAGGTATCAACAGCAGTGTCAAAGACAGGCTATGCATCAGGATAGGAATAACGAAAGCAGTAACATGCTACACTACTCTAATGCAAGCAGTATAGAGGAGAGTAGGCGATATCTGGTGATCAAGGGGGGGCTTGCCTGGTTGCTCTGGCAAGAGAGAGGGATCGTCAACACCGTAGTCGAACGGGGCAGCAGCAGCGTCGTTCTCGGTGTCTAGCGAGAGAAGAGGGGGAAGAAACAATGAATACAATGCAAACAGATGCATAGCGATGCATGACATGACAAGTATCGGTGCTAGGGGTACCCTAACGCGGTATGAGGTGATACCAACGAAGGGGGAAAGCAGCCGGGAAAGTATCCCCGGGTTTCCGCGTTTTCGGGCAGAGGAGCCGGAGGGGGAAAGTTGCGAGTTTGATATGTTAGGGGTGTGTGGCGGACGAACGGGCTGCGTATCCGGGTTCTCCTCGTCGTTCTGAGCAACTTTCATGTTGAAAATATTTTAATCCGAGTTACGGATTAAAAGATATGATTTTCTAAAGATTTTATTAATTTCTGGAATTTAATTAATTATTTAAATATAACATTATCCAAAACAGTGTTAGCTGACGTCATCATGACGTCAGCATGACGTCAGTAGTCAACAGGGGCGTTGACTAGTCAATCTGACGTGTGGGACCCACTGGTCATAGGCTGTTTAGTCTAACCAGTGATTAACTAATCTAACTATTGTTTAATTAAACTAATTAGTTCATTAGGTTAATCTAGTTCGATTTAATTAAGTTAATTAATTATTTAATTATTTATTTATTTTCATTATTATATTTTTTTAATTCTTTTTTTTTGTTCTGCGGGGCGTGGGCCCCGTTTGGCAGTGGCCCAGCGGGGGCCTAACGGGCGCTGGCGTTAGCGGGGCTGCGGGCGCCGGGCGGGGCGTACCCAGCGCCCAGCACAAGGGGGCAAGGCCGGCCGGCCGGAGCAGCATGCCGCGGCAAGGGGCGGCGCTGGCGGCGCGGCTAGCCGGAGCCGACGAGGCAGGGGGAGGCGGTGTTGCAGGGAGGGGCAAGGGCTCGGCCAGGGCGCGAGCAGCACACGTCCACGCGGGGGAGGGCGCACGCGCACAGCGCGGGCCACGACGGGCGCGACGCCGATGCGGTTGCGCGACGAACGAACAGAGGCAGCGCGGGGGAAGGTGGCTGGCGTAGGCGGGTCGGTGACCTCGAGCGGGCGTCGGAGTGCGTTCGTGACAGAGAGAGGAGGGGGCGAGGCCCTCACCGACGTTGGAGGGAAGGGGACGGCGTGGCTCCGAGTTAACCGGCGAGGAAGAGGTCGGGGGCGGTCGTGGGGATGCGGCGGTGAGGCGTTGGCGCCGGCGATGGAGAGGCGGGGCGGGGTCGAGGAGGCGGTCCTGGGAGGAGGACGAGGACGACGGGGACGGAGAGGAGGCAGCGCCGAGGTTGAGGAGGCAGTCCGGCGAGGGAGCGCCGGCAACGGGGATCCGGCGACGGGGATCCGGTGACGGGGCCGCGGGTGGTGGCTCGGGCCAGGGTTGCCGAGGCCGACACGGGGCGGCGAGGTGGCGGAGGAGGTGGTCTTCGGGCGGCGCCGGCGCACCGAGCGAAGGGCGAGCCCCCCAGTCTCGATCCAGAACGAGGGGGGAGAGAGCGAGGAGTGGGGGGGGATCGTGGGGAGTGGGGGAGCGTGGGGAGGAGTGGGGCACCGCTAGGGTTCGACCGAGTGGGGAGGGGAATATGCCGGGGGCGACTGGGCCGGCCTGGCGGCCCAGAGGCCAGCTGGGCCACGGCCTGACTGGGGGGGGGGGGGGGCTTTTCTCTTTTTTTTTTGTAAGTTTTGTTTTGTGTCTTATTCTTTTCCTTTTTTTTTAATTGCCTTTCTGTTTTCTTTTACTTTAGTTTTATAAAATTTAAAAGCGACAACTAATTTGGCGTTCTTTAAATAGGTCACAGCCCCTAACATTTTGGCACCTTAAATAAAGTATTTTGCATTTACTTATGATCTTAAAAGCATTTTAGATAATTGTTTTATCACTGTTTTAGTTTATTTAGTGCTTTTAAGTATTTTATTAAAAGATGATTTCTTCACCAACATTTATTATGGATTATTTGACACATTAGGAACAATTTAGTTTTGACTTTTGAAAACTTTAATTGTTTTGACTTTAATTCAAATTTGAATTTGGATCGGTTCTAAACTAACGTGAGATTATCAACAATAATCGAGGTGACATGGCATCATTACCATAGGGTTACTGTAGCTTGATTACCCGGGCGTCACAATTCTCCTCCACTACAAGAAATCTCGTCCCGAGATTTTAAGAGGGGGACTAAGGGGAAAACTCTGGTTACGAAATTCTAACGGGTCTTCTCGATCTTGGTTGCTCTGCTCGAAGAGGTCGATCCATTACGTTGAAGTCTTTATTTCTCTGCTCCAGGTCATTATGATCAAGTCGTCATCCTTTCTTCGGGGTTCCTTCTTACTTACGAATAGGTAACGTGGCAGATCAGCAACGACAGAATGCTATAAGGGTAACAATCTGGGATTATCCCATGAATGAGCATATGAGTACCTCTCGAGTTGAACAATTAAAACACATCGAGAGTAAGTTCAAAGGTACAATAAGAAGTTTCAAGCAGCCAGACAATCGTTCAATGCCTAGTAAGAAGGTGAAAGGGTTTCAGAGCAACGTGAATAAGTATTGCGTCTGATACCAGAATAGATCAGTAGGCAGGTGGCCCGTGATTTACATACAAAGTCAAGCGCGAGGAATAACTTTGACAACATGGTGTACACGAGAGTCAGGTTTCGATCCTGTGGAACTATGGGTTATGGGCCCACCATGTGGGTTAAAAGTAGGAAGGGCGTTGACATCTTGCACGGGCATGATAGCAAGACATGTCAGGGGGTAGCCTATCAGTTATGTCGGCAACAATGTCGGTACCAAGGGCGAGGGACGAAGATAACCATTTTCTTGCTCGTTGAACGAGGCGGACCAATAGGCAAAGCTTTCGTCCATCGGTGGTTACCGGGATGCTATCAATAATGGTAACAGGGTCTTACTGACAGAGTTGTACAACGAGGTGCTTACTAAGCAGGGAATTATCACTGCTCGGTTAAGTCAGATTACAAGAAAGCTTAAACAAGACAATGGAAAGGAAAATGTGATTACCAGTTTTAACCCGAACAAATGGAAATGAAAATGTGTATACACACATATTTTGGGGGTATATCTTTCCCAAGGACAAGCAGAGCATAATATCCAAGACATGATATAATGTAGAAAACTCATTAGGTAAGGGGAAGAATTTTCATGACATTACCCATACAACGGTGTTTGGATAATAGAGCAGGAAACATTTAGCATTGGGCTTCAAATGTTCTTATTGAAAATCGGAGTACCACAGACATGCTTCGAGATAGCATTGACAAGGTCTTTAAGCAAAGATCGGACTTTGGATACACGAAGGATTCATCAGGGACAACTCGTAGAATAAGTCTTACCATTTCTCATGGAAGAATAGATAACCTTGCTAAAAAGGAAACTATAACAATAGGGTCTCCGGCCAGGTGTGCTAGGCATGACATCACCTTACCGGGTCGTATAAGGATCAATGTTATATCTCTTGAAAATATGTCCCAACCATCATATCTGACCGAGATTCAGATTTGAATGGTGTGAGGATACCTCAGGCTCAGGATGCCTGAGAAGAAGAGGTGCGACAAAATGACGAGAAGACATTAAGATTCTCGGAAATGGACTACGGAACCGAGTTCCGAAACAAGAGTTCATCAGTAAATCAAGGAGAGGATGAGGAGGTGGCTGATGGGCTCAGCGACAAATCATCGAGATTTCCAAAGGATGGATTTCCACAATTATGTGAACAAGGAGATAACATTTGCCAGGTCAAATGGTATAATGAGGTATGCTCGAGGAAAACCTACACAATTAAACATTGGTTGAAAGATGCACCCGTTATATGGGCTTTTAGTAGCATGATCAACGTTAGAATGGTGGTTCAGCAACCGATAGGCTAAGAATGAATTATCAATCATTAACTTCAAAGCAATAGGGTTGCTAGAAGTGTAGAATCCAAACAACACCGCTCACTTGTTGGTACCCCGGTTGGAATCAACACGAGGACCCAAGAAGGAATGGTGATGGTGAGAAGTATCACCATACCAAGAATTCTTAAGTGTTGGTGAAATTCTCACAACATTGAGGACATAAGAGATGTTAATGTTCCAAGGTAAAGAAGAACAATTACTGGATAGTAAGGAACTCAAGGTATAGCCACAACACGAACAAGTTTGTGTTGGAAAGAAGGCAAGGAAGTAGTCGATGACGCACAAATCATCGAGGGGCAAGGATGGTAATTCTTATCATGAATTTGATTGTTATTCTGGAATAGCTCAGAAAGTTGATAATGATCACGACACATTTGTCGAGGGATTACTTGAAGATGTAATCGATCCGCGATCACATCAAGTCAAAATAATGGTGAAGCAAGAGGTTATTGGAACCATGGGTACGACACAAACTCGAAACCAAGCTTGTTATCTGAGGTGGAATGACAAGACAAGGAAATCAACGTAAGCTTAGCTCAGCGTCGAAAATTGTATTCCGGGAAGAAGGACCAGGTAGCACAGTTAAGATTTAGCACGTTAATGATATAGCCGATCAGGCTAGGGATGACATGATCGAGTATAAACTCGTACTTAAAGCAGATTATCAAGAGTTGTTGAACCGTAAGGCAGACTCGGTTCAGTTATCGGTGTCTTTGAGTGTTTAATACTCAGAGCCCATGAAAACTGTAATCAGTGAGAATGTAGTACTTGATGAAGACTCATAAGAAGTAATGCAGTTCCAAGATAATCTCGAGATACCAGGGGGTAATACTCGACGGTAGATCAAAGTAAAGGTTGGACTGGGGTACTGATCCACAGAATACAAGTACTTAAACTTGCCCAGGAAATGGTATTTAAAGGAGAACATGGTCGGAACCATGATTGCAAGGGATCAATTCACTGAAACCAAAGGGTATTATTTCACGGAAATAGTTACAAGAAGCTTCCAGGATAGGATCTACATCGTGTCTATGGGCATGAACACAAAGTTCAAGGTCGACTCCCACTTCTCCAATGCATAACCTTTCATTCACTTCTCGCGTTCGATGTAGTTGTATTGTTGAAATTTTATCTGGCAAAATACCAAAAGAGTATGACTCGTGAAAACGTTCGAGTTCACACATATAAAAGGATGGCATAGGTTCAACCGGTCAGGGTATCGTGGAAACATATACCACAAGCTTCAATAGAAAATACCACACATTTCAAGACTAAAGAACGCAACTCGATAATAGAGTAGGCTTGAGAAAGCAAACGATACAATTTACCAAAGGCAATATGTATCCGAGGAAAGGCTCACAAGCTTATTGAATATGAAGGACGTTGTCGGATAAAATCCAACAAAGGAGTTGATGGTACACAAGAGAACTGATGTGAGCATCGGTACTCAACTAGAAGAAGAATCAATGCAGAGGCATATGATTATAGATACAACTAACTAATTCAAAGCTCAAATGCAAAAGATTTAGGATTTCCGATCAAGGGATCAGAGGCAAACCCTCTGATTAAGGATGGATAAGTTGGGTAAGCTTAGGGGTAAAATCGACAACAATTTGATTGGTCGAGATTCAGCTCATGTTTAAATTGACGTCTGAGCCGAAAAGATAATTTAAAAGGATCAACTGATGACTGCGTGCATTTGCACTCATGTTGAATCAAAGGGATCAAAATGGCGGTGCCTAAGGATACTAACGAATATTGCTAGGCATATGGAAAGCATCCATCATGCAAGCGGACAAGTATTGGCAAAGCAATAAAGCTGCTAAAGATTTTCAGGGGATTGAATAGTAATTCAAAGATTTTCGTGAAACACCTGAACAACTGGGGATGAGCGGATACTCGGAAAGTGCGAGAAATTATTCTTAGGGGTATTCATGTGGCAAAGAACTACAAGGCAGTAGGCACAAAATATTCTCGGGGTATCTTGTAATAACAAGATCGAGTGGGAACAAAAGTAAGCACGACAGGTGTAAGTATTTATCCATAGGGATATTTCGGTGGAAGGGAATTGCAAAAGCAACGGGCACAAGGTCTCAAGAGAATATCAGAGAGTATCTTGAAATCTTCCGGTGTAGTCGGCGATCATCTGGACTGAAGGGGCTCTCCGGCAGGAAGTGGTAACGAGATCCTAATGTTAGATTTAGCAGAATTCATTTATCCCGAACAGAAGAGAGGTCAGAGTCCCAGAGTAAAGGTCGAGGAGTAAAAGATCCTAGTACCACCTGATGGCGACGTGGGCCCGTAAGGCACACAGCCATGTTAGTAAAAGTTTTTGCAATGTCTAGACTCGACTTCGGCCAAGGAGTGTGGAAGGGGGATTCCTACAGGCAGTCGGCTCTGATACCAACTTGTGACGCCCCCGATTCAATCGTACACTAATCATGCACGCAAATGTGTACGATCAAGATCAAGGACTCACGGGAAGATATCACAACACAACTCTACAAATAAAATAAGTCATACAAGCATCATAATACAAGCCAGGGGCCTCGAGGGCTCGAATACAAGTGCTCGATCATAGACGAGTCAGCGGAAGCAACAATATCTGAGTACAGACATAAGTTAAACACGATTGCCTTAAGAAGGCTAGCACAAACTGGGATACAGATCGAAAGAGGCGCAGGCCTCCTGCCTGGGATCCTCCTAACTACTCCTGGTCGTCGTCAGCGGGCTGCACGTAGTAGTAGGCACCTCCAGAGTAGTAGGAGTCGTCGTCGATGGTGGCGTCTGGATCCTGAGCTCCAACATCTGGTTGCGACAACCAGGTAGAAGGGATAGGGGGAAAAGAAGGAGAAAGCAACCGTGAGTACTCATCCAAAGTACTCGCAAGCAAGGAGCTACACTTCATATGCATGGATATATGTGTAAAGGGCCATATCAGTGGACTGAACTGCAGAATGCCAGAATAAGAGGGGGATAGCTAATCCTGTCGAAGACTACGCTTCTGGCAGCCTCCGTCTTGCAGCATATAGAAGAGAGTAGACTGAAGTCCTCCAAGTGGCATCGTATAGCATAATCCTACCCGGCGATCCCCTCCTCGATGCCCTGTTGGAGAGCAATCACCGGGTTGTATCTGGCACTTGGAAGGGTGTGTTTTATTAAGTATCCAGTTCTAGTTATCATAAGGTCAAGGTACAACTCCGGGTCGTCCTTTTACCGAGGGACACGGCTATTCGAATAGATAAACTTCCCTGCAGGGGTGCACCACATAGCCCAACACGCTTGATCCCATTTGGCCGGACACACTTTCCTGGGTCATGCCCGGCCTCGGGAGATCAACACGTCGCAGCCCCACCTAGGCACAACAGAGCGGTCAGCACGCCGGTCTAAACCTATGCGCGCAGGGGTCTGGGCCCATCGCCCTGAGCACACCTGCACGTTGCGAACGCGGCCGGTGAGCAGACCTAGCAACCTCCAGTACAACGGAAGTCACGTTACGCGGTCCAACCCGGCGCGCGCCACTCAGTCGCTGACGTCAAGAAGTGCTTCGGCTGATACCACGACGTCGGGATACCCATAACTACTCCCGCGTAGGTGGTTAGTGCGTATAGACCAAATGGCCAGACTCAGATCAAATACCCAGATCTCGTTAAGCGTGTTAAGTATCGCGAACGCCGACTAGGGCCAGGCCCACCTCTCTCCTAGGTGGTCTGAACCTGCCCTATCGCTCCGCCACAAAGTACCAGTCGGGGGCCGTCGGGAACCCAGGCCCACCTCTACCGGGATGGAGCCACCTGCCCCTTCAGCCCCCATCTCCGAACAGTATCACATGTAATGTAACAGTGTAAAGTATATAGTATATGTCCGCGATCACTTCCCGAAGTGATCACGGCCCAGTAGTATAGCATGGCAGACAGACAAGAGTGTAGGGCCACTGATGGAACACTAGCATTCTATACTAAGCAAGTAGGATTGCAGGTAAAGGTATCAACAGCAGTGTCAAAGACAGGCTATGCATCAGGATAGGAATAACAAAAGCAGTAACATGCTACACTACTCTAATGCAAGCAGTATAGAGGAGAGTAGGCGATATCTGGTGATCAAGGGGGGGCTTGCCTGGTTGCTCTGGCAAGAGAGAGGGATCGTCAACACCGTAGTCGAACGGGGCAGCAGCAGCGTCGTTCTCGGTGTCTAGCGAGAGAAGAGGGGGAAGAAACAATGAATACAATGCAAACAGATGCATAGCGATGCATGACATGACAAGTATCGGTGCTAGGGGTACCCTAACGCGGTATGAGGTGATACCAACGAAGGGGGAAAGCAGCCGGGAAAGTATCCCCGGGTTTCCGCGTTTTCGGGCAGAGGAGCCGGAGGGGGAAAGTTGCGAGTTTGATATGTTAGGGGTGTGTGGCGGACGAACGGGCTGCGTATCCGGGTTCTCCTCGTCGTTCTGAGCAACTTTCATGTTGAAAATATTTTAATCCGAGTTACGGATTAAAAGATATGATTTTCTAAAGATTTTATTAATTTCTGGAATTTAATTAATTATTTAAATATAACATTATCCAAAACAGTGTTAGCTGACGTCATCATGACGTCAGCATGACGTCAGTAGTCAACAGGGGCGTTGACTAGTCAATCTGACGTGTGGGACCCACTGGTCATAGGCTGTTTAGTCTAACCAGTGATTAACTAATCTAACTATTGTTTAATTAAACTAATTAGTTCATTAGGTTAATCTAGTTCGATTTAATTAAGTTAATTAATTATTTAATTATTTATTTATTTTCATTATTATATTTTTTTAATTCTTTTTTTTTTGTTCTGCGGGGCGTGGGCCCCGTTTGGCAGTGGCCCAGCGGGGGCCTAACGGGCGCTGGCGTTAGCGGGGCTGCGGGCGCCGGGCGGGGCGTACCCAGCGCCCAGCACAAGGGGGCAAGGCCGGCCGGCCGGAGCAGCATGCCGCGGCAAGGGGCGGCGCTGGCGGCGCGGCTAGCCGGAGCCGACGAGGCAGGGGGAGGCGGTGTTGCAGGGAGGGGCAAGGGCTCGGCCAGGGCGCGAGCAGCACACGTCCACGCGGGGGAGGGCGCACGCGCACAGCGCGGGCCACGACGGGCGCGACGCCGATGCGGTTGCGCGACGAACGAACAGAGGCAGCGCGGGGGAAGGTGGCTGGCGTAGGCGGGTCGGTGACCTCGAGCGGGCGTCGGAGTGCGTTCGTGACAGAGAGAGGAGGGGGCGAGGCCCTCACCGACGTTGGAGGGAAGGGGACGGCGTGGCTCCGAGTTAACCGGCGAGGAAGAGGTCGGGGGCGGTCGTGGGGATGCGGCGGTGAGGCGTTGGCGCCGGCGATGGAGAGGCGGGGCGGGGTCGAGGAGGCGGTCCTGGGAGGAGGACGAGGACGACGGGGACGGAGAGGAGGCAGCGCCGAGGTTGAGGAGGCAGTCCGGCGAGGGAGCGCCGGCAACGGGGATCCGGCGACGGGGATCCGGTGACGGGGCCGCGGGTGGTGGCTCGGGCCAGGGTTGCCGAGGCCGACACGGGGCGGCGAGGTGGCGGAGGAGGTGGTCTTCGGGCGGCGCCGGCGCACTGAGCGAAGGGCGAGCCCCCCAGTCTCGATCCAGAACGAGGGGGGAGAGAGCGAGGAGTGGGGGGGGGATCGTGGGGAGTGGGGGAGCGTGGGGAGGAGTGGGGCACCGCTAGGTTCGACCGAGTGGGGAGGGGAATATGCCGGGGGCGACTGGGCCGGCCTGGCGGCCCAGAGGCCAGCTAGGCCACGGCCTGACTGGGGGGGGGGGCTTTTCTCTTTTTTTTTGTAAGTTTTGTTTTGTGTCTTATTCTTTTCCTTTTTTTTAATTGCCTTTCTGTTTTCTTTTACTTTAGTTTTATAAAATTTAAAAGCGACAACTAATTTGGCGTTCTTTAAATAGGTCACAGCCCCTAACATTTTGGCACCTTAAATAAAGTATTTTGCATTTACTTATGATCTTAAAAGCATTTTAGATAATTGTTTTATCACTGTTTTAGTTTATTTAGTGCTTTTAAGTATTTTATTAAAAGATGATTTCTTCACCAACATTTATTATGGATTATTTGACACATTAGGAACAATTTAGTTTTGACTTTTGAAAACTTTAATTGTTTTGACTTTAATTCAAATTTGAATTTGGATCGGTTCTAAACTAACGTGAGATTATCAACAATAATCGAGGTGACATGGCATCATTACCATAGGGTTACTGTAGCTTGATTACCCGGGCGTCACATATGATTGGAACTATTAGCAAGCGTCCGCAACTACTAACATTCATTAAGGTAAAACCCAACCATAGCATTAAGATATATTGGTCCCCCTTGAATCCCGTATGCATCAATTTCTATGCTAGGCTGAAGCTTCTGTCACCCTTGCCCTCCAATACATAGTCCTATCAACATACAACTAACCATATGGTGTGATCCGCATGCGCTCATATGATGGGAACCAAAGGACAACAACATAACCACAAGCAAATTAAATCAATCATAGCAATTCATCAACCACCGATAGGACAACAAAAATCTACTCAGACATCATAGGATGGCAACACATCATTGGATAATAATATGAAGCATAAAGCACCATGTTCAAGTAGAGGGTACATCAGGTTGCGGGAGAGTGGACCATTGTAGATAGAGGGGGAAGGTGATGGAGATTTTGGTTAAGATGATGGAGGTGTTGGTGAAGATCGCGGTGATGATGATGGTAGCCACGACAGCGCTCCGGCGCCACCGGAGGAGAGGGGGAGAGGGCCCCCTTCTTCCTCTTCTTCGTTGACCTCCTCCCTAGATGGGAGAAGGGTTTCTGCTCTGGTCGAAGAAGGGCATCAACCGCCTTATGGGTGGCCCACGAGGGTCAGGGGTGCGCCCGCTGCCTCGTGGCCACCTCGGGCACCGTCTCGCATTGATCTTTCTCCCAGATTTTCCAAATATTCCAAAAATAAGTTTCGTCCGTTTTTATCCCGTTTGTATTCCGTTTGATATGGGGTTTCTGTGAAACATAAAACATGCAACAAACAAGAACTGGCACTAGGCACTGGATCGATATGTTAGTCCCAAAAATAGTATAAAAAGTTGCCAAAAGTATATGAAAGTTGTAGAATATTGGCATGGAACAATAAAAAATTATAGATACGACGGAGATGTATCAGAGATTGCAACGACTAGGGTTGATGGAGATGGATGAGGATGACTAATTTCTGGTTCTTCTCGCTAATGTTCTATTGACATTTTGGTCTCGACCCCTTTATAAAGGTTCCTCAAGTGGACGAGAGGCCTTGGTTTCCACGACATACGACCTCTCATGCGAGCAGTCTCGGTCGCATGAAACGATGTCTTTCGCTCTATGCCTTCTGGTGCGCCTCCTTCTAATTTTTCTATATCCTCCTTCCACAACAAGAAACTTGTTAATACATGACGGTACTAGTCCGTCATAGAGCAACCAAAATCTGTCATGTGTGTCCGTCCATGACGAACACGAAATCCGTCATGTATATCGCGTCATAATTTCATAGCATGTCTTCCATGACGGTTCTTGTCCGTCATGGACCTGCCCAGGCCCGCCCAGCCCAAATTAGGTTGTGACGGAAAAAACCGTCAACGATTTACGTGACCTGGAAGCAACATGGACCTAACATGGCGTCTACGTGGATCTGACGTGGAGGCTAGCAAGGCCCATGTAGTAAGCAACCCAATTAGGATTTGGCCCAATAATTTTAGTCCAATACAACCCATTAATTGTTTATTTTGGTCCTGCCTTTAGCCCGCCTGATTTTTTAGTCCAACCCATTTGCCCCTTTCTTAGTCCAGCCTCTTCTCTCGATGCAGCCCAATTTACAACAAGAGAAACAAATTATATTCATTGAAAAAATAGCATTTGTTCGTATGACAATACAGAGTTTCAACAATCTAGTGTGATTTCAAAAACAAAGTTTAATATCACAACATCACAAGCATATCCAGAATGCGATATAAACATATTTCTAATTTAAAATAACATGACTTCCATGAAAAATGCACTATTAACTGATTTAATCCACATCACTACACCACCTATTCCAGACAGCTATTCAGACCCAATCAATTCCTGCTAAAAAACTTCAATCTCCAAATTGCCAAACCTGCGTAGAATCCAAAACACATACAAAATTATAACAAGTTATAACAGGCAACTCCCAAATGAATCTAAAGAGTAATAATATTAGTTGATTTTCTAACCAATCATCTTATGGTCACACCGCTACTATATTAAGGTACCATGAAAATGTGGGCAACGCATGGTAGAAAATAGCAGACTAGCTACAAGTTAAAAAATTTGTTCTGTAAATGTGACATTTTATCATGCAAACATATAAAGGTCAGCATCATTTTAAAACAAAGGGTGGACAAATCATTTGATATTCATCAAGTACAACAACAAAAAATCAAGTTTATATGCACATAGCTTGGTATATTAAAATGGATTATTCTGTAAAATAAAATGTATATCATAATTAACAAAACATGAAAATAGTAATACTAGAGGCATACTTTCTTCATCAATTAAAGCTAAGTTCTATCAATAAACTTGCCCTTTGCATGTAAAATAAAAACACTCAAAGCCAAGACCATTTTAGGCAATTAAATGATGCACTTAGTGACCTTATTATGCTAACAGTAGAATTCTTTACAAAGACAAACATTTGCTAGCATCAGAAATGCACTTGAGAACATAGATGAACGTAATGGTTCAGATTTAGTCTGATACTTTCGGACCATAACATTCACATCTAGATTAACCACACTTGAGAATTGTGAAGAACAGTAACATGTTGGAACAAAAAACATCATGCATTATCCCATTTACCGATTAGTCTTCATGGCATACAAGGTACATAATTATCTCCGCCCACACTTGAATATGAGATGGGAAACAAGGCACACAATTATCGCTGCCCACATGAAAAATTATAAAGTAAATAATCTAGTTCTGGTTGTATACATAACACTTTAGTTTAACTTAGCGCACCATTGATTAATTATTCTTTCTAGCAGGCTTTAACCAATGGCCTAGTGTTAATAATACCAAGAAATATAGTATATGCTAGTAATAACAATGAAATTTTGAGACTGAACAATTGCACTATGTAGCAAATCGAACACTCCTAAATCTGAAGCGAGAATAATATACCATCTAGCAGCAATCTTAAAGAAAAACGCGCAATCTTCATTTCCATCGGTCCTTGAGATAGCAATTCTGTGTACATGCATTTTCGGAAATACAATAGTACAAAATCCATCACCTCTGTTGTAATAAGCAAAAAAGCTCAGCATCAATTAAATTGTCAGCTTGCAAAAGAAATGAAGAATGAAAACAGAAGGAATATTTATACAGCTACATTAAGAAGTCAGGTAATATTTAAATTGAGTAAGACAACAAGGCAATAATGAAGTTCATTTCAAGGCTCGCACTTTGTGTCACCTATTTGATCAAAGGAGAAGCAATCACAATCGGACAAAGATTAGTATGCTAGAGAAACAATGAGTACTGCAGGATGAAGATGTACTCTCATCCACATTAGGAAGTGAAACACAAAGTAACAATTCTAGTGTTTGCGTACAATAGCACAGTCATGCATCAGCGTTGTTTGCAACCATAGTAATACAAAACTTAAATATTCAATCCGAGCAGAAGAATAAGGGAGGAATAACCCACTATCCCAGTGACAGCAAACAACAAAGCGTACCAAACAGAGGAAGAAATCAATCTAACCATCCTCGCCATGCAAGACAGACATGGACACGTGTGGAGTGCAAGATATTACTATGATTACTTTGAACATATGTGTAGTGCAACATTGATGTCACAACATCGATCAGTTTTACTTGTTGCTCTTCAGGGGCGTGTGGCTTCCTGGTACAACATAGACAGCAGCATCATGACAATGGTTCTTACTTGGTTGACAGAGTTCACTAGAGGGCACATTTGCTATTGCCTTTTACTTTGGGTTATCTGCATGAGCACAAGGGCACATTGATCAATATGTTCACTTCAACAGAGTGGAGGGGTAGTAGATTTAATTCTACAGAAGGGAAGGTCATTCAAGGAATTGTTGGATAGCCGTGGGTTTTGGCCTAATGTTGCCACATGTCTGAAGGCTGCACTCCTAATTATAAAAGTTCTTCGATTGGTGGATTCAGATGAGAAGCCACCAATGTCATTCATATATGATGAGATGGATCGCGCCAAAGATACAATAAAACAAAATTTTAACAATGTGAAGAAAAGGTATGTTACTGTACTGACTTTGTAATTCTTAATTGTAGCTTTTGGATATGATATCTTAATCTTATTGTAGTTAAGTTTGACCATTTCTATTTTTTTATCAGCCACACTCCTATAATTGATGAAAGATGTCGTACGCAACTTCATAGGCCTCTGCATGCTGCTGCATATTATTTGAATCCACAATGACACTACAGTGATAATTTCAAGCCTGCTGAAGTAAAACGTGGCCTGCACACTTGTCTTGAAAAGATGGTTTCAGATTAAGATGAAAGAGTCAAGATAGATCCGTAGATTGATTCATTTTGGAATGCTAAGGGTGTATTTGGAATGCAATTGGCTATTACGACAAGAACTAAAAAGAGGCCAGTGGATTGGAGGGATTCGTATAGAGACGATTTCCCTGAGTTGCAGAGGTTTGCAATCAGAGACTAAGCTTAACTTGTAGTTTGTCAGGTTGTGAGTGGAACTAGAGTGCTCATAACGAAGTGAACGTAACTGGAGTGCTCATAACTTGTAGTTCGTCAGGTTAAGAAACTGCAGGTTTAATTCCCATTATTGGATTTCTTTCACTGTCGTACTAACAACCAACAACATTTTAATCTAGTGAAGATCAAAGTTGTAGAATTGGACAAATCCCACACCCAACATCCAGCAATGGAATCCAAAAAAAATTCTAAAACTGTACCCCTAAAATACATCTGCAACTCAAGTACAACCAAGCCATTTGCCGAGCTGCACTCACCATCTGATGAAATCAATGCTGCCGGTGCCGTCGTCGAGCATGAAGTGCATGTCCCTGTTCCGCATAACCGCTGACCATCCCCACGAGACTAACCTGCAGATCCCCCAACCCAAATAAGAAAATGTATAAGAACTCAATCCCGATGAACAAAAGGGCTGGGGAGAAGCGTGTGGGGGTTGGTAGATTCGTCACTCACGTTGGCTCTCCGCCGGACGGATTTGCATCTGTGCCTGCCGCCAGATGGAGTTGGATCCATGCCCGCCGCCAGATGGAGCTGGATCCATGCCCGCCGCTAGCGAACTCGGGTACTTCCAAATCGGCAGTCCGTCCCAGCGCCACCGCTGCCGCCTCAGCTCGAAGGGTAGCACTAGGCCGCAGTATCTCAACGCCGCGATCTGAATGGGGAGGGGCACAACGTGGGGTACATAGGGAGGGGTCTGGCGCGGGATAGATGGGGAGGTGTCCGGCGCAGGATAGATGGGGAGGGGCCTGGCGCGTGGTGGTTCAGCGTCGGCGCCGCCGGTGCCGACATGGAGCGACGTGAGGAGGATAGGTGGAGTGGCGGTGGCTGATGGTTGGTATGGGAGGAGATGGGAGAAGGGAAGGTGAATTAGGGTTAAGAATGGGTAGGCTCCAAAATTTTGACTCCCCGCGTTGGCGACTTAAAATTTCTTTCTCTCGCGCGCTATGTTAGTTTTCATCTTTGTTTTTTCTACATCTCACTAACATGTGGGACAAACACAAGGCACACACGACACATTAGCAGGAGCCTCGTCCGTGACGGTCCGATGGTGTATTAAAGGGGGAAAAGTAGGACCGAGTAGGCCCGGTTGGTCGATTCATGATGGTTTCCGTGACAGTCCTTCGATGTCCGTCATAACGGGGCTACCATTTTGTAGCCCATTCACATCTTCTTGGTCTGTGACAGTTTCCGTGAAGGCTTAGAAGAACGTCATCAGAAACCCGTCATGAATTAGCAGATTTCTTGTACTGTTCACTCCTTTCCATGTTCTCACTTGATTTTTGTTCCATATTTAGTCCATTTCCTGTAGAAACACAATAAATAGAGGATTTATGGAATCCTGTGCATTCATTAGTCATTAGTGGCAATATGAGAGCGAATATCTCCGTATAATTGAAATATCTTGGTTTAAACAAAGGGTAGAGGAGTGTAAAAATATCACTCATCATGTCCCCCGGGCTTAAACTTGATCATTCCCAAGGAACATAGATAGAAATTTCTATCCAAATCATAATGAACCTAGTTGTTTAAACCAAAATAACGAGAAGGCTTTGGTTCATTTACGATTGGTACGCCTTGATAGCCCTTCGCTTCTTGACCTGAAAACTTAGCATAGTTGTAGCGATGGCATGGTTATTATGCTAGTGTTAGTGAAGCAAAGATAATCAACTCAAAGTTTTGATCTACTAGATAAAACAACTTTGCAACACTCAATTCTGTTTCCTCTAGTTGACACTTGCTTGTCGGGAATGCATGGAAGAGTTTTCCTTAGATAGAGTCAATTAAACATAAATTAGGGAGTGAAAGGTATGTAAAGATAAACATGATACTAGAGTGCTCATAAACATACCTGTGAATGTCTATTTCTCAAGGATCTGAACTACTTTGTTTCAATCATTGTTTGCTGGAACTTTGGTTGTCAAGTGAAGGGATTGTGCAATGATAACCCACAAGTATAGGGGATCGCAACAGCTTTCGAGGGTAGAGTATTCAACCCAAATTTGTTGATTCGACACAAGGGGAGCCAAAGAATATTCTCAAGTATTAGCAGCTGAGTTGTCAATTCAACCACACCTGGAAACTTAGTATCTGCAGCAAAGTGTTTAGTAGCAAAGTAATATGATAGTTGTGGTAGCGGCAACAAAAGTAAAGACAACAAAAGTAATGTTTTTGGTATTTTGTAGTGTTTGTAACAGTAGCAGCGGGAAAGTAAATACGGGTAAACCAGTATATGGAAAGCTCATAGGCATCGGATCAGTGATGGATAATTATGTCGGATGCGGTTCATCATGTATCAGTCATAACATAGGGTGACACAGAACTAGCTCCAATTCATCAATGTAATGTAGGCATGTATTCCGTAAATAGTCATACATGCTTATGGAAAAGAACTTGCATGCCATCTTTTGTCCTACCCTCCCGTGGCAGCGGGGTCCTATTGGAAACTAAGGGATATTAAGGCCTCCTTTTAATAGAGAACCGGAACAAAGCATTAGCACCTAGTGAATACATGAACTCCTCAAACTATGGTCATCACCGGGAGTGGTCCCGATTATTGTCACTTCGGGGTTGCCGGATCATAACACATAGTAGGTGACTATAGACTTGCAAGATAGGATCAAGAGCTCACATATATTCACGAAAACATAATAGGTTCAGATCTAAAATCATGGCACTCGGGCCCTAGTAACAAGCATTAAGCATAATAAAGTCATAGCAACATAAATCTCAGAACATAGTGGATACTAGGGATCAAACCCTAACAAAACTAACTCGATTACATGATAAATCTCATCCAACCCATCACCGTCCAGCAAGCCTACGATGGAATTACTCACGCTCGGCGGTGAGCATCATGAAATTGGCGATGGAGGATGGTTGATGATGACGACGGCGACGAATCCCCCTCTCCGGAGCCCCGAGCGGACTCCAGATCAGCCCTCCCAAGAGAGATTAGGGCTTGGCGGCGGCTCCGTATCGTAAAACGCGATGATTTCTTCTCTCTGATTTTTTTCTCCCCGAAAGCCAATATATAGAGTTGGAGTTGGCGTCGAGGGTGTCCAGGGGGCCCACGAGGTACGAGGGAACGCCCTAGAGGGGGGGGGTGCCCCCACCCTCGTGTACAGGGTGTGGGCCCCCTGGTCTTCATCTTTGGTGAGGATTTTTTTATTTTTTCTAAGGTGTTCCGTGGAGTTTCAGGACTTTCCGAGAATATTTTCTTTCTGCACATAAAACAACACCATGGTAATTCTGCTGAAAATAGCGTCAGTCCGGGTTAGTTCCATTCAAATCATACAAGTTAGAGTCCAAAACAAGGGCAAAAGTGTCTGGAAAAGTAGATACGACGGAGACGTATCAACTCCCCCAAGCTTAAACCCTTGCTTGTCCTCAAGCAATTCAGTTGACAAACTGAAAGAAAGAAAGAAAAACTTTTACAAACTCGGTTTGCTTTTGTTGTTGTAACTATGTCAAGCCAGCATTCAATTTTTCGGCATATATCATAACTAACCACATTTGCAATAATTCTCAGGTCTCACAATTACTCATATCAATAGCATAATCAACTAGCAAGCCATAATAATAAACCTCGGATGACAACACTTTCTCAAAACAATCATAATATGATATAACAAGATGGTATCTCGCTAGCCCTTTTTGAGACCGCAAAACATAAATGCAGAGCACATTTAAAGATCAAGGATTGACTAGACATTGTAATTCATGGTGAAAGAGATCCAATCATAGTCACACCCATCATAGATTAATAGTGATGAATGTCAATGACAGCTGTGCTCTCCAGCTAGTGCTTTTTAATAAGAGGGTGATGACTCAACATAAAAGTAAATGGATAGGCCCTTCGCAGAGGGAAGCAGGGATTTGTAGAGGTGCCAGAGCTCGGTTTCGAAATAGAGATAGATTGCATTTTGAGCGGTATACTTTCATTGTCAACGTAACAACTAAGAGATGGCGATATCTTCCATGCTAAACAAATTATAGGCGGTTCCCAAACAGAATGGTAAAGTTTATACTCCCCCTCCACCAACAAGCATCAATCCATGACTTGCTCGAAACAACGAGTGTCTCCAACATACATCAGGTCCCAGGGGGATTTTTGTTTGCAATTAATTTTGATTTAGTTTGCATAAAGCATGGGACTGGGCATCCCGGTGACCAGCCATGTTCTCGTGAGTGAGGAGCGGAGTCCTCTCCTCTTCAGAATAACCCGCCTAACACGGAAGATAAGTACAACCTTGTTTGATACATGAGCTATTCGAGCATACAAAACAGAATGTTTATTTGAAGGTTTGGAGTTTGGCACATACAAATTTACTTGGAACGGCAGGTAGATACCGCATATAGGAAGGTATAGTGGACTCATCCGGAATAACTTTGGGGTTTAAAGGGATTGGATGCACAAGCAGTATTCCCGCTTAGTACAGGTGAAGGCTAGCAAAAGACTGGGAAGCGACCAACTAGAGAGCGACAACAGCCATGTACATGCATTAAAATTAATAAACATTGGATGCAAGCATGAGTAGGGTATAATCCACCATGAACATAAATATAATGAAGGCTATGTTGATTTTGTTTCAACTACATGCGTGAACATGTGCCAAGTCAAGTCACTCAAATCATTCAAAGGAGGATACCACCCCATCATACCACATCATAATCATCTCAATAGCATGTTGGCACGCAAGGTAAACCATTATAACTCATAGCTAATCAAGCATGGCATAAGCAACTATGATCTCTAATTGTTATTGCAAACATGTTTATTCATAATAAGCTGAATCAAGAATGACGGACTCATCATATTTACAAAACAAAAGAGCTCGAGTTCATACCAGCTTTTCTCATCTCAGTCAGTCCATCATATATCATCATAATTGCCTTTCCCTTGCACTACAGACTGGTGTGAATAATAATGAGAGTGCACCTGCATTGGACTAAGCTGGAATCTGCGAGCATTCAAGAAACAGGAGAAGACAAGGCAATATAGCTCTGGGTTAAATCAGCAATAATGCATATAAGAGCCACTTCAACAATTTAATCATGGTCTTCTCCTACTGACCCCCAAAGAAAAGAAAATAAAACTATTTACACGGGAAAGCTCCCAACAAGCAAAAGAAGAACGGGAAATATTTTTGGGTTTTCTTTTTAGTTACTACTACAGCAAGAAAGTAAACTACTACTATTTTTTTGGTTTTCTTAAGGTTTATCAAACACACAAGAAGAAAGCAAGAAAAAGAAAATAAACTAGCATGGATATTACAGTGAAAGAGTATGAGCACCGGCATCTAGCAATGAGTGTGTGTGAACATAAATGTAATGTCGGTGAGAAATATGTACTCCCCCAAGCTTAGGCTTTTGGCCTAAGTTGGTTTATGGCCAGGGATGGCCTGGCGGATATCCGTAGGTGTAGCTGAGGTCGTACTGCGACGAGGAATTGTTGGGATCATACTGTGACGAGGAAGATTCTGACTGCCACTGACTGAGAGCCATCTCTGGATCCCAAGAATAAACAGATTGTCATGGAGGCTCATCTTGTGGTTCCGGTTCTGGGGCTGGTGCAGGATTTTTATAGGATTGGACAGCAGCCCACGTAACAATATAGGGACCTGCAAAATTAAACAAAGAAGGAGTAGGCAACGTAATAGTTTCAGGATAATGTTTATCAAAGTATAACTTGTATTTGAGCTCTCTATTCCTGTCCTTAACAAGGAAATCATGAGCTATCATGCTCCTGTAGTCTAGATAAGCATTAGGCAACAATTTTTCTTCTTTCTCATAGTGCCCAATAGCTATGTTAAAGTGTGCACAAGGCGAGAAGCATAAATGCCTCCAAAGATGTGGCCTTTGGTACGGTTCAGACTCAACCGCCTAACAATAATTCCGCCCATACTAACAGTGTTGTCGTGGTACAAACCATGGAACAAAATGATAATATCAGGAACGCTAAAGTTCCCACAGTTCCCACGACCTATCAAGCATCGACTAGCAAATAAAGCAAAATAGCGTAACACAGGAAAATGTATGCTAGTGATCCTTGCATCAGAAACTTTCCTGGTTTCTCCCATAGAGATAAGTTTAATAAATGGTTCCAACACCTTACTGGGTGGTTCCTCTAAAGTACCCTCAGGGGGTATGTTGCAGACTGCGCAAAATTCAGACAATGGCATTTTCTTCACAACGTCATATAAATGAAACTCTACTGATGGAGGTGATTCCTTTGGGTAAAAGTAGAAGTTTTGCACAAAAGTATTTGTGAGTAAGAGATACTGTGCACGTTGGTCACGGACGAAGTCGGTGAGGCCAGCATTTTCAATCAATGAATAGAAATCCTCATAAATCCCGGCCTCTCTCAAGAAATTATCAGAAGGCCATTCACACGGCCGGATTTCCGCGGTACGAGGCAAATTATATTTTGGCCTCTGAGCTTCTTCATCTTGTTTATCCTTTGAACTTCGGCTCGATGAGCCCCTCAAAATTCTCTTCATCATTTTCTGAAATAATCTGAAATTTTTAGTAACTTCAAACAAAAGTGAACCAACTTCAATAAAACTGATAGCAACTACTCCTACAAGTGCCTAGAGCCTATATCAAGCATTAGAACTACTTGGAACCATATAAATTTGACATGCAAGATCAAGAACATGGTCACCTATGCAGCAGAAATTTGCAAAGAATAAAGCACTAGAACAAAAACTAATTGGACCAATGGAGGAGTCACATACCAAGGAACAATCTCCCCAAGCTGTTTTGCGAGAAGTGCTTTGAGCAAGGAGATCTAAAATCACATCAAAAGTGGCTGGAACTCGTGCTTGAGTTGGTTTTTCGGGTTTGTGTGAGACAAAAGGAAGAAGTTGGGTTCTGGGATAAGTGGAGGAGGGCCACCGTGGGCCCACGAGGCAGGGGGGCGCGCCCTAAGGGGGGGGCGCCCACCACCCTCGTGGCCAGGTGACAGCTCCTCCCGTGGTAATTTTTGCACAGTAAATCCTCAAATATTCCTGAAAAAATCATATTAAATTGGCATAGCATTCTGAGGACTTTTATTTTTGGGAAATTTTTATATTGCACGGATAAGTCAGGAAACAGACAGAAAAATACTACTTTTACTTTATTTCTACTAATTAACAGAAAATTTAAAGAGGGTACAGAAGATTGTGCTTCTAGTTTCATCCATCTCATGCTCATCAAAAAGAATCCACTAACAAGGTTGATCAAGTCTTGTTAACAAACCCATTCCGATAATCATGAAACCGGAGAAATTTCGAAGAACACTAAGTTACCTCAACGAGGATATGCACATCCCCTATAATAAGTATATCATATTTCTTTTTGAGGGTAGGAAGAGGAAATTCGAAACCTCCAAATATAATCAATGGAATTTTTCCAATAGAGTTGATACTGTGGACTTGAGGTTGTTTCCTCGGGAAGTGTACTGTATGCTCATTACCATTAACATGAAAAGTGACATTGCCTTTGTTGCAATCAATAACAGCCCCTGCAGTATTAAGAAAAGGTCTTCCAAGAATAATAGACATACTATCATCCTCGGGAATATCAAGAATAACAAAGTCCGTTAAAATAGTAACGTTTGCAACCACAACAGGCACGCCCTCACAAATACCGACAGGTATAGCAGTTGATTTGTCAGCCATTTGCAAAGATATTTCAGTAGGTGTCAACTTATTCAAGTCAAGTCTACGATATAAAGAGAGAGGCATAACACTAACACCGGCTCCAAGATCACATAAAGCAGTTTTAATATAACTTCTTTTAATGGAGCAAGGTATAGTAGGTACTCCGGGATCTCCAAGTTTCTTTGGTATTCCACCTTTAAAAGTATAGTTAGCAAGCATGGTGGAAATTTCAGCTTCAGGTATCTTTCTTTTATTAGTAATGATATCTTTCATATATTTAGCATAAGGATTTGTTTTGAGCACATCAGTCAATCGCGTACGTAAAAAGATAGGCCTAATCATTTCAGCAAAGCGCTCAAAATCCTCATCATCCTTTTTCTTGGATGGTTTCGGAGGAAATGGCATGGGTTTCTGAACCCAAGGTTCTCTTTCTTTACCATGTTTCCTAGCAACAAAGTCTCTTTTATCATAACGTTGATTCTTTGATTGTGGGTTATCAAGATCAACAACAGGTTCAATTTCTACATCATTATCATTACTAGGTTGAGCATCATCATGAACATCATCATTAACATTTTCACTAGGTTCATGTTCATTACTAGATTGTGTTCAGCATCAGACGTAGAGATATCATTTGGATTATCAGGTGGTTCAGCAATAGGTTCACTAGAAGTTTGCATAGTTCTATCATTTTTCGTTTTCTCCTTCTTAGAAGAACTAGGTGCATCAATATCATTTCTCTGAGAATCTTTCTCGATTCTCTTAGGGTGTCCTTCAGGATACAAAGGTTCCCGAGTCATTCTACCAGTTCTAGTAGCCACTCTGACAGCATAATCATTTTTCTTACTATTCATTTCATCAAGCACTTCTTTTTGAGCCTTAAGTACTTGTTCTACTTGAGTGGTAACCATAGAAGCATGTTTGCTAACAAGTTTAAGTTCACATTTAATATTAGCCATATAATCACCCAAGTATTTAAGCATATCGGAATTTTGTTTTAATTGTCTACCAAAATAAGCATTGAAATTTTCTTGTTTGACAATAAAATTATCAAACTCATCGAAGCATTGCCTAGCAGACTTATAGTGAGGGATATCACCTTCATCAAATCTATAGAGAGAATTTACCTTTACTACCTGTGTCGGGATATCGGGATCAGGGGGTTCTTCAGTAAATAAGTGATCAAGTTCATATGTTTCTTAAATAGGTGGTAGGTTAAGACCATGTATTTCTTCAATAGGAGGTAAATTCTTAACATCTTCGGCTTTAATACCTTTTTCTTTCGTAGATTTCTTTGCCTCTTGCATATCTTCGGGACTGAGAAATAGAACACCTCTCTTCTTCGGAGTTAGTTTAGGAATAGGCTCAGTAATTGGAGCGGGAGCTGGCTTAGGAGCTGGCTCAGGAGGTGCCCAATTATTTTCATTTGTCAACATATTATTCAATAGAATTTTGGCTTCATCCGGTGTTCTTTCCCTGAAAAGAGAACCAGCACAACTATCCAGGTAATCTCTGGAAGCATCGATTAGTCCATTATAGAAGATATCAAGTATTTCAGGTTTCTTAAGAAGATGATCAGACAAAGCATTAAGTATCTTGAGAAGCCTCCCCCAAGCTTGTGGGAGACTCTCTTCTTTAATTTGCACAAAGTTGTATATTTCCCTTAAAGCAGCTTGTTTCTTATGAGCAGGGAAATATTTAGCAGAGAAGTAATAAATCATATCCTGGGGACTACGCACACAACCAGGATCAAGAGACTTAAACCATATCTTAGCATCACCCTTTAATGAGAACGGAAATATTTTGAGTATATAGAAGTAACGCGATCTCTCATCATTAGTGAACATGGCAGCTATATCATTTAAATTAGTAAGATGTGCCACAACAGTTTCAGATTCATAGCCATAAAAAGGATCAGATTCAACCAAAGTAATTATATCTGGATCAACAGAGAATTCATAATCCTTATCAGGAACACAGATAGGTGAAGTTGCAAAAGCAGGATCAGGTTTCATTTTATCTCTAAGTGATTCTTTGTTCCATTTAAGCAATAACCTCTTAAGCTCGTATCTATCTCTGCAGGCTAAAATAGCTAAAGAAGCATCTTTATCAAAAATATAACCCTGAGGAATAACGGGCATATTTTCATCATCGTATTCAGATTCATCAATTTCTCTTTCTCTAGCGCTAGCAATTTGTTCTTCAAGAAATTCACTAAGGGGCACAGTAGTATCAGGCGTAGAAGCAGTTTCATCATAAGTATCATGCATAGCATAAGTGGCATCGTCAATAACATGCGACATATCGGAACGAATAGCAGAAGCAGGTTTAGGTGTCGCTAGCTTACTGATAACAGAAGGTGAATCAAGTGCAGAGCTAGATGGCAGTTCCTTACCTCCCCTCGTAGTTGAGGGATAAATTGTTGTCTTAGCGTCTTTCAAATTCTTCATAGTGTCCAGCAGATATAAATCCCAAGCGACTCAAAGAATAGAGCTATGCTCCCCGGCAACGGTGCCAGAAAAAGGTCCTGATAACCCACAACTATAGGGGATCGCAACAACTTTCGAGGGTAGAATATTCAACCCAAATTTGTTGATTCGACACAAGGGGAGCCAAAGAATATTCTCAAGTATTAGCAGCTGAGTTGTCAATTCAACCACACCTGGAAACTTAGTATCTGCAGCAAAGTGTTTAGTAGCAAAGTAATATGATAGTGGTGGTAGCGGCAACAAAAGTAAAGACAACAAAAGTAATGTTTTTGGTATTTTGTAGTGTTTGTAACAGTAGCAGCGGGAAAGTAAATACACGTAAACCAGTATATGGAAAGCTCGTAGGCATCGGATCAGTGATGGATAATTATGCCGGATGCGGTTCATCATGTATCAGTCATAACATAGGGTGTCACAGAACTAGCTCCAATTCATCAATGTAATGTAGGCATGTATTCCGTAAATAGTCATACATGCTTATGAAAAAGAACTTGCATGGCATCTTTTGTCCTACCCTCCCGTGGCAGCGGGGTCCTATTGGAAACTAAGGGATATTAAGGCCTCCTTTTAATAGAGAACCGGAACAAAGCATTAGCACATAGTGAATACATGAACTCCTCAAACTATGGTCATCACCGAGAGTGGTCCCGATTGTTGTCACTTCGGGGTTGCCGGATCATAACACATAGTAGGTGACTATAGACTTGCAAGATAGGATCAAGAACTCACATATATTCATGAAAACATAATAGGTTCAGATCTGAAATCATGGCACTCGGGCCCTAGTGACAAGCATTAAGCATAGCAAAGTCATAGCAACATCAATCTCAGAATAGTGGATACTAGGGATCAAACCCTAACAAAACTAACTCGATTACATGATAAATCTCATCCAACCCATCACCGTCCAGCAAGCCTACGATGGAATTACTCACGCTCGGCGGTGAGCATCATGAAATTGGCGATGGAGGATGGTTGATGATGACGACGGCGACGAATCCCCCTCTCCGGAGCCCCGAGCGGACTCCAGATCAGCCCTCCCAAGAGAGATTAGGGCTTGGCGGCGGCTCCGTATCGTAAAACGCGATGATTTCTTCTCTCTGATTTTTTTTCTCCCCGAAAGCCAATATATAGAGTTGGAGTTGGCGTCGGAGGGTGTCCAGGGGGCCCACGAGGTAGGGGGTGTGCCCTAGAGGGGGGGGGCGCCCCACCCTCGTGGACAGGGTGTGGGCCCCCTGGTCTTCATCTTTGGTGAGGATTTTTTATTATTTTTGCTAAGGTGTTCTGTGGAGTTTCAGGACTTTCCGAGAATATTTTCTTTCTGCACATAAAACAACACCATGGTAATTCTGCTGAAAACAGCGTCAGTCCGGGTTAGTTCCATTCAGATCATACAAGTTAGAATCCAAAACAAGGGCAAAAGTGTTTGGAAAAGTAGATACGACAGAGACGTATCATGCAACATAAGTGATCATGCATAGAGTTTCGTTCTGGCTTAATTTTGGGAAATATGGATCTTGATATATGTCTCTTTCGAGCTCTTGACCAGTTCACAGTATTTAGCACATACACACACATTGAAGAGAAAGCTGAATAATATTCAACTACAGTGTTGCCACTACGTACAATAACAAACTCATAGCCAAAATCCGAGCCGAAACCCTGGTGGATCATTCATTGGCCAGCAGAGTTCTCAGCATAACATGAAGAAAGGTGATGAAGCCACAATTACACACTTACACGTGCATATAGTAGCGGTGCCATAGCACCAGCGAGAAGCCGAAGCACAATGTAAGAGATACAACACAATTTTTTTGCATAATCTCATTCACCCTTCAATTAAGTTCCTCTATTAAAACTAAAACATGGGGTAGAGAATTTCTAACATCATCTTCTCTATAATTTTTCTCAACACCCAAGTCTTTGAAGACTTTCTCTTGTGCTGGTTATTCTTAGTTATGATCAGTTTCAATATAAATAGTCCCAGAGAAAGTCTCAGTTATCTATATTAAATAGAACAAAGGCTGCACAGTTATTTTAGCTACTAGAACAAAACCTTTGTTTTAATTATAAAGACTTACTCCCTCTTGCACACATCACGCATACTACTACTACATCTACTCTAAATATTTCAAGTGCGAAAGATGGGAGTCATATGAGATAGGACATACCTTCACGGTCATTAATTTACACACTTCTCTTCCTTATGCTTGCATTCCTCGTTGTCCGGCTTAGATCAAATCCTCTGAAATATAAACAAGAATGCAAACGAACTCCAAGGGGCAAAAAGAAAAGAACAAAGAAAAATTTATTTTATTTTTTGAGTTTTGGGGGTTTGGGGGTTTTGAAAACTAACTTGCAAACGAAAAATCACAATGGAAAAATAAAAACAAAAGCAAATAAAAGAGGAGGAGCACCCGACAAAAATCACGGGAGTTAAAGTAAGTGTCTTCTCCATGTGGAGATATATATCCAATGGATATGTGCAATGCTATCGTTAATTAATTTTATTACATTGTTGTTTTATCAGTAGGGCAAATGAGTAATGTTTGTTAAGCACCTATAAATAAATGATTTATCACGCTCGATGCCTCTTCAATTATTTTGATTTGTTTGATTCATAAGCAAGGTGAATGTTTATCTGTCTAATTATTTTTAACTCTAGCAAGAATAGCATGATGTTAGAAATGTGATCTGTGGTTCCACTTTGTGTGGTAGTGTTATGAGATAAGGAGTATGTATATATATGTTTGAGCGTAGGTCCACTTTAGCAAAATTAGGATATGCATACTCCCTTTGTTCGAGAGGTAATAGTAATCACAGTGTTTAAATACAGGAGAGAGGATGGAACTGTCTATTAGAGCATCGCTAATAGTAAAGCATGCTGCTGGCTCTATAGTAGTGCCATGTCATCTATAGTCCTTAGTTAAAAATGCTCATATAGTAGAATGACTGTAACATTGGCTATATATTTAATACTTGCATGCTGGGGGAGGCAAAGCAAAGGCACATGATTGGGTGGGATGAGTTAAATGGCGGCCGTAGCGCTCGCATGGGCTGCATGCATGCTCATTTTTCACGTCGACTGTGCTATCGTTGGGTGACTCGTGAAGCGTCGGCCTCGTTCTCTCTCCTCCAGCTATGATTTTGCTGATGCGGCTGATGCTATAGCCTACTGACTGGTCTCTATTATACTTGCTCTTAGAGGAAATGCAACTCTGAGTTCATTTTCCTATGCAAACAAAAATGCCATTTTAAAGATGTCGAGAAACAACGTGCTCTCAGACGGAGCCTTGTGCCTACTTGGACCCCTCAGTTAAACATGATCTATTTTTGGACATTCTTAAAATGACCCCAACTTTTGCAAGAAGGTGAGCATGCCCATGGTAGTCATCTATGCCAGTTTTGAACTATTTTCAACACTGTATGCAAGTTGCGACATGTCCGGCCATTTATCATCCTTTTTTAACCGAGTAAACTTAGGAAATCGCAAAAATTGTCAGAAATCAAAAAAACTTGGCAAGGTGCCTTGAATTGGTAATACAAGTCAATTAAAAAAGTTGGGGTCATCTCGTGGATGTCGATAAATAGTGTGCTCTCAGACAGACCCCTCTAGCCTACCCAGGCACCTGCTACTTCTTGAGTTTGCGTTGGTTTTTCCCTTGAAGAGGAAAGGGTGATGCAGCAAAGTAGAGATAAGTATTTCCCTCAGTTAAGAGCCAATGTATTAAATCCAGTAGGAGATACAAGCAAGTCCCCAATCTATGCACCTGCACAAACAATCAAACACTTGCACCCAACGCGATAAAGGGGTTGTCAATCCCTTCACGGTCACTTGAAAAGGTGACATATAGATAGATATACAAGATTAATAAAACATGAAAAAAAAGTAAAAGTAAATAAAACGCATCGAGGTTTTTTTGGTTTATACATCTGAAAATATATAATGGAAAATAGACCCGGAGGGGCATAGGATTCACTAGAGGCTTATCTCTTAAAGGCAAATAATACAGTGGGTGAACAAATTACTTTAGAACAATTGATAGACAATAAAATGATTATGCATATAGGCATCATGTCCGTGTCAAGTAGAAGGAAACGATTTTGCATCTACTACTATTACTCCACACATCGGCAGCTATCCAGCATGCATCTAGAGTATTAAGTTCATAAAGAACAGAGTTATGCCTTAAGTAAGATGACATGATGTAGAAGGATAAACTCAAGTAATATGATGAAAACCACATCTTTTTACCCTTGATGGAAACAATACAATACATGCCTTGCTACCCCTACTTTGTCACTAGGTGAGGACACCGCAAGATTGAACCCAAAACTAGGCACCTCTCCTATTGCAGGAAGTACCAATCTAGTTGGCCTAACCAAATCGATAATTCGAAGAGAAATACAAAGATATCAAATCATGCATATAAGAATTCAGAGAAGATTCAAATAATATTCATAGATAATCTGATCATAAATCCACAATTAATCGGATTTCGACAAACACACTACAAAAGAATATTACATCAGATAGATCTCCAAGAATAAAGAAGAGAACATTGTATCGAGAATCAAAGAGAGAGAAGAAGCCATCTAGCTACTATCTATGGACCCGTAGGTCTGTGGTAAACAACTCCCTCTTCATTTGAAGGGTAATAGAGTTGATGTAGAAGCCCTCCATGATCGAATCCCCTCCAGCAGGATGCTAGAAAAGGCCCCAAGATGGGATCTCACGGGTACAGAAGGTTACGACGGCGGAAAAGTATTTTGGTGGACGCTTCTGTTGGTTTGGGAATATTTCTGAATTTATAGGCCAAAGATTAGGGTTGGAGGACTCCCATGGGGCCCACAAGCCAGGAGGGCGCTCCCTTAGGGCGCACCCTGAGGGCTTGTGGAGCCCTCGGGACTCTTCTGCCTTCCTCTCCAAGTCCTACGTGTGTCTTCTGGTCCAAGAAAAACCATCGTAAAGTTTTATTCCGCTTGGACTCTATTTGATATTCCTTTTCTATAGAATTCAAAAACAAGGAAAAATAGAAACTGGCACTGGGCTCTGGGTTAATAAGTTAGTCCCAAAAATAATATAAAATAGCATATTAATGCATTTAAAACATCCAAAACAGGTAATATAATAGCATGGCACAATAAAAAATTATAGATACATTGGAGACATATCAAGCATCCCCAAGCTTAATTCCTCCTCGTCCTCGAGTCGGTAAATGATAAAAAATTGATGTGGAATGCTACCTAACATATTTATCCATGTAATTTTCTTTATTGTGGCATGAATATTCAGATTCATAAGATTCAAAACAAAAGTTTAATATTGACATAAAAATAATTATACTTCAAGCATACTAATAAAGCAATCATGTATTCTCAAAATAACATGGCCAAAGAAAGTTATCCCTACAAAATCATATAGTCTGGCTATGCTCCATCTTCATCACACAAAGTATTAAATCAAGCACAACCCCAATGACAAGCCAAGCTATTGTTTCATACTTTTGATGTTCTCAAACCTTTTCAACTTTCACGCAATACATGAGCGTGAGCCATGGATATAGCAGTATAGATGGAATATCATATGGTGGTTGTGGAGAAGACCAAAAGAAGGAGATAGTCTCACATCAACTAGACGTATCAGCGGGCTATCAAGATGCCCATCAATAGATATCAATGTGAGTGAGTAGAGATTGACATGCAACAGATGCACTAGAGCTATAAGTTTATGAAAGCTCAAAAGAAACTAAGTGGATGTGCATCCAACTCGCTTGCTCAAGAAGACCTAGGGAAATTTGAGGAAGCCCGTCATTGGAATATACAAGCCAAGTTCTATAAAGAAAAATTTCCACAAGTATATGAAAGTGACAATAGAGGAGACTCTCTATCATGAAGATCATGGTGATACTTTGAAGCACAAGTGTGGTAAAAGGATAGTAGCATTACCCCTTCTCTCTTTTATCTCATTTTTTCTTTTCTATTTTTTTGTGGGCTTCTTTGGCCCCTTTTATTTTTTTGGTAAAATCCAGAGACTCATCCCAACTTGTGAGGGAATCATAACTTCCATCATCCTTTCCTCACATGGGACAATGCTCTAATAATGATGATCATCACACTTTTATTTACTTACAACTCAAGAATTAGAACAAAAATATGACTCTATATGAATGCCTCCGGCGGTGTACTGGGATGTGCAATGATCTAGCATAGCAATGACGTCAAAAACGGACAAGCCATGAAAACATCATGCTAGCTATCTTACGATCATGCAAAGCAATATGACAATGATGGAGCATGTCGTAATAAACGGAATGGTGGAAGTTGCATGGCAATATATCTCGAAATGGCAATGAAAATGACATAATAGGTAGGTATGGTGGCTGTTTTGAGGAAGGGTATATGGTGGGTATAGTGCACCGGCGAAAGTTGCGCGGTACTAGAGAGGCTACCAATGGTGGAAGGGTGAGAGTGCGTATAATCCATGGACTCAACATTAGTCATAAAGAACTCACATACTTATTACAAATGTCCATTAGCTATCTAAACAAAGTACTACACGCATGATCCTAGGGGGATAGATTGGGAGGAAAAGACCATCGCTCGCCCCCGACTGCCACTCATAAGGAAGACAATCAATAAATAAATCATGCTCTGACTTTACCACATAACGGTTCACCATACGTGCATGCTACAGGAATCACAAACTTTAACAGAAGTATTTCTACCAATCCACAATTATTCACTAGCATGACTCTAATATCACCATCTTTATATCACAAAACAATCATAAGGAATCAAACTTCTCATAGTATTCAATGCTCTTTATATGAAAGTTTTTATTATATATATCCCTCTTGGATGCCCTTCATATTAGGACTAAATTCATAACCTATGCAAATTACCATGCTGTTTATAGAGACTCTCAAAATAATATAAGTGAAGCAAGAGAGTTCAACAATTTCTATAAAATAAAGCCACCGCCGTGCTCTAAAAAGATCTAAGTGAAGCACTAGAGCAAAATTGCCTAGCTCAAAATATATAATTGAAGCACCTAGAGTATTCTAATAAATCACGATTCATGCGTGTCCCACTCAAAAGGTGTGTACAGAAAGGATGATTGTGGCAAACTAAAAAGCAAAGGCTCATATCATACAAGACACTCCAAGCAAAACACATATCATGTGGTGAATAAAAATATAGCCTCAAGTAAATTTACCGATAGACGAAGACGAAAGAGGGGATGCCATCCGGGGCATCCCCAAGCTTAGATGCTTGGTTTTCCTTGAATATTACATTGGGGTGCCTTGGGAATCCCCAAGCTTAGGCCCTTGCCACTCCTTATTTCATAGTCCATCAAATCTTTACCCATAACTTGAAAACTTCACAACACAAAACTCAATAGAAAACTCATGAGATCTATTAGTATAAGAAAATAAATCACCACTTTTTGGTCCTGTTGTGAACTCATTATTTATTTACATTGGTGTAATATGTACTATATTCCAACTTCTCCATGGTTCATACCCTCCGATACTACACATAGGTTCATTAAAATAAGCAAACAACACAAAGAAAACAGAATCTGTCAAAAACAGAACAATCTGTAGTAATCTGTAAACTTCATATACTTCAGTAACTCCAAAAATTCTGAAAAATTAGGACAACCGAGGCAATTCATATATCAATCTTTTGTAAAAAATTTAGGATTTTATCACGTTCCAGCAGCTCAGATCAATTATGTTTGTGGGGCAAAAGTTTCTGTTTTTCAGCAAGATCAAATCAACTATCACCATAGATCGTCCCAAAGGTCATTCTTGGCTCAAACACTAATTAAAACACCAAAACACAATTATTACAGAGGTAATAATTTGTATTCTCATAAAAACAGAAAATAAAAATATTGGGTTGTCTCCCAACAAGCGATTTTTAATGCCTTTTAGCTAGGCGTTGAGATTTCGAAGATGCTCACATGAAAGATATGAATTGAAACACAAAGAGAGCATCATTTAGTATGTGAAAAGCAATTTTAATTCTAACATACTTCCTATGCATAGACATTTTATAGGTATGTGAAAAGCATCATGTTCATGTAAGTGCATCTAGTGCCCCTTAGTGATTTTGGTGTATTGAAGACTTATAGGTTAAGGGACTAATGTGTTTTCGAGTGTAAACAGGTCTATAAGTCTATGAGGAGTTTGATATTTACAGAGAAAGTCGACCCCTAAAAATGAAGTTCTTCGACTGAAGACTTTGGATTCCTGAAGACTTTCTTAAGACTTTGAAAGTGAAGAAATTGGTGTAACCTTGAAGACTTGGTATTCATTTGAGGAACATGAAGCGTGAAGAATTTTGTTTTCGTAGTTTCATTTTCTCTTTCTTGAGACATAGGAAACACGGTACTATTAAAGGGGGTCGAGGAAATACTAGGAAAGATTTCCATGTGATGCTCAACTCAAAATCCTACACCTACCAATCCCTTCGAGTGAAGCCATTGGAAATCTCATACAATTCAGTCATATTCTTCAATGACAGAGACGAAGTTCTTCTGATCTTTGAGGAATTTGTTCTGACTGAGGAGTTAGGAATTCGCGAGTGCGGATTTCCTACACAGTGAGGAACATGATAGCCCTGAGGAATTTGAGCCTCAAATTTCCGACCGTTGCTGTGCTGCGCGCCAACTGTCCTAAAATATCTTATCCACCTAACAGTCATATCATTGAATGGTATTTATGTCTTATCATGTCGGGCTGCTCCCTAGGCTATAAATAGCCGCCCCCTACAACCACTAGCTGCTTGGCTGCTCCGAGAGAAACTGACACTTGTCATTTGAGAGCAACCCATCCTCCGAGGACTTTGAGCGAAAATCATAAAGTGAGGAAAACCCAAACCCAAACACCTACAAACCCAAAGTGATTGAGCATCACTTAAGAGATTCATCCTGCATGGATCTGACGCTTGTTACCTTTGAAGACTGTGCTTCTTCCAGATGGTTAGGCGTCATGGTCTAGAGCATCCAAGAGGAATTGTGGATCGCCGAGTGACCGAGTTTGTGAAGGTTCGGAAGTCACCTGAAGACTTACCATGAGTGATTGGACGAGGTCTGTGTGACCTTGGTTCAAGGAGAATACGGTGAGGACTGTGTGTGCTCAGTTTTAAATACCTAGCCGCTCCAACCAGATGTGCAACTGAGACAGCAGTTGGAACTGGTCTACGAAATCATTGTCTTCACCAAGCCAACTGGTTCTATTTCCTCAACTCTTTCATTTCCTCAGCATTGTTTTGTCTGCTTGTCATATCTGTGTTTGACGACTTTGACTGAAGACTTTCTCTATTTCCTCAGTTCAATTTCTTCAGTCTGTTTGTCTTCATCCTATGTTATCCTGTGATTACGCTTTCTGTACTCTGTGCTTGTCTTCATTTCATCATGATGACTATGCTTGTCTTCTGTTATGTTTACTTCTGAGTACTTATTCCACTGCAAGTAGTTCTTCGCTAAGGAATTTCCTCACTAGCAAATTCCTCAGTGAAAAATTCATAAAAATCGCCTATTCACCCCCCTCTAGTCGATATAACGCACTTTCAATAGGTATCAGAGCAAGGTACTCCCTTGTTCTGTGTGATTTTTGTTTAACCGCCTGGAGTTTTAGTTATGTGGACCGCAGGTATGATCAAGGTCTCTGCTGGGTGTCCTACCTTCGATGGGACGGGCTACCCCTACTAGAAGAATAAGATGTGAATGCATCTTGAGGCAATTGATAACGATCGCTGGTATGTTGTGGAAAATGGTGTTCCCTCAGTCACACCTTCTCTGAATGCTGCTGATGTGAAGAGATTCAAGCAACTCGATTCTCAAGCGAAGAATATCATATGTGGCCATCTGAGCAAAGGACAGTATGGAACAGTGAGTGCTTTGGAAACTTCTAAGCTTATTTGGGATAGGCTGTCCAAAGTCAACGAAGGAGTCTCAACACAACATGACTCTCGAGTTGATGTTCTTTGCAATCTCTTCAACCACTTCAAAAGACTCGACAATGAAAATGTGCAACAAACCTTCGATCGGCTCACTGACATCTCAAATGAGCTTCAAGCACTTGGTGCCACTGACATCACTAACCATGAGGTGGTGAAGAAATTGCTGAGATCGCTTGATTCCTCATTCGATACTCTGGCATTGATGATACAAGAACGTGCTGATTACAAGTCACTTGATCCCGCTGATATCCTCGAGAGGCTAAATACTCATGAGTTCTAGCTTGCCGAGAAGACAGATCTCTATGGTTCGAGCTATGGCAGATCACGTGCACTGAAGGCCAAGGCAGTATCTGAGTCCGAAGATGAAGACTCTGGTAGCAGCCTTGGTGACCCTGAAGAACTGAGCCATGAGCTAGCACTGCTCATGAAGAAATTCTAGAGTTTCTCAAGACGTGGTTGCTTTGGAAGACCCTCAAGGAGCAATGATTCCTCATCCAGTGATTACAAGAAGAGGCTTTGCCACAAATGCAAGAAACCTGGACACTACATTCAAGATTGTCCTCGGTGGGAAAAGTAATCAAAGAAGAAGAAATACAAGGATTACAGTTCTGATGATGCGAAGAAAAATAAGAAATCCTCAAAATCTTCATCATCAAAATCCTCAAAGTCTTCATCTCACAAGAAGAGCAGCTCCAAGAAGGCTCGGGCATTCTTTGGCAAGGAAATGGACTCTGAAGCTGAGTTTGAGGAACAAGAGGAAGAGGAGGCATCTGAGGACTCCGAGTCTGGTGTGGCGAGATTAGCCCTCGGTACTGCATTTGTCAGCAAGTCTAACTTCAACTCTGAAGAAAAGAACCTCACCAACAAGGCTGGTGAAGGCAATGATGACTACGCTCCCACCTATTGCTTCATGGCAAAGGGTGCCAAGGTACTCAAATATACCTCCTCTGACTCTAGTGAAAATGAATCTGATGAAAACCTCAAGCCCAGCTACTCTAAACTTGCTAAGATTGCTGTGAACCAACAAAGGGCTTTTGAAAAGGTTCAAAACATGCTAGACAAAATTGATGATATGTTGGGTGAAGAAATGGATCGCACTAAAACTTTGACTGAAAATCTTCAGTGACTTCAGACCAGGTTTGACAACCTTCAAGGTCATCATAACACTCTCTTATCTGATCATGATAAGCTTTCTTATGAATTTCTTCAAAGAAAGCAAGATCTTGAGAAGCTAAGAGTGAGTTATGAAGATCTTCAGAAGGAGCGTGATTCATTACTAGCTCAACAAATCAGCGCTGCTCAAGAAGAATTTGTTCCTCCATGTATGAAATGCACTGAACGTGAATCTGCTAATTCTTCACTTGAATGTTCAAATGCTTCTAATGTTACAAATTCTTCACCTGCCTCTGCTATCACTAATTCCTCATCTGAGGACATTGCTAGTATCACTGACAATGCAGGGCTGAAGGAATTGTACATGACAGGCATGTACAAAAGCCTCAAAGGGCATCAGACTCTTTGTGATGTGCTTAAAAAGCAGATCCTCAGCAGGAACCCTAGGAAAGAGGGTATTGCCTTTGAGAGGAAACTCAATGCTGATGGTACATATTGGAAGCCTGAGCAGTACCCCAAAACCTCATGGGTTGCTGCAAAGGGACCTCTAGTTGATCCATCTAATTTATCTGGCTTTACATGTGAATCTTCTCATTCTTATGATGAGTCATTTGACTCCAACTATAAACTGTTAAAAAATCAGAATGGTGAAGTATTTGCTAGATATGTTGGCACTAACTGCAGGAACGGTTCCCCTATGAAGAAAATGTTGTTGGGGAACGTTGCAGAAAACAAAAATTTTCCTACGGTTTCACCAAGATCCATCTATGAGTTCATCTAGCAACGAGTCATGGGAGAGAGAGAGTTTGCATCTACATACCACTTTGTAGATCACGAGCGGAAGCGTTCAACGAACGGGGATGATGGAGTCGTACACACCGTGATCCAAATCACCGGAGATCCTAGCACCGAAAGCACGGCACCTCCGCGTTCAACACACGTACGGTCAGCGTAACGTCTCCTTCTTGTTGATCCAGCAAGGCAAAGGAGAGGTTGGGGAAGAAGACTCCAGCAGCAGCACGACGGCGTGGTGATGGTGGAGACGCAGTACTCCGACAGGGCTTCGCCGAGCTCTTGCGGAGGAGGAGGAGGTGTTGGAGAGGGAGAGGGAGGTTCCAGGGCATAGGGTGGTCAGCCCCCCTCCGCTCCCCCCTTTATATAACCCCTTGGGGGGGGCGCCGGCCCTAGGAGAAGGAATCTCCTAGGGGGGGCGGCGGCCAGGGAGGGGGGCTTGCCCCCCAAGCAAGGGGGGCGCCCCCTTTAGGGTTTCCCACCCCAAACCCTAGGCGCATGGGCCCTTGGGGGGGTTGGCGCACGAGCCCACTATGGGCTGGTTCCCTCCCTCATACGGCCCATGGGGCCCTCCGGGATAGGTGGCCCCAACCGGTGGACCCCCCGGGACCCTCCGGTGGTCCCGGTACAATACCGATAACCCCGAAACTTGTCCCGATGTCCGTATGATGACTTTCCATATATAAATCTTTACCTCCGGACCATTCCGAAACTCCTGTGACGTCCGGGATCTCATCCGGGACTCCGAACAACATTCGGGTTACTGCATATTCATATCTTCACAACCCTAGCGTCACCGAACCTTAAGTGTGTAGACCCTACGGGTTCGGGAGACATGTAGACATGACCGAGACGGCTCTCGGGCAATAACCAACAGCGGGATCTGGATACCCATGTTGGCTCCCACATGCTCCACGATGATCTCATCGGATGAACCACGATGTCGAGGATTCAATTAATCCCGTATACGATTCCCTTTGTCAATCAGTATTTTACTTGCCCGAGATTCGATCGTCGGTATCCCAATACCTCGTTCAATCTCGTTACCGGCAAGTCACTTTTCTCGTACCGTAATGCATGATCCCGTGATCAAACACTTTGATCACACTGAGCTCATTATGATGATGCATTACCGAGAGGGCCCGGTGATACCTCTCCGTCAAGCGGAGTGACAAATCCCAGTCTCGATCCATGTCAACCCAACAGACACTTTCAGAGATACCCGTAGTATACCTTTATAGTCACCCAGTTACGTTGTGACGTTTGGCACACCCAAAGCACTCCTACGGTATCCGGGAGTTACACGATCTCATGGTCTAAGGAAAGGATACTTGACATTGGAAAACTCTAGCAAACGAATTAAGCGATCTTATGCTATGTTTAGGATTGGGTCTTGTCCATCACATCATTCTCCTAATGATGTGATCCCGTTCTCGATGACATCCAATGTCCATAGTCAGGAAACCATGACTATCTGTCGATCAACGAGCTAGTCAACTAGAGGCTCACTAGGGACATATTGTTGTCTGTTATTCACACATGTATTACGATTTCCGGATAACACAATTATAGCACGAATAAAGACAATTATCATGAATAAGGAAATATAATAATAATGCTTTTATTATTGCCTCTAGGGCATATTTCCAACAGTCTCCCACTTGCACTAGAGTCAATAATGTAGTTACATTGTGATGAATCGAACACCCATAGAGTTCTGGTGCTGATCATGTTTTGCCTTAGGGAGAGGTTTAGTCAACGGATCTGCGACATTCAGATCCGTGTGCACTTTACAAATCTCTATGTCTCCATCTTGAACATTTTCACGAATGGAGTTGAAGCGACGCTTGATGTGCCTGGTCTTCTTGTGAAACCTGGGCTCCTTTGCAAGTGCAATAGCTCCAGTGTTGTCACAGAAGAGCTTGAATGGCCCCGACGCATTGGGTATGACTCCGAGGTCGGTGATGAACTCCTTCACCCAAATTGCTTCATGTGCTGCCTCCGAGGCTGCCATGTACTCCGCTTCACATGTAGATCCCGCCACGACGCTTTGCTTGCAACTGCACTAGCTTACTGCCCCACCATTCAAAATATACACGTATCCGGTTTGTGACTTAGAGTCATCCAGATCTGTGTCGAAGCTAGCGTCGACGTAACCTTTTACGACGAGCTCTTCGTCACCTCCATAAACGAGAAACATTTCTTTGGTCCTTTTCAGGTACTTCAGAATATTCTTGACCGCTGTCCAGTGTTCCTTGCCGGGATTACTTTGGTACCTACCTACCAAACTTACGGCAAGGTTTACATCAGGTCTGGTACACAGCATGGCATACATAATAGAACCTATGGCTGAGGCATAGGGGATGAGCTCATCTCTTCTATATCTTCTGCCGTGGTCGGACATTGAGCTGAGCTCAATTTCACACCTTGTAACACAGGTAAGAACCCTTTCTTAGATTGATCCATATTGAATTTCTTCAATATCTTATCAAGGTATGTGCTTTGTGAAAGACCTATGAGGCATCTCGATCTATCTCTATAGATCTTGATGCCTAATATATAAGCAGCTTCTCCAAGGTCCTTCATTGAAAAACTCTTATTCAAGTAGGCCTTAATGTTGTCCAAGAGTTCTATATCATTTCCCATCAAAAGTATGTCGTCTACATATAATATGAGAAATGCTACAGAGCTCCCACTCACTTTCTTGTAAACACAGGCTTCTCCATAAGTCTGTGTAAACCCAAACGCTTTGATCATCTCATCAAAGCGAATGTTCCAACTCCGAGATGCGTGCACCAGCCCATAAATCGAGCGTTGGAGCTTGCACACCTTGTCAGTGTTCTTAGGATCGACAAAACCTTCCGGCTGCATCATATACAATTCTTCCTTAAGGAAACCATTAAGGAATGCCGTTTTGACGTCCATTTGCCATATCTCATAATCATAGTATGCGGCAATTGCTAACATGATTCGGACGGACTTCAGCTTCGCTACCGGTGAGAAAGTCTCATCGTAGTCAATTCCTTGAACTTGTCGATAACCCTTAGCGACAAGACGAGCTTTATAGATGGTCACATTACCATCCGCGTCTGTCTTCTTCTTAAAGATCCATTTATTTTCTATGGCTCGCCGTTCAACGGGCAAGTCAGTCAAAGTCCATACTTCGTTTTCATACATGGATCCTATCTCGGATTTCATGGCTTCTAGCCATTTGTCGGAATCCGGGCCCGCCATTGCTTCCTCATAGTTCGAAGGTTCACCGTTGTCTAACAACATGATTTCCAAGACAGGGTTGCCGTACCATTCTGGTGCGGAACGTGTCCTTGTGGACCTTCGAATTTCAGTAGGAGCTTGATTAGAAGTATCTTGATCATCATCATTAATTTCCTCTCCAGTCGGTGCAGGCACCTCAGAAACGTTTTCTTGAGTTTCGCCGTTTTCCGGTTCAAGAGGCAACACTTCATCAAGTTCTACTTTCCTCCCACTTACTTCTTTCGAGAGAAACTCTTTCTCTAGAAAGGATCCATTCTTGGCAACAAAGATCTTGCCTTCGGATCTGAGGTAGAAGGTATACCCAACAGTTTCTTTAGGGTATCCTATGAAGACGCATTTTTCCGACTTGGGTTCGAGCTTTTCAGGTTGAAGTTTCTTGACATAAGCATCGCATCCCCAAACTTTTAGAAACGACAGCTTAGGTTTCTTCCCAAACCATAATTCATACGGTGTCGTCTCAACGGATTTCGACGGAGCCCTATTTAAAGTGAATGCGGCAGTTTCTAAAGCATAGCCCCAAAAAGATAGCGGTAAGTCGGTAAGAGACATCATAGATTGCACCATATCTAATAGAGTGCGATTACGACGTTCGGACACACCATTACGCTGAGGTGTTCTAGGCGGCGTGAGTTGTGAAACTATTCCACATTTTCTTAAGTGTGTGCCAAATTCGTGACTCAAGTATTCTCCTCCACGATCTGATCGTAGAAACTTGATCTTTCTCTCACGTTGATTTTCAACCTCACTCAGAAATTCCTTGAACTTTTCAAAGGTCTCAGACTTGTGTTTCATTAAGTAGACATACCCATATCTACTCAAGTCATCAGTGAGGGTGAGAACATAACGATAGCCACCGCGAGCCTCAACACTCATTGGACCGCACACATCGGTATGTATGATTTCCAATAAGTTGGTTGCTTGCTCCATTGTTCCTGAGAACGGAGTCTTGGTCATTTTACCCATGAGGCATGGTTCGCACGTGTCAAATGATTCATAATCAAGAGACTCTAAAAGTCCATCTGCATGGAGCTTCTTCATGCGTTTGACACCTATGTGACCAAGGCGGCAGTGCCACAAATATGTGGGACTATTGTTATCAACTTTAACTCTTTTGGTATTCACACTATGAATATGTGTATCATCACGTACGAGATTCATTAAGAATAAACCATTAACCATCGGAGCATGACCATAAAACATATCTCTCATATAAATGGAACAACCATTATTCTCGGATTTAAAGGAGTAGCCATCTCGAATTAAACGAGATCCAGACACAATGTTCATGCTCAAACTTGGCACTAAATAACAATTATTGAGGTTTAAAACTAATCCCGTAGGTAAATGTAGAGGCAGCGTGCCGACGGCGATCACATCGACCTTGGAACCATTCCCGACGCGCATCGTCACCTCGTCCTTCGCCAGTCTCCGTTTATTCCGCAGCTCCTGCTTTGAGTTACAAATGTGAGCAACTGCACCGGTATCAAATACCCAAGAGCTACTACGAGTACTGGTAAGGTACACATCAATTACATGTATATCACATATACCTTTGGTTTTGCCGACCTTCTTGTCTGCTAAATATCTGGGGCAGTTCCGCTTCCAGTGACCACTTCCCTTGCAATAAAAACACTCAGTCTCGGGCTTGGGTCCATTCTTTGGCTTCTTCCCGGCAACTTGCTTACCGGGCGCGGCAACTTCCTTGCCGTCCTTCTTGAAGTTCTTTTTACCCTTGCCCTTCTTGAACTTAGTGGTTTTATTCACCATCAACACTTGATGCTCCTTCTTGATTTCTACCTCTGCTGATTTCAGCATAGCATATACCTCAGGAATGGTCTTTACCATCCCCTGCATATTGTAGTTCATCACAAAGCTCTTGTATCTAGGTGGAAGCGACTGAAGGATTCTGTCAATGACCACTTCTTCCGGGAGATTAACTTCCAGTTGAGTCAAGCGGTTGTGCAACCCAGACATTCTGAGTATGTGTTCACTGACAGAGCTATTTTCCTCCATCTTACAGCTAAAGAATTTGTTGGAGATTTCATATCTCTCAACCCGGGCATGAGCTTGGAAAACCATTTTCAGCTCTTCGAACATCTCATATGCTCCATGTCTCTCAAAACGCTTTTGGAGCCCCGGCTCTAAGCTGTAAAGCATGCCGCACTGAACGAGGGAGTAATCATTGCAGCGTGACTGCCAAGCGTTCATAACGTCTTGTTGTGCAGGGAGAATAGGTGCGTCACCCAGCGGTGCTCGTAGGACATAGTCTTTCTTGGCAGCTATGAGGATGATCCTCAGGTTCCGGACCCAGTCCGTATAGTTGCTACCATCGTCTTTCAGCTTGGTTTTCTCTAGGAACGCGTTGAAGTTGAGGACTACGTTGGCCATTTGATCTACAAGACATATTGTAAAATATTTAGACTAAGTTCATGATAATAAAGTTCATTTAATCAAATTATTTAATGAACTCCCACTTAGATAGACATCCCTCTACTAGTCATCTAAGTATTACATGATCCGAGTCAACAAGGACGTGTCCGATCATCACGTGAGACGGACTAGTCAACATCGGTGAACATCTTCATGTTGATCGTATCTTCTATACGACTCATGCTCGACCTTTCGGTCTTCTGTGTTCCGAGGCCATGTCTGTACATGCTAGGCTCGTCAAGTCAACCTAAGTGTTTCGCGTGTGTAAATCTGTCTTACACCCGTTGTATGTGAACATTAGAATCTATCACACCCGATCATCACGTGGTGCTTCGAAACAACGAACTGTCGCAACGGTGCACAGTTAGCGAGAACACTTTCTTGAAATTATTATGAGGGATCATCTTATTTACTACCGTCGTTCTAAGTAAACAAGATGCAAAACATGATAAACATCACATGCAATCAAATAATAAACGTGACATGATATGGCCAATATCACATAGCTCCTTTGATCTCCATCTTGGGGCTCCATGATCATCTTGTCACCGGCTTGACACCATGATCTTCATCATCATGATCTTCATCATCGTGTCTCCATGAAGTTGCTCGCCAACTATTACTTCTACTACTATGGCTAACGCGTTTAGCAATAAAGTAAAGTAATTTACATGGCGTTTCTCAATGACACGCAGGTCATACAAAAAATAAAGACAACTCCTATGGCTCCTGCCGGTTGTCATACTCATCGACATGCAAGTCGTGATTCCTATTACAATAGCATGAACATCTCATACATCACATATAGATCATTCATCATACATCACAACTTTGGCCATATCATATCACAAAGCACTTGCTGCAAAAACAAGTTAGACGTCCTCTAATTGTTGTTGCAAGTTTTTACGTGGCTGAATTAGGGTTCTAGCAAGAACGTTTTCTTACCTACGTTAAAACCACAACGTGATTTGTCAACTTATATTTACCCTTCATAAGGACCCTTTTCATCGAATCCGCTCCAACTAAAGTAGGAGCGACAGACACCCGCCAGCCACCTTATGCAACTAGTGCATGTTAGTCGGTGGAACCGGTCTCACGTAAGCGTACGTGTAAGGTTGGTCCGGGCCGCTTCATCCCACAATACCGCTGAAGCAAGATAAGACTAGTAGCGGCAAGAAGAGTTGACAACATCAACGCCCACAACAAATTGTGTTCTACTCGTGCAATAGAGAACTACGCATAGACCTAGCTCATGATGCCACTGTTGGGGAACGTTGCAGAAAACAAAAATTTTCCTACGGTTTCACCAAGATCCATCTATGAGTTCATCTAGCAACGAGTCATGGGAGAGAGAGTTTGCATCTACATACCACTTTGTAGATCACGAGCGGAAGCGTTCAACGAACGGGGATGATGGAGTCGTACACACCGTGATCCAAATCACCGGAGATCCTAGCACCGAAAGCACGGCACCTCCGCGTTCAACACACGTACGGTCAGCGTAACGTCTCCTTCTTCTTGATCCAGCAAGGCAAAGGAGAGGTTGGGGAAGAAGACTCCAGCAGCAGCACGACGGCGTGGTGATGGTGGAGACGCAGTACTCCGACAGGGCTTCGCCGAGCTCTTGCGGAGGAGGAGGAGGTGTTGGAGAGGGAGAGGGAGGCGCCAGGGCATAGGGTGGTCAGCCCCCCTCCCCTCCCTCCTTTATATAACCCCTTGGGGGGGGGCGCCAGCCCTAGGAGAAGGAATCTCCTAGGGGGGGGGCGGCCAGGGAGGGGGGCTTGCCCCCCAAGCAAGGGGGGCGCCCCCTTTAGGGTTTCCCCCCCCCCAAACCCTAGGCGCATGGGCCCTTGGGGGGGTTGGCGCACCAGCCCACCATGGGCTGGTTCCCTCCCTCATACGGCCCATGGGGCCCTCCGGGATAGGTGGCCCCACCCGGTGGACCCCCCGGGACCCTCCGGTGGTCCCGGTACAATACCGATAACCCCGAAACTTGTCCTGATGTCCGTATGATGACTTTCCATATATAAATCTTTACCTCCGGACCATTCCGAAACTCCTGTGACGTCCGGGATCTCATCCGGGACTCCGAACAACATTCGGGTTACTGCATATTCATATCTTCACAACCCTAGCGTCACCGAACCTTAAGTGTGTAGACCCTACGGGTTCGGGAGACATGTAGACATGACCGAGACGGCTCTCGGGCAATAACCAACAGCGGGATCTGGATACCCATGTTGGCTCCCACATGCTCCACGATGATCTCATCGGATGAACCACGATGTCGAGGATTCAATTAATCCCGTATACGATTCCCTTTGTCAATCGGTATTTTACTTGCCCGAGATTCGATCGTCGGTATCCCAATACCTCGTTCAATCTCGTTACCGGCAAGTCACTTTTCTCGTACCGTAATGCATGATCCCGTGATCAAACACTTTGATCACACTGAGCTCATTATGATGATGCATTACCGAGAGGGCCCGGTGATACCTCTCCGTCAAGCGGAGTGACAAATCCCAGTCTCGATCCATGTCAACCCAACAGACACTTTCAGAGATACCCGTAGTATACCTTTATAGTCACCCAGTTACGTTGTGACGTCTGGCACACCCAAAGCACTCCTACGGTATCCGGTAGTTACACGATCTCATGGTCTAAGGAAAGGATACTTGACATTGGAAAACTCTAGCAAACGAATTAAGCGATCTTATGCTATGTTTAGGATTGGGTCTTGTCCATCACATCATTCTCCTAATGATGTGATCCCGTTCTCGATGACATCCAATGTCCATAGTCAGGAAACCATGACTATCTGTCGATCAATGAGCTAGTCAACTAGAGGCTCACTAGGGACATATTGTTGTCTGTTATTCACACATGTATTACGAATTCCGGATAACACAATTATAGCACGAATAAAGACAATTATCATGAATAAGGAAATATAATAATAATGCTTTTATTATTGCCTCTAGGGCATATTTCCAACAAATGTGGGTTCCCACAAGCTGCCTTGAAAGTCTTCAGGTGAATGTCCTCATGACACCACCTGTGAAGAATAGGAACCCCAGATCAAATTCTTCATACGGACCAAATTCTTCAGATGGATCCAAGTCCTCATACGGACCAAATTCCTCACGTGGATCAAATTCCTCAAAAGTATCAAAGTCCTCATATGAATATAATCGTGCTAATAACTCTGTTTCGCAGGGAAAAGCCAAGGGCTATGAATATGAGCATTATTCCTCTAATCATTATGTTCATATGTCCTCGAAGAATTTCTCTACTTATTCATATGCTTACCCTAACTCCTCTTACGTGAAACGAAATGGATTGGCTTCTATGCCACCTTTCTCGTATGGAGCTCGCAGAGTGATGAACTCTTTACCACCCCTTCAGATGTGGGTGGTGAAGAAAAAGAACTAATCTCTGCTGCAGGGTCAGGTCTCCAGACGTGCGTGAACATCTGAAGAATTTGCTAGAGACCTGAAAGTTGCCTGAAAGGACGCATGCTAATCCTAAAGAAATGAACTTTCATTTCTCACGTCCTCATACTGCTTTATTTGTCTTACTGCTTGATGAAATTGATCTAATGAATTGTGATGTCATATTCTTCACTGATGAAGTATATGAAGTTCGTAAGCTGCACTAATTCATCTGCAGGATGATCAACCCAAAGACACTGAGTGGGTCCTTGAAAGTGGATGTACAAATCACATGACTGGTGACAAGAATCTGTTGATGGATGCTCCCTTATCACGATCGCATCTGAAGCATATCATCTTCACTGACAAAGGCAAAAGTCAGGTATTGGGTCTAGGTAAGGTTGCGATCACAAAGGATCAACACATGGACAAAGTCATGCTTGTTGAGTCCTTAGGATACAACCTTATGTCTATCTCAATGCTTTGTGATCTTGACATGGTTGTTGTCTTTGGCAAGTATCATTTTGTTGGGGTTATGGAAGCTGACAATTCCAAAGTCTTCGAAGGCTTTAGGAGAGGAGACTTGTATATTGTTGATTTCTCTACAGGACCTCAACCAGCCGTGTGCCTACTTGCAAAAGCTTCAGAGGGATGGCTATGGCATCGACGACTTGGTCATGCAGGCATGAGGAATTTGCACACGCTTGTGAAGAAGAAGCATGTCATTGGCATTGAGAATGTCAAATTCCTCAAGGATCACCTATGCGGAGCCTGTGAAGCTGGAAAAATGACCAAGGCCAAGCATCCAGCGAAGACTATCATGACCACTACTCGTCCATTTGAATTGCTTCACATGGATCTCTTCGGTCCTAATCATTATTCTGCTGTTTCAAATGAAGCATCTCAATATGGATTTGTTATTGTTGATGATTATTCTCGTTACACATGGGTACACCTTGTTACTTACAAACATGAAGTGCAGGAAGTCTTCAAATGATTTTCCTCGAGGGCTTCAACCAACTTTGGTGTGAAGATCAAGCACATCAGAAGTGACAATGGAACTGAGTTCAAGAATTCGGATCTCAATGACTATCTTGATGAACTTGGTATTACTCATGAGTTATCTGCTCCTTATACTCCTCAACAGAATGGCGTCGTGGAGCGCAAGAACAGGACTCTTGCTGAGATGCCTTGCACTATGCTTGATGAGTGCAAAACGCCTCGTCGTTTCTGGATTGATGCAATTGATACTGCGTGCCACATCATCAACATAGTATATCTTCACAAATTCTTCAAGAAGACTGCCTATGAAGTCCTCACTGACAAGAAATCTAATGTGAGTTATTTGAAAGTCTTCGATGCTAAATGCTGGATTAGAGATCCTCATCACAATGCTAAATTTGCACCGAAAGCACATGAAGGTTTTATGCTTGGTTACGGAAAGGACTCGCACACCTACAGCATCTTCAACAACGTTCTTCACAAGGTTGTTGAAACTGTAGATGTGCGGTTCGATGCAACTAATGGCTCGCAAAGAGAGCACCTACCTTCTGTGATAGATGAACCAGCACATGAGGATTCTATCAAGTTCAAGGCTACTGAGGATGTGATTCCTACTGAAGAATCTGCTGAAGAATTCATGCCAGAACGTGAAGAACGTCAAGCTGATGCATCTGAGGAAAATGCTGAAGAAATTGATGCTGAAGAAAATGCTGATCAAATTCCTCGACGAAAACCAGCTCATCCTCGCGTTGCAAAAGAAGTGCAAGTTGAAAAGATCATCGATGACATTGAAGCACCAGGTCCTCTCACACGCTCAAAAGCTTCACATTTATCTAAATTTTGTGGGCACTATGCTTTTGTCTCCATCACAAAGCCCGCTAAGGTAGATGAAGCATTTCTGGAGCCTGAGTGGATTCAGGCCATGCAAGAAGAATTACATCAATTCAAACTAAACAACGTCCGGGAACTGGTCGAACGTCCAGATCCTCACAAGCACAATATCGTTGGCACAAAGTGGATCTACCGCAACAAGCAAGATGAAAATGGCCTTGTGGTGAGGAATAAGGCACGACTTGTAGCTCAAGTCTACACACAGGTTGAAGGAATTGATTTCGATGAAACTTTTGCACCTGTTGCTAGACTTGAGGCTATTCGCATATTAGTTGCTTATGCTAACCATCATGATATCATTTATATCAAATGGATGTGAAAAGTGCATTCCTCAATGGTAAGCTTGAGGAAGAAGTATATGTTGCTCAACCCCCGGGTTTTGAAGATCCAAAGAATCCTGACAAAGTCTTCAGACTCAATAAGGCCCTCTATGGCCCCAAGCAGGCCCCTCGGGCGTGGTATGATAGTTTGAAGGAATTCCTCATGTAGAATGGCTTCACACCCGGTTCACTTGATCCTACTCTCTTTACTAAATCTTATGATGGTGAACTGTTTGTGTGCCAAATATATGTTGATGATATTATCTTTGGTTGTACTGACCAATGTTACACTAACGAATTTGGTTATATGATGAGAGAGGAATATGAAATGTCTATGATGGGAGGATTGAAATTCTTCTTAGGTCTTCAAATTCGTCAACAACGCAACGACATATTCATATCTCAGGAGAAATACCTCAAGGATGTACTGAGGAAATTCGGCATGCAAGATTGCAAAGGCGTCAAAATTCCTATGCCCACAAATGGCCATCTGTGCACTGATGAAAATGGTATTGACTTCGATCATAAGGTATACCGCTCCATGATTGGTTCTTTATTGTACTTATGTGCATCTAGCCCAGATATAATGCTTATTGTTTGCATGTGTGGCCGATTTCAAGCTACACCGAAGGAATCACACCATAAGGCTGTGAAGCATATTCTTCGATATCTAGCTCACACACCAACACTAGGATTCTGGTACCCCAAGGGCTCGGCTTTTGATCTCATTGGATATTTTGACTCTGACTACGCTGGTGACCGTGTGGACCGCAAATCAACATCTGGAACATGTCATTTCCTCGGACGATCTTTGGTCAGTTGGTCCTCGAAGAAACAGAACTGCGTATCACTGTCTACTGCTGAAGCTGAGTACATTGCTGCTGGATCTTGCTGTGCACAACTGCTTTGGATGAAGCAAACTCTCAAGGACTATGGCGTCAACGTGAAGAATGTGCCTCTCCTCTGTGACAATGAGAGTGCCATCAAGATTGCTCACAACCTAGTTCAGCACTCGAAGACAAAGCACAATCAGATTCGTCATCATTTTCTTCATGATCATGTGTTGAAGGGCGACATTTCTATTGAGCATGTGAAGACAGAAGACCAGCTAGCCGATATCTTCACAAAGCCCTTGGATGAAAAGAGATTTAGCAAGTTGCGATGTGAGCTAAATATCTTAGAATCTTCGAATGTTCTTTGAAAAGGACACTCATCCTAACACTTATGCAAAATTGATGACTTAGATGTGCAACACATGAAGAAATGTTTCTCTTCAATCAATGAAGAATAACACTCTAGATGTGAAGAAATAAATGAAGAATTTGATTCTCAGAACCCTACGACAATTGTACACGGTGTCTGAAATCATCATTCTTATACGGTGGGTCACGCCACCACAAAAAGTTGAAAATCTTCAATTTGAGTTTCTCCTCAGTTTTGAAATTCCTCAGTTGTTCAAAATTCTTCATCTTTGCAAAATCTTCTCTTGTTCCGTCATTTTTCTTCGTTGGCTATATATATATATATATATATATATATATATATATATATATATATATATATATATATATATATATATATATATATATATATATATATATATATATATATATATGAGTTTATGTCCTCTACAGCATTCACTTATGGCTAATTCTTCAAGTTGGTTTCTCTGCTAAGTGAATGTGATCGGACCCTTCCCCCTCTATGCTATACTCACCCCAATCTATTCACAAATTCTTCATGTGAGTTCTATTTAAAACTCGTTCAAAATCTTCACTGTGTCCTTGTCAGCTGAAGAAATTGCGAACGCAACGTTAAAACTTATCTTATCCAAAATTTTCGGTTTTGCCGCTCAAACCGTTCCGCATCCCATGATACATTTTTCTATTCACCCACGATCTAACACGATCTCCACTTCACAGTACGTGGGTGACACATGTCGTGCGAAGGAGATGGGTCAGGGGCACGTTCGTCCTAAATCTTCGGGCGAAAGTTTTTCAGCGTAGCTATAAATACCCCCTCTCCCCTTCCTCACTTCCTTTACTCCGCTCGAGCTTCTCAAACCCTAGCGCCGCCGCTACTCCATCGTCGCCGGTGAGGAAGAGCTTCACTGCCTCGACCTCGTCGCCGTCGTACTCGCGCCGGCCGCGTAAATCTTCACTCCGCCGCCGCCGTAGCCTTCTTCCTCCGCCGAGTTAGGGCGTGGAATATCTACACAATCGAACTTCACTTCTCCACCTCACTATTCGTCGTGTTCTTCATTCAGGGTAAATAGAAGTTACTTTTACTGCCCTCTTTGATTCGAATGTCTTCTACAAAATCTTCAAAGGTGTTTTTCTTCAAATCCTCACACACTAAAACACCTCACAAGTCATCCATTCTTGATTCGTTTCTCTAAGCATCATTTTTCTTCAAGATTCCTCAATTGTGTGGATCTTCGATCTATACAACTTTGGAACCTAAGACAAAGAACGCTTAGTGAAATTCTTCAAGACTCATCTAGTCAAATTCCTCAAACTTGTTCTTTTTGAAAAACCTTCTGAGAACGCATATGACCTCTCCAAATTCCTCGCAACTATACTCTGTTCACAGGTACTCATGTCCGCTGCTGAATCACTAGGTTCTCATCAACTTAACTCATTTGCAGCGTTCCTCGAAGAAAAATTGCATACTTCTTCAGAGAATTTGATTGTTCAAATTCCTCATCTGAAGAAAATGGCTGATGGAAAGAAGCCGCGGAAAGGAGGAAAGAAGCCTGAGGTCATGACTGCCTTTGAAATCCCTGATGACATCTACAAAGAGTATTGCACACCTGATGAGGCCAAGTTTGGTAAGGAAAACAAAAATCAGCGCAAGGTGCACATACAGAGGATTGAAAGGAGATGGGCAAGAGAATGGAGGGAGTACATGTATGTAACTCCAAAATATATGAAGAAATTCACGCTCAATCCTCCATGCCCAAGAGCTCCATTGGCACCTGGCCAAGTAGCAGATCCCACCAGCCTCAAGCACGGTGAGGACTTTCCTGAAGAATGGGCCAAGCGCCAAGCCAAGTGTCGGTGTACTAAAGTAGGGGTACCTTAGTACCCCGAACTTGTGCACGGGCAGTCGTAGCACCCCGCGGCAAGGCTTGCCAGGCGATCGCCAAAACTCTCCGTGGTACCTTTTTTGGGCCATCCAAGAACAAAGTATTTGAGCCAAGGCCCCGGCAGGAGGAGCTTGCCGGGAAGGCCACCCGAAGAGAGCAAGGCCCCGGCAAGAGGAGCTTGCCGGGATGGCCGCTGGAAGCACAAGGCCTCGGCAAGAGGAGCTTGCTAGGAAGGCCGACCAAGGCACGACAAGAGACCTGCTGCGACGCGCCACGCGTCCCGGCAAGGACCGGTGAGCGACAAGCTCCCAGGCGCGGCAAGTCACCACCCCGCGCCTGCGCTCCAGCTCATCCACCCACGTGTCGCTTTGGGGTCATTCCAGGCATACGTGGCGAGAGGCTGCGCAGCCAGGGGCATGCGGTGGCGAAGCAACGCTGACAGAGTAGCCATCGTGGCAAACGGTGGCGCTCCTGACGGTCCCATTTCTGCACTGTTTGGGTGACCCAGTCGGGCATTTAATGCCCTTGTCCCCTGCCATCAGAGTTATGTATGATAGCACTGTGCAAACAGATGTACCCAACACAGCGTTTTCCAGTTTTACCCCCGCCTACGTTGCCACCTGTGGGTAACCCCTTGCACATATAAAAGGAGGCCCCATGCGCAACGGGGGGGGGGGGGGGTGGGAAGAGGAAGAAGGAGGAGAAAAGAGGGAGGGAGGAGGCCATTCACGCTCGGTCTCGCCAGCGGCTCGCGTGTACTGTAGCACCACCCGCTCCCGAGCAAGAACACAATACAAAGCCACAAAGCAGCAGTAGGGTTTTACGCATCCATGCGGCCCGAAGCTGGGTAAACCCCTTGTGTGCATCGCCTCGATCCGCTCTTCGCGCGACCTCCGCCCCCCGCCGAACCAGAAAGGGGCTCGGTCCCCATAGGTGTTCGTGGAGGCACATTTCCCCCGACATCTTTGGCGCGCCAGGTAGGGGGCGTCGAAGTTGTGCGAACCTGATCCGGCGTCTGCACAGGCTAGATCTCCATCATCTTCATCGACATGCCACCGAAGAAGAAGGTTCCGGAGGTGGCTGGCCCGTCCGCGTCGAACCCACCGCCCCTGGAGCAAACGGGTGGTAGGGACGGCACCGGCGGCGGAACGGGCGTCACCGGGCCAGCTCATGGTGCCACGACGTCCGAACATGCACTGAGCTCATGGTGCCACAGCGTTCGAACATACGCCGACACCTCTCGGCGCAGGTAAGCCCTGGTATGACCAGGCAACCTCTCGCTCTATTCCATGGAGCGGGGACAGTTAGCCCCACGGATCTCGCATACGGGCCACCTCGAGTGCTCGCTCACGCTGAGCTCGAGCAAGAGCAGCTACGACGAGATGACGCGTTGCTCCTCGAGGAGGACCGTCTTCAGGCCGCTGTGCGAGCTGCTCGCTACCAGCAAGCTTTGCGCTGCTTTTATAGCCGCAAAGTTAGTGCCAGAAGTTCCGAGGAAGTGGGAAGGCCCTTACCGGGTGAAACAAGTCGCTACGCCTGGCGCTGCCCGCCTTGAGACCGAAGATGCCACTCCGGTGAGCAACTCCCGGAACGTTGGGCATCTTCGTAAGTTTCGCCCGTAAGGCGCGGTTGTCGGACCCCGTCCGGCAACCACCCTTCTGTACAAAGTCTTGCCGCTGTTGCATGTGATCCTTTGTACAGAGCCAGGCGCAGACCCTGTGCGCAGATTGAGTTCATGTGTTCCGCGCATCTCGTCGATATCATGCTCTTTATTCTTTGCATGCATTATCTGACACTCTGTGCAGCACTGACCCCCGGTAAGCAATGGCGAGCCCCATGTTTCGCCATGCCAGAAAGCGACCTTGCCGGGCAGCGAGCCACGGAAAAGCTAAGTTGCCAAAGTTTGAGCAATCGAGTTTTTAAATTTTTGAGTTATCTCCCTTGAACGACCGTGCTTTGTATGAAAAACCTGTGCGCGGAGGGACCGGCTCGTGGCTAGTTGCGCCCTTACTTCATTTCGAGTCCGCTCAACGACTTAAGTGTGCTACAACCAGAGTGGCATCCTTACTTTGTTTCGAGCTCGCTCAGCAGCTTAAGTGTGCTGCGACTGCAGTCGCAACACTTACTTTGTTTTGAGCCTGCTCAACAATTTAAGTGAGCTGCAGCTAGCCGTGGCAAGGTTTCTTGCCGGTAATGGCACCGCTGGCGGGCTGCTGATGTCCCGCACTAAGAGCCCGCGGCAAGGCGGAGGCCTATGCCGGCGAGTCCCCAAAAGCGTAGGGCAAAAACATACAAAGCACGGAATCAAGTAGAGGAGATAACAGTGCAATCACTACCTAAGATAAAGTTATATTACAAGATAACTTGTCGCAGCCCTAATGAATTGTTTTCATAACTCGGCCAGCGGCGACAAGAAAAGAAAAGGGCAGGCGGCCTAATCCACGCGGTCGCCCTCAATCCTCATGATCCCGGCAACCCTTTCCACGATGGGCGCGACGAGGGCCCTGATCTCCTCGAGGTCAGCGTCTGCCGGCAGGGACCTGAGGACGTTGGTGAGCTTGAGGCCTGGGTTGCGGAAGGCGATCTTCACCAGCACCTTCTCGAGGGCTCCGGCGATGGCATCGCGCGTCTCGCCGGCCAGCTGCTCTGGGATCACGTTCCGGAGATGCTGAAGGGCCGCCGCCACGCCTTTGAAGAACGAAGTAAGCTTGGCGCTGGGTGGGAGGTTCGCGTCGGAGGGATACTCGTGACCCTCCATCCCCAGCAGCGACAGATCCTTGTCGATGGAGGCGGCGATGTCCACCAGACCCTCCGTCGACTGCTCCACCACTGCCCTGAATTCGTTCTGGGTGACTGCGGCGCTCTCCAACAACGCCTCGTTGTCCGCGACCTCCTTCCGCAAGATCGCCTCTTGCTCCTTTGCGCTGTCCAGCGCCTTGGTCAAGGTGTCCAGCTTCAGCTCGAGATCAGCGTTGGAGCCCTTGGCGGCATCAAGCTCCTTGATCTTCTCGACGAAGCGGCCCTGCAGCTCGCCCAGGGTGTGGGCACCCTTCTCGCGCTCCTGTTTGAGCGCGGCGAGCTCCTCACCGCTCGCTTTGAGAGCAGTGTCGAGCTGCGCCACCTTCGCCTCCAGCGCCTTCTTGGCGGCCTCGGCGGCCGCGGCAGCATCTTGCGCTTCCTTGAGGGCTCCGCCGAGCGCTTGCTCGCGCGCGGCGACCTCCTCCTCGTGGCTGGCAAGGCTGGCTTTCTGCTGCACCAGCTCGCCCTCCTGTGCGGATAGCCTCGCGGCGGCAAGCCTTTGCTGCTCTTCGGCTTCTGCCTTCTCGAGGATGAAGGCCGTCCGCGCCTCGTCGAGCTGCCTTCGCTCCTCCGCCAAGGATCGGAGGGCCTCCTGGTTGAGCTCCCGGAGCTCCCCGGCACGCTTCTCCATGTCTACTCCCGCCTTCGCGACAAGCGCTTCCCGGCATTCCACCTGGGCTTGTCGGGCGCGGTAGAGTGACACCAGCTTCCGAAGCAGCCGTTCCTCCTCAGGCTCGCCGCCGCTGCTGCTTGGCGCATCAACCAGCGTCAGCCCGGCGGAGGCGAGCACCTCTCCATCCAAGGTCTCCCCCTCGACCGGCGCCTTGGAAGTCGACTCCCAGGGGAGCTTGATGAAGATATCATCGCCGGCCTTCAGGTAGACGCCTAGCTGGGGCTCCTCGGGGCCCGACGCTGCTGCAGAGGCGGGATCGGCGGTCGGCGAGGCGCTTGGCGCTCCTGCGGCCCCAGGGCCGTCAGTACGATCACCGACCCCCTCGCCCGCGGCTGCTGCGGCAGCCTTGGCGGCCTCTTCGCCGGCCGGATCTTCAGCACCGTCCGCCCCTCCGGTGGCGGCCACGTCGTCGCTATGGCCGCGCACATCCTCCTCGACGACGACCTCGGTCTCCATCGGGTCCGTGGCGGGCGGATCTGAAGGCCGAAAGAGGAGGAGAAGTCAAGCAACTATCCAAAGAAGAAGAACCCCAGGGGAGTTTCGAGGCAAGAAGGTTACCTGGGCCAGGGTCTGCAGTCATGGTCTCCGTCGCCAAGAGGTCGCCGGTGCCGTCCCTCGCCGGAGACTGCTCCCTTGCCGGGGACTGCTCCCTTGCCGGAGACTGCTCCCTTGCCGGGGACTGCTCCCTCGCCGGAGACTGCTCCCTTGTCGGGGATTCCTCCCTCGCCGGGGAACTCCCCCTTGGCGGTGTGGTTCTAGCGGGTGGCGCATCAGGGGCGGTCTCCGGACGCTCCTGGTGGGGCTGCTCTGCTCCTATGCAAATCGTCAGCCAGATGTCAAGAAAAACGAAGGGTACCCGGGCGCGCCCAACGGCAGAAAGCAAGACATATGCTTACGCTGGGGGCTATGCTAGGGGCTGCTCAGAGGATTAGTTGGCGGCTCCGAGAAGGTCATCTCAGGCGCACCCCCTGCCATCACGGTGGGCTCGTCGTCGAGGATGACCACCGGGACCTTGGCTCTCTTTGCCGCCCTCTGAGCCAGAGTCCTGAAAAGGAGCAAATTTTGAGGAAAGCAAATGAGATGCGAGACACAACTACAAGAATTGAAGAAACACAAGTACAACGGGGATCTTACTCCTCTCCCTCTTCCTCGTCGGAGCTAAGCGCGGAGAAGTCGAAGACTGGCCCGCTTCTGGCGCGAGGAGGCGGAGGAGTAGGCTCCCTCGGCCGCTTGGCGGAGGCAGTGGAGGCGCTAGCCCGAGACGGTCTTGCCCCGGCCGCCGCCGTGGCGCGAGGGGCGGCAGGAGCAGGAGCAGCGGCCTGCGAAGACCCCGCTCCTGCTGACGCAGCGGAGCGCGTCACGCGGCGCTGCAGTTGTTGGCTCGTCTGCCGCCCCACCACTTCTCCGGCCTTGCGGAGACGCCTCCGTGGTTGAGCCGGGGGCTCCGCTTGTGACGAGCTGCCCGAGGGTCGGGAGGAAGAGGCGTCAACCTCCGGCAAGCCGCTCGTGCCCTCGGTGGACTCGTCCGCCTCGACGCCATGCCCGGCAGGCTCTTGCTCGCCGACAAACTCCGCTCGGTCGGCAAGGCTTTCCGCCTCCGCTGCGTCCACCTCCGCCAATGTGAAGCCAAATTCGCCCGCGGCCGCGGCTGCCGCCGCCTCTTCCATCCTGGAGGCGATGCGCGCCAATTCCGCGTCGGTGGTGTCCCGGGTGAGGCCCTTCTGCTCGTCGGGGTCGACTGGCACCTCCACCAAGTCGTCGAAGAACGCCCGCACGACATCGCCAGCGGGCTCCTGCCAAGTGGAGTCGATCCCATGCGAGTCGCACAGCGGCATCATTGCAAGGATGCGGCTGAGCGACGAATTGTTGCACAACGGGACGACGCCTCGCGGCAACTTGAACCATTCGGGGTGATCGGGGTCGTGCTTGAACAGCTCCCTGAGCGTCCCGTCAAGCTCCAAGACGGTGAAATTGAAGTTGAGGCCAGGGCGCAGCCTCATGATGTCCGCCGCATTCTGGAACTCCCAGGCGGGTCTCCCTTTCTCCTGCAGAGGAGCGATGCGGCGGTGGAGGAAATCTGCGCCAACGGCGCCAATTGTGAGCCCGGCACGCCTGAGCCGCAGGATCCGGGTGACGGCAATCTGCAGCTTGTCGTCGTCCGGAGCCACGTCGCTCTAATCCCTGCCGTGCACGACAGGAGTTCGGCGCACGGCAGTGAATGGCTGCGGGTTCTCCTCGACGATCAGGCACCAGTCTGCTCTCCATTCCTCCCATTTGCTGCGGAGCTCTCCCTCCAGATAAGCATCCTTCTTGCCGAGCTTCGAGATCCAGGCGATTCCGCCGGAGAGGGGCTCTCCTCTCTCTACTCGAGGCGTGAAGAAGTGGCGGAAGAGGGCTACGTTTGGATAGACTCCGACAAAGTTTTCGCAAAGATGTGCGAAAATTGCCATGGTCGGGACAGCATTGGGGGTGAAATCAAGGAGATGGAACCCGTAGGTGTTCATGATGTCACAGAAAAATTCAGAGAAGGGCGGGCAGAGCCCGCAATAGAAGAACAGAGCAAAGAAGGGATACCCGGTCGGATACTCCTTCTGGGCGGCGGTGGGAACAACTCTCGTGCACGGATGCGCTCACGTCCCCGTCGACCAGAAGAGGTAGTATTCCTCCCTCAGGACCAACGCGTCGAGCTCAGGGGGGAAGGTCGCCTGCTCCTTTCGCAGCGCCTCAAGCCGCTGCGCCTCGGCCGACTTCACGGCCTTCCCTTTCCCCTTATCGCCCTTCGGGGCCATGGTGGAAGCAGGGAGGGAGGTCGACGGCGTCGGTAGCACTGGTGGCGAGGGAAGGGGCGGAACGCTGCTTCTCTTGGGAAGTGGCGGAGATTTTCGAGGAATCGCAACTGGCGGGTGGGCGGACTGCCCCTGTTTCCCTGCTTATAAGGGGGAAGGGAGGGTACGTTTCGCCTTTCCGAATAAACAAATCACCTGCGACATGACGCATGCCCGCGGGGCTCAGCCTCGCGCACGCCGCCCACGTCATGCACGCCTTTCCCCACGATGCCTCGTTCGACGCGTGCCATTCGGGGAGGACGTGGTGGATGCAGAAGAAGATGCAGCGTGACCCAGGCTGCGCGTGCCCGTGCACTGTTTTGGGCCTGGCCCAACAGCGCTCGGCACCGTGTATGGCCCAGGCCTAGGGGCTCCTGTCGGTGTACTAAAGTAGGGGTACCTTAGTACCCCGAACTTGTGCACGGGCAGTCATAGCACCCCGCGGCAAGGCTTGCCAGGCGATCGCCAAAACTCTCCGTGGTCCCTTTTTTGGGCCATCCAAGAACAAAGTATTTGAGCCAAGGCCCCGGCAGGAGGAGCTTGCCGGGAAGGCCACCCGAAGAGAGCAAAGCCCCGGCAAGAGGAGCTTGCCAGGATGGCCGCTGGAAGCACAAGGCCTCGGCAAGAGGAGCTTGCTAGGAAGGCCGACCAAGGCACGACAAGAGACCTGCTGCGACGCGCCACGCGTCCCGGCAAGGACCGGTGAGCGACAAGCTCCCGGGCGCGGCAAGTCACCACCCCGCGCCTGCGCTCCAGCTCATCCACCCACGTGTCGCTTTGGGGCCATTCCAGGCATACGTGGCGAGAGGCTGCGCAGCCAGGGGCATGCGGTGGCGAAGCAACGCTGACAGAGTAGCCATCGTGGCAAACGGTGGCGCTCCTGACGGTCCCTTTTCTGCACTGTTTTGGCGACCCAAATGGGCATTTAATGCCCTTGTCCCCTGCCGTCAGAGTTAGGTATGATAGCACTGTCCAAACAGCTGTACCCAACACAACGTTTTCCAGTTTTACCCCCGCCTACGTTGCCACCTGTGGGTAACCCCTTGCACATATAAAAGGAGGCCCCATGCGCAACGGGGGGGGGGGGGAGAGGAAGAAGGAGGAGAAAAGAGGGAGGGAGGAGGCCATTCACGCTCGGTCTCGCCAGCGGCTCGCGTGTATTGTAGCACCACACGCTCCCGAGCAAGAACACAATACAAAGCCAGAAAGCAGCAGTAGGGTTTTACGCATCCGTGCGGCCCGAAGCTGGGTAAACCCCTTGTGCGCATCGCCTCGATCCGCTCTTCGCGCGACCTCCGGCCCCCGCCGAACCAGAAATGGGCTCGGTCCCCATAGGTGTTCGTGGAGGCACATTTCCTCCGACACCAAGTTGGCTAGACAAGCCAAAGAAGTAGTGAGGAAATTCAATGAAGACTCTGCTGCTGCTGCTGCTGCCACTAAGGCATCTGTCAAGCCTAAGAAATCTATGGCAAAGAAGCCTGCGCGCAAGCCAAGTGCTTCACCAATAGTGCCCTCAAGGCCAAGTTCCTTAGCCATGCCCTCAAGGACAGAATCTTCAAGGTCCTCAAGGCCAATTCCTCATGCTGCTCTTGCTCCTCCAAAATCTTCAGCTCCTCAAAAGTCCTCAGCAGCTCCACCAAAGTCCTCATCCGTTCTGACAATGTCCTCAGCACCTATGCATCTTGCCACGGTCCAAAGGACTGCAGGCATCTCTATTGCCTCAGGTGTCTCAACTAGTTCCTCAGCTGCACCAAATTCTTCATCAGGCCCCTCTCTGCTGAAGACAAAGGCAACTGCTGGACGAGGTCCTCGCCCAAGTCCTAAGAAGAAGCAGGTCGCCTTCCAAGTGTCGTCTAAAGAAGACGAAGCTGATGATGATGAACTTGCAGAAATCATCAGAGACATGCAAGCCAAGGCCGCTAGTGCCAAAGGAAGCAATGTGCCTCTGCTTTTGGATCCAAGGTTGATCCTGGACTTCATTGATCTCCCAACACCCCTTTGTCGGAGATGAACCTCACTCCTGGTCAAAGTCATGTCTTAACTGCTTTCATTGAAGAAGAAAAATGGAAGTATGAGAAGGCCAGACAGATCAAGAAATCACAGTACAGAAAAGAGAAACTGCTGAAGAAAAATGTTGTCAAAATGACAACTGCAGAACTCATCAAGATGCAGGCTGAAATCAAAACCCTCAGCGATGATTTCAATGCCTACTATGCTGATTGGCAAGGAGCCAAAGTCAGGTTTGTAAAACTGACTGAGAAGTTCACCAATGTTGCAGCTCCATCGCAACAAGAAATTCCTCAGGCTGCAGCATCTGCTCAGCCTATTGAAGAACATGCCAGCACCGCCGATGACTTTCAGGCTGCTGAAGAAAATGCTAGTTCCAGGGCTGATGACTCCATTCCAGCCACTGAAGAAATTGCCAGGGCATCCACTAGTGGTGCACCTGAAGAAACTGAAGGAGTCAGGGAAACTGCATCAGTTGTGCATGAAGAAAATCAACTAGATTCCTCAGCTCCTCCTGCGCCTACATCAACTCCAATCCTTCCATCTGCATCAGATGTGAAGAAGACCAAGGCTACAGAGCGTGTTGCAGTGGAGAAAAGGAAAGCATCAGCTGCTTCAGATTCTTCAGCTCCGATGAAAATGAAGCCTATGACAAGTTCATTTGCTAATCCAATTGATGATGTTCCAATCTCATCCATGCCATCAAAGGACCTTGTTCCTTTTGGTGAAGAATATGAGATCCCTGGCGGATCCGATGAAGAAAATCATTATGCTGCTTCGTTAGAGAAGATTGATGAAGAAATTGAAGTGGATGTGATCCCTTCAACACCAGCTATTTCCTCGCCAATGCCTCAGTTCACAGCTGAAGAGGCTGGCATTGAAGAAATGGAAGATGAAGACATGGATATTGGGAGTACTAAACCAGTGATGAATGATGACTTTTGGGAAAGTCAACACCCCACTTCTCCACTCTTCACCCCTCTACAACAAATCCCTCAGTCCCCTGCACCAACCGTTCAAATGGGCTCTGAAGAAACTCATCCCACCTCATCTGTGCGTGAAGAAATTCCAGCCACTAGTGCTGAAGAAAATGCTGCTGCTGATCACTTAAACACACAGACTGCCACTGAAGAGGAGCCAGAAATTCCTCAGCCTGAAGAACCTGAGATTGCGATCCCTGAGGTTATGATGCAACTCACTGACACTCCTCTGCCCAAGCCAAAGGATCCATTCTCACGCAAGAAAAAGTTCAAGGCTGAAGATTTCTTCGGCGAGCATGTATTCTTCACTGACTACAACCCATATGACTCTGCTCGCATAAGAAAGAGACATTTCTGGACAGCTAGTCAAGACAATTTCTATTCCTCAATGTTGTTCAACAAAGACAAAGTCTTCGATCATGCACACATTCCTCATGTGTACATGGAATCTCTGCCTTGCTTCGAGCCAGTCCTCAGTGTTCTTCATGACGCTGCGCTGCTACATTTCTGCACTGACATATGTGATTGGAATGAAGAACTCATTCTTCAATTCTATGCAACGCTGCACATCACAGGAGATTCTCAAGATGTGAACTCATGGGTGCTGGACTGGATGTCAGAAAACACTCACTACAAGGGACCAGCAACTGAATTGCTTTGTGCCCTACCACTCAGTCCTCCCCTTGAAGGTGCTCATTGTGTCTACAGTGAACCCGAGCTTACAAATCATTACATCCAAGTGCTGATGAAGCCTTTGAAGCCAGGGCAGGCCCCACGAACCAAATTTCTCGTCAAGGAATTACTCTATGTGCCTCGGACTGTCTATCGAATTCTGACGAAGACATTGAGTCCTATCAAGGGCGACGACTCAAATGATGAAGAAGTCGTTGGCATCATGAAGAATCTGCTTTTCAATATCCTTCATGGCATTCCCGTCAACTTCCATGATTTCTTCATGAGGACTCTAGCCAATATTGCTATGTCACTGTTTGAGCTGAAGCCTTATGCACCTTGGATTATGAGATTCATCAGAACAAGGTCTTCACTCAACTACAAGGATGATACACTGAACCAGTGCAGCTACTTGCCTCCAATTGAAGTCCTCAAACGGACATTTTCCTCAGCTGATGACAAAGGCAAGGCCGCTGCTGTTATAGATGAAGGCATTCGTCCATTGGATGGTTAATTTCGCAAGGCTGCATCCTACTCCACCAATGATGACTCTGCCACTCATGACTCCGCCGCCAACAACACCAAGCAAAATCCTCAAGGCACAGCACCCAGGGTGATGACTGATCGTGAGTTACTCCTCAGTCTTCATCAGAAGGTTGACCGCAACCATAAATGGGTCAAGCGTCAGTTTGGTTCCATTCTTCACAACATGACCTCAACCCACAATGCAGTGAAGAAAAATCAATACAACCTCCATGAAACTTTCAATCGTATCTGGGCTGTTTTGTCTCATGTCTACAACGAAGAAGATCTGAAGAAAATGGGTCTCAAGGAAGAATTTGACTGGTCTGCACCTGCACCGAAGAAATACAAGAAGGTCAAGGTTCCTTCCTTGGTGGCCAGCTCCTATTCTTCATCTGGCGACATCGATGAACATGAAGACTTGGTCGACACCGCGGCGGGCCCTACTATGACAAACGACCCCGACAACGCTGGCGCTCCTTCATCAACTTGATATTCTTCAGGGGCGTTAGTCCTCAGTTTCGATCCTTTTGGTCATTCGATGACAAAGGGGGAGAAAATTGAGTTAGTCTTCAAGCGGGTCTATTATATGGGCGTTTTTTTTGCTAAGTTACATCTCTCATTCTTCTGAAACTTTATTGGATCGAGTTGTAAACTTAAATCCGATGGTGCTCTGATACTTTTGATGCGTTATTCTGCATGCTTATTCCTCGTTAATACTATTACACGCATGTTGAATTACATCAGTCACCATATTTCATCATGCATTTCAAATTCTTCATAATATATCTCAAATGCGTGTATGAGTTACAAGATATAGGGGGAGATCTCCATGGTTCAACTCTTCAAGTGTGCATTGCTTCAAAAGCAAATTCCTCACTATGCACATCTTCAGGGGGAGTTCTTCTATATCTTGCAATCAAATTCCTCAATATCAGTATTTACACTTCATATGTTTATCCTCATTGAAAACTTAACCTACATTGTCATCAATCACCAAAAAGGGGGAGATTGTAAGTGCATCTAGTGCCCCTTAGTGATTTTGGTGTATTGAAGACTTATAGGTTAAGGGACTAATGTGTTTTCGAGTGTACACAGGTCTATAAGTCTATGAGGAGTTTGATATTTACAAAGAAAGTCGACCCCTAAAAATGAAGTTCTTCGACTGAAGACTTTGGATTTCTGAAGACTTTCTGAAGACTTTGAAAGTGATGAAATTGGTGTAACCTTGAAGACTTGGTATTCATTTGAGGAACATGAAGCGTGAAGACTTTTGTTTTCGTAGTTTCATTTTCTCTTTCTTGAGTCATAGGAAACACCGTACTATTAAAGAGGGTCAAGGAAATACTAAGGAAAGATTTCCATGTGATGCTCAACTCAAAATCCTACACCTACCAATCCCTTCGAGTGAAGCCATTGGAAATCTCATACAGTTCAGTCATATTCTTCAGTGACAGAGACAAAGTTCTTCTGGTCTCTGAGGAATTTGTTCTGACTGAGGAGTTAGGAATTCGCCAGTGCGGATTTCCTACACAGTGAGGAACATGATAGCCCTAAGGAATTTGCTCCTCAAATTTCCGACCGTTGTTGTGCTGCGCGCCAGCTGTCCTAAAATATCTTATCCACCTAACGCCCATATCATTGAAGCGCATTTATGTCTTATCATGTTGGGCTGCTCCCTAGGCTATAAATAGCCAACCCCTACAACCACTAGCTGGTTGGCTGCTCCGAGAGAAACTGACACTTGTCATTTGAGAGCAACCCATCCTCCAAGGACTTTGAGAGAAAATCATCAAGTGAGGAAAACCCAAACCCAAACACCTACAAACCCAAAGTGATTGAGCATAACTGAAGATATTGATCCTGCGTGGATCCGACGCTTGTTACCTTTGAAGACTGTGCTTCTTCTAGACGGTTAGGCGTCATGGTCTAGAGCATCCAAGAGGAATTGTGGATCGCCGAGTGACCGAGTTTGTGAAGGTTCGGAAGTCACCTGAAGACTTAACAGTGATTGGATGAGGTGTGTGTGACCTTGGTTCAAGGAGAATACGGTGAGGACTGTGTGTCCTCAGGTTTAAATACCTAGCCGCTCCAATCAGATGTACAACTGAGACAGCAGTTGGAACTGGTCTACCAAATCATTGTATTCACCAAGCCAACGGGTTCTATTTCCTCAACTCTTTCATTTCCTCAGTATTGTGTTGTGTGCTTGTCATATCTGTGTTTGAAGACTTTGGCTGAAGACTTTCTCTATTTCCTCAGTTCAATTTCTTCAGTCTGTTTGTCTTCATCATGTGTTATCCTGTGATTATGCTTTCTGTACTCTGTGCTTGTCTTCATTTCATCATGATGACTATGCTTGTCTTCTGTTATGTTTACTTCTGAGTACTTATTCCGCTGCTAGTAGTTCTTCGCTAAGGAATTTCCTCACTAGCAAATTCCTCAGTGAAAAATTCATAAAAATCGCCTATTTACCCCCCCTCTAGTCGATATAACGCACTTTCAATTCATCCAGGGATACTTCAATCAAATAAATGGAATCATAATTATCTATAGATTCATCCATATCATTATTTTCTTCCAAAGCAACGGGCATTCTATCAATAAATACCTTAACATAGGCATTATGAACATAGTTTTCATAGCAATATTTAAGTATGTCAAAATTTTCAGATTTATACTGAGTAATATCATACTTTTCAATCAAAGAAGAAACTTCATAAGCACCCTTAAAAGTGACAAATTCTTCAATTTGTTCGATATTGTAGTAACTATAAACACCCTTTTCATAAGAAGATAAAATTTCATTATCATTAAACTCACATAGGTAGGGAAGATGCTTTTTAGGGTTCTTAGAGCAACAAGTAAAATTGTTGGAAATATGCCCTAGAGGCAATAATAAAATGATTATTATTATATTTCCTCGTTCATGCTAATTGTCTATTGTTCATGCTATAATTGTGTTATCAGGAAATTGTAATACATGTGTGAATACATAGACCACAACATGTCCCTAGTGAGCCTCTAGTTGACTAGCTCGTTGATCAACAGATGGTCATGGTTTCCTAATTATGGACATTGGATGTCATTGATAACGGGATCACATCATTAGGAGAATGATGTGATGGACAAGACCCAATCCTAAGCATAGCACAAGATCATGTAGTTCGTCTGCTAGAGCTTTTCTAACGTCAAGTATCATTTCCTTAGACCATGAGATTGTGCAACTCCCGGATACTGTAGGAATACTTTGGGGTGTGCCAAACGTCACAACGTAACTGGATGACTATAAAGGTGCACTACAGGTATCTCCGAAAGTGTCTGTTGGGTTGGCACGAATCGAGACTGGGATTTGTCACTCCGTATGATAGAGAGGTATCTCTGGGCCCACTAGGTAATGCATCATCATAATGAGCTCAATGTGACCAATTGGTTGATCACGGGATCATGCATTACGGTACGAGTAAAGTGACTTGCCGATGACGAGATTGAACAAGGTATTGGGATACCGACGATCGAATCTCGGGCAAGTAACGTACCGATTGACAAAGGGAATTGTATACCAGATTGCCTGAATCCTCGACATCGTGGTTCATCCGATGAGATCATCGTGGAACATGTGGGAGCCAACATGGGTATCCAGATCCCGCTGTTGGTTATTGGCCGGAGAGTTGTCTCGGTCATGTCTGCATGGTTCCCGAACCCGTAGGGTCTACACACTTAAGGTTCGGTGACGCTAGGGTTGTAGAGATATTTGTATGCGGTAACCCAAAAGTTGTTCGGGGTCCCAGATGGGATCCCAGATGTCACGAGGAGTTACGGAATGGTCCGGAGGTAAAGATTTATATACAGGAAGTTCAATTTCGGCCACTGGGAAAGTTTTGGGGGTCATCGGTATTGTACCGGGACCACCAGAAGGGTCCCGGGGGTCCACTGGGTGGGGCCACCTATCCCGGAGGGCCCCATGGGCTGAAGTGGGAAGGGAACCAGCCCCTGGTGGGATGGTGCGACCCCTCATGGGCCTCCCCCTGCGCCTAGGGTTGGAAACCCTGGGGGTAGGGGCGCCCCACCAAACTTGGGGGGCAAGTCCCCCCTAGGTCGCCGCCCCCCTAGATGGGATCTACAAGGGGGGCCGGCGCCCCCTGGACCCTGTATATATTGGAGGGGAGGGAGGGCAGCCGCACCCAAGCCCCTGGCACCTCCCTCCCTCCCATGACACCTCTTCCTCCCCGCTTGCGCTTGGCGAAGCCCTGCCGGGATCCCGCTGCTTCCACCACCACGCAGTCGTGCTGCTGGATCTCCATCAACCTCTCCTTCCCTTGCTGGATCAAGAAGGAGGAGACGTCTCTCCCAACCGTACATGTGTTGAACGCGGAGGTGCTGTCCATTCGGCGCTCGGTCGTCGGTGATTTGGATCACGACGAGTACGACTCCGTCAACCCCGTTCCCTTGAACGCTTCCGCTCACGATCTACAAGGGTATGTAGATGCACTCCTCTCTCTCTCTCTCATTGCTAGTTACTCCATAGATTGATCTTGGTAATGCGTAGAATTTTTTTAATTTGTGCAACGATCCCCAACAGTGGCATCATGAGCTAGGTCTATGCGTAGTTTCTATGCGCGAGTAGAACACAAGTTGTTGTGGGCGTCGATTTTGTCAATTTACTTGCCGTTACTAGTCTTATCTTGATTCGGCGGCATCGTGGGATGAAGCGGCCCGGACCGACCTTACACGTACACTTACGTGAGATAGGTTCCACCGACTGACATGCACTAGTTGCATAAGGTGGCTAGCGGGTGTTTGTCTCTCCCACTTTAGTCGGATCGGATTCGATGAAAAGGGTCCTTAAGAAGGGTAAATAGAAATTGGCATATCACATTGTGGTTTTGGCGTAGGTAAGAAATGTTCTTGCTAAGAAACCTATAGCAGCCACATAATTTTTTTGCAACAACAATTAGAGGATGTCTAACTTGTTTTTGCAGCATATGTCGTGTGATGTGATATGGCCAAAAGGATGTGATGAATGATATATGTGATGTATGAGATTGATCATATTCTTGTAATAGGAATCATGACTTGCATGTCGATGAGTATGACAACCGGCAGGAGCCATAGGAGTTGTCTTAATTTATTTATGACCTGCGTGTCAACATGAACGCCATGTAGTTACTTTACTTTATTGCTAAACCGTTAGCCATATTAGTAGAAGTAATAGTTGACGTGACAACTTCATGAAGACACGATGATGGAGATCATGATGATGGAGATCATGGTGTCATGCCAGTGACGATGATGATCATGGCGCCCCGAAGATGGAGATCAAAAGGAGCAAATGATCATGTCACTATTTGATTGCATGTGATGTTTATCATGTTTTTACATCTTATTTTCTTAGAACGACGGTAGCTTAAATAAGATGATCCCTCGAAATAATTTCAAGAAAGTGTTCACCCTAACTATGCACCGTTGCGAAGGTTCGTTGTTTCGAAGCACCACGTGATGATCGGGTGTGATAGATTCTAACGTTCGAATACAACGGGTGTAAGCCATATTTACACACGCAACACACTTAGGTTCACTTGACGAGCCTAGCATGTACAGACGTGGCCTCGGAACACGGAAGACCGAAAGGTCGCACATGAGTCGTATAGAAGATACGATCAACATGAAGATGTTCACCGAAGATGACTAGTCCGTCTCACGTGATGATCGGAGACGGCCTAGTTGAGTCGGATCATGTATCACTTAGATGACTAGAGGGATGTCTGTCTGAGTGGGAGTTCATTAAATAATTTGATTAGATGAACTTATTTATCATGAACTTAGTCTAAAATCTTTACAATATGTCTTGTAGATCAAATGGCCCACGCTAATGTTGCCCTCAACTTCAACGCGTTCCTAGAGAAAACCAAGCTGAAAGACGATGGCAGCAACTACACGGACTGGATCCGTAACCTGAGGATTATCCTCATAGCTGCCAAGAAAGCATATGTCCTTGATGCACCGCTAGGTGAAGCACCTATTTTCCCAGCAACTCAAGACTTTATGAACGCCTGGCAGTCGCGTAGTGATGATTACTCCCTGGTTCAGTGCGGCATGCTTTACAGCTTAGAACCAGGGCTCCAAAAGCGTTTTGAGCAGCACGGAGCATATGAGATGTTCCAAGAGCTGAAAATGGTTTTCCAAGCTCATGCCCGGGTCGAGAGATATGAAGTCTCCGACAAGTTCTACAGTTTAAGATGGAGGAGAATATTTCTGTCAGCGAACACATACTCAAAATGTCTGGGTTGCACAACCGCTTACCTCAGCTGGGAGTTAACCTCCCGGATGACGCGGTCGTTGATAGAATCCTTCAGTTGCTCCCACGTAGCTACAAGAGCTTTGTGATGAACTTCAATATGCAGGGGATGGAAACGACCATTCCTGAGGTATATTCAATGCTGAAATCAGCGGAGGTGGAGATCAAAAAGGAACATCAAGTGTTGGTGGTGAATAAAACCACTAAGTTCAAGAAAGGTAAGGGTAAGAAGAACTTCAAGAAGGACAACAAGGGAGTTGCCGCGCCCGGTAAGCCAGTTGCCGGGAAGAAGACAAAGCATTGACCCAAGCCTGAGACTGAGTTCATTTATGCAAGGGAAACGGTCACTGGAAGGGGAACTGCCCCAAGTACTTAGCGGATAAGAAGGCCGGCAATACCAAAGGTATATGTGATATACATGTTATTGATGTGTACCTAACCAGCGCTCATAGTAGCTCCTGGGTATTTGATACCGGTGTGGTTGCTCATATTTGTAACTCAAAACAGGAGCTGCGGAATAAGCGGAGACTGGCGAAGGACGAGGTGCCGATGTGCGTCGGGAATGGTTCCAAGGTCGATGTGATCGCCGTCGGCACGCTACCTCTACATTTACCCATGGGATTAGTTTTAAACCTCAATAATTGTTATTTAGTACCAGCTTTGAGCATGAACATTGTATCTGGATCTCGTTTAATGCGAGATGGCTACTCATTTAAATCTGAGAATAATGGTTGTTCTATTTATATGAGAGACATGTTTTATGGTCATGCCTCGCTGGTCAATGGTTTATTCTTAATGAATCTCGAACGCAATGTTACACATATTCATACCGTGAATGCCAAAAGATGTAAGGTTGATAATGATAGTCCCACATACTTGTGGCACTGCCGCCTTGGTCACATTAGTGTCAAACACATGAAGAAGCTCCATGCAGATGGACTTTTGGAGTCTCTTGATTACGAATCATTTGACACATGCGAACCATGCCTCATGGGTCAAATGACCAAGACTCCGTTCTCCGGAACAATGGAGCGAGCAACCAACTTATTGGAAATCATACATACTGATGTGTGCGGTCCAATGAGCGTTGAGGCTCGCGGTGTCTATCGTTATGTTCTCACCCTCACTGATGACTTAAGTAGATATGGGTATGTCTACTTAATGAAACACAAGTCTCAGACCTTTGAAAATTTCAAGGAATTTCAGAGTGAGGTTGAAAATCAACGTGACAGGAAAATAAACTTCTTATGATCAGATCGTGGAGGGGAATATTTGAGTCACGAATTTGGCACACACTTAAGGAAATGTGGAATCGTTTCACAACTCACGCCGCCTGGAACAGCTCAGCGAAATGGTGTGTCAGAACGTCGTAATCGCACTCTATTGGATATGGTGCGATGTATGATGTCTCTTACCGATCTACCGCTCTCATTTTGGGGCTATGCTTTAGAGACTGCCGCATTCACTTTAAATAGGGCTCCGTAGAAATCCGTTGAGACGACACCGTATGAATTATGGTTTGGGAAGAAACCTAAGCTGTCATTTCTAAAAGTTTGGGGATGCGATGCTTATGTCAAGAAACTTCAACCTGAAAAGCTCGAACCCAAGTCGGAAAAATGTGTCTTCATAGGATACCCTAAGGAAACCATTGGGTATACCTTATACCTCAGATCTGAAGGCAAGATCTTTGTTGCCAAGAACGGATCCTTTCTGAAGAAAGAGTTTCTCTCGAAAGAAGTAAGTGGGAGGAAAGTAGAGCTTGATGAAGTACTGCCTCTTGAAACGGAAAGTAGCGCAGCTCAGGAAGATGTTCCTGTGGTGCCTGCACCGACTAGAGAGGAAGTTAATGATGATGATCAAGGTACTTCGGATCAAGCTCCTACTGAACTTCGTAGGTCCACTAGGACACGTTCCGCACCAGAGTGGTACGACAACCCTGTCTTGGAAATCATGTTGTTAGACAACGGTGAACCTTCGAACTATGAAGAAGCGATGGCGGGCCTAGATTCCAACAAATGGCTTGAAGCCATGCAATCCGAGATAGGATCCATGTATGAAAACAAAGTATGGACTTTGACAGACTTGCCCGATGATCGGCAAGCGATAGAAAATAAATGGATCTTTAAGAAGAAGACAGACGCAGATGGTAATGTGACCATCTATAAGGCTCGACTTGTCGCTAAGGGTTATCGCCAAGTTCAAGGGGTTGACTACGATGAGACTTTCTCACCCGTAGCAAAGTTGAAGTCCGTCTGAATCATGTTAACAATTGCTGCATTCTATGATTATGAGATATGGCAAATGGACGTCAAAACGGCATTCCTTAACAGCTTTCTTAAGGAAGAATTGTATATGATGTAGCCGGAAGGTTTTGTCGATCCTAGGAATGCTAACAAGGTATGCAAGATCCAGAGCTCCATCTATGGGCTGGTGCAAGCATCTCGGAGTTGGAACATTCACTTTGATGAAATGATCAAAGCGTTTGGGTTTACGCAGACTTATGGAGAAGCCTGTGTTTACAAGAAAGTGAATGGGAGCTCTGTAGCATTTCTCATATTATATGTGGATGACATACTATTCATGGGAAATGATATAGAATTCTCGGAAAGCATAAAGGCCTACTTGAACAAGTGTTTCTCAAAGAAGGACCTTGGAGAAGCTGCTTATATATTAGGCATCAAGATCTATAGAGATAGATCGAGACGCCTCATTGGTCTTTCACAAAGTACGTACCTTGACAAGATATTGAAGAAGTTCAGTATGGATCAGTACAAGAAGGGGTTCTTGCCTGTATTACAAGGTGTGCGATTGAGCACGGCTCAATGCCCGACCACGGCAGAAGATAGAGAAAAGATGAGTGTCGTCCCCTATGGCTCGGCCATAGGGTCTATTATGTATGCCATGCTGTGTACCAGAACTGATGTAAACCTTGCCATCAGTTTGGTAGGAAGGTACCAAAGTAATCCCGGCATGGAACACTGGACAACGGTCAAGAATATCCTGAAGTACCTGAAGAGGACTAAGGATATGTTTCTCGTTTATGGAGGTGATGAAGAGCTCGTCGTAAAGGATTACATCGATTCTAGCTTCGACACAGATCTGGATGACTCTAAGTCACAAACAGGATACGTGTATATTTTGAATGGTGGGGCAGTTAGCTGGTGCAGTTGCAAGCAAAGCGTTGTGGCGGGATCTACATGTGAAGTGGACTACATGGCAGCCTCGGAGGCAGCACAAGAAGCAATCTGGGTGAAGGAGTTCATTACTGAGCTAGGAGTTATTCCCAATGCGTCGGGCCCGATGACTCTCTTCTGTGACAACACTGGAGCTATTGCCCTTGCCAAGTAGCCCAGGTTTCACAAGAAGACCAGGCATATCAAGCGTCGCTTCAACTCCATTCGTGAAAATGTTCAAAATGGAGACATAGATATTTGTAAAGTACATACGGACCTGAATGTCGCAGATCCGTTGACTAAACCTCTTCCACGGGCAAAACATGATCAACACCAGAAATCTATGGGTGTTCGGTTCATCACAATGTAACTAGATTATTGACTCTATTGCAAGTGGGAGACTGTTGGAAATATGCCCTAGAGGCAATAATAAAATGATTATTATTATATTTCCTCGTTCATGATAATTGTCTATTGTTCATGCTATAATTGTGTTATCAGGAAATCGTAATACATGTGTGAATACATAGACCACAACATGTCCCTAGTGAGCCTCTAGTTGACTAGCTCATTGATCAACAGATGGTCATGGTTTCCTAACTATGGACATTGGATGTCATTGATAACGGGATCACATCATTAGGAGAATGATGTGATGGACAAGACCCAATCCTAAGCATAGCACAAGATCGTGTAGTTCGTTTGCTAGAGCTTTTCTAATGTCAAGTATCATTTCCTTAGACCATGAGATTATGCAACTCCCGGATACTATAGGAATACTTTGGGTGTGCCAAACGTCACAACGTAACTGGATGACTATAAAGGTGCACTACAGGTATCTCCGAAAGTGTCTGTTGGGTTGGCACGAATCGAGACCGGGATTTGTCACTCTGTATGACGGAGAGGTATCTCTGGGCCCAATAGGTAATGCATCATCATAATGAGCTCAATCTGACGAAGTGGTTGATCACGGGATCATGCATTACGGTACGAGTAAAGTGACTTGCCGATAACGAGATTGAACGAGGTATTGGGATACCGACGATCGAATCTCGGGCAAGTAATGTACCGATTGACAAAGGGAATTGTATACGGGATTGCCTAAATCCTCGACATCGTGGTTCATCTGATGAGATCATCGTGGAACATGTGGGAGCCAACATGGGTATCCAGATCCCGTAGTTGGTTATTGGCCGGAGAGTTGTCTCGGTCATGTCTGCATGGTTCCCGAACCCGCAGGGTCTACACACTTAAGGTTCGGTGACGCTAGGGTCGTAGAGATATTAGTATGCGATAACCCGAAAGTTGTTCGGAGTCCTAGATGGGATCCCGGATGTCACGAGGAGTTACAGAATGGTCTGGAGGTAAATATTTGTATATAGGAAGTCCAGTTTTGGCCACTTGAAAGTTTTGGGGGTCATCGGTATTGTACCGGGACCACTAGAAGGGTCCCGGGGGTCCACCGGGTGGGGCCACCTATGCCGGAGGGCCCCATGGGCCGAAGTGGGAAGGAAACCAGCCCCTGGTGGGCTAGTGTGCCCCACCATGGGCCTGCCCCTGCGCCTAGGGTTGGAAACCTTGGGGGTGGGGGGTGCCCGACCAAACTTGGGGGCAAGTCCCCCCTAGGCCGCCGCCCACCTAGATGTGATCTACATGGGGGGCCGGTGCCCCCTGGCCCCTATATATAGTGGAGGGGAGGGGGGGCAGCCGCACCCAAGCCCCTGGCGCCTCCCTCCCACCCGTGACACCTCTTCCTCCCCGCTTGCGCTTGGCGAAGCCCTGCCGGGATCCCGCTGCTTCCACCACCACGCCGTCGTGCTGCTGGATCTCCATCAACCTCTCCTTCCCTTGCTGGATCAAGAAGGAAGAGACGTCTCTCCCAACCGTACATGTGTTGAACGCGGAGGTGCCGTCCGTTTGGCGCCCGGTCATCGGTGATTTGGATCACGACGAGTACGACTCCGTCAACCCCGTTCTCTTGAACGCTTCCGCTCGTGATCTACAAGGGTATGTAGATGCACTCCTCTCTCTCTCTCTCTCTCTCTCTCTCGTTGCTAGTTACTCCATAGATTGATCTTGGTGATGCGTAGAATTTTTTTAATTTCTGCAACGATCCCCAACAAAAATCACCAAGTTCACAAAGATTCCAAGAATAACATAGCAAACAATTTATTTGATACCATAAGAGTCTCCCTTTTTCACACAAACGGTGACACACAAAATGAGCATGCTCATCTAAAGATTTTCCCTCAACTAAACTAGATAGGGTTGCAGCACGAGCACATATGGATCAAAGATGATCCAAGTAGAAAACTTTAAGTGGATCCATAAACCTTTTTGTTTTCCGGTTTTCAATAAATACACAATTATACCAAGCGAACGAGCAAACAAACCAAGTAAGAGATAGAGGCAAACGTCTGGAATCGTTTTAGAAGTGGGGTAGACGAAAACGATAGTCAGATGTCAAATAATGTAATGCAAGAGATGAGAGTTTATGGTGGGTACTTGATAGGCTTGATGTAGATCTCCCCGGCAACGGCGCCAGAAATTCTTCCTGCTACTTCTAGAGCATGTGTTGGTTTTTCCCTTGATGAGGAAAGGGTTATGCAGCAAAGTAGAAATAAGTATTTTCCTCAGTTAAGAACCAAGGTATCAAATCCAGTAGCAGGTACAAGCAAGTCCCCAATCTATGCACCTGCACAAACAATCTCGACAAACACACTTCAAAAAAATATTACATTGGATAGATTTCCGAGAACGTCGAGGAGAACATTGTATTAAGAATCAAAGAGAGAGAAGGAGCCATCTAGCTACTAGCTATGGACCCGTAGGTTTGTGGTAAACTACTCACGCTTCATCGGAAGGGCAATAGAGTTGATGTAGAAGCCCTCCGTGATCGAATCCCGTCCGGCTAGATGCCAGAAAATGCCCCAAGATGGGATCTCATGGGTATAGGAGGTTACAGCGGCGGAAAAGTATTTTGGTGGACGCTTCTGTTGGTTTGGAAATATTTCTGAATTTATAGGCCAAAGCTTAGGGTTGGAGGACTCCCTAAGGGCTTGTGGAGCCCTCGGGACTCCTTTGCCTTCCTCTCCAAGTCCTACGTGTGTCTTTTGGTCCAAAAAAATCATCGTAAAGTTTTATTCCGTATGGACTCCGTTTGATATTCCTTTTCTATAAAACTCAAAAACAAGGAAAAAGAGAAACTGGGACTGGGCTCTGTATTAATAAGTTAGTCCCAAAAATAATATAAAATAGCATATTAATGCATATAAAATATTCAAAACAAATAATATAATAGCATGGAACAAGCAAAAATTATATTTACGTTAGAGACGTATCAGCACCCTATGTTGGAGATCGCGTTTTATTGGACATCCTCGAAATGACCCCAACTTTTTACACAGGTGGAAATGTCTATGGTAGGCATTCATGCCAGGTTTGAATGACTTCCGACACAATATGTACTTTGCGACACGTCTCACCATTTATCGGTCTTTTTTCATCGAGAAAACTACAAAAAGAATACAAAACTTGTTGAAAACCCAAACAACTTGGCATGGTGCTTTGAATCATTCATACAAGGCCAAGATTTTTTTTGGGTCATTTCAAGGATGTCGAGAAACAACGAGCTCTTAGACGTAGCATTCTAGCCTACACGATCCCCCTTCATTCGACATGGTTTATTTTTGGACATTCTTTAACTGACCACTATTTTTCCATGTAGGCGGACATGCTCATGGTAGGCATCCATGTCAGGTTTGAATGATTTCCAACACCGTATGCAAGTTGCAACACGTCCGACCATTTATCGATCTTTTTTGACCGAGAAAATTCCAGAAAATGCAAAAATTGTCGAACACCAAATGAACTTGGCATGGTGTCTTGAATTAATCATATAAGCCAACGAAGCAAATTGGGGTCCTTTGACAGATGTCGATGAACATGGTGTATTTTTGGACATTCTCGAAATGACCACAACTTTTATGAGCAGGCGGGCATGCCCATGATAGACATACATGCCAGGTTAGTAGGAAAATGTACTTAAAATTATATTTAAACAGTTACTCAAAACTATTATTTTTAGTTTTTAAAAAACTAACAAATACAAAGGGATTAAATTGAAAACAGTTAATGTTTTCCTTAAACAATATTTAATAAATATTTGAAGGAAAAAACAATCAAAAATCATAAGTTCAAAAAGTTACTGTCGAGAACCAGCTCTCTAAAAACACAATTTCTGTTACAACCACCTAAAAACTTGTTTAGGGTGTCTAACTAAACCGCAGATACGTACTACCGAGTTTTACAAAATCTCAAAAAGTCAGTTTATAGAAAACGCGTTCTCTACCGTCGCGTTGGCTTAATTGGCTATTTGGATGCATCGGCGGGTTCAGCTCCATCCTATTCGTATTCATTAGTTCTTTGTCGTTTACTTTTGCGCCCAAATGTCGTCCTTGTTGGTAGCTTCGGCGATTGTCACCGGCGTAGTCCAACACCAGCACCGCGACAGCGGCGACGCCAAACTCAGCCATCCTCGTCCTCTGCCAAGACAACGTCGCCACGGCTGGCAGCGACATGTCTGACTCGCCATGCTCAGCTTGGGCGCGGTCAGGACAGCCGCTGGCAGCGACCCGCTTCATACGGGCGTGCACCCACCCATGAATGGGAGTCGCTGCCACTGCTGTTAAAATAGGTCTAGCGTGTCGTATAGACGTACTTTGTACGTATGTAATTGTATATGCTGATTGTTATATATAGAAAGACGTGGAGAGGCTTTGCCCCATGGAAAACCCTAAACCCTATTCTGAAACTTGGTATCAGAGCCTACCCTAACAGCCGCCGCCTCTCCTCCCACCGCCGCCACTGCCGCCGCCGAAGTTCTTCACGGCCGCCGCGATGTCCACCACGACTGCACCAACGATGACTCCCTCCTCCGTGCTCACACTCACCACCCTCTCCGTGCCTGCCCCGATCGCGCTGTCATCGCCCCACCCGTCGTGTCAGCTCCCACCACCATCCTTCCGCCCATTGCAGTCTCGCTCGACCGCAACAACTTCATGCTATGGAGGGCCCTTGCCCTCCCTAACTTCACCGGAGTTCGCCTGCACAGTTTCCTCGACGGCTCGGCCAAGACGCCGGCGCCGACCGGGACGACAGGCACTGGCGAGGCCACCCGCACCGTGTCCAACCCTAAGTATGAGCAGTGGTGGACGCTGGATAAGAAGGTTCTCAGGCATCTCCTCGGTTCAATGAACGTGGAGATCTCCGTGCAGCTCATCGGCTGTAGGACGATGGCCGCCACTTGGACGACCGTCCACACCATGTTCGCCGCCGAGAACAGTGCCAACGTGTGTAACCTCCGGCGCCAGATCCAGGCACTGCAGAAGGGAGATCGCCCCGCCGGCGAGTACATGCAGAAGGTCAAAGCCCTCGCTGATGCGATGGCCGCTACCGGCTCTCCTCTTCGTGATGATGAGATCATCGACTACATGATGACCGGGCTCGGCTCGGTGTTCAACCCCATTTCTGCTTCGATGAACTTCGCGGGCGTACCTATCATGTTTCCCGCGTTCTACTCTAGTGTTCTTCACTACGAGGCCCTTCAGCAGCAGTAGTCGGAACTTGAGGATTGGCAGTCCTCCGCTAATTCCGCGTCTCAGCCGGTCTACCACAACAACTCCGGCCACACCCCGACTTTGGCCGCCCGAGTGGCGGCCGTCCCTCAGCTGGCTCTCTCCAGCCCGGCTCGAGAGGCTACGGCACCAGCCAGGGCAACCCTCCTGGCCGCAACAACAACAATAGCGGCAACAGCCGCAACAGAGGAGGAAACAATAGAGGTAACGGGGACGGCCGCCACTGGCGCTTTCCTCCCTGCTGCCAGATATGCAAGAACTGGGGTCACGAGGCCGGCCACTGTCGCAGCCGCTATGATCATGATCACCACTCCGCCAACTCGGCGTCCACATCCTCCTCCCACGAGCCGCCACACTGGATTCTAGACACCGGTGCGACGGATCACATGACCAACGATCTCGGCCGTCTACACTTCCACGAGCGCTATGGCGGGAAGGATCAAGTGCAAGTAGCAAATGGTGCAGGTTTGTCTATTTTGCATATTGGTCATTCCACTATACCCGGTTCATCCCTTCGTTTACGCAATATTCTTCATCTTCCACATATTCATCAACATCTTCTCTCCGTTTATCGTCTCGTCCTTGATAATGATGTTTTTGTGGAATTTCATCGTTTCTTTTTCCATGTTAAGGACACGGCCACGAAACAAATCCTTCTTCACGGTAGATGTGATGGAAGACTCTAACCCATCCCGTTTAGTCGCGTGTCGTCCTCCTCCAACCGCCAAGCGTCTCTCAGCATCAAGACGACCCCGTCCCAGTGAAACCAGCGTCTCGGTCATCCTTCGAATAATATTGTTCAAAACATTGTTAGGAATAATGATTTAGTGTGTTCTTCTGAACGTCAGACTTCCGTGTGCGATGCTTGTCAACATGCTAAAAGTCGACAATTGCCTTATAATTCATCACATCATGTTTCTAGTATGCCTCTTGAGTTAATTCATTCTGATGTTTGGGGGCCTGCTATTGCCTCTTCCGGAGGCTATAAGTATTATGTGAGCTTCGTTGACGATTATTCTCGCTTCTCTTGGATTTATCTCTTCGTTGACGTTGAGCAAGTTTTTTATGCCTTTCAGGCTCATGTTGAGCATCTCCTCCACCCTAAAATCATAGCTGTTCAGTCCGACTGGGGTGGTGAGTATCACCGACTGGATCGGTATTTCCAACGCACTGGAATCTCTCATCGTGTGTCTTGCCCGCGCATCTCTCAGCAAAACAGCATTGCTGAACGCAAACACCGTCACCTTGTCGAAACAGGTCTTGCCTTGCTGGCTCATTCTTCTCTCCCATTGCATTTTTGGGATGAAGCATTTCTTACAACGTGCTACCTTATTAATCGCATGCCTACACCTGTTCTTCAACAAGATACACCCATCTATCGTATCCTTAAGGTACACCCCGATTACAAGTTTCTTCGCACTTCTGGTTGCGCCTGGCGGCCTAGTTTGCGCAAATATAACACACACAAGCTTGCTTTCCGTTCCACCATGTGTGTTTTGTTGGGCTATAGTCCGATGCATAAGGGATACAAGTGTCTTGATCGTTCTATGGGACGTATCTACATCTCTCGTGATATCATTTTCAACGAGTCTGTTTTTCCCTATGCAACTCCCAGGGTCATCGTCGATGTCTCTTCTTTGGCTGATGTTCTCTCTTTTCCTCCCACTGAACCGGTTACGCGTGACCATATGCACAAATACGACTTGTTCTATTTGTCTACTGACACGCCTGTTTCAGGCTCTGTTACTGCTGTGCAGGATCCTACGACGGCTCCATCCTTGGCATTTGACGCGCATGGCGCATGCACGCGCTCTGCCCGCCGCCCCCATGTGGCCGTCGTGCCGCACTCCGTGGCGATCGACGTGCATGGGACATGCACGTCCCCCGCCCCTCGGCTCCCGCGTCGCCCAGCCTGGTCCCTGCGTTGTCTGTCCTGGCCGGCCCATCGGCTACCTCGTCGCCTGGCCCGTCCGATGCCGCCTCGCCCGGCTCGGTCGGCCTGGCTTTGGCCCCGGCCGCTTCGCCCGGCCCGTCTGCGGCCTCCCTGCCGCGTACTAACGCGCCGTTGCCTGCCCCGGTGCTCGAGGATGCTGCTCCATCATCGCCATCGCAGCTCGCGTCGCCTTCTGTTCATGGCAGCCCTGCTCCCTCGGCCGCGACGCCTCCAGCTGCTCCTGGACATACCATGGTTACGCGCACACGCGATCATACTCGTCGTGCCCTTGTTCCTACTGATGGGACCATCCGATATGATCCCCGTCGCCGCGCATTTCATGCGGTGCCTATCTCTCATCATGATGCTCTCCGTGAGACTGCATGGCATACCGCGATGATTGATGAGCTTGCTATCCTTCACCATAACAAGACACGTGTTCTTGTGCCATGGCCGTGCAGAGTAAGTGTTGTTGGGAGCAAGTGGATTTTCAAGGCCAAGCACCGTCCAGATGGCTCTGTTGATAAGTACAAAGCTCGACTGGTCGCTCATGGTTTCACCCAGCCACTTGGCATTGATTATGGTGATACTTTCAGTCCGGTTGTCAAGCCGGCCACCGTTCGACTGGTTCTTGCCTTGGTTGTGTCTCGTGGTTGGAGTCTTCGGCAGATTGATGCCAGCAATTCTCTCCTTCATGGTTATCTCTCCGAGGACGTCTATATGCAGCAGCCACCTGGCTTTGAGGACGCTCGTTTTCCCTCGCATGTGTGCAAGCTTCTGCGTGCTCTTTACGGACTAAAACAGTCTCCTCGTGCATGGTATGCTCGGCTCAGTACCTGTCTTCTCGAGTTGGGTTTCGTCTCCTCCAAAGCAAATACTTCTATGTTTTTCTTCCGCTATCGCGATGTTTAGATCTATATGCTTGTCTATGTGGATGACATTGTCATTGATGGATCCTCTTTTCCTTCTTTCCCTCACTTGCTTGGGAGGTCCCACTGAGGGAGTCCTGGATTAGGGGGTGTTGGGATAGCCGAACTATACCTTCAGCCGGACTCCAGGACTATGAAGATACAAAGTTGAAGACTTCGTCCCGTGTCCGGAAGGATCTTTTCTTGGCATGGAAAGCAAGCTAGGTGTGCGGATATTCGAGATCTCCTACCATTGTAACCGACTCTGTGTAACCCTAACCCTACCCGGTGTCTATATAAACCGGAGGGTTGTAGTCCGTAGGACAACCATCATCATACACAATCATACCATAGGCTAGCTTCCAGGGTTTAGCCTCCTTGATCTCGTGGTAGATCCACTCTTGTACTACCCTTATCATCAATATTAATCTAGCAGGAGTAGGGTTTTACCTCCATCGAGAGGGCCTGAACCTGGGTAAAATAAAGTGTCCCTTGTCTCCTGTTACCATCCGACCTTGACACACAGTTCGGGACCCCCTACCCGAGATCCGCCGGTTTCGACACCGACATTGGTGCTTTCATTGAGAGTTCCTCTATGCCGTCGCGATCAGGAAGGATGCCTCTTCCCGTCTTTAAAGACGGCGCCATTACAAAGGTAGCCTTGGCTATCGGCCAAACTCTCCGGCTAGGTGGTTTTCTCGCAACCGCCTGTTCGGCTGTTGCACCGATGGTGACCTCCCGGGTCATCGAAAGCAACCTCCACGTCGGCTCAGGACTCGCCGAGCAATTGGATCCGATGGAGCTCTCCTCTGTACACGAGCTCCTGGATCGTATCGCCGCACTGGGTGTCGCCACAAATTACGACCAGGTTGAGCTTAAACCCCGATCTGAGAGAAATTAACTCTCCCCAGGTCACCCACCACGTTGCTGTGGTGGAGACACAATGCGGCGATCCATTGTCTATCTTAAGGACTAGTTACGTCCGAATTCCTGAACCCTCCATGCCGAACATCCGCGGAGGGGAGGAAACAATCCAAGACCCGAGCTTAAAATCAGGCAAATTGGATAACATCCAAGACTCCGGATCTCACAATCCGGAAGTTCTTCGTCTTCCGAACAACAAAATGGGCGAGCTCTCAGATTCAACGACACCCGCCCACCCGATCTTAAGCGATCTTTCCCAAATCAGGCAAATGCCCGAAGAATCAGTACATCATTACTGGGCCAGATTCCTCCTGGTTATGAACAGGATAAAGGACTGCCGCGAGGGAGACGCAATTTCAATCTTTTGCAGTAACTGCACGGACAAGGGAATACTCAACGCCATAAGTCGTCGTAATATTACACGCTTTGCTGACCTGGCGTCCATAGTACAAAAATACTGTGCCATGGAAAGTGCTCGGAAAACCGAAATTGAATTTTGGGATAATCCGGCGCTGAATAACAATCCCGTCCGAATCAAGAGGGCGCACCGCAGTAAGGCGCTTGGATTAAACGCTAGAAAATCAAAACCCTCCAGGGGGCATGGAACTGTACTGGAGAAGTGGCTAGATGGACCCTACAAGATTCACAGTGCACAGGATGCCACACCAACCCACAGCCTCAGGGCATGTTGGATACTCCGGCAGGTGGCCAAAATTGGCGAGGACCTCCTAATTCCAGAGGTCGAAGGAAACCAGCCCGAGAATTTCAGTTCAGTTCTCACAGTCTTTGAGACTTTCGCATCAAATAACATGCGAAAAAGAACACTCCGCAGCCTCACTGAAGTCTATCAAGTAGCAACAATAAACCCATGGAGTAATAATGCTATCACCTTCGACGCAAGTGACGAGCCTAAAATTCGAGCAGCGAGGGCACCAGCCGCACTAGTCCTAAGTCCCATAGTGGACGGCTGTCGCCTCACAAAGGTACTCATGGACGGAGGCAGTGGATTGAACCTCATTTACGAGGAAACTCTCCAAAAGATGGAAATAGACTGGAACCGCATTGAGCGAAGCAACACAACCTTTAGAGGAATAATCCCCAGTCAGGAAGCGCGCTGCACCGGAAAGATCACACTAGATGTGGTATTCGGCACGCCGGATAATTGCAGGTCCGAACAGATCACGTTCCAGGTGGCCCCGTTCAAAAGCGGATATCACGCTATACTAGGACGGGAGACTTTCACAATTTTTCAAGCCATACCCCATTACGGGTACATGAAGCTTAAAATGCCTGGGCCAAACGGAATTATCACCCTCGCTAGTGATCCGGACACAGCACTCCGCGCCGAGTACAAGACAGCCGCACTGGCCCTCGAGGCACTATCCGAAACCTTAGCGGCCGAAGAACTGACCGCGCTGCGATCCATGGTAAATAGGGATGACGTGATACTCGATAAGAGATCCAAATCCACATCCTTCAAACCAGCAGACGAAATAGTCAAATTCCAGGTCCAACCAACAGACCCCAATAAAACAGCCTCCATCGGGGCACGACTGAACCCTGATGTAGACGCCGCACTGCGAGAGTTCCTACGAGAGAACTGGGACATTTTCGCTTGGCATCCCTCAGACATGCCCGGAATCCCACGCAGTTTGGCCGAACATAGCCTAATCATCCAGAAAGGATTCAAACCTGTCAAACAGGCTCTTCGGCGTTTCTCCGAACCAAAGAGACAGGCTATGGGAGAGGATCTAGCCAAGTTATTGGAAGCCGGATTCATCAGAGACATAAAACACCCGGACTGGCTAGCAAACCTGGTGATGGTACCAAAGAAGGACAAATCCTGGCGCCTGTGTGTCGATTTCAAAGACCTTAATAAGGCTTGCCCAAAGGATCCCTTCCCCCTCCCTCGAATAGATCAAATCATCGATGCCACTGCAGGACATGATTCGTTGTGCTTCCTCGATGCATACTCCGGTTACCATCAAATCAAGATGGCAGAATCAGACCAAGCCGCAACAGCATTCATCACACCATACGGCCCATTCTGCTTCAACACAATGCCCTTTGGGCTAAAAAATGCCGGTGCAACATATCAGCGTATGATTCAAACATGTCTGGCAAACCAGATCGGCAAAACAGTGGAGGCGTATGTAGACGATGTGGTCGTTAAATCAAGACATGTCGAATCTCTAGTAGATGACTTGAGGCTCACATTCGACATCCTCCAAAAATACGACATTAAGCTCAATCCGGAAAAATGCGTTTTCGGCGTTCCAGCCGGAAAGCTCCTGGGCTTCATTGTATCCGGTAGAGGAATTGAAGCAAATCCAGCTAAAATCCGAGCTCTGTCACAATTGGATGTCCCAAAAGACCTCAAACAAATACAGAAACTCACCGGATGCGTGGCGGCTTTAAGCCGCTTTATCTCCCGCCTGGGAGAAAAGGCATTGCCCCTTTACCGCCTCCTTAGGCGCACCGAACACTTCGAGTGGACAGACGCCGCCACAGCCGGAATCGAGGAAATAAAGGCCATCTTGGCAACAAACCCAGTCCTGGCCGCGCCAAATAATGGCGAACCCATGCTATTGTACATTGCCGCAACCCATCAAGTTGTTAGCGTAGTACTCGTCGTCGAGCGGGGAACGGACGGACACAAACTCCCCCTTCAAAGGCCGGTCTACTACGTGTCCACTTTCCTCACACCATGCAAATCACGGTACCCGCATTACCAAAAGATCGCGTACGCGGTGTTTATGGCATCCCGGAAGCTACGACACTACTTTCAAGAGTGTTCTATAACAGTAGCCTCGGAAGTACCACTCAACGATATTATCAACAACCGTGATGCAACGGGCCGGATAGCAAAATGGGCCATAGAGCTCCTCTCATTCGACATAACCTACAAACCACGGCGAGCCATTAAATCGCAAGTTCTAGCCGACTTCGTCGCCGAATGGACAGAGACCGAACTCCCTAAAGAGTACGGCACATATTCAAACTGGATTATGCATTTCGACGGCTCCAAAATGTTGGCTGGACTAGGGGCCGGCATCGTTTTGACATCCCCTACAGGGGACACAGTCCAATATGTACCCCAAAGTATGTACACGGACTCCAACAATGCAGCCGAATACGAGGCCCTTCTACATGGTCTCCGGATGGCAGTATCCATGGGCATTCAACGCCTGGAAGTACGCGGGGACTCAAACCTCGCGATATCCCAAATAAATGGTGACTTCGACGCCAAAGACCCAAAAATGGCAGCTTATCGCAATGCCGTTCTAAAAATGTCAGTTCGGTTCGAGGGACTGGAGTTTCACCATATAGCCCGAGAAAACAATCAGGCAGCAGACGTCCTGGCACGCATCGGAGCAAAACAAGATGCGGTCCCCCCCAATATCTTCTTAGAAAGATTATTCAAGCCATCTGTAGCATGGGAGGGGGAGCCCTTGGAGAATAGTCCGGACATAACCGCACAACCCGACCTCGAACAATCCGACATAATCGGAGGCCCTGCCACCGAAACCACACCTTCAGCCCACGTAATAATGGCGGTCATCGCCCCTGGACAGAACCATTCCTAGCCTACCTTACTAGGCAGGAACTCCCAGAGGACCAAAATGAGGCACGCTGCATAGTGCGGCGATCTAAATCCTATAAAATCCACGAGGGAGAGCTATATAAGAAAAGCACTACAGGAGTCCTTCAAAGATGTATCTCCGAGGAGGAAGGGCGGAGTCTGTTGGCTGAAATTCATGCCGGACTCGGCGGCCACCACGCTGCAGCTCGGTCCCTTGTAAGCAAGGCTTTCCGTACGGGCTTTTATTGGCCGACGGCCCGAGCAGACGCTCATGACTTAGTCAAACGATGCGTCGGTTGCCAGCTCTTTGCAAATCAAAGTCATATGCCGCCCAACGCCCTCCGAACCATCCCCATCACTTGGCCTTTTGCGGTCTGGGGGCTTGATATGGTGGGACCCCTTAAGGGTGGAACCCACAAGAAAAAATACCTATTGGTCATGGTCGATAAATTCACCAAATGGATAGAAGCCAAGCCTGTTAAGACGGCCGAATCCGGACCCGTGATAGACTTCATATCCGGGGTCGTACACCGTTACGGTGTCCCCCACAGCATTATCACCGATAACGGCACAAACTTCACCTCTGACGAAGTAAAGCTGTGGTGGAAAAACATGGGCATTAAGCTCGATTTTGCTTCTGTCTATCATCCACAAACTAACGGTCAGGTCGAACGTGCAAATGGTCTCATCATGAGCGGTATCAAACCCAGACTAGTGCGGTCCCTAAAGGAATCAAATACGCACTAGGTAGAGGAGCTCGACTCCGTACTCTGGGGGCTGCGAACCACGCCGAATCGTACCACCGGCTTCACACCATTCTTTATGGTATACGGCGCAGAGGCAGTTCTGCCCTGCGATATAATTCATGACTCACCTCGAGTGCGCATGTACGAAGAAAGAGAAGCCGAGCTTGATCGGCAGGACAACTTGGACGCCTTAGAGGAGGAGCGCGACGTGGCTAAAGCCCATTCCGCATTTTATCAACAACAGGCTCGAAGATATCAAAGCAGAGAAGTACGAGCCAAAAATTACAACGTTGGCGAACTAGTCCTGCGCCTGCCGGATAAGAAAAAGGACAAACTCAAGCCCAAATGGGAAGGTCCCTTCATAATTGACCAAGTCCTGACTGGTGGAGCGTACCGCCTGCGAGATGCGTCGGATAACCGACTCGAGCCGAACCCATGGAACGCCGCACGTCTCCAAAGATTCTATGCCTTGCGCCGGACTCGGGTTTGTCTCCTTCCTCTGTCCACTTCTATATATATATATTTCTGTTTTTGTCTCCCCCAACTCTTTCCTTTTATAGCCCTTAAAGGCTCATCATGTGATGCGCCACTCGCGCTCCTTAAACCTGGGGGCTTCTCTAACAGAAGCTTGTTTATATGGGTTTCACGCCCAACGCATGCGTCAGACTTCCGCATGCACCTTTTTTTTCACCACTATATGCATCGATATGACTTAAGTTTTGGCCAAGCTGGGTTGCCTGGCTCCTGTGCTTACCCCTACGTTCCCGATTGTTCGGCCAGGCGGTAAAGGGAGCACCTGTGCGATTCTTACTACCGGATAAGCCGGATGTGTACCTCAGACTGGGTGAAGCCGAAAGCTAGCGTTCTTAAGGGAATATTCGGTCGGTGAACTAAAGATGAACCTTTTTTACTTATACATGCCCCCAGATGTTTTCCTGCACTTGCAGTCCGGACGTGCACTTCAGGGCACGCCACCCCAGCGAAAGGAACCCTTAACGGAACTATTCTCTCTGGAAGATGTTTCTTACTAACCGTGTAATATAACATAATTAGTTGGGCACTTGTCTGATAAAGCACTAATGACCCCTACGCCTGGTCTCCATGCATACCTTGGTTCTTATATGACCGTTATGGTATTCGGACACACTCCGGACCGTCAGGTCCCGAGGTCGAAGCGAAAAGGTCGGCAACGACAAACAATCTACAATCCAACTAGAAGGCATTACACATGTCAATTATAAATTACATAGTCATCAAGACCGATTGTATTCCTCTTCTATACCATCTAACAGGCTGTGTAATTTACAGTCCTGCTGGGAATACTTTGCGGCCAATTCTACCTGGCCATACACTAAGCTCACAAAGATCTCCTTCCCGTCAGGCCCCACCGGTCCAACCTCGGCCATATGATTGGGGTCAGACTTCGTAAAGCGGGTCTTCACCATGGCCCAAGCCTCCCTAGCGCCCTGCCGGCAGGCCGATATCTTCCACAACCGGAAGCGCCGCCGAGCTCCCTTCAACTTCTCCGCAAGTTCTCCAAGGCCCTCGGGTATGGAGTGGGCAGGCCACAAGGCTTGGGCGATACCTCGCATCGCCTGCCGAACTCGTTCGTGTAGTTGCAAGAGTTCGGGAAGAAGATCGCCTGTTGAACTGGGCATCTCCTCTGCAGGACGACCTGTAAGCATACCTACAGACATAACTCTGTTAGTCGTCTTCCTCGCCGAACTCCTTTTTCAAGAGTTCGCTTAAGCACTTACTAAAAATGCCGCGTCCAAGTCGCTGATTCTCCTTATTGGAGTCCGACAGCTGGCCACGAACATCTTTTAGTTCAACATCCAGCTTGGTGTTGGCATCCTGGAGATCATTCTTCTCCCGCCTCACCTTTGTTAGCACGCTTTCACCAGACTCTAACCGGTGTAGAAGCTGTTGCCTGTCCGGATCGAGTCCGGCGCCATCTACAATACAATTTTTCAGATTGGCACTTAAATCCGTACAATACTAATTATTCTAGAGTGTTGTTTACCTGCAGGGGTCTCTTTAGACCCTCCTGCTGCCGATCGTGCGGCCTCTAGTTGGGCCCTGCACCTTTCCAGCTCCTGGGACAGCGCGGTATTCTTCTTGGTAAGAAACTGCATGTTATATGATTCTCGAATCAGTTATTTCCACTGCTTCAAGTCTCGGGGGCTACTGGCATATCTATATTTACCAAAAATTTCTTACCCGTATGTCTTTTACATACTGCTCCGTGGCTCTGGCTAAACCATTTTGAGCGGCACGGAGGTACGCGTCTCCTAAATTAAAGGCATTTAAAGCCTCCTGGGAGAAACAAGCGTCGCGAAGAACCGTCCGGCGACGCCTGTGGTTCATGGCACTCTCCACCTCGGAATTGGTGGCAGACAGCCTATCCGCATCCTCTGATGGAGGAGCATCCGGTGCGTGCCTTGTGCTGAACTCCGCCTCCGGGCCAGGCGTTGGAGTCTGGCTGGTGGAGGCCCGATTGGCAACTTCTCCGGTTATAGTCCGGCGAGGTCTCTTCGTCCTGAAGATAGCACAAATGCTAATATACCCTGGAGGAGTAAAACACCAGGGAAAAAAGATGGTACGCCATACCTTTGTTCTGGCACCTCAGACCGGACTACGTTCCTTTCCGCCCCACGGGGCCCTGCGCCCCCCCGCCGGCTAGCTGCAGCAGGGTCGCCTTCCCCCCTCGGGAATCTCCCCTACAAAGCACGGTTGTTGTCAGAACAACCAAGCCCATGAAAACGGAACCCCTCTTAAGGGAGTAAAGCTTCGGTATTTGTCACCTGGGAGGCCGGGATTAACCCTGGGTAATCAGCTATAATAGCTACCAAGGTATCATCCTTGCTTAGCTGATGAAACACTCCGTCAATGAAGTCCACTGCTATGTCCGGATCCTCTTCGGAGTCCGGATCGAGGGGCCGGTCTGGGTCCTCTGGCTGTGGAGGACGGCTGCTTATGTTTTTTACCTCCTGACGCAGGTCCTGCATTAAAGACGTCAGACTGCCAATTTAATCATGGGAATGTAAAATGAACAGAGAAGTACGACTGTTCGCTTACCCAATTCGGAGGATTGTACATGGAAAATCCGCCCTGCGGATCGACGCGGAGGAATTCCTCTTCTTCTCCCTTGTACAAAGAGGATAAGATCTTCATTAGAGCGGCAGGCGAGTCCGGCCCCTCACGGCCGTAACGGGTGGCGTCATCCTCCCCGTTAAAGTCCCACATGGGGTGGCTTCTGTATTGGAGCGGCTGCACCCCTAGCATAATGCATATGGCCATGACTTTAATCATGGTCAGTCCGGAATGAGCCAGTAGCTTAATTCGGCCCATTAAGTAAAGGACGTCTCTGTCATTCTCTCTCTGAGGGTTCCGAGGGTGCCAGCTCAGGCGTTTCTTCAGGGGAGCGTTGTCGAACTCAGGGAGACCGGACCGGATAGGGTCCGACAGGGGGACGTCGTCTATGTAGAACCATTCTGAAGGCCAGTCCTCGGACGCCTTCTTCGGGGTTCCGGACGGGTATCCGGTCCCGGCGATACGCCATACTTCGGCTCCGCCCACTTGATATATAGACCCCTTTTGGGAACGGGGCACCAGGCAGAATATCTTCTTCCATAGCGCAAAATGAGCCTCAACGCCTAAAAATAGCTCGCAAAGAGCTATGAAGCCCGCAATGTGTAACACGGAACCGGGCGTAAGGTGGTGCAGCTGGAGGCCATAGAACTCCAAAAGCCCGCGGAGAAAGGGATGAATTGGAAATCCCAGTCCCCTTACTAGATAAGGGACCAGGCACACCCGCTCCCCTTTAGAGGGACTAGGTGAGTTCTCCGCTTGTTTTCCGCCTTGATAAGTGGTGAGTCCGGCTCGGACCGAGACCATGTAGGCGTGAGGGAGGAATCCCTTAGCTTGGAGCGACACTAACTCGCTGTGTGGGATGGTGCATCTCTCCTAGTCTCCGGGTTCAGGACTGGAGGGGCGAGGGGAGGAGCTGCGGCGTCTGGCCATGTCGAAATGGACCTTTGCTGGAGACGCTATGATGATAACTCGCAAGAGAGGAGAAGATGTGGTTTGGATCTAGATCCCCATCCCGTTAAATAGGCGGATCGTTTATATTACTAAGGGTGTGGATGTAAAAAACACCCCAAGCTCTTCGCGTTCGTTCAGCACGTGGAAGACGGCCATTATTGGGCACTGAAGCCGAGGAGTGCTACATTACAAAAAGCGGACATTATTTGTACATGTACACAAGATTCGGAGGAGGAACCCGCCTTGCAATGCCGAAGACGATTTGCGCGCCGGACTCGTCGTCATTGAAGCCTGGTTCGGGGGCTACTAAGGGAGTCCTGGATTAGGGGGTGTTCGGATAGCCGAACTATACCTTCAGCCGGACTCCAGGACTATGAAGATACAAAGTTGAAGACTTCGTCCCGTGTCCGGAAGGATCTTTTCTTGGCGTGGAAGGCAAGCTAGGTGTGCGGATATTCGAGATCTCCTACCATTGTAACCGACTCTGTGTAACCCTAACCCTATCCGGTGTCTATATAAACCGGAGGGTTGTAGTCCGTAGGACAACCATCATCATACACAATCATACCATAGGCTAGCTTCTAGGGTTTATTCTCCTTGATCTCATGGTAGATCCACTCTTGTACTACCCTTATCATCAATATTAATCTAGCAGGAGTAGGGTTTTACCTCCATCGAGAGGGCCTGAACCTGGGTAAAATAAAGTGTCCCTTGTCTCCTGTTACCATCCGACCTTGTCGCACAGTTCGGGACCCCCTTCCCGAGATCCGCCAGTTTTGACACCGACACCCACATTCGGTGATGTAGTTAGCAACATCATCACCGCCAGTCTCAGTGCCGGTGTCGTTGGTGGCATCAGTGTCAGCGCCGGCGCCACCACCGTCGTCATCAGCGTCAGTCTCAGTCCCAGCTTGCTGTCTCTCCTGATCCGCCAGAAAGTCGAGGTAGGCGTGTGCTTGACCTAATTGGGACTGAGAACCTCCGGCCTCATCGGTGCCGGTCATGTTTCCTAGGGTTCAATGTCGTAGTCGTTTAATTATCGAGCTTTATATAATAAAGTGAATAATGAAAAAAAGTGACATTTGTTTTGCCAGAAATGTCGTTTCATTCCCGTCGCGACAAATCTCGAGCACTCGATATGTCCAACTTTCTAGCACAAGTCATGCCAAATTCACGGAAAATTTCGGCATGACCTTTGCTAGAAAGTGCACATATAGGGCGCCTGAAATTTGCTAGAATGGAAATGAATCAACATTTCCGGCAAAACATAGGTCACTCGCAATCAATTTCCCTACAAATGACAATAAGCACTATGTGCTGAGGTAGCATTTCACTAACAATCACGTAGATGCAGCCATCAAAGTGGTTGTTGTCAAGCGGTTGCTGTCACATGCACTTCAGTAATGGATAAGACACATCGATACAAGTTCAGAACCAAAATACATATACAAAGAAACAAGCTAATTCTCATTTTCTGTTTAGAAACAAGCTAATTTTCAATTTAAAAAAGGGTAGCAACATAAGCTAATTTTCATTTTCATTTATCATCATTTTCAAAATGGACATCAACTAAAAATTAATGGAGCATGTGTGGTGGGAAATCGGTAGTCAGTTACTGAACTATAGCTAAGGTGTGTGTTCAGAGTTCAGACATGGGTAAATTTCAGCTATATGTGGCAGAAAATTCCCGTTGATATGCATGTAATCAATAGCCCTACATAGAAAAATTGGCCCTAATTTGCACACCGTACATGTTAATTTAAGAACAGTAGGAAAGAAGGAGGTGGCTCACCGCACGTTGGGGTCGCCGGGGTTGAGGGGGTCAACGTTGGGGTTGAGGACGTCAGCGTCGTGGTAGGGGTCGCCGGGGATGAGGGGGTCGGGTTTCGATCTGCAGAGACCAAATTTGTTCAGAGAGAGAGAGAGGGAGGGAGGGAGGGAGACCTGCGTCGGGGGAGCGGCTGAGGTGGTCGAGGGAGCGGCGCCAGGGAGGGGGTGACGGGCGGCATCAGGGTCGGGGATGAGGTCGAGTCTGGCGTCGGCGGCGGCGTGGGTGGTGCGGTGTCGAGGTCGGGGCTGAGGTCGAGTCCGGCGGTGGCGTGGGTGGTGCGGCGTCGAGGTCGGGGCTGAGGTCGAGTCCGGCGGCGGCGTGAGTGGTGCGGCGTCGGCGGTGGCGTGGGAGAAAAGGGGATTGATCAACGAGTGAGAGTACAGAGAGGAAAGAGATAGGATCTCTTGGAACTGGTGCTATAGGCGACTTAGATATAGCGTGGTATGGCAAAACGCACAACTGCTAACTTTTTGTTTTTATTTTTTATTTTTCTTTCTCTTAGCTATAGCGCTGCCCAAGCCAAAACGCGCTACTGCTAACTTTTTTACTTTTAAAAATTTCCTTTTTATTTTTCTTTTTATTTCTCTTTTTATTTTTATTATTCTTTTTAATTTCTTTTTCTCTTTCTTTTTCATATTCCACTAACTTCCTTCCTTCCTTTTTTTAGTTTTCTTTCATTTCATTTCCCACAACTTATTAGTTCCTTTTTCTTTTTCTTTCATTTCATTTTGCAAAACTTCCTTTCTTTTTCTTTTTCTTTTTCTTTCATTTGCACTTTTCTTTTTCTTATCTTTCTTTTGCACTTTCCTTCCTTTAATTTGGTCTGTCGTTGGAGCAATACTATTGTTACCCTCTGGATAATAATTAGTATAATATATATTACATCATTTGACCGCTATCGGTGGTATACAAAATAGCTAGACACACACAAACTTTGTGGATTAGTTTGTCAGCTTGGGCGACGACCACGCTTCAGACTGGTCTTCTTCCCTCTTTTGTTCGTTGTCGAATAATTGAGCCCATGGTCGTGACTTTTCCTTCTCCAGGGATTACGATCTTTCATAGGTAATGTAGTATTCATTCTTATTTTGAATTATGTTTCATCGTCATCAGCATCATCTTCCCTCATCGGATCACCATACTGGTCATAGTCTTCCTCGTTGGCGACTCTATCCATTTTGGCGATGCTCCTTTTACTTCTCCTCACGACAACACGGCTGGGGTAGATCGGATCAGTTATGAAGAAACATTGTGTCACGTGTTTAGCGTGTCCCCATGGCTCATTTTTGGCGATGGCGTTGACGGTACCGCTATCGGAGTCGGGTATACAAATGTTACTGAAATGTAGGTTTTCTCTTTGTACATTCTTAGCCCATCTGACACGGAACATCGTTGCGCTATGCAATCCAGAGTAGTTAAGCTCCCATATCTCTTCGACCCTTCTGTAATATCTTTCAATTACATTCCCGGTCATGGCTTCCATCGTCACCCCTGAGTTTTGGTCATCACTGTTTATATCTTTCTCCTCCGTGTAGAACGTGTATCCGTTGATAGCATATGCTTGATAAGTCGCGAGGTTGGTCGAGGGGCCATGTGCTAAGGCATACATGAGTGTTCCGTTCGTACAACCCTCTTCCGGGGGATTAGCCACAACTTTCTCTTTGAACCAACGCAAGAAACTGGAGTTGTGCTCTCTAATAACTTCAGCGTCCGTCCTGTGCACCCCACGGTCACAATACTTCTTTGCGATGGTCTCTTTGTGAAGTGTCACGAAATCTTCTAGCACATCTAGGTGTTGTAGCACTACTAAGTTTGCCCTGTCAAAGTCATTTTGTCGGCCCGAGCGTAACGTTCGCCTTCGAGCCTTCCACAGTGCTTGTTAACGGGCAAACCAACAACATGGTCTCTAGTGCCTACTAGATAACTCTCACGGAAAGAGATGCACTCTTTGGTCAGATATCCCTGGGCTATGCTTCCATCTGGACAGGACATGTTACGAACGAATCCTTTGATGATGCCATTCATCCTCTCGAACGGCATCATGCTGTGCAGGAATGTCGGCCCTAGGTCGATGATGTAATCCACGATGTGGACACATAGATGCACCATGACATCAAAGAACGCGGGCGGGAAGTACATCTCTAGCTCATTTAGTATGACAACGATCTCTTCCTGTAGCCTATGGAGTTTCTTCACACCGATCGACTTTCGAGATATAGCATCAAAAAAGTGGCATAAGTCAGTAAGCGTCTCATGCACATGTGTGTCCATAATCCTTCTAAGTGCAACCGGGAGTAACTGCGTCATCATCACATGACAGTCGTGAGACTTCATCCCACTAAACCTTTTTTTAGTGTCCAGATATCTTATTATCTTCCCACGGTATCCGGAATTAACTTTGATTCCGGCAAGGCACTTGAACAATTGATCGACCTCCTTCGGATCTAAGGTGAAGCAAGAGGGGGGCAATATTGTTCTTCCTTCTTTTTACTTTTTTGCCCCTATCTTCCGTCTCCGTCTCCAACTCAGTCTCCTCTGACGACCTTTTACCTGGCATTTGGAGATCTTTCCTGATATTTAAAAATTCCAAGTCTTTTCTTGCCTTCGGCCCATCCTTGTGTGGCACTCGGCTTAGAGAAAATCGGAACGCCCCGTATTCCAGCCCAGAGATCGAGGTGAAGTCTTGTGGAATACGGCACTGCTTAGCATAGAACCATCCAACTCTCTATTACAACATGAATAGGCATACAAGGTCTCTGATATTATATTGAATAACATCGGCACGGCGGCACTATGCCAACCACGCTTGCTCTATACAAGCAGCATAACAACTCAAGGCTGCGGAACAACTACTGGCAGCGGAACAACGAACGGCGATGATGGACTCCAATCCATAGGGACTCTGGCTGGAATGTTTATCCTAGCTCGCGAACACAGGAACCACACCAAACAAGCAAGCAGTCCAGGCACGACCTGCAAACTGGCATGACACGCCTGGTCAATACATTGAATGTACTTGCAAGCTCACAATAACCAAAAGCATTCAAGACAAACAACAGCATGGCAATTACAGGTTAAGAAGGAATTATCATGAGATCATCATGATAACATGGCATGAACAACATGAACATAATACCGCTAGAACAATATGAACATGGCATGAACATATAAACATGATGATACTATCATGCAACATGATGACATTATCATGCACCAACTTATTCTGCTCGGGTTACCTCGTAACCATCATATGCATCACTTACCATCCTCGAACATTAAATGATCATCTCAGGATCAAATCATGCTTGGTATAAACAATATCATAGTAATCATTAAATGACCACAAGAGCTTGATCTTTACCCATGATTCTCGCACAATATCACGAATATCCAACAACTCGGTATCCTCGATACCACGGTGATCATCTCACGATCACAAATGGAACCACTCTGGGTTCAACGGGTTACCTCATAACCAAACGGTGATCATTCATGGATCACAGAACCAACTTATCTCATCATCGGACCGGGGTTGTTATTAAGCAAGTTATTATTATTACTGTTGACCCATAGTGTGACCGACACGAACTGGGCCCTTATTCGCGGGCACGGCTATCGATAGATTTAATACACACTCTGCAGAGGTTAGCACACTATACCCACACCACAGAACCCATGGCCTCGCACTCCCATTCGGGTGGACCAACGATGTTCCGACAAAACCGTCCTACTGCCATGACACTCTCCCGGCCACTCCGACCAACACTGTAACACCCTCGATGCGGCTATATCTCCCACATGTTGAGGCACGACTTAGAGGCATAACCGCATTGAAAGCAATGTCGCAAGTGAGGTAATCTTCACACAACCCATGTAATACATAAGGGAGAGATACATAGTTGGCTTACAGTCGCCACTTCACACAATACATAAATAACATACATCATCCAGAATACACTCAAGGTCCGACTACGAAACGAAAATAAAAGAACACTACCCCAAAAGCTACACAGATCCCCGGATCACCCCAACTGGGCTCCACTACTGATCATCAGGAAAAGACATATAGTAACGACCACGTTCCTCGTCGAACTCCCACTTGAGCTCGGTTGAAACATCTGCACTAGCATCGTCGGCACCTGCAACTGTTTGGTAGAATCTGTGAGTCACGGGGACTCAGCAATCTCACACCCGCGAGATCAAGACTATTTAAGCTTAAAGGTAGGATAGGGTTGTGAGGTGGAGCTGCAGCAAGCCACTAGCATATATGCTGGCTAACAACGCAAAAGAGAGCGAGAAGAGAAGCAAAGCACGGTCGTGAAGCTAGAAGTGATCAAGAAGTGATCCTAGAACAACCTACGTCAAACATAACTCCAACACCGTGTTCACTTCCCGGACCCCGCCGAGAAGAGACCATCACGGTTACACACGCAGTTGATGTGTTTTAGTTAAGATCAACTTCGGGTTTTCTACAACCGGACATCAACAAATTCCCATCTGCCTCATAACCGCGGGCACGGCTTTCGAAAGATATTACCCTGCAGGGGTGTCCCAACTTAGCCCATTATAAGCTCTCACGGTCAACGAAGGATATTCCTTCTACCGGGAAGACCCGATCAGTCTCGGAATCCCGGACTACAAGACATTTCGACAGTAATAAAACAAATCCAGCAAAGCCGCCCGGTTGTGCCGACAAATCCTGATAGGAGCTGCACATATCTCGGCCTCAGGGCACATCCAGATGAACACTCTGTACAACTAAAACCAGACCTCAAGTTGCCCCGAGGTGGCACTGCAAAGGGCTCTAGTTTGGACCAGCAATCGAAGGAGAACTGGCCCGGGGGGGTTAAAATAAAGTTGACCCTTGAGTCTGCAGAACCCAAGGGAAAAAGGCTTAGGTGGCAAATGGTAAAACCTATGTTGGGCCTTGCTGGAGGAGTCTTATTCAAAGAGAACTGTCAAGGGGGTCCCATAAATCACCCAACCGTGTAAGGAACGCAAAATCCGGGAACATAACACCGGTATGACGGAAACTAGGGTGGCAAGAGTGGAACAAAACACCAGGCATAAGGCCGAGCCTTCCACCCTTTACCAAGTATATAGATGCATTAATAATATAAGATATATTGTGATATCCCAACAAGTAAACATGTTCCAACAAGGAACAAACTTCATCTTCACCTGCAACTAACAACGCTATAAGAGGGGCTGAGCAAAGCAGTAACATAGCCAATCAACGGTTTGCTAGGACAAGGATGGTTAGAGGCTGACATGGCAATATGGGAGGCATGATATAACAAGTGGTAGGTATCGCAGCATAGGCATAGCAGAAGAGCGAGCATCTAGCAAGCAAAGATAGAAGTGATTTCGAGGGTATGGTCATCTTGTCTGCAAGGTTCTTAGAGTTGTCGAAAGCTTGATCCTCGTAAGCGTTCTCGACAGATTCCTCGTTCACGTACTCATCTCCCGGCTCTACCCAAAACAAGAGCACAAGAAAAGGAACACTATCAACCACGATGCAATGCACAAACAATATGATGCAAAACATGGCATGATATGCGAGATGTGATATGCAATGCGTATGCATGCTCCGGAAGGAAAAGATGAACAAGGCATAATCTTGGAAAACCAAGTATGCCGCTGGAAAGATGAGGTGATTTCGGTTGAAATCGATATAAAGATCACCGGAATCGGATGCACGGTTTGCAAATGACAAGCAAAACAAGTGACAATATTCTGCCATTAACAGCATGATGCTACTTAGCAAGCAACGAGAATTTAAGCTACTGCACCCAATCATATCAAATAAGCATATGACAGTGATCTACTCAAAATTCTTGACAAGAGATGAACAATGAGCTATGGCTAAATCACAACATAACAGGTTCAAACAAGCATGGAAAAAGTGCAAAAGATAACAGGTTCACAGACTTGGTGAAAATAACATGCCAGAAATTAACATCAGGATGACATGTTTAGAGCAAGCAAACAACATGCTACATGAACAAGACATAGCAAAATAAGGCATTGCATGAATCTACTCAAAGCACTTAACAAAAGTCCTTTACTGACCATAAGCTAAAAAGGACAAGAAAATATAATAACACCCATGTCAATTAAGCAAGTTTCGTTACAGGTTTCAGACTTGGCAGAAAACTGGACATGTCAAAAACAGATAACAAGTAGGCATGTTTACGAGCTCGATGCACTCACTACAGAGCATGGCATGATAAACTAAGCATACACCCATCAAGAAGACATGGCATAGAAGCTATACATGGCAATAAGAACATCATAGCAAGCAAATATCAACTACAACAAGCTTGGCAAAATCGAATAACATGTAAACAATCTGCCAGTAACATTTTATAGCAAAAGTAGAGCTCGATTAACTCACGCTATGGCACTCCATAATTACAAGCAAAGGCATGGGTGGATAGAGCAAATCCATATGCCGAAAACACTCTTACTGATCATGCTCAAAAGAGGCATAGATCTCTCGGAAACATCATGAACACATGGCATAAAAATAACAGCAGAGCAGTACTTGGTGAATATACTAAGTCTCTGAAATCAGCAACATTATGTACCCTAGTTTGCATGCTTGTGCTAGTCACCACAAAGATCACAAAAATACATGGCATACACCTCTGGAAAGATAGCATGGCATATTTCAGAACACATGTAGGACTCAACTTCATAGAATGCACACATCAATCATAGCAAAAATGACAAAAGTACATGTTCTGAAACAGATCTGGAACTAACATCACATAGCCCTCTTCTAACAGCATTTCGGGCAGCAAGATGAGCTCAAATTGAAATGACGCAATGAGATGAAATGATGAACTCATCGGGGCGAACAATTCGATATGCTATATGCCCGAAACGGACCCACGGATGCAGAGTTCTGGTACGATGAACATGACATCAAAATACAACAGAGAAAAGACTTAGACGAATTTCGGGGGGGGGGGGGGGAGAAAGTCAACCCTCGTTTTTAGATCTGAGATAAGGCGCGTGGATCGAGGCTCTCCGGTCTTCAACTCGAGGTCGCCGGAGGGAGGAGATGCCGGAGAGGGAGGGACCGACCGGATCCGGCGGAGGACGGCGCGGGGCGGCGCGGCGGAGGGGCGGCGAGGAGGCGGCGACGGTCGCGGGCGGCGGGGCGGAGCCGGCGAAGCGCGGGCGCGCGGCGGGCGGAGCCGGCGGGGCACGGGCGGCGCGGCTGGGGAGGCGCGGGTGGCGGCGACTGGGCCTCGCGGGCCCACTGCGGGCTCGCAGGCCGGCGGCGGTGGGCGGCGGCGCGGGGACAGGTGGCGCACGGTGAGTGGCGCGGCAGCGGAGCGGTGGACGTGTCCGGCGCCGTCCGGACGTGTCCGGCGGCGCGGAGAGGAGCGGGGCTTGGGTTTGGATCCGGATTTAGAGGACGGGTACACATATTAATAGGTAGGAGGAGCTAGGAGGCTCCAAATGAGGTGAGGTTTTCGCCCACACGATCGAGATCGAACGGCGGTGGACATGGGAGTGACTTAGATGGGTTATTGGGCCGTTATGGAGGGGTTTTGGGCTGCAACACACACGATGCCTTCTCGGTTACCCGGTTAACCGTTGGAGTATCAAACGACCTCCGAATGACCCGAAACATGACAGGCGGTCTACCGGTGCTATACCAAGGCCGCTTGGCAAATCTCGGTCCATTCCGAGAAAGTTTAATACCCGCTCACGGAAAAAAGGTAAAAGAGGACGCCGGGGGACATAGGAGCGCCGGATTGCAAAACGGACAACGGGAAAAATGCTCGGATTCATGAGACGAACACGTATGAAAATGTGATGCACATGATGACATGATATGAAATGCATGATATGAACAAAATGCAAAATGAAGGAAAACCCAACCACGGAGGGAATATCATATCACATAGCCGAAAATGGCAAGAGTTGGAGTTACAATTATGGCAAGTTACATCCGGGGTGTTACAACACTCCACTACGAGAGGATCTCGTCCCGAGATCTAGGACTGAAAGAACTCCGGATATTCGGAACGGAGGTGGTCCTCGCGCTCCCAGGTGGCTTCTCGGTCTGAATGGTGTGACCACTTCACTTTCAGGAATTTGATTGACTTGTTGCAAGTCTTGCGCTCAGTTTCTTCAAGAATAGCAATGGGATGCTCATGATAGGACAAATCTTCTTGAAAATCAATCTCTTCGAAGTTGATGGTGCGCTCAGGCGTCTTGAAGCACTTGCGAAGCTGTGACACGTGGAAGACATCGTGCACATTTGCAAAGTTGGAGGGAAGCTCAAGTTGATAGGCGAGATCGCCTCATTTGCCAATGATCTTGAAAGGGCCCACGTATCTAGGGGCAAGTTTCCCCTTGATACCGAAGCGACGAGTTCCTTTCATTGGAGAGACGCGGATGTAGACATGGTCTCCGATCTCGAAAGCCACATCACGGTGTTTGCTATCGTAATAGCTCTTCTGGCGCGATTGCGCGGCTTTGAGATTCTCGCGAATGACCTTACACATATCTTCAGCCTCTGAGATCAAATCATTGCCAAGAAGTTGGCGTTCACCGGTTTCAGACCAATTGAGAGGAGTACGGCATTTTCTGCCATAGAGAATCTCGAATGGGGCTTTGCCCGAGCTGGCTTGAAAGCTGTTGTTGTAAGAGAACTCAGCATAAGGAAGACAATCCTCCCACTTCATGCCGAAAGAGATAACACAAGCCCTGAGCATATCTTCAAGAATTTGGTTGACACGCTTGACTTGTCCACTAGTTTGAGGGTGGAAAGCTGTGCTGAAGCGAATATTTGTGCCCATGGCCTTCTAAAAAGAATCCCAAAACTTGGAGGTAAAGATGCTGCCACAGTCTGAAGAAATCAATTGTGGAATGCCATGCAAGGAGACAATTCTGGATGTGTAGAGCTCTGCCAGCTGCGCTGCTATGATAGACTCTTTGATAGGAAGAAAATGAGCCACTTTAGTGAGCTTGTCGATGACGACGAAGATAGCATCATTTCCACGCTTGGACTTAGGAAAACCAGTCACGAAGTCCATTTCGATATTATCAAACTTCCATTCTGGGATAGCAAGAGGTTTGAGTAGACCAGCTGGTCGTTGATGTTCTGCTTTCACCCTTCTGCAGACATCACATTCATTCACGAATTGAGCAATTTCTCGCTTCATTCGAGTCCACCAATACGACTGCTTGAGGTCATGGTACATCTTTGTACTTCCAGGATGAATTGACAGAAGAGAGTTGTGCACCTCGTTCATAATGACTTTACGAAGATCACCCTTTGGAACCACGATCCGGTCCTCGAAGAAAAGAGTATCTCTGTCATCAACGCGATAGCACTTGTATTTAGAAATGCCCTTGTCGATACCACGTTTCACCTTCTTCACCATGGTATCCATCAGTTGTGCCTCATGAATTTGATCTTCCAAAGTAGGAGAGACGATGAGGTTGGCAAGAAAACCTTGAGGAACAACTTGGAGATTCAACTTGCGGAAAGCTTCACAAAGATCTGGTTGAAAGGGCTTGAGGATTAAGCTGTTGCAATAAGCCTTCCTGCTCAAAGCGTCTGCAATCACATTAGCCTTGCCTGGAGTATATTCAATACTCGGATTATACTCTTGAATCATTTCGACCCATCGATTTTCCCTGAGGTTGAGGTTGGGCTGAGTGAAGATGTACTTGAGGCTCTTGTGATCGGTGAAAATGTCCACTTTCCTTCCCAACAAGAGATGTCTCCATGTTATTAGTGCGTGGACAACTGCCGCCAACTCAAGATCGTGAGTGGGGTAGTTCTTTTCGTTGGGCTTCAACTGACGAGAGGTATAGGCCACAACCTTCTTCTCTTGCATTAACACAGCACCAAGACCTTGAAGAGAAGCATCACAGAAAACTTCCTAAGGCTTGGAATCGTCAGGAGGAGTCAACACTAGAGCAGTGACAAGTTTCTCTTTGAGAGTGTTGAAAGCAACGTCACACTCAGGAGACCAGACATACTTCACATGCTTCTGGAGGAGGTTGGAAAGAATCTTTGCAATCTTTGAGAAATTCTCAACGAATCTTCGGCAATAGCTTGCAAGTCCAAGAAAACTGCTAAGCTGCTTGACATTCTGAGGAGGTTCCCAATTCACGACTGCAGGCACCTTCTCAGGATTAATAGAAATGCCCTTGGCAGAGATGATATGCCCAAGGTAAAGAACTTCATCAAGCCAAAATTCACATTTGGAGAATTTCGCATATAATTGATACTCTCTGAGCTTGTCGAGCACCAATCGCAAATGTATGGCATGATCCTTCATATTCTTGGAGAAGACGAAAATATCATCGAGATAGACCAAGACAAATTCATTGGTGTAGGGGTTGAAGATGAAATTCATCAAGCGAGGGAATGTTGAAGGAGCATTGACAAGGCCGAATGACATGACAGTATATTCATAAGAACCAAAACTTGTTCTGAATGCTGTCTTGGGAATATCTTCTTCACGAATGCGAATTTGATGATAACCCATACGAAGGTCAAGCTTGGAGAACACTTTAGCACCTTTGAGTTGCTCGAATAGCTCATTGATGTTGGGAAGTGGGTACTTGTTCTTGATTGTCTTCTTGTTCAATGGACGGTAATCGACGCAAAGTCGGTCCGTGCCATCCTTCTTCCGGACAAAAAGAACACCACAACCCCATGGAGAAGAACTCGGTCTGATCAAACCCAGACGCTCTTGTTCATCGAGCTGTTTCTTCAATTCCTTCAACTCTTTTGGCCCAAGCTTGTATGGACGCTTGCAAACGGGTTCCGTGCCAGGCTCAAGATCAATAACGAACTCAACTGGCCGGTGAGGAGGCATACCCGGAAGCTCTTCTGGAAAGACATCTTGGTACTCACAAATGACTGGAATTTGAGAGATAGGATCCAATTCGCCCTTCTCATTGAGAGAAAACAACCGAATGGTATCATCACGAGCGGCATAAATGATCACAGCGTCAGAAGAGTGAGTCAATTGAATTTCCCTGGCAGCACAATGAAGCTGAGCCTTGTGCTTATAGAGCCAGTCCATCCCGAGAATAAGATCAATATCAGAGTCACCAAGAACAATTGGTTTAGCCAGAAATCTATAGTCGCCCATCTTGATAGAAACATCCGGGACACAAACATTAGATGTCATTTGCTTGCCCGGGGACACAACAGACAAAGGTCTCGGCAAAACTTGAGTACCCAAATCATGCATAGCCACAAAAGGTCTTGAAATGAAAGAATGCGATGCTCCCGTGTCAAATAAGACTTTTGCTGGAATATCATTAACTGAGAGATTACCCATGATCACTTCTGAAGAATCCTCCGCTTGAGCTGCATTCAACATGTTCACCTTTGCTGACTGGGAATTATGCTTGACCACTGCATTGCTGGAAGATTTCACAGGAGGAGGTGGCGGAAGGCGCCTTTGGTTGAAGCACTTGTTCGCATAGTGACCCTTTTGCTGACATTTGTTGCAAGTCACCTCTGAGAGCAGACGATGATAAGGAGCATTTGGTCTTGGAGCTTGGTTCTGAGACTTGTTTTGATAGCCAGGGTTGGGTGGGTGGGAAGATCCACGACCACCTGAGTTCTTTTGCTGATAAGGCTGACGGAACGGAGGAGGAGGAGGCAACCAGAACTTCTGTTGCTTAGCTGCCACAAGTGAGGAAGAAGAAGACTGAACTGCGTCTCTGACTCTCTTCTTAGATGCCTCACACTTAAGCTGAGCAGCTTCTAGTTTCAGTGCCATGTTGTAGAATTCATCATACTTTAACGGCTCAAAAAGCACGAGAGCTAGTTGCAGATCTTCTCTGAGACCACGCCTGAATTGGTAGATCATGCTCTTCTCATCAGGGATGTCTTGCTTAGCAAAACGAGAGAGCTTCTGGAACTGAGTGTTGTATTGATACACATACATGTTGCCTTGCTTGAGATTGCGGAACTCCTCACGCTTACTCTCAACAACACTTTCTGGAATGTGATGAGCTTTGAAGTCACGGCGGAAATCATCCCAGGTAATCACACGACCTCCTCTGGAATCTTTGTATTGTTGGAACCACTCAGCATCTTGATCTCTGAGTTGAAAAGAGCCAAACTTGACAAAGTCCTCAGGTCTGACATTGCTGCACTCGAAATGCTTGCTGATATCCACGAGCCAATCATCGGCGTCTGTGGCCTCGACACAGTAGCTGAAGGTCTTTAGTTGATTAGCAAGGAACTGATTGAGTAAAGCGAAGTGCGGCTGATTGCTGCCTTGGCTTTGATTCCCTTGATTCCCTTGCCCTTGGTTGCGATCTTGTAAGAGCTGAATCAGAATCTGAGCACTGGCATTTGTGGCAGTCATCATGGCTTGCCATGCCTCCGGAGGCGGAGGTGGTGGCGGAGGGTTAGCCTGACTTCCTTCATTGCATTCCGGATTCTGACGCGTTGGCGGAGCCATCCTGAAGAGGGTGACATCCATTAGCATCTTGAAAGACATATATTCAAGCTGAATCAAAGGATCGAAATTGCAACATATAGTCTTCACAATAAACATTCGAACGAGAATGAACGAATGAATTCCAAAGTAAATCATCACACTTCCATAAGTTGAGAAGCCACTTAGAAAAAGGTATGTAATAAAATCAACAAGGTACGGATGTGAACAAATACTTGGTAAGGATTACCCAATCACGAACCAAATATCTGCGGGAAGAAATACTAAAGCTACATGAATTCCCACTTATAAACTCCTGAAACTTTCTGGTTATGCAATCAGGTGTTGGGGATACAGGGGACACAAAATATATCACCCAAACTAACAATACCTAGATCCAGCTGTATCCATCCTTCAACACATAACCAAGAAACCCTCGGAAATCGTCTACCTCAACCTTCGAAAAACATCCGTTATACGAGTTATGGCAATACTCCCGCACTCGCCTTAGTACTGGGCTATCAGGGTTATCTCACCAACAACTGTACAAAAGAGATTTTCGATGTCGGCGTACTAAACTCAGGTATTCCAGAACTGTAACGATAAAATTATGACGACAACACCTCGGAGCTCAACTCCCTGGGACACCTCCACTAAACCCCTGCTGACAGGAGGCAGCAAGACAATGTTGTCATCATAAAACCATCGGAACGATTCTAAGATACCCGCGTGATCCTAAAAACAAATTTTAGTGAAATTTGAGAAGAGAAGAGTCAAAACTCTACGTCAGGATGCCTTACCAGAGCGATGAGGAGACTGGGAAGTAAAAAGAATTACTAAACTCTCCGATATATAATTCCTAAATGACTCAAAACATTTTTCTAGACACAACTCGGCCGCTAAAAACGATCAATCAGTGGGGGCTCCTAAGGTCGGGGAAGGATCTGATTACCAACTTGTAACGCCCTCGATGCGGCTATATCTCCCACGTGTCGAGGCACGACTTAGAGGCATAACCGCATTGAAAGCAATGTCGCAAGTGAGGTAATATTCACACAACCCATGTAATACATAAGGGAAAGATACATAGTTGGCTTACAGTCGCCACTTCACACAATACATAAATAACATACATCATCCAGAATACACTCAAGGTCCGACTACGGAACCAAAAGCTACACAGATCCCCGGATCACCCCAACTGGGCTCCACTACTGATCATCAGGAAATGACACATAGTAACGACCACGTTCCTCGTCGAACTCCCACTTGAGCTCGGTTGAAACATCTGCACTGGCATCGTCGGCACCTGCAACTGTTTGGTAGAATCTGTGAGTCACGGGGACTCAGCAATCTCACACCCGCGAGATCAAGACTATTTAAGCTTAAAGGTAGGATAGGGTTGTGAGGTGGAGCTGCAGCAAGCGACTAGCATATATGGTGGCTAACAACGCAAAAGAGAGCGAGAAGAGAAGCAAAACACGGTCATGAAGCTAGAAGTGATCAAGAAGTGATCCTAGAACAACCTACGTCAAACATAACTCCAACACCGTGTTCACTTCCCGGACCCCGCCGAGAAGAGACCATCACGGTTACACACACGGTTGATGTGTTTTAGTTAAGATCAACTTCGGGTTTTCTACAACCGGACATCAACAAATTCCCATCTGCCTCATAACCGCGGGCACGGCTTTCGAAAGATATTACCCTGCAGGGGTGTCCCAACTTAGCCCATTATAAGCTCTCACGGTCAAGGAAGGATATCCTTCTACCGGGAAGACCCGATCAGTCTCGGAATCCCGGACTACAAGACATTTCGACAGTAATAAAACAAATCCAGCAAAGCCGCCCGGTTGTGCCGACAAATCCTGATAGGAGTTGCACATATCTCGGTCTCAGGGCACATCCAGATGAACACTCCGTACAACTAAAACCAGACCTCAAGTTGCCCCGAGGTGGCACTGCAAAGGGCTCTAGTTTGGACCAACAATCGAAGGAGAACTGGCCCGGGGGGGTTAAAATAAAGATGACCCTTGAGTCTGCAGAACCCAAGGGAAAAAGGCTTAGGTGGCAAATGGTAAAACCAATGTTGGGCCTTGCTGGAGGAGTCTTATTCAAAGCGAACTGTCAAGGGGGTCCCATAAATCACCCAACCGTGTAAGGAACGCAAAATCCGGGAACATAACACCGGTATGACGGAAACTAGGGTGGCAAGAGTGGAACAAAACACCAGGCATAAGGCCGAGCCTTCCACCCTTTACCAAGTATATAGATGCATTAATAATATAAGAGATATTGTGATATCCCAACAAGTAAACATGTTCCAACAAGGAAGAACATCTCGATGTTCCAACAAGGAACAAACTTCATCTTCACCTGCAACTAACAACGCTATAAGAGGGGCTGAGCAAAGCAGTAACATAGCCAATCAACGGTTTGCTAGGACATGGATGGTTAGAGGCAGACATGGCAATATGGGAGGCATGATATAGCAAGTGGTAGGTATCGCAGCATAGGCATAGCAAAAGAGCGAGCATCTAGCAAGCAAAGATAGAAGTGATTTCGAGGGTATGGTCATCTTGCCTGCAAGGTTCTTAGAGTTGTCGAAAGCTTGATCCTCGTAAGCGTTCTCGACAGGTTCCTCGTTCACGTACTCGTCTCCCGGCTCTACCCAAAACAAGAGCACAAGAAAAGGAACACTATCAACCACGATGCAATGCACACACAATATGATGCAAAACATGGCATGATATGCGAGATGTGATATGCAATGCGTATGCATGCTCCGGAAGGAAAAGATGAACAAGGCATAATCTTGGAAAACCAAGTATGCCGCTGGAAAGATGAGGTGATTTCGGTTGAAACCGATATAAAGATCACCGGAATCGGATGCACGGTTTGCAAATGACAAGCAAAACAAGAGTGACAATATTCTGCCATTAACAGCATGATGCTACTTAGCAAGCAACAAGAAATTAAGCTACTGCACCCAATCATATCAAAAAAGCATATGACAGTGATCTACTCAAGATGCTTGACAAGAGATGAACACTGATCTATGGCTAAATCACAACATAACAGGTTCAAACAAGCATGGCAAAAGTGCAAAAGATAACAGGTTCACAGACTTGGTGAAAATAACATGCCAGAAATTAACATCAGGATGACATGTTTAGAGCAAGCAAACAACATGCTACAGGAACAGGACATAGCAAAATAAGGCATTGCATGAATCTACTGAAAGCACTTAACAAAAGTCCTTTACTTACCATAAGCCAAAAAGGAAAAGAAAATATAATAACACCCATGTCAATTAAGCAAGTTTCGTTACAGGTTTCAGACTTGGCAGAAAACTGGACATGTCAAAAACAGATAACAAGTAGGCATGTTTACGAGCTCGATGCACTTACTACAGAGCATGGCATGATAAACTAAGCATACATCCATCAAGAAGACATGGCATAGAAGTTATACATGGCAAGAACAACATCATAGCAAGCAAAGATCAACTACAACAAGCTTGGCAAAATCGAATAACATGTAAACAATCTGCCAGTAACATTTTATAGCAAAAGTAGAGCTCGATTGACTCACGCTATGGCACTCCATAATTACAAACAAAGGCATGGATGGATAGAGCAAATCCATATGCCCAAAACACTCTTACAGATCATGCTCAAAAGGGGCATAGATCTCTCGGAAACATCATGAACACATGGCATAAAAATAACAGCCAAGCAGGACTTAGTGAATATACTAAGTCTCTGAAATCAGCAACATTATGTACCCTAGTTTGCATGCTTGTGCTAGTCACCACAAAGATCACAAAAATACATGGCATACACCTCTGGAAAGATAGCATGGCATATTTCAAAACACATGTAGGACTCAACTTCATAGGATGCACACATCAATCATGGCAAAAATGACAAAAGTACATGTTCTGAAACAGATCTGGAACTAACATCACATAGCCCTCTTCTAACAGCATTTCGGGAATCAAGATGAGCTCAAATGAAAATGATGCAATGAGATGAAATGATTTACTCATCGGGGCGAACAATTTGATATGCTATATGCCCAAAAATGACCCACAGATGCAGAGTTATGGTACAATGAACATGACATCAAAATACAACAGAGAAAAGACTTAGACGAATTTCGGGGGGGGGGGGGGGGGAGAAAGTCAACCCTCGTTTTTGGATCTGAGATCCGGCGCGCGGATCGAGGCTCGCCGGTCTTCAACTCGAGGTCGCCGGAGGGAGGAGATGCCGGAGAGGGAGGGACCGACCGGATCCGGCGGAGGACGGCGCGGGGCGGCGCGGCGGAGGGGCGGCGAGGCGCGCCGGGCGAGGAGGCGGCGAGGAGGCGGCGACGGTCGCGGGCGGCGGGGCGCAGCTGGGGAGGCACGGGCGGCGGCGACTGGGCCTCGCGGGCCCACTTCGGGCTCGCGGGCCGGCGACGGTGGGCGGCGGCGCGGGGACAGGTGGCGCGCGGTGAGTGGCGCGGCGGCGGAGCGGTGGACGTGTCCAGCGCCGTCCGGATGTGTCCGGCGGCGCGGAGAGGAGCGGGGCTAGGGTTTGGATCCGGATTTAGAGGAGGGGTACACATATTAATAGGTAGGAGGAGCTAGGAGGCTCCAAATGAGGTGAGGTTTTCGCCCACACGATCGTGATCGAATGGCGGTGGACATGGGAGTGACTTCGATGGGTTATTGGGCCGTTTTGGAGGGGTTTTTTGCTGCAACACACACGATGCCTTCTCGGTTACCCGGTTAACTGTTGGAGTATCAAACGACCTCCGAATGACCCGAAACTTGACAGGCGGTCTACCGGTGCTATACCAAGGCCGCTTGGCAAATCTCGGTCCATTCCAAGAAAGTCTAATACCCGCTCACGAAAAAAAGGTAAAAGAGGACGCCGGGGGACATAGGAGCGCCAGATTGCAAAACGGACAACGGGAAAAATGCTCGGATTCATGAGACGAACACGTATGCAAATGTGATGCACATGATGACATGATATGAAATGCATGATATGAACCAAATGCAAAATGAAGGAAAACCCAACCACGGAGGGAATATCATATCACATAGCCGAAAATGGCAAGAGTTGGAGTTACAATTATGGCAAGTTACATCCGAGGTGTTACAAACACCCCCTCGGGGTTCAGTCCTGGGTGGCCCCGTGCCTACCAAAGGCACCAACGGCCACCGTCATGGTAAAAACATAAACGGTCCCAAACAGGGACAAAAAGGCGCCTTACAACAACTGCGGGCACACAAGGCTTATGTCTGCCTACCTGATCAGGGTAGCGCGCGCCCATAACCTTCCCTCGTTGGAGGCACCAGCGAGAGGCGCGACAATAGACCCAGTTAGGACCCTCCCATAAAGGTAAGTGTGGTTGCACTGGTCAGCTCGATATGGTCGCACCATGACTCAGCCAACAGTTGTTCAAGTTCAATTAAGTCCGGTTAAACTTGAATGTAAAATGTTGAGTCATATTAAAATAACATGATGCAACAACAATGCATGAACAAGAATCAACATAAGCATGGAGGTGCAACATATTGATCGAGCATAACCATAATGAAACATTAACCAAGTGAGCATGGTAAGCTGACGAGCATAACATTACACGAGCATATCATGACCACTAGCATCATAAATAAATGCCATGCAAGGACTCATCCAGAATACTACCAAGTAAGCATATAGCAGGATACAAAGTAACATGCATAGTAACGGCACTAGATAACAACTCATAAATATGCATCCGAAAGAACACACTGCTACTACTATCAAGCATGACATATAACAATAATAGTAGTAATAAGTGCAAGATAACAAGATGCAGAAGAGCATAGCATGAATGTGAACACAAATCTATAAGCATCACCAAAACAACGATAACCATATCAAACAAGCAGACATTTATTAAATATTCTAGTTGAAAACCATGGCTACTGCATGACTATCATGCAAGTGCTTGTTATGGCTTGCCTGGGGTTGACGGAGACTCCAGGAAGATGTGCGGTGAAGCCGCGGAACGAAACGCCGGACGGTTCTTGCTCGGAGGGGGCTGATTTGAAGCAAGGGCAAAGTGGTCATTTTCACTATGCTACCACCTAGTGACAATGTTACCAAAAGATAGAGCTTGACGAGACGAAGAAGTGAGCACTAGTTTCACCTCGATCAGAGTTCCGGTTGAAAAGTTGTGAGTTGTTGAAGATCAGGGACCAATCTATGAATAAACTTCAGCAAACAGGCCCCTGGGAGGAAAACAGAAAGCGTCTAAGAGGAAATTCGTTTTGAGAATAGAGGAGACGTATTCTGTGCCGCAGCAGAACCAGAGTACGCTTTCGGAGAAGTAAAGCGTGTTCCGCCTGAAGCTTCACAGAATATGCTTTCCTATAGCAAAAATGTTTTTCAAGAAAACGTCTCCCGTTAAAACACCTGGGCCGGTCTTGTGCCACTTACTGGTGGGGTCCACGGGCAGGGGAAGGGGCCGGGCGCTCGTCTTCTTCCTCCCCCCATGCTCGCTCACGACAGAGAACAGAGGAGGCCGGGCAAGGCGCTGCCGGCGCTGGCCCTACCGCCTCCGGCGACCTCCGGCCGAGGCGAGGGCACCGGCAAGCTCGAGGACAAACGCTACACCCGTTCAGAAGGAAAACGGCCGCCGGGGAGGAGTGGGGTGGAGGAGAGGTCGCGGCGACGAGGCGGAGTACAGAGAGCTCGGGCAACGAGGTTCGCCGGTGATTTGGACACTCCGGCGAGGGGGAAAGGAGTGGGGCGACTCATTGGGACAAGGGGGAGGCTGTGGTGAGGTCGGGGAAGCACGGGGAGGCTCGGGACGGTCGGTCGGTGCGGTGCCCGAATGGGACGAGCGGCGGACGGACTTGGGAGACGTTGCCACGAGGCTCTCCGGCGATGGACAAGTGGGTGGGGGGACGCGCGAGGGCTCGGACACGCTTATATAGCCGAGGGGAGGGCTCTAGAGCACGCTAGCGAGCTTGTGCAGTGCTCTAATGGTGGACATAGGCTGGGCATGGCATGGGTACTATTCTAGCAGCGCATTTAAGGCGAACCACGACGAGGCAGCGACGCAGGGAGATGCAGTCGATCACGGGGAAGCTCCACCACATGGTTGGACGTCAAGACGAGGAGGGAGACGACGGGAACAGGTCGAGAACCAGCCAGAGCACGCAATTGGTCATGACACTAGCGTGATCACCATGGGCTCTGGTGCAAACGGCACGTTCTGGCCGGGCCTACCATGTCCAGTAGATAGACCGTCATGCTCTTAGTCAAAATGAGGAAATAAATCGGTCCAGGGGCAAAGAAGAGATTTTCACTTAGCTCCAAAGTAAATCAACAGGAAGGTGTTTGTAACTTGTTGTGCTTACACCAGCTTGGTAACATGGTAAATAATTTTTCTGGTGATGATCACACACTAAGGTGATTAAGATGGCAAAGTTTCAACTCAATAAGGGGAGTTTAGCTAGTAGTTGCTGTAGAAACCACCAGACTGGACAAAAATACAAAACATGAAGTAGCACTCACATAAAGAGGCAAGTTGAGCTGAAATTGGTCATGTCTTAATGATTTGAATATATGAAGATGCTCAAAAAGTTTTAGGCCATTTGGATGAACCAAAATAACACTCGCTTCATATAGCTTTGCTCTGGCAGAAACTTGGAAAAATTTCACAGGGCAAATGGTGTAGTGGATTGAGCCAAAACTTGGTGGAGAGAGTTTATATGGATGGTAGAATGCCCTGGAAAATTTCATCTTAAAGGAAGCAGTATAAAATACAGTTGCTTCACAAACTGAAAATCTGACCAGAAACTAAGATTTGGAGCTAGGCTCACATAGAGAGTTAAATGAGCTCAAATTTGGTGGAGAGTCATTATTTGATCATATAAAGGACCTTGCAAAATTTCAACTCATTTGGATATGCCTAGCTTGTACTTCCTTTACTATCACTTCCCTCAGACAAGAACTTTGAAAAATTGCTCAGGAATATTTACTAGGCAAATTGAGTTGAATTTTGGCATGAGGCAATTATTTGGACAATAAAAGATGTCCAAGAAGTTTGGGTTGAATTGGGCAAATATAAATGGCACTTGCTTGACAATCTGCCATTCAAGACAGAATAGAAAAGGAATTAATTGAGCATGATGGGAAACATGGCCAATGAAGTATTTTGCCATATTTGAGGAAGATATGACCCAAACAATTTATGAGAATTATTAGGGAATTTTTGGAGTGACAGAAATATAGGTTGCTACACAACCTAGGGTTTAAAGGGTTATTCCTTTATCAGAAAAGGAATATTCCAATAAAAAGAATATAGGGTTAGGTCAAGGATGGAAATGACATGATCTTGGGATGATGATCAGGGTGACAAGCCACTATAAAACCTAGGAAGACATGATCTTCCCAAGTTTCAGAACCACATAGCCACGGAAAAGCAAATCAAAACAGGAAATCCAAGAAAATCAAAGGAAAAAAAGAAAAGGGCAAAAATCCAGGCTGTTACAAACCTCCCCCCTTAAAGAAATCTCGTCCTCGAGATTTGGGTTGCTCAGGGTTAAATAATTTTTTTCTTACTTGAAAAAACCGTTTCCAACTCGGGTTTCTGTTTTTCATTCTCATATAATATTTCCACTGAATTGGATCTGACTGACGATCTTGATCTAGGGTGGTTTATTGCACCGTATCTAACATTCTGACAGGACTTACCTCATATGTTCCTGACTCAAATCTTCTTTCATATCTGTTGGCTGATCTAGGATCCGAAAGACCTTCTGACATTCGTGTTCTTCTCGATATTGATCCTTGATGGAAATGTTATTCTCATATCGAGTACCGAGAATATACCCCGAAGTTGGGGAACACATCTTCCCGTGGAACAAGGAATTTCTTCCATCCAGGCATTGGGTTCCTATAATATATGCATACCTTCGGGGTTCAAAACAGTGAGGTGGATCATACTTGTTTTGTTAATTAATTCTAACATCTTGGAGGAGTTTCTGACTTATCTAGACTGGCTTCACAATCTTGAGTATCCAAATTGTACCCAAGGATTGACTATCGCTTGCCGTGACTGATAGAAAAATGCACCATCTCCTGATGATAACATTTGCAGACTTAACTAGTGGTGATCTTGGCGAAGAATCCCATTCACACTGATTCTTCATTTTTGCCGGTATCTCCCTGGGAATAAATGTCTGCGCGATCCTCCATCGCGGGTGTTGAGGTCAATATATGGAGCTGTCCTGGGTTCGGACTTGATAGACTTGGGCATTTAATGCTGACAGTTTTGAGCATACTGTGGCCCAAGTTGGTTGCCTTTCCAGAATAGAGTAGACCTCTTAGGCGTATCTTCATAGGGTTCGATATGTAATAAGTCTGACTTGTGCATACATACCACATTGGCTCACACAATAACCGGCATACCTGTATTGTTGGGCTTGCTCTTTCATTATTACTTTCTTCATCTAGATCCTTAACTGCATGAGCGGGGCCTTATATATCCTTTATTATTTTCACGGCCCGGAATACTGTCATGTGCAACATCTTGCAATCATACCTTGGTCTGGTTCATGTCTTGAGCCTCGGTATATTTATCCGGCTCACGTGTGGTTATATAGATCTTAATACTGTTGTTGATTATGCCGGACAGTGCCAGGGTTAATAACATCACCTTGTCGGATATGCGGGGCTGATCTTGATAATCACTGCCAAGACTGTTGCCTCATTGTTGTATTTCCTTTAATACTTGTCGATTATTGCATCACCCACCGGTTTTTGTCCCTTGAATAACTTTGTTCTGACCGATTCTTGTTTCAGACCCAACTGTTGCAGATCTGCCACTCGGAAAATACTGTCATATGCTGACAATTCATAGTTTAACGCCTTGTACTAGTGTCGTACTGAAGAAGATTGGGCAGCTTGCGTTTGAAAACCACCGGGGTATCATGCTGAGGAAGACTGAATGGCTTGTGCTCGAAGCCTTTGGTGGATATCTTATTGAGGAAAACGGGGTACCGTACCTCATAAGCTTCCCCCCTTAAAGTCTTGCTAGGGAAGACTTCATACCTTATGCCAGAAGCTTTTGCAGTATTTTATTTGAGAAGACTGACTATCTTGCATGAGAATCCATTCATACTCTACTGAGGCAGACTAGGAACCTTCTCTTTGTATACTCTGCCAATAAATTGTGGAGAAGGAAGAGACTGATTTTCTTGGTGAATGGAATGACATATATATATATTTTTTGTCAGTCTAGCAGCTGATTATTTAAATGACAAGAATTGTCTGACTGTCCTTGCTGAATTCATTGTGTATTTGGACCGACTTCTGGGTGTCGCAATGTTTTAAATTTGACTTATGTCATATTCAATCATTGTGCATAGATCATACCTTTGACTCGAAATGCACTGTTGATCCAACTTTTGTTCTCTTACTGGTTTAATCATTGCTGCGATAAAGGTGCATCTCTGACGGGTACTTGTTACTAAAAGTCTGATCAGAATACAATTTGTATCCAGACGGATGTCTGCAATACAATGTTGTCAGCAGAAAACCTCAATGGTTTTAACTGAATTTCTTGGTGTGTATATGTACTGCTCACGGCTTCTTTTGATCCGGTGTCAGTCGAGGAGTAATTCCCATAAGGGGGTAACACCGAGGATTCAAAACAAAGAAGCACGAGAAAACGATTTATTGCAACAAAGCACACAACAAACAAGCTACAAAGCTGGTCCACGCAGGCACACACAAGCATGATACTAGAACAGATGCACAAGCACTACACGAAGGATTACATTCTACGCTTGAGTAAATGCTCGTGAACTGACGAGGAAGCTAAGGGGGTAGCGAGTGGAACTGCTGACTCCGAAGCTTCGGATGGACGAGGCGGAGGGGGTTGGAGAAGCTGGTGGAGACTGAGGCAAAGCGACACCAAGAAATCTCCTGGCTCGAATGGTGTCTCGGACTAACTCAGAAATAAGAAGACACTCGGCCGTCATGTAACGAGAGACATGGCGAGGATAGCCGGGTCATCTTGAGGGTTGACGGAGGGAAATCGGATCCACCTAGGATTCTCGACGATGGTGGGATAATATTGATAAGCATGGTTCTCTTGGACCATGATCTCTTGATGACGAAGACCGGTGATTCCTGCCATTGCGGCAAGCTGAATGGCATGCTTAGGAGTAGCGCCGTAACCACCGTGGAAACTGTAGGTGCGCTTACCGATAGGAATCAGGGCTGATAGATGAACATGAGCAACATATTCCTGAATTCTTCCCCCGGCAGAACACTGGAATACTTGATACTGGGGTGGATCTCCAAGGGGATAAATACTGCGCCACATGTCGCCAAGGAGGGCGGCAAAGCTGAGAGGTGCAGGAGTGGGACTGAACTCAATGGGAACAACACCGGGAGCTCTGGGGAGGGCACTAAACTCATGGAAGTTGACCGCCATCTACGCGTGAAACATGGGTTAGGGGTAATCGGAACAAGACTATATGCAGCAAACAAATGCATCAACCAAATGCAGCAAGCAAGGGCAACAACTAGACCCTATACTACCATTCTCTAACGTTCCAGCGGACTAGAACGCTTGTAAGTGCATCTAGTGCCACCCCTAGTTGGTTTTGGAGTATTGACGACAAATTTGGTTGAGGGACTAATGTGTTTGTGAGAATTGCAGGATAACACAGGTAGTAGTCCCTCATTGTTTCGGTTTACCTACCGGAGATGACCCCTAAAAATGTATGAAGACATTGACGACAATGGTGGTATGTGAAGATATTCATATTGAAGACTATGACATGAGAAGACATTCAGTGAAGACTATGGAGCGCGAAGACTGAGTCGTTTCGTTGTTTCCTTTCTTCTTTGTTGAGTCATAGGAACCACCGTAGTATTAAGTGGGGTCCAAGTGAACAAAGTCAGAGTGACTGAAGTGATGCTCAACCCAAATCCTATGTCTTCGAGCGAAGACAATGAGAGCAAATCTTATCCAGAGCTCGATAAGTCAGCTTTGCTTGTAGCCCAAGTAAAGTTGCCGTGTGTGTTTGAAATCTGACCGTTGGAACACCTGTCAGTTCCTTAGTGACCCAGGGTCATTTCGGACATATCAGGTCAGGTTGCCTAGTTGCTATAAATAGCCCACCCCCTACACCATAAATTTGGTGGCTGCTCAGAGTTAGTACATGGCTTTTGTCGTTTGAGAGCAACCCACCTCGAAGCCTTTGAGAGAGAGAGATCCTTGCGAGGATAAAGCCCAAACACCCAGAGCCAAAGAGTGTTAGGCATCGCTGAAGTCTTTCTGTCTGCGTGACCTGAAGACTTATTACACTTGAGGACTGTGAATCCTCCAGCCGGTTAGGCGTCGCGTTTTGAGCATCCAAGAGTCATTATGGATCGCCAGTGAATGAAGTCTGTGAAGGTTTGGAAGTCTACCTTGAAGACTTACCAGAGTAATTGGGCGAGGACTGTGTGTCCTTAGCTCAAGGGGAATAAGGTGAAGACGCAGTCTTCTGTGTTGAATCTCAGCCTCCCTAACTAGACGTACAGTTGTCACAGCAACTGGAACTGGTCCAACAAATCCCGTGTCGTCAACAAGTGACTGGTTCTATCCTCTCCCTCTCTTTACTTAGAGTTTGTCTTCGTGAAGTCATTGCCTGTTTGTCATACCTGTTTGACTTCATTGCTTGACTACTATTGTTGTTTGTCTTCATACTATCTTCCATCCTAATCCTTACTACCTAGCTGCTATTAGTCTTCGTACTCTCACGTTATTGCACACTTGACTATGGCTTGCTTAGTGTAGTTTATCTTCCGCTGCATTTGAATAGGTTCATTTCTATAGTTTGTCTTTGAAACTTCCATGTTTTGAAGACTTTCATAAAAATCGCCTATATTCACCCCCTCTAGTCGATAACTAGCACTTTCAACGCTCTACAGCCAGACCTGCTCTGATACCAAGCCTGTGGCAGCCCATCTCAGGGAAAATCGGAACGCCCCGTATTCCAGCCCAGAGATCGAGGTGAAGTCTTGTGGAATACGACAGCGCTTAGCATAGAACAAACCAGCTCTCTATTACAACACGAATAGGCATACAAGGTCTCTAATATTATATTGAATAACATCAGCACAGCAGCACTATGCCAACACGCTTGCTCTATAAAAGCAGCATAACAACTCGAGCCAACGGAACAACTACTGGCAGCGGAACAACGAACGGCGATGATGGACTCCAGTCCGCAGGGACTCTGGTTGGAACGTTTATCCTAGCTCATGAACACAGGAACCAAACCAAACAAGCAAGCAATCCAGGCACGACTTGCAAACTGGAATGACACGCGAGGTTAGTACATTGAATGTACTTGTAAGCTCACAATAACCAGAAGCATTCAAGAAAAAACAACAGCATGGCAATTACAGGTTAATCATGAATTATCATGAGATCATCAGGATAACATGGCAGGAACAACATGAACATAATACCGCTAGAACAATATGAACATGGCATGAACATATAAACATGATGACACTATCATGCAACACGATGAGATTATCATGCACCAGCTTATTCTGCTCGGGTTACCTCGTAACCATCATATGCATCACTTACCAACCTCGGACATTAAACGATCATCTTAGGATCAAATAAAGCTTGGTATAAACAATACCATAATAATCACTAAATGACCACAAGGAGCTTGATCTTTACCCATGATTCTCGCACAATATCACGAATATCCAACAACTCGGTATCCTCGATACCACAGTGATCATCTCACGATCACAAACGGAACCACTCTGGGTTCAATGGGTTACCTCGTAACCAAACGGTGATCTTTCACGGATCACAGAACCAACTTATCTCATCATCGGACCGGGGTTGCTATTAAGCAAGTTATTATTATTACTGTTGACCCATAGTGTGACCGACACGAACTGGGCCCTTATTCGCGGGCACGGCTATCCATAGATTTAATACACACTCTGCAGAGGTTAGCACACTATACCCACACCACAGAAGCCATGGCCTCGCACTCCCATTCGGGTGGACCAACGACGTTCCGACAAAACCGTCCTATTGCCATGACACTCCCCCGGCCACTCCGACCAACACCCCCTTGGGGTTCAGTCCTGGGTGGCCCCGTGCCTACCAAAGGCACCAACGGCCACCGTCGTGGTAAAAACATAAACGGTCCCAAACGGGGACAAAAATGCGCCTAACAACAACTGCGGGCACACAAGGCTTATGTCCGCCTACCTGATCAGGGTAGCGCGCGCCCATGACCTTCCCTCGTTGGAGGCACTAGCGAGAGGCACGACAATAAACCCAGTTAGGACCCTCCCATAAAGGTAAGTGTGGTTGCACTGCTCATCTCGATATGGTGGCACCATGACTCAGCCAATAGTTGTTCAAGTTCAATTATGTCCGGTTAAATTTGAATGCAAAATGTTGAGTCATATTAAAATAACATGATGCAACAACAATGTATGAACATGAATCAACATAAGCATGGAGGTGCAACATATTCATCGAGCATAACCATAATGAAACATTAACCAAGTGAGCATGATAAGCTAACGAGCATAACATTACACACGAGCATATCATGACCACTAGCATCATAAATAAATTCCATGCAAGAACTCATCCAGAATACTACCAAGTACGTATAGCAGGATACAAAGTAACATGCATCGCAATGACACTAGATAACAGCTCATAAATATGCATCCAAAAGAACACATTGCTACTACTATCAAGCATGACATATAACAATAATACTAGTAACTAGTGCAAGATAACAAGATTCAGAAGAGCATAGCAAGAAAGTGGACACAGATCTATAAGCATCACCGAAACAACGATAACCGTATGAAACAAGCACACATTTATTAAATATTCAAGTTGAAAACCATGGCTACTGCATGACTATAATGCAAGTGGTTGTTGTGGCTTGCCTGGGGGTGATAGAGACTCCGGGAAGAAGTGCGGTGAAGCCGCGGAACGAAACGGCGGACAGTTCTTGCTCGGAGGGGGATGATTTGAAGCAAGGGCAAAGTGGTCATTTTCACTATGAGACCACCTAGTGAAAATATTACCGAAAGATAGAGTTCGACGAGACGAAGAAGTGAGCGCTGGTTTCACCTCGATCAGAGTTACGATTGAAAATTTGTGAGGTGTTGAAGATTAGGGAACAATCTGTGAATAAACTTCAGCAAGCAGGCCCCTGGGAGGAAAACAGAAAGCGTCTAAGGGGAAATACGTTTTGAGAATAGAGCAGACGTATTATCGGCCGCAGCAGAACAAGAGTACTCTTTCGGGGAAGTAAAGTGAGTTCCCGCCTCAAGTTTCACGGAATACGCTTTCCTTCAGTAAAAACAATTTCCAAGAAAATGTCTCCACTTAAAACACCTGGGCCCAGCTTGTGCCACTTACCGGTGGGGTCCACGGGCAGGGGAAGGGGCCAGGCGCTTGTCTTCTTCCTCCCCCCATGCTCGCTCACGACAAAGAGCAAAGGAGGCCGGGAAGGGCGCTACCGGCGCTGGCCCCGCCGCCTCCGGCCACCTCCGGCCAAGGCGAGGACACCGGAAGGCTCGGGGACGAACGCCGCAACTGATCAGAATGAAAATGGCCGCCGAGGAGGAGTGGGGTGGAGGGGAGGTCGCGACGACGAGGAGGAGCACAGAGAGCTCGGGCGATGAGGTTCGCCGGTGATTTGGACACTCCGGCGAGGGGGAAAGGGGTGGGGCGGCTCAGAGGGACAAGGAGGAGGCTATGGTGAGGTCGGGGAAGCACGGGGAGGCTCGGGACGGTCGGTCGGTGCGGTGCCCGAATGGGACGAGCGGCGGCCGGACTTGGGAGACGCCGCCACGAGGCTCTCCGGCGATGGACAAATGGGTGTGGCGACGCGCGAGGATGCGGGGATGCTAATGGACAGCTCCGGAGGAGAGGAGAGGGACTAGGTTCGCCGGAACCGAGGAGGAATTGAGGCGGCCATGATGATCTTCGGCGGAAAGAAGAGAGGGCCGAGGACTCCGGTGGGCTAGGGAGGCAAATGAGGAGTTGAGGAGCTGCGGGAGGGCTCGGGCACGCTTATATAGCCAAGGGGAGGGCTCTAGAGCACGCTAGCGAGCTTGTGCAGTGCTCTAATGGTGGACAGAGGCTGGGCATGGCACGGGCACTGTTCTAGCAATGCATTTAAGGCGAACCACGACGAGGCAGCAATGCAGGGAGATGCAGTCGATCACGGGGAAGCTCCACGACATGGTTGGACGTCGAGACGAGGAGGGAGACGACGGGAACAGGGCGAGAACCAGCCAGAGCACGCAATTAGTCATGAGGCTAGCGTGATCACCACAGGCTCTGGTGCAAACGGCGCGTTCTGGCCAGGCCTACCATGTCCAGTAGATAGACCGTCTTGCTCTTAGTCAAAATGAGGAAATAAATCGGTCGAGGGGCAAAGAAGAGATTTGCACTTAGCTCCAAAGTAAATCAAGAGGAAGGTGGTTGTAACTTGCTGTGGTTACACCAGCTTGTTAACGTGGTAAATAAATTGTCTGGTGATGATCACACACTAAGGTGATTAAGGTGGCAAAGCTTCAGCTCAAGAAGGGGAGATTAGCTAGTGGTTGCTGTAGAAACCACCAGACTGGACAGAAATACAAAACATGAAGTAGCACTCACATAAAGAGGCAAGTTGAGCTGAAATTGGTCATGTCTTAATTATTTGAATATGTAAGACTCAGTGACTCACTGGACCAGGAATATCAGGGTTAGCACCATCATCTAGTAAGCACTTCATGATACCAGGTAAGCCAATGTCCACTGCTACCATCAGGTAAGTATAACCACTATGGTCAATTTTATTCACATTAGCACCAGCCTGTGTAAATAAGCAGAGGAGTTAGCAATATAAGACTCAGTGACTCACTGGACCAAGAATATCAGGGTTAGCACCAGCATCTAGTAAGCACTTCATGATACCAGGTAAGCCAATGTACACTGCTACCATTAGGTAAGTATAACCACTATGGTCAATTTTATTCATATCAACACTAGCCTGTGTAAATAAATCATTTTTTTAGAAAAGGAGGATGACCCCCGACCTCTGCATCTGGGAGATGCATACACCACTTTATTGATTATTCTCGAGGACCTTACAAAGTACTACAACAATGTGCATGAATCCACCATCTTGGCAACACATGCCGCTACTCCTATCCAAAATGATGAAGGGGTGCTAGCTGGGCCACTACCCAAACCACTCACCTAAGCCTAACATCAAAAGCCGAAATCCGAAACATATTCGGAAGCCCCAGCCAAGCCACATACCTGGTCTGGGGCACAATCCGGTCAGACGCACTCATGTGTCGTCGCCGCCATCTTCCACGGGTCCGTCTTCAGATCATATTCCAGCCTGAAGCTTCACAGAATGCAATTTCCTTTAGGAAAAACGTTTTGCAAGAAAACGTCTCCACTTAAAACACCTGGGCCCGGGCTTGTGCCACTTACCGGTGGGGTCCACGGGCAGGGGGAGGGGCCAGGCGCTTGTCTTCTTCCTCCCCCCATGCTCGCTCACGACAGAGAGCAGAGGAGGCCAGGCAGGGCACTGCCGGCGCTGGCCCCGCCGCCTCCGGCCACCTCCGGCCGAGGCGAGGGCACCAGCAGGCTCGGGGGCGAATGCCACACCCGTTCAGAAGGAAAACGGCCGCCTGGGAGGAGTGGGGTGGAGGGGAGGTCGCGACGATGAGGAGGAGAACAGAGACCTCGGGCGACGAGGATCGCCAGTGATGTGGACACTCCGGCGAGGGGGAAAGGGGGTGGGGCGGCTCAGTGGGACGAGGAGGAGGCTGTGGTGAGGCAAGGGAAGCACGGGGAGGCTCGGGACGGCCGGTCGGTGCGGTGCCCGAACGGGACGAGCGGCGGCCGGACTTGGAAGATGTGGCCACGAGGCTCTCCGGCGATGGACAAGTGGGTGGGGTGACGCACGAGGATGCGGGGAAGCTAGTGGACAGCTCTGGAGGAGAGGAGAGGGACTAGGTTTGCCAGAATTGAGGAGGAACGGAGGCAGCCATGGCGATGTCCAGCGAAAAGATGAGAGGGCCGAGGACTCCGGTGGGCTCGGGAGGCAAATGAGGAGTGGATGAGCTGCGGGAGGGCTCAGAACACGCTTATATAGCCGAGGGGAGGCGTCTAGAGCATGCTAGCGAGCTTGTGCAGTGCTCTAATGGTGGACAAAGGCTGGGCATGGCATGTGCACTGTACTAGTGGCGCATTTAAGGCGAACCATGACGAGGCAGCGATGCAGGGAGATGCAGTCGATCACGGGGAGGCTCCAGGACATGGTTGGATGTCGAGACAAGGAGGGAGACGACGGGAACAAGGGCGAGAAGCAGCCGGAGCACGCAATTAGTCGTGACGCCAGCGTGACCACCATGGGCACTGGTGCAAACAGCGCGTTCTGGCCGGGCCTACCATGTCTAGTAGATAAACCGTCGTGCCCTTAGTCAAAATGAGGAAATAAATCGGTCCAGGGGCAAAGAAGAGGTTTGCACTTAGCTCCAAAGTAAATCAACAGGAGGTGTTTGTAACTTGCTGTGGTTACACCAGCTTGGTAACATGGTAAATAAATTGTCTGGCGATGATCACACAGTAAGGTGATTAAGGTGGCAAAGTTTCAGCTCAAGAAGGGGAATTTAGCTAGTGGTTGCTGTAGAAACCACCAGACTGGAAAAAAATACAAAACATGAAGTAGCACTCATGTAAAGAGGCAAGTTGAGCTGAAATTGGTCATGTCTTAATCATTTGAATATATTAAGATGCTCAAAAAGTTTCAGGACATTTGGACGAACCAAAATAGCACTTGCTTCATATAGCTTTGCTCTGGGCAGAAACTCGGAAACATTGCACAGGTTAAATGGTGTAATGGATTGAGCCAAAACTTGGTGGAGAGAGTTTATATTGATGGTAAAATGCCCTGGAAAATTTTCAGCTTAAATGAAGCAATATAAAATATGGTTGCTTCACAAACTGAAAATCTGACCAGAAACTAAGATTTTGAGCTGGGCTCACATAGATGAGTTAAATGAGCTCAAATTTGGTGGAGAGTCATTTTTTGATCATATAAAGGACCTTGAAAATTTTCAACTCATTTGGATATACCTAGCTTGTACTTCCTTTACAATCACTTCCCTCAGACATGAACTTTGAAAAATTGTTCAGGAATATTTACTAGGCAAATTGAGTTGAATTTTCGCATGAGGCAATTATTTGGACAGTAAAAGATGTCCAAGAAGTTTGGGTTGAATTGGGCAAAGATAAATGGCACTTGCTTCACAATCTGCCATTCAGGACAGAATAGAAAATTAATTAATTGAGCATGATGGGAAACATGGACAATGAAATATTTTGCCATATTTGAGGAAGATACGACCCAAACAATTTATGAATATTATTTGTGAATTTTGGGAGTGACAGAAATATAGGCTGCTTCACAACCTAGGGTTTAAAGGTTTATTCCTTTATCAGAAAAGGAATATTCCAATAAAAAGAATATAGGGTTAGGTCAAGGATGGAAATGACATGATCTTGGGATGATGATGAGGGTAAAAAGCCACTATAAAACCTAGGAAGACATGATCTTCCCAATTTCAGAACCACATAGCCACGGAAAAGCAAATCAAAACAGGTAATCCAAGAAAATCAAAGGAAAAAAATAAAAGGGCAAAAATCCATGCTGTTACACCTTCGTCCTCTCCGGCATGTTCAGTAATTTTCCAAGCAAACTCTCAAGGATATTTTTTGTGATATGCATTTGATCAAGGCTATGAGGCGTGTCGACTATGGGCGAGTATTCCAAGTCCCAGAAAACATATCTCGTCTTCCATACCTTCAGCAGGGGTGTAACATCCCAAATTTTCAATTTGGAATGTTATACATTAGATCATTACTGCATATCATATTTTATTGGTTTTGGGCCTGATCCATAAATTCTACGCAACTCAAGGACCCTCGGAGAGAGTTGGGGATTTCATTATTTTCATATTTGAGTTTTCTCAAATTTTGAAAATAGGATTATTTGATTTTAATTATTTTATCTTCAATTATTTATATTATAAATATATGAGAGAGGGAATAAAATGACTTTCCCAAAATAAAGAAATATTGAGGATTTAATAATAAAATCAAATAAGATTTATTTTGGAGTTTTGCTATTTTATTTGAATTTAGGAAAAATTGCACGTTTTTCAAAACTGCATTTTAGGGCCAAGAAAATGTTCATCTCGTTATAAATATTGTATTTAGGCGGTGAAAATTTATTTTGGCCTTTTTAGAATTTGATTTTATTTTCCAGAATTTTTCGTGTTTCGGTAGAATCTGTTTAAAAAAAAATCTCCACGCGCCCGACTGGCCCGAAGGCCCAACCGACCACCGCCGCCTCCCGCATCCGGATCGGGACCGGAGTCCCGATCGCCGCCGCCGCCCGAGTTCGGGAGGAGCACGCCTCCCGAGGTGCCCCCTCCCCCAAGCGAGAATGCCACCCCCTTTATAACCCTACCCGGGGCCCCCCTGGAGCCCCACAGCCGGAGCCGCCGCCCCGCAAGCCACCGCCGCCCCGCCGCCTTGCGCCGCCCGCCGGCAAGAGCCGCCGCCGCCGCCCGTCGTAGCCGCCCCATCGAACCCCGCCAGAGCCTCGTCGGAGCCTGAGCCAAGGTAGCCGCCCACCGCCCCGGTTTTCTAAGAAAAACCGATCCGGTTTTTTAGAAACCCTAGTTTGATTTTTTATATAGATCGGTTTTATTTTCCGGTTTATTTGTTTAGTGTATATTCGCCCGTTCGTTCATTTTAACAGACGAATTCGCCGTTTAGTTTCAGTTAACAAACGTTCGTTCGTTAATCTATTCGTCATTTTTCTTTTTCTCGGATTTTCCGCGATTATTTTCGATCGCGATTTCTCATCCGAGTTTCGTTCTAGTATAACTTTTCGCTCGCTTATCGGAATCACGCGATTCAAGCGCCTGGAGTTTTATCTCGAAACCCTCTTTCCGTTTAACCAACTCAAACAAGTTTTTGCTTCTGTAAAATTTGACATTGGTCAAGATTAGTAAATGAAGCTTATTTCTTTCGCCGTTTGACTTTCGTTGCTTCGTTCGATTTGATTCTTTTGGAAACCGGAGTTCTTAAGTTGAACTTTCTGGTTAGATCTTTTATTTTAGTTTTACCCGTGCATTAGATGAGTACTTATTGTGTGCTTGTTTGTTTGCGATAGAGTACGCGGAGTGCGCCGCTTGGTACTTTGAATCTCTAGGTTTCGCGGATCATCAACTAGGAAAGTAACACTTTGATCATACCTCTTCACTAGCCAGTTTTATTGCATTAGATCTATCCTCAAACAATTGCATGATTAGGATCTGATTAACATGTGGGATTTGGGAAGTAGATGAGGTAGTACCTATTACCTGTTTTATTATCAAACCTTGGGAGTTACTTCTACGTTTGCTTATATTGCCATGTTATGCTAGTAGACGTGGATTGGGTGAGTGTATCCATGACAGATGTGAGATTGTTAAATTAATGGTTTATTTAAGGTGGCAACTTAAACACACATCTGGGTGGATTGAGGCACCTAGGTATTCCCACGATTGCCTGTTTTTCTTTATGGACCGCCACCCAGGCTCAAAGGGATCATGAGATTATTCATACTAGAAACTTCCGTGTGCAGCCACAAGCTACTATGGGCTCTAGCATAGTTGAATAAGTCGTGCGAACTCTTACAGTGGTAGACTAGCAGATGTAGGGGAAAGTAGGTGTAACGGTCTACCCGATTGTAAGGTGCTAGCGCTTCTGAAAGGCTATGTCTCAGTCATCCGTTTCTCAAAGACCATGTAGTGCGAGAATCCCAATGGAGGAGATCGAGTCTTGTGGGGAAAAGTGCGCAAACCTCTGCAGAGTGTATAAACTAATCATGGTTAGCCATGTCCCCGGTTATGGACGTCTTGAGTATCTAGTACTTGGATTATCATGTGAATCTCATCATGTTACTTTAATTAATATTGTTGGGTTTTAATGATGATGCTTAATTGGGATTGAGAGGGTGTCTACACTCTCAATGTTTAACAACGACCATGATAGTTAAATAAAGTTTATTCCTTTGCAGTAGGGAAAAATTGGCTTTATGCAAAAAACTGTAACCGTAGAGCTTTCCACCAGCCATATATGCATGTAGTATAGCTTTATTCTTTTAGTACTCTCTATGTGTTACATTGCCAGCATATTCCATGTGCTGACCCGTTTTTGGGCTGCAACGTTCATGTTGCAGTTTTTTCAGACGACGAGTAAGGTGCCTTTAGGTCGTGGTTCTATACTTAGTGATGCCGTTGGAGTTGATGGACTCGCTTATCTTCCAAGCCTTCCGCTGTTATCGTTATTAGATGGCCTTAAGCCATATTTGTTGTAATAAGTTCTCTTTTGAGACATTCGATGTAATAAGTGTGTGATTGCGACTCTGTTATAAATCCTTCAAGTACTGTGTGTTTCAGCATTACTGATCCAAGGATGACACTGATGCACAGAGATCAGTCCGTTTGAGGTCTGGTCTCTACAAGATGGTATTAGAGCACATGCTGACTGTAGGACACGACCACTAAGCTAAAGCCCTAGATCACTACTCACTCTTCTCGTTTCTGACTCCTCATCTTTTCTACTCTTTTAGGATGGCGGAAGCAAGAAACAAGTTCACGCAACCGGATGAAGATACACCTTTTGGACGCCACCTGAAGGAAGTCACTAAGTACCTGAACATCGGAGTACCAAGCTTCACCGAGACCTACAACGCCACTTTACCTGAAGAGGAGTCCTGGATTATTCAAGTTCAAGTTCCAGGAAGGACGTTCATGCCCGTCACTGAGACCATTGAGTTTTCCTTTGATGTACCAAACTGGAGTCTAGGAAAGAGCATGGCAGCCCACATCACTATGGGATGCATTGGAGAAGTGTACCACAAGGATCTCAAGGATACTATCTACCAGATTTGTGGGCGCCGAGATGAGCAATGGGAGATGATCAGCACCAGGAAGGATAGATCAATTGCAGCTTTCATCCAAGAGTTAAACCAGCACATTCGACGTCAGGAGAACCAGATGTGCGTAGGCATGATAGACCTAAAGAAGGCCATGACCAAGATCATGGAGATGGAAGAAGAACTCAAGTCTACACGCGATGGATATGAGGAGGAAATAACAACACTCGTGGAGAAGAATGATGATCTGAAGAAGAAGCTAAAAGTATTTATGGGATTTCCCGCGACTGGAGGAGAAGACGAAGATTGCACTTGTCTAGAGAACTACATCATCATCGACGACACCGACTTGGATCCAGACGATAGTGATGATGACTATGTTGATGAAGCTGGAGCAGATATCATGGAGTGTTCATCGGAGCGATTTTTCTAGTCGACCACCATAACAGTAGTAGTATTCCCCCATGTATCTAGTATAGCCCGAGAACTTTTGTAATGATAGATAGACCGTTGTATGCCTTGTTTGCTTTGAATGAAGTGATTTTTGTGTTCATTTGCCTCATGTGCATTTGGGTAGTGTTTTCTCTCTAGACCTCATTCTATTCTTAATTCTCATCTTTTCTAAACCCTCAGATGCCTCCGAGACATGACAATGGATTTCCTTTCCCACCAGAGCTCACTCAGTTGATCCAGCAGCAGAATGCGTTGATGCAGTTGCTAGTCCAGAATCAGAATCAGGGGAACAACAACAACAACAACAACCCACCACCGCCACCACCTGTTAATCACTAACCCGTTTTCTCAGGCTGAATCCGCCGGTGTTCTCCAGTAGCACCGAGCCGATTGTTGCAGATGATTGGCTCCGCAAGACAGCAAGGGAGTTGACCACGGCAGGATGCACAAATGCGGAGAGGGTGCATTTTGCCGCACATCAGCTTGAAGGACCCGTAGCAACATGGTGGGAGAATTTCACAGCCACTTACCCTATCGACACTGTCACATGGGATCAGTTTCAGCAGGCTTTCCGTACTGCCCATGTTTCAGCAGGAGCTATGGCCATGAAGAAGCGTGAGTTTCGCAACTTGTGCCAAGGAGGAAGCACAGTTGGCCAGTATGTGGATGACTTTAGTAAGCTAGCACGTTATGCCCCAGATGACGTTGCTACAGATGCAGCTAAGCAGGAGAAGTTTTTTGGAAGGGCTGAATGATGAGCTGAGCATGTAGTTGTTGGTAGCAAGCTTCAACAACTACCAGGAGTTGGTAGATTGCGTTCTTATGATTGAAGGGAAGCAGCAGCAGATTGAAAACCGCAAGAGGAAGTATGGACAAGGGAAGTACAATTCTGGAGCTCAGCAGAAGCCGCGTTTTATCCCTAAACTGGGAGGACCTTTTCAGCATACCCATGGAGGGGGTAGCTCGCACAATCATAATGGCCCCAAGAATGGTAATGGGAATGGAGGAAGCAACGGCCAGAGCCGTACCATCCCGTCAACCCCAGCCAAGAGAGACCTGAGCCAAGTCACTTACTTTAAGTGCCAGAAGACCGGACATTATGCCAACGAATGTCCTGAAGCCCATAATGGAAATAGCAATGGAAGCTCTGGGAAGAAGCCGAACCCTTTCAACAGGGGATAGGTGAACCACGTTAACGTGGAGGAGGTTGAAGCCCAGCCAGATGGAGTAACCGGTAAGTTTTTGGTTAAGTATTTTACTGCAATCGTTCTTTTTGATACTGGTGCATCGCATTCATACATATCAAGGGGATTCGTGGATAAGTATAACCTGCCCACCAAGGTTCTTAGAACACCTATGCTAGTAAGCTCACCAGGAGCGTTGTATATGGCCAGCCGAGGATGTTTTCAAGTGCCATTGAGTATAGGTAGGCATGTTTTCCCCTCTGATTTAATTATTCTGGAATCGCAAGGTTTGGTTGTGATTCTAGGTATGGATTGGCTGTCGATGTATGGAGGAAACATCGATTGCGCCAGTAAGTCGATTTTGCTTACCACCCCATAAGGGAGAAGGATCAAGTATGTATCCCGGCATGTGCCGAAGAGGACTCAAGTGAATTCCTTATCAGGAGTTGTGCAGGAGGAAGTACCAATGGTGAAGGATTTCCCTGACGTATTTCCAGAGGAGTTGCCAGGCATGCCACCGGATAGAGATATTGAATTTTTGATTGAGCTTTTGCCAGGCACAGGGCCAATATCTAAGAGACCATACAGGATGCCCGCAAAGGATTTGGAGGAGATTAAGAAGCAGATTAAAGAGTTACTGGATAAAGGTTATATTCGCCCAAGTTCTTCACCTTGGGGATCGCCCGTACTTCTAGTGGAGAAGAAGGATGGATCGTTAAAGATGGTTGTTTAGTATCGAGGATTGAATGAAGTAACAATCAAGAACAAGTACCCACTGCCAATGATCAATGATCTGTTTGATCTATTGCATGGAGCTAAGGTATTTTCCAAGATCGATCTGTGATCAGGATACCATCAGTTGAAGATTCGAGAACAGATATACCTAAGACGGCTTTTACCACTAGGTATGGGTTGTACGAGTATACCGTTATGTCATTTGGTCTGACTAACGCACCTTCATATTTCATGAACATGATGAACAAGGTGTTTATGGAGTTTTTGGATAAGTTCGTCGTGGTGTTCATTGATGATATTTTGGTCTACTCAAAGAATGAAGAGGAGCACAAGGAGCATTTGCGTTTGGTACTTGAGAAGCTTAGAGAACATCAGTTATATGCCATGTTCAGCAAATGTGAGTTTTGGTTGAAGGAAGTTGGATTCCTCGGACACGTTATATCCGGAGAAGGTATAGCAGCAGATCCCACCAAGGTTGTCACTGTGACAAATTGGGAAGGCCCAACAATAGTTGGAGAGATCCGGAGTTTTCTTAGACTCGCAGGATACTACCGGAGATTCATTGAAAATTTCTCGAAGATTGCAAAACCTATGACGGAGTTGTTGAAGAAGGATACCAACTTCAAATGGACTGAGGAATGTGAGGCCAGTTTCCAGGAGTTGAAGAAACGTTTGGTTACATCGCCAGTGTTGATTCTGCCAGATCAGAGCAAGGATTATGAGGGGTATTGCGACGCTTCACGTCGGGGAATTGGAGCGGTGCTCATGCAGGAGGGAAGAGTTGTTTCATATGCTTCACGACAGCTGAAACCTCATGAGTTGAATTATGTCACACATGATTTGGAGTTAGCAGCCGTAGTGCATGCATTAAAGACTTGGAGACATTTTCTCATTGGAAACCATTATGAAGTGTACATGGATCACAAGAGTTTGAAGTATATTTTCACGCAAAAGGAGCTAAATCTCAGGAAAAGGAGATGGTTGGAGCTCATCAAGGATTATGATATGAGATTGCATTATCATCCCGGAAAAGCTAACGTAGTAGCCGATGCGTTGAGCCGCAAGAGCCATGTCAACACACTAATGACGGGAGATTTACCGAAGGAGTTAGCCGAGGACCTTCCTGAGCTATGTTTGGACATAGTTCCGAGAGGCTATGTAGCAGCATTGGAGATTCGGTCTACTTTGATGGATAAGATCAGAGAAGCTCAGAAGACTGACAAGGAGGTTGCCTCTATAAAGTATAAGATGAGCAAAGGAAAAGTTAAGGGATCTCGTGAGGATGAGCACGATACCCTATGGTTTGAAGACCGTGTTTATGTGCCTAACGACCCGAAGATCAGGAAGTTGATTCTGCAGGAGGCCCATGATTCACCCAGGAAATGCCAAGATGTATTTGGATTTGAAGGATACTTTCTGGTGGACCGGAATGAAGAAGGATATTGTGGAGTATGTAGCAGTTTGTGATGCATGTCAGAGAGTAAAGGCAGAGCATCAGAAGCCAGTAGGATTGCTACCGCCATTGCCAATACCCGAATGGAAGTGGGATAAGCTAGGCATGGATTTTATCACGGGATTGCCCAGAACTCGTTCAGGCTATGACTCGATTTGGGTTGTAGTCGATCATTTGACGAAGGTAGCTCATTTCATCCCAGTGAAGACTACTTACACCAGTGCTAAGTTCGCAAAGATATACATGACCAGGATCGTATGTCTGCAAGGAGTTCCAAGGAGCATTGTATCTGATAGAGGAACCCAGTTTACCTCAAAGTTTTGGAATCAGTTGCACGAAACTTTGGGTACTAGACTAGAGTTTAGTACAACTTTTCATCCGCAGACAAATGGACAGATCGAGAGAGTCAATCAGATTTTGGAGGATATGCTGAGAGCCTATGCGCTAGATTATGGATCTAGTTGGGACGACAATTTGCCGTATGCAGAGTTCTCTTACAACAACAGTTATCAATCCAGTTTGAAGATGGCCCCTTTCGAAGCCTTGTACGGAAGGAGGTGCAGGACCCCATTGTCGTGGGATGAAATTGGAGACCGCCAGTTGTTTGGACCGGATTTGATCAAGGAGTCTGAACAGAAGGTGAAATTGATTCGCGATAGGCTCAAGATAGCCCAGTCCAGGCAGAAGAACTGCGCAGATTTTAAGGCAAGGAGACAGTTTATGAAGTTGGAGACCGAGTTTATCTTCGAGTATCTCCACTTCGAGGAGTTAAGCGCTTTGGAGTTAAGTGAAAGTTAGCGCCACATTTTGTAGGACCATACAAGGTCTTGGAGCGTATGGGAGAAGTAGCCTACAAGTTGGAATTGCCCGAAGGATTGTCAGGAGTCTGAACATACCGATGAGGGATACAGTGCCGCTGGAAGCAATTCAGTTGGATCGTGATTTGACCTATGAGGAGAAACCAGTCAAGATTGTTGAGTATGCCAACCGAGTCACCCGCAGCAAGGTTATCAAGTTTTGCAAAGTTCGTTGGAGCCACCACACCTAGGATGAAGCCACCTGGGAGCGAGAGGAAGATCTGCTGAAGGACCACCCTCACCTATTTTCTAGCCAACCCGAATCTCGAGGGCGAGATTCATCTTAAGGGGGTCGGTTTGTAACATCCCAAATTTTCAATTTGGAATGTTATACATTAGATCATCACTGCATATCATATTTTTATTTGTTTTGGCCCTGATCCAGAAATTCTACGCAACTCAAGGACCCTCGGAGAGAGTTGGGGATTTCGTTATTTTCATATTTGAGTTTTCTCAAATTTTGAAAATAGGATTATTTGATTTTAATTATTTTATCTTCAACTATTTATATTATAAAAATATGAGAGAGGGAATAAAATGACTTTCCCAAAATAAAGAAATATTGATGATTTAATAATAAAATCAAATAAGATTTATTTTGGAGTTTTGCTATTTTATTTGAATTTAGGAAAAATTGCATGTTTTTCAAAACTGGATTTTAGCGCCAAGAAAATGTTCATCTCGTTCCAAATATTTTATTTAGATGATGAAAATTTATTTTGGAATTTTTAGAATTTTATTTTATTTTCTAGAATTTTTCTTGTTTCGGCGGAATCTGTTTAAAAAAAAATCTCCGCGCGCCCGACTGGGCCGAAGGCCCAGCCGACCGCCGCCGCCTCCCGCATCCGGATCGGGACCGGAGTCCCGATCGCCACCGCCACCCGAGTCCAGGAGGAGCACGCCTCGTGAGGCGCCCCCTCCCCTAAGCCAGGACGCCGCACCCCCCCTTTATAACCCGACCCGGGCCCCCCTGGAGCCCCACAGCCAGAGCCGCCACCGCCGCCCCGCCGCCTTGCGCCGCTGCCGCCAGGAGCTGCCGCCGCCGACGCTCGTCGCAGCCGCCCCGCCGGAGCGTCGCCGGAGCCCGAGCCGAGGTAGCCGCCCGCCGCCCCAGCTTTCTAAGAGAAATCGATCCGGTTTTTTTAGAAACCGTAGTTTTTATTTTTTTTATATAGATCGGTTTTATTTTCCGGTTTATTTGTTTAGTGAGTGTTCGCCCATTCGTTCGTTTTAACGGACGAATTCGCCGTTTAGTTTCAGTTGACGAACGTTCGTTCATTAATCTGTTCGTCGTTTTTCTTTTTCTTGGATTTTCCGCGATTATTTCTGATCGCGATTTCTGATCCGATTTTCGTTCTAGTATAACTTTTCGCTCGTTTATCGGAATCTGGTGATTCAAGCGCCTGGAGTTTCGTCTTGAAATCGTCTTTCCGTTTAATCAACTCGAACAACTTTTTAATTCTGTAAAATTTGACTTAGGTCCAGATTAGCAAACGAAGCTTATTTCTTTCGCCGTTTGACTTTCGTTGCTTCGTTCGATTTGATTCTTTTGCAAACCGGAGTTCTTAAGTTGAACTTTCTGGTTAGATCTCTTAGTTGAGTTTTAGCCATGCATTAGATGAGTACTTATTGTGTGCTTGTTTGTTTGCGATAGAGTACCCGGAGTGCGCCGCTTGCTACTTTGAATCTCTAGGTTTCACGGATCATCAGCAAGGAAAGTAACACTTTGATCATACCTCTTCACTACCCAGTTTTATTGCATTAGATCAATCCTCAAACAATTGCATGATTAGGATCTGATTAACATGTGGGTTTTGGGAAGTAGATGAGGTAGTACCTATTACCTATTTTATTATCAAACCTTGGGAGTTACTTCTACGTTGGCTTATATTGCCATGCCATGCTAGTAGACGTGGATTGGATGAGTGTATCCATGACAGATGTGAGATTGTTAAATTAATGGTTTATTTAAGGTGGCAACTTAAACACACATCTGGGTGGATTGAGGCACCTGGGTATTCTAGCGATTGCCTGTTTTTCTTTATGGACCGCCACCTAGGCTCAAAGGGATCATGAGATTATTCATACTAGAAACTTCCGTGTGCAGCCACAAGCTACTATGGGCTCTAGCATAGTTGACTAAGTCGTGCGAACTCTTACAGTGGTAGACTAGCAGATGTAGGGGAAAGTAGGTGTAATCGTCTACCCGATCGTAAGGTGCTAGCGCTTCTGAAAGACTATGTCTCGGTCATCCGTTTCTCAAACACCATGTAGTGCGAGAATCCCAATGGAGGAGATCGAGTCTTGTGGGGAAAAGTGCGCAAACCTCTGCAGAGTGTATAAACTAATCATGGTTAGCCATGTCTCCGGTTATGGACGTCTTGAGTATCTAGTACTGGGATTATCATGTGAATCTCATCGTGTTACTTTAATTAATATTGTTGGGTTTTAATGATGATGCTTAATTGGGATTGAGAGGGTGTCTACACTCTCAATGTTTAACGACCACCATGAGAGTTAAATAAAATTTATTCCTTTGCAGTAGGGAAAAATTGGCTTTATGCAAAAACTGTAACCATAAAGCTTTCCACCAGCCATATATGCATTTAGTATAGATTTATTCTTTCAGTATTCTTTATGTGTTACATTGCCAGCATATTCCATGTGCTGATCCATTTTCGTGCTGCAACGTCCATGTTGCAGACTTTTCAGACGACGAGTAAGGTGCCTTTAGGTCGTGGTTCTATACTCAGTGATGCCGTTGGAGTTGATGGACTCGCTTATCTTCCAAGCCTTCCGCTGTTATTGTTATTAGATGGCCTTAAGCCATATTTATTGTAATAAGTTCTCTTTTGAGACATTCGATGTAATAAGTGTGTGATTGCTAATCTGTTATAAATCCTTCAAGTACTGTGCGTGTCAGCATTACTGATCCAGGGATGACACTGATGTACAGAGATCAGTCGGTTTGAGGTCTGGTCGCTACAACGGGCTCCGGCGCCTTTTTCTTCGTGTTTGCCGGCAGGGGGCACTCTTCAAAGTTCTTCAATAACTCATATATTTCTGCACCGCTGCACTTATGTGGAGGACCTCGATGCTCAACCTTACCATTGAATAGATCTCTACGCTTTCTCCACAGGTCATCCTTCTCGAGCCATCTTCGATGCCCCATGTACACGATTTTCGAAGACCCACCATCTTTCGATAGCTGCAAAGAAGTTGTATCATCCATGCACCTCGTGCATCCGCAATATCCGTGGCACACCTGGCCGGAGAGATAGCCGTAACTGAGATAGTCCTACACCGTCGTGATCAGCGCGACTCTCATGTAGAAATACTCTCCTTTTCTTGCATCCCATGTCTTGGCTGGCGTTGTCCATAAGGTATGTAGCTCCTCTTTCAGTAACCCGAGATACAGATTTATATCATTTCCCGGTTGTCTTGGCCCTTGAATAAGTATAGCCATGTGTTTGTATTTTTCCTTCATGCACAACCAGGGGGGAGGTTGTAGATCCATACAAACACGGGCCATGTGCTATGAATGGTGTTCTAGTTGCCAAATGGATTCATGCCATCACTACTAGAGCCAAGCCCGATGTTCCTTGGATCATTTGTGAAAAAAATCAAATTCAGCATTTAATGCTCTGCACTGACTAGCATCTGCGAGGTGTCCAGCTTCGGCTCATCTCCGTCATTTGGCTTCACCCTCTCCGCGTGCCAGCGCATAAGCTTTGCTTCCTTAGGATCTACGAAATACCGCTGTAGACGCGGAGTGATCGGAAAGTACCATACAACTTTCTATGGAGCTTTCTTTCCGGCCTTTTTATATCGTGAAGCATTGCACTTGGATAGATGGTTTTCTCCTCGTACTCGTTCCGATATATGATGCAATCATTGATGCATGTGTGACATCTAATGTGTGGCAGATCAAGAGGGCACACGACTTTCTTTGCCTCCTCGACACTAGTAGGACACACGCTTCCCACGGGAAGAACCTTCTTGAGATACTTCAGAAGATCATCCAGGCCTATATCTGTGCATTTGTTTTTTGCCTTCGTCTTTAGAAGTTCTAGTGTGAAACTCAAGCGGGTCACCTCAGGATTGCAACCATCATACAAAGGAGTTATCGAGTCTACCTCCAGTTGCGCCAGTTTGGCCTCCTCTCTAGAAGCAGCTCTGTCGCTAGTCGTCTTTTTGCGAAGCAGGTCTCGAACATGCGGGTCCCGTATGGCTGAACTTAGTAGCGACAAAGACGGCGGCGTGTTCGCGTCTTCTCTACCTTGAACTGCTTCTTCGCCATTGACATTTTCGAGGCCGTCTTCCTCTTCGGGCACATAATCGGTCATGTGTCGTCTGGTGGCCCCATGTCGTTATTTCCTGCCCCATCGATATCCTCCTCCTCCTCCTCCTCCTCCTCATCATCATCATCATCACTTATCCACCGAGTATGGCCATGCATGAAACCATGCATGAGCAGATGCGCCTTGAATGTGCCACCCTCAAAGGGGTCGAGCCTGACTATTCCTTTGCATTTTCGACACGGACATAAGACATCCTTCAGTCTTTTTTCATACATGTCGTCCACATCGGATTACCAGTATCTTTCCACTATCCTTCCATTGACCCTCATGATCACCTGTGCACGGAGCAAATATTATAACCACGTATATATGCATGCAAGGATCAAATTCATACAAAAATTCGGCATGACCTTCCCTAAACATAGGACATATTGAGTTTGCCTGAAATTCGCCGAAACGGAATTGAATCGACATTTCGGCAAAACATAGGAAACTCATGTCACTCACATGCCACACACAATTCGGTATATTCATATCGCACATAGTTTCGGTCCTAATCGCAAACACACATATTTCCATTCTTGCACAACTCTTGTTTTGATCACCTATTTGTCGAGAGGGATATCGAGCACCTTCTTATAATTATCTAGTAGCTCTAGATAGTGAGGTACCTACATAAATATAGCTCCAACTAGCTAGGGGAGAGAGAGAGAGCTATGAGAGGGAGGAGGGAGGGCATTAATGGAGGGGTGGTGGAGGGGCAAAGAAGAGAAGGGGAGAAGGGGAAAAGGAAAGGAAGAGGAAGGAGGGAGGGCATTAATGGAGGGGGTGGTGGAGGGACAAATAAGAGAAGGGGACGAGGGGCAAAAGAAAGGAAGAAAAAGGAGGGAGGGCATTAATTGAGGGGGGGTAGGAGGGGTAAAGAAGAGGGGAAGCATTGAAGAACAAGAAAGTGCAAGAGGGAGGGGGGAGAAAGAAAGGGGGGAGGAAGAAGAGGGGGAAAAGGTGGTAGATATTTTGGCTGGCGACCATAGCAGTAGCGTGGGGCACCAAAGCGCGCTACTGCTATGTGTGCTAGCCAAAATATCTACTGGTAAGTAAAACTAGCAATGGCGCTTGTCCAAAACCCACGCTACTGGTAAAAGATTACACATAGAAGAAGTAGCAGTAGCGCTTCTTGGTGGACAGGCGCTACTGCTATTTTCTTAACAGTAGCGCTGGTTAGTGTACCAACACTGCTACTATTTTTTGGCCGGGGGGGGGGGGTGTGGTGTGGCTAACTTACCAGTAGCGTGCCCTCTAGAAACCCACGCTACTGCTAAGCTGTACCAGTAGCGCACTTTATAACGGACGTTAGTGGCACATATCAGTAGCGTGGGGTCCTTAACACGCTCTACTGGTAAACTTCTATGTATAAGCCTTTTCCTAGTAGTGTCACTAGGTGTTAATGATTTATTCCGGTTCTCTATTAAAAGGAGGCCTTAATATCCCTTAGTTTCCAATATGGACCCCGCTTCCACGGGAGGGTAGGACAAAAGATGTCATGCAAGTTCTTTTAATAATGCACATATAACTATTTACGTAATAAATGCCTACATTATATCGATGAACTGGAGCTAGTGTCGTATCGCCCTAGGTTATAACCGTCACATGCTGAATATCATCCAAAAAGACACTGATCCAATGCCTATGAATTTTTCTTATATTTTTCTGCTAAGTTACTACTGCTATCATCACTGTTCCACTTGCTATAAAACTACTGTTATCACTGTTACTATTACCGTTGCTGCTGTCACTATTATCCAAACTATCAAACTATTTTGCTACTGATTACTTGCTGCAGATAATTAATCTCCAGGTGTGGTTGAATTGACAACTCAGTTGCTAATAACTTCAAATATTCTTTGGCTCCCCTTGTGTCGAACCTATAAATTTTGGGCTTAATACTCTACCCTTGAAAATTGTTGTGATCCCCTATACTTGTGGGATATCAGGGCACAACTCAGGGCTGGTCCATACATATTCGGGGACCAGGGGCGAGACGACAAAATGGGGCCCTTGTGGACAAATAAAAACTGAGAATATATTGTATTTCAAAAGCAATTTTGTACATAGCATAGAGTGATGGTCTAGAGAACTACTGTACATCATAATAGTACAGAAACAATAATAGTTCTACAAAAGACCGCTCTTCTAAGTGGCACAAGGAGACCATCATCTCGCTATTCTAAGTATGAAGACCTTGTCAAAGCTGATACCAACTTGAAACATTTGTGTGTTTTTTTGCTTTCTTTTCTCACTGATAAACAATTTTTAGAACACACATCACCAAACAATTGGAGAAAAAAATGTCAATACAGGGAACAAAAGCACCTGAATATGGGCATATAGCTTGATGTCGAATTGTCAATGTAGCTTCCAAGATCAACAAGGCTGCAACACTTATTCCCTGTCCCCCCTTCTAATCCCTGGATCCAATCAAGCTTTGAAGAAAAGGTCAACAGAAGAGTAGGAACTAGGAAGAGAAGAATTGGAGATGTCAGATGGAGCAATCAGAGGCGGGCTGTTTAACAGCGAATGAAAATAGGAGTACTTGATTAGGCGAAGGAGGGAGACGTACCATCTCTGATGCGGTGATGACTCAAACGTGTTGTCGGTGTCAAAACCGGTGGATCTCGGGTAGGGGGTCCCGAACTGTGCGTCTAGGCGGATGGTAACAGGAGACAGGGAACACAATGTTTTACCCAGGTTCGGGCCCTCTTGATGGAGGTAAAACCCTATGTCCTGCTTGATTAATATTGATGATATGGGTAGTACAAGAGTAGATCTACCACGAGATCAAGGAGGCTAAACCCTAGAAGCTAGCCTATGGTATGATTGTTGTATGTTGGAGTTGTCGTCCTACGAACTAAAACCCCTCCGGTTTATATAGACACCGGAGAGGGTTAGGGTTACACAAAGTCGGTTACAATGGTAGGAGATCTGAATATCCGCATCGCCTAGATTGCCTTCCACGCCAAGGAAAGTCCCATCCGGACACGGGACGAAGTCTTCAATCTTGTATCTTCATAGTCCAGGAGTACGGCTGTAGGTATAGTCCGGCTATCCGGACACCCCCTAATCCAGGACTCCCTCAGTAGCCCCTGAACCAGGCTTCAATGACGACGAGTCCGGCGCCCAGATTGTCTTCGGCATTGCAAGGCGGGTTCCTCCTCCAAGTTCTTCAGAAAAGTTGGTAAACACTAAGGGTAGTGTCCGGCTCTGCAAAATAAGTTTCCACATATTGCCATAGAGAGAATAATATTAACACGAATCTAATCTGCTGACGTATTCCGTAGCGTGACATCACACTACGCCCAATCTTTTATCCGAATCGTTTTCACTTCCCCACCTCATCGTATTTTGCGAGGCGGTTTCCTTGGCACGTCTAGTCAAAGCAGAGATCGTGTCCCCCTTTTTACGGGATTCTCATCAATACGTACGTGGGTAACCCAACCGCGCCATTTATCATGGCGCTTGGGAGATAGGCGAGTTTTACCAGGCTGGTGGGGACGCATAGCCGCATCCGCCCATATAAGGGGATAAGGATCCACCTTTCTACCTACGCCTTCTTCCTCCTTTGCCTATCCATCTCCTGCGCACCCGAGCTCCAGCGCCCAAGTCCGCACTTCCCACCTCAACCTTCTCTAGCCATGTCCGGAGCGGGAGGCAAGTGGATGGTCTCCTCCGTTACGGAGGGCCATGTCAAAAAACTAAGGAAGGCCGGATACTTGTCCAACAACATCGCGCACCGGCTTCCTGAAGAGGGGCAGCTCCTCCCCACCCCAAGGCCCCATGAGAGGGTAGTATTCCTTCCCCACTTCCTCCGCGGACTGGGTTTTCCACTCGACCCATTTGTCCGGGGACTCATGTTCTACTATGGCCTGGATTTCCACGATCTGGCCCCGAACTTCATCCTCAACATATTGGCGTTTATTGTCGTGTGCGAGGCCTTCCTCCGCATCCGCCCCCATTTCGGCCTTTGGCTCAAGACTTTCAACGTCAAGCTGAAGGTGGTGCGCGGCAGCCAGGCGGAGTGCGGAGGCGCCATGGCGGGCAAGATAGCCAACGTCCTATGGCTCGAGGGCTCTTTTGTGGAGACCCTGAAGTGGTGGAAATCGGGGTGGTTTTGCATCACCGAGCCCCGCGATCCGGAATGGATCGCCGCCCCAGAGTTCCGGTCCGGACCCCCCATGCGGCTCACGTCCTGGAAAGAGACGGGCCTGTCGTGGGGCTACCAAGACGAGGTGACCGGACTGCAAAAATGCATCCAAACCTTGGCGAACAAGCAACTAAAGGTTGTCAACGTAGTCCAGGTTATGCTCGTCCGCCGGATCCTCCCGTGCCAACAACGGGACTTCAATCTGTGGGAGTTCAACCCGGCGTAGCACCCAACCCTCAGCAGGCTTTTCGACATGACGTACGAAGAAGTCTGGAAGGTGCTAACCAAAGGCGCCGAGGCTCCCGCATCCGCTTCCAAGGACCGCGGATTAAGCTCGCAGCGTCACGCTGGCGAGTTAAGCTATTTTCACCTTTTACAGGATGTTAGTTTTTCATAGTTTGACTCTATGCGGGATCTAAACTCCCCCACCTTTGACAGGAGTGGCAGGCGAAGTCCGGACAGCTCGACTATCCGGCTCCTCTGCCCGAAGACCTAGCAGATGCTCGTTTATCGAAGCTGCTGGCTCCGGCACCTTACGTGGTGCCGGAGAAGAAGGCCAAGAAGAAGGCCACGGGGACTCGAAAGGGTTCCCGGCGTATGGTGGTGTCGGACTCATCGTCCGACGACTCCGAGACGCACTCCTCCCGTGAAGACGAGGAGGAGGAAGAAACCTCTCCCCCTCCAGCGGGGGGAGGAAGGAAGAGGAAGGCCGCCCCAATAGGGGAGGCCGAAGGGTCCAAGAAGGGGAAAAACCTTCCTCCGGACTACTCCATCGAAGCCGATGAGGGCGAAGAGGCGTGGCCGCAAAGGGCCAGGCGCCCGGCGGGATCGTAAGTATTCGGATACCAGAGTAACTCATAGCATTCCTTTGTTGCATAGCTTTTCCTTATGTCGAATATAACTATGCAGTCCGCCCAAGGCTGGGCTCGACGAGTCGTCGAGTGGCTCCCTGGACTCGTCGGATGTGAATTCACTTCCGACGGCTACCTCCCCCCGCCCTACGGACAACGCCGAAGTGTTGTCCCAACAGGTTCCAAGCCAAGAGGAGGTGGTCCTGGAGGCGCCGTGAGGCAACCTCCCGGACTCCAGGAGTGAAGGGGACAAGACCCCCACAGGGCTCCAAGTCCGGCTTTGAGCCAGACACCGCGCTGGAATCTTCAACGGTTCCGGACTGCGGTAGGCGAACTCCTTCTAAGAGGAGCAAGCCTTCTGAGCCGGCGGCCTCCGCCCAACCGGAGGTGCCGGACAATCTGCTGGAGGTGCTTAACGGCGCCTCCATCGATGAGGAGCACCGTACTATTATGAGTACGGTGATCCAGAAGGTTCAGTCCGCTAAGAGCGGACTGACTGAAGCTTGTGCTAGCCTTCTAACAGGCTTCGAGGTAAGTGAAAAAAATGTAAAAGTATTACCGCATAGACAGTAGCCCCTGATGCTCTGTTTGGCGTTCGAAAAGAAAAGCCGAATAGAGGATCAAATAATTTCGCAGGAGTCTAACAAAAAATGAGTCAATATGCGTGTGCAGGCTTCGCTGCTTGCCACCGCCGCACTGACTGCGGAGGTAGCTACCCTGAAGCAGGGTCTCGAGCGGTCCGAGCAAGAGCTCGGCCTTGCCAAGCGGCAGCTCGAGGAGAAAGAAGGTAACAGATACCTTATAGAAATATATAAAAAATATGCAATTGCAAAAAATGACAGGATTATGCTACTTATTGCAGGGGCCACGACTGAGGTGGCGACCCTCAAGCAGGCGATGTCCGAGGCCGAGAAGAGGCGGCCTCAGAGTGCAATGAGCGGGAGAAATTTTAGGCGCAAGTCAGCGAGGGGCAGCAAGAGCTTCAGGCTCTCATGAAAAAACATGAGAGTTTGGAGCTTGACTCGAAGACGCGAGCGTTCGAGCTCGCCGCGGCCGTCAAGACTACCGAGTCTGCCAAGGCCGAAGCCCAGAAGGCCCTCCAGGAATTGGATGCGGTGAAAAAGATAGCGGCAGGTAAGGCATTTTTTATGCAAAGCAGACATATAAGAGTAAGCTACTTGTTACTTACCCGAATCCGGAGCTCTCCAGGGGCGTCCGCAGATCTTCCCCATAGCGTATCTCATGCCGCCGCATTCTATCGAGCCGAAGAAGGCAGCTCGACGGAGAAGGTGTTCTGGTCTCAGTATGCTGAGGCCGGACACCCTGTGCCCTTAAGCGACCAGCTGAAGCAGCTGGGCGAGCTCCACAAGGCGGCCGAACAGGCCATGAAGGGCTTCATAGTTCGGTTGTGTCCTGGAGAGGCCCTGCCTGGGAGCTACTTCGGACTGGTGCGGCAGCTAGTGGAGGCCTGTCCAAGGCTCGATGTCATCAAGCTCTCCGTCTGCATCAAAGGAGCCCGGAGGGCCCTTGCCCGGGCTAAGGTGCACTGGGGCAAGCTGGATGGTGAGGAGCTTGTGAAGGACGGGCCTCCGCCGGGGAAAGAGCATCGCAAACCCGAGAACTATTACAAGGATGTTCTAAAGGGTGCCCGCCTTGTGGCAGCTGAATGTACCAAGGATGTAATTTTTGAATGAACTCGCTCGTGTTATCCTGTGCGCTGAAAACTTGTTCATTTGCGCTAAGCAATGCTTGTTGAATTTAAAATATTACTTTCTGTGCGGCCGTTTATCAAAAATTGAGAGATGGCCAGTCGTCGTCTTCTGCCCCCATGCCACTAGTGCTGGGGTGTTCGGGATAAACCTGAGCGCTCTTTTCCCCATGTTTGGGTCCTACGACGGAGGCACTCAGCACAACGGACAAGGCAATCAGACTATAACGCTTGAACACTCTCACTTAGCCATAGAACTCTATAATTTTAAATTTCGGCGAAGCCCCTAGTATTCGGAAGACCGAGTTCGGGGCGCTATCCATGCCTTGGCCGGACAAAATCCGGTTCCTCGCTCTAAGCGGCATAGGTCTTTAAGGACCCGAAAAACCTCTCGAACAGCGACCGGTCTCTCGCCGTATCATGACAGTCAGTTTTAGCTTTCTCTACTGAGGTGCGCAGCCCAGCTCAACTGGGGCACAATCGCAGTAGTTCTCCTAGTGCTACCTTAGCCGATATAGCGGAACGTAAGGCACCAAAACATAGGAGCCGGGCAAACCCAACTATTGACCCAAACCATGATTCGGAGCCGATGCATATAGTGCTATAAGTTCGGGGTGCCGCACTTGTGAAAGTGTTCGGACTTCTCACACCATATTGAGGGGTACTAAAGCCCCATGCGTATTTGCCATACCATAGTGTACGGGTGCAACATGTCATTAGTGAACATATATCTAAAAGAGAGTAATGCAAAAAATAGACAAAAAGCTATGCATTGTTTATAAGAAGGCTGCTATCCAAGCAGAACGATACAAATAGTGCGATAAGCAAAAGAATTTGGACTATTTAACATGTAGTGTCCAGGGGCGAGCCGCGGAATTGTATTCAAAACAGGTATACTGCTCGTAATAGAGACCACCTGGGAGTTCCATAATGCGGCATGGCTTGTCTGCTTCCCTGGTTCTTGCATCCTTTGTGCAGCAGTTGAATTGCCGAACAGGTCGTCCGAAGTATGGAGTCCTGAAAGTAAGAGAAAATAAACAAAGAATTTGGCAGCCCCTAGTACGGTTTAAGCCGTGTTTTGGGAGTGCCGTGATGATGCCCCTTCCCCTGCGCCCATGGTATTTCGAGAGCGTAGTTATGTACGCGAAGTGCTGGTTTCGCTATTTCGCGAGGGCTGGGGTTGGGGCCGCATTGCTACGCCTACTCGGAACGTACCAGGCGGTCTTGCTGTAGGTTACTCCGGGCGCGCTTGACAGTGTCCGGCTTTTTAACGGCCGGACTAGTGAATTGCCTAGAGAGGCTGCTTTGTACCTCCGCTGCGAGGGCCGCCGTGTGCTCCTCCGTTCGGAGAGAGCGTTCGGTGTTTCCATTGACCGTGATTACTCCTCGAGGGCCTGGCATCTTGAGCTTGAGGTATGCATAATGCGATACCACATTGAACTTTGCGAATGCGGTTCGTCCGAGTAGTGCGTGATAGCCACTGCGGAACGGTAGTATGTCGAAGATTAACTCCTCGCTTCGGAAGTTATCCGGAGATCCGAAGACCACTTCAAGTGTGACTGAACCTGTACAGTTGGCCTCTACACCTGGTATGACGCCTTTAAAGGTTATTTTGGTGGGTTTAATCCTCGAGGGTCTATGCCCATTTTCCGCTCTCTATCCTGGTAAAGCAGGTTCAGGCTGCTGCCGCCGTCCATAAGGACTCTTGTGAGATGAAATCCGTTGATAATTGGGTCTAGAACCAATGCGGCGAATCCACCATGACGGATGCTAGTGGGGTGGTCCATTCGATCAAAAGTGATCGGGCAGGAGGACCATGGGTTGAACTTTGGGGCGACTGGCTCCAGCGCATATACGTCCCATAGTGCACGCTTCCGTTCCCTCTTGGGGATGTGGGTTGCGTATATCATGTTCACCGTCCATACTTGTGGGGGAAAACCCTTCTGTCCATTGTTGTTCGGCGGCCTGGGCTCTTCATCGTCGTCGCTATGCAGCCCCTTATCTCTATTTTCGGCATTTAACTTGCCTGCCTGCTTGAACACCCAACAATCCCTATTGGTGTGATTGGCTGGTCTTTCGGGTGTGCTATGTATCTGGCACAAGCGGTCGAGTATTCGGTCCAAACTGGACGGGCCCTGAGTATTTCTTTTGAACGGCTTTTTCCGCTGACCAAATTTGTAGCCTCAGAATCCGGCATTGACTGCCGTATCCTCGTTGTTGTCGCTGTTAACGCGCGACCTGCCACTTTTGTCCTTGGTATCCGAATTACCAAGGTTCTTGGTTAAATTGTTGCTGCGAGCTAGCCAGCTGTCTTCTCCCGCGCAAAAGCGGGTCATGAGTGTCGTGAGGGCTGCCATAGATTTAGGATTTTCCTGTCCCAGGTGCCTGGAAAGCCACTCGTTGCGGATATTATGCCTGAAGGCTGCTAGGGCCTCTGCGTCCGGACGGCCGACTATTTGGTTTTTCTTTGTTAGGAACCGTGTCCAGAATTGCCTGGCCGATTCTTCTGGCTGCTGAATTATGTGGCTTAGGTCATCAGCGTTCGGTGGTCGCACATAGGTACCCTGGAAATTGTCGAGGAATGCGGCTTCCAGGTCCTCCCAAGAACCGATCGAATTTGCTGGCAAGCTGTTAAGCCAATGTCGGGCTGGTCCCATAAGTTTGAGTGGGAGGTATTTGATGGCGTGTAGATCATTGCCGCGGGCCATGTGGATATGAAGGAGATAATCCTCGATCCATAACGCAGGATCTGTTGTGCCATCATATTGTTGGGGAACGTAGTAATTTCAAAAAGTTTCCTACGCACACGCAAGATCATGGTGATGCATAGCAACGAGAGGGGAGAGTGTTGTCTACGTACCCACGTAGACCGAAGCGGAAGCATTGACGCAACGTAGAGGAAGTAGTCGTACGTCTTCCCGGTCCAACCGATCCAAGCACCGTTACTCCGGCACCTCCGTGTTCTTGACACACGTACAGCTCGATGACGCACCGCGGGCTCCGATCCAGCAAAGCTTTGGGGAGGAGTTCCGTTAGCACGACGGCGTGGTGACGATCTTGATGTTCAACCGTCGCAGGGCTTCGCCTAAGCACCGCTACAATATGACCGAGGTGTAATATCGTGGAGGGGGGCACCGCACACGGCTAAGGAACGATCACGAAGATCAACTTGTGTGTCTATGGGGTGCCCCCTGCCCCCGTATATAAAGGAGTGGAGGAGGGGAGGGCCGGCCCTCTCTATGGCGCGCCCTAGGGGAGTCCTACTCCCACCGGAAGTAGGATTCCCCCTTTCCTAGTCCAACTAGGAGTCCTTCCATGTATTAGGAGTAGGAGACAAGGAAGGGGAAGAGGGAAGAGAAGGAAGGAGGGGGCGCAGCCCCTCCCCCTAGTCCAATTCGGACTAGACAATGGGGGGCGCGCGGCCTGCCTCTCCCTCTCCCCTAAAGCCCAATAAGGCCCATATACTTCTTCCCCCATATTCCCGTAACTCCCCGGTACTCCCGAAAATACCAGAACCACTCAGAACCTTTCCGATGTCTGAATATAGTCGTCCAATATATCGATCTTTATGTCTCGACCATTTTGAGACTCATCGTCATGTCCCCGATCTCATCCGGGACTCCGAACTCCTTCGGTACATCAACACTCATAAACTCATTATATAACTGTCATCGAAACCTTAAGCGTGCGTACCCTACGGTTTGAGAACAATGTAGACATGACCGAGACACGTCTCCGGTCAATAACCAATAGCGGGACCTGGATGCACATATTGGCTCCTACATATTCTACGAAGATCTTTATCGGTCAGACCGCATAACAACATAAGTTGTTCCCTTTGTCATTGGTATGTTACTTGCCCGAGATTCGATCGTCGGTATCTCAATACCTAGTTCAATCTCGTTACCGGCAAGTCTCTTTACTCGTTCTGTAATACATCATCTCGCAACTAACTTATTAGTTGCAATGCTTGCAAGGCTTATGTGATGTGCATTACCGAGAGGGCCCAGAGATACCTCTCCGACATTCGGAGTGACAAATCGTAATCTCAAAATACGCCAACCCAACAAGTACCTTCGGAGACACCTGTAGAGCACCTTTATAATCACCCAGTTACGTTGTGACGTTTGGTAGCACACAAAGTGTTCCTCCGGTAAACGGGAGTTGCATAATCTCATAGTCATAGGAACATGTATAAGTCATGAAGAAAGCAATAGCAACATACTAAACGATCGAGTGCTAAGCTAACGGAATGGGTCAAGTCAATCACATCATTCTCCTAATGATGTGATCCTGTTAATCAAATGACAACTCATGTCTATGGCTAGGAAACATGACCATCTTTGATCAACGAGCTAGTCAAGTAGAGGCATACTAGTGACACTCTGTTTGTCTATGTATTCACACATGTATCATGTTTCCGGTTAATACAATTCTAGCATGAATAATAAACATTTATCATGAAATAAGGAAATAAATAATAACTTTATTATTGCCTCTAGGGCATATTTCCTTCACATATGATTCATTGTTCACGGGTCTGAAACCCTCCGGGATTTTATGATCCATTACTTCATCTGTGAAGCATAGTGGGTGTGCGGCGCCTCTGTATTGGGCTATATCACGACGCAGCTCGAATGAGCTTTGTCTACTGTGTTCGGCCCGGCCGGATTTATTTTGTCCGGAGTGACGATCCCCGTCACGTGCCGTAGGGCTCCCACGTGATCCGTAGATCGATCTTGTTTGTCTTGCCTTGTCCTCCTGTATCTCTCGCAGGTCTGGCGCGTTTTCCCGTGCCTTAGCATATTTTGGGTGGCGCTAGGGCACGGCTTGGGTGGAGGGCCGAAAGGCCTCTCTGTCATGCCCACGAGGTGGCCGGTCGGCCATGTCATGCGCTGGTGATGTAGGTGCTTCCTCCTCTAATCGGGGTAGCAGCCTGCACTTTGGGTAGCTCTTGGAGGGGCGTTCGAGTTCATACTCTTCGGCCGCAAGGACTTCAGTCCATCTGTCAGCTTGCAAATCTTGATCAGCTCTAAGCTGCTGCTGCTTTTTCTTGAGGCTGCTTGCCGTGGCCATAAGCCTGCTTCTAAAACGCTCTTGTTCGGCTGGATCCTCTGGGACGACGAATTTGTCGTCGTCGAGGCTTGCCTCGTCTTCGGAGGGAGGCATGTAATTATCATCCTCAACCTCTCTGTCTGTCGCTCTCTCGTGAGGGCTGGCTTCTCCATCCTCCTGTGCTGAATCTTGCTAGAGGGGGTGTTCTTCGGCGCTATCCGGAGTATTATTATCTCCCGTGCCGGAATCACCATTTTTGCTTTGGCGGGATTTAGAGCGGCGCCGCTGACGCTGGCGCTTGGGGTGTTTCTTAGATGTGTCATCCCCCGCTGTTTCATTGTCGTCTCCGTCTTTTGGAGTGTCCACCATATATATGTCGTATGACGAGGTGGCCTTCCAGCGCCCTACAGGTGCTGGTTCTTGGTCGTCTCCTGTATCATCGTCCATACCGTCGATGTCTTCGGAGTCGAAGTCGAGCATGTCGGTTAAGTCATCGACAGCGGCTACGAAGTGGGTGGTGGGTGGGCTTTGAATTTCTTCATCGTCCGTATCCCAACCTTTGCTGACCGTAGTCCGGCCAGGGCTCTCCTGATAAAGAGAGAGACTTTAGCGATTTCAGAATGTCGCCGAAGGGCGAGTGCTGAAAGATGTCCGCGGCGGTGAACTCCATGATCGGCGCCGAATCGGATACGATCAGCAGGCGCGCAAAGGGCTCGGAGTCCGGAGAGGAATCCGGCCCCTCGGAGTCACAGGCCTTGCGGAGTGCGGGGCTGGTGTTCGGCTCAATCACCTTTGAGATCGCAGCCCCCGAGGCGGCGTCCAACCACCCATCCTCGATTGGCACAGTAGGTTCCGAATTAAAGGTCGGGACCGAAGCCTATGCGGCCTCCAGGGCACTGTTCGGCGGCAGAGCTAGATCATGCCCATCGAGACAGTGCGGCACGCTTGGCTGTGGCTCGAATCCATCGAAGATCAAGTCCCCACGAATGTCAGCCGTGTAATTTGAACTTCCAAATCTGACCTGATGGCCAGGGGCGTAGCTTTCGATCTGCTCCAGGTGTCCAAGCGAATTGGCCCGCAGTGCAAAGCCGCCGAAGACGAAGATCTGTCCGGGGAGAAAAGTCTCACCCTGGACCGCATCTTCGTTGATAATCAAAGGAGCCATCGGGCCTACAACCGACGACACAGAGGAACTCTCAATGAAAGCACCAATGTCGGTGTCAAAACCGGCGGATCTCGGGTAGGGGGTCCCGAACTGTGCGTCTAGGCGGATGGTAACAGGAGACAGGGAACACAATGTTTTACCTAGGTTCGGGCCATCTTGATGGAGGTAAAACCCTACGTCCTGCTTGATTAATATTGATGATATGGGTAGTACAAGAGTAGATCTACCACGAGATCAAGGATGCTAAACCCTAGAAGCTAGCCTATGGTATGATTGTTGTATGTTGGAGTTGTCGTCCTACGGACTAAAACCCCTCTGGTTTATATAGACACCAGAGAGGGTTAGGGTTATACAAAGTCGGTTACAATGGTAGGAGATCTGAATATCCGCATCGCCTAGCTTGCCTTCCACGCCAAGGAAAGTCCCATCCGGACACGGGACGAAGTCTTCAATCTTGTATCTTCATAGTCCAGGAGTCCGGCTGAAGGTATAGTCCGGCTATCCGGACACCCTCTAATCCAGGACTCCCTCACGTGTATTGATGAGAAATGTTGAGGATGCAATGAGAGATGATTGGGGAAGGAAATAGCACCATTGGTCTTCATTAACGAATCCACGGGAGCGGCACCTCGAATTTGGAAGTGCACGGGAGCGGCGGCGCTATTCTCTGGATTGGAGAATTGGGGGGAGGGGGCTCAAGGGGCCAGTTGACTAGAGATCGTTGGACCTTTTTTAGGCAAAGGAGATCGATGGAGTGTTGCAGCAGCTTAGCGAACTAGCGATCGATTCTTTCGGTCCATGAGTGCTCGCTACGCGGTGGGCTTGGGCCTTATTTTTTTCCTCTTATTTCTGGACCTAAAGAAGAAAATATCCTAATAATGTACTAATACCTGGGCCGGGGCCCCTACCTCCTACGGGCCCAGGGCGGTCGCCTCGTTGCCCCGGCCTATGGGCCGGCGCTGGCACAACCCAGCAGGGCACGCCTGGGCCTCCTTGCGCGCCCTGGTGGGTTGTGCTCCCCTCGGAGCACCCCTATGCGCTGCCTTGGCCCATTGGGTGTCTTCTGGTCCATAAAAAATCTCCGTAAAGTTTCGTTACATTTGGACTCCATTTGCTATTGATTTCCTGCGATGTAATAAACATGAAGAAAACAGCAACTGACACTTGGCACTATGTCAGTAGGTTAGTACAAAAAATAATATAAAATGACTATAAAATGATTATAAAACATCAAAGATTGATAATATAACAGCATGGAACAATAAAAAATTTTAGATACGTTGGAGACGTATCATTGTGTAGGAATGATGGCCCCAGTTCTATTATGTCCTCCACAACATGGACACACAGATGCATCATGATGTAAAAGAACCCAGGTGGGAAGTACATATCAAGCTCATTCAGTGTCACAACGATCTCTTCCTATAGCCTTCGAAGTTGCTTCACACTGATCGACTTTTGAGAGATGACGTTGAAAAAGTTGCAGATACCAATAAGTGTGTCATGGACGTGCTTGTCCATTATCCCTCTAAGAGCAACATGTAGTATCTGCGTCATCATCACATGACAGTCATGGGACTTCATCCCGCTGAACCTTTTCTTGTTCGTGTCTAGATATCTGCTTATCTTGCCACAGTAACCGGAACTAACTTTGACTCCGGTAAGGCACTTAAAGAATTGATCACTCTCAGCCGGAATTAAGGTGAAGCAAGAAGGGGGGCAATAATCCTCTTCCTTTACTTTTTTGGCCTTCTTCTCCCGCGCCTCCGTTAGGTGTGTCGAGTTTTTGCCAGTACTCCAAGTCCCAGAACACGGACCTCTTCTTCCATACTTTCAGCAGCGGCTCCGGCGCCTTTTTCATCGTCTTTCCCTGCGTGGGGCACTATTCCCATTTTTTCAATAGCTCATCGATTTTGGCGCCGCTCCGCTTATGTGGAGGTCCTCGATGCTCATCCTGACCATTGAATAGATCTCCACGGTTTCTCCATGGGTCGTCCTTCTCGAGCCATCTTTGATGCCCCATGTACACGATTTTCGTAGACCCGCCATCTTTCTTTAACGTTAGCTGCCGAGACGTCGTATCATCCATGCACCACGTGCATCCGCAATATCCATGGCACACCTGCCCTACGACATATCCGTAACCGAGATAGTCGTGCACCGTCGTGATCAACGCGGCTCTCATGTAGAAATACTCGCCTTTCCTAGCGTCCCATGTCTTGGCCGGTGTTTTCCATAACATGTCTAACTCCTCTTGAAGTAGCCCCAGATACATATTAATATTATTTCTCGGTTGTTCCGGCCCTTGAATCAGTATGCTCATGTGAATGTACTTCGACTTCATGCACAACCAGGGGGGAGGCTGTACATCCATACAAACACGAGCCATGTGCTATGGTTGGTGTTCTGGTTGCCAAACGGATTCATGACATCGGTACACGTGCAGAGCACGATGTTCCTTGCATCAAATTCGAAATACCGATAGAAACCATTCGAAGCTCTCCACTGGCTTCCATCCTTGACGTGTCTCACCTCCCGATCATCCCCACCGTCGGGCTTCTTCCTCTCCACGTGCCAGCGCATGAGCTTTGCTACCTTGGGATCTATGAAATACCATTGGAGACGGGGAGTGATCGGTAAGTAACCTAAAACTTTCTGGGGAGATTTCTTCCCGACCTTCTTGTACAAGAAGCATTGCACACCGGAAAGCTTAATTTTTTCTGCGTGCTCCTTCCGATAAATTATGCAATCGATGATGCATGCATGGTATCTAACGTGCGGTAGATCAAGAGGGCACACGATCTTCCTGGCCTCATCCACACTACTAGGACATAGATTCCCCACGGGAAGAACATCCTTGAGGTACTTGAGATGCTCATCGAGGCTAGTGTCGGTCCATTTGTTTTTAGTCTTCGTCTTCAGGAGTTGGAGCGTGAAACTCAAGCGGGTCACCTCACGATCGCAACCATCATACAATGGAGTGTTCGAGTCTACCACTAGTTGCTACAGCTTAGCCTCCTCTCTATAAGAAGCTCTCTCAGTACTCGTCTCCTTGTGAAGCAGTGCTTGATCATGAGGGTCCCGCATGATTAATCTTTGTACCGATGAACTCTACGACGTGGAGTCCACGTTCTCTCCGCCGCCATGGCCGGCCCCTTCTCCGCCGCCATGTCCGGCCCCTTCTCCTCCGCCATGTCCGTCCCTTCTCCACCGCCATGCCCGACCTCTTCCCTGCCGCCATTATTGATCATCTCTTTGTCTTGCCTCGTGTCGTCATTGCCTGCCCCGTCGGCATCCTCAACATCATCATCCTCATCTTCAATTATCCACCGAGTATAGCCATCCACGAAACCAGTCATGAGCAGGTGCGCTTCAACACAACCAATGTCATAGGGGTCGAGTCAAACTATTCCTTTGCATCTTCGACACGGACATAAAACATCTGTCAGGTTATTTTTTTTCATGTCCTACACCGCCGGCCGCAACCACCTACCCACCATCGTTCCACTGACCATCATCAATGCATGCATGGTAATAACAAACAAACTGATTATAAAAATGCATGCATGCATCAAAGTCAAACAAAAATTCGGCATGACCTTCCCTAAAAATAGGACATATAGATCTAGAGTTTGCCTGGAATTCGCCGAAATGGGAATAAATCGACATTTCGGAAAAACATAGGTAACTCACAAGCACAATTCGGCGTCAACTCATGCCACATACACAATTTCCATCATATCGCCCGATTATGTCATATCGCACACACATACACATATTTCCATTCTTGCATAAGCATAAATTTTTAATCACCTATCTCGAGATTGAGCACACGGTGGAGATGATGATGTAGTAGGGAGATCAAAAGTGGACAAAGCTCTTCTTGACAAGGCTAGATCTAGTGAGGGGGTACATAGGTCACTTCACTAAATGCTACATCTACCTAGCTAGCTAATTTGGGAGGAGACAACTTCAACTAGTGGAGGGGGAAGGAAAAAGAGAAAGGAGATGCATTAATGGAGGTGGTGTACGTTAGCTAGGAGTAATAAAGAGAGAGAGAGCTGGGTAGAAGGAGAGTAATGGGGGGAGAAGTAGTGAGGAAGAAGCAAAGTGAGGGAGAGAGGAGGAGGGAAAAGGTGGTATATGCTGCGGCTTAGCAGTAGCGCTGGTCATAAACCACGCTACTGCTAATAACATAGCAGCAGCGCGCTTGCGGCACAAGCGCTACTTCTGAGCGGGGCCCGCCATGTGGCTAGTTTAAAAACTAGCAGTAGCGCCACCCGAAAAATGCGCGCTACTACTATAACTTTATCAGTAGCACGGTTAGCAAGAGCGCGCTACTGCTAAACCTTGGGTGGCGGGAACTGTCGGTCGATTTTAGTAGCAGTGTGGTTCCACCGAGCCGCGCTACTGCTAAGTGGGTAGCAGTAGCGCTTGTTTTCTTCCCGCGCTACTGCTAATTAGCAGTAGCGCCTCCCCTTGTACCACGCTGCTGCTAAGATTCTATGTATAAGGTTTTCCCAAGTAGTATATATCTGTCCGACATACTTAAAATCCTAGATTTTTTCATAGTTTATTTATATACCTTCCACAACCAGCACAAAATTTCATGTTTTGACCGTTTTGTGAAACAAAATCGAGATATGACCCCTGTTTGAAATAATTTCCACATCTGACCCTTTTGCTACCGCCACATAGCTCGGCGGTAGGGTCAGAAAACCTACCGCCAGGGGTTCTGGTGGTGGCATGGACGGCCCAGTGCCGTTACCTAACGGCCAGCGCAACACCCTACCGCCGCAGGCCTTGGCGGCAGGTTATGATATCCTACCGACAGATGGCTTGGCGGTAGGGTCCTGTGGGTTTGGGTTTATACAAGTTTTAGTGATTGTTTCGTTTGTAAAGTTTTATCACAAGAAAGAATACAGTTTCACAAATATGTTGTAACAACAATATATATTTAAAAACCTTAAATATGTAGAGCTAACACAATATAACATGTATCACACTCGAGTAGTTTCACATAGTTTCAGAAATAGCAAAATATGAGCTCACATATTAATAAGTTTCCACATAGCAAATATCAAACAGTTTACACATAGTTTCACAAGTAGCAAATAGCAAATAGCAAACTTGTCCACATAGTTTGATAATCACAACTAACGCAAGTAGTTTCACAAAAAGCTTTCCAAAACCAACAAACGGTGCAACAAGTTATTCAGACAAGTTTAGAGAGACGACAGACATATTCAGAGCTCCTTGTATGTTAGGCCTGGCCGTGGAGACAGAAACGGCAACGGGTCCACTGGTTCAGGCGGAGGTGGAATGTTGGTCGGCATCCGACCGTTGAAGCACTGCCACCTTGCCTTGCCCGCTGGAGTTTTCACCTCCGCCCTTCCCTAGTTGATGATATCGAACACCGATGAACTTAGGGCGGCATCCTGGCTCTCTCCTCCACATTGCTCTCGAAGTAGATTCTCCGGCCCAAATTGCGCAACTCCCAGTTGGCGTGCTGCTTGGCAGCTTCAATGCTCCCTTCCCGACGGACACAGGAGATAATTGGATTTGCCTCCATCTCTGCAATCACTCTCTTCCACTCCTTCACACTCTATGACCAGCACTTTACATCGTGGCAGATCCGCTCTGCCCTCTCCTGCCACCTGCTACCTCTTGAGCATGCGTTGGTTTTCCCTTGAAGTGGAAAGGGTGATGCAGCAAAGTAGCGCAAGTATTTCCCTCAGTTTTTGAGAACCAGGGTATCAATCCAGTAGGAGACTACACGCAAGTCCCTAGTACCTGCACAAACAATCAAGAACCTCCCTTCACGGCCACTTGCAAAAGTGAGATTTGATAAAGATAATAAGATAAATATTTTTGGTATTTTTGTTGTATAGATTGGAAAGTAAAGATTGCAAAATAAACGGCGGCAGAAATAGCAAGTTGATAGGAAAATAATATGATGTAAAATAGACCCGTGGGCCATAGGTTTCACTAGTGGCTTCTCGCAAGATAGCATATATTCCGGTGGGTGAACAAATTACTGTCGAGCAATCGATAGAAAAGCGCAAAGTTATGAGAATATCTAGGCATGATCATGAACATAGGCATCACGTCCGTGTCAAGTAGACCGAAACGATTCTGCATCTACTACTATTACTCCACACATCGACCACTATCCAGCATGCATCTAGAGTATTAAGTTCATAAGAACAGAGTAACACATTAGGCAAGATGACACGATGTAGGGGGATAAACTCAACCAATATGATATAAACCCCATATTTTTATCCTCGATGGCAACAATACAATACGTGCCTTGTTGCCACTGCTGTCACTGGGAAAGAACACCGCAAGGTTGAACCCAAAGCTAAGCACTTCTCCAATTGCAAGAAATATCAATCTAGTAGGCCAAACCAAGCTGATAATTCAAAGAGACTTGCAAAGATATTAAATCATGCTTATAAGAATTCAGAGAAGAACCAAATATTGTTCATAGATAATCTTGGTCATAAACCAACAATTCATCGGATCTCAACAAACACATCGCAAAAAGAATTACATCGAATAGATCTCCAAGAAGATCGAGGAGAACTTTGTATTGAGATACAAAGAGAGAGAACAAGCCATCTAGCTAATAACTATGGACCCGAAGGTCTATGGTAAAGTACTCACACATCATCAGAGAGGCTATGGTGTTGATGTAGAAGCCCTCCGTGATTGAATCCCCCTCCGGCGGAGCGCAGGAAAAAGCCCCAACATGGGATCTCATGGGTACAGAAGGTTGCGACGGTCGAAAAGGTGTTTCGTGGCTCTCCCCGATGGTTTCAGGGTATAAGAGTATATATAGGCAAAAGAAGTAGGTTGGTGGAGTTGCGAGGGGCCCACGAGGGTGGGCGCGTGCCTCCCTGCCTCGTGGCCGCCTTGTTGCTTCCTTGACGTCCACTCCAAGTCTCCTGGATTGCGTTTGTTCCAAATACGATCCTCACGAAGGTTTCATTCCGTTTGGATTCTGTTTGATATTCCTTTTCTGCGAAACACTGAAATAGGCAAAAAAAAAAGGAATTTGCACTGGTCCTTCGGTTAATAGGTTAGTCCCAAAAATAATATAAAAGTGAATAATAAAGCCCATTAAACATCCAAAATAGATAACATAATAGCATGGAACAATAAAAAATTACAAATACGTTGGAGACGTATCACCATCGCATTGCCCTCGTTGCCTCTAGGACCTCGTCTGAGACAGATCCCACCGGTTGCAGCAGCTCGGGGAAGGACTTGTACAGGTACGGCAGTGGCATGGCAGACAGGTTGTGATGGAGATGAATGGGCGATGCTTGCGCCACAGTTCCGTACCTAAACATATGGATGCATCACACAAAGTTTCATCATCTCCAAAAAAATCTAAACCCAGGGTTCATCATATGGTCAAAAATTCTAAACCTAACTTGTATTATCCAGAAATATCAATTAGGGTTCATCACCTTCAAAAAAATCTAAACCTAGGAAATATGAATTAGGGTTCATCATGTGGTCAAAAAATATCAATTAGGGTTCATCATGATTCATCACCAAGGATCATCACCTAACATGTGTTATCTAGATGCAATCACCTAGGTTAATCATATCAACTAGGGTTCATCATGATTTTTAACATGAACATGAACTACCGTAGGATGCTGCTAACGCGACACTACAATCAGTGACCCTTCGAGAAACTGTGTGCGACGCCATAATCGTAAACGAGGTTGTATGAAAACCGTCATAAATGTATAAAACATTTGCGATGACAGATGCATCAAAGGTGGTTCAGGTTTTAGTTGCGTGTGCGTTGAAGGACATACGGTTTAGTTCAATTAATTGTTGAGGAGGAACAAAAGAAACGGGCAGCCAGATGAAGGCGTGTGCGATACACAGCATACTGTTAACTCGGATGAACTGTTTGTGATTAGGCAACACAAAAGAAACGGGCAGCCAGATGAAGGTGTGTGCGATATACATCATATGGTTCACTTGGATGAACTATTTGTGATTGGGAAACACAAAAGAAACAGTCAGCCAGATCAAGGTGTGTGGGATATACGGCATGCACTACTGGAATCAGCTACTTTGCCATCTGCCAGCTCTTTGTCGTCTGCTAGTAGAAAGCAAAGAAGCTCTTTGCCATCAGCTACCAAAAAGCAGACGACAAAGAAACGGCAGACGACAAAACAAGCCTTTGCCATCTGCCGGCTCTTTGCCGTCAGCCAGCTGACGGCAAAGAATCTTTGCCGTCAGCTGGCTGGCGGCAAAGAGAGAGGTGGCCCCCACCCCCCTGCCCATTTAGAAAAAACTTAACGCCCCACCTCTTTGCCGTCTACTCGCAGACGGCAAAGAGAGATAAAGGCCGACGGCAAAGAGCGGCGGACGGCAAAGAGCAGACTAACTAACAGCCCCCACACCCCGCCCATTACTCTCTGTTCTCTCCCTCTCCCCTCCCCGACGCCCCGCCACCAGATCCCCACCCACCGCCGCCCCCGCCGCCCGGCGCCGCCCCTGCACCCGCCGTCGCCCCCGCACCTGCTTGGCCCGTCGCCCCACCACCCCTCCGCCCCCACCCCACCCGCCGACGCCCTGTCACCCCGCCACCCGCCGCCCGGCGCCGCCCCCGCCACCGCCCCCGCTTGCCCCGTTGCCCCACCACCCCTTCGCCCCCACCCCAACCGCCGACGCCCCGTCGCCCCGCCGCCCACCGCCCTCGCCGCCCGGCGCCGCCCTCGCCACCCGGCGCCCCCCGCCACCGCCCCCGCCGACCGTCACATTGTTCCGGTGAGGGACCACTTCTTTTTTTCTTCTGTTTTTTCATTTTTTGCTGTTTAATTGTTAGTGCTAGATTGTGTTAGTGTTAGTGTTAGAAAAGAATTAGAAGAAGTAGAAGTAGTAGAAGAAGTAGAAGAAGAAGAAAAGAAAAGAAGTAGAAAAAAGATGAAAAAAGAAAAAGAAGAAAAGAAGTAGAAGAAGAAGAAAGGAAGAAAAGAAGTAGAAAAAAGATGAAAAGAGAAGAAGAAGAAAAGAAGTACAAGAAGAAGAAAAGAAGAAACGAAAAGAAGTAAAAAAGTAGAAAAAAGATGAAAGAAGAAGAGGAAGAAAGGAAAGAAGAAGAAGAAGAAGAAGTAGAGAAAGAAAGAAGAAGAAGGATAGAAGGAAACACCCCGACCCCCTGACCCCGACACCACACCCTGACACCTCGACCCCCTGACCCCCCTGACCCCGACACCCCGACCCTGACACCCCGACCCCCTGGCCCCCTGACCCCGACACCCGACCCCGACACGACACCCCGACCCCCTGACCCCGACACCCTGACGCCGACACCACACCCCGAACCCCCGACCCCGACACGACACCCCGACACCCGACCCCCTGACTCCCCAACCCCGACACCACACCCCGACACCCCGACCGTGACACCACACCCCGACACCCGACCATCTGACCCCCTGACCCCGACACCCCGACCCTAACACGACACCCCAACCCCCCGACCCCGAAACAGCACCCCGACCCCGACACACCACCCCGACACCGACACGACACCCTGTCACATCCCCAGTTCTAGTATGCACAGAGCTAGCTAGTCTTGTGTTGCATCATGTTTAAATTCTTTTGAATTTGAAATGGGGATTGTTTCAAACCCTAGCATCAAAGGAAATCAATAGGTTCAACCAAAATATTTTTAGTGAACCCAAAGTGGCTTTCAAAAATGTTCATCATTTTTGGAAAATGCTGAAAACAGTAACCAGAGATGATGCACATTTTTTCCATGACATTTTGGATCTTTGAACTAATACATATTGTATTTGAGTTGGAGCAAATATATGTTATAAATATATTTAATGCTTCAATAATTCTGTTACATTGTGAGGGGCTCTAGAATATTCCTTTCACTCCCTGCAAAACTTATCAGAAGAAACAAAAATGATTTAGTGCTTGAACTCAATGAAAACATATTGAAACAAATAGAAAACAATAATTAAAATAGAAAACAGAGCAGGAGGGAGTACCTGTAACTTACCTGGCCTCACTTGTGAAGCCCACCAGAGAGGCCAACCCACCCACGCAGCCCGCTATTGTGCAGCCCAGCTGTCAGTCGTCTTCTCCACCGCGCCAGGAGGATGCGGGCATGTGCCCGACGCGCGCCGGCCACCTCCTGCCTGCCTGTGTGTACCCCCCTCCCAACGCTCTAGACGACTCTCGCGACGCCACGACGCCCCTGGAACCCCTCGCGCTCTCCCTCGCTCCTCCCCCTCCTCTGCTCTCTCCCCGCACGCGCCCGAGCTGAGCTCGTCGTCGCCGACGCTGTTTGCCACGGCCACCGTGCTCCCCTCGCCTCGCCGACGTGCCAAGAAGCCCCGCCTCAACCCCCTCTTTCTCCTCACCAAGACGGAAGGCGCCGGAAGCCTTGGATGCCGCCAGCTCCGCCGTTCCCCTCCTCGGCCACCGAGGATCGCCGCTCTCGATTTGCCACCGTCTCCGCCTCCTCGAGCTCGCTGAGACCGTCTCCGACCCCGCTGTGAGCTCCACTCCGTTTCCCCTCCTTCGTTTTTCTTGCTGCCGTGCTGTAGCACCATCGCCCACGTGCCCGAGCACCGCCTTCCCGCAGCGTCTCCGTCGTCGGGTTTGGTCGCCGCCGGCCGAACTCCGGCGATGTCGACGTGGCCCATCGTTAGCCACTAATGACCTTGCTAATTAACCCTAGAGCCACTTACAGACGGGCCCCACTGCCTAATTAACCCTAGTTTAGTTTTGTTTAGATTAAAGTAACCCCGCAGAGCCCACATGTTAGTTTGACCTGGCCACGTCACCTGTTGACCAACCCCACAGGTCAGCGTTGACCTGCTGATGTGCCTGTTGACCCGGCCCCACCTGTCGGTGACACAGACAACACTGTTTGACTGACCAGTGGACCCCACTGGTCAGGTTTGACTTGGTTAGCCGCAGTTGACTTGCTGACGTCACAGTGATGCAATGCTGACGTAGTAATTATTTTCTGGGATTTTAAATAAATCAGAGATGATTTATTTATTTCATAAAATACCCCAAACTTCTGAAAATCATAGAAATTCAACTGTAACTCCAAATGAAATAATTTATATATGAAAAATTATCGGAAAAATTCAAGGAATCCATCTATACCATTTTCATGCATGTTTGAACAATATTTGTCCTCTGTTTTGGAAAAAAACAAATAAAGGGCATTTAAATAATCATATATGGAGTTGGAATTTGAATCATGTATTCAAACCAACTTCATTTAAATCATAGCTAGATGCATTAGCTCAAATCACAGCATATTGCCATATCATGATCATGCATCATATTGTGGCATTGCATTGATTGTGTTCTTTCTCAGTTGCCGGTGTTTTTCCCCTCTCAGTAGACGACGTTCCGACGAGTCGTTCGATGACACCGATGAAGAAATATATTATCTTCAGAAGTGCCAGGCAAGCCAAACCCCCATGTTCATAACGATACAACCCCACTCTCTCACTCTGCTCTCTTTTACTACATTAGGACAACAACGCTTCAATTTTTACGTGTTGCGGTAGTTGAACCCCTTTCCTCTGCATGACCTGTCATTGCCACAGTAAATAGATGAAACCCACTAGCATGAGTAGGAGTTGTTTGAGCCCTGATGTGCCTACTCATTCATGCTTGTTTGTCATGCCTGCTACTACTTAGAGTTGAGTCAGGTCTGGTTCATCGGAGATGAATCGGAGGTGTGTGAACATGTCCTACTGTGTGTGAGCTAAGTGTGCGAACACGATTTGGTAAAGGTAGCGGTGAGAGGCCATGTATGAGTGCATGGTGGGTTGTCTCATTGCAGCCGTCCTCAGGAACTGAGTTCTGTGTTTGTGATCCATGAACAGTTACTACCACACATTGGAATGCTTAAGTGCCCCTCTCGACTTATTGATCAACCTGATCTCTGTCCAGGAGTTGCAACTAGTTTCTAGTGTTTGTAGGTCGTGTTAGTAGTCTACCAAGTGGTACCCGGCACAGGTGGGCTTGGGACAGACTAGGCTTAGTGGCACGGTGTACCAAGTGGCACCCGGATGGTGGGCTTGGGAACCCTGCTCACATCGTTTGGGGCCGTGAGCGACACCCCGGCCGGATCTCCTTGCGGATGGAACCCGAATAGGCGATAAACCTGGAATAGAGACTTGTGTGGTTAGTCAGGTCGTGGTCGACTCCCTCGCCAGGATTCTGCTTGAAGGTTGCCGAGGTACATGATGTGTACATGGTGGTAAGTGGCAAGAGCATGTGTGAAGAAGTACACCCCTGCAGGGTTATCATTATCTATTCGAATAGCCGGATTCCCCAGATATGGAAACTTGGACCCCTTGCATAGTTCATAGACAAGTGAAAGTGGATACTCTAAAATGCGCAAGATAAGCATGAGTGCTATGGATGGCGTTCTCGTAGGGAGACGGGAGCGGATCCATAGTGGTGTATTGATATGGTGAATATGTGGACTCGTGTGCGCCACCTCAAAAGAGTTACTTGCAGTCGTAGTTCAGGTTAGCCACTGAGTCAAAGCTGGCTTGCTACAGTTAAACTCCACCACCCCCTTTGTTGATACCGATGCATATGTAGATAGTTCTGATGTAAGTCTTGCTGGGTACATTTGTACTCACGTTTGCCTATTTTATGTTTTTGCAGAGCGATGTCAGCCTCGCTAATAGTTCCGCGTGGACTTCGACGTTTAGCTTGTTACCTCAGCTACGATCTTGTGCCCTCGGCAGGATCTGGTAGATAGTCAGGCTTCTCAGCCTTTTTCATTTGTAGATGTCTGTACTCAGACATGTTAAGCTTCCACATGTGCTTTGACTTGTATGCTCTGAATGTTGGGTCATGAGACCCATGTTTCTAATATCTCGCTCCTCGGAGCCTAATGAATAAATACTTGAGTCGTAGAGTTATGCTGTGATGCCATGTTGTATTTACACATATCGAGCATATTGTGTGTATGATTGAAATGCTTGGTATGTGTGGGATCCGACAACCTAGTTGTTTATCCTTGGTAGCCTCTCTTATGGGGAAATGTAGTCTTGTGCTTCCATGAACCATAGTAGTCCGCTACAGCCCGGTTCACCGGAGTCCTGCTAGCCCAGCACTACTGCTCCGGAACACTTGACTGGCCGGCATGTGATTCACTTCGTTCCTGTGTCTGTACCTTTGGGGAAATGTCACGCGGTGACATCTGGAGTCCTTCCTAGCCTGCTACAGCCCTGGTTCCCGGAGTCCTGTTAGCCCAGTGCTACAGCCCGGATTCACACGCTGCCGACCGACATGCTCGATGTTGTTTCATGTATGCCTGTCCCTGTAAGTTAGTGCCACTTTGGGTTCACGACTAGCCATGTCGGCCCGGGTTCTCTGTCATATGGATTCTAGCGACACTATCATATACGTGAGCCAAAAGGCGCAAACGGTCCCGGGCCAGGTAAGGTGGCACCCGTGGGAATACCGTGCGTGAGGCCGCAAAGTGATATGATGTGTTACATGCTAGATCGATGTGACTTGGAATCGGGGTCCTGACACACCCCGACCCCCGACACCTCCCGAAAAGGTGTTCTTTGGCCTTCCAAAGGCGACCTGGTCATATATTTGTGAATTATTAGTTAGGTCATATATTTTTCAATTTTCTTATGAAAAACATCATATATAATTGTGTTGATCGGGTAGATTTAAATGTGCAGTTCTTTCATCGCTGTGAGGTTTGGTGTTCGACGACCTCGCCGTGCGTTTGACGAGCTCTGCCCCTTCGTTTGTGGGTGAGCACAAATGACATGTCCTCCTCCCGCATTAATTATTTGCTCTGTTCCGGTGTTCGTGCCGATGAAACTTGATAGCTAGCTATATATGGGTCTTGAATCATCAGTATGCGTAACCAATATGTGTCTCCCGTTCGAAAGCGTCATAGTTATAAATATGCATGCATTTGCATATTTATAACCTTGATTCTTTTGAATTGTCCACCGCTATCCATGGATAACCCGAGTATGTGTAGATTGGGTTCGTTTTCCCATATGCTTTGCTCCGTATCCGACGCATAAATTTAGTTAGTGCCGCCCCTATTGTTCTTCGGGTACACATCCTCTCTGTTTATTGCAGAGACGTGTATCAGGAGAACAGCGGGGAGGTGCTGCCGAAATTTTGCGTCGGATCCGGAGTATAGCATGGGAAAATGAACCCAATCTACACATACTCGGGTGGGATTAGGACCTATCATTACCTATTAGAGTGTAGGTTGCATGGACGTAATAAAATTGACAAAGTAGATCAACTGATGAATATATACATGGTGAATTATATATATAATTGTTGTGTGTCCAGTAGCTCTGAAAGTCAAGATGGTTGATCGTGCATGGATGTATACCGGTCACACTGGTCAGAACAAATGGAGCGCGGAATGGTTCACAAAAACCAAGGGGTTTGTGCAAGCCGCATTTGCAAATGGCCATAGGAAAACCTGGCGCCCCTGTTTCCGGTGCGGCAATTGGGAAAAGAGGACAGAGGCTGAAATGGGCAAACACCTGCAGAAGAGTGGTTTTATGCCCGATTATATGGTGTGGACATTTCATGGTGAGTCTGCCCAACGTGACCGAGCTGAGGTGGATCGTCATCGCACCGACGAGCATGGTACTAGGATGGAAAACATGGTGCAAGACTATGATGATGCTCGGGATTCGGACGAGGAGATGGAGGAATCTGCAAAGGCCTTCAATGAAATGTTGGAGTCTTCAAAACGTCCGCTCCACGAGCACACTGAGCTTTGTCAGTTGGATGCCATCTCACAAGTTATGGTTCTGAAGGCTTAGTTCAACTTGGGCAGAGAATGCTACGACGCAATTATGACACTATTTGGACGCTTTCTACCCAAAGGCCATGTAATGCCTGCAAACCTGTACAAGTCGGACAAAATCCTCCGTGCACTGAAGATGCCCTATGAGAAGATACATGCCTGTGAGAAAGGATGTGCCTTATTTAGGCTTGACTATGCGGACTTGAACTATTGTCCCATTTGCAAGTCTTCCAGGTATATTGTGGTAGACAACGATATGGGTGAGAAGACACAGACAAAAATCCCCGTTAGTGTTCTTCGGTATATTCCAATCATACCAAGACTTCAACGTCTTTTCATGGTCGAAGAGACGGCCAGACAGATGACATGGCATAAAAAAGGCAAAAGAACCGAACTAGATGCAGATGGGAATCTAATGATGGTACACACCTCGGATGGTGTTGTGTGGAAAAAGTTTGATGAATTACATGCTGAGAAAGCGGCAGATCCGAGGCATCCTCGAGTCGGCATCAGCACGGATGGGTTCAGTGTGTTTGCTATAACGGCAGACATTCTACAGGTGTGAGGAGGGATACGAGGAGGACGTGGCAAATGTAGATAACGTCTGCAAGTGCCTACTACAGAACTTACGGCAAGAGGCTCGGGTGCAGGCTGTTCGAGACTACTACGCCTCGCGTGGTATCAAGAAGACCAAGCCGGCGTGCCGCGAGAAGTTCTTGAGTAAGGAGTAGTACATGAAGGTAATTCTTAAGGCCTTGTACTTACTTCCTTCATTTAGTAATTCATAGCCATAGCGCTCAAGTTTCTATTTGCTAACTTAGGCCCCTCTGAGATGGTGTGCGGATCGGATGGATTGTTGGGAGGTGTTGGTCAATGAGTGGTGCTCAAATGAATGGCTAGCCTTCCACAACGAGGCCAAGGAAAAACGCGCCCAAATGGAAGGTGTGCCACACCATCAAGGCAGCTCCAACTTATTTCAGTTCGGGCAGAACTGGGTATGTGGTTTGCTTCATGATTCATGCAATTCCTTCATCATGCTAGCTTTAGCCCTTTAATTACTAATTAACTTTGTTTCTCTCTTTCAGGCACGCTACAATAAGGCGGATAAGGTGCCAGAGGTGTACGACCTGTATGCCATGGCCCTCACTGGCCCTTACAAGAAAGTCAAGGCATTCTCTGCGTCTGACCTCGATAATCCAAAGAACTTCACCAACATCTCATCCCACGACAAGCTCGTGCAATATAGAGATCAGGGGAAGGCAAGGAAAGGGGAGGACTTTAACCCGAGCCAGGGTCCCATTGATACAGAGCTGCTGATGATATCTGGTGGCGGGAGGTCCCATGGCTCTATAGCCATGGGAGATGGACTTATCCGTTGTCCTAGCACTCTCCCGCAGGTCAAGGCGCGCCAGTCGAGCTCCGCTGCTGAGATAAGGCCTCGTGAACGGCCATTCCAACTCGCCTTCAAGGTTAGTTATACGTACTCAGCTATGTTTCTCCATTACATTGTGTGCGCTTCCATCAATGATTACAAATGGTCATGTGAGTGGTGTTGCAGGCTGCTATACAGAGTGAGAGAAATAGAACAGAGAAACTTCTGGCGGAGGCGGAGGAGAGGCAGCCGGAGTTGGAGGAGAGGACAGCAAAGATGTTGGAGGAGGAGAGGGCACGGAATGACATGCAGGCAAGGGCCATGTACGAGCTCCTTGTGGGAAGTTTCTTCTGCAGATTAGCCAACACATTCATGCAGTGTTTGTCTCATTACTAACTAGTATGATTGTGTTTGTCAAAACCAAATGTGCAGTCTGTGTGTGAGAAGCCCGGTCAGACCGCTCTGCCGATGCTAGTGATTTCTCCCGGGACCACGGTGAGTTTAATTTGGATAGGCATTACTTGCTAGTCTTAACATTTGAGTGTCATCACGGTAACGAGACATTGGTAATGATCATTGGTGCAGCGTAACTCCAGACAAGCATCGCACGATCCTTCTCCAGCTACCGGCACGAGCCAGCCCGCTCCTACACCTCCAAGATCACGGCAAGTTTCTCTAGTGTTTTTCTTAACAAATGCATAAAGACCTAGACTTAGCTTTATGTCCTCCAATATGCTTACCATAGTGACCTAGAGTTAGCTTCTTTCCTCCAAAATGACTTAATAAGCATACTGACCTCCAAAACCATCCATTTTACCTAAGTTAGCTCTAAAACTATTTGTACTTAGCTTACTTATGTCAAAAATTGCATAATTAGCTTAGTTAGCTCATAAACGATCCATTTCAACTAGGTTAGCTCATAAATGATCCATTTCACCTAAGTTGGCTAAAAAAACGATCCATTTCACCTAAATTAGCTCTTAAATGATCTATTTCACCTAAGTTATCTTAAAAACGATCCATTTCACCTTAGTTAGCTCAAAAACGATCCATTTCACCTTAGTTAGCTCATAAACGACCCATTTCAACTAAGTTAGCTCATAAATGATCCATTTCAACTAAGTTAGCTCATAAACGACCCATTTCAACTTAGTTAGCTCATATATGATCCATTTCACCTAAGTTAGCTCATAAATGACATATACTTCTTTTTCTAGTCTTCTTCTTGTTCCAGTATTCTTCTTCTAGTCACCTATTTCTAACTTTCTTATTTGCCATTTTGCAGATTTCATTCACTTCATGGAAGCTAGCTTGCTATGATGGAGTGCTTGCTTTTTCTTTGATGAAACTTTGCATTGTATCTAGCTTCCTATGATGGAACTTGCTATCTTGATGAAACTTTGCATTGTAATATGTATATGGATGGAACAATGTGTATGGATGGAACTTGATGGAACTTGCTTATGTATGAATGGATGAGCCAATATGTGTTGGATATGTGATGTGTTTGTTGTTAACTAGCCCTATGAAATATATCTATTATGTCATATATATTTGCAGTGAAAATTGTTGGATCAAAAAATCAGAAAAAAGAGCCAATATGCAGGCTCTTTGCCGTCTGCCACCAACGGCAAAGGGCTCTTTGCCGTCAGCCGCGAACGGCACAGAAGCCACGTGGCAGCCAACTGTGCTTCCTGGGAGCTGACCCATTTGGTCAGTTTGCCTACAGTGGCAGACGGCAAAGAGTAAACAATTTTGCCGTCAGCGGTGGACGGAAAAGGCCTGCCATGTAGTGACGTCTAGCTGACATCATACGGCGGACGGCAAAGGCAGGAAAATTTTTGCCGTCAGCGGCGGACGGCTAAGGCCTGCCGTTAGCCACCTAACGGACTAACAGCGCATTTTTTGCCGTCTGCTTTCTTTACCGTCTGCTGCTGATGGCAAAGGCCCCTTTGCCGTCAGCCGCGTAAAGCAGACGACAAAGTAGTTGTTTTCCGGACCTTACTTTGCCGGAGCCTTTTGCCGTCCGCGGCAGACGGCAAAGACCTTTGCCGTCCGCCGTTCATGCCTTTGTCGTCCACCGTGGCAGACGGCAAAGTAGCTGATTCCTGTAGTGTTGCGGTTCACTCGGATGAACTATTTGCGCTGACACAAGAGTACAGAAACGGTTCAACTTAACAAGACGTGTGTGTTGTGCGATGGGATTGCATGCAGTTCACTCAGCCCTTGTCATTAGTGTGTGACCTCTGTGGCAACCGTTCGCTCCCCAGGCGCCTGTTCGTGTACCGTGGCAACCATCCATCGACTCTTCGCCTTTCCCTCTCGATTTGGAACTGCCATCGCACGCTAGCTCTTCCTCCCTCATCCATTTTCCTTCACCCTTCCTTCTGCCATTGTTTGATCGTCTTCTCCATGGAGGGACCAAGCCAGAATGACCCCGTTATTCTTGCCCCGATCTGAATGATGACACGATGGAGGAACTCATTGATCGGTGCGACGTCATCACCTCGGCTAGCATGGCAGGTTCTTTCAACACCATTCTCGACTCAACTAATAACATCATTACAAGGAACCCAAGGGTCCAGGAGAGGTTTGATCTCCCCTATCTTCTTCACCATGACCCTGGTGACTGGCGCGGGGATGAGGGAAGCCTCGCCTTGTGTAAGTTGATGCCTCTTGATAAGGATACGTATGATGTTAAGATGCCATCGTTTGAGGGCAAGGCTTGGGCAGACGCAAATGGAGATTGGGTTGTTTATATTGGGTACAACTGCGAGTGGGAACTTGTGAATGTGTACACTCATCACCGGGTTCCACTTTGAAAAATCTCAGATGACCGATAAGTCATCTTTTTGTAACTTCCCATATGCCTACTTCTAAGCTAAAGTAAGGAAATAGGGTAAGATAAGCAAGAATGAGCCGAGCGAAGACGTAAGGTTTGTATAGATGTAGTCTTTGTGCTTTTCAAGTTGCTTCTTGCGAAATCAACTAAGTTCGAAAAAGCCATGCCCAGGTTTCCGGGAGTTTAGATAAGATATGTCAGCTATTGGAGGATCAATATTATCCGGGGGATCCATATATTATGAGGGAGTATAGAGAGGGGGTCTAGAGATAGTACAGTCTGTAGTGAACCTATTCATTAAATGGACTTTTCCCTTACCTCTCATCATCTTCCCTTTCCCTCGCTGGTGCAGTGCCATCTGGATACCTCATAAATAAATCAAGCAGGCCGGCTTGTAAGCGATCCCGAGGGGCTATCTTCTCTCCCATGCTGGTGCCTTGCTTAACTCAAGTATAAAGTGGAAATGAAAGCCAAAATCCGAGGTGATAAAATTCCATTTGAATCTTGAGATCCAAGAAGAAGGATAGCAACATGAGTTCATTCTGACTCCTAGCTTAGCTGGAAAGCTTTTGCTTGTATCTGGCAGTGGGTGTAACATCCATCATACTCAAACAAAAGAAGGATTGCTTATCTAGCTCCAAGGCAATTATAATCATTTAGAGAACCAGGGTTTGCACCTACTGAGGAGGAGAAAGGGCCGACGACCCATACTAGAACTCCAAGATAAGATCTTTCAGTCGATCAGACGGCCGAGGTCTTTAATAAGGTTTTTTTGAGTATGTTGGTAAGTTCCGTTCATCCGCTTCTGTGCTTGCACTTCTGCGTAACTAGGGGTGCAAGTCCAGTACAACGTACTTTCATAATTGAAACAAAAGCGTCGATACATGAAAAATCTCTATTTACGATATTTATGACACAGAATGTTGTTCTTTCAACATGATTCCTCAACAATTTTTTCATTGTAACTGACTCTCCGTTCTCTGTGTTCCACTTTGGTTTTCGACTAATAATTACCATGATGAATTTCTCTTACTGCTTGGTTCCGCATTGGATTTTGGAAACTTTTGTTTAGAAAGTGGTGTCACCACCGTGGGGATCAAATGGATGGTTCAGGAAAGTCTAGTGAAGCGGCATGGTCTAATCTTATAGATGACCATAGTGGTATGGTTCCATAGAAAACTACTGGAGGCCATTACCGCCACCGAAATGGTTTCCATGCTCCGTTGGGTGATTTGACGATATCGCAGTATCAAGCTAGAACGGTTTCAATTTGTAGGACGGGAAAGAAACCTCATCCTTTGGTGCACACTAACCGATGAAGCTCAACCCTTTCTCGAACTGAGCTCTTTCCGCTTTTTCGAACAAAAAGTTCGAGTAGTTCGGTGAAAAAACGGTCAAGCTTCCTTCCATCCTTCCTCGCTCCTCGAGCTTGCACCCGCTCGACGCAGGCTCGTGACCTGAAGACTGCAGGTTTGAATATTGTCCCCGCCTAATCATAGTCAAAATCTGAGTTTGATCCTGGCTCAGAAGGAACGCTAGCTATATGCTTAACACATGCAAGTCGAACGTTGTTTTTGGGGAGCTGGGTAGAAGGAAAAGAGGCTCCTAGCTAAAGTTGTCTCGCCCTTCTTCAAAACTACAGGGCGCGCGCTACGGCTTTGACCTAACGGCCTCCGTTTGCTAGAATCGGAATAGTTGAGAACAAAGTGGCGAACGGGTGCGTAACGCGTGGGAATCTGCCGAACAGTTCGGGCCAAATCCTGAAGAAAGCTCAAAAGCGCTGTTTGATGAGCCTGCGTAGTATTAGGTAGTTGGTCAGGTAAAGGCTGACCAAGCCAATGATGCTTAGCTGGTCTTTTCGGATGATTAGCCACACTGGGACTGAGACACGGCGCGGACTCCCACGGGGGGCAGTAGTGGGGAATCGGACAATGGGTGAAAGCCCGTTCCTGCAATATCGCGTGAGTGAAGAAGGGCAATGCCGCTTGTAAAGCTCTTTTGTTGAGTGCGCGATCATGACAGGACTCGAGGAAGAAGCCCCAGTTAACTCCGTGCCAGCAGCCGCGGTAAGACGAGTGGGCAAGTGTTCTTCGGAATGACTGGGCGTAAAGGGCACGTAGGCGGTGAACGCCCAGAGGTTGAGTACACCAGTATTCTACGCGAGTTCAAATACGATCATGCTGACTGTCTTCTACGGAAGATAGCAATTTGTCGAGTTCCCAACCACTCTTGGGGTTGTAGGAATGCTTATGTTTTCAGTATCTTCGACAAGCTTGTTGCCGTCCTTCATGGTTCGACTCGATGGATATTGCTCAAAAATCAGTTTCTATACACGGATGAGTACTGTGATGCAATTCAATACGAGGGTCTTGTGTTTGCTGCCACCACTCGTGGCACTGTTTTTGCATGGAATCCTCATGATTTTGGTATGTTGTCTTCCACCATAATTATAATTTTTTCATCCACATGCATGTGGGTTAGCTAGTTTCCTTTACTAATTAACCTTCTTGTCTTTCGAAGGTCCTATGAACATTCCACCACCTATACATGAAATTTTTATTCACGAGCATGAGGACGAGCAGGACCCATATACTCAGTGGCGCGTGGCAACGTATTCCGATGGATCACCTCTTCTTGTTTGTATACGGGGCACTGCTGATGTTACTAAGGAAGCATGTGTTGTCTCGTATGGTCGCACTCTTCGGACCTATTCCAACATGCGTTGCAGGGTATTCGGGATGGATACTCGTGTACTAGCGCCAACACCTTCTCCCTGGTTCAGTATTGAATTTCTTAGAGGAAACTCGCTCTTCCTTGGACAAAACTATCCAATGATGGTGGAAGGCGATCTAGCTGCTGTTGACACAACGTTACTACCATTTATGAGAAGCAACTGTATCTATACCTCAGACATTACTATGCTTCCCTACCTTCCCAATATGGGTATTGAAATAGGTCGCTTCAGCCTGGAAGATCAGTCCTGTGTTGGTCTCGAGATTGACAGTAGCTGGACCTTCCCAAAGAATCACTTCTGGTTCAAAGCAAGCGTTTCCAACCCGATGAGTGGTTGAGCTGAAGTTCATTTCATCGCTTTGTTGTTTGTTGTGTGAGAAAAACTTACTAGAATGTTTTGTCGGAAATGATCAATAATCCAACGTGTATCCTCGCTGTCGTTGTGGGTTGATGACTTGTTTTATGTAATCAATGGTACATTTGCATATGCATCCATGAACTCACGCCTACTACTGGTGTCCATATGAACAGTGCTAGTTATTTTAGTTGCAAAAATTAGATAGTGCTAGAGATTTGTAGCTGCATATTTTGACAAATCGCAGAGTTACAAGGTTGACAAATGGCAATGTTACTAGATAAACAAATGTCAATCTTTCCAGTTTGAGAAATGGCAACATACCCAAAATGACAGATATGCAAATCTTACCCAATTGTTTGTACGTGGTTGCACACGGGTCATGCAAAACAACCGTTTGCGTTGCAGGGATGCAGAAATCCTGCTCGGCACATATTCCCTTGGCTTCCTAGGGAAGCTATCGGTTTGCATACGGGTGTTCTAACTAAAATGTTTGCGATGAGTGTTTTATATTTAAAAACCGTTGACGTTTTTTTCAAAAGAAAATTGTTTGATAAGTCTATACATTAAGAGAGAAAAACGCAAGTTCGTTCAAACCATATCTTTCATTCAGTCACACTGCGAATTTATATTCATATGATCGAGAATTCGATATACATTATTAAAACCCAAAAAAACTATTTCCGGCGGCGGCGGAGGCGGCGTGCCGCACTGTCGTTGTCGTTGCGTCCTCCGGGAAGCCGTTGTTGAAGTCCTCAAGGCAGCACAAAATGTTCTTCACTTGTAAATCAAACATCATGTGATCGCGCGATCGACTGGCGGGGCGCGGGAGGACGGCAACTGGCGCCGCTGAGATGTAGCGGTCGACAGCAGCGTCCCAAGCCGGTGAGGTGGGGGGCGCACGGGCATGGGCACAGGCGCAGCGGGTGCAGCCAAACGCACGGGGACCGGTGACGCGGTGGGTGGAGGGGCGCGCACGGGCGCGGCGGATGCAGCCAAACACAACGGGGCCGACGGCATGGTGGGTGGAGGGGCGCGCGAGGGCACGGGCACGGGCGCTGGTGCTAGCATGTACATGAGCTCGCGCAGGTCCGCGGAGACCTCGCTGACGCCCGCGGCTTCTAGCTCTGTGATAGTGCTCGGCGACCAGCCCGTCCATGCTACGGGGATGGTCGCTCGCGCGGGCGTGTCGATGGGAGTGCGACGGGAGCGGGGGCAGCAACCGCCGCGGCCAGCTCGTTCTGGGCCATGTCCATGAGGTCCCATTCCTCCTGATTTTCCATCTCCTCCGGCTCGAATTTGACTTCACCAAACTTGAAGACTAGTGGCAGATGATCATTCTGCGCCATGGCAGTGGAGGTATGCGGGGGGGGGGGGAGGGGAATGGGAGGCGAACAGTAAGGCCGCCCGTATTAAACATTGGCTTGGGCGCCATTAATGGAGAGGAAGGCGGGCGGCCATGGAAGTCAAAGGGCTCGCTTCCAAGAGAGCCTCGCTGCATAAAGCTCTCACGCTTCCCGGTGAGCCTGCGCATTGGAGGACAGCTTGCACGCCTCTCGGTCAGCCTGTGCACCGGACTGCGCTCGCACGCCTCCCGTTCAGTCAAAGTCAAGCAGCTGTCCGCACGGCACCTCCTAGAGCCATTAAAACCAAGACACGTGGTGTCACGTGAATGGTTAATAGAACACACACATTTTGAATTATACAAACGTTCGAGATATTAAGTGGCAGCTATTTTTTCAAAATGCCTTTGTTGGCTGTCATTATTCGAGTGCGCCTTCTCTCAAAATGGACACGAAAAATACCACATCATGTCGGGCGCCATTCCATGATAGCATGCCAAGTTTCATGAATTTTAGACGAGTTTTGGAATTACTAGAATTTAAAAACAAGGCATCTCAATGTTTTGTCGGAAATCAACGGTGCCCTAGTGTTTGAATTTCATTCCCATTTATTGCATGGGACCTAAGCATGCACCCAAGGACACAGATTTGATTTTTCAACCAATTTATATGCACTCGCGCATGTGCATATAGTTCAAATTTGAATTATGCACATAAATGCATTGAAAACTCAGTTAATGCATAAAAATTGTCAAAAAAACCCCAAAAAATCACAAAAATTGACACAACACTCATGTTGTCCTATGTTGACACGAGAAAAAAATTTGGAAGCAATAAGAGGCAGTGGATATCGTTTCGTCCCCAAAGGTGGGACGTTCCCTACCGAAACCATGATGCTTGTTGTGAGAAGCTCTGGTTTGTGAGAAGCATATACCCAAACCTGCCCCAAACGGGAAGTTTTTTACCACGGCATTTGATGCCGCTCCATGAAAGCATGCCAAGTTATATGCACTAGAGCATGTGCTTGTAGTTCAAATTTGAATTATGCACATAAATGCATTGAAAACTCAGTTAATGCATAAAAATGTCCAAACGAACCCCGAAGAATCCCAAAAATTGACACAACACTGCTGTTGTTCTATGTTGACACGAGAAATTTTTTGAAAGCAATAAGAGGCAATGGATATCGGACGTTCCCTATCGAAACCATCATGCTTGTTGTGAGAAGCTCTAGTGTGTGAGAAGGATATACCCGAACCTGCCCCAAATGGGACAAGTTTTTTAACACGGCATGTTGATGCCGCTCCATGATCGCATGCAAGGTTTCATGAATTTCAGATGAGTTTTGGATTTACTAGAAATTAAAAACCATGCATCTCAATGTTTTCTCAGCAATCAACAGTGCCCTGGTGTTTGAATTTCATTCCCATATCTTGGATGGGACCTAGAAATTCACCCAAGGACACATATTATATTTTTGAACCAACCTTAGTGCATTGGAGCATGTGATTGTAGTTCAAATTTTAATTATGCACATAAAATACCTAGAAAACCCAGTTAATACATAAAAATGTCCAAACGAACCGCGAAAAATCACAAAAATGGACACAACACTCCTGTTGTTCTATGTTGACACTAGAAAATATTTGAAAGCAATTAGAGGCAATGGATATTGTTTCGTCCCCAAAGGTGGGACGTTCCCTATCGAAACCATCATGCTTGTTGTGAGAAGCTCTGGTTTGTGAGAAGCTTATTCCCGAACCTGCCCCAAACGGGACAATTTTTTTACCATGGCATGTTGATGCCGCTCCATGATAGCATGCCAAGTTTCATGAATTTCACACGAGTTTTCGATTTACTAGAATTTAAAAACTAGGCATCTCAATGTTTGCCGGCAATCAACAGTGCCTTGGTGTTTGAATTTCATTCCCATCTCTTGCATGGGACCAAGAAATTCACCCAAGGACACACATGTGATTTTTCAACCAACTTTAGTGCATTGGAGCATGTGCTTGTAGTTCAAATTTGAATTATGCACATAAAATGCCTAGAAAACCCAATTAATGTATAAAAAGGCGAAACAAACCCCAAAAAATTCCAAGATTGAACACAACACTCCTGTTGTACTATGTTGACACTAGAATTTTTTTGAAAGCAATAAGAGGCAACAGATATCGTCCCGTCGCCAAAGGTGGTACGTTCCCTATTGAAACCATCATGCTTGTTGTGAGAAGCTCTGGTTTGTGAGAAGCATATACCCGAACCTGCCCCAAATGGGACAAGTTTTTTAACACGGCATGTTGATGCTGCTCCATGATCGCATGCAAGGTTTCATGAATTTCAGATGAGTTTTGGATTTACTAGAATTTAAAAACCATGCATCTCAATGTTTTGTCAGCAATCAACAGTGCCATGGTGTTTGAATTTCATTCCCATATCTTGGATGGGACCTAGAAATTCACCCAAGGACACATATTATATTTTTGAACCAACCTTAGTGCATTGGAGCATGTGATTGTAGTTCAAATTTTAATTATGCACATAAAATACCTAGAAAACCCAGTTAATACATAAAAATGTCCAAACGAACCGCGAAAAATCACAAAAATGGACACAACACTCCTGTTGTTCTATGTTGACACTAGAAAATATTTGAAAGCAATTAGAGGCAATGGATATCGTTTCGTCCCCAAAGGTGGGACGTTCCCTATCGAAACCATCATGCTTGTTGTGAGAAGCTCTGGTTTGTGAGAAGCTTATTCCCGAACCTGCCCCAAACGGGACAATTTTTTTACCATGGCATGTTGATGCCGCTCCATGATAGCATGCCAAGTTTCATGAATTTCAGACGAGTTTTGGATTTACTAGAATTTAAAAACTAGGCATCTCAATGTTTGCCGGCAATCAACAGTGCCTTGGTGTTTGAATCTCATTCCCATCTCTTGCATGGGACCAAGAAATTCACCCAAGGACACACATGTGATTTTTCAACCAACTTTAGTGCATTGGAGCATGTGCTTGTAGTTCAAATTTGAATTATGCACATAAAATGCCTAGAAAACCCAGTTAATGTATAAAAAGGCGAAACAAACCCCAAAAAATTCCAAGATTGAACACAACACTCCTGTTGTACTATGTTGACACTAGAATTTTTTTGAAAGCAATAAGAGGCAAAAGATATCGTCCCGTCGCCAAAGGTGGTACGTTCCCTATCGAAACCATCATGCTTGTTGTGAGAAGCTCTGGTTTGTGAGAAGCATATACCCGAACCTGCCCTAAATGGGACAAGTTTTTTAACACGGCATGTTGATGCTGCTCCATGATCGCATGCAAGGTTTCATGAATTTCAGATGAGTTTTGGTATTACTAGAATTTAAAAACCATGCATCTCAATGTTTTGTCAGCAATCAACAGTGCCATGGTGTTTGAATTTCATTCCCATATCTTGGATGGGACCTAGAAATTCACCCAAGGACACATATTATATTTTTGAACCAACCTTAGTGCATTGGAGCATGTGATTGTAGTTCAAATTTTAATTATGCACATAAAATACCTAGAAAACCCAGTTAATACATAAAAATGTCCAAACGAACCGCGAAAAATCACAAAAATGGACACAACACTTGATAGGGTTAGGGTTAGGGTTACACGGAGTCGGTTACAATGGTAGGAGATCTTGAGTATCCGCATCACCAAGGAAAGCCCCATCCGGACACGGGACGAAGTCTTCAATCTTGTATCTTCATAGTCCAGGAGTCCGACAAAGGTATAGTCCGGCTATCCGAACACCCCCTAATCCAGGACTCCCTCAGTAGCCCCTGAACCAGGCTTCAATGACGACGAGTCCGGCGCGCAGATTGTCTTCGGCATTGCAAGGCGGGTTCCTCCTCCAAGTCCTTCATAGAAGATTGTAAACACCAAAAATAGTGTCCGGCTCTGCAAAATAAGTTTCCACATATTGCCATAGAGAGAATAATATTAACACAAATCAAATCTGCTGACGTCTTCCGTAGTGCGTCAACACACTGCGGCCAAGCTCTTTATACAAATTGTTTTCACTTTTCAACCTCAGCGCGTTTAGCGAGGCGGTTTCTTTGGCACGTCTTGTCAAAGCAGAGATCGTGTGCCCCTTTTTAACGGGATTCTCATCAATACGGACGTGGGTAACCCAACCGCGCCATTTAACACGACGCTTGGGAGGCAAGCGAGTTTTATTGCATAGGTGGGGACGCATAAATGCATCCGCCCATATAAGGGGATAAGGATCCACCTTTTCCCCTACGCCTTCTTCCTCCTTTGCCAATCCATCTCTCGCGCACTCAAGCTCCAGCGCCCAAGCCCGGTCTTCCCACCTCAACCTTCTCCAGCAATGTCCGGAGCGGGAGGCAAGTGGATGGTCTCCTCCGTTACGGAGGCTCAAGTAAAAAAGCTAAGGAAAGCCGGATACCTGTCCAAGGACATCCCGCACCGGCTTCCTGAGGAGGGGCAGCTTCTCCCCACCCCAAGGCCCCATGAGAGGGTAGTTTTCCTTCCCCACTTCCTCCGCGCACTGGGTTTTCCACTTCACCCATTTGTCCGGGGACTCATGTTCTACTATGGCCTAGATTTCCACGATCTGGCCCCGAACTTCATCCTCAACATCTCGGCGTTTATCGTCGTGTGTGAGGCCTTCCTCCGCGTCCGCCCCCATTTCGGCCTTTGGCTCAAGACCTTCAACATCAAGCCCAAGGTGGTGCGCGGCAACCAAGCGGAGTGCGGAGGCGCTATGGCTGGCAAGATAGCCAACGTCCTCTGGTTTGAGGGCTCCTTTGTGGAGACCCTAAAGGGGTGGCAAGCAGGGTGGTTTTACATCACTGAGCCACGCGATCCGAAATGGGTCGCAGCCCCCGAGTTCCGATCCGGACCCTCCACGCGGCCTGTCGTGGGGAAACGAAGAAGAGGTGACCGGATTGCAAACTTGCATCCAGTCCCTGGTGAGCAAGCCAATCCGGCTTGTCAATGTAGTCTAGGTCATGCTCGTTCGCCGGATCCTCCCGTGCCAACAACGGGACTTCAATTTGTGGGAGTTCGACCCGGCGCAGCACCAAACCCTCAATAGGCTCTTCGACACGACGTACGAAGATGCTTGGAAGTTGCTTTTCAAAGGCGCCGAGGCTCCCGTGTCCGCTTCCGAGGACCGCAGATACAGCTCGCAGCGTCACGCTGGCGAGGTAAGCTATCTATGCCTTTGACAGGACTATTCAGCTCTTTTTCATAGATTAACTCTATGCGGGATCTAAACTCCCTTACCTTTGACTGGCTTGGCAGGCGATATCCGGACCAATTAACTGTCCGGCTCCCTTGCCCGAAGACCCAGCCCCAGCTCTCCTAGTGAAGCTGCTGACTCCGACACCTTACGTGGTGCGGGAAAAGAAGGTCAAGAAGAAGAAGACCACCGGGACTCGAAAGAGTGCCCGTAACTTGGTGGTGTCAGACTCATCGTCTGACGAGTCCGAGGCGCCCTCCTCTCGTGAAAACGAGGAGGAGGAAGAAGAAAGCTCTCCCCCTCAGCGAGGGGTGAAAAGAAGAAGAAGGACACCCCATCGGGGGAGGCCGAGGGGTCTAGGAAGAGGAAGACCCCTCCGCCGGACTACTCCCACGACGCCGCAGAGAGCGGAGAGGAGTAGCCGGACAGGGCCAAGCATCCGGCGAAATCGTAAGTATTCGCATACCAGAGTAACTCATGATATTCCTTTAATGCGCAACTTTCCCTAATGTCGAATGTAATTTATGCAGCCCGCCCCGGGCCGAACTCGACGATTCCTCGAGCGGCTCCCTGGATACGTCGGACGTGAACTCAGTTCCGCCCGCTGTCTCCCCCTGCACCGCGGGCGACGCCGAAGCGGCGTCGCGACAAGCTCTGGGGCAGGAGGAGGTGGTCCTGGAGGAGCCAAAAGGCGACCTCCCGGACCCCAGGAGTAAAGGGGACAGGACCCCCCGGGGCTCCGAGTCCGGCTTTGTGCCGGACGCCGCGCTGGACTCTTCAACAGTTCCGGTTCACGGTAGGCGAACTCCTTCCAAGAGGAGCAAGCCTTCTGAGCCGGCGGCCTCCATCCAAACGGAGGTGCCGGACAATCTGCTGGAGGTGCTTGACGGCGCCTCCATCGACGAGCAACACCATACTATTATGAGTACGGTGATTCGAAGGGCTCAGTCCGCCAAGAGCGGACTGACTGAAGCTTACGCTAGCCTTCTGACAGGCTTCGAGGTAAGTAGAAAATATGTCAAAATATGACCGCATAGACAGTAGCCCCTGATGCTCTATTCGGCGTTTGAAAAGAAAAGCTGAATAGAGGATCTATTAATTTTCGCAGGAGTCTAACAATAAAGAGTCAATATGCGTATGTAGGCTTCGCTGCTATCCACCGCCGCACAGACTGCACAGGTGGAAGTCCTAAAGAAGGACCTCGGGCGGACCGAGCAAGAGCTCGGCCTTGCCAAATGGCAGCTCGAGGAAAAAGAAGGTAAGTAATACCCTTCAAAGAAAAAAGGTGCCTATAGAGAGGCGTGATTGCAAAAAATAATAACAGGATCGTACTGCTTATTGTAGGGGCCACAAATGAGGTGGCGACCCTCAAGCAGGCGCTCACTGAGGCCGAAAAGAAAACGTTCGAGGAGCGCACCGAACGAGAGAGGCTTGGGGCTCAGGTTGGCCGGGTGCAGCAAGAGCTGCAGGCTCTCATGAAAAAGCATGAGAGTTTGGAGCTTGAGTCAAAGGCGCAAGCATCCAAGCTCGCGTCGGCCCTCGAGACCGCCAAGGGTGCCAAGGCCGAAGCCCAAAAGGCCCTCCAAGAGTTGGAGGAAATGAAAAAGATAGCAGCGGGTAAGGCATTCTTAATGCAAAGTAGGAATATAAAAGTAAACTACCTGTCACTTACCCGAATCCGGAGTTCTCCAGGGGCGTTCGCAGATCTTCCCCGTAGCGTATCTGACGCCGCCGCATTCTACCGAGCTGAAGAGGGCAGCTCGAGGGAGAGTGTGTTCTAGTCTCAGTATTCTGAGGCCAGACACCCTGTGCCTTTGATCGATCAGCTGAAACAGCTGGTCGAGCTCCACAAGGCGGCTGAACAAGCCATGAAGGGCTTCCTAGTTCGGCTGTGGCCCGGAGAAGCCCAGCCTGGGAGCTACTTCGGGCTGGTGCGGCGGCTGGTGGAGGCCTGTCCACGGCTTGAGGTCATCAAGCATTCCTCCTGCGTTGAAGGTGCCCGAAGGGCCCTTGCCCGTGCAAAGGTGCACTGGGGTAAGCTTGATGGAGAGAAGCTGGTGAAGGACGGGCCGCCGCAGGGGAAGGAGCATCGCAAGCCCGAGAACTACTACAAGGATGTTCTTGCCGGTGCCCGCCTTATTGCGGATGAATGTACTAGAGATGTAATATTTGAATGAACTCGCTTGTTTTTATCCTGTGCGCTGAAAAGTTGTTCATATGAGCTAAGCAATGCTTATGGAATGTAAAATATTATTTTCTGTGCGGCCGTTTATCAAAAATTGAGAGATGGCCAGTCGTCGGCTTCTGCCGCCATGCCGCTGGTGCTGGGGTGTTCGGGATAAAGCTGAGCGCTCTTTTTCCCATGGTTGGGTCCTTCGAGGGAGGAGCTCAGCACAACGAACTAGGCAACCGGACTATAATGCTTGAACACTCTCACTTAGCCATAGAACTTTATAATTTTAAATTTCGGCGAAGCCCCTAGTTCGGAAGGCCGAATTTGGGGCGCTATCCACGCCTTTGGCCGGACAGAGCCAACTCCTCGCTCGAAGCGGCATAAGTCTTTAGGGACTTGAAAAACCTCTCGAACAGCGACCGGTCTCTCGCCTTATCATGACAGTCAATTTTAGCTTTCTCCACTGAGGTGCTTAACCCAGCTGAACCGGGGCACAATCGCAGTGGTTGTCCTAGTGCTACCTTAGCCGATATAGCGGAACGTAAGGCACCAAAACATAGGAGCTGGGCAAACCCAACTATTGACCCAAATCATGATTCAGAGCCGATGCATATAGTGCTATAAGTTCGGGGTGCCGCACTTGTGAAAGTGTACGGACTTCTCACGCCAGATCGAAGGGTACTGAAGCCCCTGGCGTGTTTGCCGTACCATGGTGTACGGGTGCGATCATGTTATTTAACAAACATATATATTGAAAGAAAATAATGCAAAAAATACGCAAAAAGCTATGCATTGTTTATAAAGAGGCTATTTATCAAAGCCGAACGATACAAGTAGTGCGATAAGCAAAAAGATATTAGAGTATTTAACATGTCCTGACCAGGGGTAGGCCGCGGAGTTGTGTTTGAAACAAATATACCACTCGTAATAGAGACCACCTGAGAGTTCCATAATGCGGCGTAGCTTTGTCTGCTTCCCTGGGTCTTGCATCGTTTGTGCGGCAGCCGAATTGCCGAACAGGTCATCCAAAGTGTGGAGTCCTGAAAGTAATAAAAAGAATCCGGCAGCCCCTGGTACGTTTTAAGCCGTATTGGGAGCATGCCGTTACTATGCCCCTTCCCCTGTGCCCATGCTATTTCAAGGGCATAATTATGTACGCGAGTTACTTGCTCCGCTATGTCGCGATGGCTGGGGTTGGGGCCGTATTGCTACGCCTGCTCAAAACGTGCCAGGCGGTCTTGTTGTAGGTTACTCCGGGCGCACTTGGCATTCTCTGGCTTTTTAACGGCCGGACTAGAGAGTTGCCTAAAAAGGCTGCTTTGTACTTCCGCTGTGAGAGCCGACGTGTACTCCTCCGTACGGAGGGAGCATTCGGTGTTTCCGTGGACCGTGATTACTCCTCAAGCGCCTGGCATCTTGAGCTTGAGGTATGCGTAGTGTGGCACCACATTGAATTTGGCTAATGCGGTTCGTCCGAGCAGGGCGTGATAGCCACTGCAGAACGGGACTATGTCGAAGATTAACTCTTCGCTTCGGAAGTTATCCAGAGATCCAATGACCACATTAAGTGTTACGGAGCCTGTACAGTTGGCTTCTACACCTGGTATAACGCCTTTAATGGTCGTTCTTGTGGTCTTAATCCTTGATGGATCTATGCCGATTTTCCGCACTGTATCCTGATAAAGCAGGTTCAGGCTACTGCCGCCGTCCATGAGGACTCTTGTGAGATGAAATCCGTCGATGATTGGGTCGAGAACCAGTGCGGCAAAGCCGCCGTGACGGATGCTGGTGGGGTGGTCCCTTCGATCAAAAGTGATCGGGCAAGAGGACCATGGGTTGAACTTTGGGGCGAGTGGCTCCATCGCGTATACGTCTCGTAGCGCACGCTTCCGCTCCTTCTTGGGGATGTGGGTTGCGTATATCATGTTCACCGTCCGCACTTGTGGGGGAAATCCCTTTTGTCCATTGCTGTTCGGCGACCTGGACTCCTCCTCATCATCGCTATGCAGCCCCTTGTCTTTGTTTTCGGCTCTTAACTTGCCTGCCTGCTTGAACACCCAACAGTCCCTGTTGGTGTGATTGGCCGGCCTTTCGGGGGTGCCATGGATCTGGCACAAGCGATCGAGTATTCGGTCCAAACTGGACGGGCCCTGAGTATTCTTTTTAAATGGCTTTTTCCGCTGACCGGATTTATAGCCTTTGAATCCGGCATTGACTGCCGTATCTTCATTGTTGTCGCTGCTAACACGGCGCTTTTGCTTATTTCTACGTGTCTTGCCACTTTTGTCCTTGGTATCCGAATTACCAGGGTTCTTTGATAAGTTGTTGCCGCGAGCTAGCCAGCTATCTTCGCCCGCGCAAAAGCGGGTCATGAGTGTCGTGAGGGCTGCCATGGATTTCGGCTTTTCCTGTCCCAGGTGCCGGACAAGCCACTCGTCGTGGATGTTATGCTTGAAGGCTGCTAGGGCCTCTGCGTCCGGAAAGTCGACTATCTGGTTTTTCTTTGTTAGGAACCGTGTCCAGAATTGCCTGGCCGATTCCTCTAGCTGCTGAATTATATGGCTTAGGTCGTCGGCATCCGGTGGTCGCACATAAGTGCCCTGGAAGTTGTCGAGGAATGCGGCTTCCAGGTCCTCCCAAGAACCGATTGAGTCCGCTGGCAGGCTGTTAAGCCAGTGTCGGGCCGGTCCTTTAAGTTTGAGAGGGAGGTATTTGATGGCGTGTAGATCATCGCCACGTGCCATGTGGATGTGAAGGAGATAATCCTCGATCCATACCGCCGGGTCTGTAGTCCCATCGTATGATGCGATGTTTACAGGTTTGAAACCCTCTGGGGATTTTATGATCCATTACTTCATCTGTGAAGCATAGCGGGTGTGTGGCGCCCCTGTACTGGGCTATGTCACGACGCAGCTCGGAAGAGCTATGCCTGTTGTGTTCGGCCCGGCCGGATTTATAGTGTGCGGAGTGAAGATCATCGTCACGTGTCGTCGGGCGCGTGCGTGATCCGTAGATCGATCTTGTTTGCCTTGCTTTATCCTCCAGTACATCTCGCAGGTCTGGCGCATTTTCCTGTGCCTTGGTTGAGCGGTGTCGGGGCATGGCTTGGGTGGAGGTTCGACAGGCCTCTCTGTCGCGGCCGCGAGGTGGCCGGTCTGCCATGTCGTGCGTTGGTGATGTAGGTGCTTCCTCCTCTGATCGGGGTAGCGGCCTGCGCTTAGGATAATTCTTGGAGGGGCGCTCGAGTTCGTACTCTTTGGCCGCAAGGACTTCAGTCCATCTATCACCTAGCAAATCATGATCAGCTCTAAGCTGTTGCTACTTTTTCTTTAGTCTGTTCGCCGTGGCTAGAAGCCTGCGCTTGAAACGCTCTTGTTCGGCGGGGTCTGATGGTACGACGAATTCGTCGTCATCGAGGCTTGCCTCGTCTTCGAAGGGAGGCATATAGTTATCATCCTCAACCTCTCGTTCTGCCGCTCTCTCATGAGGGACGGCTTCTCCATCTTCCTGCGCTGAATCTTGCTGGGTTGGGTGTTCTTCGGCGCTATCCGGGGTAGTATTATCTCCCGTGCTGGAATCACCGTTTTTGCTTTGGCGGGATTTAGAGCGGCGCCGCTGACGTCGGCGGTTTGGCTGTTTCTTGGAGGTGTCATCCCCAGCTGTTCCATCGCCGTCTCCATCCTTTGGAGCATCCACCATGTATATGTCATATGACGAGGTGGCCGTCCAGCGCCCTACAGGTGCTGGTTCTTGTTCGTCTCCTGCCTCGTTGTCCATGCCGTCGAAGTCTTCGGAGCCGAAGTCAAGCATGTCGGTGTAATCGTCGACAGTGGCTACCAAGTGGGTGGTGGGTGGGTTTTGAATTTCTTCATCGTCCGTATCCCATCCTCGCTGACCGTAGTCCGGCCAGGGCTCTCCTGATAAAGAGAGAGACTTGAGAGAATTCAGGATGTCGCCAAAAGGCGAGTGCTGAAAGATGTCCGCGGCAGTGAACTCCGTTATCGGCGCCCAATCGGCTTCTGGCAGGGGCGCGGGGGGTTCGGAGTCTGGGGAGGAGTCCGGACCCTCGGGATCACGGGTCACGCGGAGTGCGGGGCTGGCGTTCGGCTCGATCGCCTTTGAGATCGCAGCCCCCAAGGTGACGTCCAACCACTCATCCTCGATTGGCGCAATAGGCTCCGAGTTAAGGGTCGGAACCGGTGCGTGTGCGGCCTCCAGGACACTGTTCGGAGGCAGAGCTAGATCATGCCCCTCGAGATAGTGCGGCGCGCTTGGCTGTGGCTCGAATCTGTCGAAGATCAAGTCTCCGCGGATATCAGCCATGTAGTTTAGGCTTCCAAACCTGACTTGATAGCCAGGGGTGTAGCTTTCGATCTGCTCCAGATGACCAAGTGAATTGGCCCGCAGAGCGAGGCCGCCGAAGACGAAGATCTGTCCGAGGAGAAAAGTCTCAACCTGGACCTCATCGTTGTTGATGATCGAAGGAGCCATCGGGCCTAAAGGCGACGACACAGAGTAACTCTCAATGAAAGCACCAATGTCGGTGTCAAAACCGGCGGATCTCGGGTAGGGGGTCCCGAACTGTGCGTCAAGGCCGGATGGTAACAGGAGACAAGGGACACGATGTTTACCCAGGTTCGGGCCCTCTCGATGGAGGTAAAACCCTACTCCTGCTTGATTAATATTGATGATATGGGTAGTACAAGAGTAGATCTACCACGAGATCAAGGAGGCTAAACCCTAGAAGCTAGCCTATGGTATGATTGTGTATATGATTGTTCTGTCCTACGGACTACAACCCTCCGGTTTATATAGACACCGGATAGGGTTAGGGTTACACGGAGTCGGTTACAATGGTAGGAGATCTTGAGTATCCGCATCGCCTAGCTTGCCTTCCACGCCAAGGAAAGCCCCATCCGGACACGGGACGAAGTCTTCAATCTTGTATCTTCATAGTCCAGGAGTCCGGCGAAGGTATAGTCCGGCTATCTGAACACCCCCTAATCCAGGACTCCCTCAGGCCTCCACGCATCTAGAGGCGGGAACGACCAAGAAGGCAAAGGGCGCCCCTGCGGTCAATACCGTGTGGGACGTTGACAGTAGTCCAGAGCGACGCCTCCGCACTAAGCCTCGGGCCGCATTGTAAGTAATATGACTCCCGTACATAAGTGTACCCGGCCTCTCCCTTTTATTGTTTTGACGTGGTTAATTGTGCCATTGCAGTCCAGCCCGTGGCAGCGTCCAGCGGTCCTCATCTAGGGGTTCGTTGGATCCGGCGGAAATGGCCAGTATGTCGCCGCCGCCCGCTTACTCCCCTGAGGCCAAGGACGACACCGAAGTGTTGTCCCGGAGGACCGCTCCGAGCCGGGGAGGGGCCCAGGATGCTGTCCAGGAGGCGCTGCAAGGCGAGACCTCGGCTGCCAGACACACGGGAGAGCAGATCCCCATGGAGACTGGCGAAAAGGGGTGTATTCAATTCGGCCCTTAGCCGAATGCGATCCTGGGGACCGATACGGCCCTGGAATCCGACACACGCCTTCCGTCGAAGGAGGGGGGTGCGCCAATTCCACCGATGGCCCCTGTCCAACCAGGGGAACCGGATAACCTAATGGAGGCACTACGAGGCGCCTCCATTGTGGACGAGCACCATATCCTTATGGGTACAGTGATCGAGAAAGTTCAGTCCATCAAGAGCAAACTAAACGAGGCCTGCCACAACTTGTTGACAACTTTCGAGGTAAGTCACGTAAAAAGAGAACACCCAGTGCTGACAGTAGCCCCTGAGACATTGTTCGGTGTTCAGAAAGAAAGGTCGGACAGGGGATCAACCCTTTGTAGGAGACTAATTATGTGCTCAAACAGGCGTCGCTGTTGTCCGCGACCTCGCATGTTGCCGAAGTCTCTGAACTGAAGCAGAGGTTGGAGTGGACCGAGAACGAGCTCGACGAGGTGAAGATTCAGCTCCACAAGAAGCAAGGTGAGTAACGACTTGTTGTTTATTCGGAAAGAGTAAGCGGTGAGTATTGAACGAAGTGTCATAATATGTGTATGGGCGGCGACCGAGGTTGAGGCCCTGAAAAACACCATGACCGAAGCCGAGGGGAAGGCTGTCCAGCAGCAAGCCGCCCGTAAGAAGCTCAAGGCCCAGGCCGGCGAGGTCCAGCAGGAGCTCCAGGACACGGTGAAGAAGTGTGAGGCCTTGGAGCGCGAGGCGTCGGCTCGAGAGGCCGAATTTACTAAGGCTCGCCAGAGCGCAGAGGCTACACCGAGTGAGGCCCAGGACGCTCTCCGGGAGATCCAGGAGGCCAAGAAGATCACAGCGGGTAAGTCTTTTAACATGCAAAGCAAGTATGCGGAGAGGAAGTACCTTTTACTAACCCGGATTCGGAGTTTCCCAGGGGCTTTTGCAGATCTGCCATGCAGCGTGTCCGATGCTACGGAGTTCTTCCGGGCCAAGGAAGGGAATTCCATGGAGAAGCTGTTCTGGTCACAGTATGTTGTGCCAGAACATCCGGTGCCCTCTGCCGATCAACTGAAACAGTTGGTCGAGCTGCACAGGATGGCCGAACTGGCCATGAAGGATTTAATAATTCGGCTGTGGCCAACTGAAGCTATACCTAGCAGTTATTTTGGCCTCGTGAAGCGGGTGGTGGAGGCTTGTCCACGGCTAGACATTGTCAAGCGATCAGTCTGCATCGAAGGTGCCCGCATGGCCTTCGCTCGTTGCAACATGTGGTGGGCGAAGATGGATGCCGTCTAGGTGGCCAGGGGCCGCCGGAGGGCAAGGAGCACCGTACACCCGAGTGATATTTTGCGGACGTCCTGGAGGGATCTCGACTTGCAGTAGCGCAGTGCGCGCAGGACATTATTTTCGAATGAATACCTTTGTTTTTTGTCTTTGCCTTGTATGATGAAAACAAATCCGGTTTGTAATATAATGTTTTCTATGTTTCGATTGTTTCCTCCTGTGCGGCCGTGTTGTATGGAATCTGAGGGTTGGCCAGTCATCGGCTTCTGCCCTCACGTAGATAGTACGGAGGTGTTCGGGATGGAATCTAAACAATCTTGATCCAATTATATGGTCCTTGAAGGAGTTGTTTAGCGCAACGAACCAGGCAATCAGACTATGCGGCTTAAACGCCCTCACTTAGCCATAGGAGTTTTATAATAAAACATGGGCGCAGCCCCTGGTATACGAACCAGGGTGCTGTCAGCGTCTGATCGGGAAGTAATGATCCTTCACGAGATGCGGAAAAAATCTCCAACGATTTGAGACCTCCGAACAGCTGACCGGCTCTTGCCGCATCATGACAGTCAGTTTTTGGCTTTCTCTACTGAGGTGCTCATCCGGTTTACACCAGGACACAATCGTAGTAGTTCTCCCTTTACTACCCTAGCTGATGTAGTGGAACATAGGGTAGCAAGCACAGGAGCCGGGCAACCCAACTATTGGCCAAAGACATGATTCAGAGCCAATGCATATAATGCTAAATTCGGGGTGCCGAACTTATCTTTAAGAAGTGTTCTGACTTTGTTGCCGTATTATGGGGCGATGGGAAGCCCCTGGCGAATGTGGAACGTACCAAAGTGCACGGGTGCGAGAATATAGGTAATTAATGGCAAAGGAAAACAGAAAGAGAGCAGAGGTAGTATCTGGGGCCCCTTGACTTGGGTCGTAAACTGTTTCCATTATAGTTAGGTTAATGCGTTAAAGTGCATTTTACAAATAATGCAATAAGCAACCGACTATTTAACATGCCAGAACCAAAGGAGAGCTGCGTTGGGGTACTGAAAACAGATAGAGTAATCGTTAGATTGTCCTCTAGAGCTTCCCCTGCATGCTTGTGCTTTGTGCCAATCTGGTGTACTTGTCCTTTGACAGGACCGGTAATCAGGCCATCGAAGGGGGCCTGTATGAAAGGTACCTGAAAGAGAGAGAAAAAAAGGAAGGAAAAAATGAAATAGTAAAGGTACCAGTGAGTCCGGGATTGGTGTAGCTGAACTACAAGCTAACTGTGCCTCCGTCGATGCCCATGGGATTTTGAGTGCATAATTATGTACACGTGGTGCGGATGCCGCTACCTCATCGGGACTGGGACGGAGGCCGAATTGCTAATCGATCTCTTGACGAGCCGAACCGTCCTGTTGTAGTGTTTTATGGACTCTCTTAGTGATGTCCAGGGGCTCGGCAGTCGGATTACGGTTCTCCTTGAGTAGGCCGCTCTGTACCTCTGCTGCTAGGGCGGCTGTGTGCTCCTCTGTTCGGAGGGAGCGTTCAGTGTTGGCATTGACTATTATGACGCCGCGTGGACCGGGCATCTTGAGCTTGAGATAAGCACAGTGTGGCACTGCGTTGAATCTAGCAAACGTGGTTCGTCCAAGCAGTGTGTGGTAGCCGCTCCGGAAGGGGACGATATCGAAGATTAACTCTTCGCTTCGGAAGTTATCCGGAGAACCGAAGACCACCTCCAGCGTGATTGAGCCCGTACAACGGGCCTCTACACCTGGTATGACTCCTTTAAAGGTAGTCTTTGTGGGTTTGATTCGTGAGGGATTAATGACCATCTTCCGCACTGTATCCTGATAGAGCAGGTTGAGGCTGCTGCCACCGTCCATTAGGACTCGTGTTAGGTGAAATCTGTCGATGATTGGGTCGAGGACCAGTGCAGCCGAACCGCCATGGCAGATACTAGTTGGGTGATCTTGACGATCGAAGGTGATCGGGAATGACGACCACGGATTGAATTTTGGGGCGACTGGCTCTACCGCGTAGACGTCCGTGAGTGCTCCCTTGCGCTCCCTTTTGGGTGTGTGTGTAGCGTATATCATCTTCACCGTTTTGACTTGAGGGGGAAATTTCTTCTACCCCCCACTGTTCGGCTGCCGGGGCTCTTCATCCTCGTCCTCAGTTTGTGATCCCTTTTCTTTGCTCTCAGCATTTAACTTTCCAGCCTGTTTGAAAGCCCAACAATCTCTGTTGGTATGATTGGCTTGTTTGTCTTGGGTGCCATGTATCTGGCACGGACGGTCGAGTATGCGGTCCAAGCTGGATGGTCCCTCACTATTCCATTTGTAGGGCTTCTTCCATTGGCCGGACTTGGAGCCGCTGAATCCGTCATTAACTGTGGTGTCATCAGTGTTATCGCCATTGCTTCAGCGTTTGTGTCTATTGTGCCGGAGCTTGTCGGTGTTGTTCTTGGCCTCGGAGGGGCCTACCTCGCTGGCTGTGTTTTTGCTGCGTGCTAGCCAGTTGTCCTCTCTTGCGCAAAAGCGGGTCATGAGTGCTGTGAGGGCTGCCATGGATTTTGGCTTTTCTTGGACGAGGTGGCGGGCGAGCCATTCATCACGGATGCTATTCTTGAAGGCTGCTAGGGCTTCGGCATCCTGGCAGTCAATGGTCTGGTTCTTTTTGGTTAGGAACCTAGTCCAGAATTTTCTGGCTGATTCTCCAGGTTGTTGGACTATCAGGGTGTTTGGTTGGAGGCCTGAGGGGAATTGCCTGGCCTGACAACCTACCTGAGATATGCCTGGCTGCCGTTTGGTTAGAAGCCTGAGAATCTGAACGTGCGTCTGACCTGAACTCACATGCAGCTGATTAGCCTGGCCACCTCGCATGCAGCTTGATTAGCCTGGCACAGGCCAATGGAATCGGACGCCTGAGTTTCAGGCAGATGTGGTTTGGAGCTAGTTAGCATGTATATGTTGTACTTTCTGTCAACTCAGCCATCCCATTTATTTATTTAATATTTAAGTGCTAGTCTCAGGTCAGGGATGCAACCAAACACCACATGCACAAAGCTGCCTGGCCAGGCAAAAATCCATCTCCTCTCCGGCCACTGTCAGACATCAACTTTTGTCAGGCACGAGGCTCAGGTCTCCAACCAACCAGGCCCTATATGACTTAAGTCATCGGCATCTGGTGGCCGGACATAAGTACCTTGGAAGTTGTCAAGAAAATTTTCTTCCAAGTCCTCCCAACTGCCGATGGAATTTTTAGGCAGGCTATTTAGCCAGTGTCTAGCTGGCCCTTTTAATTTTAGTGTGCGGTATTTGACGGCATGGAGGTCGTCTCCTCGGGCCATATGGATGTGGAGAATAAAATCTTCTATCCACACTGCGGGATCGGTTGTTCCATCGTATGATTCGATATTGATGTGCTTGAACCCCTCGGGGAATTCGTGATCCAGTACTTCATCTGTGAAGCAGAGAGGGTGTGCGGCGCCTCTCTATCGGGTCGTGTCACGGCACACCTTCGATGGAGTCCGTCTGCGGTTATCGGCCCGGGCGTGACTAGGTTTGTCACGTCCGAATAGGTAGCCGTCATCCTGAGTCGGAAAGCGTCCTCGCGATCCGTAGATTGATCTAGTGTGTCCTGCTCTACTGTCGAAGTCCTGCCGAAGGTCGTATGTATAGTCCCTAGCTGATTTGTCTCTGCTTCTACAAGGCGGTGGGGCGGGCTGTTGTTTGGCTTGAGTTGCCGTTGTATCCCGACCGTGGGGTGGTCGGTCCACCACACTATCCCGACCACGTGGTGGTCGTTCCACATTACGCGAGGGAGGTATGGGCTCCGGTGCCTCCTCATCGAACTGAGGCAGCAGTCTGCACTTCGGGTAACTCTTGGCTGGGCATTTGAGGCCATACTCTTCGGCCGCCAAGACATCAGTCAATCTGTCAATGAGTAGGTTTTGATCGGCTTGAAGCTGCTGCTGCTTTTTCTTCAGACTTCTTGCAGTAGCTATTAGCTGGCGCTTAAAACGTGTTGGGGAACGTTGCAGAAAACAAAAATTTTCCTACGGTTTCACCAAGATCCATCTATGAGTTCATCTAGCAACGAGTCATGGGAGAGAGAGTTTGCATCTACATACCACTTTGTAGATCATGAGCGGAAGCGTTCAACGAACGGGGATGATGGAGTCGTACACACCGTGATCCAAATCACCGGAGATCCTAGCACCGAAAGCACGGCACCTCCGCGTTCAACACACGTACAGTCAGCGTAACGTCTCCTTCTTCTTGATCCAGCAAGGCAAAGGAGAGGTTCGGGAAGAAGACTCCAGCAGCAGCACGACGGCGTGGTGATGGTGGAGACGCAGTACTCCGACAGGGCTTCGCCGAGCTCTTACGGAGGAGGAGGAGGTGTTGGAGAGGGAGAGGGAGGCGCGAGGGCATAGGGTGGTCAGCCCCCCCTCCCCTCCCCCCTTTATATAACCCCTTGGGGGGGCGCCGGCCCTAGGAGAAGGAATCTCCTAGGGGGGCGGCGGCCAGGGAGGGGGGCTTGCCCCCCAAGCAAGGGGGCGCCCCCTTTAGGGTTTCCCCCCCCCCAAACCCTAGGCGCATGGGCCCTTGGGGGGGTTGGCGCACCAGCCCACTATGGGCTGGTTCCCTCCCTCATACGTCCCATGGGGCCCTCCGGGATAGGTGGCCCCACCCGGTGGACCCCCGGGACCCTCCGGTGGTCCCGGTACAATACCGATAACCCCGAAACTTGTCCCGATGTCCGTATGATGACTTTCCATATATAAATCTTTACCTCCGGACCATTCCGGAACTCCTCGTGACGTCCGGGATCTCATCCGGGACTCCGAACAACATTCGGGTTACTGCACATACATATCTTCACAACCCTAGCGTCACCGAACCTTAAGTGTGTAGACCCTACGGGTTCGGGAGAGATGCAGACATGACCGAGACGGCTCTCGGGCAATAACCAACAGCGGGATCTGGATACCCATGTTGGCTCCCACATGCTCCACGATGATCTCATCGGATGAACCACGATGTCAAGGATTCAATTAATCCCGTATACGATTCCCTTTGTCAATCGGTATTTTACTTGCCCGAGATTCGATCGTCGGTATCCCAATACCTCGTTCAATCTCGTTACCGGCAAGTCACTTTTCTCGTTACCGTAATGCATGATCCCATGATCAAACACTTTGATCATATTGAGCTCATTGTGATGATGCATTACCGAGAGGGCCCGGTGATACCTCTCCGTCAAGCGGAGTGACAAATCCCAGTCTCGATCCATGTCAACCCAACAGACACTTTCAGAGATACCCGTAGTATACCTTTATAGTCACCCAGTTACGTTGTGACGTTTGGCACACCCAAAGCACTCCTACGGTATCCGGGAGTTACACGATCTCATGGTCTAAGGAAAGGATACTTGACATTGGAAAACTCTAGCAAACGAATTAAGCGATCTTATGCTATGTTTAGGATTGGGTCTTGTCCATCACATCATTCTCCTAATGATGTGATCCCGTTCTCGATGACATCCAATGTCCATAGTCAGGAAACCATGACTATCTGTCGATCAACGAGCTAGTCAACTAGAGGCTCACTAGGGACATATTGTTGTCTGTTATTCACACATATTACGATTTCCGGATAACACAATTATAGCACGAATAAAGACAATTATCATGAATAAGGAAATATAATAATAATGCTTTTATTATTGCCTCTAGGGCATATTTCCAACAGTCTCCCACTTGCACTAGAGTCAATAATCTAGTTACATTGTGATGAATCGAACACCCATAGAGTTCTGGTGCTGATCATGTTTTGCCTTAGGGAGAGGTTTAGTCAACGGATCTGCGACATTCAGATCCGTGTGCACTTTACAAATCTCTATGTCTCCATCTTGAACATTTTCACGAATGGAGTTGAAGTGACGCTTGATGTGCCTGGTCTTCTTGTGAAACCTGGGCTCCTTTGCAAGTGCAATAGCTCCAGTGTTGTCACAGAATAGCTTGATTGGCCCCGACGCATTGGGTATGACTCCGAGGTCGGTGATGAACTCCTTCACACAAATTGCTTCATGTGCTGCCTCCGAGGCTGCCATGTACTCCGCTTCACATGTAGATCCCGCCACGACGCTTTGCTTGCAACTGCACCAGCTTACTGCCCCACCATTCAAAATATACACGTATCCGGTTTGTGACTTAGAGTCATCCAGATCTGTGTCGAAGCTAGCATCGACGTAACCTTTTACGACGAGCTCTTCGTCACCTCCATAAACGAGAAACATTTCTTTGGTCCTTTTCAGGTACTTCAGAATATTCTTGACCACTGTCCAGTGTTCCTCGCCGGGATTACTTTGGTACCTACCTACCAAACTTACGGCAAGGTTTACATCAGGTCTGGTACACAACATGGCATTTTTCACAATGTGATGCTCTATATGTGCAACTAATTGCTGTGCAGTTCAATTTCATCAATAACAGTTTCAACAATACCACTATGAATTACGATATTTGGTTGTTGTTAAGGATATTGCAGTTAACATGCATTTTCGTTTTTCAATTGTTGCTTAGCAACTTGCATTGTACTGAATGACTAAATATGCAATCCCAGGCTACATAGCAACAAGGAAGAGTGTTACCTTAATGTTCTGATGATGTCTAGATATACATGTAATAAAATCTTATATAATGGGATGGATGGAATGTTGTACTACATCATTTTCAATTGTTGTTTATCTTCTAATATTAACTTGGTGCTTTTAGGTACATATATCATTGCCAAAGATCCACACTTCAACCCTTTCTGCGCATGAGGCAATGAGATATTCATGAACCAGCATCAAGTGAGGAAACTGATAAAGATTGTTACTAAAATGGGTCAAAGGATGTCAATCGAACTATTTGTTTACACTTTATGCAAGACAACAGTGAACTGCAGGCTGGTAAGTAGGAACCCTGTAGCCTTCTCTTTTACTGGCCGTAAGGAGTTGTGTTAGATGACAATATCTGAATCTTTTTTCTTTTGTAGTGGATCCTGAAGCAGTTTACTCAAGATTACCTCTCAAACTACATGATTGGCGGTCGACCATCACAATGGGTTGGACTAGAGTCCTGCATGCCATCTGCATCCAGGAGAGCACAATAAGGCCATTCCGCTTCACCTTGTTCAGCAACTGGAATGTATGTCGCCTCTTTCTTTACCATGTGTAATAGTACAAGTATAGAACCGTGGTACATCATTCTTTATTTTGTGCTTCTGTAATTCTTTAAAACATGTACCTGTGAATCAAATAATGCATTGGTTGTTTGAACCTGATGGATATGAATAAAGCTATAGCCTACTTTCAAGTTTAAATTAGGTACAATTTTAAATAACAACAATTAAATTAGGGCGAAATTATGTTGTGCAAGTCATTACGGCACACATGGTTGGTAAAACACAAATGTTTGCAATATACACCATAATCCGAGATGGTTCACGGAGAGGAAACATGTGCAAGCATGCACACAATTGCCATTCGCAAAGCATGTGTGATGTCAGACACTATCACATATACGGTGCGGGAAAACTAAATGTTTGTGATTGTCTACCTATCATACACGGTTTATAATCATGAACTGTTTGTGATGTGCCAGGCATCGTAAATCTCTTGTGCCTGGAATCTGCCTAGAAAGCTCACGTGCCAAGAATCTGCCTGGTTTTAGGCAGAACCACAAAACTCCGACCGTGATGGCAATGCAAGCACAAATGAGTAGCAAGGATGAAGCGTTTGGGATATTCGAGATATCAAAAACGGTTATATAGGGACAACTGTATGCATCAAGGCTCCCTATCCCCGACGGTTTCTGGGTCGTGTGGGAAGGACCCCCCTATCGCCCACACTGACTTGGCGACGGTTCCAAATGCCGTCGCGGAAAGGGGTACAAACCGTTTGTTTAGGACCGACACGCACCAGTGATGAACATAAATCATTCTTAGGCTACAAAAAAGGGGAGTGATTTGACTCAAAGTAATTGGGGGGATCGGAGGAGCTTACGTTTCTTGTTTCGGGGCCATCTCGATCCACAAAAACGGTGAAGAAATGACGAAGATCTGAGGGGGGACTGGAGGAAATGAGAGAGGAGGTGACAGGAAGAAGAAAGGGAGGCTGAGTGGGGGGGGAATAAGGGGGTGGGGCGGGCGGCAGCGCGGTTTCTAAATGCCCCAAACCCTACCGCCAGCGACCCCGGCGGAAAGGTCAGACATCCTACCGCCGTAGGCCTCGACGGTACGGTCGCGGCGCCTCTGGTATCCATTCTGTGACGAGGAATGCGTAATGCATGCCGGTAGGGTTGCACATCCTACCGCTAGGGATTTTGGTGGTAGGGTCTGATACGTCTCCAACGTATGTACTTTTTCTCATGGTTTTCCTCTTGTTTTGGTCTCTAATTTGCATGATTTGAATGAAACTAACCCCGGACTGACGCTGTTTTTAGCAGAACTACCATGGTGTTGTTTTTGTGCAGAAATAAAAGAGAATTTCTGGAGCCAAGACCTGCCAGAGAGGGGCACCTAGGTGGGCACAACCTACCAGGGCGCTCCCCCCTCACCAGGCGCGCCCAGGTGGGTTGTCCCCACCTGGTGGCCCCGCTAACCCTGAAACCGATGCTATAAAATCCTATTTTCGGAGAAAAAATCAGGGAGAAAGAATTCTCGCAATCCACGAGACGGAGTCGCCACCAAGCCTTGTTCTTCCTTGTGAGGGCAGATCAGGAGTCCGCTTGGGGCTCCGGAGAGGGGGATCTTCGTTCTTCGTCATCACCAACCCTTCTCCATCGCCAATTCCATGATGCTCCCCACCGGAAGTGAGTAATTCTTTCGTAGGCTCGCTGGTCGGTGAGGAGTTGGATGAGATTCATCATGTAATCGAGTTAGTTTTGTTAGGGCTTGATCCCTAGTATCCACTATGTTCTTAGATTGATGTTGCTATGATTTTTATGCTTAATGCTTGTCACTTTGGGCCCGGGTGCCATGAACTCAGATCTAAACCATTTATGTTATCATATTTATATCCATGTTTTAGATCCGATCTTGCAAGTTATAGTCACCAACTACGAGTTATGATTCGGCAACCCTAGAGTGACAACAACCGGGCCCACTCCCGGTAATGACCGTAGTTTGAGGAGTTTATGCATTCACTATGTGTTAATGCTTTGTTCCGGTTCTCTATTAAAAGAGGCCTTAATATCCCTTAGTTTCCAATATGGACCCTGCTGCCATCGGTGGGTAGGACAAAAGATGTCATGCAAGTTGTTTTAATAAAGCACGTATGACTATTTATGGAATACATGCCTACATTACATCAATGAACTGGAGATAGTGCCATATCACCCTAGGTTATAACTGTCACATGATGAATATCATCCAACAAGTCACCGATCCAATGCCTATGAATTTATCTTATATTGTTTTCTGCTAAGTTACTAGTGATATCATCACTGTTACACTTGCTCCAAAATTACTTCTATCACTTTTACCATTACCGTTACTATGGCTACTATTATCAAAACTATCTAACTACATTGCTACTGATTACTTGTTGTAGATAATTAATCTCCAACTATGGTTGAATTGACAACTCAGCTGCTAATACCTTCAAATATTATTTTGCTCCCCTTGTGTCAAATCTATAAATTTGGGTTGAATACTCTACCCTCGAAAACTATTGCGATCCCCTATACTTGTGGGTTATCAAGACCTTTTTCTGGCGCCGTTGCCGGGGAGCATAGCTATATTTGGTGAGTCACTTGGGATTATTATCAATTTATCACTATGAAGAATTTGAAGGATCCAAAGACTAAGATATTTCCCTCAAAGACCAGGGGAGGTAAGGAACTGCCATCCAGTTCTGATTTAGATTCACCTTCTGTTATGAGTAAACTTGCAACACCACCACATGCTGTCAATTCTACTATGTCGCAAGTTATTGATGATGCTACTTCTGCTATGGTTAATGATTATGATGATGGTAGTACCTTGCTTGATAACGATGGTGTGCCACTTGGTGTATTTCTTGATGAACAAATTGCTAGAGTAATACAACATGATCGTGTTGAATCTGATGATGAGCTTGAAATTGAAACTCCTGAAAGACCTGCTAGAACTAGCCTTCCTAGATATGAATTGCCAAAAGTACCGTAAGGTTATGTTATGAATGAGGAGATAACTAGAGATATTCTTGCTTGTAAGGATAGAGATGATCTAGAGAAATTACTATGAAAGTATAAAGAAAAATCTTTGAATGCTAGAATGAAATGTGATCCTAAGTTTGCTACCTCACCTATCTTTACTGATGATAAGGATTATGAATTCTCTATCGACCTAGTATTAACTCTGGTTGAATCTGATCCTTTCTATGGGTATGAAACTGAAACAGTTGTGGCACATCTTACTAAGTTGAATGATAGCCACCCTTTTTACTCATGATGAGAAAACTCGTTATTACTTTATTCTCAAATTATTTCCTTTCTCATTAAAGGGTGATACTAAAGCTCGGTACAATACTCTTGCTCCTGGTTGTGTGTGTAGTCCCCAGGATATGATTTATTACTTCTCTGAAAAATATTTTCCTGCTAATAAGAAACAAGCTTCCTTACTATACCATCCCAAATTTTCAATTTGGAATGTTATACATAGGTCATTCTTGCATATCATATTTTATTGCATTTTCATTCCGTAATCCTCAAAATCCTAAGCAACTCAAGGACCCTCGGAGAGAGTTGGGGATTTTCCGGTTTTTCATATTTGATTTTATCAAATAATGAAACCAGGATTTTGATTTTAATTATTTTTCTCTCCAAAAAATATTTCATATTAAAAATATATGAGAGGATATAATATGACTTCTCCAAAATAATTGAAATATTGGAGGAAAAATGCTAAAATCATTTATTTGATTTTATTTGGATTTTATTTGCATTGGAAAAGTTGCATGTTTTCAAAATTGCATTTAGGGCCAATAAAATGTTCATCTCGTCCTAAATATTTTATTTAGACGGTGAAAATTTATTTTGGCATTTTTTGATTTTTATTTTAGTTTCTAGGATTTTTTTCTGTCGGTGAAATTGTTTAAAAAAACCTCCCGCGCCCGACTGGGCCGAAGCCCAGCCGAGCCAGGCCGGCCCTCCCCGCGCCCTGCCTCCCCTCGCGCGCGCCGCCGTGCTTGGCACGGACGCCGAGGAGAGTCCGGCTCGGACTCCTCCCCGGGCGCCCCCTCGACCAAGCTAGCCGCCGCCCCCCCTTTAAATCAGCGCCGCCCGAGCCCCCACCACCACAACCGCCGCCCCGAGCCGCGTCGCCTCCCGCCGCCCGCGCCTCGCCGCCGCCGCCGCCGCTTGCCGCCCGCGCCGCAGCCGAGTCCCGCCGCCCCGCAAGCCGCCGCCCCACCGCCCGACCCCGTCTCGCCAGAGCCACCTCGTCGAGGTACCGCGCCGATTCGAGCTTCCGGTTTTTTTAAAAAAACTGTTTAGTTTTTTAAAAAAACCGTTCGGTTTTTTTAGAAACCCTAGGTCATTTTTTAGATCGGTTCGCCGATTTTTCTCGGTTCTTCTAATTAGCGCATGTTCGTCCATATGTTCGTTTAAACGAACAATTTTCACCCGTTAGTTACAGCTAACGAACGCTCGTTTGTTAGTCTGTTCGTCAGTTTTCTTTTTATCGGATTTTTCCGCGATTATTCTCGATCGCGATTTCTGATCCGATCTTCGTTTCTGTTTATCTTTTCGCTCATTAGGTAGAATCAGGCGATTCAAGCACGTAGATCTTCTTCTCGAGACCCTCTTTCTGTTTAACCAACTTAAACAAGATTTTGGTACTTTAAATTTTTACCTTAGTTCAGATTAGTAAACAAATCTAGTTTCTTTCGCCGTTTGAGTTTCGTTGCTCCATTTGATTTGATTCTTTTTGCAAAACGGATTTCTTAAGTTGAACTTTCTGGTCAACCTCTCTTATTTGAGTTTTTCCTGTGCATATTTGCTTGTTGCTTATGTATGCTATTGTTTGTTTGCGATAGAATTCCCGGAGTGCGAAGCGTGTTACTACGAGTCCCTAGGGTACGCGGATCGTCAGCAAGGCAAGTAACACATTGATCATACTCTTTTCATACCCAGTTTTTATGCATTAGTTCCAATCCTCAAAAATTGCATGATTAGGATGTCATTAACATGTGGGATGGGAAGTAGTTATTGAGGTAGAACCTATTGCTTTGTTATATTCAAACCCTTGGGAGTTACTTCTATGTGTCGCTTATATTTCTATGCTATGCTCATAGACGTGGTTTGGGTTTGAGTGAAATCCATGACAGATGTGAGATTGTTAATTAATGGTTCAACTTAAGGTGGCAACTTTAATACACATCTGGGTGGATTGAGGCACCTGGGGAACCCAGTGTTGCATGTATTTATTTGGAAATCCCGGGGTACCCGTGTGATCTTCCTATGAACCGCCACCCAGGCTCAAAGGGAACTGAGATGATTTATGCTAGAAACTTCCGTGTGCAGCCAGAAGCTATTATGGGCTCTAGCATAGTTGAGTAAGTTACGTGAAGCTCTTGAAGAGGTGGATCAGCAGGTAGTGGGTTTGTAGGTTTGGTATGGTCTGCCCGGAGTAGAGAGTTAATGTTTCTGAAAGCCTGTCTCGGTCATCCGTTTCTCAAACACCATGTAGTGCGAGAAATCCAACGGAGGCATTCAAGTCTTGTTGGGAAAAGTGTGCAAACCTCTGCAGAGTGTACAATCTAATCATGGTTAGTCGTATCCCCAGTTATGGACAATCTTGAGTATCTAGTACTTGGGTTATCACATGTATCTCATCACTTTTAATCAATATTGTTGGGTTGTTAATTACTTTAAGTGGGATTGAGTTGGGGGTACCTTCTCAATGTTGTTCAACCCCCATGATAGTTAAATTAGAATCTATTCCTTTGTTGTAGGAAAAAATTGGCTTTTTGCAAAAACTATAACCATAGAGCTTTCCACCAGCCAAATATGCATGTAGTGATAGCATTATTCTGTTTATGCTCTACTGTGTTATGTTGCCAGCATATTCCATGTACTGACCCATTTTCGGGCTGCAACGTATTATGTTGCAGACTTTTCAAACGAGGAGTAAGGTTCGTTAGGTCGTTGCCGTGCAGCTCAGCTATCTCGTTGGAGTTGATGGACTCACTTTATCTTCCTAGCCTTCCGCTGTTATCGTATTAGATGGCCTTAAGCCATATTTATTGTAATAAGATCTTTTTTGAGACAGTCGATGTAATAAGTGTGTGATTGCTACTCTGTTATAAACCCTTCGAGTACTGTGTGTGTCAGCATTACCGATCCAGGGATGACTCTGAAGCACAGAGACTTGACCGTTTGAGGTCGGGTCGCTACAAGATGGTATCAGAGCACACGTTGAGTGTAGGACACGACCACTAAGATAAAACCGTAGGTCACTCTTCTCTACTCATTTCTGACTCCTCTCCATTTTCTACTATTTAGGATGGCGGAGATGAAGAACAAGTTTGCACAACCAGACGAAGACACCCCTTTTGGACGCCATTTGAAGGAAGTCACTAGGTACTTGAACATTGGAATACCATGCTTCACCGGGACGTACAACGTCACACTACCAGAAGAGGAGCGCTGGATGATTCAAGTACAAGTTCCAGGAAGGACGTTCTCGCCAACTTCGAAACCCATAGAATTTTCTTTCGAAGCACCCACCTCGAGTCTAAGCAAGAGCATGGCAGCCCACATTACCATGGGACGCATTGGAGAAGTCTACAACAGGGAACTTAAGGACACTATCTACCAGATATGTGGGCGCCGAGACGAGCAATGGGAAGTGATCAGCACCAAGAAGGATAGATCCATTGCAGCTTTCATCCAGGAGTTAAACCAGCACATTCGATGTCAGGAGAACCAGATGTGCGCGGACATGATGGACTTGAAGAAGGCAAAGACTAGGATCATCGAGCTGGAGGAAGAACTCAAGTTTACACGCGATGGATATGAGGAGGAAATCAAGACACTACTGGAGAAGAATGATGACCTGGTTAAGAAGATCAGAGTATTCATGGAAGGTCCAGCACCGGGGGTAGAAGACGACGATTCCACTTGCCCGGACAACTACATCATCATCGACGACACCGATTCTGATCCTAGTGATGATGACTTTGAAGACGAAGCAGGAGCAGACATCATGGAGTCTTCCACCGATCAAAATTTCTAGATGACCACCAAATATTAGTACTATTCCCCCATGTATTTAGTAGTAGTTGAGCACTTCTGCGATAGTTCTAGACTGCTTGTATGCCCTTGCTTGATTGATTGAGTGAAACGATTGTGTTTGTCTCATGTGCATATGGGTAGTGATTTCTCATTAGACCCCTTTTCTTTTCTGATCTCTTCCATCTAAACCTCTCAGATGCCTCCGAGACGTGACACCGGTTTTGCCTTCCGGCCGGAGCTCATTCAGTTGACCCAGCAGCAGAATGCCTTGATGCAATTGCTAGTTCAGAACCAGGGCAACAACAACAACAACAACTACTACTACAACAACAACAACAACAACAACAACAACAACAACAACAACAACAACAACAACAACAACAACAACAACAACAACAACAACAACAACAACAACAACAACAACAACAACAACAACAACAACAACAACAACAACAACAACAACAACAACAACAACAACAACAACAACAACAACAACAACAACAACAACAACAACAACAACAACAACAACAACAACAACAACAACAACAACAACAACAACAACAACAACAACAACAACAACAACAACAACAACAACAACAACAACAACAACAACAACAACAACAACAACAACAACAACAACAACAACAACAACAACAACAACAACAACAACAACAACAACAACAACAACAACAACAACAACAACAACAACAACAACAACAACAACAACAACAACAACAACAACAACAACAACAACAACAACAACAACAACAACAACAACAACAACAACAACAACAACAACAACAACAACAACAACGACAACAACAACAACCACAACAACAACAACAACGACGACAACAACAACAACGACAACAACAACAACAACGACAACAACAACAACGACAACAACAACAACGACAACAACAACAACGACAACAACAACAACGACAACAACAACAACGACAACAACAACAACGACAACAACAACAACGACAACAACAACAACGACAACAACAACAACGACAACAACAACAACGACAACAACAACAACAACACCACCACCACCACCACCAACAACAACAACAACAACAACAACAACAACAACAACCCGCCGCCAGTGGACAACCTAGCCCGTTTTCTAAGGTTACAGCCGCCGGTGTTTTCCTGTAGCACCGAGCCTATAGTTGTTGATGATTGGCTACGCCGTATTGGAAGGGAGTTGACCACCACAGGTTGCAAGATGATGAGAAGGTGCGCTTTGCCGCACATCAATTGGATGGACCAGCAGCCTCATGGTGGGAGAATTACACGGCCACTTTACCCATAGCCAATGTCACCTGGGATCAGTTTCAGCAAGCTTTCCGCATAGCCCATGTCTCAACTGGAGCTATGAGTATGAAGAAGCGGGAGTTTTGCAATCTGCGACAGGGAAAGGGTACTGTGGCTCAGTACGTGGATGAATTTAGCAAATTATCACACTATGCCCCTGAGGATGTGGCCACAGATGCCGCGAAGCAAAAGAAGTTTATGGAATGGCTGAATGATGAGATGAGCATGAAGTTGATGGTAGCAACCTTCAACAACTACCAGGAGTTGGTAGATAAGGCTCTTATGATTGAAGGGAAACAGCAGCAGATTGAGAGCCGTAAGAGGAAGTATGGACAGGGGAGGTATAACTCTGGAGCTCAGCAGAAGCCTCGCCTAACCCCGAACTCGGGAGGACTTGTTCATAACCATGGAGGACATAAACGCACCGGAGGAGGATCGCATAACCACAATGGTTCAAAGAATGGGAATGGGAACGGAGGTAACAACAATCAGAACTGCTCCAACCCAGCCACACCCGCCAAAAGAGACCTAAGTCAAGTTACTTGCTTTAAGTGCAGGAAGACAGGGCACTACGCCAATGACTGCCCTGAAGGAAGGAATGGAAACAGAAATGGGAGCGCTGGGAAGAAGCCCAATCCATTCAACAAAGGACAAGTGAACCACGTTAACGTGGAGGAGGTTGAAGAGAAGCCGAATGCGGTAATACGTAATTTTCGGGTTAAGTCATTTACCGCTCTTGTTATTTTTGATACTGGTGCATCACATTCATACATATGAAGGGGATTAGTGGATGAGTTTAAACTACCAACCCAAACCCTTAGGACCCCTCTCCTAGTGAGTTCACCTAGAGCAGAGTACATGGCTAGCCGATGGTGCGACCAGATACCCCTAACCATTCGCACACATGTTTTTCCGTCCGACCTAATTATCTTGGAGTCACAAGGATTGGATGTGATATTAGATATGGACTGGATGTCAAAGTATGGAGGAAGTATTGATTGTGCTAGTAAGTCGATTTATCTCACCACCCCGGAGGGAAAAAGGATTAAGTATGTATCAAGGCATGTGCCTAGGAGGATCCAAGTGAATACCCTCACGGGAGTTGTTCAGGAGGAAGTGCGTGTAGTGAAGGATTACCCGGATGTTTTTCCAGAGGAGTTACCAGGCATGCCACCGGATAGAGACACTGATTTTTTGATAGAGCTATTGCCAGGTACCGGGACAATATCCAAGAGACCCTACCGTATGCCCGCAAATGATCTAGAAGAGATTAAGAAACAGATCAAAGAGTTATTGGAGAAAGGTTACATTCGAAGGAGTTCGTCACCTTGTGGAGCCCCAGTACTTTTGGTTGATAAGAAGGATAAATCCGTAAGGATGGTTGTTGATTATCGAGCTTTGAATGAAGTAACAATTAAGAACAAGTACCCACTGCCGATGATCAATGATCTGTTTGATCAGTTGCAAGGAGCTAAGGTGTTTTCAAAGATTGATCTACGATCAGGATACCATCAGTTGAAAATTCGAGAGAAGGATATACCAAAGACAGCATTCACCACACGGTATGGATTATACGAGTATACGGTCATGTCATTTGGACTGACTAACGCCCTTGCCTATTTCATGAGCATGATGAACAAGGTGTTCATGGAGTATTTGCACAAGTTTGTTGTGGTGTTTATTGATTATATTATGGTATACTCGAAGAATGAAGAGGAGCACAAGGAGCAATTGCGGTTAGTTCTCGAGAAACTCAGGGAACACCAGCTGTATGCCAAGTTTAGCAAATGCAAATTTTGGCTGAAGGAAGTCGGATTCCTTGGACACGTTATATCAGGAGAAGGTATAGCAGTAGAGCCCAGCAAGGTTCAGTCAGTCACTGAATGGTTGGTACCCACTTCAGTTAGCGAGATTCGTAGTTTCCTTGGACTCGCAGGATACTACCGGAGATTCATTGAGAATTTTTCCATGATTACGAAGCCAATGACTGAACTATTGAAGAAGGATACTAATTTTAAATGTACAGAAGATTGCGAGACAAGTTTCCAGGAATTGAAGAAATGTTTGACTACAGCCCCAGTGCTAACACTACCAAATATACATAAGGATTTCCAAGTGTATTGCGATGCCTCTCGCTTAGGACTTGGATGCGTGCTTATGCAGGACGGAAGAGTTGTTTCGTATGCCTCGCGACAACTAAAACCTCATGAGTTGAATTATGCCACGCATGATTTGGAGCTAGCAGCCGTAGTGCATGCGTTGAAAACTTGGAGATATTACCTTATTGGAAACCGTTATGATGTGTACACGGATCATAAGAGTTTGAAGTACATCTTCACCCAGAAGGAATTGAACCTTAGACAGAGGAGATTGTTGGAGCTTATAAATAATTACGACATGAAGCTACACTATCACCCAGGAAAGGCCAATGTCGTAGTAGACACTTTGAGCCGGAAGAGTTATGCTAATATCCTAGAGAGCACGGGACTACCAAGGGAGTTAGTAGAGGATATCATGGAACTTTGATTGGACATTGTTCCTAGAGGTTTTGTGCAACAATGGAGGTCCATTCGACATTGTTGGGTAAGATTCGGGAAGCCCAGAAGGATGACAAAGAGATTGCCGAGATAAAGGAGAAAACGAGCAAAGGAAAGGCCAAACGTTTTCGTGAGGATGAGCACGATACCTTATGGTTTGAGGACCGAGTTTATGTGCCCAATAACACTGAGATCAGGAAGTGAATACTTCAAGAGGCTCATGACTCACCATACTCGATACACCCCGGAAACACCAAGATGTATTTGGATTTAAAGGAACGTCTCTGGTGGACTGGTATGAAGAAGGATATTGCCGAGTATGTAGTCGTATGTTATGTATGTCACAGAGTGAAGGTAGAGCATCAGAAGCCAGCAGGATTGCTACAACCTATGCCGATACCCGAGTGGAAGTGGGATAAACTAGGCATGGATTTTATCACCAGATTGCCCAGGACTAAATCAGGATAAGATTCTATATGGGTAGTAGTTGATCGCTTGACCAAAGTGGCTCACCATATCCCAGTGAAAACCACTTATACAAGTGCGAAGTTGGCCAAGATATATATGTCCAGGATAGTATGTCTACATGGAGTTCCGAGGACCATCGTATCAGATAGAGGAACACAATTTACTTCATAGTTTTAGCATCAGTTGCACCAGACTTTGGGTACGAGATTGGAGTTCAGTACCGCGTTTCACCCGCAGACGGATGGACAGACCGAGAGAGTGAACCAGATTTTGGAGGACATGTTGAGAGCCTGTACGCTAGATTATGGATCTAGTTGGGATGACAATTTGCCTTACGCAGAGTTCTCATACAACAATAGCTACCAAGCCAGTTTGGAGATGGCACCGTTCGAAGCCCTGTATGGACGAAGGTGCAGAATGCCGTTGATGTGGGATGAAGTAGGAGACCGATAGTTATTTGGACCAGACTTGTTCAAGGAGTCTGAGGAGAAGGTGAAGTTGATTCGTGATAGACTGAAGATTGCTCAGTCCAGGCAGAAGATTTATGCAGATTCAAAACAGAATTGCAGACAGAGCATATCTGCGAGTATCACCCTTGTGAGGAGTGAAACGTTTTGGAGTCAAGGGAAAGTTAGCCCCGAGATTTGTAGGACTGTATCGTGTTTTGAAACGAATGGGAGAAGTTGCCTACAAGTTGGAATTACCGGAGGGACTGCCAGGAGTTCACAATGTGTTTCACGTTTCACAGCTGAAGAAGTGTCATGCTGAGATGGCCGATATACCGTTAAGAGATATAATACCCTTGGAGGCGATTCAGTTGGACAATGATTTGACTTATGAGGAGAAGCCAGTTAAGATTCTTGAGTTTGCCAGCCGAGTCACCCGCAGCAAGGTTATTAAGTTTTACAAAGTTTAGTGGAGCCACCATACCGAGGATGAAGCCACATGGGAACGAGAGGATGTTCTTCGCAAAGACCACCCACACCTATTTTCTAGCCAACCCGAATCTCGAGGGCGAGATTGATCTTAAGGGGGTAGGTTTGTAACATCCCAAATTTTCAATTTGGAATATTATACATAGGTCATTCTTGCATATCATATTTTATTGCATTTTCGTTCCGCAATACTCGAAATTCTAAGCAACTCAAGGACCCTCGGAGAGAGTTGGGGATTTTCCGGTTTTTCATATTTGATTTTATCAAATAATGAAACGAGGATTTTGATTTTAATTATTTTTCTCTCCGAAAGATATTTCATATTAAAAATATATGAGAGGAGATAATATGACTTCTCCAAAATAATTGAAATATTGGAGGAAAAATGATAAAATCATTTATTTGATTTTATTTGGATTTTATTTGCATTAGAAAAATTGCACATTTTCAAAATTGCATTTAGGGCCAAGAAAATGTTCATCTCGTCCTAAATATTTTATTTAGACGGTGAAAATTTGTTTTGGCATTTTTTAATTTTTATTTTATTTTCTAGGATATTTTTTCTGTCGGCGAAATTGTTTAAAAATAAACTTCCCGCGCCCGACTGGGCCGAAGGCCATCCGAGCCAGGCCGGCCCTCCCCGCACACCGCCTCCCCTCGCGCGCGCCGCCGTGATCGGCACGGACGCTGAGAAGAGTCCGGCTCGGACTCCTCCCCGGGCGCCCCCTCGCCCAAGCTAGCCGCCACCCCCCCCCCACTTTAAACCCGCGCCGCCCGAGCCCCCACCACCACAACCGCAGCCCCGAGAAGCGCCGCCTCCCGCCGCCCGCGCCGCAGCAGAGCCCCGCCGCCCCGCAAGCTGAAGGAAATATGCCCTAGAGGCAATAATAAATTTATTATTTATTTCCTTATTTCATGATAAATGTTTATTATTCATGCTAGAATTGTATTAACCGGAAACATAATACATGTGTGAATACATAGACAAACAGAATGTCACTAGTATGGCTCTACTTGACTAGCTCGTTAATCAAAGATGGTTATGTTTCCTAACCATGGACAAAGAGTTGTTATTTGATTAACGGGATCACATCATTAGGTAAATGATCTGATTGACATGAGCCATTCCATTAGCTTAGCACCCGATCGTTTAGTATGTTGCTATTGCTTTCTTCATGACTTATACATGTTCCTATGACTATGAGATTATGCAACTCCCGTTTGCCGGAGGAACACTTTGTGTGCTACCAAACGTCACAACGTAACTGGGTGATTATAAAGGAGCTCTACAGGTGTCTCCAAAGGTAGATGTTGGGTTGGCGTATTTCGAGATTAGAATTTGTCACTCCGATTGTCGGAGAGGTATCTATGGGCCCTCTCGGTAATGCACATCACATAAGCCTTGCAAGCATTGCAACTAATGTGTTAGTTGTGAGATGATGTATTATGGAACGAGTAAAGAGACTTGCCGGTTATGAGATTGAACTAGGTATTGGATACCGACGATCGAATCTCGGGCAATTAACATACCGATGACAAAGGGAACAACGTATGTTGTTATGCGGTCTGACCGATAAAGATCTTCGTAGAATATGTAGGAGCCAATATGGGCATCCAGGTCCCTCTATTGGTTATTGACCGGAGACATGTCTCGGTCATGTCTACATTGTTCTCGAACCGTAAGATCCGCACGCTTAAGGTTTCGATGACAGTTACATTATGAGTTTATGAGTTTTGATGTACCGAAGGAGTTCAGAGTCCCGTATGAGACCGGGGACATGACGAGGAGTCTCGAAATGGTCGAGACGTAAAGATCGATATATTGGACGACTATATTCGGACATCGGAAAGATTCTGAGTGATTCGGGTATTTTCGGAGTACCGGGGAGTTACGGGGATACGGGGAAGAGTATTGGGCCTTAATGGGCTTTAGTGGGAAGGAGCCAGGAGGTGGCGCGCGCCCCTACCAAGCCCAGTCCGAATTGGACAAGGGGTTTGGGGCACGGCCCCCCTCTCCCTTCCTTCTCCACTTCCCTCCTTTCCCCCCTTCTCCTAGTTGGACTAGGAAAGAAGGAGTCCTACTCTCGGTGGGAGTAGGACTCCCCTTTGCGCGCCCTCCTCCTAGCGCCGGCCTCCTCCTCCCTTGCTCCTTTATATACGGGGGCAGGGGGGCACCCCAGGACACACAAGTTGATCTTCGTGATCGTTCCTTAGCCGTGTGCGGTGCCCCCCTCCACCATATTCCACCTCGGTCATATCGTTGCAGTGCTTAGGCGAAGCCCTGCGTCGGTAGAACATCATCATTGTCATCACGCCGTCGTGCTGACGGAACTCATCCCTGAAGCTTTGCTGGATCGGAGCCCGGGGAGCGTCATCGAGCTGAATGTGTGCTAAGAACTCGGAGGTGCTGGAGTAACGGTGCTTGGATTGGTTGGACCGGGAAAGACGTACGACTACTTCCTCTACGTTGCGTCAACGCTTCCGCTTCGGTCTACGAGGGTACGTAGACAACACTCTCCCCTCTCGTTGCTATGCATCACCATGATCTTGCGTGTGCGTAGGAATTTTTTTGAAATTACTACGTTCCCCAACAGTGGCATCAGAGCCTAGGTTTTTATGGCTTGATGTTATTTGCATGAGTAGAACACAAGTGAGTTGTGGGCGATATAAGTCATACTGCCTACTAGCATGTCATACTTTGGTTCGGCGATATTGTTGGATGAAGCGGTCCGTACCGACATTACGCGTACGCTTACGCGAGACTGGTTCTACCGTCGTGCTTTGCACACAGGTGGATGGCGGGTGTCAGTTTCTCCAACTTTAGTTGAACCGAGTGTGGCTACGCCCAGTCCTTGCGAAGGTTAAAACGGCATCAACTTGAAAAACTATCGTTGTGGTTTTGATGCGTAGGTAAGATTGGTTCTTGCTTAAGCCCGTAGCAGCCACGTAAAACTTGCAACATACAAAGTAGAGGACGTCTAACTTGTTTTTGCAGGGCATGTTGTGATGTGATATGGTCAAGACATGATGTTAAATTTTATTGTATGAGATGATCATGTTTTGTAACTGAGCTATCGGCAACTGGCAGGAGCCATATGGTTGTCGCTTTATTGTATGCAATGCAATCGCCCTGTAATGCTTTACTTTATCACTCAGCGGTAGCGATAGTCGTAGAAGCATAAGATTGGCAAGACGACAACGATGCTACGATGGAGATCAAGGTGTCGCGCCGGTGACGATGGTGACCATGACGGTGCTTCGGAGATGGAGATCACCAGCACAAGAAGATGATGGCCATATCATATCACTTATATTGATTGCATGTGATGTTTATCTTTTTATGCATCTTATCTTGCTTTGATTGACGGTAGCATTATAAGATGATCTCTCACTAAATTATCAAGAAGTGTTCTCCCTGAGTATGCACCGTTGCCAAAGTTCGTCGTGCCCAGACACCATGTGATGATCGGGTGTGATAAGCTTTGCGTCCATCTACAACGGGTGCAAGCCAATTTTTCACACGCAGAATACTTGGGTTATACTTGACGAGCCTAGAATATGCAGATATGACCTCAGAACACGGAGACCGAAAGGTCGAGCGTGAATCATATAGTAGATATGATCAACATAATGATGTTCACCATTGAAGACTAATCCATTTCACATGATGATCGGTTATGGTTTAGTTGATTTGGATCACGTGATCACTTAGAAGATTAGAGGGATGTCTATCTAAGTGGGAGTTCTTAAGTAATATGATTAATTGAACTTTAATTTATCATGAACTTAGTCCTGGTAGTATTAGCATATCTATGTTGTAGATCAATAGCTCGCGTTGTTGCTTTCATATGTTAATTTTGATATGTTCCTAGAGAAAATTGTGTTGAAAGATGTTAGTAGCAATGATGCGGATTGGATCCGTGATCTGAGGTTTATCCTCATTGCTGCACAGAAGAATTATGTCCTTGATGCACTGCTAGGTGACAGACCTATTGCAGGAACAGATGCAGACGTTATGAACGTTTGGCTAGCTCAATATGATAACTACTTGATAGTTTAGTGCACCTTGCTTAACAGCTTAGAATCGGGACTTCAAAGACGTTTTGAACGACATGGACCATATTAGATGTTCCAGGAGTTGAAGTTAATATTTCAAGCAAATACCTGAGTTGAGAGATATGAAGTCTCAAAACAAGTTCTATAGCTAAAAGATGGAGGAGAATCGCTCAACTAGTGAGCATGTGCTCAGATTGTCTGGGTACTACAATCGCTTGAATCAAGTGGGAGTTAATCTTCCAGATAAGATAGTGATTGACAGAATTCTCTAGTCACCATCACCAAGTTAGTAGAATTTCGTGATGAACTATAAGATGCAAGGGATAACGGAAACGATTCCCAAGCTCTTCGTGATGCAAAAATCGACGAAGGTAGAAATCAAGAAAAACATCAAGTGTTGATGGTTAACTAGATCACTAGTTTCAAGAAAAGGGCAAAGGGAAAGAAGGGGACCTTCAATAAGAACGGCAAGTAAGTTGCTGCTCAAGTGAAAAACCCAAGTCTGGACGGAAGCCTGAGACTAAGTGCTTCTACTGCAAAGGGACTGGTCACTGGAAGCAAAACTGCCCCCAGTATTTGGCGGATAAGAAAGGATGGCAAAGTAAACAAAGGTATATTTGATATACATGATATTGATGTGTACTTTACTAGTGTTTATAGCAACCCCTAAGTATTTGATACTAGTTCAGTTGCTATGATTAGTAACTTGAAACGGGAGTTGCAGAATAAACAGAGACTAGTTAAGAGTGAAGTGATGATGTGTGTTGGAAGTAGTTCCAAGATTGATATGATCATCATCGCACACTCAATATACTTTCGGGATTAGTGTTGAACCTAAATAAGTGTTATTTGGTGTTTGCGTTGAGCATAAATATGATTTGATCATGTTTATTGCAACACGGTTATTCATTAAGTTAGAGAACAATTGTTGTTCTGCTTACATGAATAGAACCTTCGATGGTCATACACCCAATGAAAATAGTTCGTTGGATCTCGATCGTAGTGATACACATATTCATAATATTGAAGCCAAAAGATGCAAAGTTAATAATGATAGTGCAACTTATTTGTGGCACTGCCGTTTAGGTCATATTGGTGTAAAGCGCATGAAGAAACTCCATGCTGATGGGACTTTGGAATCACTTGATTATGAATCACTTGATGCTTGTGTACCATGCCTTATGGGCAAGATGACTAAAACTCCGTTCTCCGGAACAATGGAGCGAGAAACTGACTTGTTGGAAATAATACATACTGATGTATGCGATCCGATGAGTGTTAAGGCTCGCAGCGAGTATCATTATTTTCTGACCTTCACAGATGATTTGAGCAGATATGGGTATATCTACTTGATGAAACACTAGTCTGAAACATTTGAAAAGTTCAAAGAATTTCAGAGTGAAGTGGAGAATCATCGTAAAAAAAATAAAAGTTTCTACGATATGATCGCAGAGGTAAAATATTTGAGTTACGAGTTTGGCCTTCAATTAAAACAATGTGGAATAGTTTCGCAAACTCATGCCACCTGGAACACCACAGCATAATGGTGTGTCCGAACGTCATAACCGTACTTTATTGGATATAGTGCAATCTATGATGTTTCTTACCGATTTACCACTATCGTTTTGGGGTTATGCATTAGAGACAGCTGCATTCACGTTAAATAGGGCACCATCTAAATCCGTTGAGACGACACTATATGAACTGTGGTTTAGCAAGAAACCAAAGTTGTCGTTTCTTAAAGTTTGGGGTTGTGATGCTCATGTGAATAAGTTTCATCTTGATAAGCTCAAACCCAAATCGGAGAAATATATCTTCATAGGATACCCAAAGGAGACAGTTGGGTACACCTTCTATCACAGATTCGAAGGCAAGACATTCGTTGCTGAGAATGGATACTTTCTAGAGAAGGAGTTTCTCTCGAAAGAAGTGAGTGGGAGGAAAGTAGAACTTGATAAGGTAATTGAACCTTCTCCCTTATTGAAAAGTAGTTCATCACAGAAATCTGTTCCTGTGACTACTACACCAATTAGTGAGGAAGCTAATAATGATGATCATGTAACTTCAAATCAAGCTACTACCGAATCTCGTAGGTAAACCAGAGTGAGATCCGCACCAGAATGATACGGTAATCCTGTTCTGTAAGTCATGTTACTAGACCATGACGAACTTGCGAACTATGAGGAAGCGATGATGAGCCCAGATTCCGCGAAATGGTTTGAGGCCATGAAATCTGAGATATGATCCATGTATGAGAACAAAGTATGGACTTTGATGGATTTGCCCGATGATCGGCAAGCCATAGAAAATAAATGGATCTTCAAGAGGAAGACAGATGATGATAGTAGTGTTACTATCTACAAAGCTAGTATTGTCGCAAAAGGTTTTCGACAAGTTCAAGGGGTTGACTACGATGAGAGTTTCTCACTCGTATCTATGCTTAAGTCTGTCCGAATCATGTTAGCAATTGCCGCATTTTTTGAAATCTGGCAAATGGATAAACAAAACTGCATTCCTCAATGGATTTATTAAAGAAGAGTTGTATACGATGCAACTAGAAGGTTTTGTCGATCCAAAAGGTGTTAACAAAATATGCAAGCTCCAGCGATCCATCTATGGACTGGTGCAAGCATCTCGGAGTTGGAATATACGCTTTGATAAGATGATCAAAGCATATAGTTCTATACAGACTTGCGGTGAAGCCTGTATTTACAAGAAAGTGAGTGGGAGCACTACAACATTTCCGATAAGTATATGTAAATGACATATTGTTGATCGGAAATAATGTAGAATTATTCTGCAAAGCATAAAGGAGTATTTGAAAGGAGTTTTTTTTTTGAAGAAGGAACTCGGTGAAGCTGCTTACATATTAAGCATCAAGTTCTATAGAGATAGATTAAGATGCTTGATAAGTTTTCAATGAGTACATACCTTGACAAGATTTTGAAGTAGTTCAAAATAGAACAGTCAAAGAAAGAGTTCTTGCATGTGTTACAAGGTGTGAAGTTGAGTAAGACTCAAAACCCGACCACGACAAAACATAGAAAGAAAATGAAAGTCATTCCCTATGCCTTGGCCATAGGTTCTATAAAGTTTGCCATGCTGTGTACCAGATCTATTGTATACCCTACACTGTGTTTAGCAAGGGAGTACAATAGTGATCTAGGAAGTAGATCACTGGACATCGGTCAAAATTATCCTTAGTGAAATAAGGATATGTTCTCGATTATGGACGTGACAAAAAGGTTCGTCGTAAAAGGTTACGTCGATGCAAGTTTTGACGCTAATCTAGATTACTCTAAGTCTCAATCTAGATACATATTGAAAGTGGGAGCAATTAGCTAAAGTAGCTCCGTGCAGAGCATTGTAGACATAGAAATTTGCAAAATACATACGGATCTGAATTTTGGCAGACCCGTTGACTAAGCTTCTCTCACAAGCAAAACATGATCACACCTTAGTACTCTTTGGGTGTTAATCACATAGAGATGTGAACTAGATTACTGACTCTAGTAAACCCTTTGAGTAATGGTCACATGATGATATGAACTATGGGTGTTAATCACATGATGATGTGAACTATTGATGTTAAATCACATAACGATGTGATCTAGATTATTGACTCTAGTGCAAGTGGGAGACTGAAGGAAATATGCCCTAGAGGCAATAATAAAGTTATTATTTATTTCCTTATTTCATGATAAATGTTTATTATTCATGCTAGAATTGTATTAACCGGAAACATAATACATGTGTGAATACATAGACAAACAGAATGTCACTAGTATGCCTCTACTTGACTAGCTCGTTAATCAAAGATGGTTATGTTTCCTAACCATGGACAAAGAGTTGTTATTTGATTAACGGGATCACATCATTAGGTGAATGATCTGATTGACATGACCCATTCCATTAGCTTAGTACCCAATCGTTTAGTATGTTGCTATTGCTTTCTTCATGACTTATACATGTTCCTATGACTATGAGATTATGCAACTCCCGTTTGGCAGAGGAACACTTTGTGTGCTACCAAACGTCACAACGTAACTGGGTGATTATAAAAGAGCTCTACAGGTGTCTCCAAAGGTAGATGTTGGGTTGGCGTATTTCGAGATTAGGATTTGTCACTTCGATTATCGGCGAGGTATCTATGGGCCCTCTCGGTAATGCACATCACATAAGCCTTGCAAGCATTGCAACTAATGTGTTAGTTGTGAGATGATGTATTATGGAACGAGTAAAGAGACTTGCCGGTAACGAGATTGAACTAGGTATTGGATACCAACGATCGAATCTCGGGCAATTAACATACCGATGACAAAGGGAACAACGTATGTTGTTATGCGGTCTGACCGATAAAGATCTTCGTAGAATATGTAGGAGCCAATATGGGCATCCAGGTCCCGCTATTGGTTATTGACCGGAGACATGTCTCGGTCATCTCTACATTGTTCTTGAACCGTAGGGTCGGCACGCTTAAGGTTTCGATGAGAGTTATATTATGAGTTTATGAGTTTTGATGTACCGAAGAAGTTCGGAGTCCCGGATGAGACCGGGGACATGACGGGGAGTCTCGAAATGGTCGAGACGTAAAGATCGATATATTGGACGACTATATTCGAACATCGTAAAGGTTCTGAGTGATTAGGGTATTTTCGGAGTACCGGGGAGTTACGGGAATACGGGGAAGAGTATTGGGCCTTAACGGACTTTAGTGGGAAGGAGCCAGGAGGTGGCGCGCGCCCCTCCCAAGCCCAGTACGAATTGGACATGGGGTTTGGGGCGCGTCCCCCCTCTCCCTTCCTTCTCCACTTCCCTCCTTTCCCCCCTTCTCCTAGTTGGACTAGGAAAGAAGGAGTCCTACTCCCGGTGGGAGTAGGACTACCCTTGACGCGCGCTCCTCCTAGGGCCGGCCTCCTCCTCCCTTGCTCCTTTATATATGGGGGCAGGGGGCACCCCAGGACACACAAGTTGATCTTCGTGATCGTTCCTTAGCCGTGTGCGGTGCCCCCCTGCACCATATTCCACCTCGGTCATATCGTTGCAGTGCTTAGGCGAAGCCCTGGGTCGGTAGAACATCATCATCGTCATCACGCCGTCGTGCTGATGGAACTCATCCCTGAAGCTTTGCTGGATCGGAGCCCGGGGAGCGTCATCGAGCTGAACGTGTGCTAAGAACTCAGAGGTGCCGGAGTAACGGTGCTTGGATCGGTTGGACCGGGAAGACGTACGACTACTTCCTCTATGTTGTGTCAACGCTTCCGCTTTGGTCTATGAGGGTACGTAGACAACACTCCCCCCTCTCATTGCTATGCATCACCATGATCTTGCGTGTGCGTAGGAAATTTTTTGAAATTACTATGTTCCCCAACACAAGCCGCCGCCCCACTGCCCGACCCCGCCTCGCCGGAGCCACCTCGTCGAGGTACCGCGCCGATCCAAGCCGCCGGTTTTAAAAAAACATTTGGTTTTTAGAAACCCTAGTTCGTTTTTTAGACCGGTTCGCCGGTTTTTCTCTGTTCTTCTAATTAGCGATGTTCATCCGTATGTTCATTTAAACGAACGATTTTCGCCCGTTAGTTACAGCTAACGAACGCTCGTTCGTTAGTCTGTTCGTCAGTTTTCTTTTTATCGGATTTTTCCGTGATTATTCTCGATCGGGATTACTGATCCGATCTTCGTTTCTGATCCTCTTAAGAAAAAGGAAATACTTGATATCTTCTATAATGGACTAATCGATGCTTCTAGGGACTTCGTAGATAGTTGTGCTGGTTCTGTTTTCAGGGAACAAACTGTTGGACAAGCTGAAGAATTACTGAATAATATATTGAAAAGTTATGATGATTGGACTCTTCCCGAACCACCGCCTAAACCCACTCTGAAGAAGAGGGGTATATTATATCTCAGTCCTAAAGATATGCAAGAGGCAAAGAAATCTATGAAGGAAAAAGGTATTAAAGTTGAGGATGTTGAAAATGTACCTCCTATTAAAGAAATACATGGGCTTAATACACCACCACTACCTAAGGTGGTAGAGGTAAATTCTCTAATGAAGTTCAATGATAATGACAATCCTCACAATATGCATCCTGGCCAATGCCTTTATGAGTTTAAAAACTACATTAGAAAACAAGATCACTTCAAGGCAAACGTAATGAAACAATTGAAATATAATTCTGATATGATTGCTCGCTTGAGCGACTTGTTATTTAGAATCTCAAATGATGTTAGAGATGTTGGAAAACGTGTTTCTATGGTTCAAACTCAACTTGAACAAGTTGCTAAATCACAACGAGAATTACTTGATGAAATGAATCATAATATACATGACTTTGCTATTAGAGTTGCAACTAGAGGAGGTAAAATGACGGAGGAACCACTTTATCCTGAGGGACATCCTAAAAGAATAGAACAAGATTCACAAAGAAATAACACTAGTGCACCTAGTCCTTCTAGAAAGAAAAAAAAAGAAAAATGATAGGACTTTGTACACTTCTAGTGAACTTGAAATAGAGAAATTAACCTCCTAATAATGAAAATGAAACTTCTATCTTTGATGCTGAAACTCAATCTGATAATGAACACTCACCTAGTGATAATGAAAAAGATAATGATGAGGTTCATGAAGACACTCAACCAAATAATGAAAAAGAACCAGATAATGATATTGAGAAAGAACCACCTGTTGATCTTGATAACCCACAACCTAAGAATAAAAGATATGATAAAAGAGACTTTGTTGCTAGAAAACAAGGTAGAGAAAGAGAACCATGGGTTCAAAAACCTATGCCTTTTCCACCAAAGTCAACTAAAAAGAAAGACGATGAAGAATTTGAACGCTTTGCTCAAATGCTGAGGCCAGTCTTTTTGCGTACTCGCTTGAATGATATCTTGAAAATGCCTCCTTATGCAAAGTATATGAAAGACATCATCACTAATAAGAGAAAAATATCGGAAGCTGAAATCTCCACTATGCTTGCTAATTATACTTTCAATGATGGAGTCCCAAAAAAATTTGGAGATCCGGGAATACCAACTATACCTTGCTCTATCAAAAATAATTATGTGAAAACTGCTTTGTGTGATTTAGGAGCTGGTGTTAGTGTTATGCCTTTCTCTTTATATAAAAGACTTGACTTGAATAAACTCACACCTACTGAAATATCTTTGCAAATGGCTGACAAATCAACTGCCATACCTATTGGTATATGTGAGGATGTGCCCGTTGTTGTTGCTAATGTTACTATTTTGACTGACTTTGTTATACTTGAGATGCCCGAGGACGACAACATGTCGATTATCCTTGGTAGACCCTTCTTAAATACTACAGGGGTTGTTATTGATTGCCATAAAAGCAAGGTCACTTTTCATATCAATGGTAATGAGCATACGCTGCACTTTCCGAAGAAACAATTCCAAGTGAATGGTATTAATGTTATTGAAAAATGTCCGACAATCACTATTGGAAGTTTTCAAATACCTCTACCTACTGTCAAAACGCAATATGAAATACTTATTGTTGGGGACATTCATATCCCCATTGAGGTAAACTAGTGATTTACGAAAGTTCTTCGATTTCATGCTAATCGAAAGTGGTTGTTAACAAGACTGTTGGTGTCAAAACCGGCGGATCTCTGGTAGGGGGTCCCGAACTGTGTGTCTAGACGGATGGTAAGAGGAGACAAGGGACACGATGTTTTTACCCAGGTTCGGGCCCTCTCTATGGAGGTAAAACCCTACTCCTGCTTGATTAATATTGATGATATGGGTAGTACAATAGTAGATCTACCACGAGATCAGAGAGGCTTAACCCTAGAAGCTAGCCTATGGTATGATTGTTGTTGTCCTACGGATTAAACCCTCCGGTTTATATAGACACCGGGGAGGGCTAGGGTTACACAGAATCGGTTACAAGGAAGGAGATCTACATATCCGCATTGCCAACCTTGCCTTCCACGCCAAGGAAAGTCCCATCCGGACACGGGACGAAGTCTTCAATCTTGTATCTTCATAGTCCAATAGTCCGGCCAAAGGTCATAGTCCGGCTGTCCGGACACCCCCTAATCCAGGACTCCCTAAGTAGCCCCTGAACCAGGCTTCAATGACAATGAGTCTGGCGTGCAGATTGTCTTCGGCATTGCAAGGCGGGTTCCTCCTCCGAATACTTCATAGAAGATTTTGAACACGAGGATCGTGTCCGGCTCTGCAAAACAAGTTCCACATACCACCGTAGAGAGAATAGCATTTCCACAAATCCAATCTGCTGACGTATTCCGCAGCGTGACATCACACCACAGCCAAGCCATTATACGAACTGTTTTTCACAGCCAATCTCAGCACAATTTGCGAGGCGGTTTCCCTGACACGTCTTGTCGAAGCTGATATCGTGTCCCCTTATCATGGGATTCCTATCAATACGGACGTGGGTAACCCAACCGCGCCATCAATTACGGTGCTTGGGGGATGAGCGGGTTTTACCAGGCTGGTGGGGACGCATAGTTTCGTCCGTCCATATAAAGGGACAAGGGTTCACCTTTCTCTATCCACGCCTTCTTCCTCCTTTGCCCATCCATTCTCGCACACTCGAGCTCCAGCGCCCAAGTCCACATTTCCTTCCTCGACCTTCTCCAACCATGTCTGGAGCGGGAGGCAAGTGGATGGTTTCCTCCGTCACGGAGGGAAACATCAAAAAACTGAGAAGAGTCGGATACTTGTCCAAGGACATCATGCATCGGCTCCCAGATGCGGGGCAGTTCATCCTCACCCCTAGGACCCATGAGAGGGTAGTGTTCCTCACCCATTTCCTCCGCGAACTGGGCTTCCCTCTCCACCCATTCGTCTGGGGGATCAGGTTCTACTACGGCCTGGACTTCCATGATCTGGCTCCGAAATTCATCCTCAACATCTCGGCGTTTATCGTCGTGTGTGAGGCCTTCCTCCGCATCAGGCCCCACTTCGGCCTTTGGCTGAAGACTTTTAATGTCAAGCCGAAAGTGGTGCGCGACCAGCAGGCAGAGTGCGGAGGCGCCATGGTGGGCAAGATGCCCAACGCCACATGGCTCGAGGGCTCCTATGTGGAGACCATAAAGGGGTGGCAATCGGGGTGGTTCTACATCACTGAGTCGTGCGACCCCGAATGGGCTACGGCCCCGAGTTCCGATCCGGAATCCCCACGCGGCTCACCTCCTGGAAAGAGAAGGGACTGCCCTGGGGTAGTCCGGGATAGCTGACCAGACTCCAAACCTGTTTCCAGAACATGATGAACAAGAAGCTAAAGCTTGTCAATATAGTCCAAGTCATGCTCATCCGCCGGATCCTTCCGTGTCAACGACGGGCATTCAATTTGTGGGAGTTCGACCTGGCCCAGCACCAGACTCTGAATGAGCTCTTCGACACAATACACGAGGATGCTTGGAAGGTGGTTTTCAAGGGTGACGAGGTTCCTCCCCCCCTTACCGGGGATCGCGGATTCAGCGCGAAGCGCCAAGCCAGCGTGGTAAGCGGTTTTACCTCCCATAGGGTGTTCATTTTCCATTATTTAATCATATGCGGGGTCTAAGTCCCCATACCTTTGACAGGATTGGCAGGAGAGGGCCGGACAGATCGACTTTCCGGCTCCTTTGCCCGATGGCCTAGCAGACGCTTGCTTGGCGGAGCTGCTGGTTCCGGCACCTTACGTGGTGCCGGAGAAGAAGGCCAAGAAGAAGACAACGGGGACCCAAAAGAGTTCCCGGCACCCGGCGGTGTCGGACTCATCATCCGACGACTCCGAGGCGCACTCCTCGCACAAAGACGAGGAGGAGGAAAAAGAGGTTTCTTCCCCTCCAGCAGGGGGAGAAAAGAAAAGGAAGGCCGCCCCAACTGGGGAGGCCGGAGGGTCCAAGAAGGGAAGGACCCTTCCTCCGGACTATTCCACCAACGCCGCCGACAGCTAGGACGAGTGGCCGCCCAGGGCCAAGCCCCTGGCGAAGTCATAAGTATTCGGATACCAGAGTAACTCATAGCGTTCCTTTATTGCACAGCTTCTTCTGACGCCGAATATAATAATGCAGTCCGCCCCGAGCCCGGCTCGACGTGTCGTCGAGCGGTTCCTTGGGCTCGTCGGATGTGAATAGCCTTCCACTTCCGTCCGCCTCCTCCCCTCGCCCTACGGACAACGCCGAGGTATTGTCCCAAGGGGTTCCAAACCGAGGGGAGGTAGTCCTGGGGGCGCCTCAAGGTGACATCCTAGACTCCAGGCGCAAAGGGGGCAAGACTCCCAATGGCTCCAAGTCCGGCCCTGGGCCGAAAACCACACCGGAACCTTCAGCGGTTCCAGAGTCCGGCAGGCGGCCCCCTACTAAGAAGGGCAAGCCTACCGCGCCGGTGACCTCCGTCCAACTGGAGGCACCGGATAACTTGCTGGAGGTGCTTAACGGCGCCTCCATCGACGAGGAGCACCGCACTATGAGTGGGGTGATCCAGAAAGTTCAGTCCGCCAAAAGCGGGCTGACTGAAGCTTGTGCCAGCCTTCTGACAGGCTTTGAGGTATGTAAAAAAATATATGAAAATATTACCGCATAGACAGTAGCCCCTGATGCTCTGTTCGGTGTTCACAAAGAAAAGCCGGATAGAGGATCTAATAATATTCATAGGAGTCTAACATAATTATGTCGATATGCGTGTGCAGGCTTCGCTGCTGACCTCTGCCGCACTGACTGCGGAGGTTGATGCGCTGAAGCAAAACCTCGAGCTGTCCGAGAAAGAGCTCAGCCTTGCCAAGAAGCAGCTCAAGGAGAACCAAGGTACGTAATGCCTTGTCTATGTGTGTATATAAAAAAGATGCAGTTGCAAAAAATGATAGGATCGTTATTGATGTGCTAGGGGCCACGACCGAGGTGGCGACCCTAAAGCAAGCACTATCCGAGGCCGAAGATAAAGCGGCCACGGAGTGCAGCGAGCGGGGGAAGCAAGAGACACGGGTTGCCGAGGTGCAGCAAGAGCTCCAGGCTCTCGTGAAAAAGCATGAGAGTTTGGAGCTTGACTCGAAGACCCGCGAGTCCGAGCTCGCTGCCACCCTCGAGAGCGCCAAGTCTGCCAAGGCCAAAGCCCAAAAAGCTCTCCAGGAAATTGAGGCGATAAAGAAGATAGCGGTGGGTAAGGCCTTCATTATGCAAAGCAAGCATGTGAAAGTGAATTACTTGTTACTTACCCGAGTCCGGAGCTCTCCAGGAGGATTCGCAGATTTGCCCTGCAGCGTGTCCGATGCCGCCACCTACTACCGGGCCGAGGAAGGGAGCTCAACGGAGAAGGTGTTCTGGTCTCAGTATGCTGAGACCGGACACCCGGTGCCCTTGAGCGAACAGCTGAAGCAACTGGTCAAGCTCCATAAAGTGGCCGAACAGGCCATGAAGGGTCTCATAGTCCGGCTGTGGCCTGGAGGGACCATGCCTGGGAGCTACTTCGGGCTGGTTAGGCGGCTGGCGGATGCCTATCCGTGGCTTGAAGTCATCAAGTGCTCCGTCTGCATCGAGGGCGCCCGTAGGGCCCTTGCCCGTGTGAAAGTACACTGGGGCAAAATGGACGCGGAGCGGCTGGTGAAGGACGGACCACCGCAGGGCAAGGAGCATCGCCACCCCTAGATGTACTATGAGGGCGTCCTGAAGGGTGCCCGCCTTGTAGCGGATGAATGTTCCAAGGATGTAATATTTGAATAAACTTGCTCGTGTGATCTTGTGTGCTGAAAACTTGTTCATATGCGCTATGCAATGCTTGTTTGAATTTAAAATATTACCTTCTAGGCGGTCGTTTATTAAATCTGAGAGATGGCGAGTCGTCGGCTTCTTCCCCGAGTGTTCGGGATAAACGTGAGCACTCTTTTTCCCACTCTTGGGTCCTTCGAGGGAGGTGCTCAGCACAACGAACAAGGCAATCGGACTATAATGCGTTATCACTCTCACTTAGCCAGAGAATTCTGTAATTTTAAATTTTGGCGAAGCCCCTAGTGTTCGGAACACCGAGTTTCGGGCGCTATACATGCCTAGTCCTGACAAAGACAACTCCTCGCCCTAAGCGGCATAAGTCTTTAGGGACTCGAAACCTCTCGAACAGCGACCAGCTCTCGCCCTATCATGACGGTCAGTTTTAGCATTCTCTACTGAGGTGCTTAGCCCAGCTGAACCGGGGCACAATCGCAGTAGTTCTCCTAGTGCTACCTTAGCTGATATAGTGGAACGTAAGGTACTAAACCATGGGAGCCGGGCAAACCCAACTATGACCAAAGACATGATTCGGAGCTGATGCATATAATGCTATAAGTTCGGAGTGCCGCACTTGTGAAAGTGTTCGGACTTCTCACGCCGTATTATGGGGTGCTTGAGCCCCTAGCGTATTGGCTGTACCAAAGTGTATGGGTGCTGAATGTCATGAATGAACATATATACATAAAAAGGAATGAATAGAGAATGCAATAATAGACTGAAGCTAAGCATTGTTTATTCGAGAAAGGTGCATTAAAAGCATAACGATATAAATAGTGCAATAAGCAGGAGATGGGACTATTTGACGTGTCCCCTCCAGGGGCGAGCTACGGAATGGTATGTAAAACAGGTATTTTTCTCGTTAAAGAGACCACCTGGGAGTTCCATGGTGCAACGTAGCTTTCTGCCTCCCTGGTTGTTGTATCGTGTGTTCGGCGATTGTACTGCCGAGCAGGTCTTCCGGAGAGTAAAGTCCTGAAAGTGAGGAAAAATGATAAAATCGACAGCCCCTAGTGCGGTTGAGCCGCGTTGTGGGGCGTGCCGTGGTCGTGCCCGTCACCCTGTGCCCATGGTATTTTCAGAGCGTAATTATGTACGCATAGCACGGATTTCACCGTTTCGCGAGGGCTGGGGTTGGGGCCGCGTTTGCTATGCTTGCTCGGAACGTGCCAGGCGGTCTTGTTGTAGTTTATTCCGAGCGTGCTTGACAGTGTCCAGACGTTTTATCGCCGGACAGGAGAACTGCCTTGAGAGGCTGCTTTGTACTTCCGCTGCGAGGGCCGCCATGTGCTCCTCCGTTCGGAGAGAGCGTTCGGTGTTTCCGTTGACTGTAATGACTCCCTGAGGTCCTGGCATCTTGAGCTTGAGGTATGCATAATGCGGCACCGCATTGAACTTTGCAAATGCGGTTCGCCCGAGCAGTGCGTGATAGCCACTGCGGAACGGGACTATATCGAAGATTAACTCCTCGCTTCGGAAATTATCCGGGGATCCGAAGACCACTTCTAGTGTGACTGAGCCTGTGCAATGGGCCTCTACACCTGGTATGACGCCTTTAAAGGTCGTATTTGTGGGTTTAATCCGTGAGGGATCTATGCAGCTGATTAGCCTGGCCACCTCGCATGCAGCTTGATTAGCCTGGCACAGGCCAATGGAATCGGACGCCTGAGTTTCAGGCAGATGTGGTTTGGAGCTAGTTAGCATGTATATGTTGTACTTTCTGTCAACTCAGCCATCCCATTTATTTATTTAATATTTAAGTGCTAGTCTCAGGTCAGGGATGCAACCAAACACCACATGCACAAAGCTGCCTGGCCAGGCAAAAATCCATCTCCTCTCCGGCCACTGTCAGACATCAACTTTTGTCAGGCACGAGGCTCAGGTCTCCAACCAACCAGGCCCTATATGACTTAAGTCATCGGCATCTGGTGGCCGGACATAAGTACCTTGGAAGTTGTCAAGAAAATTTTCTTCCAAGTCCTCCCAACTGCCGATGGAATTTTTAGGCAGGCTATTTAGCCAGTGTCTAGCTGGCCCTTTTAATTTTAGTGTGCGGTATTTGACGGCATGGAGGTCGTCTCCTCGGGCCATATGGATGTGGAGAATAAAATCTTCTATCCACACTGCGGGATCGGTTGTTCCGTCGTATGATTCGATATTGACGTGCTTGAACCCCTCGGGGAATTCGTGATCCAGTACTTCATCTGTGAAGCAGAGAGGGTGTGCGGCGCCTCTCTATCGGGTCGTGTCACGGCACACCTTCGATGGAGTCCGTCTGCGGTTATCGGCCCGGGCATGACTAGGTTTGTCACGTCCGAATAGGTAGCCGTCATCCTGAGTCGGAAAGCGTCCTCGCGATCCGTAGATTGATCTAGTGTGTCCTGCTCTACTGTCGAAGTCCTGCCGAAGGTCGTATGTATAGTCCCTAGCTGATTTGTCTCTGCTTCTACAAGGCGGTGGGGCGGGCTGTTGTTTGGCTTGAGTTGCCGTTGTATCCCGACCGTGGGGTGGTCGGTCCACCACACTATCCCGACCACGTGGTGGTCGTTCCACATTACGCGAGGGAGGTATGGGCTCCGGTGCCTCCTCATCGAACTGAGGCAGCAGTCTGCACTTCGGGTAACTCTTGGCTGGGCATTTGAGGCCATACTCTTCGGCCGCCAAGACATCAGTCAATCTGTCAATGAGTAGGTTTTGATCGGCTTGAAGCTGCTGCTGCTTTTTCTTCAGACTTCTTGCAGTAGCTATTAGCTGGCGCTTAAAACGTGTTGGGGAACGTTGCAGAAAACAAAAATTTTCCTACGGTTTCACCAAGATCCATCTATGAGTTCATCTAGCAACGAGTCATGGGAGAGAGAGTTTGCATCTACATACCACTTTGTAGATCACGAGCGGAAGCGTTCAACGAACGGGGATGATGGAGTCGTACACACCGTGATCCAAATCACCGGAGATCCTAGCACCGAAAGCACGGCACCTCCGCGTTCAACACACGTACAGTCAGCGTAACGTCTCCTTCTTCTTGATCCAGCAAGGCAAAGGAGAGGTTCGGGAAGAAGACTCCAGCAGCAGCACGACGGCGTGGTGATGGTGGAGACGCAGTACTCCGACAGGGCTTCGCCGAGCTCTTACGGAGGAGGAGGAGGTGTTGGAGAGGGAGAGGGAGGCGCGAGGGCATAGGGTGGTCAGCCCCCCCTCCCCTCCCCCCTTTATATAACCCCTTGGGGGGGCGCCGGCCCTAGGAGAAGGAATCTCCTAGGGGGGCGGCGGCCAGGGAGGGGGGCTTGCCCCCCAAGCAAGGGGGCGCCCCCTTTAGGGTTTCCCCCCCCCCCAAACCCTAGGCGCATGGGCCCTTGGGGGGGTTGGCGCACCAGCCCACTATGGGCTGGTTCCCTCCCTCATACGTCCCATGGGGCCCTCCGGGATAGGTGGCCCCACCCGGTGGACCCCCGGGACCCTCCGGTGGTCCCGGTACAATACCGATAACCCCGAAACTTGTCCCGATGTCCGTATGATGACTTTCCATATATAAATCTTTACCTCCGGACCATTCCGGAACTCCTCGTGACGTCCGGGATCTCATCCGGGACTCCGAACAACATTCGGGTTACTGCACATACATATCTTCACAACCCTAGCGTCACCGAACCTTAAGTGTGTAGACCCTACGGGTTCGGGAGACATGCAGACATGACTGAGACGGCTCTCGGGCAATAACCAACAGCGGGATCTGGATACCCATGTTGGCTCCCACATGCTCCACGATGATCTCATCGGATGAACCACGATGTCAAGGATTCAATTAATCCCGTATACGATTCCCGTTGTCAATCGGTATTTTACTTGCCCGAGATTCGATCGTCGGTATCCCAATACCTCGTTCAATCTCGTTACCGGCAAGTCACTTTTCTCGTTACCGTAATGCATGATCCCATGATCAAACACTTTGATCATATTGAGCTCATTGTGATGATGCATTACCGAGAGGGCCCGGTGATACCTCTCCGTCAAGCGGAGTGACAAATCCCAGTCTCGATCCATGTCAACCCAACAGACACTTTCAGAGATACCCGTAGTATACCTTTATAGTCACCCAGTTACGTTGTGACGTTTGGCACACCCAAAGCACTCCTACGGTATCCGGGAGTTACACGATCTCATGGTCTAAGGAAAGGATACTTGACATTGGAAAACTCTAGCAAACGAATTAAGCGATCTTATGCTATGTTTAGGATTGGGTCTTGTCCATCACATCATTCTCCTAATGATGTGATCCCGTTCTCGATGACATCCAATGTCCATAGTCAGGAAACCATGACTATCTGTCGATCAACGAGCTAGTCAACTAGAGGCTCACTAGGGACATATTGTTGTCTGTTATTCACACATGTATTACGATTTCCGGATAACACAATTATAGCACGAATAAAGACAATTATCATGAATAAGGAAATATAATAATAATGCTTTTATTATTGCCTCTAGGGCATATTTCCAACAGTCTCCCACTTGCACTAGAGTCAATAATCTAGTTACATTGTGATGAATCGAACACCCATAGAGTTCTGGTGCTGATCATGTTTTGCCTTAGGGAGAGGTTTAGTCAACGGATCTGCGACATTCAGATCCGTGTGCACTTTACAAATCTCTATGTCTCCATCTTGAACATTTTCACGAATGGAGTTGAAGCGACGCTTGATGTGCCTGGTCTTCTTGTGAAACCTGGGCTCCTTTGCAAGTGCAATAGCTCCAGTGTTGTCACAGAATAGCTTGATTGGCCCCGACGCATTGGGTATGACTCCGAGGTCGGTGATGAACTCCTTCACACAAATTGCTTCATGTGCTGCCTCCGAGGCTGCCATGTACTCCGCTTCACATGTAGATCCCGCCACGACGCTTTGCTTGCAACTGCACCAGCTTACTGCCCCACCATTCAAAATATACACGTATCCGGTTTGTGACTTAGACTCATCCAGATCTGTGTCGAAGCTAGCATCGACGTAACCTTTTACGACGAGCTCTTCGTCACCTCCATAAACGAGAAACATTTCTTTGGTCCTTTTCAGGTACTTCAGAATATTCTTGACCACTGTCCAGTGTTCCTCGCCGGGATTACTTTGGTACCTACCTACCAAACTTACGGCAAGGTTTACATCAGGTCTGGTACACAGCATGGCATTTTTCACAATGTGATGCTCTATATGTGCAACTAATTGCTGTGCAGTTCAATTTCATCAATAACAGTTTCAACAATACCACTATGAATTACGATGTTTGGTTGTTGTTAAGGATATTGCAGTTAACATGCATTTTCGTTTTTCAATTGTTGCTTAGCAACTTGCATTGTACTGAATGACTAAATATGCAATCCCAGGCTACATAGCAACAAGGAAGAGTGTTACCTTAATGTTCTGATGATGTCTAGATATACATGTAATAAAATCTTATATAATGGGATGGATGGAATGTTGTACTACATCATTTTCAATTGTTGTTTATCTTCTAATATTAACTTGGTGCTTTTAGGTACATATATCATTGCCAAAGATCCACACTTCAACCCTTTCTGCGCATGAGGCAATGAGATATTCATGAACCAGCATCAAGTGAGGAAACTAATAAAGATTGTTACTAAAATGGGTCAAAGGATGTCAATCGAACTATTTGTTTACACTTTATGCAAGACAACAGTGAACTGCAGGCTGGTAAGTAGGAACCCTGTAGCCTTCTCTTTTACTGGCCGTAAGGAGTTGTGTTAGATGACAATATCTGAATCTTTTTTCTTTTGTAGTGGATCCTGAAGCAGTTTACTCAAGATTACCTCTCAAACTACATGATTGGCGGTCGACCATCACAATGGGTTGGACTAGAGTCCTGCATGCCATCTGCATCCAGGAGAGCACAATAAGGCCATTCCGCTTCACCTTGTTCAGCAACTGGAATGTATGTCGCCTCTTTCTTTACCATGTGTAATAGTACAAGTATAGAACCGTGGTACATCATTCTTTATTTTGTGCTTCTGTAATTCTTTAAAACATGTACCTGTGAATCAAATAATGCATTGGTTGTTTGAACCTGATGGATATGAATAAAGCTATAGCCTACTTTCAAGTTTAAATTAGGTACAATTTTAAATAACAACAATTAAATTAGGGCGAAATTATGTTGTGCAAGTCATTACGGCACACATGGTTGGTAAAACACAAATGTTTGCAATATACACCATAATCCGAGATGGTTCACGGAGAGGAAACATGTGCAAGCATGCACACAATTGCCATTCGCAAAGCATGTGTGATGTCAGACACTATCACATATACGGTGCGGGAAAACTAAATGTTTGTGATTGTCTACCTATCATACACGGTTTATAATCATGAACTGTTTGTGATGTGCCAGGCATCGTAAATCTCTTGTGCCTGGAATCTGCCTAGAAAGCTCACGTGCCAAGAATCTGCCTGGTTTTAGGCAGAACCACAAAACTCCGACCGTGATGGCAATGCAAGCACAAATGAGTAGCAAGGATGAAGTGTTTGGGATATTCGAGATATCAAAAACGGTTATATAGGGACAACTGTATGCATCAAGGCTCCCTATCCCCGACGGTTTCTGGGTCGTGTGGGAAGGACCCCCCTATCGCCCACACTGACTTGGCGACGGTTCCAAATGCCGTCGCGGAAAGGGGTACAAACCGTTTGTTTAGGACCGACACGCACCAGTGATGAACATAAATCATTCTTAGGCTACAAAAAAGGGGAGTGATTTGACTCAAAGTAATTGGGGGGATCGGAGGAGCTTACGTTTCTTGTTTCGGGGCCATCTCGATCCACAAAAACGGTGAAGAAATGACGAAGATCTGAGGGGGGACTGGAGGAAATGAGAGAGGAGGTGACAGGAAGAAGAAAGGGCGGCTGAGTGGGGGGGAATAAGGGGGTGGGGCGGGCGGCAGCGCGGTTTCTAAATGCCCCAAACCCTACCGCCAGCGACCCCGGCGGAAAGGTCAGACATCCTACCGCCGTAGGCCTCGACGGTACGGTCGCGGCGCCTCTGGTATCCATTCTGTGACGAGGAATGCGTAATGCATGCCGGTAGGGTTGCACATCCTACCGCTAGGGATTTTGGCGGTAGGGTCTGATACGTCTCCAACGTATGTACTTTTTCTCATGGTTTTCCTCTTGTTTTGGTCTCTAATTTGCATGATTTGAATGAAACTAACCCCGGACTGATGCTGTTTTTAGCAGAACTACCATGGTGTTGTTTTTGTGCAGAAATAAAAGAGAATTTCTGGAGCCAAGACCTGCCAGAGAGGGGCACCTAGGTGGGCACAACCTACCAGGGCGCTCCCCCCTCACCAGGCGCGCCCAGGTGGGTTGTCCCCACCTGGTGGCCCCGCTAACCCTGAAACCGATGCTATAAAATCCTATTTTCGGAGAAAAAATCAGGGAGAAAGAATTCTCGCAATCCATGAGACGGAGTCGCCGCCAAGCCTTGTTCTTCCTTGTGAGGGCAGATCAGGAGTCCGCTTGGGGCTCCGGAGAGGGGGATCTTCGTTCTTCGTCATCACCAACCCTTCTCCATCGCCAATTCCATGATGCTCCCCACCAGAAGTGAGTAATTCTTTCGTAGGCTCGCTGGTCGGTGAGGAGTTGGATGAGATTCATCATGTAATCGAGTTAGTTTTGTTAGGGCTTGATCCCTAGTATCCACTATGTTCTTAGATTGATGTTGCTATGATTTTTATGCTTAATGCTTGTCACTTTGGGCCCGGGTGCCATGAACTCAGATCTAAACCATTTATGTTATCATATTTATATCCATGTTTTAGATCCGATCTTGCAAGTTATAGTCACCAACTACGAGTTATGATTCGGCAACCCTAGAGTGACAACAACCGGGCCCACTCCCGGTAATGACCGTAGTTTGAGGAGTTTATGCATTCACTATGTGTTAATGCTTTGTTCCGGTTCTCTATTAAAAGAGGCCTTAATATCCCTTAGTTTCCAATATGGACCCTGCTGCCATCGGTGGGTAGGACAAAAGATGTCATGCAAGTTGTTTTAATAAAGCACGTATGACTATTTATGGAATACATGCCTACATTACATCAATGAACTGGAGATAGTGCCATATCACCCTAGGTTATAACTGTCACATGATGAATATCATCCAACAAGTCACCGATCCAATGCCTATGAATTTATCTTATATTGTTTTCTGCTAAGTTACTAGTGATATCATCACTGTTACACTTGCTCCAAAATTACTTCTATCACTTTTACCATTACCGTTACTATGGCTACTATTATCAAAACTATCTAACTACATTGCTACTGATTACTTGTTGTAGATAATTAATCTCCAACTATGGTTGAATTGACAACTCAGCTGCTAATACCTTCAAATATTATTTTGCTCCCCTTGTGTCAAATCTATAAATTTGGGTTGAATACTCTACCCTCGAAAACTATTGCGATCCCCTATACTTGTGGGTTATCAAGACCTTTTTCTGGCGCCGTTGCCGGGGAGCATAGCTATATTTGGTGAGTCACTTGGGATTATTATCAATTTATCACTATGAAGAATTTGAAGGATCCAAAGACTAAGATATTTCCCTCAAAGACCAGGGGAGGTAAGGAACTGCCATCCAGTTCTGATTTAGATTCACCTTCTGTTATGAGTAAACTTGCAACACCACCACATGCTGTCAATTCTACTATGTCGCAAGTTATTGATGATGCTACTTCTGCTATGGTTAATGATTATGATGATGGTAGTACCTTGCTTGATAACGATGGTGTGCCACTTGGTGTATTTCTTGATGAACAAATTGCTAGAGTAATACAACATGATCGTGTTGAATCTGATGATGAGCTTGAAATTGAAACTCCTGAAAGACCTGCTAGAACTAGCCTTCCTAGATATGAATTGCCAAAAGTACCGTAAGGTTATGTTATGAATGAGGAGATAACTAGAGATATTCTTGCTTGTAAGGATAGAGATGATCTAGAGAAATTACTATGAAAGTATAAAGAAAAATCTTTGAATGCTAGAATGAAATGTGATCCTAAGTTTGCTACCTCACCTATCTTTACTGATGATAAGGATTATGAATTCTCTATCGACCTAGTATTAACTCTGGTTGAATCTGATCCTTTCCATGGGTATGAAACTGAAACAGTTGTGGCACATCTTACTAAGTTGAATGATAGCCACCCTTTTTACTCATGATGAGAAAACTCGTTATTACTTTATTCTCAAATTATTTCCTTTCTCATTAAAGGGTGATACTAAAGCTCGGTACAATACTCTTGCTCCTGGTTGTGTGTGTAGTCCCCAGGATATGATTTATTACTTCTCTGAAAAATATTTTCCTGCTAATAAGAAACAAGCTTCCTTACTATACCATCCCAAATTTTCAATTTGGAATGTTATACATAGGTCATTCTTGCATATCATATTTTATTGCATTTTCATTCCGTAATCCTCAAAATCCTAAGCAACTCAAGGACCCTCGGAGAGAGTTGGGGATTTTCCGGTTTTTCATATTTGATTTTATCAAATAATGAAACCAGGATTTTGATTTTAATTATTTTTCTCTCCAAAAAATATTTCATATTAAAAATATATGAGAGGATATAATATGACTTCTCCAAAATAATTGAAATATTGGAGGAAAAATGCTAAAATCATTTATTTGATTTTATTTGGATTTTATTTGCATTGGAAAAGTTGCATGTTTTCAAAATTGCATTTAGGGCCAATAAAATGTTCATCTCGTCCTAAATATTTTATTTAGACGGTGAAAATTTATTTTGGCATTTTTTGATTTTTATTTTAGTTTCTAGGATTTTTTTTCTGTCGGTGAAATTGTTTAAAAAAACCTCCCGCGCCCGACTGGGCCGAAGCCCAGCCGAGCCAGGCCGGCCCTCCCCGCGCCCTGCCTCCCCTCGCGCGCGCCGCCGTGCTTGGCACGGACGCCGAGGAGAGTCCGGCTCGGACTCCTCCCCGGGCGCCCCCTCGACCAAGCTAGCCGCCGCCCCCCCTTTAAATCAGCGCCGCCCGAGCCCCCACCACCACAACCGCCGCCCCGAGCCGCGTCGCCTCCCGCCGCCCGCGCCTCGCCGCCGCCGCCGCCGCTTGCCGCCCGCGCCGCAGCCGAGTCCCGCCGCCCCGCAAGCCGCCGCCCCACCGCCCGACCCCGTCTCGCCAGAGCCACCTCGTCGAGGTACCGCGCCGATTCGAGCTTCCGGTTTTTTTAAAAAAACTGTTTAGTTTTTTAAAAAAACCGTTCGGTTTTTTTAGAAACCCTAGGTCATTTTTTAGATCGATTCGCCGATTTTTCTCGGTTCTTCTAATTAGCGCATGTTCGTCCATATGTTCGTTTAAACGAACAATTTTCACCCGTTAGTTACAGCTAACGAACGCTCGTTCGTTAGTCTGTTCGTCAGTTTTCTTTTTATCGGATTTTTCCGCGATTATTCTCGATCGCGATTTCTGATCCGATCTTCGTTTCTGTTTATCTTTTCGCTCATTAGGTAGAATCAGGCGATTCAAGCACGTAGATCTTCTTCTCGAGACCCTCTTTCTGTTTAACCAACTTAAACAAGATTTTGGTACTTTAAATTTTTACCTTAGTTCAGATTAGTAAACAAATCTAGTTTCTTTCGCCGTTTGAGTTTCGTTGCTCCATTTGATTTGATTCTTTTTGCAAAACGGATTTCTTAAGTTGAACTTTCTGGTCAACCTCTCTTATTTGAGTTTTGCCTGTGCATATTTGCTTGTTGCTTATGTATGCTATTGTTTGTTTGCGATAGAATTCCCGAAGTGCGAAGCGTGTTACTACGAGTCCCTAGGGTACGCGGATCGTCAGCAAGGCAAGTAACACATTGATCATACTCTTTTCATACCCAGTTTTTATGCATTAGTTCCAATCCTCAAAAATTGCATGATTAGGATGTCATTAACATGTGGGATGGGAAGTAGTTATTGAGGTAGAACCTATTGCTTTGTTATATTCAAACCCTTGGGAGTTACTTCTATGTGTCGCTTATATTTCTATGCTATGCTCATAGACGTGGTTTGGGTTTGAGTGAAATCCATGACAGATGTGAGATTGTTAATTAATGGTTCAACTTAAGGTGGCAACTTTAATACACATCTGGGTGGATTGAGGCACCTGGGGAACCCAGTGTTGCATGTATTTATTTGGAAATCCCGGGGTACCCGTGTGATCTTCCTATGAACCGCCACCCAGGCTCAAAGGGAACTGAGATGATTTATGCTAGAAACTTCCGTGTGCAGCCAGAAGCTATTATGGGCTCTAGCATAGTTGAGTAAGTTACGTGAAGCTCTTGAAGAGGTGGATCAGCAGGTAGTGGGTTTGTAGGTTTGGTATGGTCTGCCCGGAGTAGAGAGTTAATGTTTCTGAAAGCCTGTCTCGGTCATCCGTTTCTCAAACACCATGTAGTGCGAGAAATCCAACGGAGGCATTCAAGTCTTGTTGGGAAAAGTGTGCAAACCTCTGCAGAGTGTACAATCTAATCATGGTTAGTCGTATCCCCAGTTATGGACAATCTTGAGTATCTAGTACTTGGGTTATCACATGTATCTCATCACTTTTAATCAATATTGTTGGGTTGTTAATTACTTTAAGTGGGATTGAGTTGGGGGTACCTTCTCAATGTTGTTCAACCCCCATGATAGTTAAATTAGAATCTATTCCTTTGTTGTAGGAAAAAATTGGCTTTTTGCAAAAACTATAACCATAGAGCTTTCCACCAGCCAAATATGCATGTAGTGATAGCATTATTCTGTTTATGCTCTACTGTGTTATGTTGCCAGCATATTCCATGTACTGACCCATTTTTGGGCTGCAACGTATTATGTTGCATACTTTTCAAACGAGGAGTAAGGTTCGTTAGGTCGTTGCCGTGCAACTCAGCTATCTCGTTGGAGTTGATGGACTCACTTTATCTTCCTAGCCTTCCGCTGTTATCGTATTAGATGGCCTTAAGCCATATTTATTGTAATAAGATCTTTTTTGAGACAGTCGATGTAATAAGTGTGTGATTGCTACTCTGTTATAAACCCTTCGAGTACTGTGTGTGTCAGCATTACCGATCCAGGGATGACTCTGAAGCACAGAGACTTGACCGTTTGAGGTCGGGTCGCTACAAGATGGTATCAGAGCACACGTTGAGTGTAGGACACGACCACTAAGATAAAACCGTAGGTCACTCTTCTCTACTCATTTCTGACTCCTCTCCATTTTCTACTCTTTAGGATGGCGGAGATGAAGAACAAGTTTGCACAACCAGACGAAGACACCCCTTTTGGACGCCATTTGAAGGAAGTCACTAGGTACTTGAACATTGGAATACCATGCTTCACCGGGACGTACAACGTCACACTACCAGAAGAGGAGCGCTGGATGATTCAAGTACAAGTTCCAGGAAGGACGTTCTCGCCAACTTCGAAACCCATAGAATTTTCTTTCGAAGCACCCACCTCGAGTCTAAGCAAGAGCATGGCAGCCCACATTACCATGGGACGCATTGGAGAAGTCTACAACAGGGAACTTAAGGACACTATCTACCAGATATGTGGGCGCCGAGACGAGCAATGGGAAGTGATCAGCACCAAGAAGGATAGATCCATTGCAGCTTTCATCCAGGAGTTAAACCAGCACATTCGATGTCAGGAGAACCAGATGTGCGCGGACATGATGGACTTGAAGAAGGCAAAGACTAGGATCATCGAGCTGGAGGAAGAACTCAAGTTTACACGCGATGGATATGAGGAGGAAATCAAGACACTACTGGAGAAGAATGATGACCTGGTTAAGAAGATCAGAGTATTCATGGAAGGTCCAGCACCGGGGGTAGAAGACGACGATTCCACTTGCCCGGACAACTACATCATCATCGACGACACCGATTCTGATCCTAGTGATGATGACTTTGAAGACGAAGCAGGAGCAGACATCATGGAGTCTTCCACCGATCAAAATTTCTAGATGACCACCAAATATTAGTACTATTCCCCCATGTATTTAGTAGTAGTTGAGCACTTCTGCGATAGTTCTAGACTGCTTGTATGCCCTTGCTTGATTGATTGAGTGAAACGATTGTGTTTGTCTCATGTGCATATGGGTAGTGATTTCTCATTAGACCCCTTTTCTTTTCTGATCTCTTCCATCTAAACCTCTCAGATGCCTCCGAGACGTGACACCGGTTTTGCCTTCCGGCCGGAGCTCATTCAGTTGACCCAGCAGCAGAATGCCTTGATGCAATTGCTAGTTCAGAACCAGGGCAACAACAACAACAACAACTACTACTACTACAACAACAACAACAACAACAACAACAACAACAACAACAACAACAACAACAACAACAACAACAACAACAACAACAACAACAACAACAACAACAACAACAACAACAACAACAACAACAACAACAACAACAACAACAACAACAACAACAACAACAACAACAACAACAACAACAACAACAACAACAACAACAACAACAACAACAACAACAACAACAACAACAACAACAACAACAACAACAACAACAACAACAACAACAACAACAACAACAACAACAACAACAACAACAACAACAACAACAACAACAACAACAACAACAACAACAACAACAACAACAACAACAACAACAACAACAACAACAACAACAACAACAACAACAACAACAACAACAACAACAACAACAACAACAACAACAACAACAACAACAACAACAACAACAACAACAACAACAACAACAACAACAACAACAACAACAACAACAACAACAACAACAACAACAACAACAACAACAACAACAACAACAACAACAACAACAACAACAACAACAACAACAACAACAACAACAACAACCCGCCGCCAGTGGACAACCTAGCCCGTTTTCTAAGGTTACAGCCGCCGGTGTTTTCCAGTAGCACCGAGCCTATAGTTGTTGATGATTGGCTACGCCGTATTGGAAGGGAGTTGACCACCACAGGTTGCAAGATGATGAGAAGGTGCGCTTTGCCGCACATCAATTGGATGGACCAGCAGCCTCATGGTGGGAGAATTACACGGCCACTTTCCCCATAGCCAATGTCACCTGGGATCAGTTTCAGCAAGCTTTCCGCATAGCCCATGTCTCAACTGGAGCTATGAGTATGAAGAAGCGGGAGTTTTGCAATCTGCGACAGGGAAAGGGTACTGTGGCTCAGTACGTGCATGAATTTAGCAAATTATCACACTATGCCCCTGAGGATGTGGCCACAGATGCCGCGAAGCAAAAGAAGTTTATGGAAGGGCTGAATGATGAGATGAGCATGAAGTTGATGGTAGCAACCTTCAACAACTACCAGGAGTTGGTAGATAAGGCTCTTATGATTGAAGGGAAACAGCAGCAGATTGAGAGCCGTAAGAGGAAGTATGGACAGGGGAGGTATAACTCTGGAGCTCAGCAGAAGCCTCGCCTAACCCCGAACTCGGGAGGACTTGTTCATAACCATGGAGGACATAAACGCACCGGAGGAGGATCGCATAACCACAATGGTTCAAAGAATGGGAATGGGAACGGAGGTAACAACAATCAGAACTGCTCCAACCCAGCCACACCCGCCAAAAGAGACCTAAGTCAAGTTACTTGCTTTAAGTGCAGGAAGACAGGGCACTACGCCAATGACTGCCCTGAAGGAAGGAATGGAAACAGAAATGGGAGCGCTGGGAAGAAGCCCAATCCATTCAACAAAGGACAAGTGAACCACGTTAACGTGGAGGAGGTTGAAGAGAAGCCGAATGCGGTAATACGTAATTTTCGGGTTAAGTCATTTACCGCTCTTGTTATTTTTGATACTGGTGCATCACATTCATACATATGAAGGGGATTAGTGGATGAGTTTAAACTACCAACCCAAACCCTTAGGACCCCTCTCCTAGTGAGTTCACCTAGAGCAGAGTACATGGCTAGCCGATGGTGCGACCAGATACCCCTAACCATTCGCACACATGTTTTTCCGTCCGACCTAATTATCTTGGAGTCACAAGGATTGGATGTGATATTAGATATGGACTGGATGTCAAAGTATGGAGGAAGTATTGATTGTGCTAGTAAGTCGATTTATCTCACCACCCCGGAGGGAAAAAGGATTAAGTATGTATCAAGGCATGTGCCTAGGAGGATCCAAGTGAATACCCTCACGGGAGTTGTTCAGGGGGAAGTGCGTGTAGTGAAGGATTACCCGGATGTTTTTCCAGAGGAGTTACCAGGCATGCCACCGGATAGAGACACTGATTTTTTGATAGAGCTATTGCCAGGTACCGGGACAATATCCAAGAGACCCTACCGGATGCCCGCAAATGATCTAGAAGAGATTAAGAAACAGATCAAAGAGTTATTGGAGAAAGGTTACATTCGAAGGAGTTCGTCACCTTGTGGAGCCCCAGTACTTTTGGTTGATAAGAAGGATAAATCCGTAAGGATGGTTGTTGATTATCGAGCTTTGAATGAAGTAACAATTAAGAACAAGTACCCACTGCCGATGATCAATGATCTGTTTGATCAGTTGCAAGGAGCTAAGGTGTTTTCAAAGATTGATCTACGATCAGGATACCATCAGTTGAAAATTCGAGAGAAGGATATACCAAAGACAGCATTCACCACACGGTATGGATTATACGAGTATACGGTCATGTCATTTGGACTGACTAACGCCCTTGCCTATTTCATGAGCATGATGAACAAGGTGTTCATGGAGTATTTGCACAAGTTTGTTGTGGTGTTTATTGATGATATTATGGTATACTCGAAGAATGAAGAGGAGCACAAGGAGCAATTGCGGTTAGTTCTCGAGAAACTCAGGGAACACCAGTTGTATGCCAAGTTTAGCAAATGCAAATTTTGGCTGAAGGAAGTCGGATTCCTTGGACACGTTATATCAGGAGAAGGTATAGCAGTAGAGCCCAGCAAGGTTCAGTCAGTCACTGAATGGTTGGTACCCACTTCAGTTAGCGAGATTCGTAGTTTCCTTGGACTCGCAGGATACTACCGGAGATTCATTGAGAATTTTTCCATGATTGCGAAGCCAATGACTGAACTATTGAAGAAGGATACTAATTTTAAATGTACAGAAGATTGCGAGACAAGTTTCCAGGAATTGAAGAAATGTTTGACTACAGCCCCAGTGCTAACACTACCAAATATACATAAGGATTTCCAAGTGTATTGCGATGCCTCTCGCTTAGGACTTGGATGCGTGCTTATGCAGGACGGAAGAGTTGTTTCGTATGCCTCGCGACAACTAAAACCTCATGAGTTGAATTATGCCACGCATGATTTGGAGCTAGCAGCCGTAGTGCATGCGTTGAAAACTTGGAGATATTACCTTATTGGAAACCGTTATGATGTGTACACGGATCATAAGAGTTTGAAGTACATCTTCACCCAGAAGGAATTGAACCTTAGACAGAGGAGATTGTTGGAGCTTATAAATAATTACGACATGAAGCTACACTATCACCCAGGAAAGGCCAATGTCGTAGCAGACACTTTGAGCCGGAAGAGTTATGCTAATATCCTAGAGAGCACGGGACTACCAAGGGAGTTAGTAGAGGATATCATGGAACTTTGATTGGACATTGTTCCTAGAGGTTTTGTGCAACAATGGAGGTCCATTCGACATTGTTGGGTAAGATTCGGGAAGCCCAGAAGGATGACAAAGAGATTGCCGAGATAAAGGAGAAAACGAGCAAAGGAAAGGCCAAACGTTTTCGTGAGGATGAGAACGATACCTTATGGTTTGAGGACCGAGTTTATGTGCCCAATAACACTGAGATCAGGAAGTGAATACTTCAAGAGGCTCATGACTCACAATACTCGATACACCCCGGAAACACCAAGATGTATTTGGATTTAAAGGAACGTCTCTGCTGGACTGGTATGAAGAAGGATATTGCCGAGTATGTAGTCGTATGTTATGTATGTCACAGAGTGAAGGTAGAGCATCAGAAGCCAGCAGGATTGCTACAACCTATGCCGATACCCGAGTGGAAGTGGGATAAACTAGGCATGGATTTTATCACCAGATTGCCCAGGACTAAATCAGGATAAGATTCTATATGGGTAGTAGTTGATCGCTTGACCAAAGTGGCTCACCATATCCCAGTGAAAACCACTTATACAAGTGCGAAGTTGGCCAAGATATATATGTCCAGGATAGTATGTCTACATGGAGTTCCGAGGACCATCGTATCAGATAGAGGAACACAATTTACTTCATAGTTTTAGCATCAGTTGCACCAGACTTTGGGTACGAGATTGGAGTTCAGTACCGCGTTTCACCCGCAGATGGATGGACAGACCGAGAGAGTGAACCAGATTTTGGAGGACATGTTGAGAGCCTGTACGCTAGATTATGGATCTAGTTGGGATGACAATTTGCCTTACGCAGAGTTCTCATACAACAATAGCTACCAAGCCAGTTTGAAGATGGCACCGTTCGAAGCCCTGTATGGACGAAGGTGCAGAATGCCGTTGATGTGGGATGAAGTAGGAGACCGATAGTTATTTGGACCAGACTTGTTCAAGGAGTCTGAGGAGAAGGTGAAGTTGATTCGTGATAGACTGAAGATTGCTCAGTCCAGGCAGAAGATTTATGCAGATTCAAAACAGAATTGCAGACAGAGCATATCTGCGAGTATCACCCTTGTGAGGAGTGAAACGTTTTGGAGTCAAGGGAAAGTTAGCCCCGAGATTTGTAGGACCGTATCGTGTTTTGAAACGAATGAGAGAAGTTGCCTACAAGTTGGAATTACCGGAGGGACTGCCAGGAGTTCACAATGTGTTTCACGTTTCACAGCTGAAGAAGTGTCATGCTGAGATGGCCGATATACCGTTAAGAGATACAATACCCTTGGAGGCGATTCAGTTGGACAATGATTTGACTTATGAGGAGAAGCCAGTTAAGATTCTTGAGTTTGCCAGCCGAGTCACCCGCAGCAAGGTTATTAAGTTTTACAAAGTTTAGTGGAGCCACCATACCGAGGATGAAGCCACATGGGAACGAGAGGATGTTCTTCGCAAAGACCACCCACACCTATTTTCTAGCCAACCCGAATCTCGAGGGCGAGATTGATCTTAAGGGGGTAGGTTTGTAACATCCCAAATTTTCAATTTGGAATATTATACATAGGTCATTCTTGCATATCATATTTTATTGCATTTTCGTTCCGCAATACTCGAAATTCTAAGCAACTCAAGGACCCTCGGAGAGAGTTGGGGATTTTCCGGTTTTTCATATTTGATTTTATCAAATAATGAAACGAGGATTTTGATTTTAATTATTTTTCTCTCCGAAAGATATTTCATATTAAAAATATATGAGAGGAGATAATATGACTTCTCCAAAATAATTGTAATATTGGAGGAAAAATGTTAAAATCATTTATTTGATTTTATTTGGATTTTATTTGCATTAGAAAAATTGCACATTTTCAAAATTGCATTTAGGGCCAAGAAAATGTTCATCTCGTCCTAAATATTTTATTTAGACGGTGAAAATTTGTTTTGGCATTTTTTTTATTTTTATTTTATTTTCTAGGATATTTTTTCTGTCGGCGAAATTGTTTAAAAATAAACTTCCCGCGCCCGACTGGGCCGAAGGCCATCCGAGCCAGGCCGGCCCTCCCCGCACACCGCCTCCCCTCGCGCGCGCCGCCGTGCTCGGCACGGACGCTGAGAAGAGTCCGGCTCGGACTCCTCCCCGGGCGCCCCCTCGCCCAAGCTAGCCGCCCCCCCCCCCACTTTAAACCCGCGCCGCCCGAGCCCCCACCACCACAACCGCAGCCCCGAGCAGCGCCGCCTCCCGCCGCCCGCGCCGCAGCAGAGCCCCGTCGCCCCGCAAGCTGAAGGAAATATGCCCTAGAGGCAATAATAAATTTATTATTTATTTCCTTATTTCATGATAAATGTTTATTATTCATGCTAGAATTGTATTAACCGGAAACATAATACATGTGTGAATACATAGACAAACAGAATGTCACTAGTATGGCTCTACTTGACTAGCTCGTTAATCAAAGATGGTTATGTTTCCTAACCATGGACAAAGAGTTGTTATTTGATTAACGGGATCACATCATTAGGTAAATGATCTGATTGACATGAGCCATTCCATTATCTTAGCACCCGATCGTTTAGTATGTTGCTATTGCTTTCTTCATGACTTATACATGTTCCTATGACTATGAGATTATGCAACTCCCGTTTGCCAGAGGAACACTTTGTGTGCTACCAAACGTCACAACGTAACTGGGTGATTATAAAGGAGCTCTACAGGTGTCTCCAAAGGTAGATGTTGGGTTGGCGTATTTCGAGATTAGAATTTGTCACTCCGATTGTCGGAGAGGTATCTATGGGCCCTCTCGGTAATGCACATCACATAAGCCTTGCAAGCATTGCAACTAATGTGTTAGTTGTGAGATGATGTATTACGGAACGAGTAAAGAGACTTGCCGGTTATGAGATTGAACTAGGTATTGGATACCGACGATCGAATCTCGGGCAATTAACATACCGATGACAAAGGGAACAACGTATGTTGTTATGCGGTCTGACCGATAAAGATCTTCGTAGAATATGTAGGAGCCAATATGGGCATCCAGGTCCCTCTATTGGTTATTGACCGGAGACATGTCTCGGTCATGTCTACATTGTTCTCGAACCGTAAGATCCGCACGCTTAAGGTTTCGATGACAGTTACATTATGAGTTTATGAGTTTTGATGTACCGAAGGAGTTCAGAGTCCCGTATGAGACCGGGGACATGACGAGGAGTCTCGAAATGGTCGAGACGTAAAGATCGATATATTGGACGACTATATTCGGACATCGGAAAGATTCTGAGTGATTCGGGTATTTTCGGAGTACCGGGGAGTTACGGGGATACGGGGAAGAGTATTGGGCCTTAATGGGCTTTAGTGGGAAGGAGCCAGGAGGTGGCGCGCGCCCCTACCAAGCCCAATCCGAATTGGACAAGGGGTTTGGGGCACGGCCCCCCTCTCCCTTCCTTCTCCACTTCCCTCCTTTCCCCCCTTCTCCTAGTTGGACTAGGAAAGAAGGAGTCCTACTCCCGGTGGGAGTAGGACTCCCCTTTGCGCGCCCTCCTCCTAGCGCCGGCCTCCTCCTCCCTTGCTCCTTTATATACGGGGGCAGGGGGGCACCCCAGGACACACAAGTTGATCTTCGTGATCGTTCCTTAGCCGTGTGCGGTGCCCCCCTCCACCATATTACACCTCGGTCATATCGTTGCAGTGCTTAGGCGAAGCCCTGCGTCGGTAGAACATCATCATTGTCATCACGCCGTCGTGCTGACGGAACTCATCCCTGAAGCTTTGCTGGATCGGAGCCCGGGGAGCGTCATCGAGCTGAATGTGTGCTAAGAACTCGGAGGTGCCGGAGTAACGGTGCTTGGATTGGTTGGACCGGGAAAGACGTACGACTACTTCCTCTACGTTGCGTCAACGCTTCCGCTTCGGTCTACGAGGGTACGTAGACAACACTCTCCCCTCTCGTTGCTATGCATCACCATGATCTTGCGTGTGCGTAGGAAATTTTTTGAAATTACTACGTTCCCCAACAGTGGCATCAGAGCCTAGGTTTTTATGGCTTGATGTTATTTGCATGAGTAGAACACAAGTGAGTTGTGGGCGATATAAGTCATACTGCCTACTAGCATGTCATACTTTGGTTCGGCGGTATTGTTGGATGAAGCGGTCCGTACCGACATTACGCGTACGCTTACGCGAGACTGGTTCTACCGTCGTGCTTTGCACACAGGTGGATGGCGGGTGTCAGTTTCTCCAACTTTAGTTGAACCGAGTGTGGCTACGTCCAGTCCTTGCGAAGGTTAAAACGGCATCAACTTGAAAAACTATCGTTGTGGTTTTGATGCGTAGGTAAGATTGGTTCTTGCTTAAGCCCGTAGCAGCCACGTAAAACTTGCAACATACAAAGTAGAGGACGTCTAACTTGTTTTTGCAGGGCATGTTGTGATGTGATATGGTCAAGACATGATGTTAAATTTTATTGTATGAGATGATCATGTTTTGTAACTGAGCTATCGGCAACTGGCAGGAGCCATATGGTTGTCGCTTTATTGTATGCAATGCAATCGCCCTGTAATGCTTTACTTTATCACTCAGCGGTAGCGATAGTCGTAGAAGCATAAGATTGGCGAGACGACAACGATGCTACGATGGAGATCAAGGTGTCGCGCCGGTGACGATGGTGATCATGACGGTGCTTCGGAGATGGAGATCACCAGCACAAGAAGATGATGGCCATATCATATCACTTATATTGATTGCATGTGATGTTTATCTTTTTATGCATCTTATCTTGCTTTGATTGACGGTAGCATTATAAGATGATCTCTCACTAAATTATCAAGAAGTGTTCTCCCTGAGTATGCACCGTTGCCAAAGTTCGTCGTGCCCAGACACCATGTGATGATCGGGTGTGATAAGCTTTACGTCCATCTACAACGGGTGCAAGCCAATTTTTCACACGCAGAATACTTGGGTTATACTTGACGAGCCTATAATATGCAGATATGACCTCAGAACACGGAGACCGAAAGGTCGAGCGTGAATCATATAGTAGATATGATCAACATAATGATGTTCACCATTGAAGACTAATCCATTTCACATGATGATCGGTTATGGTTTAGTTGATTTGGATCACGTGATCACTTAGAAGATTAGAGGGATGTCTATCTAAGTGGGAGTTCTTAAGTAATATGATTAATTGAACTTTAATTTATCATGAACTTAGTCCTGGTAGTATTAGCATATCTATGTTGTAGATCAATAGCTCGCGTTGTTGCTTTCATATGTTAATTTTGATATGTTCCTAGAGAAAATTGTGTTGAAAGATGTTAGTAGCAATGATGCGGATTGGATCCGTGATCTGAGGTTTATCCTCATTGCTGCACAGAAGAATTATGTCCTTGATGCACTGCTAGGTGACAGACCTATTGCAGGAACAGATGCAGACGTTATGAACGTTTGGCTAGCTCAATATGATAACTACTTGATAGTTTAGTGCACCTTGCTTAACAGCTTAGAATCGGGACTTCAAAGACGTTTTGAACGACATGGACCATATTAGATGTTCCAGGAGTTGAAGTTAATATTTCAAGCAAATACCTGAGTTGAGAGATATGAAGTCTCAAAACAAGTTCTATAGCTAAAAGATGGAGGAGAATCTCTCAACTAGTGAGCATGTGCTCAGATTGTCTGGGTACTACAATCGCTTGAATCAAGTGGGAGTTAATCTTCCAGATAAGATAGTGATTGACAGAATTCTCTAGTCACCATCACCAAGTTAGTAGAATTTCGTGATGAACTATAAGATGCAAGGGATAACGGAAACGATTCCCAAGCTCTTCGTGATGCAAAAATCGACGAAGGTAGAAATCAAGAAAAACATCAAGTGTTGATGGTTAACTAGATCACTAGTTTCAAGAAAAGGGCAAAGGGAAAGAAGGGGACCTTCAATAAGAACGGCAAGTAAGTTGCTGCTCAAGTGAAAAACCCAAGTCTGGACGGAAGCCTGAGACTAAGTGCTTCTACTGCAAAGGGACTGGTCACTGGAAGCAAAACTGCCCCCAGTATTTGGCGGATAAGAAAGGATGGCAAAGTAAACAAAGGTATATTTGATATACATGATATTGATGTGTACTTTACTAGTGTTTATAGCAACCCCTAAGTATTTGATACTAGTTCAGTTGCTATGATTAGTAACTTGAAACGGGAGTTGCAGAATAAACAGAGACTAGTTAAGAGTGAAGTGATGATGTGTGTTGGAAGTAGTTCCAAGATTGATATGATCATCATCGCACACTCAATATACTTTCGGGATTAGTGTTGAACCTAAATAAGTGTTATTTGGTGTTTGCGTTGAGCATAAATATGATTTGATCATGTTTATTGCAACACGGTTATTCATTAAGTTAGAGAACAATTGTTGTTCTGCTTACATGAATAGAACCTTCGATGGTCATACACCCAATGAAAATAGTTCGTTGGATCTCGATCGTAGTGATACACATATTCATAATATTGAAGCCAAAAGATGCAAAGTTAATAATGATAGTGCAACTTATTTGTGGCACTGCCGTTTAGGTCATATTGGTGTAAAGCGCATGAAGAAACTCCATGCTGATGGGACTTTGGAATCACTTGATTATGAATCACTTGATGCTTGTGTACCATGCCTTATGGGCAAGATGACTAAAACTCCGTTCTCCGGAACAATGGAGCGAGAAACTGACTTGTTGGAAATAATACATACTGATGTATGCGATCCGATGAGTGTTAAGGCTCGCAGCGAGTATCATTATTTTCTGACCTTCACAGATGATTTGAGCAGATATGGGTATATCTACTTGATGAAACACTAGTCTGAAACATTTGAAAAGTTCAAAGAATTTCAGAGTGAAGTGGAGAATCATCGTAAAAAAAATAAAAGTTTCTACGATATGATCGCAGAGGTAAAATATTTGAGTTACGAGTTTGGCCTTCAATTAAAACAATGTGGAATAGTTTCGCAAACTCATGCCACCTGGAACACCACAGCATAATGGTGTGTCCGAACGTCATAACCGTACTTTATTGGATATAGTGCAATCTATGATGTTTCTTACCGATTTACCACTATCGTTTTGGGGTTATGCATTAGAGACAGCTGCATTCACGTTAAATAGGGCACCATCTAAATCCGTTGAGACGACACTATATGAACTGTGGTTTAGCAAGAAACCAAAGTTGTCGTTTCTTAAAGTTTGGGGTTGTGATGCTCATGTGAATAAGTTTCATCTTGATAAGCTCAAACCCAAATCGGAGAAATATATCTTCATAGGATACCCAAAGGAGACAGTTGGGTACACCTTCTATCACAGATTCGAAGGCAAGACATTCGTTGCTGAGAATGGATACTTTCTAGAGAAGGAGTTTCTCTCGAAAGAAGTGAGTGGGAGGAAAGTAGAACTTGATAAGGTAATTGAACCTTCTCCCTTATTGAAAAGTAGTTCATCACAGAAATCTGTTCCTGTGACTACTACACCAATTAGTGAGGAAGCTAATAATGATGATCATGTAACTTCAAATCAAGCTACTACCGAATCTCGTAGGTAAACCAGAGTGAGATCCGCACCAGAATGATACGGTAATCCTGTTCTGTAAGTCATGTTACTAGACCATGACGAACTTGCGAACTATGAGGAAGCGATGATGAGCCCAGATTCCGCGAAATGGTTTGAGGCCATGAAATCTGAGATATGATCCATGTATGAGAACAAAGTATGGACTTTGATGGATTTGCCCGATGATCGGCAAGCCATAGAAAATAAATGGATCTTCAAGAGGAAGACGGATGATGATAGTAGTGTTACTATCTACAAAGCTAGTATTGTCGCAAAAGGTTTTCGACAAGTTCAAGGGGTTGACTACGATGAGAGTTTCTCACTCGTATCTATGCTTAAGTCTGTCCGAATCATGTTAGCAATTGCCGCATTTTATGAAATCTGGCAAATGGATAAACAAAACTGCATTCCTCAATGGATTTATTAAAGAAGAGTTGTATACGATGCAACTAGAAGGTTTTGTCGATCCAAAAGGTGTTAACAAAATATGCAAGCTCCAGCGATCCATCTATGGACTGGTGCAAGCATCTCGGAGTTGGAATATACGCTTTGATAAGATGATCAAAGCATATAGTTCTATACAGACTTGCGGTGAAGCCTGTATTTACAAGAAAGTGAGTGGGAGCACTACAACATTTCCGATAAGTATATGTAAATGACATATTGTTGATCGGAAATAATGTAGAATTATTCTGCAAAGCATAAAGGAGTATTTGAAAGGAGTTTTTTTTTTTGAAGAAGGAACTCGGTGAAGCTGCTTACATATTAAGCATCAAGTTCTATAGAGATAGATTAAGATGCTTGATAAGTTTTCAATGAGTACATACCTTGACAAGATTTTGAAGTAGTTCAAAATAGAACAGTCAAAGAAAGAGTTCTTGCATGTGTTACAAGGTGTGAAGTTGAGTAAGACTCAAAACCCGACCACGACAAAACATAGAAAGAAAATGAAAGTCATTCCCTATGCCTTGGCCATAGGTTCTATAAAGTTTGCCATGCTGTGTACCAGATCTATTGTATACCCTACACTGTGTTTAGCAAGGGAGTACAATAGTGATCTAGGAAGTAGATCACTGGACATCGGTCAAAATTATCCTTAGTGAAATAAGGATATGTTCTCGATTATGGACGTGACAAAAAGGTTCGTCGTAAAAGGTTACGTCGATGCAAGTTTTGACGCTAATCTAGATTACTCTAAGTCTCAATCTAGATACATATTGAAAGTGGGAGCAATTAGCTAAAGTAGCTCCGTGCAGAGCATTGTAGACATAGAAATTTGCAAAATACATACGGATCTGAATTTTGGCAGACCCGTTGACTAAGCTTCTCTCACAAGCAAAACATGATCACACCTTAGTACTCTTTGGGTGTTAATCACATAGAGATGTGAACTAGATTACTGACTCTAGTAAACCCTTTGAGTAATGGTCACATGATGATATGAACTATGGGTGTTAATCACATGATGATGTGAACTATTGATGTTAAATCACATAACGATGTGATCTAGATTATTGACTCTAGTGCAAGTGGGAGACTGAAGGAAATATGCCCTAGAGGCAATAATAAAGTTATTATTTATTTCCTTATTTCATGATAAATGTTTATTATTCATGCTAGAATTGTATTAACCGGAAACATAATACATGTGTGAATACATAGACAAACAGAATGTCACTAGTATGCCTCTACTTGACTAGCTCGTTAATCAAAGATGGTTATGTTTCCTAACCATGGACAAAGAGTTGTTATTTGATTAACGGGATCACATCATTAGGTGAATGATCTGATTGACATGACCCATTCCATTAGCTTAGCACCCAATCGTTTAGTATGTTGCTATTGCTTTCTTCATGACTTATACATGTTCCTATGACTATGAGATTATGCAACTCCCGTTTGGCAGAGGAACACTTTGTGTGCTACCAAACGTCACAACGTAACTGGGTGATTATAAAAGAGCTCTACAGGTGTCTCCAAAGGTAGATGTTGGGTTGGCGTATTTCGAGATTAGGATTTGTCACTTCGATTATCGGCGAGGTATCTATGGGCCCTCTCGGTAATGCACATCACATAAGCCTTGCAAGCATTGCAACTAATGTGTTAGTTGTGAGATGATGTATTATGGAACGAGTAAAGAGACTTGCCGGTAACGAGATTGAACTAGGTATTGGATACCAACGATCGAATCTCGGGCAATTAACATACCGATGACAAAGGGAACAACGTATGTTGTTATGCGGTCTGACCGATAAAGATCTTCGTAGAATATGTAGGAGCCAATATGGGCATCCAGGTCCCGCTATTGGTTATTGACCGGAGACATGTCTCGGTCATCTCTACATTGTTCTCGAACCGTAGGGTCCGCACGCTTAAGGTTTCGATGAGAGTTATATTATGAGTTTATGAGTTTTGATGTACCGAAGAAGTTCGGAGTCCCGGATGAGACCGGGGACATGACGGGGAGTCTCGAAATGGTCGAGACGTAAAGATCGATATATTGGACGACTATATTCGAACATCGTAAAGGTTCTGAGTGATTAGGGTATTTTCGGAGTACCGGGGAGTTACGGGAATACGGGGAAGAGTATTGGGCCTTAACGGACTTTAGTGGGAAGGAGCCAGGAGGTGGCGCGCGCCCCTCCCAAGCCCAGTCCGAATTGGACATGGGGTTTGGGGCGCGGCCCCCCTCTCCCTTCCTTCTCCACTTCCCTCCTTTCCCCCCTTCTCCTAGTTGGACTAGGAAAGAAGGAGTCCTACTCCCGGTGGGAGTAGGACTACCCTTGACGCGCGCTCCTCCTAGGGCCGGCCTCCTCCTCCCTTGCTCCTTTATATATGGGGGCAGGGGGCACCCCAGGACACACAAGTTGATCTTCGTGATCGTTCCTTAGCCGTGTGCGGTGCCCCCCTGCACCATATTCCACCTCGGTCATATCGTTGCAGTGCTTAGGCGAAGCCCTGGGTCGGTAGAACATCATCATCGTCATCATGTCGTCGTGCTGATGGAACTCATCCCTGAAGCTTTGCTGGATCGGAGCCCGGGGAGCGTCATCGAGCTGAACGTGTGCTAAGAACTCAGAGGTGCCGGAGTAACGGTGCTTGGATCGGTTGGACCGGGAAGACGTACGACTACTTCCTCTATGTTGTGTCAACGCTTCCGCTTTGGTCTATGAGCGTACGTAGACAACACTCCCCCCTCTCATTGCTATGCATCACCATGATCTTGCGTGTGCGTAGGAATTTTTTTGAAATTACTATGTTCCCCAACACAAGCCGCCGCCCCACTGCCCGACCCCGCCTCGCTGGAGCCACCTCGTCGAGGTACCGCGCCGATCCAAGCCGCCGGTTTTAAAAAAACATTTGGTTTTTAGAAACCCTAGTTCGTTTTTTAGACCGGTTCGCCGGTTTTTCTCTGTTCTTCTAATTAGCGATGTTCATCCGTATGTTCATTTAAACGAACGATTTTCGCCCGTTAGTTACAGCTAACGAACGCTCGTTCGTTAGTCTGTTCGTCAGTTTTCTTTTTATCGGATTTTTCCGTGATTATTCTCGATCGGGATTACTGATCCGATCTTCGTTTCTGATCCTCTTAAGAAAAAGGAAATACTTGATATCTTCTATAATGGACTAATCGATGCTTCTAGGGACTTCGTAGATAGTTGTGCTGGTTCTGTTTTCACGGAACAAACTGTTGGACAAGCTGAAGAATTACTGAATAATATATTGAAAAGTTATGATGATTGGACTCTTCCCGAACCACCGCCTAAACCCACTCTGAAGAAGAGGGGTATATTATATCTCAGTCCTAAAGATATGCAAGAGGCAAAGAAATCTATGAAGGAAAAAGGTATTAAAGTTGAGGATGTTGAAAATGTACCTCCTATTAAAGAAATACATGGGCTTAATACACCACCACTACCTAAGGTGGTAGAGGTAAATTCTCTAATGAAGTTCAATGATAATGACAATCCTCACAATATGCATCCTGGCCAATGCCTTTATGAGTTTAAAAACTACATTAGAAAACAAGATCACTTCAAGGCAAACGTAATGAAACAATTGAAATATAATTCTGATATGATTGCTCGCTTGAGCGACTTGTTATTTAGAATCTCAAATGATGTTAGAGATGTTGGAAAACGTGTTTCTATGGTTCAAACTCAACTTGAACAAGTTGCTAAATCACAACGAGAATTACTTGATGAAATGAATCATAATATACATGACTTTGCTATTAGAGTTGCAACTAGAGGAGGTAAAATGACGGAGGAACCACTTTATCCTGAGGGACATCCTAAAAGAATAGAACAAGATTCACAAAGAAATAACACTAGTGCACCTAGTCCTTCTAGAAAGAAAAAAAAAAGAAAAATGATAGGACTTTGTACACTTCTAGTGAACTTGAAATAGAGAAATTAACCTCCTAATAATGAAAATGAAACTTCTATCTTTGATGCTGAAACTCAATCTGATAATGAACACTCACCTAGTGATAATGAAAAAGATAATGATGAGGTTCATGAAGACACTCAACCAAATAATGAAAAAGAACCAGATAATGATATTGAGAAAGAACCACCTGTTGATCTTGATAACCCACAACCTAAGAATAAAAGATATGATAAAAGAGACTTTGTTGCTAGAAAACAAGGTAGAGAAAGAGAACCATGGGTTCAAAAACCTATGCCTTTTCCACCAAAGTCAACTAAAAAGAAAGACGATGAAGAATTTGAACGCTTTGCTCAAATGCTGAGGCCAGTCTTTTTGCGTACTCGCTTGAATGATATCTTGAAAATGCCTCCTTATGCAAAGTATATGAAAGACATCATCACTAATAAGAGAAAAATATCGGAAGCTGAAATCTCCACTATGCTTGCTAATTATACTTTCAATGATGGAGTCCCTAAAAAACTTGGAGATCCGGGAATACCAACTATACCTTGCTCTATCAAAAATAATTATGTGAAAACTGCTTTGTGTGATTTAGGAGCTGGTGTTAGTGTTATGCCTTTCTCTTTATATAAAAGACTTGACTTGAATAAACTCACACCTACTGAAATATCTTTGCAAATGGCTGACAAATCAACTGCCATACCTATTGGTATCTGTGAGGATGTGCTCGTTGTTGTTGCTAATGTTACTATTTTGACTGACTTTGTTATACTTGAGATGCCCGAGGACGACAACATGTCGATTATCCTTGGTAGACCCTTCTTAAATACTACAGGGGTTGTTATTGATTGCCATAAAAGCAAGGTCACTTTTCATATCAATGGTAATGAGCATACGTTGCACTTTCCGAAGAAACAATTCCAAGTGAATGGTATTAATGTTATTGAAAAATGTCCGACAATCACTATTGGAAGTTTTCAAATACCTCTACCTACTGTCAAAACGCAATATGAAATACTTATTGTTGGGGACATTCATATCCCCATTGAGGTAACCTAGTGATTTACGAAAGTTCTTCGATTTCATGCTAATCGAAAGTGGTTGTTAACAAGACTGTTGGTGTCAAAACCGGCGGATCTCTGGTAGGGGGTCCCGAACTGTGTGTCTAGACGGATGGTAAGAGGAGACAAGGGACACGATGTTTTTACCCAGGTTCGGGCCCTCTCTATGGAGGTAAAACCCTACTCCTGCTTGATTAATATTGATGATATGGGTAGTACAATAGTAGATCTACCACGAGATCAGAGAGGCTTAACCCTAGAAGCTAGCCTATGGTATGATTGTTGTTGTCCTACGGATTAAACCCTCCGGTTTATATAGACACCGGGGAGGGCTAGGGTTACACAGAGTCGGTTACAAGGAAGGAGATCTACATATCCGCATTGCCAAGCTTGCCTTCCACGCCAAGGAAAGTCCCATCCGGACACGGGACGAAGTCTTCAATCTTGTATCTTCATAGTCCAATAGTCCGGCCAAAGGTCATAGTCCGGCTGTCCGGACACCCCCTAATCCAGGACTCCCTAAGTAGCCCCTGAACCAGGCTTCAATGACAATGAGTCTGGCGTGCAGATTGTCTTCGGCATTGCAAGGCGGGTTCCTCCTCCGAATACTTCATAGAAGATTTTGAACACGAGGATCGTGTCCGGCTCTGCAAAACAAGTTCCACATACCACCGTAGAGAGAATAGCATTTCCACAAATCCAATCTGCTGACGTATTCCGCAGCGTGACATCACACCACAGCCAAGCCATTATACGAACTGTTTTTCACAGCCAATCTCAGCACAATTTGCGAGGCGGTTTCCCTGACACGTCTTGTCGAAGCTGATATCGTGTCCCCTTATCATGGGATTCCTATCAATACGGACGTGGGTAACCCAACCGCGCCATCAATTACGGTGCTTGGGGGATGAGCGGGTTTTACCAGGCTGGTGGGGACGCATAGTTTCGTCCGTCCATATAAAGGGACAAGGGTTCACCTTTCTCTATCCACGCCTTCTTCCTCCTTTGCCCATCCATTCTCGCACACTCGAGCTCCAGCGCCCAAGTCCACATTTCCTTCCTCGACCTTCTCCAACCATGTCTGGAGCGGGAGGCAAGTGGATGGTTTCCTCCGTCACGGAGGGAAACATCAAAAAACTGAGAAGAGTCGGATACTTGTCCAAGGACATCATGCATCGGCTCCCAGATGCGGGGCAGTTCATCCTCACCCCTAGGACCCATGAGAGGGTAGTGTTCCTCACCCATTTCCTCCGTGAACTGGGCTTCCCTCTCCACCCATTCGTCCGGGGGATCAGGTTCTACTACGGCCTGGACTTCCATGATCTGGCTCCGAAATTCATCCTCAACATCTCGGCGTTTATCGTCGTGTGTGAGGCCTTCCTCCGCATCAGGCCCCACTTCGGCCTTTGGCTGAAGACTTTTAATGTCAAGCCGAAAGTGGTGCGCGACCAGCAGGCAGAGTGCGGAGGCGCCATGGTGGGCAAGATGCCCAACGCCACATGGCTCGAGGGCTCCTATGTGGAGACCATAAAGGGGTGGCAATCGGGGTGGTTCTACATCACTGAGTCGTGCGACCCCGAATGGGCTACGGCCCCGAGTTCCGATCCGGAATCCCCACGCGGCTCACCTCCTGGAAAGAGAAGGGACTGCCCTGGGGTAGTCCGGGATAGCTGACCAGACTCCAAACCTGTTTCCAGAACATGATGAACAAGAAGCTAAAGCTTGTCAATATAGTCCAAGTCATGCTCATCCGCCGGATCCTTCCGTGTCAACGACGGGCATTCAATTTGTGGGAGTTCGACCTGGCCCAGCACCAGACTCTGAATGAGCTCTTCGACACAATACACGAGGATGCTTGGAAGGTGGTTTTCAAGGGTGACGAGGTTCCTCCCCCCCTTACCGGGGATCGCGGATTCAGCGCGAAGCGCCAAGCCAGCGTGGTAAGCGGTTTTACCTCCCATAGGGTGTTCATTTTCCATTATTTAATCATATGCGGGGTCTAAGTCCCCATACCTTTGACAGGATTGGCAGGAGAGGGCCGGACAGATCGACTTTCCGGCTCCTTTGCCCGATGGCCTAGCAGACGCTTGCTTGGCGGAGCTGCTGGTTCCGGCACCTTACGTGGTGCCGGAGAAGAAGGCCAAGAAGAAGGCCACGGGGACCCAAAAGAGTTCCCGGCACCCGGCGGTGTCGGACTCATCATCCGACGACTACGAGGCGCACTCCTCGCACAAAGACGAGGAGGAGGAAAAAGAGGTTTCTTCCCCTCCAGCAGGGGGAGAAAAGAAAAGGAAGGCCGCCCCAACTGGGGAGGCCGGAGGGTCCAAGAAGGAAAGGACCCTTCCTCCGGACTATTCCACCAACACCGCCGACAGCTAGGACGAGTGGCCGCCCAGGGCCAAGCCCCTGGCGAAGTCATAAGTATTCGGATACCAGAGTAACTCATAGCGTTCCTTTATTGCACAGCTTCTTCTGACGCCGAATATAATAATGCAGTCCGCCCCGAGCCCGGCTCGACGTGTCGTCGAGCGGTTCCTTGGGCTCGTCGGATGTGAATAGCCTTCCACTTCCGTCCGCCTCCTCCCCTCGCCCTACGGACAACGCCGAGGTATTGTCCCAAGGGGTTCCAAACCGAGGGGAGGTAGTCCTGGGGGCGCCTCAAGGTGACATCCTAGACTCCAGGCGCAAAGGGGGCAAGACTCCCAATGGCTCCAAGTCCGGCCCTGGGCCGAAAACCACACCGGAACCTTCAGCGGTTCCGGAGTCCGGCAGGCGGCCCCCTACTAAGAAGGGCAAGCCTACCGCGCCGGTGACCTCCGTCCAACTGGAGGCACCGGATAACTTGCTGGAGGTGCTTAACGGCGCCTCCATCGACGAGGAGCACCGCACTATGAGTGGGGTGATCCAGAAAGTTCAGTCCGCCAAAAGCGGGCTGACTGAAGCTTGTGCCAGCCTTCTGACAGGCTTTGAGGTATGTAAAAAAATATATGAAAATATTACCGCATAGACAGTAGCCCCTGATGCTCTGTTCGGTGTTCACAAAGAAAAGCCGGATAGAGGATCTAATAATATTCATTGGAGTCTAACATAATTATGTCGATATGCGTGTGCAGGCTTCGCTGCTGACCTCTGCCGCACTGACTGCGGAGGTTGATGCGCTGAAGCAAAACCTCAAGCTGTCCGAGAAAGAGCTCAGCCTTGCCAAGAAGCAGCTCAAGGAGAACCAAGGTACGTAATGCCTTGTCTATGTGTGTATATAAAAAAGATGCAGTTGCAAAAAATGATAGGATCGTTATTGATGTGCTAGGGGCCACGACCGAGGTGGCGACCCTAAAGCAAGCACTATCCGAGGCCGAAGATAAAGCGGCCACGGAGTGCAGCGAGCGGGGGAAGCAAGAGACACGGGTTGCCGAGGTGCAGCAAGAGCTCCAGGCTCTCGTGAAAAAGCATGAGAGTTTGGAGCTTGACTCGAAGACCCGCGAGTCCGAGCTCGCTGCGGCCCTCGAGAGCGCCAAGTCTGCCAAGGCCAAAGCCCAAAAAGCTCTCCAGGAAATTGAGGCGATAAAGAAGATAGCGGTGGGTAAGGCCTTCATTATGCAAAGCAAGCATGTGAAAGTGAATTACTTGTTACTTACCCGAGTCCGGAGCTCTCCAGGAGGATTCGCAGATTTGCCCCGCAGCGTGTCCGATGCCGCCACCTACTACCGGGCCGAGGAAGGGAGCTCAACGGAGAAGGTGTTCTGGTCTCAGTATGCTGAGACCGGACACCCGGTGCCCTTGAGCGAACAGCTGAAGCAACTGGTCAAGCTCCATAAAGTGGCCGAACAGGCCATGAAGGGTCTCATAGTCCGGCTGTGGCCTGGAGGGACCATGCCTGGGAGCTACTTCGGGCTGGTTAGGCGGCTGGCGGATGCCTATCCGTGGCTTGAAGTCATCAAGTGCTCCGTCTGCATCGAGGGCGCCCGTAGGGCCCTTGCCCGTGTGAAAGTACACTGGGGCAAAATGGACGCGGAGCGGCTGGTGAAGGACGGACCACCGCAGGGCAAGGAGCATCGCCACCCCTAGATGTACTATGAGGGCGTCCTGAAGGGTGCCCGCCTTGTAGCGGATGAATGTTCCAAGGATGTAATATTTGAATAAACTTGCTCGTGTGATCTTGTGTGCTGAAAACTTGTTCATATGCGCTATGCAATGCTTGTTTGAATTTAAAATATTACCTTCTAGGCGGTCGTTTATTAAATCTGAGAGATGGCGAGTCGTCGGCTTCTTCCCCGAGTGTTCGGGATAAACGTGAGCACTCTTTTTCCCACTCTTGGGTCCTTCGAGGGAGGTGCTCAGCACAACGAACAAGGCAATCGGACTATAATGCGTTATCACTCTCACTTAGCCAGAGAATTCTGTAATTTTAAATTTTGGCGAAGCCCCTAGTGTTCGGAACACCGAGTTTCGGGCGCTATACATGCCTAGTCCTGACAAAGACAACTCCTCGCCCTAAGCGGCATAAGTCTTTAGGGACTCGAAACCTCTCGAACAGCGACCAGCTCTCGCCCTATCATGACGGTCAGTTTTAGCATTCTCTACTGAGGTGCTTAGCCCAGCTGAACCGGGGCACAATCGCAGTAGTTCTCCTAGTGCTACCTTAGCTGATATAGTGGAACGTAAGGTACTAAACCATGGGAGCCGGGCAAACCCAACTATGACCAAAGACATGATTCGGAGCTGATGCATATAATGCTATAAGTTCGGAGTGCCGCACTTGTGAAAGTGTTCGGACTTCTCACGCCGTATTATGGGGTGCTTGAGCCCCTAGCGTATTGGCTGTACCAAAGTGTATGGGTGCTGAATGTCATGAATGAACATATATACATAAAAAGGAATGAATAGAGAATGCAATAATAGACTGAAGCTAAGCATTGTTTATTCGAGAAAGGTGCATTAAAAGCATAACGATATAAATAGTGCAATAAGCAGGAGATGGGACTATTTGACGTGTCCCCTCCAGGGGCGAGCTACGGAATGGTATGTAAAACAGGTATTTTTCTCGTTAAAGAGACCACCTGGGAGTTCCATGGTGCAACGTAGCTTTCTGCCTCCCTGGTTGTTGTATCGTGTGTTCGGCGATTGTACTGCCGAGCAGGTCTTCCGGAGAGTAAAGTCCTGAAAGTGAGGAAAAATGATAAAATCGACAGCCCCTAGTGCGGTTGAGCCGCGTTGTGGGGCGTGCCGTGGTCGTGCCCGTCACCCTGTGCCCATGGTATTTTCAGAGCGTAATTATGTACGCATAGCACGGATTTCACCGTTTCGCGAGGGCTGGGGTTGGGGCCGCGTTTGCTATGCTTGCTCGGAACGTGCCAGGCGGTCTTGTTGTAGTTTATTCCGAGCGTGCTTGACAGTGTCCAGACGTTTTATCGCCGGACAGGAGAACTGCCTTGAGAGGCTGCTTTGTACTTCCGCTGCGAGGGCCGCCATGTGCTCCTCCGTTCGGAGAGAGCGTTCGGTGTTTCCGTTGACTGTAATGACTCCCTGAGGTCCTGGCATCTTGAGCTTGAGGTATGCATAATGCGGCACCGCATTGAACTTTGCAAATGCGGTTCGCCCGAGCAGTGCGTGATAGCCACTGCGGAACGGGACTATATCGAAGATTAACTCCTCGCTTCGGAAATTATCCGGGGATCCGAAGACCACTTCTAGTGTGACTGAGCCTGTGCAATGGGCCTCTACACCTGGTATGACGCCTTTAAAGGTCGTATTTGTGGGTTTAATCCGTGACTTCTAGTGGGGTAGTCCCTGCGGTCGAAAGTGATCGGGCAGGAGGACCATGGGTTGAACTTTGAGGCGACTGGCTCTGACGCGTATAGGTCCCTTAACACACGCTTCTGCTCCCTCTTGGTATGTGGGTTGTGTATATCATGTTTACCGTCTGCACTTGTGGGGGGAAACCCTTCTATCCTCTGTTGTTCGGCGGTTGGGGCTCCTCTTCGTCGTCGCTATGCAGCCCCTTGTCTTTGCTTTCGGCATTTAACTTGTCGGCCTGCTTGAACACCCAACAATCCCTGTTGGTGTGGTTGGCTGGCTTTTCGGGGGTGCCATGTATCTGAGACAAGCGATCGAGTATATGGTCAAAGATGGACGGGCCCGGAGTGCTTCTTTTGAATGGATTTTTTCGCTGAACGGGCTTAGAGCCTCTGAATCCGGCGTTGACTGTCGTATCGTCAATATTGTCGCTGTTAATGCGGTGCTTGTGCTTGTTGCGATGTGACCTACCACTGCTGTCCTTGGTATCCGAATTACCAGGGCTCTTTGACATGTTATTGATGTGAGCCAGCCAGCTGTCTTCTCCCGCGCAAAAGCGGGTCATGAGTGTCGTGAGGGCTGCCATAGATTTCGGCTTTTCCTGTCCAAGGTGCCGGGCAAGCCACTCGTCGCGGATGTTATGCCTGAAAGCCGCTAGGGCCTCTGCGTCCGGACAGTCGACGATTTGATTTTTCTTGGTTAGGAACCGTGTCCAGAATTGTCTGGCCGATTCCTCTGGCTGCTGAATTATGTGGCCCAGGTCATCGGCGTTTGGTGGTCGCACATAGGTGCCTTGGAAGTTGTCGAGGAATGCGGCTTCCAGGTCTTCTCAATAACCAATGGATTCCACTGGCGAGCTGTTAAGCCAATGCCGAGCTGGTCCTTTAAGCTTGAGTGGGAGGTATTTGATGGCGTGTAGATCATCGCCACGGGCCATATGGATATCAAGGAGATAGTCCTCAATCCATACCGCAGGATCTGTCGTACCATCGTATGATTCAATATTTACGGGTTTGAAACCCTCTGGGATTTGATGGTCCATTACTTCATCTGTGAAGCATAGCGGGTGTGCGGCGCCTATTTACTGGGCTATATCACGACGTAGCTCAAATGAGTTTGTCTGTTGTGTTCAGCCCGGCCGGATTTACTTTTACTGTATCCGGCGTGACGGTTATCGTCTTGTGCGGTGGGGCGCCCACGTGATCCGTAGATCGATCTTGTTTGCTTTGCTTTGTCCTCCAACATATCTCGCAGGTCTGGCGCACTTCCCCGTGCCTTAGTATTTTTTGAGTGACGCCGGGGTGCGGTTTGAGTTGTGGGCCGAGAGGCCTCTCTGTCGCGGCCACGAGGTGGCCGGTCAGCCGCGTCATACGCTGGAGATGTAGGTTTAGATGCTTCCTCCTCTAATCGGGGTAGCAACCTGCGCTTTGGGTAGCTGTTCGAGGGGCGTTGGAGTTCATATTCCTCGGCCGCAAGGACTTCAGTCCATCTGTCAGCTAGCAAGTCTTGGTCAGCTCTAAGCTGCTTCTGCTTCTTCTTAAGGCTATTTGCCGTTGCTATAAGCCGGCGCTTGAATCGCTCTTCCTCAACGGGATCCTCAGGCACGACAAATTCGTCGTCGTCGAGGCTTGCCTCGTCTTCGAAGGGAGGCATGTAATTGCCATCCTCTTCCTCTCTGTCCGCCGCTCTCTCATGAGGGCTGGCTTCTCCATCCTCCTGCGTTGAACCTTGCTATAGGGGGTTGTCTTCGGCACTATCCGGAGTGTTATTATCTCCTGTGCAGGAATCGCCGTTTTTGTCCTAGCGAGACTTAGAGCGGCGCCGCTGACGCCAGCGCTTAGGTTTCTTCTTGGAGGGCTCATACTCCGCTGTTCCGTCGCCATTGCCTTCTTTGGGTGTGTCCATCATATATATGTCATACAACGAGGTGGCTTTCCAGTGCCCTATAGGCGTTGGTTCCTGTTCATCTCCTGCATCGTCGTCCATATCGTCGATGTCTTCGGAGTCGAAGTCGAGCATGTCGGTTAAATCATCGACAGTGGCTATGAAGTGGGTGGTGGGTGGGCGTCGAATTTCTTCGTCGTCTGCATCCCAATCCTGCCGGTCATAATCCGGCCAAGACTCTCCTGATAAAGAGAGAGAGCTTAGTAAATTCAGTATGTCACCAAAGGGCGAGTGCTGAAAGATATCCGCGGTGGTGAACTCCATGATCGGCGCCCAATCAGATTCGATTGGCAGGGGTGCGGAGGGTTCAGAGTCCTGAGAAGAGTCCGGCAATGTGGAGTCATGGACCTCGCGAAGAGTAAGGCTGGTGCTCCACTTGATCGCCGTTGAGGCTGCAGCCTCCGCGGCGGGGTCTAACCCCCCGCCCTCGGAGGGCGCAGTTGGCTCCGAATTAAAGGTCGGAGCGGATGCAGGTGCGGTCTCCAGGACACTGTTCGGCGGTAGAGCTAGATCATGCCCATCATGCCAGTGTGACGCACTCGGCCGGGGCTCGAATCTGTCGAAGATTAAGTCTCCGCGGATGTCGGCCGTGTAGTTCAAGCTTCCAAACCTGACCTGATGGCCAGGGGCGTAACTTTCAATCTGCTCCAGATGGCCAAGCGAATTGGCCCGCAGTGCAAAGCCGCCAAACACGAAGATCTGTCCGGGGAGAAAAGTCTCACCTTGGACTGCATTGCTGTTGATGATTGGAGGGGCCATCGAGCCTAAAGATGACGACACAGAGGAACTCTCAATGAAAGCACCAATGTCGGTGTCAAAAACGGCGGATCTCAGGTAGGGGGTCCCGAAGTATGTGTCTAGGCGGATGGTAACAAGAGACAAGGGACACGATGTTTCTACCCAGGTTCGGGCCCTCTCGATGGAGGTAAAACCCTACTCCTGTTTGATTAATATTGATGATATGGGTAGTACAAGAGTAGATCTACCACGAGATCAGAGAGGCTAAACCCTAGAAGCTAGCCTATGGTGTGATTGTTGTTGTCCTGCGGACTAAACCCTCCGGTTTGTATAGACACCGGAGAGGGCTAGGGTTACACATAGTCGGTTACAAGGAAGGAGATCTACATATCCGTATTGCCAAGCTTGCCTTCCACACCAAGGAAAGTCCCATCCGGACACGGGACGAAGTTTTCAATCTTGTATCTTCACGGTCCAACAGTCTGGCCAAAGGTCATAGTCCGGTTGTACGGACACCCCCTAATCCAGGACTCCCTCAAAGACCTTATCAACCTTATTAATGAATCATTTTTGAGCGGTATGAAGTTGATGAATTTGGTAAGCACTACCTTCTGTCCCTATCTTTTGTTTTCTATTTTTACTAGTTAAATAAAGTAAAATGCCATGTTTTGTCTGATTTCTGAATTTTTCGTGCAATAAAAAATGACCCAAAAATAAAAGTTCTCAGAATGCCCTGAAAATTGAACATGATTTTTTTTGAATATTTCTGAATTTCTGGTGCAAATAACATCAGAGGGAGGTGCACCAGGTGGTCACAACCCACCTAGACGCGCCAGGGCCCCCAGGCGCGCCCTAGTGGGTTGTGGTCCCCATGTGGGCCCCGTCACCTATCTCTTTAGCTCACATCATCACTTACCTCCAGAAAAAATTCTCCATTGCTCTCTCTCCCGTGTTCTTGAGCTCGAACTCACGGATTTTGATCTCTTTGCTCGAAGCTCCATTTCCAAAACTGTTTCGGGGGATTGTTTCTTGGTATGTGACTCCACCTTTTGTCCAAATAGTTTTTGTTTTTGTGGTTTATACTTTGAATAATTAGCTACTCTTGGTGCTGCTGTAGATGAGCTTTCATGTTGAATTCTATGTGTTCTAAGTAGTTTGAATGCTTGCTATGGCCTCTATGTATCCCTATGAGTAGTTGCTATCAATTTTATAAAGTTTTGTTGACAAATTTTTGTCACCCAATTTTTTTTATTTTCTGAAAATTGTACGCGGACATGATGAACCTATTTGGAAGGAGTTCCTTGAGGAGGCGATCCTCGGGAGCATATTCTAGTGACAGTTCTGCTCGCCGGTCTTACGTAGAACCAAGTGAAAGTTCCACACGAGATGCCACCACCAAAACATGCTTATGGCCTTCTGACGATTATATGGTGTGTGTGGGCATCAAGGAGGAATCTGAGAAATGTGTTCACAATGCCGGTCTCGGTCCCTACCTTTTAGATAAGTGTGAACAATGCCAACTTCTCACTGAATCATTTGTCAAAGGATTTAAATATTTTCCACGTGAGTCTAGGGTGTCATTTATGCTTTATGATAGTCAATTTACTATCCCACTGGAGAATTTTGCTTACCATTGCAAACTTCCATTTTTGGGTTCGCTTGATGAGCCACCAAAGGCTGAGTTGGAGTCTTTATTGACTAGCCTTTGTTACGGTGAAAATAGGGGAGTGAGACAAGGAAAAATAAAGGGCACTTTCCCGCAATTCAGTATTTTGCATTGTTTAACGCGAAATGCATAGTAGGCGAGCAAGACTGTATCATACTTTGTGCGCCAGACTTGAGCCTCATTCGCACTGCTCTCACTGGTGAAAGGAATTATAACCTTGGAGCGATTGTTGCACGTAGACTTCAGCATAACGCTAACAATGGCTGGTTCGATGGTGGAATTTATGCCACGCGTTTAGCACGAGGACTGGGTGTTTCACCATTGCCCTTTGATACTATCCTACCCATGAAGTATTTAGATTTTGACACCTTAAAAGAGCATAAGATTCTCAAGGGAAAGGTTGATAACTTCACTTATAATCTATTGTTTAACCAAACATCTATTGTGTACACATATTTGCCTGCGCCTACTCTTTTTGACTATCACAGCAAGGGGAGATATTTTGTTCTTGAGAGCGAGGCCCGAGCTCATAACGCAGCAGTGGTGGCAGCACGGCAGGCCGAGACATCCGCACCAAGAGCCTCTGTGAGCTACCACACCGACTACTACCCTCCAGGCTACTGATTGATTACCAACTTAGGCCAAAAGCCTAAGCTTGGGGGAGTATGTGTTTCTCACCGACATTACATTTATGTCTACATATCATTCTATTTGTCGGTGTTCACACTTTTTCATTGTACCATCCATGCTTAGATTTATTTTCTTGCTTACTTCTTGTGTGTTTGAGAAACTTTAGAAAAACCAAAAATATTAGTTGTAGCAGTTTACTTTCTATGCATGCTTAGTAGTAGTATTAAAAAGAAAATCCAAAAAGATTTCCTTGTTCTTCTTTTGCTTGTTGGGAGCTTTCCCGTGTAAATGTTTTTCTCGTTTTGGCTCTTCCCTTTTATTTGCTAGTTCAAGAAAACCAAAAACTCCAAAAATATTTCAATGTGTTTCTCTGAATTTCTTTTCCTTTTATTCGAGTTGTACCGAGGAGAAGACCAAGATGAAAATGTTGAGTGGCTCTCATATGAATAACTGTTGAACTAATAAAGAGTACATTTTACCTTGTCTTCTCCTGTTGAATAAAATGTTTGCAGATTCCAGCTTAGTCCACGACACTCTTGCACTATTATTATTTTCATATCATTCGGTGGTGCAAGTGAAAGGAAATAATGACGACATTCGAGGAACTAGTCGTGGCAGAGAGAAACTGGTATGAGCTCGACTTATTCTGTTTGTGTAAATATGTTTAACCTAGTACCCATGATTCAGCCCATTATGATTAAACATGTTTGCAATGACAATTAGAGATTATAGTTTCTCATGCCATGCATAAGTAGCTGGGAGTTGATAATGATTTATCTTGGATATCAACATAGCGTTAAAATTATTGTGATGTAGCATGATGATATGGTATCCTCTTCTGAATGTTCGAGTGGCTTGACTTGGCACATGTTCATGCATGTAGTTGAATCAAAACCAATATAGCCTCTATGATATTTACGTTCATGGTGTTCATATCCTACTCGTGCTAGTGTCTAATGTTACTTATGCATAATGCATGGTTATGAACGTTGTTGCTCTCTAGCTGGCCACTTCTCAATCTAATTAATAGCCTTTGCCTGTACTAAGTGGGAATTCTTATTGTACATCAAAAACCTTGAACCTAGAGTTATTCTTGATGGTTCCACCATACCTACCTATATGCGGTATTACCCTGCCGTCCTAAGTAAATTTGCATGTGCCACCTCTAAAAACTTCTAAGAATTATCCTTTTTGTGTGCCTGGATCGTTCGTGGAACGACAGGAGGTGGTCGATATCTTCCATGCTAAGCGGGTTATTCTCAGGTCGAGTGTTTATTCACTTGCCATAGCACGAGAAAAGGGCGGTAATAGGGATGCCCACTCCCAAACTACAAACATGGAAGAGAGTTCATCTCTGAAATAATCAAATAAAAACTCCCAATGGAGTCAAAACCTTTACTTTTATCGCTTGGGAACCGCCACTAGCGTGCTTAGTATGGAAGATGTTGATAACTGATGGTCGTGAAGTGAATAAGAAGGGTGCATGTCTCAAAATAATCATTTATCTCTGTTTTAAAAATTGAGCTCTGACACCTCTGCAAATCACCACTTCCCTCTGTGAAGGGACTGTCTATTTACTTTTATGTTGTGTCATCACCTTCTAAAACAAGCGCCAGAAACTGAGAGAGCACAATTGTCATGATTTGTGCATTGTGTGTACCTAATGTTGGGTGCATCATGACTGGATCTTTTCTACCATGAATAACAATGTTTAGTCGCTGCTTGAACTTCGGAGGTGCTCTGCATTTATGTTTTGCGGTCTCAGAAAGGGCTAGCGAGATATTACTATTCTCATATTATATCATGGTTGTTTTGACAACGTGTTACTGTTTGAGATATCTTATTATTGCTTGCTAGATGATTATGTCATTGATATGATTCATTATAATCTTTAAGTTATTGTCGACATGGTTAGTTATAATGTTGGCTGAAAACCTAGGTGTTGTTTAAGCTTATTTATGCAAACAAGAGCAAAATAGTTCGTAAAAGTTTTTCTTTCTCACTCTTAGTTTATCAACTGAATTGCTTGAGGACAAGCAAAGGTTTAAGCTTGGGGGAGTTGATACGTCTCCAACATATCTACTCTTCCTAACGCTTTTCCTCTTGTTTTGAACTCTAATTTGCTTGATTTAATGAAACTAACCCCGGACTGACGCTGTTTTCAGCAGAACTACCATGGTGTTGTTTTTGTGCACAAATAAAAGTTCTCGGAATGGAATGAAACTTTGCGAGGAATTTTTATATAATAAATAAGAATTTCTGGAGCCAAGACCTACCAGAGAGGGGCCCCTTGGTGGGCACAACCCACCAGGGCGCGCCCCCCTCACCAAGCGCGCCCAGGTGGGTTGTCCCCACCTGGTGGCCCCGCAGACCCTTAGACCGATGCTATAAAATCCTATTTTTCCAGAAAAAATCAGGGAGAAAGAATTATCGCAATCCATGATACGGAGCCGCCGCCAAGCCCTAAGCTTCCTCGGAAGGGAAGATCTAGAGTCCGTTTGGGGCTCCGGAGAGGGGAATCTTCGTTCTTCGTCACCACCAACCCTTCTCCGTCGCCAATTCCATAATGCTCCCCACCAGGAGTGAGTAATTCCTTCGTAGGCTCGTGATGACCCACAAGTATAGGGGATCTATCGTAGTACTTTCGATAAGTAAGAGTGTGAAAGCACAAGTGCTCCCTAGGTGGTTTTGGTAATTAATGTCAACATATCTCTTGTTGGACTAACACTTTTATCTAGTATGTTACAGATAAGTTCAACAATGAAGTGGCATGGACAAAAGGATGTGGGAACTCCTTCAAGATGCTAAGGACAAAGGATTGGCTAAAGCTTCAAGATCAAGACTCTTCATTTTACATTTTAGTGATCCAAGATCACATTGAGTCTATAGGAAAAGCCAATACTATCAAGGAGGGATGAGGTGTTGCTTAATGAGCCTCTTGCTTCATGTGCTTAGTGATATGCTCCAAAACCCTCAGCTACTTTCCCACTTCCACATATGACCTAAACCTAAAGTCAAACTCGGCCCCACCGATTCTTTTTATCTGGCGCCACCAAGTTTCACATGTCATAGCCATTGCCAAACCCTAAGCAAATCGGTTCTACCGATAGGGATCTCGGTCTCACCAAGATGGGATTGTAATCTCTCTGCGTATGTCCATTACCAAAATCGGTCTCACCGAGTTTAGGCAATCGGTACTACCGAGATTACAATGCAAACTCTTTGGTTAACTTATTACCAAAATTGGTCCAACCGAGTTTAGTAATCGGCCCCACCGAGTTTGCCTGACCAACTCTCTGGTTAGCTAATTACCAAAATCGGTCTCACCGAGTTTGTGCAATCGGTCTCACCGAGATTACGTTATGCCCTAACCCTAACCATATCGGTCCTACCGAGTTGCATATCGGTCCCACCGAAAATCACTAACGGTCACTAGGTTTACTAAATCGGTCCGACCGAGTTTGTTGATTCGGTCCCACCGAGATTGGTAAATTGTGTGTTACGGTTAGATCTTGTGTGGAGGCTATATATACCCCTCCACCTCCTCTTCATTCATGGAGAGAGCCATCAGACTAAGCCTACAATTCCAGCATCCTATTTCTGAGAGAGAACTACCTACTCATGTGTTGAGGCCAAGATATTCCATTCCTACCATATGAATCTTGATCTCTAGCCTTCCCCAAGTTGCTTTCCACTCAAATCTTCTTTCTACCAGATCCAAATCCTATAAGAGAGAGTTGAGTGTTGGGGAGACTATCATTTGAAGCACAAGACAAGGAGTTCATCATCAACACACCATTTGTTACTTCTTTGAGAGTGGTGTCTCCTAGATTGGCTAGGTGTCACTTGGGAGCCTCCGACAAGATTGTGGAGTTGAACCAAGGAGTTTGTAAGGGCAAGGAGATCGCCTACTTCGTGAAGATCTACCGCCAGTGAGGCAAGTCCTTCGTGGGCGACGGTCATGGTGGGATAGACAAGGTTGCTTCTTCGTGGACCCTTCGTGGGTGGAGCCCTCCGTGGACTCGCGCAACCGTTACCCTTCGTGGGTTGAAGTCTCCATCAACGTGGATGTAGGATAGCACCACCTATCCGAACCACGCCAAAAACATCCGTGTCTCCAATTGCGTTAATTCTCCAAACCCTTCCCTTTACATTCTAGCAAGATGCATGCTTTACTTTCCGCTGCTCATATACTCTTTGCATGCTTGCTTAATATGTATTATGAATGTTGAAATTGTGCCTAAACTCCACTTAAACCGAAAAAGTTTAAAAACTGCAACTTTAGCACTAAGTGTCTAATCACCCCCCCCCCTCTAGACACATGTTCTCAAGATCCTACAAGTGGTATCAGAGCATTGGTCTCCATTGTCTTGGTTTAATCACCATTGGAGGAAGATGGATGAGTCTACTTTGGGGATTCTTAGACATAGAGTGCCTATTCTTGATGGAGAGTATTTTCATGAGTGGAAAAATGAGATGCTTGTAATTTTCAATCAATATCATTTGAACAAGTACATTGCTAGCCCTTGTGCACCTCATGTTGATCCTATGCATCCTACCCTAGATGAAGATATTGACATGATTCGCAATCTTAGAACTGTTGAGCTCATCATTAGAGGCTTTCCTAGAAACTTGATTAGATGTTTGCCTACTCTCAAGTGTGCTTACACTATATGGAAATTTCTTGAGGAACGCTTTCCAAATTATTCCTTGAAAAATCTAGATGAAATTCTCCATAAGTCTATTGCTTTGAGTAAGATAAATACTAGTAATCCTATGTATGGTGATCGTCTATTTGAGCTTACAAACCTTATACGTGCCAAAGGAGATGTTGGAATTATTGGTGATATTATTTCCGAAGCTATAAGAATTCATAGACAAGATCTTTGTCAAACTCACTCTAACAAATTACCCTCTCTAGGACTTGATCCACCACATTACAATGTTGAACATGGATACTATGATGAGGATGATGATAGTGACTTCGATCTTGATGATGCAATGAGGCATTTTGGTCTTATGGCAAATCTTCGGGGATATGTGTCAGGAGGAAAGGAATGGGTTCTTGATAGTGGATGTACTGATCATATGACCGGAGATGAAGAGATGTTCCATGAGCTTGCTGAAAATGACGGCCCTCGAAAATATGTCACCTTTGGTGATAATTCAAAGGGTAAGGTGGTTGGCCTTGGTAAGGTGGTCATCTCACATGATAGCTCCATTCAAAATGTCATGCTCGTTGAATCTCTCGGCTACAACTTACTTTCAGTATCTAGACTTGCTGATTTTGGTTTCAATGTCCTATTTACTGAGGTAGATTGCCAAGTGTTTTGTTGAGACAATCATAAAATGGTCTTTACCGGTATACGTAGAGGTGATCTTTACATTGTCGATTTCTCTAAAAAGGCACAACCTAAAACTTGCTTTATTGCTAAATCCTCAAAAGGTTGGTTGTGGCATAGACGACTAGGTCACGTTGGCATGAGAAACCTTGACAAGCTTATTAAAGGAAATCATATCCTTGGAGTTAACGATGTCATATTTGATAAGGATAGACTTTGCAGTGCTTGTCAAGCAGGTAAACAGGTTGGAGGAAGACATCCCGTGAAGAACATCATGACCACAAGGAGGCCACTCGAGCTACTTCATATGGATCTTTTTGGTCCCAACGCCTACAAGAGTCTCGGTGGAAATTCTTTTGGTCTAGTTATAGTTGATGATTTTTCAAGATTTACGTGGGTGTTCTTTCTTGATGATAAATCGCAGGTCCAAAAGATCTTCAAAAACTTCGCTAGGAAGGCCCAAAATCAATTTGAAGTGAAGATCAAGAAGGTTCGCAGCGACAATGGAACGGAGTTCAAGAATGCAAATGCGGACACCTTTCTTGACGAAGAAGGGATTTCACACGAGTTCTCAGCTACGTACACACCTCAACAAAATGGAGTTGTTGAGAGGAAGAACCGGACGCTCATCGAAATGGCGAGAACGATGTTTGATGAGTACAAGACGCTGAAGCACTTTTGGGCAGAAGCGGTTGAGACAGCTTGTCATGCAACAAATCTCTTCACAAGCTACTCGGCAAGACGGCCTACGAGCTCATCACCGGTAACAAACCCCAAGTTGGATACTCTCAAGTATTTGGCTCAAAGTGTTACATTCTTGATAAGCATCGTCGTTCAAAATTTGCTCCTAAATCTCATGAAGGTTTCCTACTTGGTTATGGCTCAAACTCTCACACTTACCGTGTCTACAACAATTTCACCCGAAAGGTTGAAGAGACGCTAGATGTGAAGTTTGATGAATCTAATGGCTCGCAAGTAGAGAAATTGCCAATTGATGTAGGAGACAAAGACCCTTCAGAAGCAATCCAAGACTTGTCTATTGGAAAAGTTCGTCCAACGGAAGTGAAGGAGAGTACCTCGTCCGTCCAAGTGGAAGCTTCTACTTCACGACAAGGTGAACCAAGAATTGATATGGAAGCATCCACAAGTGGGACACACCAAGATGAAGAAGACGAGGAAATGCATCAAGACGAACGTCAACAATCTCCTTCTCCACCACGACAAGAGAACGACTACGCCAACAATGAAGAAGGCCAAGAAGAAGAACAAGATGAAGAAGATGTTCAACAAAGACCCAAGCAAAAGCTCTCACGAGTTCAAGCAAGAATTGCTAAGGACCATCCCGTCGAGCAAATCTACAATGATATTCAAACCGGGAGAATCACTCGCTCAAAAACTCGTTTAGCTAACTTTTGTGAAAACTATTCATTCATCTCTAGCATTGAACCTATGAAGGTTGAAGAAGCATTGGAAGATCCGGACTGGATAAACGCTATGCATGAAGAGCTACACAACTTTGAGAGAAACCAAGTTTGGACATTGGTTGAGAAGCCCGACAACAACCACAACATCATTGGTACCAAATGGGTGTTTCGCAACAAGCAAGGTGAAGATGGACAAGTGGCTCACAACAAAGCACGTCTCGTCGCCCAAGGCTACACACAAGTTGAAGGTATAGACTATGGTGAGACATACGCTCCCGTTCCTAGACTTGAGTCCATTCGCATCTTACTTGCCTATGCTAATCACCATAATATCGCCTTGTACCAAATGGACATTAAAAGTGCTTTTCTAAATGGTGAAATAGAGGAGGAAGTTTATGTCAAACAACCTCCCGGCTTTGTCAATCCTAAGAAACCAAATCATGTTTAAAAACTTCACAAAGCCCTTTATGGTCTTAAACAAGCTCCTAGAGCATGGTATAAATGCTTGACCAAGTTCCTTATTGCAAGTGGTTTTGAAATTGGAAAATTTGATTCCACACTTTTTACTAAAAGGGTTAATGGAGAACTATTTGTATGCCAAATTTATGTTGATGATATCATATTTGGTTCAACTAACCCTCTTTTTAGTTAAAAGTTTGGAAAGCTAATATCGAAGAAGTTTGAGATGTCTATGATGAGTGAACTCAAATTCTTTCTCGGTTAGCAAATCAAGCAAACTAAGGAAGGTACATTTGTCTCTCAAACGAAGTACACCAAAGACTTATTCAAGAAGTTCAATATGCAAGAATGCAAAGGTATGCCTACACCCATGCCTACTAGTGGACATCTTGACTTGACCAAAGATGGTGAACCGGTTGATCAAAAGGTTTATCTCTCTATGATTTGTTCATTGTTATACCTATGTGCTTCACGTCCCGATATCATGCTAAGTGTATACATGTGTGCAAGATATCAAGCTGCTCCTAAAGAATGTCATCTTAAGGACGTGAAAAGGATAGTGAGCTACTTAATTCATACACCAAATTTTGGCATTTGGTATCCTAAGAGGGCATCTTTCGATCTTGTTGGCTACTCCGACTCAGACTACGCCGGAGACAAGGTTGATAGAAAGTCCACTTCGGGTACTTGTCAATTTCTTGGTAGATCTCTTGTGTCTTGGTCCTCCAAGAAACAAAACTCGGTATCCTTATCTACCGCCGAAGCGGAGTACATCGACACTGGTTCATGTTGTGCTCAATTACTTTGGATGACCCAAACTCTTAAAGATTATGGGATATATGTGAAACATGTTCCATTGCTTTGTGATAATGAAAGTGCTATCAAAATTGGTCATAATCCTGTACAACATTCTCGAACTAAGCATATTGAAGTTCGTCATCATTTCATTCGTGATCATGTTGCTAAGGGTGACATTATTCTTAAGCATGTTCGCGCCGATAAGCAATTAGCAGATATATTCACTAAACCACTTGATGAGAAAGGGTTTTGCAGGTTGAGAGGTGAATTGAACATTATTGATGCTTCGAACTTGGAGTAGGAACTCCATTGGATACATGCAAGACATGAGCTTATGACTAATCCATGGTATATCTCTTATGATGATTATCTTATGTCTTGGACAAATTTGCATCTTGCATGTTATCTAACCCATGTAGGTACTTGGTTGAATCTAATTCTATGAGATTGCAACTCACTCACATCTTGAGCAATCTCTACATCACCAAGTCTCTACACAATGGTGGTTGAAGACAAGGAAGCACAAAACCATTCAAACATATCCTTTGACAAATTCTATGTTGAGCTTCATGATTGTCATTTTTGGATACACAAGTGTTTTTCCTTGCAAGAACTAACACATGTAGGTAGATGGACTCAAATTCCAAGTGGTGCTCCCAATTCTTGATGAGCTACATCAACCTTGAGCACCCACACAAGTTCAACTACATGATCAAGATCCACACCACCACCCAAGGTATGTTATTCCATCTTAGAGAAGCTTTACTCCAAGTCATGAGTCAAAGCAACTCAACAAGATGTGAATACATCAAAGATACTTAAACAAAAAATGGTAACCCCATTTTGAGCTTAAACGATGAGTATGACCTATGATCAAGTGCTCTCACTTGACTCCTAAATCAATATACTCTAACATAGGTGACTATGTCACCGCCCAACTCTAGATGAAGTTCTCTTGTGTTATTTTCTGTGTTATTGCATTTGTCTCATGCATATTTGTTTTCTTTTTTAAAACAAAACAAAAAAACTTCATCTAGATCTTTCAGTTTCTTTTCTTTTATGTTTTTGTTCTGCATTTTGTGCATCGAATTCATTGCAAATCTTTCAGATAATTCATTGCAAATCTTTGTGAGATCTTACTTGTCTAGTGAGTTGAGGTGACAAGTGTTTTTCTCTGTGATGAACTCGGTTTCACCGACTTGTAGTTTTCGGTCCAACCGAATCCTTTCGGTACCACCGAAACATGCCACTCGGTGCCACCGATTTCACAATAGGAAAAACAGTTTGCGACTTGTTCTATATTTCTTCTGATCCAGCTCCACTCAATGAATCTTGTCCTCTACAAGCATCACAGTTTTATCCATTGCTTTGTGCTGAGTCTCAAGGACCAAACCCATTCGACAGATTCCAGAAAGCCCTTCTTGGAAATAGATGTCAAAGGGGGAGAGAGAGATCACATCAAAGCTTATCACCTACAAGGGAGAGAGTATTAAGGGGGAGAAAGAGATCTCCAGGGGGAGAGAATACTCAAGGATCCCAGATGCTTGATGTTCAAGAGGAGAGATGCCACATGTCTTTTGGGGGGAAAGACATGTTCATATGTGCTTATTTGCATTAAGCCCTATCCATTTGTATCTTTCAGCTCTGATTTTCTGTTCCCTATCTTCTCCCAATATCCCATGCCAGATTCAGGGGGAGCAAGACATCTAAGGGTAAGAAATCATTCAAATTCATTGCATATCTTTACTCTTGGGGACATGTCTAATCCAATGTGGTACCTTGTACTCACTCTCTACATGTTATCCCAGTCTTGGTATTCTTGTGGTTTCTTTTGTTTGCTCTGGCTAGTGGATGTACCTGTGTTATCTAAACTTGTTTGTGCAGGTTCATTCCATCCTAAGCCAACTCAAGACTACAAGGTAAGTATATGCATCAAAATCATGAGTATGAGTAATTCTTGCTTATGTACATACTGTTTGCAAGAAGGACTCATGAGCATGAAGGTATTTTCCTTCATAATCTTTTGCTCTGATGCATATGGCCAAGATACATGTAACACATTGCCTACTATGTCATGGTTATGCTCTCACATGCTTCTATATTTAATATTCACATGATTGCATACATGTAGGGGGAGCCTATGTTTGTTACATATCCTTCCAAAGCTTTACTTGCTATTCCTTATATCTTTATCTAAAGCTTTGATGTATGTTGCCATCAATTACCCAAAAGGGGGAGATTGAAAGCACAAGTGCTCCCTAGGTGGTTTTGGTAATTAATGTCAACATATCTCTTGTTGGACTAACACTTTTATCTAGTATGATTCAGATAAGTTCAACAATGGAGTGGCATGGACTAAAGGATGTGGGAACTCCTTCAAGATGCTAAGGACAAAGGATTGGCTAAAGCTTCAAGCTCAAGACTCTTCATTTTACATTTTAGTGATCCAAGATCACATTGAGTCTATAGGAAAAGCCAATACTATCAAGGAGGGATGAGGTGTTGCTTAATGAGCCTCTTGCTTCATGTGCTTAGTGATATGCTCCAAAACCCTCAGCTACTTTCCCACTTCCACATATGACCTAATCCTAAAGTCAAACTCGGCCCCACCGGTTCTTTCTATCCGGCGCCACCGAGTTTCACATGTCATAGCCACTGCCAAACCCTAAGCCAATCGGTTCTACCGATAGGGATCTCGGTCTCACCGAGATGGGATTGTAATCTCTCTGTGTATGTCCATTACCAAAATCGGTCTCACTGAGTTTAGGCAATCCATACTACCGAGATTACAATGCAAACTCTCTGGTTAACTTATTACCAAAATTGGTCCAACCGAGTTTAGTAATCGGACCCACCGAGTTTGCCTGACCAACTCTCTGGTTGGCTAATTACCAAAATCAGTCTCATCAAGTTTGTGTAATCGGTCTCACCGAGATTACGTTATGCCCTAACCCTAACCATATCGGTCCTACCGAGTTGCATATCGGTCCCACCGAAAATCACTAACGGTCACTAGGTTTACTAAATCAGTTCGACCGAGTTTGTTGATTCGGTCCCACCGAGATTGGTAAATTGTGTGTAATGGTTAGATTTTGTGTGGAGGCTATATATACCCCTCCACCTCCTCTTCATTCGTGGAGAGAGCCATCAGACTAAGCCTACACTTCCAGCATCCTATTTCTGAGAGAGAACTACCTACTCATGTGTTGAGGCCAAGATATTCCATTCCTACCATATGAATCTTGATCTCTAGCCTTCCCCAAGTTGCTTTCCACTCAAATCTTCTTTCTACCAGATCCAAATCCTATAAGAGAGAGTTGAGTGTTGGGGAGTCTATCATTTGAAGCACAAGAGCAAGGAGTTCATCATCAACACACCATTTGTTACTTCTTGGAGAGTGGTGTCTCCTAGATTGGCTAGGTGTCACCTGGGAGCCTCCGATAAGATTGTGGAGTTGAACCAAGGAGTTTGTAAGGACAAGGAGATCGCCTACTTCGTGAAGATCTACTGCTAGTGAGGCAAGTCCTTCGTGGGCGACGGCCATGGTGGGATAGAAAAGGTTGCTTCTTCGTGGACCCTTCGTGGGTGGAGCCCTCCGTGGACTCGCGCAACCGTTACCCTTCGTGGGTTGAAGTCTCCATCAACGTGGATGTAGGATAGCACCACCTATCCGAACCACGCCAAAAACATCCGTGTCTCCAATTGCGTTTGAATTCTCCAGACTCTTCCCTTTACATTCTAGCAAGATGCATGCTTTACTTTCCACTGCTCATATACTCTTTGCATGCTTGCTTAATATGTATTATGAATGTTGAAATTGTGCCTAAACTCCACTTAAACCGAAAAAGTTTAAAAACTGCAACTTTAGCACTAAGTGTCTAATCACCCCCCCCCCCCTCTAGACACATCTTCTCAAGATCCTACAGAGTGTCGAACCCAACGAGGAGCAGAAGGAAATGATAAGCGGTTTTCAGCAAGGTATTCTCTGCAAGTACTGAAATAAGTGGTAACAGATAGTTTTGTGACAAGATAATTTGTAACGAGCAACAAGTAACAAAAGTAAATAAAGTGCAGCAAGGTGGCCCAATCCTTTTTGTAGCAAAGGACAAGCCTGGACAAACTCTTATATTAGGAAAAGCGCTCCCGAGGACACATGGGAATATCGTCAAGCTAGTTTTCATCACGTTCATATGATTCGCGTCCCGTACTTTCATAATTTGATATGTGGTTGGACCGGTGCTTGGGTGTTGTTCTTAGTTGAACAAGCATCCCACTTATGATTAACCTATATTGCAAGCATCCGCAACTACAACAAAAGTATTAAGGTAGACCTAACCATGGCATGAAACATATGGATCCAAATCAGCCCCTTACGAAGCAACGCATAAACTAGGGTTTAAGCTTCTGTCACTCTAGCAACCCATCATCTACTTATTACTTCCCAATGCCTTCCTCTAGGCCCAAATAATGGTCAAGTGTTATGTAGTCGACGTTCACATAACACCACTAGAGGCTAGCTAGACAACATACATCTCATCAAAATATCGAACGAATACCAAATTCACATGACTACTAATAGCAAGACTTCTCCCATGTCCTCAGGAACAAACGTAACTACTCACAAAGCATATTCATGTTCATAATCAGAGGGGTATTAATATGCATAAAGGATCTGAACATATGATCTTCCACCAAATAAACCAACTAGCATCAACTACAAGGAGTAATCAACACTACTAGCAACCTACTAGCACCAATCTCGGACTTGGAGACAAGAATTGGATACAAGAGATGAACTAGGGTTTTGAGATGAGATGGTGCTGGTGAAGATGTTGATGGAGATTGCCCTATCCCGATGAGAGGAGCGTTGGTGATGATGATGATGATGGTTTCCCCCTCCCGGAGGGAAGTGTCCCCGGCAGAACAGCTCTGCCGGAGCCCTAGATTGGTTCCGCCAAGGTTCCGCCTCGTGGAGGCGGAGTCTTGTCCCGAAAGGTTGCTTCTTGTTTATTCCTCGACGAAAGACTTCATATAGCATAAGATGGGCATCGGAGAGCCACCAGGGGGCCCACGAGGTAGGGGGCGCGCCCCCCACCCTCGTGGACAGGGTGTGGCCCCCCTGGCCTTCATCTTTGGCAAGGATTTTTTATTATTTATTGTAAGATATTCTGTGGAGTTTCAGGACTTTTGGAGTTGTGCAGAATAGGTCTCTAATATTTGCTCCTTTTCCAGCCCAGAATTCCAGTTGACGGCATTCTCCCCCCTTATGTAAACCTTGTAAAATAAGAGAGAATAGCCATAAGTATTGTGACATAATGTGAAATAACAGCCCATAATGCAATAAATATCGATATAAAAGAATGAAGCAAAATGGACGTATCAACTCCCCCAAGCTTAGACCTCGCTTGTCCTCAAGCGAAAGCCGATAACGATAAATATATCCCCATGTTTAGAGGTAGAGGTGTCGCTAAAAATAAAATACGGACATGAAGGCATCATGATTATTCTCACAATAGCAACATATATATATATATATATATATATATATATATATATATATATATATATATATATATATATTGTCATATGATTACTTATGTTCAAGTGATGATCTATTCACAATGCAAAAGTATGAATAAGAAACTTTATTGAGAACCAACAAACTATAATCTCAGTCATTGAAGCAATTGCAATTTATCATAACAACGGAAAGAGTCTATGTCAGAGCTTAAAAGCAAGTCCACATACTCAACTATCATCTAGTCCTTCATAATTGCTAACGCTCACGCAATACTTGTGGTTACGGAGTTTTAATCGGACACAGAGAAAGATAGGGGCTTATAGTTTTGCCCCACAACCTTTTACCTCGATGCTAATGTCAACAATAATAACTCATGCTCCCGTACATCCAATTAGATATATATATCAGGTTCTTTCCAACATGTTGTGCTTGCCAAAGGATAAAATGAAAAAGGAAAGGTGAAGATCACCGTGACACTTGCATAACGTAGAAGATAATAATAAAAGATAGGCCCTTCGCAGAGGGAAGCAGAGGTTGCCATGCGCTTTTATGGTTGGATGCATAAAATCTCAATGCGAAAGAACGTCACTTTATATTGCCCCTTGTGATATGAACCTTTATTATGCAGTCCGTTGCTTTTATTACTTCCACATCACAAGATCGTATAAAGCTTATTTCTCCCACACCAATCAATTATACAAATTTAGAGCAATTTTTATTGCTTTGCACCGATGACAACTTACTTGAAGGATCTTACTCAATCCATAGGTAGATATAGTGGACTCTCATGGCAAAACGGGTTTAAGGATATTGGAAGCACAAGTAGTATCTCTACTTGGTGCTAAGAATTTGGCTAGCAAGAGGGGGAAAGGCAAGCTCAACATGTTAGAGGATCCATGACAACATACTTTATCTCAGATATAAGAAAACATAACTCATCATGTTGTCTTCCTTGTCCAACATCAACTCTTTTAGCATGTCGTATTTTAATGAGTGCTCCCAATTATAAAAGATGTCAATGATAATATATCTATATGTGAAACCTTTCTTTCCTTATTACTTCCTATTAATTGCAACGATGACCAAGGCTATGTCTGCCAACTCCCAACAACTTTTAATCATCATACTCTTTCTATGTGAAGTCATTACTCTCAATAAGATCAATATGAACTCTTTGTTTCTTCTTATTCCTTTTTCCCTTCTTTTCTTCTAATCACTCAAGATCATGGCAAAATAATCAAGCCCTTGACTCAATACTAACCTTTATTATATATAGCTCACAGACTCGATTAGATAGAGAGATCATAAAGAAAAACTCGAAACTAGATCATGCCATAAACTTTATTCTACTAGATCAAGATACTACTAATAGGATCGAACTAAGAAAAAGGTAAAGATAGGAGTGTGATGGTGATACGATACCGGGGCACCTCCCCCAAGCTTGGTAGTTGCCAAGGGGAGTGCCCATACCCATGTGATTATGTCTCCTTCTTTGTTGTTGGTGTAATATTCTTGACGATGATTCCTCTTAGGATACGATTCTCCTCCTCGAGCTTGTTGACTTGCTGCTTGAGGTCCATTATTTCCTTACGAAGCTTTCCTGTAACGGCTAAAGCTCCTTGCACCCAAGGGTGTTTCATAGCTGCGGGAGAACAAGTGACACTCCTCTTCATATTTTCATAAGAAAGAAATCTAACATTGGAAGGGATAACCGAATTTAGAATAGCTGAGCTCTGTAGTTTCCCCATTGTGAACCCAGCTCGAAAGCGAGACGTGACTTCTTGATCCTCCATGGCATCTACCCTCATCAAGTCAGCCTCCATCTCTTCCTCTGTTGCTGGCCCAAAGTGGTCAGCGTCGCTGTTTGCCCTTGGTTCCGATGCCGGATGAGATACCCGAATCTCCCCGACTGACTCTTGAGAAGACATCTTGCTCTAATCTGCAGCAGCAACAGCTCGAAACAAAAACATAGGATATTTGCGTGATACAGGGGTCAAAACCTTCGGGAGAATATATAATGAATTTTTACCGACCAAAATACGTATTGTGCAATAAAACGGAGTCCGGGGGGCACACGAGGTGCTCACGAGGTAGGGGGCGCGCCCAAGGGGTAGGGCGCGCCTCCCACCCTTGTGGGGCCCTCGTGTCCTTCCCGGACTACTACTTATTTTTCTATTTTTCTAAATATTCCAAAACGGAGAAATATTGCCTTAAAAATTGTTTTGGATTCGGTTTACTTATTGTACCACATACCTATTCCTTTTCGGAGTCTGGAACGTTCTGGAAAGTATCTCTTATGTATTCCTCCAGGGTTACGGTTTCAATAATATTGATTTCAATATTTATGGGATTACCTGAGATATAATGTTTGATTCTTTGACCGTTTACCACCTTCGGATTTGTACCCTCGAAGTTGTCGATCTTTATGGCACCGGAACAATAGACCTCCTTGATAACGTAGGGGCCTTCCCATTTAGAGAGAAGTTTTCCTGCAAAAAATCTTAAACGAGAGTTGTATAGCAATACATAATCACCTACATTAAACTCACGCTTTTGTATCCTTTTATCATGCCATCTTTTAACTTTTTCTTTAAACAACTTGGCATTTTCATAAGCTTGGGCTCTCCATTCATCAAGTGAGCTAATATCAAATAACCTCTTTTCACTGGCAAGTTTGAAATCATAGTTGAGCTATTTAATAGCCTAATAAGCCTTATGTTCTACTTCGAGAGGTAAATGACATGCTTTTCCATAAACCATTTTATACGGAGACATACCCATTGGATTTTTATATGCAGTTCTATAGGCCCATAATGCATCAACAAGTTTCTTGGACCAATTCTTTCTAGACCTATTGACAGTCTTTTGCAAAATTAATTTGAGCTCTCTGCTGCTCAATTCTACTTGACCACTAGACTGTGGGTGATAAGGAGATGCAATTCTATGATTAACGTCATACTTAGAAAGCATTTTACGGAAATCACCATGAATAAAGTGTGAACCACCATCAGTCATTAAATATCTAGGGACTCCAAACCTCCAAAAAATAACTTCCTTAAGCATTTTAATAGAAGTGTTATGATCAGCACTACTAGTTGGAATAGCTTCTACCCACTTAGTAACGTAATCAACAGCAACTAGAATATGTGTATATCCATTAGAGGCAGGAAAAGGTCCCATATAATCAAAGCCCCAAACATCATATGGTTCAGTAATAAGTGAATAATTCATAGGCATTTCTTGACGTCTACTAATATTACCAATTCTTTGGCATTCATCACAAGACAAGACGAACTTACGGGCATCCTTGAAGAGAGTAGGCCAATAAAAACCGGATTGCAATACCTTATGTGCAGTTCTATCTCCCGCGTGGTGTCCTCCATAAGCTTCGGAGTGGCACTTGCGTAGGATATGTTCCTGTTCATGCTCAGGTACACAATGTCTAATAACACCATCTACTCCTTCTTTATAAAGATGTGGGTCATCCCAAAAGTAATGCCTCAAATCATAGAAAAACTTTTTCTTTTGCTGGTATGTGAAACTAGGTGGTATAAATTTAGCAACAATATAATTAGCATAATCATCATACCATGGAGTGCTAAGAGAAGTACTTATGACATTTAATTGTTCATCCGGGAAGCTCTCATCAATAGGTAGTGGGTCATCAAGAACATTCTCTAACCTAGATAAGTTGTCTGCAACGGGGTTCTCAGCTCCTTTTTTATCAACAATATGCAAATCAAATTCTTGTAGCAAGAGAACCCATCTAATAAGTCTAGGTTTAGCATCTTTCTTCTCCATAAGGTATTTAATAGCAGCATGATCAGTGTGAATAGTTACTTTGGAATCAACAATATAAGGTCTGAACTTATCACAAGCAAATACAACTGCTAAGAGTTCTTTTTCAGTAGTAGCATAATTTCTTTGAGCAGTGTCTAGAGTCTTACTAGCATAATGGATAACATTTAATTTCTTATCAACTCTTTGCCCTAGAATAGCACCTACAGCATAATCACTAGCATCACACATATTTCAAAGGGTAAATTCCAATCAGGTGGCTGAACAACAGGTGCAGAGACCAATGCTTTCTTAAGTATTTCAAATGCTTCTACACCATCATCATCAAAGACAAATGGTACATCTTTTTGTAATAAATTAGTCAGAGGCCGAGAAATTTTTGAGAAGTCCTTAATGGACCTCCTATAAAATCCGACATGACCAAGGCTACTTCTTATACCTTTGATGTCCTTGGGACATGGCATCTTTTCAATAGCATCAACCTTGGCTTTATCAACTTCAATACCTCTTTCAGAAACATTATGCCCCAAGACAATTCCTTTGTTAACCATAAAGTGGCACTTTTCCCAATTCAAGACAAGATTAGTTTCTTCACATCTCTGCAAAACTCGATCAATATTGCTCAAGCAATCATCAAAAGAAGATCCATAGACGGAAAAGTCGTCCATGAAAACCTCACAAATCTTTTCACAAAAGTCAGAGAATATAGCCATCATGCATCTTTGAAAGGTAGCAGGTGCATTACATAAACCAAAAGGCATACGTCTATAAGCAAAAGTACCAAAAGGGCATGTAAAAGTAGTCTTTGATTGATCTTTAGCCGACACAGGTATTTGAGAGAAACCAGAATAACCATCTAGAAAGCAATAATGTGTATGTTTGCATAATCTTTCTAGCATTTGATCGATAAAAGGTAAGGTGTAATGATCTTTCTTAGTAGCCTTATTTAATTTGCGAAAATCAATTACCATCCTATAACCTGTGATAATTCTTTGTGGAATCAATTCATCTTTATCATTAGGAACAACAGTAATACCTCCCTTCTTAGGGACACAATGGACAGGACTTACCCACTGACTATCAGCAACGGGATAAATTATACCTGCCTCCAGAAGCTTTAGTATTTCCTTTCTCACCACTTCTTTTATTTTAGGATTCAGACGTCTTTGAGGATCACGAACTAGTTTGGCGTCTGCTTCCAAATTTATTTTATGTTGGCAGAGAGTGGGACTAATGCCCTTAAGATCATCAAGAGTATATCCAATAGCAGCACGGTGCTTCTTTAGAGTTTTTAATAATATTTCTTCTTCATGCTCTGAAAGGTTAGCACTAACAATAATAGGATATATCTTCTTTTCATCAAGATAAGCATATTTAAGATTATCAGGCAACGGCTTAAGCTCAGACAAGGGATCACCCTTGGGTGGAGGAGGATCCCCTAGGATTTCAACAGGCAAATTGTGTTTCAGAATAGGTTCATGTTTAAAGAATACTTCATCTATTTCCCTTCTTTCATTCATGAACATGTCATTTTCATGGTCTAGCAAATATTGTTCTAAAGGATCACTATGAGGTACGGCAATAGAAGAAAGACCAATAATTTCATCCTTACTAGGCAATTCTTCTTCACGATGTTGCTTAATAAATTTAGAGAAATTAAACTCATGAATCATATCATCCAAGCCAATAGTAACAACATTCTTTTCGCAGTCTATCTTAGCATTGACAGTGTTCAAGGAGGGTCTACTAAATATAATGGGACAAAAGCTATCTTGTGGGGAACCAAGAACAAGAAAATCAGCAGGATATTCAGTTTTTCCACACAAGACTTCAACATCTCTAACAATTCCCTTTGCTGATATAGTATCTCTATTGGCAAGTTTAATTGTAACATCAATTCCTTCTAACTCAGCAGGTGCAATTTCATGCTTAATTTCTTCATATAAAGTATGCGGTATAACACTAGCACTAGCACCCATATCACATAAGCCATGATAAAAATGATCTCCTATTTTAACAGAAATAACAGGCACGCCTACCACGGGTATATGTTTATGTTTAGCACAAGGTTTAGCAATTCTAGCAGTTTCACCGCAGAATTGAATAACATGCCCATCAATATTATGAGCCAAGAGATCTTTAACAACAGCAATATTAGGTTCTACTTTAACTTGCTCAGGAGGTGTATAAGTTCTAATATTGCTTTTATGAACCACAGTTGAAGCTTTAGCATGATCCTTTATTCTAACAGGGAAAGGTGGTTTCTCAACATAAGAAGTAGGAACAATAGGATCATTATAAGTGACAGTCTTTTCTTCAACTTTAATAGGTGCGGCTACTTTTACTTCTTTGGGAGGATGATATTTAAACCACTTCTCCTTAGGGAGATCAACATAAGTAGCAAAAGATTCACAGAAAGAAGCTACTATCTCAGAGTCAAGTCCATATTTAGTGCTAAACTTACGGAAAATATCGGTGTCCATAAAAGAATTAACACAATCCAACTTAGGTGTCATCCGTGGCTCCTTACCTTCGTTGAGATCCCAATCTTCAGAGTTGCATTTAATTCTATCCAGTAAATCCCATTTAAATTCAATAGTCTTCATCATAAAAGAGCCAGCACAAGAAGTATCGAGCATGGTGCAATTGTTTTCAGAAAGCCGAGCATAAAAGTTTTGAATAATAGTTCCTCTTGGGAGCTCATGATTGGGGCATGAATATAACATTGATTTAAGCCTCCCCCAAGCTTGAGCGATGCTTTCTCCTTCGCGAGGCCAAAAATTATATATATAATTGCGATCACGATGAACAAGATGCATAGTATAATACTTTTGATGAAATTCCAATTTCAATCTTCTATAGTTCCATGATCTCGTATCATCACATAGCTTATACCATGTCAATGCGTCTCCCTTCAAAGATAAAGGGAAGTCCTTCTTATTAGCAACATCATCGGATATACCTGCAAGCTTAAATAATCCACTAACTTCATCCACATATATTAGGTGTTCATCAGGATGCTTTGTTCCATCTCCTGTAAAAGGATTAGCTAGCAGTTTTTCTATCATACCCGAAGGAAATTCAAAAGGAATTTCATTTTCAATAGGTTCAGTAGGTTGAGCAGCAACTCTTTGCTCTACTGGTCGGGGTGAAGATACCCCGAACAAGCCCCTCAGAGGATTACTTTCCATAGTAACAAGTGACAGTAAATTTCAGCACACTATATAAATTTTTTTCTTAACAAATTCCACCTACCAAAGGCGCTTCACTCCCCGGCAATGGTGCCAGAAAAGAGTATTGATGACCCACAAGTATAGGGGATCTATCGTAGTCCTTTCGGTAAGTAAGAGTGTCGAACCCAACGAGGAGCAGAAGGAAATGATAAGTGGTTTTCAGCAAGGTATTCTTTGCAAGTACTGAAATAAGTGGTAACAGATAGTTTTGTGACATGATAATTTGTAACGAGCAACAAGTAAAAAAAGTAAATAAAGTGCAGCAAGGTGGCCCAATCCTTTTTGTAGCAAAGGACAAGCCTGGACAAACTCTTATATTAGGAAAAGCGCTCCTGAGGACACATGGGAATATCGTCAAGCTAGTTTTCATCACGTTCATATGATTCACGTTCGGTACTTTGATAATTTGATATGTGGTGGACCGGTGCTTGGGTGTTGTTCTTACTTGAACAAGAATCCCACTTATGATTAACCTCTATTACAAGCATCCGCAACTACAACAAAAGTATTAAGGTAAACCTAACCATGGCATGAAACATATGGATCCAAATCAGCCCCTTACGAAGCAACACATAAACTAGGGTTTAGGCTTCTATCACTCTAGCAACCCATCATCTACTTATTACTTCCCAATGCCTTCCTCTAGGCCCAAATAATGGTGAAGTGTTATGTAGTCGACGTTCACATAACACCACTAGAGGCTAGACAACATACATCTCATCAAAATATCGAACGAATACCAAATTTACATGACTACTAATAGCAAGACTTCTCCCATGTCCTCAGGAACAAATGTAACTACTCACAAAGCATATTCATGTTCATAATCAGAGGGGTATTAATATGCATAAAGGATCTGAACATATGATCTTCCACCAAATAAACCAACTAGCATCAACTACAAGGAGTAATCAACACTACTAGCAACCTACTAGCACCAATCCCGGACTTGGAGACAAGAATTGGATACAAGAGATGAACTAGGGTCTTGAGATGAGATGGTGCTGGTGTAGATGTTGATGGAGATTGCCCTCTCCCGATGAGAGGAGCGTTGCTGATGACGATGATTTCCCCCTCCCGGAGGGAAGTGTCCCCGGCAGAACAGCTCTGCCGGAGCCCTAGATTGGTTCCGCCAAGGTTCCGCCTCGTGGCGGCGGAGTCTCGTCCTGAAAGGTTGCTTCTTGTTTTTTCCTCGACGAAATACTTCATATAGCAGAAGATGGGCATCGGAGAGCCACCAGGGGGCCCACGAGGTAGGGGGCGCGCCCTAGGGGGGCGCGCCCCCACCCTCGTGGACAGGGTGTGGGCCCCCTGGCCTTCATGTTTGGCGAGGATTTTTTATTATTTATTGTAATATATTCCGTGGAGTTTCAGGACTTTTGGAGTTGTGCAGAATAGGTCTCTAATATTTTCTCCTTTTCCAGCCCAGAATTCCAGCTGTCGGCATTCTCCCCCCTTATGTAAACCTTGTAAAATAAGAGAGAATAGCCATAAGTATTATGACATAATGTGAAATAACAGCCCATAATGCAATAAATATTGATATAAAAGCATGATGCAAAATGGGCGTATCAGCTCGCTGGTCGGTGAGGAGTTGGATGAGATTCATCGTGTAATCGAGTTAGTTTTGTTAGGCTTGATCCCTAGTATCCACTATGTTCTTAGATTGATGTTGCTATGACTTTGCTATGCTTAATGCTTGTCACTTTGGGCCTGGGTGCCATGAACTCAGTTATAGTCACCTACTACATGTTATGATCCGGCAACCCCGGAGTGACAACAATCGGGCCGACTCCCAGTGATGACCGTAGTTTGAGGAGTTCATGTATTCACTGTGTGTTAATGCTTTGTTCTGGTTGTCTATTAAAAGGAGGCCTTAATATCCCTTAGTTTTCAATATGGACCCTGCTGCCACGGGAGGGTAGAACAAAAGATTTCATGCAAGTTCTATTAATAAAGCATGTATGACTATTTACGGAATACATGCCTACATTATATCGATGAACTAGAGCTAGTGTCGTATTGCCCTAGGTTATAACTATCACATGATGAATATCATCCAACAAGTCACCAATCCAATGCCTACGAATTTATCTTATATTCTTTCTGCTAAGTTACTACTGCTATCATCACTGTTACACTTGCTATAAAATTACTGCTATCACTATTACTGTTACCGTTGATGCTGTCACTATTATCAAAACTACCAAACAACTTTGCTACTGATTACTTGTTGTAGATAATTAATCTCCGTGTGTGGTTGAATTGACAAGTCAGCTGCTAATACCTTCAAATATTCTTTGGCTCCCCTTGTGTCGAATCTATAAATTTGGGTTGAATACTCTACCCTCGAAAACTGTTGTGATCCCCTATACTTGTGGGTTATCAGAGGGTGTGGCGGTAGGGATGCCGGGCGATAGGGGTGGCCCCTAATATATTTTTTGCACCTCCTAACTTCTTTTGTCTTCAATTTTTTGCACATAACAATTCAATACTTATAAAAATGAAGCATATGTGTCACATATATGAAGAATAGCTTACGGTAAAATGGTTCAAGTAAGAAAGATGATTTAGATAGCAAGCACACATCCACAAATGTTTCACGAAGTTTTACATAGCAAGTTCAACAAATACGAAATAGTTTGACGAGCAAATGGTTCACGAAGCAAACATGAAATGTTTCTAGTTCAACGGCACGACAGCAACTTCATTCCCTCCTTCCCCTCTTCGAGGTACGGTCCTCATTGGTGTTTGATCGCTTCTAGGCCGCCTTCTTCTTGCGGTGAGTAGGACGCGCTTTCTGAAACAAGGATGGACTCTTCCAATCCTTCTTCGTCACATTCCTCTTCTCACGCTGGGTTGTCTGAGTTGCTGGAGGTCCATCGTCATCATTGTACTCCTCCTCCTCATTGTCCTCTTCCTCTGCATCGTCCTCTTCTCCATGTTCTTCTTCTTCTACTCCCTCCTCGCCCTCTTCTTCATCTTCACCTTCTTCGTCGTTGTCATTGTCGTCCTCGTCCTCTTGAACCTCCCTAGACGACGAGGATGCATGGCTTGATGAAGCGAGGCTACGCATCGGTGCTGCAGGAGCAAAAACATCCTCGGTGTTTGTAGCGCATCCAAGCAGGCCCACAAGCCTGCGAGCTTTGTTGACGTACTTCTGCAATGAGAACGAAACAATGAGAACTTCTGCAATGACGAACTTCTGCAAATGAACTTAAGAAAATGAACTCCATGTTACCTTCACCATATCCCTCAACTTGTTCTCACTAGCTCGAGTCTCGGGGATAGTACTGGGCGCATGATAGGCTTGAAAATGCTTTTGTTCAGCTCCGAATACTGCAAAGTAATAAAATGAGTTAGTAGCACTAAAGGTTATTTCATCCAACCGTCGGTTGAAAACAAACAAAAACAACTTACCACTCTGTTCATGAGGGGTCCGTACTCGCTAAACCCGCCTTGAAGCTTTTTGATGCTCTCATTGTAGGCCTCTCAAAGGTGTCATCGAACAGGTCTTCGGCATCTGCTGTCGTCCACTGGGGCCTTAGATGCAGACGATGCTTGATGCCATTGTCGTACCACAGCATGTGATCCTTGTACTCGTCCCAGTCAATCACTCTCCTCTCCGTATATTTGCGAGTTTTCCGTTTGTTCCATTCCTTCATGTATCTCGCATGTTGGTCTTCGCAATCTATGATTGACTGATTGTACTTCCTACTCATCCTGTAATGCATAAGAAAGAATGTAGAACACCCTAAGAATGAATGTAAAACATCAAAATAAGAACTTGGAATCGATGAGGACCGCTTGCGGTACTCACTAGTGTAGGTCGTAGCCACCGGTATCACGGACGATGCCAGCTGGTGGTTGATACGTCTCCAACGTATCTATAATTTTTTATTGTTCCATACGGTTTTATTATAAATCTTGGATGTTTATTAAATCATTTTATAGTCATTTTATATCATTTTTGGTACTAACCTATCGACATAGTGCCAAGTGCCAGTTGCTGTTTTTCCATGTTTTTTACATCGCAGGAAATTAATATCAGATGGAGTCCAAATGCAACGAAACTTCACGATGATTTTTTATGGACCAAAAGAAAGAAGTTGGGCCCTGGTTGCACCTGGGGGGAGTCCGGAGGAGGGGACAACCCACCAGGCCGTGCCAGGAGGCCCACCTCGGGTGCCCCCCAGACCGCTTCTTTGCTCTATAAATACCCCAAAAATACTAGAACCCTAGAAGTGTCAACGAAATATTTATCTAGCCGTCGCAGAGTCCAGAACCACCAGATCCAATCTAGACACCATCTCGGATGGGGTTCACCACCTCCATTGGTGCCTCTCCGATGATGCGTGCGTAGTTCTTTGTAGACCTTCGGGTCCGTAGTTAGTAGCTAAATGGCTTGCTCTCTCTCTCTGGCTGAGTTCTAAATAAAATGGTCTCTTGGAGATCCATATGATGTAACCCTTTTGCGGTGTGTTTTTTGGGATCTGATGAACTTTGAGTTTATGATCAGTCATATCTTTTTATATCCATGAAAGTTATTTGAGTTTCTTTGATCTCTTATATGCATGATCTCTTATAGCCTCGTATTTTTTCTCCGATATTTGGGTTTGGTTTGGCCAACTTGATCTATTTATCTTGCAATGGAAAGAGGTGCCCAGTAGTGGGTTCGATCTTACGGTGCTCGATCCCAGTGACAGAAAGGGAAACGACACGTATGTATCGTTGCTACTAAGGATAAAAAGATGAGATCTATATCTACGCAATAGATAAATGGATCTTGTCTACATCATGTCATCGTTCTTATTGCATTACTCCGTTTTTTCATTAACTTAATACACTAGATGCATGCTGGATAGCGATCGATATGTGGAGTAATAGTAGTAGATGCAGGCAGGAGTCGGTCTACTAATATTGGACGTGATGCCTATGTAATGATCATTGCCTGGATATCATCATAATTATTTGAGGTTCTATCAATTGCCGAACAGTAATTTATTTACCCACCGTTTGCTATCTTTCTCGAGAGAAGCCACTAGTGAAACCTACGACCCCCGGGTTTTCTTCCTCATATATTTGCTTGTGATCTACTTTTCCTTTACATTTTTTATTCAAATATATTAAACCAAAAATACAAAAATACTTTGCTGCACTTTATTTATTTGTGATCTATTATTTCAATCTGCTACAATTTTTTGGCATCGTTACCCGAAAGGGATTGACAACCCGTTTTAACACGTCGGGTTGCGAGGTGTTGTTATTTGTGTGCAGGGGCTGTTTATGTTGTGTTGCTTGGTTATCCTACTGGTTTGATAACCTTGGTTTCTTCACAAAGGGAAACACCTACCGTCGCTGTGCTTCATCATCCCTTCCTCTTTAGGGAAATACCGACTTGGTCCTAGCAGACATGAGCTTTTTTGGCGCTATAGTCAGAGAGCGATCAAAAGGAATTTCTGGCGCCATTGCCGGGGAGGATCTTCAACATATACCAGGTTCCCAATCACAAATCTCATCTCCTTGCAATTTACATTATTTGCCATTTGCCTCTCATTTTCCACTCTCCCACTTCACAAAAAATTGTCGTTTTATTTGCCTCTCTTTTTCCGTTCGCCGTTTTCTTGTCGGATCTGTTTTTGTGTGCGTTCTTGTTTGCTTAGTCATGATGCCTCAAAGAAAATATTATTATGTTCCTTACCCAAATATTTTGCTTGAAATTGATAAAAGTACTAAGGAATATATGACTACACAATTTGAGCATAATAAGTACTTTACTGAAGAACTTAAGGAGCACTCCGTTGTGTTAGATGCTATTATAAAACAACTTGATGATATTAGTAGAGAAGTTTGCGATCTCCAATCTAAGTATACTTTTGCTGAAAGTTTGCTAGGAAAAATATCCGATGCACAAGCTACCTTAGTAAATCAAATGGCTTCTAAACCAATCTCGTTAGAAGATAAAAATGATGAAGAACTTAAAATGATTGGTCTTTCTTCTATTGATTCCTTGTTTAGTAAAGTTAAGAATGATGAACAAGGGACTGAAGAAGAGTCAACTTTAGGTAGAAGGCGTTCCAATATTTCAGAGGGTGAAAATCTTGTTGAGAAAATTGATGAAAGTGGGTTTGGAGAGGTCAAAACTTTAGCTACTGATGTACACACTCTTTTGGATTACAAAGACTTGAATTATGATAGTTGCTCTTTGATTGATTGTATTTCTTTGTTGCAATCCATGATCAATTCTCCCCGTGCAAATGAACAAAATAAAGCTTTTACAAAACATATTGTTGATGCTATGATGAAAGCTCTTGAAGAAAAATTGGAATTAGAAGTTTCAATTCCTAGAAAATTGCATGATGAATGGGAACCTACTATGAAAGTCAAGATAAAAAATTATGATTGTTTTGCTTTGTGTGACTTCGGTGCTAGCATTTCTACAATTCCGAAATATTTATGTGATGTGCTTGGTCTTACTAATCTTGAGGAATGTTCTTTGAATTTACACTTGGCGGATTCTACTATTAATAAGCCTATGGGAAGAAGTAATGATGTTCTTATTCTTGCAAATAGGAATTATGTGCCCATAGATTTTATTGTTCTTGATATTGATTGCAATCCGTCTTGTCCAATTATTCTTGGTAGACCGTTTTTACGCACTATCGGTGCCATGATTGATATGAAAGAAGGCAATTGAAGTTCCAATTTCCTTTGAGGGATCTATTATTTCAATCTACTATTTATTTGCGATCTATTATTTCAATACAAAAATACTTTGCTGCACTTTATGTATTTGCGATCTATTATTTCAATCTACTACAATTTTCTGGCATCGTTAGCCGAAAGGGATTGACAATCCCTTTTAACACGTCGGGTTGCGATGTGTTGTTATTTGTGTGCAGGGGATGTTTACGTTGTGTTGCTTGGTTCTCCTACTGGTTCGATAACCTTGGTTTCTTCACTGAGGGAAATACCTACTGTCGTTGTGCTGCATCATCCCTTCCTCTTTGGGGAAATACCGATGTAGTCCTAGCAGACATGAGCTTTTCTGGCGCTATAGTCAGAGAGCGATCAGTGGTGTGTGTTGCGCCTTACCAAATTGCGCGGCAATGCGCTATAGCAAGTGGTACTCCACGGCATAGACACAAATCATGGGCACGATGCACCGCCAGATAAGTCGGTCCTGCTTGAACCTGTTGTTCAGCTCGAACCCCCACTCTCGATCATCATCATACAACCGCCAACTAACCTAGTACCAAACAATGGTAAGCTCAAGTGAAAGTGTCATCGAAACTATTCGAAATGTAGTTCTTATACCTGGAAAGGCATGAGAGCATCAAGCTCATTGCTGAAGACCTTGTGCAAGGCCTTGGATTCGCCCGTGTAGACAAGGACCACGTCCCAAGCGTATGTGACGGTCGGGTTTCGATCATCTTCGTCATCTTCGCCATAGCCCGTCCATGCAGGCAAGCACAGCTTCTCCGGACAGCCCACCGGGATTCGCTCCCACATCCAAATGGAGAGGCCCCATACACATCCACACATATCGGACGTGACTTCCACCCTCTGGGTCACAGTATAGATGATAAGATGTCAAAATCTGAATCAGCACACGTCCATGATATTTGAAAGAAAGTGTTATTCACTTACCGAACGGTATAGGTAGGCGAGTCCACTACTACAAAAACAGCTATAGCCAATAGGAACACTAATGACGCACTGTACATGTGGTGCGCCATTACTAAATACTAATGGCGCACCATGTGTTGGTGCGCCATTAGTGTGCAAATACTAATGGCGCACCACATCCCACGTTGCGCCATTAGTGGGAGAGGTGCGCCATTACTAACTTGACATAGTAATGGCGCACCACACCCACCGTGCGCCATTAGTAGTTTTGAAAAAAAATGTTAGTAATGGCACACCACCCCACTGGCACACCACCCCACGGTGCGCCATTATTAACTTGGCCCAAACGTTCCCGAATGCACCCCCCCCCCCCCCCGGTGGACCGCCTTTTCAGTTTTAAAAAAAATAAAAGAAAATGATAAAAATGTCAAAAAAATAAAAGAAAATATGTTTCCCATGTGAAATGTGGTCTAGTTGTTGGAAAATTTACAAATATGAATTTCGACTTTATTTGCAAAATCTCTCTGGAAATTTGTAAAATTGGGCATAACTTTTGCATACCAACTCGGATTAAAAAGTTTTATATATGAAAAATCATCTACTCGAAAAGTTACATCCGAATTTAACTGGGGGAACCCCGTTAAACATTTTCAAAATCATCAAAAACTTAACAGAAAAAAGATACGGGGCTTTTAAGATCTGGATAGGCAAAAAAATTCAAAAAAATTCAAAAAAAATCAAACTTACTAATGGCGCACCTACCCATGGTGCGCCATTACTATCTTCCCGCCTTCAAAATTCAAAATAAGTCAAAAAATAAAAATAAAAGTTACTAATGGCGCACCTGCCCATGGTGCGCCATTAGTATCTTCCCGCCTTCAAAATTCAAAATAAATCAAAAAAATAAAAAAAAAGTTAGTAATGGCGCACCTACCCGCGGTGCGCCATTACTATGCCGTATATATGGCTGGGCGTGGTCCTCACCTCCTTACCTCTTCACTCTTCTCCTCCACTCCACCTCTCCTCCACTCCATCTCCTCCTCTCCTCCACTCCATCTTCCCTTCTCTCCTCCACAATACTACCCTCCTCCTCTCCGGCGACCTCCTCCTCCTCCTCTCCAGCGACCTCCTCCTCCTCTCCGGCGACCTCCTCCTCCGTCCTATCCTCCCCTCCCCTCCCCTCACGGTTTCTCCTTCCTCCTCTCCGGTGAGATCCTCCTCCCTCCTCTCCGGTGAGCTCCTCCTCCCTCCCTCCTCTCCGGTGAGCTCCTCCTCCCTCCTCTCCTCCCATCCCCTCATGGTCTTTCCTTCCTCCTCTCCGATGCTCCGGTGAACTCCTCTCCGGCGACCTCCTCCTCCTCCTCCTCTCCGGCGAACTCCTCCTCCTCCTCTCCGGCGATGTAGGCGAGCGCCTCTCCGGTGACCTCCTCCTCCTCCTCTCCGGCGAACTCCTCTCCGGCAAAAGAACACGGCAAAAGAACGTACAAGATCCAAAAACAGGAACAAAATTTGAAATAATATCGTGCCAAAAAACGAGCAAAAAAACTAGCAAAAAATGGGCAAAAAATTCACGATCCAGATCCAAATTCAAAATTCAAAAATAGCAATGGCGCACGGTGGCGGTTAGACGGTGCGCCACTACTATTTTCCCGCCTTCAAAATTCAAAAATACTAATGGCGCACCAGTGGCCTATACTAATGGCGCAACAGTGGCCTATACTAATGGCGCACCGTGGCCTATACTAATGGCGCACCGGTGGTGCGCCATTAGTATACCAGATACTAATGGCGCACCAGTGGTGCGCCATTAGTAAAAAATACTAGTGGCGTGATACTAAAGGCGCACCGGTACTGCGCCATTAGTAGGCAAAACCGGTGCGCCATTAGTAGGCCTTTTCCTAGTAGTGGTCCGGCAGGCCCCCAGCTGTACCCCACATCCCAGTCCGTTAGGAAGTCAAGATACATCCATAGGGCAGAGTTCCCGAAGCAGTCTGGAAACACTACCTCCGTGAGAAGATACCATAGGTAGTCCCTGGCTTACTGCTCCACCACCCGGGGTTCGGCTTCTTCCGGGCACTTTCTCTGGTGCTCGAGGAGGCATGACAGTGGTATGCCGGAAGTCCGGTTGCTCTTAGCGGGGGGCAGTCGCCGATGAGGATGACAACCCTATAGTGCCAGTTCGTCCTCTCCACTCGTCCTGTGAGAGCACGACCCTCGGGGGAGGGGGGACGTAATCATCCCCCAATCCTACAGGGTCACGGTCATCTCCCCACATGGAAGATGGAAGTTGTGCGTCTCTGGCCGCCACCGGTCGATCAAAGCCGTGAGAGCTGAGTGGACGAGCGTCGGCGGCTTACGCTTGAACTGTAGGACAAAACCCAAGAGTCGGGTTGTCCTATAGAACGATGTGTACCGCTCTTCATACTCCATCTTAGCGGTCATCTTGTGAGCCCTCATCCGCAGTGGCCGCAGCATCTGCGAAATCAAGAACCAAAAATAAATAGCATAGACATAATAGTTAGCAACTTGTTTTCATCAATTTGAAAGATTTGGTTTAAGAATGGTAATTACCACTCCATTCTCAATTAAACGGATACGGTGACCCTTGTCGAACTTAGTGTCAAGCATGGTGTACTTAATGTCGATGCCGTCTGCACGAGGTGGACTCCTAAAAAATTGCATAAACATAAGCATATCAAAAGAATTTTTAACATGAACTAGGGTTCAACATGAACTAGGAAACATATAGATGAATCACAAAGGTTCATCACATCTAAAACAACCTATTAGTTCAATCTTTGAATAATCATATGAAGATTTTTTAACATGAACATGAACTAAATAAAATACATATATCAAGATGCAATCACCAAGGTTACAATGCATCATATCATATCATATTTCTCCAACAACATCCAACATCCATCATATCATATTGTTTTCAAAAACAAAAACCATGAATTAGGGTTCATCTTGAGGGATTAACCATTTTTACTCCAACAAAATCCACTACTTGCATCATATAACATCCACATGCATACTATATCAAAAAAAATCTCCAATATTCATCATATCAGTAATTTTTTTAACACAAAAAATTATGAACTAGGTTCATCTTGAGGGTTCAACATTTGTTCTCCACCTACATCCACTACTTGCATCATAGCATATCAACATGCATCATCATATCACAACAAATTCATTCAACATGCATCATGTCAAAAAATTGCTCCAGAAATAATATGAACTAGGGTTCATCTTCACATATCCATACCAACTAGTGACTAGAGTTCATATCTAACACAATATAACATCTAGAATCAGCCTAAATCAATCCTAGGGTTCAAAAAAACTAAATCTAGTTCAAAAAGGGGAGTGATTTGAATCGAATAATGCGACGAATCAGAAGTTATTTGACTAAAACTAATTGGAGGGGTCGAAGGAGCTTACTTTTCTTTCTCCGGGGCCATCTCGATCCGCAAAGACGGTGAAGAAACGACGAAGATCAGAGGAGGGAGTGGAGGAGATGAGAGAGGGGCGAGAGGAACTGCTCTATTCTGGGGGGGTGGGCGGGGGGAAAAGGGGGGTGGGGCGGCCGGCCCGTGGGCTTATATTTGTCCATATCCTACCGCCAGAGACCCCGGTAGGTTCAAACAGCCTACCGCCAGGAGCAGCGGCGGTAGGGTGTGACGGAGGGGGACGAGAGGTCGTTAAGGCTGCTGACGTGGATAAGTTTCCTACTGCCAGTTGAGGGTGAGCTTGCAACTTGGACAACTACGAGCCGAGTTGCGAGTCGAGTGTGGACACGCAACTGAGACAACTGCGAAATGACGAGCCTAGTTGCGAGTTAAGGGTCGACTTGAACTGTGATGAAATAAACTATGGGCCCAATTGCGAGTCAAGGGTGGACTTGCAACTGTGATGAAAAACAAAACACAGACTGCAGTTGCAAGTCGAGGATGGGCTTGCAACTCGGACAAGTAAGAAACTAGGAGCCCAGTTGCGATTCAAGGGTCCACTTGCAACTGGGACGAAACAGGCTATGGGGCAAGTTGCGTGTGAAAAGGTGGAATTGTAACTAGGATGAAAAACAAAACACAGGGTCGAGTTGCGAGTCGAGGGTGGGCTCGCAACTTGGAAAACTACGAGACCAGTTGCGAGTCTAGGGGAGACTTGCAACTAAGAGAACTACGAAACTACGAGCTCAGTTGCGAGTCAAGGGTCGACTTGCAACTAGGCTAAAATAAAGTGTGGCCCAATTGCGAGTCAAGGGTGGACTTGCAACTGTGATAAGAAAATAAAACATAGGCTCCAGTTGTGAGTCGAGGGTGGGTTTGCAACTCTGACAACTACGAGCCCAGTTGCGAGTCGAAGATGTACTTAAAATTGCGATAACTACAAAATTACACGCCACTATGAGTTAAGGGTCGACTTGCAACTGGGATAAAAAAACATAGGCTCCAGTTGCGAGTTGAGGGTGGGCTTCCAACTTGAACAACTATGAGCCTATTTGCGAGTCGAGGGTTGACTTGCAACTGGGACAACTACGAAACTACGAGCCTATATGAGTTTTAAACTATTTACAATTTTGAATAACCATTGACAAAATTGAACAATGTTCGCCAAACACCCCAAACCCAAAAAATGGATGGTGTCCTTTTGCAAAAAGAATGCAGTTACACTCGCTCCTCTAGCTACATGGTCGAACCAAAAACAAACAAAAATAGTAAAAAAGAAAGATGGCCCTCCACAAAAAAGCTACAACCCATGAAACAAACCCAATGAACAAAACGTAAGATGACACATTAAAAATAGTACTAGCGAACTTCACTACTTCACGTGGACGAGCAAAACACAAGACATATCGAGAGTGGGTGCAACTAGCTTGGGTTTGAGGGAAAATTATGTGTTGAGGGTGGACATACAACTAGGTTGGAGAGGTTGGGGCAAATTTCTTAAGTCAATAATGCACATGCAACTGAATTGGGGGTCGAGACAACTCCACATGTCGTGTAAAAAATATACAAGAATTAGAATGAATAAGTGCACACAACCTTAGAAAACACACACACAAAAAACAGATGCAAACCCTCGTGGTCTATCATCACTTCGTCACGTGGACAAGCTGGATCTGAGTGAACTCCCCTTCGTACTCAAATCACAGAGAAAAAAAGAGAGATCAAAGTTGTGTGCCTAGGGTCAAGCGAGAGGCACTTTTGTTCTCTCTAGCTGCAAATTCTTTTTTTAGCCAACTGCATCCTTTAATAAACGTTCAAACACATAGGAATACAGATTATATCGGACAAGCTAGTGTCACATCCCTAGTTCTGGTATGACCTGGACTAGCTGGTCATGTGTGCATCATGTTTAAATTTCATTTAAATCTGAAATGAGGATTTGTGAAACCCTCAGAACTTATTTCTGGAAATGACCCAGGTAAAAAAGTGCTTCAAAAGGGTCCAAGAAAATGTTCATGTTGCTCTATGAAAATATTGGACAGATATAAAAATCCAACCAATATTTTTAGGAGCTCATAAATAATTATTTTGGGCATTTGGAATTAATGCAATAATTATTTGCTTTGGATATATATTGTTATGTATATAAAATATTGTCCAAAAATTGTGCCATTTGTTGGGGAGCTCTGGAATACTACCATTAGCCCCTACAAAAATTGGCATAATAAAATAAAATGCTTTAGTATTTTTATAAAACCAAACAAATGTCAGAAATATAGAAAAGTTAAACAAAAAGGAAAATACTTACCTGGGCCACTTACCAGGTCGGCCCAGTAGCTCGGCCCAGCTGACTGGCCCCTGCCAGTCGTCGTCTTCACCGCGCCAGGAGGACGCCGAGCGTGTGGTCGCCGCGCGTGGGCACGCGCCCTGGCCACCTCCTCCCTCTCAGCCTGCCTGGCTCCTCCTCGACGCCCCGGAGACGCCACGCACCCCCTGGACCCCTCGTTCACTCTCCCCCTCACCTCCCTCTCTCATTTCTCCCCATGGCCGAGCGCCACCATCGCCGCCGTTCGCCGTAGTCGTCGCCAGAGCCCTCCCCTCGCCCCTCCGTAGAGTCCACGAGCTCCGCCACTCCTCCGTCTACCTCTCCGTCGAGCCACGCGACGAGGGAAGCCCCGTGGAGCCGCCATCGCCACCGTCTTCATCCTCGGCCACCCGAGATCGCCGGTGACGTTCCGGCTGCCCCAAGCCTTCCCCGAGCTCGCCGACCGCGCCGTTGGACTCGCCGTGAGCTTCTACGCCGTCCTCATCTCCCCGTTTCTCCGTTCTTGCACGTCATAGCCTCTCTCCCCGCCGTGGTCGTAGCTTCTCGCCGCCGTCTATGTCGCCGCCGTCGCCCTGGTTACCGCAGCCCGCAACCGAGCACGTCACCGCGCTCCTAGTGCCACGAGGGTGCCGCAGAGCCCCTCGGTTGGCCTCCCCGTGCCCCACAGCCCGCTCCCGCTTGAAGCCTGTGCTCCGGCCGCCGCCCCGAGCTCCGCTCCGGCAAGCTCCGGCCGCCCCCGCCTCTCCCACTTGCTCCAACCGGTGCGGACGAGCGCGGGCTACGCCCCGGTGGTCTTCACCGTCCTTTTTGGTCGTCGGAACGGTGATCCCGAGCCCCTCCGCCGCATTCAGCCTCGCCGGCGGCTAAACGCCGGTGGGGTTGACCGGGTCTAACCCCCCCCCCCCAGTTGACCTGGGGTTTGACTACCCAGTGTCAATGACAGGTGGGGCCCGGCCCTGCTAATTTTTGTTTAGGATTAGTTTAAAAAAAATAATCAACTTTGTTAATTAAACTTGACACTGACGTGTGGCCCCCACACTTCAGATTTGACCTGGACCGACCCGTTGACTGCTGACGCAGGCATGACGTCATGCTGACGCAGTTATTCTTTTTCTGGAATTGTTTCTGAACAGGAAATTCCAAAAAATGTTTCAAACTTCAAAAATTCATATCAATTCAACCGTAGCTCAGATTGAAATAATTTATATATGAAAAATTATCAGAAAAATACAATCTTTCCATCTGTACCAGTTTCATGCATGACAAAACAACTTATACCTGCTGTATAGGTGAAAACATATAATGGCATATATAAGGACTTACTTTGGAAATGCATTTGAACCTTTGGTTCAAATGGACTTCAACCAAATGAACTCTAGCTGCATTAGCTCAAACAGCATCACATATTCATGCCATGATCATGCATCATATTGTTGCATATGCTTGTATTCTGATTGTCGACGCCGTTCCTTCTCGATAGGTCCTGCTCCGGAGACCGATCTCGAGTACCTGTCTGAGGAGCAGTGCCTTCCTTGTTGATCTACCAGGCAAGCAAACCCCCTTGTTCATTCCGATATGATCCCACTCTCTCGCTCCTGCTCTCTTTTATTGCATTAGGGCAACAAAGATTCAACTGCTACTTTATGCTGCGGTAGTTGAACCCATTCCTTTGCATGACCTATCATTGCCACAGTAAATAGTTGAAACCCACTAGCATGTGTAGGAATTGATTGAGCCATGTTGTGTTCCTACCATGCCATGCCTGCTATTGATTAGAGTTGTGTCAGGTCTCATTCATTGGGAATGAATTGGAGTGTTACGATATGTTCTGGTGCTGAGAGTTAAGTGTGTAAACACGATTTGGTAAAGGTAGCGGTGAGAGGCCATGTAGGAGTACATGGTGGGGTGTCTCACTGGAACCGTCCTTAAGCATTGAGTTCTGTGTATGTTGTCCAATGACTAGCTACTACCACACATTGGGCTCCTGGCGCTCCAAGCTATCTCGACTTATTGACCAACTTGATCTCTGTCCAGGAGTCACAAATAGTCTCTGGTGTTTGTAGGTAGTGTTAGTAGTCTACCAAGTGGCACCCGGCCAGGTGGGCTTGGGACAGACTAGGCACAAGTGGCACGGTGTACCAAGTGTAGATCCATCCGGCGAGGTGGGCTTGGGAACCCTGCACACATCGTTTGGGGCCGTGAGCGACACCCCGGCCGGATCTCCTTGCGGATGGAACCCGAATAGGCGATAAACCTGGACTATAGTCTTGTGTGGTTAGTTAGGTCGTGGCCGACTCCCTCGCCAGGCTTCCGCTTGAAGGTCGCCGAGATACATGACGTGTACATGGCGGTAAGTGGCGAGAGCGTGTGTGAAGAAGTACACCCCTGCAGGGTTATCATGATCTATTCGAATAGCCGTGTCCTCGGTTATGGACTTCTTGGATGCTTACATGGTACATAGACAACTGGAAGTGGATACTTTAAAATGCTCAAGATAAGTGTGAGTGCTATGGATGGCCTTCTCGTAGTGAGACGGGGATGAATCCATAGTGGTGTATTGATGTGGTGATTAGTGGACTCGTGTGCGCTGCTTCACCTCAAAGAAGTTTCTTGTGGTCGTAGAACAGGATAGCCACTGAGTCAAAGCTGGCTTGCTGCAACTAAACTCCACACTACATTCTTGATACTAATGCATGTATGATAGGATCTGATGTAAGCCTTGCTGAGTACCTTTGTAATCATGTTTGCTTTATTTATGTTTTGCAGCGGAGACTTCGGTCTTACAAGTATATCCGCTTGGACTTCGACGAGTAGCTTGTTACCTCAGCTACGATCTTGTACCCTTGGGAGGGTCTTGTAGATAGTCAGGCTTCTCAGCCTTTTTATTTTGTAGTTGTCTGTACTCAGACATGTAATGCTTCCGCTTGTTGATTGTACGCTCTGAATGATGGGTCATGTGACCCTTGCTTGTATTTAATGCTATGTGGCTCTTCTGAGCCTTTATCTATATGATTTTGCGTTATGTTGTGATGCCATGTTGTACAACACATACTTGCATGTTATGCGTACGTGTAACGTGTATTGCTATGTGTGGGATCCGACAATCTAGTTGTTTATCCTTGGCAGCCTATCATATGGGGAAATGTAGTCTGGTGCTTTTTGAGCGATAGTAGTCCGCTACAGCCCGGTTCACCGGAGTCCTGCTAGCCCAGCACTACTGCTCGGAACACTTGACTGGCCGGCGTGTGTTTCACTTCGTTCCTGTGTCTGTCCCTTCGAGGAAATGTCACGCGGTGTTATCCGGAGTCCTGCCTAGCCTGCTACAGCCCGGGTTACCGGAGTCCTGTTAGCCCAGTGCTATAGCCCGGATTTATACATTGTTGACCGACATGCTCGATGTGATTCATGTATGCCTGTCCTCATGGGTTAGTGCCGCCTTGGGTTCACGACTAGCCATGCCGGCCCGGGTTCTTTGCCATATGGATGCTAGCGACACTATCATATACGTGAGCCAAAAGGCGCAAACGGTCCTGGGCCAGGTAAGGTGGCACCCGTGGGAGTACCGTGCGTGAGGCCGCAAAGTGATATGTTGTGTTACATGCTGGATCGATGTGGCTTAGGATCGGGGTCCCGACAGTTTTGGTATCAGAGCCTGACTGCCTGTGGGATTTCCAAGCCAACCTGGTCGAAGTTGAGTCTAGAAATGCTTTAGTTATGTAAGGGAATTGATTGTGGAAGGGAACGTAAGGATCTTTTACTCCTTATAACTCATGTCCTTCTGATCTGAGTCATCCCATCTTTCCTACGGGGTTAAGGAACTAGGCTTGCTTTTCTGTCTATCAGGATCACGTGTTACTACTCCGTAGTCTCTTAGGATTGGTTGATCAGAGTCATAATCCAGTTTTCTAGTACTTCCGGTGTAGCCTGTTAGTATGATCTCAGAACCTTGAGTGATGATGATGATTATGTTACTACCCCATTTTAGCAGGATGTCTCATTCTGAGCATTTTACTGTCGTTATGCTGCCGGAATTGTCCTAGGAGTAGAGAGATACTAAATTCTTGTGCTACCTTCTGCATCCTATAGTTGATGCTAAATCCATCCTTGTTTCCTTGGTTTCGTTCTTCAGGATGTTGCCGGTTAACCGAAGTTCTGCTGCTCATAGCCGGAACCACGGAGATGGTAGAGATGAGGATCCTCCCGACCAGTCTTCGTTGGCAAAGTTCATGTTAGAGGTTGAGATGACAAGCGTGAGTCTAACCGCTTGTTAGCACGTATCGAGGAGAACACCGCACCCCAGTGCAAAGAGTCAGCGACCATCCAGGATTTCATTGATCTGAAACCACCCACCTTGTTGGAAATATGCCCTAGAGGCAATAATAAAAGCATTATTATTATATTTCCTTATTCATGATAATTGTCTTTATTCGTGCTCTAATTGTGTTAACCGGAAATCGTAATACATGTGTGAATTACAGACAACAACATGTCCCTAGTGAGCCTCTAGTTGACTAGCTCGTTGATCGACAGATAGTCATGGTTTCCTGACTATGGACATTGGATGTCATCGATAACGGGATCACATCATTAGGAGAATGATGTGATGGACAAGACCCAATCCTAAACATAGCATAAGATCGCACAGTTCGTTTGCTAGAGTTATCCAATGTCAAGTATCCTTTCCTTAGACCATAAGATCGTGTAACTCCCGGATACCGTAGGAGTGCTTTGGGTGTGCCAAACGTCACAACATAACTGACTATAAAGGTATACTATGGGTATCACTGAAAGTGTCTGTTGGGTTGACATGGATCGAGACTGGGATTTGTCACTCCGCTTGACGGAGAGGTATCACCGGGCCCTCTCGGTAATGCATCATCACAATGAGCTCAATATGATCAAAGTGTTTGATCACGGGATCATGCATTACGGTAACGAGAAAAGTGACTTGCCGGTAACGAGATTGAACGAGGTATTGGGATACCGACGATCGAATCTCGGGCAAGTAAAATACCGATTGACAAAGGGAATCGTATACGGGATTAATTGAATCCTTGACATCGTGGTTCATCCGATGAGATCATCGTGGAGCATGTGGGAGCCAACATGGGTATCCAGATCCCGCTGTTGGTTATTGCCCGAGAGCCGTCTCGGTCATGTCTGCATGTCTCCCGAACCCGTAGGGTCTACACACTTAAGGTTCGGTGACGCTAGGGTTGTGAAGATATGTATGTGCAGTAACCCGAATGTTGTTCGGAGTCCCGGATGAGATCCCGGACGTCACGAGGAGTTCCGGAATGGTCCGGAGGTAAAGAATTATATATAGGAAGTGCTATTTTGGCCATCGGGACAAGTTTCGGTGTTATCGGTATTGTACCGGGACCACCGGAGGGGTCCCGGGGTCCACCAGGTGGGGCCACCTGCCTTGGTGGGCCACATGGGCCTTAGGGGGTGCGCCTTGGCCTGCTTGGGCCAAGGGGAACCAGCCCCAAGGGCCCATGCGCCAAGGAAACTTGGAGAGGGGAGAGTCCAAAGAGGGGAAGGCACCTCCGAGGTGCCTTGGGGAGGATGGACTCCTCCCCCCCTCTTGGCCGCACCCCTTCCTTGGAGGAAGGGGCAAGGCTGCGCCCTCCCCCCTCTAATGCATCTATATAAAGGGAGGGGAGGGAGGGGTGGCCGCACCCTAATGCCCTGGCGCCCCCTCCTCCATGCAACACCTCCTCCTCCTCCCGTAGTTGCTTAGCGAAGCCCTGCCGGAGTTCTGCTACATCCACCACCACACCGTCGTGCTGGATCTTCCTCAAACTCTCCTTCCCCCTTGCTGGATCAAGAAGGAGGAGACGTCTCCCGTCCCGTACGTGTGTTGAACGCGGAGGTGCCGTCCGTTCGGTACTAGATCATTGGTGAATTGGATCACGGCAAGTACGACTACCTCATCCACGTTCACTCGAACGCTTCCGTTGCGATCTACAAAGCGGTATGTAGATGCTATCTAATCTGAATACCTGTTGCTAGATGAACTCATAGATGGATCTTGGTGAAACTGTAGGAAAAATTTTAATTTTCTGCAACGTTCCCCAACAGTGGCATCATGAGCTAGGTCTATGCGTAGTTCTTCTTGCGCGAGTAGAACACAATTTGTTGTGGGCGTAGATGTTGTCAACTTTTCTTGCCGCTACTAGTCTTATCTTGCTTCAGCGGTATTGTGGGATGAAGCGGCCCGGACCAACCTTACACGTACGCTTACGTGAGACCGGTTCCACCGACTAACATGCACCAGTTGCATAAGGTGGCTGGCGGGTGTTTGTCTCTCCTACTTTAGTTGGAGCGGATTCGATGAAAAGGGTCCTTATGAAGGGTAAATAGAAGTTGACAAATCACGTTGTGGCTTTTACGTAGGTAAGAAAACGTTCTTGCTAGAACCCTAATTCAGCCACGTAAAACTTGCAACAACCATTAGAGGACGTCTAACTTGTTTTTGCAGCAAGTGCTTTGTGATATGATATGGCCAAAGTTGTGATGAATGATGAATGATCTATATGTGATGTATGAGATGTTCATGATATTGTAATAGGAATCACGACTTGCATGTCGATGAGTATGACAACCGGCAGGAGCCATAGGAGTTGTCTTTATTTTTTTGTATGACCTGCGTGTCATTGAGAAACGCCATGTAAATTACTTTACTTTATTGCTAAACGCGTTAGCCATAGTAGTAGAAGTAATAGTTGGCGAGCAACTTCATGGAGACACGATGATGAAGATCATGATGATGAAGATCATGGTGTCAAGCCGGTGACAAGATGATCATGGAGCCCCAAGATGGAGATCAAAGGAGCTATGTGATATTGGCCATATCATGTCACGCTTATTATTTGATTGCATGTGATGTTTATCATGTTTTGCATCTTGTTTACTTAGAACGATGGTAGTAAATAAGATGATCCCTCATAATAATTTCAAGAAAGTGTTCACCCTAACTGTGCACCGTTGCTAAGGTTCGTCGTTCCGAAGCACCACGTGATGATCGGGTGTGATAGGTCCTTACGTTCGCATACAACGGGTGTAAGCCAGATTTACACACGCAAAACACTTAGGTTGACTTGACGAGCCTAGCATGTACAGACATGGCCTCGGAACACAGAAGACCGAAAGGTCGAGCATGAGTCGTATAGAAGATACGATCAACATGAAGACGTTCACTGATGTTGACTAGTCCGTCTCACGTGATGATCGGACACGGCCAAGTTGACTCGGATCATGTAATACTTAGATGACTAATAGAGGGATGTCTATCTAAGTGGGAGTTCATTAAATAATTTGATAAAATGAACTTTATTATCATGAACTTAGTCTAAAAATTTACAATATGTCTTGTAGATCAAATGGCCAACGTAGTCCTCAACTTCAACGCGTTCCTAGAGAAAACCAAGCTGAAAGACGATGGTAGCAACTATACGGACTGGGTCCGGAACCTGAGGATTATCCTCATAGCTGCCAAGAAAGATTATGTCCTAAGAGCACCGCTGGGTGACGCACCTATTCTCCCTGCAGAACAAGACGTTGTGAACGCTTGGCAGTCACGCTGCGATGATTACTCCCTCGTTCAGTGCGGCATGCTTTACAGCTTAGAGCCGGGGCTCCAAAAGCGTTTTGAGAGACATGGAGCATATGAGATGTTCGAAGAGCTGAAAATGGTTTTCCAAGCTCATGCCCGGGTCGAGAGATATGAAGTCTCCGACAAATTCTTTAGCTGTAAGATGGAGGAAAATGGCTCTGTCAGTGAGCACATACTCAAAATGTCTGGGTTGCACAACCGCTTGACTCAACTGGAAGTTAATCTCACGGATGAAGCGGTCATTGACAGAATCCTCCAGTCGCTTCCACCTAGCTACAAGAGCTTTGTGATGAACTACAATATGCAGGGGATGGTAAAGACCATTCCTGAGGTATATGCTATGCTGAAATCAGCAGAGGTAGAAATCAAGAAGGAGCATCAAGTGTTGATGGTGAATAAAACCACTAAGTTCAAGAAGGGCAAGGGTAAAAAGAACTTCAAAAGGGACGGCAAGGAAGTTGCCGCGCCCGGTAAGCAAGTTGCCGGGAAGAAGCCAAAGAATGGACCCAAGCCCGAGACTGAGTGTTTTTATTGCAAGGGAAGTGGTCACTGGAAGCGGAACTGCCCCAAATACTTAGCGGACAAGAAGGCCGGCAAAACCAAAGGTATATGTGATATACATGTAATTGATGTGTACCTTGCCAGTACTCGTAGTAGCTCTTGGGTATTTGATACCGGTGCAGTTGCTCACATTTGTAACTCAAAGCAGGAGCTGCGGAATAAACGGAGACTGGCAAAGGACGAGGTGACGATGCGCGTCGGGAATGGTTCCAAGGTCGATGTGATCGCCGTCGGCATGCTACCTCTACATTTACCTACGGGATTAGTTTTAAACCTCAATAATTGTTATTTAGTGCCAAGTTTGAGCATGAACATTGTATCTGGATCTCGTTTAATTCGAGATGGCTACTCATTTAAATCCGAGAATAATGGTTGTTCTATTTATATGAGAGATATGTTTTATGGTCATGCTCCGATGGTTAATGGTTTATTCTTAATGAATCTCGTACGTGATGATACACATATTCATAGTGTGAATACCAAAAGAGTGAAAGTTGATAACAATAGTCTCACATATTTGTGGCACTGCCGCCTTGGTCACATAGGTGTCAAACGCATGAAGAAGCTCCATACAGATGGACTTTTAGAGTCTCTTGATTATGAATCATTTGACACGTGCGAACCATGCCTCATGGGTAAAATGACCAAGACTCCGTTCTCAGGAACAATGGAGCGAGCAACCAACTTATTGGAAATCATACATACCGATGTGTGTGGTCCAATGAGTGTTGAGGCTCGCGGTGGCTATCGTTATATTCTCACCCTCACTGATGACTTGAGTAGATATGGGTATATCTACTTAATGAAACACAAGTCTGAGACCTTTGAAAAGTTCAAGGAATTTTAGAGTGAGGTTGAAAATCAACGTGATAAAAAGATCAAGTTTCTACGATCAGATCGTGGAGGAGAATACTTGAGTCATGAATTTGGCACACACTTAAGAAAATGTGGAATAGTTTCACAACTCACGCCGCCTGGAACACCTCAGCGTAATAGTGTGTCCGAACGTCGTAATCGCACTCTATTAGATATGGTGCGATCTATGATGTCTCTTACCGACTTACCGCTATCTTTTTGGGGCTATGCTTTAGAGACTGCCGCATTCACTTTAAATAGGGCTCCGTCGAAATCCGTTGAGACGACACCGTATGAATTATGGTTTGGGAAGAAACCCAAGCTGTCGTTTCTAAAAGTTTGGGGATGCGATGCTTATGTCAAGAAACTTCAACCTGAAAAGCTCGAACCCAAATCGGAAAAATGCGTCTTCATAGGATACCCAAAAGAAACTGTTGGGTATACCTTCTACCACAGATCCGAAGGCAAGATCTTTGTTGCCAAGAATGGATCCTTTCTGGAGAAAGAGTTTCTCTCGAAAGAAGTAAGTGGGAGGAAAGTAGAACTTGATGAAGTGTTGCCTCTTGAACCGGAAAATGGCGAAACTCAAGAAATCGTTCCTGAGGTGCCTGCACCGACTAGAGAGGAAATTAATGATGATGATCAAGATGCTTCTGATCAAGCTGCTACTGAAATTCGAAGGTCCACAAGGACACGTTCCGCACCAGAGTGGTACGGGAACCCTGTCTTGGAAATCATGTTGTTAGACAACGGTGAACCTTCGAACTATGAGGAAGCAATGGCGGGCCCGGATTCCGACAAATGGCTGGAAGCCATGAAATCCGAGATAGGATCCATGTATGAAAACGAAGTATGGACTTTGACTGACTTGCCCGTTGAACGGCGAGCCATAGAAAATAAATGGATCTTTAAGAAGAAGACAGACGCGGATGGTAATGTGACCATCTATAAAGCTCGGCTTGTCGCTAAGGGTTATCGACAAGTTCAAGGAATTGACTACGATGAGACTTTCTCACCGGTAGCGAAGCTGAAGTCCGTCCGAATCATGTTAGCAATTGCCGCATACTATGATTATGAGATATGGCAAATGGACGTCAAAACGGCATTCCTTAATGGTTTCCTTAAGGAAGAATTGTATATGATGCAGCCGGAAGGTTTTGTCGATCCTAAGAATGCTGACAAGGTGTGCAAGCTCCAACGCTCGATTTATGGGCTGGTGCAAGCATCTCGGAGTTAGAACATTCGCTTTGATGAGATGATCAAAGCGTTTGGGTTTACACAGACTTATGGAGAAGCCTGTGTTTACAAGAAAGTGAGTGGGAGCTCTGTAGCATTTCTCATATTATATGTAGACGACATACTTTTGATGGGAAATGATATAGAACTCTTGGACAGCATTAAGGCCTATTTGAATAAAAGTTTTTCAATGAAGGACCTTGGAGAAGCTGCTTATATATTAGGCATCAAGATCTATAGAGATAGATCGAGACGCCTCATAGGTCTTTCACAAAGCACATACCTTGATAAAATATTGAAGAAGTTCAATATGGATCAATCTAAGAAAGGGTTCTTACCTGTATTACAAGGTGTGAAATTGAGCTCAGCTCAATGTCCGACCACGGCAGAAGAAATAGAAGAGATGAGCGTCATCCCCTATGCCTCAGCCATAGGTTCTATTATGTATGCCATGCTGTGTACCAGACCTGATGTAAACCTTGCCGTAAGTTTGGTAGGAAGGTACCAAAGTAATCCCGGCAAGGAACACTGGACAGCGGTCAAGAATATCCTGAAGTACCTGAACTGGACCAAGGAAATGTTTCTCGTTTATGGAGGTGACGAAGAGCTCGTCGTAAAAGGTTACGTCGACGCTAGCTTCGACACAGATCTGGATGACTCTAAGTCACAAACCGGATACGTGTATATTTTGAATGGTGGGGCAGTAAGCTGGTGCAGTTGCAAGCAAAGCGTCGTGGCGGGATCTACATGTGAAGCAGAGTACATGGCAGCCTCGGAGGCAGCACATGAAGCAATTTGGGTGAAGGAGTTCATCACCGACCTCGGAGTCATACCCAATGCGTCGGGGCCAATCAAGCTCTTCTGTGACAACACTGGAGCTATTGCACTTGCAAAGGAGCCCAGGTTTCACAAGAAGACCAGGCACATCAAGCGTCGCTTCAACTCCATTCGTGAAAATGTTCAAGATGGAGACATAGAAATTTGTAAAGTGCACACGGATCTGAATGTCGCAGATCCGTTGACTAAACCTCTCCCTAAGGCAAAACATGATCAGCACCAGAACTCTATGGGTGTTCGATTCATCACAATGTAACTAGATTATTGACTCTAGTGCAAGTGGGAGACTGTTGGAAATATGCCCTAGAGGCAATAATAAAAGCATTATTATTATATTTCCTTATTCATGATAATTGTCTTTATTCGTGCTATAATTGTGTTAACCGGAAATCGTAATACATGTGTGAATTACAGACAACAACATGTCCCTAGTGAGCCTCTAGTTGACTAGCTCGTTGATCGACAGATAGTCATGGTTTCCTGACTATGGACATTGGATGTCATCGATAACGGGATCACATCATTAGGAGAATGATGTGATGGACAAGACCCAATCCTAAACATAGCATAAGATCGCATAGTTCGTTTGCTAGAGTTATCCAATGTCAAGTATCCTTTCCTTAGACCATGAGATCGTGTAACTCCCGGATACCGTAGGAGTGCTTTGGGTGTGCCAAACGTCACAACGTAACTGGGTGACTATAAAGGTATACTACGGGTATCTCTGAAAGTGTCTGTTGGGTTGACATGGATCGAGACTGGGATTTGTCACTCCGCTTGACGGAGAGGTATCACCGGGCCCTCTCGGTAATGCATCATCACAATGAGCTCAATATGATCAAAGTGTTTGATCATGGGATCATGCATTACGGTAACGAGAAAAGTGACTTGCCGGTAACGAGATTGAACGAGGTATTGGGATACCGACGATCGAATCTCGGGCAAGTAAAATACCGATTGACAAAGGGAATCGTATACGGGATTAATTGAATCCTTGACATCGTGGTTCATCCGATGAGATCATCGTGGAGCATGTGGGAGCCAACATGGGTATCCAGATCCCGCTGTTGGTTATTGCCTGAGAGCCGTCTCGGTCATGTCTGCATGTCTCCCGAACCCATAGGGTCTACACACTTAAGGTTCGGTGACGCTAGGGTTGTGAAGATATGTATGTGCAGTAACCCGAATGTTGTTCGGAGTCCCGGATGAGATCCCGGACGTCACGAGGAGTTCCGGAATGGTCCGGAGGTAAAGAATTATATATAGGAAGTGCTATTTTGGCCATCGGGACAAGTTTCGGTGTTATCGGTATTGTACCGGGACCACCGGAGGGGTCCCGGGGTTCACCAGGTGGGGCCACCTGCCTTGGTGGGCCACATGGGCCTTAGGGGGTGCGCCTTGGCCTGCTTGGGCCAAGGGGAACCAGCCCCAAGGGCCCATGCGCCAAGGAAACTTGGAGAGGGGAGAGTCCAAAGAGGGGAAGGCACCTCCGAGGTGCCTTGGGGAGGATGGACTCCTCCCCCCTCTTGGCCGCACCCCTTCCTTGGAGGAAGGGGCAAGGCTGCGCCCTCCCCCCTCTAATGCATCTATATAAAGGGAGGGGAGGGAGGGGTGGCCGCACCCTAATGCCCTGGCGCCCCCTCCTCCATGCAACACCTCCTCCTCCTCCCGTAGTTGCTTAGCGAAGACCTGCCGGAGTTCTGCTACATCCACCACCACACCGTCGTGCTGGATCTTCCTCAACCTCTCCTTCCCCCTTGCTGGATCAAGAAGGAGGAGACGTCTCCCGTCCCGTACGTGTGTTGAACGCGGAGGTGCCGTCCGTTCGGTACTAGATCATCGGTGAATTGGATCACGGCAAGTACGACTACCTCATCCACGTTCACTCGAACGCTTCCGTTGCGATCTACAAAGCGGTATGTAGATGCTATCTAATCTGAATACTCGTTGCTAGATGAACTCATAGATGGATCTTGGTGAAACCGTAGGAAAAATTTTAATTTTCTGCAACGTTCCCCAACACACCTTCCATCATTCCATTGAGCCACTCGATGCAGATGACTGGCTCCGTAGTATCACACACAAGCTGCGTTCTGCGAACGTAGCTGAAAGTGACAATGTCACTTATGCTGCATATCACCTGGAAGGTCCTTCTAGTCTCTGGTGGCAGAACTATGAGGCTATGCTTCCAGTTGGTCAGATTCCTACCTGGAGAGATTTCACTGAGGCTTTTCGCGAGCATCACCTTCCTGAAGCCCTCATCGATCGCAAGAGAGAAGAGTTATGTAGTTTCACCTAGGGTAAGTTGGCTGTTGATGCTTACACTAGAGAGTTTGAGAACCTCGCCCGCTATGCTACAAAAGAAGTGTCCACGGACGCCAAGAAGCAGGCTAGGTTCCGGAAGGGTCTCAACCCCAAGTTGCGTCGAGATCTCCACTTGCACCATTACAATACATTCCAGGCTCTTGTGAACAAGGCCATTAATGCGGAGACAGCTCAACTCACTTACGAGGAGTCTCGTAAGCACAACCGTGATTTGGGTTCTTCCTCCGGTTCTAGTTCTCAGAAGCGCCGGATTTGGATTCCGAACTCTGCTCTTCCACCCGGTTACACACCGACGCCATCCTATGTGGCGCCTCACCCAGTTCAGCAGTATGCTCCTCCCAGGCCTATTGGTGGACCGCCTGCCAATGCGGGTCCACGTCCTACCTCCAAGATTTGTTACAAGTGCGGAGAGCCAGGCCACATTGCCCGTATTTGCACTCAGACCAATGTTGCTCCACCCCAGCCCGAGAAGTTTGATGGCCGTGGAAGTAAGCCATCACGCGGGGTGATCGGTGCCACGTCAGCTCCCACTGAACATGGACGTGTGCATCACGTCTCAGCTCAAGACGCTCATGATGATCCAGATGTCGTTCTTGGCACACTCCTTGTAAACTGTCATCCAGCATCGGTTCTATTCGATACTGGAGCGTCTCATTCCTTCCTTTCCGAAAATTATGCCCGCTTGCACGACATGTCATTTTGTGATATGCCTTCCCCACTACTCATTCAAACTCCTGGATCCAAATGGCAAACCTCTAGGATAAGTTATGGCAATGAAATACATGTTGACAGACTTGTATTTCTAGCTTCCTTGATATCTCTTAAGTCTTCAGATATTAACATCATCTTGGGTATGGACTGGATGAAAGCTCATTATGCCAAGATTGATTGTTACACCAGGTCTGTTCAGCTTACACACCCGTCTGGCAAGATAGTCACTGTCTCCACTAGAATTGCAAAGCGTCAGCTTTATTCTCTTAATGCCAGCCCTCTTCCAGACCTTGAGGATATCCCGGTAGTCCGTGACTTTCTGGATGTCTTTCCAGAAGAACTGCCAGGTGTTCCACCTGACAGAGATGTAGAATTTGTCATAGATCTTCTCCCAGGAACCGCCCCAATTTCTAGGAGACCTTACAAGATGGCACCCTTAGAACTAGCCGAGCTTAAGAAACAACTCGATGAGTCCTTGCAAAAGGGTTTCATCCGTCCTAGTTCTTCTCCTTAGGCTTGCCCCGCTCTCTTCATCAAGAAGAAGGATGGTACGGACCGGATGGTTGTAGATTATCGACCCGTTAATTTGGTCACGATAAAGAACAAGTATCCGCTCCCCAGGATCAACGACCTGTATGATCAGGTCGCTGGATCCTCAGTCTTTTCCAAGATGGATTTGAGGTTAGGCTACCACCAAATCAAGATCAGAAACGGGGACATTCCTAAGACGGCTTTTGTCACTCGTTATGTCCAGTACGAGTACACCGTCATGTCCTTTGGTCTAACCAATGCTCCAGCTACCTTCTCCCGCTTGATGAACTTGATCTTCATAGAGTACTTAGATAAGTTCGTCATGGTTTACCTCGATGATATCCTTATTTACTCGAAGAACGAGGAAGAGCATGCCGAACATCTTAGACTTGTGTTAGAGAAACTCAGAGAGCATCGCCTTTATGCCAAGTTCTCCAAGTGCGAATTTTGGTTGCCAGAAGTGACCTACCTAGGCCACGTGATCTCTCGTAAGGGCATTGCTGTCAATCCCGAGAGAGTTCAGGCCATTCTTGATTGGACCCCACCTGAAACCGTTAAGCAAGTTAGAAGTTTCCTTGGTTTAGCCAGTTATTGTCGCCGCTTCGTTGAAAACTTATCCAAAGTGGCCAAACCTCTCACGGAACTTCTCAAGAAAGATAAAAAGTTTGAGTGGTCCCCACAGTGTGAGTACAGTTTTCAGGAACTGAAAAGACGCCTGACTTCTGCTCCCATACTTGTGCCACCGGATTTCACTAAAGACTTTGTTATCTATTGTGATGCCTCACGACAGGGACTAGGTTGCATTCTTATGCAGGATCGTCATGTGATTGCCTATGCATCTCGACAGTTGCATCCACATGAGGAGAATTATCCTACACATGATCTAGAGCTTGCAGCTGTAGTCTATGCACTTAAGACATGGCGACATTACCTTCTCGGTAAACGTTGCGAGATATACACCGATCACCAGAGTCTCAAGTATATCTTCACCCAACCAGATTTGAACCTTAGGCAAAGACGTTGGTTGGAGTTGATCTCATATTACGACTTAGGGATTACCTACACCCCGGGCAAGGGAAATGTCATGGCTGATGCGCTAAGTCGTAAGTCCTATTGCAACAATCTTATGTTGCAGCAGGGCCAACCACTTCTCCATGAGGAATTCTGTAAGCTTAACCTTCACATTGCTCCCCACGGATTCCTTTCTACATTGGTGGCGACACCTACCCTTGTGGATCAGATCATCTTTGCTCAGAAGCAGGATACAGGAATTTCCCGGATCAAGAGAAACATTAACAAGGGAGTTGGTGGTAGTTTCTCTATAGATGATCGAGGTGTTGTTTTCTTTGAGAATCGCTCTGTAGTTCCCAAGAATCAACATCTGCGACAACTGATCCTTAAGGAGGCTCATGAATCCCCTCTCACGATTCATCCCGGTAGTACTAAGATGTATCAGGACCTACGCCAGAGGTTCTGGTGGACTAGGATGAAGAGAGAAATCGCTCAGTTCATTGCTAACTGTGACGTTTGTCGTCGCGTTAAGGCAGAACATCAAAGACCTGCTGGCACCCTTCAGCCTTTAGCCATTCCTGAGTGGAAATGGGATAAAGTTGGTACGGACTTCATAACCGGCTTTCCCAAGACCAAGAAAGGGAATAATGCTATCTTCGTAGTCATTGACCGTCTTTCCAAAGTGGCTCACTTCCTACCTGTTCGGGAGAATATCACTGCAAGTCAGCTCGCTGACTTATATATTTCTCGAATAGTGTCACTTCATGGTGTTCCACTAGAGATCAATTCAGACCGTGGTAGTCTTTTCACTTCTCATTTCTGGGAGAGTTTCCAAACTGCCATGGGCACCCATCTTTCCTTCAGTACCGCTTTCCACCCTCAATCAAGTGGCCAGGTGGAAAGGGTCAACCAAATTCTCGAAGACATGCTTAGAGCTTGTGTTATCTCATTCGGTATGGATTGGGAGAAGTGCCTTCCTTTCGCTGAGTTTGCTTATAACAATAGCTACCAATCCAGTCTCAAGAAAGCTCCTTTTGAGATTCTGTATGGACGAAGATGTCGAACACCTTTGAACTGGTCAGAAACCGGTGAGAGACAATTCTTTGGACCGGATATGATCCAGGAGGCAGAAGAGCAAGTTCGCATCATTCGTGAGAATTTGAAAACAGCCCAATCTCGTCAAAAGAGCCAGTATGACTGTCGTCATAAGGAAGTGGCTTATGAGGTTGGCGACAAAGCTTACCTTCGGGTTACCCCTTTGAAGGGTACCCATCGTTTCGGTATCAAGGGCAAGTTGGCTCCTCGTTACATTGGTCCTTTTCGCATTCTCGCTAAACGAGGAGAGGTTGCCTACCAGTTGGAACTACCCCCACATCTTTCTTGAGTTCATGATGTCTTCCACGTCTCTCAACTCACGCGTTGCTTCTCGGATCCCATCCGCGGAGTGGACCACGAAACGCTTGATCTCCAAGATAACCTCACATATCGAGAGTACCCTGTTCGCATTCTTGATCAAGCAGAGCGTGTCACTCGACGTCAGAACATCAAGTTTCTCAAAGTTCAGTGGTCTCATCATTCCGAAAGAGAAGCTACTTGGGAGCGAGAAGATCGTCTTCGACTGGAGTACCCCGCTTTCTTTCCGTCGACCCCTGAATCTCGGGACGAGATTCTTCCAAGTGGGGGCGAGTTGTCACATCCCTAGTTCTGGTATGACCTGGACTAGCTGGTCATGTGTGCATCATGTTTAAATTTCATTTAAATCTGAAATGAGGATTTGTGAAACCCTCAGAACTTATTTCTGGAAATGACCCAGGTAAAAAAGTGCTTCAAAAGGGTCCAAGAAAATGTTCATGTTGCTCTATGAAAATATTGGACAGATATAAAAATCCAACCAATATTTTTAGGAGCTCATAAATAATTATTTTGGGCATTTGGAATTAATGCAATAATTATTTGCTTTGGATATATATTGTTATGTATATAAAATATTGTCCAAAAATTGTGCCATTTGTTGGGGAGCTCTGGAATACTACCATTAGCTCCTACAAAAATTGGCATAATAAAATAAAATGGTTTAGTATTTTTATTAAACCAAACAAATGTCAGACATATAGAAAAGTTAAACAAAAAGGAAAATACTTACCTGGGCCACTTACCAGGTCGGCCCAGTAGCTCGGCCCAGCTGACTGGCCCGTGCCAGTCATCGTCTTCACCGCGCCAGGAGGACGCCGAGCGTGTGGTCGCCGCGCGTGGGCACGCGCCCTGGCCACCTCCTCCCTCCCAGCCTGCCTGGCTCCTCCTCGACGCCCCGGAGACGCCACGCACCCCCTGGACCCCTCGTTCACTCTACCCCTCGCCTCCCTCTCTCGTTCCTCCCCATGGCCGAGCGCCACCATCGCCGCCGTTCGCCGTAGTCGTCGCCAGAGCCCTCCCCTCGCCCCTCCGTAGAGTCCACGAGCTCCGCCACTCCTCCGTCTACCTCTCCGTCGACCCACGCGACGAGGGAAGCCCTGTGGAGCCGCCATCGCCGCCGTCTTCATCCTCGGCCACCCGAGATCGCCGGCGACGTTCCGGCTGCCCCAAGCCTTCCCCGAGCTCGCCGACCGCGCCGTTGGACTCGCTGTGAGCTTCTACGCCGTCCTCCTCTCCCCGTTTCTCCGTTCTTGCACGCCGTAGCCTCTCTACCCGTCGTGGCCGTAGCTTCTCGCCGCCGTCTATGTCGCCGCCGTCGCCCTGGCTACCGCAGCCCGCAACCGAGCACGTCACTGCGCTCCTGGTGCCACGAGGGTGCCGCAGAGCCCCTCGGTTGGCCTCCCCGTGCCCCACAGCCCGCTCCCGCTTGAAGCCCGTGCTCCGGCCGCCGCCCCGAGCTCCGCTCCGGTGAGCTCCGGCCGCCCCCGCCTCTCCCACTTGCTCCAACCGGTGCGGACGAGCGCGGGCTACGCCCCGGTGGTCTTCGCCGTCCTTTTTGGTCGCTGGAACGGTGATCCCGAGCCCCTCCACCGCGTTCAGCCTCGCCGGCGGCTAAACGCCGGTGGGGTTGACCGGGTCTAACCCCCCCCCCCCCAGTTGACCTGGGGTTTGACTACCCAGTGTCAATGACAGGTGGGGCCCGGCCCTGCTAATTTTTGTTTAGGATTAGTTTAAAAAATCAACTTTGTTAATTAAACTTGACACTGATGTGTGGCCCCCACACGTCAGATTTGACCTGGACCGACCCGTTGACTGCTGACGCAGTTATTCTTTTTCTGGAATTGTTTCTAAATAGGAAATTCCAGAAAATGTTTCAAACTTCAAAAATTCATATCAATTCAACCGTAGCTCAGATTGAAATAATTTATATATGAAAAATTATCAGAAAAATACAATATTTCCATCTGTACCAGTTTCATGCATGACAAAACAACTTATACCTGCTGTATAGGTGAAAACATATAATGGCATATATAAGGACTTACTTTGGAAATGCATTTGAACCTTTGGTTCAAATGGACTTCAACCAAATGAACTCTAGCTGCATTAGCTCAAACAGCATCACATATTCATGCCATGATCATGCATCATATTGTTGCATATGCTTGTATTCTGATTGTCGACACCATTCCTTCTCGATAGGTCCTGCTCCCGAGATCGATCCCGAGTACCTGTCTGAGGAGCAGTGCCTTCCTTGTTGATCTACCAGGCAAGCAAACCCCCTTGTTCATTCCGATATGATCCCACTCTCTCGCTCCTGCTCTCTTTTATTGCATTAGGGCAACAACGATTCAACTGCTACTTTATGCTGCGGTAGTTGAACCCATTCCTTTGCATGACCTGTCATTGCCACAGTGAATAGTTGAAACCCACTAGCATGTGTAGGAATTGATTGAGCCATGTTGTGTTCCTACCATGCCATGCCTGCTATTGCTTAGAGTTGTGTCAGGTCTGATTCATTGGGAATGAATTGGAGTGTTACGATATGTTCTGGTGCTGAGAGTTAAGTGTGTGAACACGATTTGGTAAAGGTAGCGGTGAGAGGCCATGTAGGAGTACATGGTGGGTTGTCTCACTGGAACCGTCCTTAAGCACTGAGTTCTGTGTATGTTGTCCAATGACTAGCTACTACCACACATTGGGCTCCGGGCGCTCCAAGCTCTCTTGACTTATTGACCAACTTGATCTCTGTCCAGGAGTCGCAAATAGTCTCTGGTGTTTGTAGGTAGTGTTAGTAGTCTACCAAGTGGCACCCGGCCAGGTGGGCTTGGGACAGACTAGGCACAAGTGGCACGGTGTACCAAGCGTAGATCCATCCGGCGAGGTGGGCTTGGGAACCCTGCACACATCGTTTGGGGCCGTGAGCGACACCCTGGCCGGATCTCCTTGCGGATGGAACCCGAATAGGCGATAAACCTGGACTAGAGTCTTGTGTGGTTAGTTAGGTCGTGGCCGACTCCCTCGCTAGGCTTCCGCTTGAAGGTTGCCGAGATACATGACGTGTACATGGTGGTAAGTGGCGAGAGCGTGTGTGAAGAAGTACACCCCTGCAAGGTTATCATGATCTATTCGAATAGCCGTGTCCTCGGTTATGGACTTCTTGGATGCTTACGTGGTACATAGACAACTGGAAGTGGATACTTTAAAATGCTCAAGATAAGTGTGAGTGCTATGGATGGCCTTCTCGTAGTGAGATGGGGATGAATCCATAGTGGTGTATTGATGTGGTGATTAGTGGACTCGTGTGCGCTGCTTCACCTCAAAGAAGTTTCTTGTGGTCGTAGAACAGGATAGCCACTGAGTCAAAGCTGGCTTGCTGCAACTAAACTCCACACTACATTCTTGATACTAATGCATGTATGATAGGATCTGATGTAAGCCTTGCTGAGTACCTTTGTAATCATGTTTGCTTTATTTATGTTTTGCAACGGAGACTTCGGTCTTACAAGTATATCCGCTTGGACTTCGACGAGTAGCTTGTTACCTCAGCTACGATCTTGTACCCTTGGGAGGGTCTTGTAGATAGTCAGGCTTCTCAGCCTTTTTATTTTGTAGTTGTTGTACTCAGACATGTAATGCTTCCGCTTGTTGATTGTATGCTCTGAATGATGGGTCATGTGACCCTTGCTTGTATTTAATGCTATGTGGCTCTTCTGAGCCTTTATCTATATGAGTTTGCGTTATGTTGTGATGCCATGTTGTACAACACATACTTGCATGTTATGCGTACGTGTAACATGTATTGCTATGTGTGGGATCCGACTATCTAGTTGTTTATCCTTGGCAGCCTATCATATGGGGAAATGTAGTCTGGTGCTTTTTGAGCGATAGTAGTCCGCTACAGCCCGGTTCACCGGAGTCCTGCTAGCCCAGCACTACTGCTCGGAACACTTGACTGGGCGGCGTGTGTTTCACTTCGTTCCTGTGTCTGTCCCTTCGGGGAAATGTCACGCGGTGTTATCCGGAGTCCTGCCTAGCCTGCTACAGCCCGGGTTACTGGAGTCATGTTAGCCCAGTGCTACAGCCCGGATTTATACGTTGTTGACCGACATGCTCGATGTGATTCATGTATGCCTGTCCTCATGGGTTAGTGCCGCCTTGGGTTCACGACTAGCCATGCCGGCCCGGGTTCTTTGTCATATGGATGCTAGCGACACTATCATATACGTGAGCCAAAAGGCGCAAACGGTCCCGGGCCAGGTAAGGTGGCACCCGTGGGAGTACCGTGCGTGAGGCCGTAAAGTGATATGTTGTGTTACATGTTGGATCGATGTGGCTTAGGATCGGGGTCCCGACAGCTAGTAAGCCACACATGGCGCCCTGAGCTAAGGGAAGCAACTGCCTTTGCTAAGGCATGGGCCTCCCCATTATGTTTCCTACTTTCATGAATAAATTTTACATCGTGGAAAAACCTCCTCTGGTGCTTTATATCTTGCAAGATAGCAAAATACCGGCATGGAACTTCAGCATCTATGTTGGTCACCACTTCTCGACAGTCTGACGCGACACAAATAGACTGAACTTGCAGGTCCATAGCGAGCGAAAGTGCCTCGCTGCATGCTTGTGCTTCAAGAACTGTGGGGTCAAGGAGGCCCTCGTGTATAATGGCAGATGCACCGAGAAATGTGCCTCGCTTGTCTCTGCGGATCATCGCTGAGGCTGCCCGGTCGCCGATCTTCGAGAAACCACCATCGACATTCATCTTGACCTCATGACTGATGGGCGGAAGCCACAGGCTAGGCTGCGCCCACTCATTTGTATTCTCTGTATTCACATGCAGGTCCCTGGAATTCGCATGCAGGACCCTAGAATTTGCATGCAAGTCCTTGGGTTGCGTCGTCTTCTCGGGAATCATCTCAAGATGAGTCAAAAATTTGTTGATGAAGACATGAGTGCTCAACGGGCTTTGGAATTGGTTATCGTGGATAGCTCGACGTCTCGCCCACCAAATAGCCCACATCGTTACGAGCACACGTGCTAATTCTTCCGAGGGTAAAGTACCAACCAACCATAGCGTAGGACTTGTAAATTGAAACAGAGGTAGTAGCAAAACTGTTCTTATTAATGCCATCCAATGAATACATACAAGATCCCGACACGGCAAAGAAGGACACGCTTAGCCTTGGTCTCTGAATCCAAGCCGCGGTCAGCCTTGGCCAGCTGCCCGCTGCGACGTGGTGTGAAGTTGGGTGGCATTTCACCCCGCTTGCGGCGCATCGATGGCGTGTCAAGGACAGGAGCGGGGCACATCCTGATAGAGTCAATATAGTGCAGGACATTGCTAGGAACGGGGCAAGATGCAAAGCCGTTGCAAGTGTAGGCCAGAAGCTGCACGGGCGTATGGCCTCGAGGGTAGGGGTGGGCATAAAAACCGAGAACCGGAGACCGGAGCCGGAAAAACCGAGACCAAAGCTGAAAAAACCGAGTACCGAAGCTTCGATTATACGTTCGGTTGGCAAATCGCAAAGACCGAAATTAGTTCGGTGAATTTGGTCACTCGAGACCACTGACCGAAACTCCCGGATGAACCGAAGTATTTTTACTATATTAATTAAAGCCCATCAAGCTAGGTAGACTAGCCCATCAATCAAGTACTACACGACAATTTTTCTCAGCCTTTTCTTTTCATCAAATCCACAAACGGACGCATGCATTGCTAAAATAAAACAGATTCAGGCCCCACGTTGCCACCCATCAGCTTTTTTAGTTGCACGATGACGTCGATGAGGAGAATGTGCTCGCCCCCTGCTGCATCCCTAAACCTATCTTGCAAAAAAAAGTCTGGCAGGCGGCGGTGGTGGTCCCGTGGCCAGCGCCTAGTGGGGGCCTCAATCTGTGAAGGAAAGTGGCAGCTTACACACGCAAAAGGCAAGCGACCCGTGAAGTGTATCGGTACTACTCGGTCAACCCGAGCACCGAACCGAATTTCTAGTGGACCGAATCGTCGGTTATCTCTTTTTCAGTTAACCGATCGGGTAGCATATTCCCAAAACCGAAAATCAAAATAACCCGAAGTACCGAACCGAATTCTTCCGGGTAACCGAATGCCCAGTCCTACTCGAGGGGCGGTGTGCAATCAGCGGCAGCAAGCGGGCCCATAGCATGCAATCATAGGCATTGTGGGCGTGGGCCCTTCTAGATTCACCGCGGGTGAGGGGCCCGCCATCGTGGCGACATGATTCTCTTCAGGATCCAAGAAGCCGGAAGGATCGGGTTGGGGATCAGGGAGCACGGCAGGGTTGGGGCCTGCCTCGGGGGGGGGGGGGGTGCGAGGCCGTTGGTTCGCGCGACTCCAAAGCTGCACTGGCCGGCTGGTCATAATGGGGAGTAATTTGTTACTAGTCTATCCTACTACCTTTATAATGCATAGTATCATAGATTAGTATCATAGGTGATTTTATTTATTGGCATGCATGACACATAGTAGCACCACATTTATTATGTTATGGTATCTACCTATGTTACTATAATCATCTCTCTCTTCTTTAATTACCTGCCACATAAGCATGTTTGCGAGTCCAAGTACATGATACTACTTATGTCACTGGTAGAAAAAGAGGCTTCTGTCCAGCCCCATTAGTCGCGGAACTGTAGGAACCGCGACTAATGAAGTCTTTAGTCGCGGTTCGGCAGACGAACCGCGACCAAAGGCCTGGGCCCAGGGCGCTCGGTGGCCAGCTGGTGCACGTGAGGGGCTTTAGTCGCGGTTGGCCAGGCCAACCGGGACTAAAGGTCCTCAGGCTGGCCCGAAGGCCTTTAGTCGCGGTTGGCCAGGCCAACCGGGATTAAAGGTTAGACCTTTAGTCCCGGTTGGTCTGGACAACCGCGACTAAAGGCCCGAACCTTTAGTCGCGGTTGGCGACACCAACCGGGACTAAAGGTCTAACCTTTAATCCCGGTTGGCCTGGCCAACCGCGACTAAAGGGATTTGAGGCCTCATTTTCAAACTCTACCCCCCCCCCCCGGGGATCGCCTTTTCAGTTTTAGAAAAAACAAAAGAAAATTATGGAAATGTCAAAAAATAAAATAAAATAAGTTTTCCATGTGATATGTGGTCTAGTTGTTGGGAAAATTTGGAAATATGAATTTCGACTTCATTTGCAAAATCTCGCGAGAATTTGTAAAAATGGGCATAACTTTTGCATACTAACTCGGATGAAAAAGTTTTATATATGAAAAATCATCTACTCGAAAAGTTACATCCGAATTTAACCGGGGGAACCCCGTTAAACATTTTCAAAATCCCCAAAAACCTAACAGAAAAAAAGTTACGGGGCTTTTAAGTTCTGGAGAGGCAAAAAAATTCAAAAAAAATCAAATTGTGGTCAAACTGTGGTCAAACAATGGTCAAACTAATTATTCTAGAATATTAGTGTTACTAAATAATTATTTCACTTTTTTTAAATTTTGGTCAAATCTGGTCAAACTGTGGTCAAATCTGGTCAAACTGTGGTCAAAAAATGGTCAAACTAATTATTCCAGAAATATTAGTGTTACTAAATAATTATTGTTTTTAAAACAATAGTTTCAAACTCAAACAGTGAAATGTGTCACTTCATGCTCAAGCTAAATACCTGAGGGTTAATAGAATTGACATCCTACTATTGTCTGGAAAACAACAAGTGCAGACTTGGAAACGAGGGAGAATAGAACCCGGAAGTTAAGCGTGCTCAGGCTGGGGGAGTGGGAGGATGGGTGACCGTTCGGGAAGTTAGATGATTTGGAATGATGAGGGGTGATTAGAGATTAGAGGATAAATTGAGCAGTGATGAGGGGTGGTGATTAGAGATTAGAGGATAAAATAATTCAGAAATTTGAAAATAAAAAAAATTGAAAAAATTCGCAAAAAAATTTAAACCTGCGGCCTTTAGTCGCGGTTGGCCAGAAGAACCGCGACTAAAGGTCCTCCGCCCCGACGGCCACCTGGCGCCCACGTGGACGGGCCTTTAGTCGCGGTTCTTAAGCAACCGCGACTAAAGGGGGGGGCCTTTAGTCCCGCCTGTTTGGTCGCGGTTGCGCAACCGCGACTAATGGCAGTTGCGAACCGCGACCAAAGGCCCTTTTTCCACCAGTGTGTTACCCTCACTATGGCCAGCCTCAGGCATAGGGCTGGCGCCAGGCGTGGGGTGCGTGCATCGCGCTGTCTGTAGCGCGCGTTGAGAGAGTTGGTGGGGTCTCTAGCAAGGAGGACAAGGAGGGTGTGGAAGGATCTGAGGCGGGCAGGCTCGAAGGACAAAGGCCAGGCGGCACATATAATTTTGGACGGGGACGATTTCTATATCAAAATTGTCTATTTCGACTAGACGAAGAACTTTCATGTTGAAACTTTTTTCATTCGAGGCCATTTTAATTATGTATCATGCCATTTTATAATCTGACATCAACACCAGTATCTTCAAAAGCGTCATACCTTTTGAATCTGAGTTTCATTTTGGACCATCTTTATATCTATTTTGATCATCTTGAAGAGAGTCACTCAATGATAGCATGAAATCGTAATTTTAACATTATCTTATTACAGCCTCAAATCACTCTTTCCGATCTTGCCATTTTTTAGCGTCAAACACAAGGCAGCACGGGCACTCCCCGCGGCGCGGAGGGGACGGAGGGCTGCGTGCGCGGTAGGGGCCTCGTCCCACCCGCGATGGCGCTGGCCACGGGGGCGCGGGCGACGCTGGCTCGTGGCGACCTCCCAGCCCCCACCATCAGCAGGGTCGGCTTCGGCCTTGTACACGACCCGGTGCACCTCAGAGCGAGGACCAGGACGCGTGGCGGGTGGCGAGGACCTACGCGCGTGCGGGGGAGGGGGGAGGTGGGAGGGCCTGGGTGGCCGAGGGGCGAGCACAGGGCGAGGCGGTAGGACCGCGCACCGCGGTCGGACTCCGCAGAGGAGGGGCTTGACTCGAGCCAGCGGCACGCGCGGGGCCGCCAACCGCGACCAGGGAGGGGCCATGGGGAGGGGTGGGCGACGGCGCCGGAGTGGCAGCCGGCGCGAGGAGGTGGCCGGAGTGGCAGCCGGCGCGAGGAGGTGGCCGGAGTGGCCGCGGGTGGGAGCGGGAGCTAGGCGCCCAGCATGGCGAATGATCGGGGTTGATGCCTTTTTTTTTTGAGATGATCGGGGTTGATGCCTTGCTGACGGATGTTTATGGCTAACATTGGATGACCGGCTCCCCTGCGCTACCCGAGTAACCGAGGGAGACGGGATCCTATCCGGCCTCTGTGGGGCTACCCGATCACATGGCTATCCGAGAAACCGAGGGAGACGGGATCCGATCCGATCTGTGTTGGGCTTAGGCGGTCATGTGGGTCACATAAATAACCCTGCCCCGATCTTGATGTACTGACAGCTTGAGCAGTGCCGAGGCGAGTTGCACACCCTCAGCGAAGCAATTTCAAGATCATCGAGACGGGAGTCGTCAAGATGCCTCGGACGGCAGTAGAGGCGGCCAAGCCTGCAGTCTTGAGGATGTCGGAGGAGTACATCAACGAGCTCAAGTCGCGCGCGCCGGTTTGCATCCCTCCCATCCCGAGCGAGGAGCTGCTCACCACCTTGTACGAGGACCCAAAAGAGCGGGAGCGGGAAGGCGCCAAGTGCATCGCGGCTGCCGATATCATGGCCCAGCTCTTGGAGCTGCAGGCATACATCCTTGAGCAGCACGAGAAGCACGGGTACGTCGACATCGAGGTCGACGTCGACGTCGACGAGGATCAGGACTAGATAGATTGATTTATGTTTTTATTTCTTTTTGCGGTTGTAGACAGAATTGTTGTGGCGCTTTAAGCAAGGAAATTGCTCAATTGACTGATGACTCATCCGCGTCGGCCGGCGGTTGCACGCGTTCTCGCGGGCCACGCACCTCCACTTCTCCTTCGCGTTGCATGGCTTCTCTTTATATCCTACAGTAGAACATAAACGCGCGTTGCTGCGCCCGCCCATCTTGTTGAAAGAAAGTAGCATTTTACAAAATCTGAATAATTTATCGGATATTAGTATCAAATGGAAATCTCAAGCAGAAGGATGTGTAGCAAATAGTGTTTCAAACAATAAGGATAAGAATATGGATAATGCTCCATCTACGAACAAAACTAGAAAAAGTAACGTAAACTTCCTAACAATAATTCTCTTCCCCCTGATTTTCGGGGATGGGCCCCTCAATCATCGTATATCACATTATATAAAGTACGTAGATTAGTTTACGTAGGTGTAGCATTGTCTTATACATCCTGTTTGTTTCAGACCAATAATAATAGCTTAGCAGCTCTATTTATTGGTTATACAAAGAAAAATTTATGCATCATTTAGCAGGATAATACTTCTCATGAGGATATGTAGACTGATGGGTTTCTACATAACCCATGTGCTTAGCTTCAAGATTACTAGAACAAAGTGTTGCTAGCCACGCACAGCAGAAGATGCAAGCTAACGATAAATCTTCGAAGAGGAAGAAGAAACAAAGGGTATACTCAAAATTATCCAACCAGTGTTCCTTATATGGATTTTCTGAGGCATAACACCCTTTGGCATTGCTACTGATCAGTACGATAGTTGTATGAAGCCTGAGCATGTATAAATACTCCTACATAATAGTTTACCTGTGAAAAGGAAGAGGTATCCATAGTACTTCAATGATTCATTGAAGGTCTGAAGCTTCTTCAAGGATAGAGAACCCAATAATATAGCTTTAGCTGCAATCTAAATAAACTGAATAGCACCTAGAAATGAATGTGGTTTGTTTCAAATCCATCGATATCAACTACCTGCAGTCTTCGCAAAAGAGAAACTACCTGCAGAAAATTAAGGAGTTGTTCAGCAGTCCTCCAGCTCACTCAAATCTGAGAATCTGTGAAGCTCCCTTTTTCCCGCTCCATCATTTTTAGCTACAGCTCCACCAACTCCTGGAGCGGACTTGAGGAGCGGGGGAGTCTCCGAACAGGCTGTTAGAGTTGTGTCGAATATTGTGTATAAGGTAGGTTACAGTTGGACTAGGAGTTGTATTGTGTTTACATAGGATGTGGAGTCGTGTCCTAGTAGGACACTAGTATCCTAGGCCTCTCATATATAGTGGGGGTAGACACACGATGTAACCTATGCCAACATAATAGCACAGGCGCGCAAGGGGGAGCCGGCGGCGTGTGCCGGCGCCCGGGTGGCCGGAGTGCGGTATTGTAACGGTGTCACGGGGAGGAGCGTCCGTAGTCAAGCCCCGGGGATGTAGTCATATCGGTGAACCTCGTTAACAATTCTCGGTGTTGTGCCTCGCGTGATTGCTTGATCCTCGGATGATCGACAATATGCCTTGGATTTATTCTAGCAAGTGGTATCATGAGCAAGGTTCAATTTGAGGCCGTGGTGTTGATCTAGTGGAGGTGGAAGATACCGTCGTTGGAGTTTGCCAGGAGCGATCTGCAGCAAACGTGTCGGCGGTTGTAATCTTTATGAGGGGATGACGGAGCGGCAGCGATCCAGGCTGATCTCACCAAGTTCGGCACGTTTCGGAAGCGTGCGGCGCGTGCAACTGCAGCGGTGGGCGGCGACTCAGCGCGATTGGCAGGCGGCGGCTGGTACAGGGTTGAGGCCCATGTGGGCTCTTATTGTGTGCGGCCCAACGCGGGCGCGCGGTCGGGCTGGACCTGAGGAGCAAAGTAACCAGCGAGGTAAAGAGAGGTCCAGGCTGAACGCGAAGCGAAGCCAGAGCTATGAGAGATTTGTTGTTTAAAAAAATGGCACAAAGACGGAACTACAGGGAGTCAAACCGTGACGTGGATTGCTATCAAGTGTGAGAAAAGGAAAAGGAGTCTAAGAAGCTATGAGTGCTGTTTTTTGTACGTGCTCTGGAAAGCTCTAAGGGACTATTTTTGAATTTCTTTACTGTTACACTATTGTATGGATGGCAATGGTCTCGGTTATAATTCGAGAAGTCTGGCGTGTGTCATTGGCAGGATCATGCATACACAGGGCGTCAAGCAATGCACTTAGATGTGCGGGCGGACACGGCGCATGGTGGAGCATGGTTGCAGTCGGACAAGTTCGGCTGGGTCGGGCTAGATGGTCTGACGGATCGACGTGAGTCGGTTGGAACAGAAGACGGTGTGGGATCGGCGACAGCGACATAGTAGCGTGATGCTGATGGTGACCGACTTCTGGGCGTGGAAACACGTGTCGCAGGCACGAGGGCTTGTGTGGCTTCGACAAGACTATGGCGCGGGATTGATTCAAGGTGGTGTATACACGGAGCTTGAAGTCGATGAGGCGCGGGGTGGACTTATCATCTACAATGGAGTCATGTTGAAGGTGGAGCTGGATTGAGGGGCTACGATGTAAGGATCCAGGGAATGGAAGCCTATTCAGCAAAGGGAAAAGCGAGGGACACATAATTCGGACTGGAGCCCAGTGGTCTGATGGAAGCGTGAAACTCATCATCGGTCGGTGATGATCGGTGGTACTCTGCAGTGGGGGTTGAGTGGTGTGGGTTCGCGACCCTTGAGACTCAACTGGGACAGCGGAGGCTCGACGTGGTAACAGCGGCGAGGCGTGCGGTATGCACAGGACATGGAGACGGGCCAGGGCTCTGGTGGTCATACATGTGGTGAGACAACTGCGAATTTGACTCGGGATTATTACAAGCAATGCTGAAAATCCTTCAAGTTTCACACAGATGGTCAAGAAAGGAGCGGTGATGTTGAGTTCAGGTAACTCTTATGTGTGACACCCAATATATGAGTTGTTCACTTTCACGCAGGTCAGTGATCAGTGTGTGATGGCGTTGGACTGATACTCTAAAAGTTGGGAGCGCAAACTAGAGTAATAGAAACTTAACTTTGCTCGAGTGTTGGCTGTGGTCGAGAAAAGAAGGAACTACAAGTTGCAGGTGGAGTCATATGGAGTCTTTGGAGTAGCAGCGGTACTCATGGGATAAGCTCAAGTCCAATGTACATGGAAGTTTGACGCATTGACGAATTCAAGATGGTGGAGAATATTCGTCAAGGTGGAGTTTGTTAGAGTTGTGTCGAATGTTGTGTGGTAGGTTACAGTTGGACTAGGAGTTGTATTGTGTTTATATAAGATGTGGAGTCGTGTCCTGGTAGGACACTAGTATGCTAGGCCTCTCATATATAGCGGGGGTAGACACACGATGTAACCTATGCCAACATAATAGCACAGGCGCGCAAGGGGGAGCCGGCGGCATGTGCCGGCGCCCGGGTGGCCGGAGTGCGGTATTGTGACGGTCTCACGCGGAGGAGCGCCCGTAGTCAAGCCCCGGGAATGTAGCCATATCGGTGAACCTCGTTAACAATTCTCGGTGTTGTGCCTCGCGTGATTGCTTGATCCTCGGATGATCGACAGTATGCCTCGGATTTATTCTAATCCAGGCCATAAGAGACAAAAACGCGTAAATGGTCTAATCATCTTTTGCGATGTGATGTCAAGCAATTCAATGAACCGATTAAAAACAAAAACGTCTTCCTTTGGTGGTTCTTCTAGCTGATTTTGTGAGATGAAATAAGTGGCTCTCGTAACTTTGGTGGTTCTTCTAGCTGATTTTGCCTAAAATTCAGGGAGAAGAAAATGGTTGCTGGATTAACAGATGAACCAGCGTCATGAGTTGCTAAACAAAGGATCAAGCAAAGTTCCTTCTACCCACGTTCCATGTTCCAGTGAAATACCCTATGCAAACGAGTTTGTGGATTGCCATATCAAAATAAAAATGTTAAGCAATGATCAGTGATTTTTTCCTAAATTGGAATTGATAATTAGTGTGGATCTGGTGACCAGGGGGATAGGTGCCCCCACTATTGTGGATCATTGGATGCCAATCCAACGATGCATGACTAAGGAAGCGTCGTTTCATAATGTCGTGAACTTAGGAAAAGGGGGTTCGTTGTTGTACATATGATGCAGTGTTGGTTCATAGCGTGCGTACATTATAATGCAAGTTAGATGGGGGATAGCATGTTGCTTTTACTGAGAATCGTCCATCCCTAACAACAAGTTTTACGCTATAGATGCTCTTGCATGCATGCGACACCACCAATTTCATATCTCTCATGATACCGGGTTTTGTCATAATTATCGTCATAGAAGTGTTATAAGCATGACACCGGGTTTTGTTGGCAGGCACTGTCCTAAAATTGTCAAGGATAGGGTAAAAGCTCAGTTGGGCATCAGCAATGAATCCTTTCATTGCTCATATCTGGGTATGCGGACGGAGGTTGTGTTGACACCAGATTTTGGCATGGTTAAGAATCCGGGTTCGTATGCAAAAGTTAGAGGCAACACTTCACGAGCCGGCCCTGAGTGAGAAAGTATTTGGCCTTTGCCGACTGAATGGAAACCCTTGCCGGAGTGAAACCCTTGCCGGAGTACAAACCTTGCCGGAGTGAAACCTTGCCGGAGTGAAACCCTTGCCGGAGTACAAACCTTGCCGGAGTGAAACCCTTGCCGGAGTACAAACCTTGCCGGAGTGAAACCTTGCCGGAGTGAAACCCTTGCCGGAGTACAAACCTTGCCGGAGTGAAACCCTTGCCGGAGTGAAACCCTTGCCGGAGTACAAACCTTGTCGGAGTGAAACCTTGCCGGTGTGAAAGCTTGCTGGGTAGAAACATTGTCGGTGTGGAAAGCTTACTCGGATGGAAAACTTGCCGGGTTGGAGGCTGTGATAGTCAATCGGACGAGAAGTTGAAGATGGGCTCAAAAGGTTATTCAGATGACCTCGGATGGAAAAACGTTCAACATGAACGTTCTTCGTCTCGTCGAAACGATCGATTTTGATATAAAAATCGTTCAAATACAAGTTCGTATGCAAAAGTTAGAGCATTCGGAGTGCAGCCCTGTCACGAGGCGAGATGTGGCGCGCCCCACCAGACACATGTCTGACGGGTAGCGCGAGGAGATACCTGTGTGGCGAGACCGATTTGACCCTCAAGATGATCTCTGATCGAAAACCCTTCAACATGAAAGTTGTTCGTCTCGTCGAAACAGTTAAGATTGCTTTTTGGCTTGTTTTCATCCGAGATCGTTTACCACCGCAAAAAGGACCCGCAAGGTGCAGCCAGTTTAAACCGAACAGTTTTGGGAAGTTCGGATAAAATCAGTCCGAATTTGACTAGGGTTTTGGACGTGAATTGATGTAATTTTCTTGTAAGGAAAGCCTAGATAAATCCTTTGCTTGTATGGGAAGTCCAGCCGCCTCTTATATATGTTGGGGGTGACGGCCGATTGAAACAACACACAATCGAACAAATCAATATACTACTTTTTCATCTACGTTTTATCTCTCCATCGTTTTTCTCTCTCGTTCTTCGCTGTTCTTTGTGTTTGAGAGCTGCGAATCCCGAGGCTCTAGGGGCGAGCGAATCGACCTAGGGCAGCCCATAGCCGCCGCACTCCCTGACGGGGTCCCTCCCGGGGGTGTGGGGTTTTCGGGTCTGCAAAAGCGCCCGTCGACTGTCTTGCGTATCGCGCTGTCGGTCGGGTCTCCTTCGACGTGAGCTGCGGTGCATCACCCCCGGCGTCGAGGGTACACGTGACGTGTTCTTGTGTCAACACACTTTTTGGCGACTCCGCTGGGGACGAAGTTTCGAATTGTCTCTGGCCCGTTCTTGCTACGAAGAGATCGTCATCAAGTTGCTGAAATCTACAAAGGTAATATGAATACCGAATTCCCCTTTGTAGATGCAAATAATTCGTATGTTGTTGCTGGATCACCTAATGAGCATAATGTATCGGCTAGCCCTAGTTTTATCAATCATGCATCTAATTATGCGCAAGGGCCGGTGCAAAACAATTTTCATGCTTCAATTTCTTATGATTTTAGCAACGTACAACATATGTATCCAAACTCTCATGCATCGGCAACCCCACAAATCCATATGCCGATGAACAACATGATGGGTTTGGTTAATCAATTTGAAACACCTCATGTTAAAATTTCCAATAGCATACAAGAAAGTGTTTCACCTTTTTATTCATCGGCAACTGATTTGCAATATGTAAATTCAACTTTGCCAATGGATGGGAAAATTGGCCATTCTACTACTAGCTATTCGGCCAGTTACTCTCAACCATCATATGCTATACCTCATGTTAGTAATTTTTCAGCACCGTATGCAACTGTAGATGTTCATAATTCGGCCCTGCATCTTCATGGTCACAGCCGAATAAGTGAAAATTTTACAGGAACACATGTGCCGTCATCAAATACTGTAGCATATAATGCATACTCTACGCAATTCAAGAATTTCGGCAACACCCACGAATCATTGCCGAAAGAATCTGAAAGCGTTGCGGAGCAATCCCTTCCAGAAGCGGTTGTAGCTGCATTAAAAAAGAGCTTGGCACAAAACAAGAGGATTAGTGCCCTTTGCCTTGAACAATATGAAAAGGGGTTGTTTCCTGATTATACTGCAATAAAAGCTAGAGTTTTGCAAGAAGATGAATCTTTGCCAATTGATAAAATTGGCGAGGAAAAATATGGTTTTACAACAATGCATATGCCTTCACCTAATACTACATTATATTATACAGCCCCTACACAATTGCAAAGTTTCAGCAACACCCATGTGCCATTGCCGAAAGAATCTAAAAGCATTGGGGGGCAATCGTATCCGAAGTGGGCTGAAATTGAGAAAAAGATTAAAGCCAATTTCGCCGCTCGCCGCTAGAAATAAAAAGAAACAGAATTGGCTCAAGTGAAAGAAGCATTGCCAATTGGTAGAAGCAATGTAAAGAAAGATGATTCAGAACATGAAGGTGCTCCGGTTAAAAGAGCCGAATCAAGAAGTATATATTCTGAATCCATCAAATGCAAAGAGGCAAGCATTATTGAGAAAGGGCATGAAAAGCATAGCAAAGCGACCATACTTGATTTTTCTAAAGTTAATGGAACCTACTTCCTGCCCTATGAGTTTCGTGCCAGAGAAATTGATGAACTTCAAGGACAAGAACAAGTAGCCGAACAAAGTTCGGCCGACAAAAATCTTCAATGTAATGATGCACGGAATCAAGAAAAAGATGATGAAGAGGCATTGGGGAGCCATCCAAAGGCGGAGCAAGATATTGTTCAAGTCACACCACCATCGTGCTCTCCCAACATATTTGAAGAGGTATGTTTAACAAGTAATTTACCTATTTTCAGATTTGGTCAGGACTTTATTGTTGATGCATCTATTAGAAAAATCCTCATAAGTAATTTTGAAAGACCAATGAAGAAGGGTAATTTACTTGCTAGCAATAAAGTTGTTATTGAGCACATCGGTCAACCCATTACGCCATTTATAAAGACCGATAGTGACTTATTATTACAGCCAAAGCTTTCCCCGTTGCTTTATCTAAAGTTCATATCTATTTGGGTAGCTTTGCTTATTTCATACTTGGCTTGCACTTGGTCTCAATTGAGACATGTATGTTCTAACTATTTTCATTTTAGAAATTTAAAGCCAAGGTTAAATTCTGTTGAGAAAACCGATGCTAGTATAATATCTTACCCAAAGACATCGGAAATAGAGTGCAAAACACAATGCATAGCCGAATGGTGTGGTGCAAAATCTGAACCATTCGTTTGCTTAATTCCAAAGCCATTCTCACAGCAAGATCGGCTAGAAAATAAAAGGTTTACCTTTAATTCAAACATGTGTGATCAAATCTTTGATATGTTGTTGAAAAATAACTACATTACAATTCTTGATCACCATGTTAAGCCAGCAATCCAAGGACGAATGTATTGTAAGTTGCATGATTCGTCCAAGCATAATTTTGAGGATTGCAACATGTTTCGTCAAATAGTTAAATCGACCATTGAAAAAGGACGATTGAAGTTTGTTGAAACACCAAGAGATGACCAGTCTATTCCGATTGGTCCTGATGGCAAAAAGTTTTTGCATCGGCTACTTCAAGCCGATCCATTTAAAGAGAAGGTAAAAACTGCAGGTGATGGGATCAAGGTTTCAAGTAAAGAAGTTGTTGAAGAGCATGATGAACATAATCTTGAGGGTGAGAATTCCATCGAAGCTACAATGGAGACGCCAAGGGCTGGGGGGCAGCAAGCAAATCCAATGATCGATGAAAGCAAACCAAAAGGAAATAAAGGCCGAAATAAGCGCAAGTGTAAGAGATCAAAAATCACCTTCGCTGAACTATTGGATAAATATCAAAAGAAGAGTGAAGAGAAGAATGCTTATCGGCCCAATCATGCAAAGAAACCAAGATCACCCCCAAGGCGCAAATATGAGGATCGGTATTGGCAAAGTGAGAATTTTAATGCAACATATTCATATCCTTATTTTGGGCCGCCAATGCCAATGCCGTGGATGCCTCCCTATGCTCATATAGATCCATATCCATCATGGGACATGTATGATACAAGGGCACATCCTCCATCTTATTTTCAACCATCTCACCAATATTATGTAGCTCCGAGAAGATCAATATCTGAACAATCACATGTTAAAGACTGTTTCAATCATAAGGAATCGGTCCAGAGCTCAAGGATGAAGAAAGAGGTGTTCAAGCAAGTTTACCGTGTTAAAAGAGATGGTCGTAAGAGTGTAAATTCAGATTTGATCTCAAATAAAAAAGAGCCAATTAAAGTGTTAACATTGGCTACTAAAGGCAATGAGACAAAGCAACCAATTATTGAGAGTCAAAGTGCCAAATCTGAAGAAAAGAAGTTGAGAGTGCATAAGGCCAAAAAGGAACTGTCATTGGTCAAAACAGAATTACAGTCGAGATGCCCACTCGGCTTAACGTATTGGCAAAAGAAGGAATTACAAAATCTTAGTGCACAAGAGCTAAGACAGAAGAACATGGCATGGGTTCCCAAGGGGATTATTCATAACAAAAATGATGTGCATGCTTCTATTGCAACAAGTACAATAAAAGTGAAGAAAGAGAAGAATAGAAGCAACAAACAATTAGGCCGAAGGTGTGGATCACAACATCAAAATCTTCGGTTAGCACATCATCCATTTTCTTCAACAATACCATCGATGCCTTTGCCATGGAATTCATCCACAGGTATGATCAGTTACCCTCCATGGACTTATTTTGATCCATGGATGCAACATAATTTTCTATATCATGACAGAGCATTACCAAATCACTATACATTTGGTTAATTACATTTTTGTTGCTAATACAAAGGGGCCGAAATATCTTATTGTTATTTCATTTGTTTATTTCGGCTATACATACTTTGGTGGGTGAATACTACATGGACCTCATTGTAATGGCCGATATTTATCTATCGCCCTAAGAATATATCTAAGAATGGTCGGTGTGGTATTCTAACATCGTCCTTAGTTTGAGATAAGTGCTTGTAAAGGAATTTGTCAAATTGATGCCATTGAAGATATTATGCATAGACCAATTCACCAAGATTGCAAAGTGAACTTATGTTTTGATTGGGTGTGCTTTGGCTTATTAGTATTCAGAATTTATGTAAGGCCAAATCATGGTTGATTTTATTATTGAGCATCATATTGACATCATGCATAATATTGGTTTTAGCTTGATCTCTCTAGTATCATGGAGGTTATATATTGATGGTCAAATTTGTAGCAATGGCCAAGGTGTTGGTGTTGTTTATATATCTCCTTATGGTGCTATTTTGTGAAACCTCATGCCACTTAAAATATTTATGCGCAAATGATCAAAGCCGAATATGCATTGTTATTCGGATTGGAGCTTTTCCTTGCTATAGGTGCTATACATATTGAGGCTTTCGGTGATTTGTTATGAGTAGTACGACAATGAAAAGTTATCAATGTTTTGACAAATCACTTATAGTTTATATTGGGTTGCTTTAAAATTGTTCATATATCCAGATATGACAATTCGAAAGAGTTTGCACAGCAAGCATTCGGCTACTATGTTAACCATGGTGTATTGCATTTCTATCAATAGCCGATGCTAGGTCTTGTCAACATAGGTAAGGCCGAACCGAAGCCCACCGCTTCGGCCACTAATAAAAATTTTATGCAGGCGAAAGTAAGGATTGGAGAGAGTTTATTGTTGAGTATCTACAAAATCCTAGCAAAAGGGTGAACAATATGGTTCGGAGGATGACATTGAGATACATATCTATGGAACTTTATCACCAGATTGTTAACGAAGCTAAGAAGGTTTCACCCAAGTTTGCATCAGAAAGTTCACACAAGACATGGCCGATATATACTTATCGTCCTAAGAACATATAAATGGCCGATGGAGTGTTGACATCGTCCTTAGAACAAACTTGGTACAAGTTATTTTTCGGCACACAAACTTTGCCGGAAAACAGGGGGGCATGTGTTGACATCAGATCTTGGCATGGTTAAGAATCCGGGTTCGTATGCCAAAGTTAGAGGCAACACTTCACAAGCCGGCCCTGAGTGAGAAAGTATTTGGCCTTTGCCGGCTGAATGGAAACCCTTGCCGGAGTGAAACCCTTGCCGGAGTACAAACCTTGCCGGAGTGAAACCTTGCCGGAGTTAAACCTTGCCGGAGTGAAACCCTTGCCGGAGTACAAACCTTGCCGGAGTGAAACCCTTGCCGGAGTGAAACCCTTGCCGGAGTGAAACCCTTCCCGGAGTACAAACCTTGCCGGAGTGAAACCTTGCCGGAGTACAAACCTTGCCGGAGTGGAACCCTTGCCGGAGTGAAACCCTTGTCGGAGTACAAACCTTGCCGGAGTGCAACCTTGCCGGTGTGAAAGCTTGCTGGGTAGAAACATTGTCGGTGTGGAAAGCTTACTCGGATGAAAAACTTGCCAGGTTGGAGGCTGTGATAGTCAATCGGACGAGAAGTGGAAAATGGGCTCAGAAGGTTATTCCGATGACCTCGGATGGAAAAACGTTCAACAAGAAAGTTGTTCGTCTCGTCGAAGCGATCGATTTTGATATAAAAATCGTTCAAATCCGAGTTCGTATGCAAAAGTTAGAGCATTCGGAGTGCAGCCCTGTCATGAGGCGAGATGTGGCGCGCCCCACCAGACACATGTCTGACGGGTAGCGCGAGGAGATACCTGTGTTGCGAGACCGATTTGACCCTCAAGATGATCTCTGATCGAAAACCCTTCAACATGAAAGTTGTTCGTCTCGTCGAAACAGTCAAGATTGCTTTTTGGCTTGTTTTCATCCGAGATCGTTTACCATCGCAAACGGGACCCGCAAGGTGCAGCCAGTTTAAACCGAACAGTTTTGGGAAGTTCGGATAAAACCAGTCCGAATTTGACTAGGGTTTTGGACGTGAATTGATGTAATTTTCTTGTAAGGAAAGCCTAGATAAATCCTTTGCTTGTACGGGAAGTTCAGCCGCCTCTTATATATGTTGGGGGTGACGGCCGATTGAAACAACACACAATCGAACAAATCAATATACTACTTTTTCATCTACGTTTTATCTCTCCATTGTTTTTCTCTCTCGTTCTTCGCTGTTCTTTGTGTTTGAGAGCTGCGAATCCCGAGGCTCTAGGGGCGAGCGAATCGACCTAGGGCAGCCCATAGCCGCCGCACTCCCTGACGGGGTCCCTCCCGGGGGTGTGGGGTTTTCGGGTCTGCAAAAGCGCCCGTCGACTGTCTTGCGTATCGCGTTGTCGGTCGGGTCTCCTTCGACGTGAGCTGCGGTGCATCACCCCCGGCGTCGAGGGTACACGTGACGTGTTCGTGTGTCAACAGGTTGGTAACTCTCGTACAAGCACATTCAAGTTTCTTGCAGATAAGGCGTGGCAGAAGATCCATGGTTGGCCTGATCGACCTATGTCTAGAGCTGGCACTAGAACTTTACTGAAATCAAAGACTCAAGCTATACCCACCTTCATCTCAAGCTGTTTCCGTTTGCCTGTGGCTATCTGCAAGAAGTTCAGGCAAATTGTTTCTGACCAATGGTGGGGTCGTGAGGATGGCAAGAAGAAAATGCATTGGCGCTCATGGGAGTGGCTCTCTACGCCGAAATCCCTCGGGGGCATGGGCTTCAGGGATATGACGCTCTTCAACCAAGCTATATTGGGCAAACAAGGTTGGAGGCTGCTGACTGACCCCGGGTCTTTGTGCGCACATGTTTTAAAGGGAAGGTATTTTCCTTTTGGTGACTTCGGGAATGCTACTGGTCCTTGTTCTGCCTCGGCCACTTGGCGTGTTATTCTGCATGGTTGGGACCTGCTCAAGAAAGGTGTGCAATGGGGGATAGGGGATGGCAGAAGTACCCACATTGTCAAAGATCACTGGATCCCTCTACTCCTCATGCTATGCTTCGACCTCTCTCCCCCATTCCAAGTTCAGCTACGGTCCACTGTTTGCTTGATGAGGACAACGGGGGCTGGAATGAGGAATCAGTGAGAGCTTTCTTTCCTGAGGTGGCTAACGACATTCTCAAGATCCCTGTTAATTCGGCGGGAGGACCGGACTATGTGCGTTGGCCATTCACAAAATACGGTCAATACTCCGTCCGCTCAGCCTACAACATGGCCAGGACGAGTATGTTTCTGTCGGCTCGAAGTGGTCAATACTCCGTCCGCTCAGCCTACAACATGGCCAGGACGAGTATGTTTCTGTCGGCTCGAAGTGGAAATGATGGGGGTCAGCACTCCGGTTGGTCCTTGGAGGAAAATCAGTGGAAGAAGCTCTGGAACATTAAGGTTCCAAACAAGATGAAAATTTTGCTGTGGAGGTTTGCTCAGGATTGTTTGCCATCGGGAGAACAACTGCAGCGGCGTCAAGTCCCAACGAGGACTGAATGTGTTTTCTGTGGCCGGTCTGAAGGTATTGAACATGCTTTGCTTTTCTGTGCCCATGCAAGATCAATCTGGGAGGAGATCAAGGACGTCTTTGGGATCAAGCTGTTTCGCTCCTCTTTCACTTCTCCGAAGCAATGGATGTTCGCTCTGCTTGGCCGGGGATCTGACAGGGATATCTCCATCATCACGGTCACGTTGTGGCACATCTGGGAAGCCCGAAATTCTGCTCGCAACGAGCCGGATCCCCCTCATCCAAAACGGACTGCTGCGAGGACGCGGGCTTACGTGGATATGATCTTTCAACATCTCTTCAAGCCTGCTGCTGCCTCTAGGCGTGAGACTTCTGCGTCTGGCTTATGTTGGTCTCCGCCGCCGCAAGGTACGCTGCTGGTGTCCTCTGATGCTGCGGTCTCCTCCGAGTGTGCTTCTTCTGCGGTGGGGGTGGTGGTGCAGGACCATTCTGGCCAGTGTGTGGCGGCTGCTTCCGAGCCTTTGCCTGGTGTCTCGTCCCCAGAAGTGGCCGAGGCTCTAGCTCTCCGTCGGGCGGTGCTGCTGGCGGGCCAGGAGAATTATGCACGGGTGATCTTTCAGTCCGACTGCCTCTTGGTGGTGTAAAGGTTAGAGTCTTCGATCCGAGACCTATCCGTGGTGGGCTCGATCATCGCTGATATCAAGATGGCATGTCGATCTTTATCTTCTGTCTCTTTTATGCATGTTCGTCGGCATTGTAATATTTTTGCACATTTTCTAGCTAGATCTAGTCACAGCTCTGTGGGTCCTTGTGTTTTTCATTCTGCTCCGGATTGCATCCGGGAGACTGTGTAATTTGTTTGCTTGATTAATAAAGGCCGACGTTCTCTCTTTCAAAAAAAAAAGAATGCATACAGACATATTACCATCACCGGATTAGTCACGGCTAGGCGTGGACGTGTGCGTGGTGGCCGAGTCATGTGGCCGTTAGAGTGATTCTAGGAACAGGATAAGGGCATGTACATCAGTTTAGACGCCTGTTGTCTGCAATGATCCTTCATGTCACCTGTAGACAGCGGTAAAGACACCTCGTACAATAGACCGTCCTTTCTTACTATCTGTAACATCCTAAAACTAGCTGACACCCCGCGCGTTGCTGCGGGACTTCAAGCTTAAATGAGTAGTGGCGAAGAAAACCATAGATGGGATAAATGAAAAGGAAATATAGCATCAATTAAAGATTTAATGAAATATATATGTGTGTATATATATTTGCAATTAATGTTGAACAAATACATTTTGGTACAAACATGAAGAGATTACTATGTAGAGCATTGAAATAATTCCACTGTACTCGGATGGCTTACACTGACTTTAAAATAGGCATTTGTTCACCTACATGCAAATGTTCAAATTCGCTACCTGATCTTGAGCACTGCAAAAATAAATTGGACATAATCACAAACTATGGCCATATGATAGTAAGGATGCAGCTTATATATGTTCCAAATATCCAAATGCTTCATGAATAACATATGTCTATATATCTCTTAAAATTCCTAAGGAAGCAGTAGTGAAACAAACAAAACTAAAAACAGGAAAAATTTGTTATGGCACGAGAACTGTTTCTGGAACACTCGTAGCTGTAGTCTATCCCTTGTCTGCCAAATTCCATCTAAGAAGCATTTATATTTCTTACTCCGAACAAAGCAATAATTAGAAATTATAATCAACAAATGATGTTCTGAGATATGTATTAGCACTTATCAGATGATCCATGCAGCTAGGTAATCTAGAATTTTCATGACAACATGCAGCCAACACTTAGGCTTACATGAACTGAAAGTGAAACATACTAATTTTTTTACTTACCTGGGTTGTCGATCCTTTGCAGTCTTGATTCCTTTAAGAAACTGAAATAAAGAGTGAGCTCTAGAGAAAATAACTACAGACATTTGGTGAATGGACTCTTCATATTTACTCCAAATATTTTGATTCATAGCCACTCCATCAAGATCGCCAATGGTTAGAGGCTGCAAGATCACTTGGTAAAGCTGAGGCATTACGGAGAGACGACATATGCTTGGACAACTGAAAGTACCTTTTCTCACCAAAAAAGAGAACAGACGTACTTTAAGCATGAATTTTGTACTGTGTCCGAGTTAGGGAAACAATCAGCAGCGCTCAATAATTGGTTGGGTGTAATCTTATTTTTCTTGTTTCAGTACCCTGCATGTCAAAATAAATTATGGAAATCCAACCCTCCAAGTACCATCACCATCTATTCTTTGATGTTCTGTGTAGGAAACCAGATTACACAATTTGACAACAATCCAAAAGAACAACCAATAAACATGCATCATTGGAATGAAAAACAACACGGACATCATTTATCTATGAATATAAATATGAACAGCTTGGCAAAAACTAATCAGTGAATTATGCAGGATAAACTGACAGTAGGATAGCAAGATAGTAGACTACGATTGGGAATGGATCAATGGAGGAAAGGAATAACCTGGTAGAAATCAAATGCCACAAAAACTAACCTGGTATACCAGCTCTCGATGGGGACTTGAAATTTCATACAGTACTATATTAAGCGGAAACAAACATGCAGGTAGAAAAATCAACAACACGGCGATGTCCATCGCACTGTTGAAGGTGGAAGTGGAATAATATTTGGCATTACAGTCAGATATACACAAATTCGAAATAATTGGGGGAAAGCCTGAGCATGGGATCCATGGAGGAGAAAAAAGATATAGTATGAAATTCTATTCATACCTGTGGTGATCCAATTTGCAGTTGACAACGCAGATCTTGTACAGGAGGTTAGTGGGAATAAGTAAGGGAGATTGAACTGCTTCCTCTGGAGTCTTCTTAGCTATGTCCTGCATCTTGGAGGCTCATCGATCTGATCATCAATGGAGGGCAGAAGCAGCGGCGGGATGAATGGAAGGCGCAGTCGAGGGAGGATGGCAATTGGAGCAGAGCGGATGAACGTGGAGAGGGCTATCGGAGGCAGCCGGACCGGCGGCCTTGCCGGATGAGCGCCCTATGCAGAAATCGGATCCACGCTAGTATTATAGACATGGGGGAGAAGCACGGACAGGGAGCGGAAGTGGAGGCAGCCCGGTTGTTTGGGATTGCAAAATAAATTGGATTTGATTGCGAATCTCTGGAAGGCGGAAAGAAATACATGCGCCTTGCGTTCTGTGATTAATTGATCCAACTCAGGCTGGAATCAAAAGATTTGTTGATTTTTTTTGCTGAGGTGGAGGCTGCATGTTTGGAGAATGCTGACGTGGCTTCATGCTGATGTGGACAGTGTGCATGTAGAGAGAATTGTTAGTAGTGGGGATCAATTTATTAAAAATGTAAGATTAGTAAATATGTTAATTAGTCTACGAAATTAAATCCCATCCAACTCCGGCCGACCCCACCGCTCCTACACTTTACAAAAGGGGCAGTTGCCGTTTTTACAGACGCAGTCAATACAACGCTGGAAAGGCTGTCTGTAGCATGCGATTTTCAAGTGATGCAGATCGTCGTTAATTCTACCGACAAGCTCTTTCTCTCTCCTCAATTTTTCTCCCCCACGTCATTTAAAATCCTAGCTGTAACCCCTTATAGACAGCTGATTGTACATGGTTATGTTAGAAGTATAATTATGTTTAAGTTAGAGATTAGGAGTTGGAGATAGAATAGGATTAAATCGTGTACGACTTGCCCTCTAGTCCAAGTCTCTCTCCCTCCATTGTACCTCTATATATACCCCATACACGGGCCAGATCAATACAACACACAATAGTCAACCATCTCATATTTTCCACATGGTATTAGAGCGGTTAGTCTCGCGACGCCGATCCTAGGTTCCTTACCACTTCCGCAGCGCGCCGCCCCCGGGGGATTAATCTCCTCTCCTCGGGGGCGCAGCACCCGATCAATCAAAGATTAGATCGGTTCTTGTAGCTTAGATTAATTCCTTAAATGAGATCAGAATTTCGAAATTCCCGTAGATCAATTTCTTTAGCCACAAATAAACCCCACGATTGTGCATACGTCCGGCCCAACAGCATCGGCCCGGCGGCTCAAGCTTCTTCGCATCGCAGCAGCTCTCCAGCGCGGCATCTACAGCCGATCCACTGCGGACGAAGGCATTGACATCGGGAGAGCGATCTACGCCTACAAGTGGGCGCGGTCGGTCGGTAGGGCGGCACGTGCATGATGCAGAGCGCAGCCGCGCGTGGAGCCCCGGCGCTGGAGCAGGCGGCTTCAATCAGGCAACGAAGCGCGCGTCTCGCCGGCGCAGCAGCACCCACGCATGCACCACGGCGACATGCATGGAATCCAGGCTCCATGTGGGCTCAGGGCTGCGTACGTGTACAAGACCACAAGAGGCTCCAACTGCACGCCCCCATGACCCGCTCCATCGACCCACACGACCTTCAGCACATGCGCGCCCGTCAAGCAACAACCAGCTAGGCGTACGAGCGTATCAACACCGGGCGGGTCACACGGAGTCGATCCGATCTGCCTCGACAATCTGCCGTCCCGGATGCCGGCCTCTACTTCGTCAACCCGCATCGGCTGCCCCTCCACATGAGCTCCGTTAGCATCCACAACGCGCCGCCGTGCACATGGTGACCGTGACACGCACGCGACCTCCGCACCGAGGTTATCGCCGCTGCTGGCGAACTGTGTGCGACTGAACGCGTACGTGGCGCGGCGTCCTCCAACAATTGCAGGACCACGGTGATGTACGCGAGGCCGCACTCAACAACCACGCTGGCTCGACGTCTCGGCAACGCACAGGTCGGCCTGCCAGGACAGGCATCTAGGCGACCAAGAGCATGCATGGAGTATGCATCCATCCATGCATCACGTGCCCATCCAGGGGCCATCTGCACCCGCTCCAGCATGCGATCACGGGAGGGCGAACTCACACACCAAGCGTTGCACGCGTGACGCGTCTGCATGGCGGCTTCGGCGTCGTCGTCAGCGAGCCAACATTGACGCCTCTGCACCCCACACCAGCATCAACGCCTCTACACCGAGCCGGCCTGCTGCAATTGCATCGACATCTACACCACCGATCAACACCTCTGCAACGAGCCTGTGCCACTTCATCGACCTGTACGACTAGCCCGTCCGCGAGCCAACATACTTCATCGACCACACCTACGAGAAGCGACCTCTATATGCACTGTTCACACGCCAGGCCGGTGTGAAACGAGATGCAATTCTTCATCGACTTCTTCAGCACAACACGACATCGACACCCCATTGCCACGAGGGACGCCTCCAAGCGATGCATCATTGTCTGACATGTCGCTGCACCGCCGACACTTCATTGACAAGGTCTACATCAACATGGTCTTCACCAATATCATCGTCGACACACCGCCACCGCCTCGTCCACAGGATGGACAACTAGCGTCCTCTGACGGATTTTTTCTGCAAGACGCGACCACGACGACGGCATCGACCGCGTCATCCACGACAACACGACTACATCAACACGACGTCACTACAGTGACGACCCTACACGGCCACACGGTTCTGGCAAAACCGATGTGTGCTCGATGGGCTTCCTCCGGTCTTGGCAAAATCGGTGGACTCATCGCCGACGGCATCCTTTGACATCCGCAAGGTGCATCGTCCACGTCTGCAGCTCCGTCATAGCGCATTTTTTTGCGCCTCCGACTTTGTGCGGCTTCATCATCTACGACGACCACACCATCGACCATGACTACCTCGCCCACGGCTACATCATCATGATCGGCTACCTCGACATCGACATACGGGGCTACGTCTACAACAACTCATCGGCAACAACTCCAGTCAACAGCGTCTGCCTCGTCACTCCCGCTGTGACTGCGGGAGGGAATAGAGGAGAAGGCAGGAAGGCACCAGAAGGGGACACAGTCACCGCCTTAACTGCCGACCCATCATAGACGCAGTTGATGATGGCGTAGCGGAGAAGACGACAAAAGAGCAAGACTTCAAATTCAGTCGTAATCGTCCGCTTCACTCCCGCTACGACTGAGGGGGAATGTTAGAAGTATAATTATGTTTAAGTTAGAGATTAGGAGTTGGAGATAGAATAGGATTAAATCGTGTACGACTTGCCCTCTACTCGAAGTCTCTCTCCCTCCATTGTACCTCTCTATATACCCCATACACGGACCAGATCAATACAACACACAATAGTCAACCATCTCATATTTTCCACACGTTGTACATGCCCTAAGGGATTAGTTGCGGAAAGAAGTGGCTGGCCAGTACGTGTATGGGTCCTGTGTATATATATGTTGCACTTTGATTTAATGGGAGAGAAGGCCAGTGAGGGGCACAGCCAGAATGTAGCCTTGGTACTCACCAAGGAGTGTCTCGTACAAAGCAACTGATTTTCGCCTTGGTGCAGGCGTTGTGTGTGTAAAGTTTCTCATTCGTGTCGAGTTAGTCTGCCTCCGTCCGGCGTTTGTGTCATCGGATGCTACTCGGCGTTCATTTTCGGAGTGTTTGTCCCCACAATTGGCATTAGAGCCTTGTCGATTCGCCATGAGTCTGCGGCAAGCACGGCAGATGCGGAGGCGGGGCGCTGTGACGTCGTACGTGCGGCAAGCGCGAAGGCCACAAAGGCATAGCATGGAGGCGCTGCATGGCGGCTTGGAGGCTGCGGCGGCCGTGGTGCAGTGGCGTCAAGAAGAAGGCTGTCCGTGGAACGATGCCGCAAGCAGCTTATTGCGTTATGATGCCGCTTGAAGGAGACGGGGGTGCGATACTCCCATGACGACGGTGTGAGGCCGTTACAAGTAAAAGCGGTGCGATGTCGCTAAGAAGATGTATGGCGGCGCGATGCTGTCACTCGGGTCAGTGCAATGCCGACGGCGGTGGTGCGATGTCATTTGGTAGCACTAATCTTGCCATGATAATGTATTTGCATGTAGTTAGGTGTTCCCTGCAGTAGTAGTCCGGCATGATGTGTGTGCCATACGTACGTAGCCAGGTGATCCGGTCAAATATCTGCATGGAGTAGTTCGTGCATGTGTGTGTTAGCTGCATGCACACAAATGTTAGCTGGTTAGGTGTGGGCGTGTGCCGCGGTGGCCGAGTCTTGTGGCCGTTAGAGTGATTCTAGGAGTAGGTTAAGGCCAGTTAATTAGTGCATGCATAGATTAGTGGGATTAGTTGCCGAGAGAGGTGGTTGGCCAGTACGTGTATGGGTGCTGTGTATATACATGTTTGCACTTTGAGTTAACGAGAGAGAGAGGAGCCGGTGAGGGGCACAGCCAGAATGTAGTCTTGGTAGTCATCAAGGAGTGTATCGTGCAAAGCAACTGATTTTCTCCTTGGTGCAGGCGTTGTGTGTGTAGGGTTCCTCATTTGTGTCGAGTTTGTCTCCCTCCGTATGGCGTTTGTGTCATCGGAGGCTGCTTGACGTTCATCACCGGAGGGTTTATCTAAACAGTTGGCCCTGAATCACGGCTAGGCGTGCGTTCACCCCGTAGCTGCCGAGGCCGACACGCAGTTCGCCCGATCGTCATCATCCCTGCAGGTTTTTGGGTTCCCCAGCTTCTTTCGATCAACTAGCTCCACCCGTTGCGCCGCTGGTGCAAGAGATAAATGAAGCCGGAAAGAAATCATAACTAATGTAGGGTCTAATACAGATCATGAAATGATGAACGTTGTGCCAGTTACAAACATAGGTTGTTCGCCTGTGATGAACATATAAAATATGGTGCAATCTGGAGGAGGATCTGTGGTCTATGGGGACATATACATCCTATATGTTAAAAAAATAGTAATTCAACAAAAAGTCAAAAATTCCTGAAATTTTTTTTGAAATAAACTTGACCTTCTGCTATACCCGTGAGAGAAAATCCACAAAAAAAAATCCCTTTGACTTCTTTTCAAAAAAGACAATTTTTTTGGCTAAAATAGTGTGAATAGTGACCTATAATAGCAAATAAATTTTGTCTTTTTTGCTGTGAGGTCAACTTTTGTTTTTTTCGTGAAAATGTATATACTAGTGCAAAAGTAAGTCAATGTTTTGTCAAAATAGTTTTTACCTATTTTGACTTTTTTAAAAAATATTAAAAAATTCCCATATAGGGTGCATATACAACCAGGAACCATTAGGTATTTCCCGCAATCTTAAGTGCTACAAAGCCAATTATTCATTGGCGTAAAATAGCAGCATGTTCTTCCTAAAAAAAAGCAGCATGTTCAACCCATAGAGGCACTCTAAATCCTATGAAAGTTATTGGCTACACAATTAGACCATTTGGAGCACACAATATGGTTATTCTGTCTGGCATATCTATGTTTTCATTTGTCCATATGGTGCACTTGTAGTACTTCCTCCGATCCATATTACTTGTGGCTCAAATGGGTGTATCTAGACGTATTTTAGTGTTAGATACATCTGTATGAGCGACAAATAATATGGATCAAAGAGAGTAGTAGACATCAGCCCCTTCCCCTTTCTGAGACTGAGGAGGAGGAAGGTTCTTTACCTCTTGGGGAGAGTGAACCTATAGAGGATCCTTGCGGTAGACCCACCAAGTTGCTAAGCCTAAACGCAAGTGGCAACGCAAAATCTACCCAGTTTCGGCGGTGCGTAGAAGTGCTAGGAACCGGATGACCAAAAAATTTCATGATGAGTTATGAGAGGAATTTTTTGGAATAGCAGAGGTCTGAGGGACTTGGCTAAAAGAAGATTTCTAGCAGAGGCTTCTATCGAATATAGGTTGGACTTCATTGCCCTTTCTGAAACAGGAAGAGGCAACTTTTCTCCTCAATTCCTAAACACGTTGTCGGGAGGTGTTGATTATGACTGGCACTGTCTTCCCCCGAGAGGAAGATCAGGTGGGATCTTACTTGGGGTTAAATGCGAGACGTTGGAAGTCCGAAGTGTGGTCATGGGATATTTTTCTGTCAAGTTTCGGGTTAGGTCGAAGGTCGACGGGTTTAATTGGGACCTGGTGGCGGTATATGTGGCCGCACAACTAGAACTCAAACCTGATTTTTGGCGGATTTAGTCTGTATTTGTGGGTCTGAGCAGATTCCAATTTTAGTGGGGGGTGATTTCAATATCATTAGAAGGAGAGACGAAAAGAACAATGATAATTTTGATGGCAGATGGTTGTTCATGTTTAACACCATTATTGAAAGCTTGAATCTGAGAGAGATAGAGCTTCCAGGAAGAAAATTCACATGGGCTAATACTCTGCCAACCCCCACTTTTGAGAAGCTAGACCGTGTCCTCGCGAGCGTTGACTGGGAACAGAAGTTTCCCCTGGTTACTGTCCAGGCATTATCGCGCGGAATCTCGGACCACACACCCTTACTGGTTGACTCTGGTGAGGCAACACACGTGGGGAATAAGAATTCCTTCTCTTTTGAACTAGCGTGGTTCGAGAGAGAAGGATTTTTTGATCTTATAGCCAGGGAATGGGCTAAAGATGCAGGAGGAAGGACTCCGATTGAGAGATGGCAGAATAAGATACGACACTTGCGAAATTTCTTGCGTGGGTGGGCTAAGAATCTCACTGGGATTTATAAGGTTGAAAAGGAAAGGCTCCTTACCCTTATTCAGGTCTTAGATGTCAAAGCCGAGTCCATGATCCTAGATTAAACCGAACTTCATGTTAAATTAGATGTGGAGATGAGATTGAAAGAGCTCCTGCGAGAAGAGGAATTGAAGTGGGCATTGCGGGCGAAGGTTCACAGGGTGATCCAGGGGGGACGCCAACACTCAATTCTTTCATACGATCGCCAACGGTCAAGCATAGAAATAAAATGGTATTTCAGCTTGAGCAAGACGAAGGGAAGATTGTAGGACAGGACAATCTTAAATTATACATCACTAATTATTATAAGCAGCCTTTTGGGCCTCGGGAGGATAATTTTGTATCTCTGGATGAGTCGCGGATTGAGGATGTCCCTCAGCTTGCTTCAGATGAGAACGATATTTTAACTGCTCCGTTCTCGGAGATAGAGGTGTATGAAGCTATTTCTTAGATGAAGAATAATAAAGCTCCGGGTCTGGATGGATTTCCAACGGAGTTTTATAAGAGATGCTGGCATATCATTAAAGGGGATTTGCTTCCGATGTTCCAGGATTTATTCGCTCGACAGCTTCACTTGTTTCATTTGAATTTTGGAACCATTACCTTGCTTCCTAAGAAAACAGAGGCAATACGAATTGAGCAGTTCAGGCCTATCTGTCTTCTGAATGTAAGTTTCAAAATTTTCACCAAGGTTGGGACAAATAGACTCACGCAGACTGCGCATTTTGTGGTGCAACCGTCCCCAACTGCTTTTATGCGAGACCGAAACATCCTTGAGGGGGTGGTGGTCCTGCACGAAACGCTCCATGAAATCCATACGAAAAAACTAGATGGGGTTGTTTTCAAAGTGGATTTCGAGAAAGCGTACGACAAAGTCAAATGGCCATTCCTCCAACAAGCGTTGAGGATGAAAGGTTTTGATCCAGCCTAGAGAAAACAGGTGGAATCCTTCACGCAAAAAGGAAGTGTTGGAATTAGAGTGAATGATGATATAGGTCGCTATTTCCAAACACATAAGGGCTTGAGACAAGGAGATCCAATGTCACCTATTCTGTTCAACATCGTAGTCGACATGTTGACAATTCTAATACGGAGGGCTAAGGATGCTGGCCAAGTAGGTAGTTTGGTACCTCATCTAGTTGATGGAGGTGCATCTGTCCTACAGTACGCAAATGATACAATCATCTTTATGGAGAATGACTTGGTAAAAGCAAGAAACATGAAGCTGGTGTTATGCTTATTTGAGCAATTGACCGGACTAAAAATCAATTTCCACAAGAGCTAATTGTTCTGCTTTGGAAGAACCAAAAAGGAACAAGAGGCGTATAAGCAATTGTTCGCTTGTGAATTGGGGGCTTTACCTTTCACGTATTTAGGTATACCCATTCATCATCGTAAGCTAACAAATAGAGAGTGGAAGTGCATTGAGGATCGATTTGAGAATAAGTTGGGATGCTGGAAGGGCAAACTGATGTCGTATGGAGGCCGTTTAATTCTCATTAATTCGGTGCTCACAAGTATGCCCATGTTCCTATTGTCTTATTTTTGAGGTACCAGTCGGAGTTCGAAAAAGACTTGACTTCTATCGATCCCGTTTCTTCTGGCAAAGTGATGACCTGAAGAGGAAGTATAGACTAGCTAAGTGGGACATTATTTGTCGACCGAAGGACCAAGGGGGTCTAGGTATCGAAAATCTAGAGGTGAAGAACAAATGTCTCCTTAGCAAATGGTTATATAAACTTTCTCGAGAGACCGAGGCCACCTGGGCCCAGATTCTGCGTAATAAGTACCTCCAATCCAAAACTTTATCCCAGGTGACAGTGAGGCCGATGGATTCGCCTTTCTGGAAAGGACCGATGAGAGTTAAATCGGTTTTTCTCAATCGGACCAAGTTTATCATCGGTAACAGTACTTCTACGAGATTCTGGGAGGATACTTGGCTAGGGGACACGCCTCTCGCGCTTCAGTATCCTTCTCTCTATAGTATTGTTCAACGGAGAGATGCAACCGTTGAGTCAGTATGCCAGTCCACGCCTCTAAATATCAGCTTCAGGAGAGCGTTAGCCGGTAACCATTGGGAAGCTTGGCTCCATCTTGTGAGAAGATTGATGGATGTTAAACTCTCTCAACGTCCGGATCAGTTGTGTTGGAAGCTTACCAGGAATGGAGAATTTACGGTTAAATCCATGTATTTGGATGTCATTAATTCAAGTTCCATTCCTACCTCGAAACATGTTTGGCAGGTCAAAGTTCCCTTGAGATTTAAAGTGTTTATGTGGTTTGTACACAAACAAGTCATTTTAACTAAGGATAACTTGATTAAATGCACTGGAGTGGATCCTCTCGATGTAGCTTTTGTGATACGGATGAAACAGTCAAACACCTCTTTATCGATTGTCCTTTGGCAAAGATCATTTGGCAATCAGTTAACATTGCCTTCAATATTACTCCACCGAATAGTATTAGCACGTTATTTGGGACGTGCTTGGATGGGATTGAGTCCCAAACAGCAAGACACATTCGTGTAGGAGTATGTGCTTTATTATGGGCTATCTGGAATGGCAGAAATGATTTGGTCTTTAATAGAACAACAAACATTCACTTTTTGCAGGTTATCTTCTGAACCAGATCGTGGATCCGTATGTGGTCGTTACTCACTCCGACAGAGGCCAGGGAGCGTTTGGTTACTGGATCTATCCGATGGAAGATGGTAGCACGAGATATTTTCAGCCGGTTTGAATGGCGGTCATGAAATAGGATAGGAAATTAGTTTTCCTATCTCTCTTTTGCCAGCCGGTTGTGGCTTTTATTCTGGTTCCTTAGCTCTTTGTGAGCAGTTTTTCTTTGAGACATTAAGACTATTGTATAACCTTTTTGATTTGCTAATAAAGGTGGCCGTATGCATCATTCTGATGCAGAGGCCGGGGATGTCCCCTTTTCTAAAAAAAATCAGGAGAGTCAATGACCTGATGCTTGTTGTCATATCAAGCTTGCAAGAAGGACTCAGATTGTCCTCTATGATAGCTGGGCTATAGAATTCCATTGGTAACCCTCCTATTTTTATTTAATACTTCTCTGAGATCATAGATGATGTTGCGCGGATAGACATGGACCACTTTGTAATGGTGAATGGACCAAATGGTAGTTGTATGCTATCACCGTCGGTGTATAATGCTTCAAGCAAAGGCATTGTTAGAGACTCTTGAAAAGATATGAGATATTTAAACATGTCCATCTGCTTGGTTGTAATCACTCTAGTTGATGGTGCTTGCATTTGTTGGAGAGAGAGCGTATCCCATCTTCCTCAGATATCACTTGACTCTTAGCATGTGATGTTAGGCAAAATGCAGAATGCAAGAAGATTGCTTGGGTGGGAAGCACATCAACTTCATTTAGAAAGGAATGGGAAACTCTTCCTAGTGTGAGTGCTTGGAGAGAAGTATGATTTTTTTGTATATGGCTTAGGAACAGTTTCATGATCATTGTCGGTGTCAAAACCGGCAAATCTCGAGTAGGGGGTCCCGAACTGTGCGTCTAGGCGGATGGTAACAGGAGACAAGGGACACGATGTTTTTACCCAGGTTTGGGCCCTCTCGATGGAGGTAAAACCCTACTCCTGCTTGATTGATATTGATGATATGGGTATTACAAGAGTTGATCTACCACGAGATCGAAGAGGCTAAACCCTAGAAGCTAGCCTATGGTATGATTGTTGTTGTTGTTGTTGTTGGTCCTACGGACTAAACCCTCCGGTTTATATAGACACTGGAGGGGGCTAGGGTTACACAGAGTCGGTTACAAAGAAGGAGATCTACATATCCGTATTGCCAAGCTTGCCTTCCACGCCAAGGAGAGTCCCATCCAGACGCGGGACGAAGTCTTCAATCTTGTATTTTCATAGTCCAACAGTCCGGCCAAAGGATATAGTCCGGCTGTCCGGATACCCCCTAATCCAGGACTCCCTCAGTATCCCCTGAACCAGGCTTCAATGACGATGAGTCCGGTGCGCAGATTTGTCTTCAACATTGTAAGGCGGGTTCCTCCTCCGAATACTTCATAAAAAATGTGAACACGAGGAATGTGTCCGGCTCTGCAAAACAAGTTTCACATACGACCATGGAGAGAATAATATTTCCACAAATCTAATCTGCTGACGTACCCCGTAGTGTGACGTCACACCATAGCCAGTTCTTCATTCGAATCGTTTTTATAACCAATCTCAGCGTGTTTCGCGAGGCGGTTTCCTTGGCACGTCTTGTCGCAGCAGAGATCGTGTCCCCTTTGTTACGAGATTCTCATCAACACGGACGTGGGTAACCCAATCGTGCCTGTTGGTATGACCCCTCGATTGAAGGTAAGTCCCAAACGGTCACGAGGAGGGCTCTTGGTATTCAACCTCTTTATAAAGAGACGAAGCCCTATTCTTTTTCCTCTCGATCTTAATCAAATCCGCCTCCCGCCTCGAGTTCCAACACCCAAAGCTCAGGATCAGGCGCTTCGGACCTGCGATTATGTCCGGATCCAACCTTCAAGGTCGGTGGATGCCCTCCTCCGTCACGGAGGAAGAGGTAATAAAGCTACGGGAGGCCAGGTACCTGACCGGCGAAATCCCGCATAGGTTGCCTGCTCAAGGGCAGGTTATTCCCACTCCCAAGCCTGGTGAGAGCGTCGTGTTCGTCTCTCACTTCCTCCGAGGGCTAGGCTTCACGCCAGATCCATTCGTGAGGGGGCTTATGTTCTATTACGGGCTGGACTTCCATGATCTAGCTCCGGAGTCCATCCTCCACATCTCATCGTTCATCGTTGTAGGCAAAGCTTTCCTCCGCATTACCCCTCACTTCGGACTATGGCTCAAGACCTTTAAAGTGGAGCCGAAGATGATCGAGGGGCGACACGTAGAGTGCGGAGGCGCCGTAATAAGCAAAAACGCCGATGCTCCATGGCCCGAGGGCTCTTTCCAGGAGGTGTCCAGTTTATGGTAACAAGAGTGGTTTTATATCACAGCTCCCAGGGGCACCAAGTGGGTGGCTCCTCCTGTCTTTCGCTCGGGTCCTCTGTCATGACTAACGTCATGGGTCAACAAGGGGTTGGACAAGGGGCCAGTGAAGGACGTGCCCACATTGCAGAGTCGCATCCGAGACCTCCTTGAGAGAGATATCAGTTTGATTGTGGTAATGCAAGTTATGTTAATTCGCCGAGTCCTGCCCTGCAAACGCCGTCCCCTCCGCACGTGGGAGTTCAACCCGGAGGGACCGCGAGCTATTCAACACTTCCTCGGCATGACGCCCGAGGAGATGTACAAATTATTCTTCGGACCACAAATAATGTGTCCGGACATCACCGAGGATGCAGGTCTGAGCAGCAATTGCCCGGATACCCAAGTAAGTAGCCCCGCACCCGAACACACTGTCCGTTTATTTATCGCAACGTCACCCTAAATAGGCCGCTCTTTTACCAGGATTGGATAGCGAAGGCAAAGTTGATCAGGTGTCCGGCCCCCCTCCCTGAGACCTCACCGGATCCCGTATTAACCAGGATGCTGGAGATCGCGCCTTACCAAGCGCCTTCAGGAGAAGATAAAAGGGGGGAACAAAGAGGCTAGCGCCTCCGCGAAGGAGGTTAGCCGGGAAGGAGGAACTAAAACTTCCCCTCCCCAGGGAAGAAAGAGGACCGCCTCCGAAGACCCGGAGACAATGGTCTCCAAACGGGGGAAGAAATCTTTGCTGGAGGGTCCTGCCCCAGGGGATACCCCGGCCGCACTATACCCTCAAGGGGATCAGCCCTCCACCGAGATGTAAGTAAAAGGGTACTTAATAATGAAAAAACATTGCTTTACTCCTGAGGAAAGTAACCGAAGCATTTACCTTGCAGTTCGGAGCTTAGCCCTTCTCAGCAGAGCTCGTCTTCAGGGGATCTTCTTCTAGAGATGATGGAGAGAGGAATGCCTCCCCCTGCCATACCGCCTCATGAGGCGGGCGACCCCGAGGTGTCGACGCGGAGGGTTTATCCTGATCCGGCAAGGCCAGAAGGTAGTCATATGGCCACCCGAAGCCCTTAGTATCCGGCTCTTGAAGAGAGGAATCGAAAGAGTCCGGCTCCGTCTGGTGTGCGGTCGGACGTACTGAGGGATCTGCTAGAGAGATCCGCTATCTCAGAAGAGCACCGCACGTTGATGGGTGCGGTGATTGACAAAATTTCGTCCGCCGAAAGCGGGTTGCATGAAGCTGTTATGAGTCTACGGATGGGTTTTAAGGTACGTGAAATGATGTACATTTTTGACAGTACCGCACATTTTATATGTGCCCTGTGTAGATAGTAGCCCCTGAGACTCTGGGTGCCATAGAAGACGACGACGCATAGAGGATCCTAATCCTAGGAATAATCTAGCCGCCTTAATGTGTAGGTGGCGAAGTGTCCGGTGGCTCGCCGGACTGATGAGTTTGCCGAGTTAAAGCGGCAGCTTGACGTGGCAGATGCCGACATCATACTTGTCAACAAGCGGCTTGACGAGGCGCAAGGTATGTAATTTCTCCAGTGACACATGATAAGAGGAGCATGATGCCAGTATCTATAACATGTTTTTTTAATGCAGATGGAGCTGCGGCCGTGGAGAACCTTCGGGCGGAACTTGCCCGAGCCAAAGAACAAGCCAGGGAAAGCGATGCGACTGCCCTAAAGGCAATCGAGGAGCTGAGAGCCGAACAGGCTGCTCACTGCCAAAGCAAAGTGGAAATAGCCAGGATGGCTGTGGAATTGAAGAATGTCGCTGACCGTTGCAAGCTTCTTAAAAAGGAAGATCAAGCGAAGAGGACAGACCTGGTAAAGGCCACGATGGCGGCCAAAGACACCCGCTCTGCAATGAGAGCGATGAAGGAGGAGTTGCATCAAGACGGTGATATCGTGGCTGGGAAGCCCTTTATGCTGCGGATGAAGTTCGGAGATCCTAAGTATGCCCCTTTGGAACGGCTGTGGAGTTCTGCGGATGCATATCTGGACTTGGCAGCGAGTGCTGCCGATGCGGCCGAATACTTCCGAGATCAAAAAGATTGCGTAGTGGAAAAGCTGTTCTGGTCACAATTTCATGTTCCAGAGGGTCCGCTTCCATTGACAGATCGGTTGGCCGAATGGGCCGAGCTGAATAGATTGTCCGGACTCGCCATGAGGTCTGTTGTGGATCATCTGTGGCCGGAAAGGCCAAAACCGTACAGTTATTTCAGTTTGTTGCAGCAGTTCCTTGGTGCAGTGCTGCATATCAACGCGATGAAGAGGTCGGCGTGCGTGGAGGGTGCGCGGATGGCCCTTGCCCATGTGAAGACATACTGGACGGAGATGGAAGCCACCGTCATTGCAGCCCAAGATTTGGACGAGAGCCGAGTACCTGCCGAGCACTACTTTCAAGAAGTTCTTGAGGGTGCTCGTTCAATAGAGGCGCAGTGCTCGAAGAATATTATGTTCTAATGACATGTATTCCCATTGAAAACAATGTTTCGCTGAATTGTAAAGGCTATTTTATACTTGTGCCTGCAAGAATTATATACCTCCGGTGCGGCCGTTCATGTGTATATGTATATAACCTGAAAGATGGCAGTCGTCGGCTTCGGCCCACACGCATATAACGCGGGGGTGCTCGCAGAAGATGCGTATTCACACTTGATCCAACGTCTTGGTCCATTAAGGAGGTGATAGCGCAGCGAACTACGCAATCGGACTATAATGCTTTAACACTTTCACTTAGCCATAGGAGTTTGACAATGGGGCTACTATATAGCCCCTGGTGGCTCCGTGCTCATCCGAATTCGGGGCGCGTACATGCCTGGCCGGGAAATGGCCCTTCGTTAAGGCGGAGGAATCCCGAAGATTCCGCTAGGTCATCGAGTGGTTGACCAGTCTCGCGCTATATCATGACAGTCAGTTTTCGGTTTTCTCTACTAAGGTGCTCGCTTGGCTGAACCAGGGCAGAATCGCAATAGTTCTCCTGGTGCCGCCCTAGCCTATAGAGCAGAACGTAAGGCAGCAAAACACAGGAGCCTGGCAAATCCAACATTTGACCAAAGACATGATTCGGAGCTGATGCATATAAGGCCAAACTCGCGACGCCGAACACTCCCTAAGGTATTCGGTCTTTATTATGTAAACCGGGCTAAGCAATGCCCTTTGTAATAAGCCCCTGGTGTCCAGGTACGTGCAACATTCTGACGTGGCCACATGCCAATACGTCAGCATCCATCTCAGTTGTACTGAGAATCCGGGGGATGTGTATCAACAAGAGACAGTAAAAAAGGTTTACGCGGGGTCTTAATCTAAAGATAATCCTTGGAACGGGTCCCTGCTGCACGTCTACGCCTGTGTCTCCGTTGTGCCGTATCCTGGACAGGTGTAGCACGATGGTCATCTGTAAAAGAGAGGAACTTAGCTGAAAAGTTGTCGTGCAAAAGGTAGGTTATACTAAGTAAACGAAGTACGGTTCAAGATGAGTAGAATTGAGCATAATTGTCACTTGTTTACACGTGTTGAGCCCCTTATATTGTTGTAGGGGTATAGCCATCAAACCTGTGTCAATCATGTATAGCTACACCGGACTCGTCTAACCGTGTCCGTGGTCTTAACGACCTGTCAGATGCTCTAGTTGGTGAGGCCATTTAGTGTGCAGCTACCAAGGCAGCCGCACGGTCTTCCGCACGCAAGGAACGCTCAATATTTCCATTTACTGTAATGATGCCACGTGGACCGGCCATCTTAAGTATGAGAGAAGCGTAATGCGGTATTGCGTTAAAGCGGGCAAAAGCTTCGCGTTCGAGTAGTGCTCGATAGCCACTTTGGAACGGAGTGATGTGAAAGGTTAACTTTTCTCTGCGAAAGTTATCGGGAAAGCCGAATATAACCTCTAGTAGCAGGGAGCCTGTGCAATGGGCTTCTGGGCCTGGCGTTACTCCTTTAAAGGCAGTATTGCTGTGGCTGAATTTTGTTTGGTCTATCCCCATTTTGCGGACTGTATCCTGATATATCAGGTTTAAATTACTACCGTCATCCATTAGGACTCGTGTGAAGTGGTATCCGTCAGTTATCGGGTCTAATACCAAGGCAGCCCATCCTGCATGCCGGATACTTGCTGTGTAATCCCGATGGTCGAAGGTGATCGGTTGGGACGACCAGTGGTGGAACTCCGCGATGATAGGCCCTGGGGCACGTGTCTCTATGGGTGCCACGTTGTTTTTCTTTATCACGTGTAACACGTTTACTGTTTTGACTTCTGGTGGGAATTTCTTCTGTTCCCCAGTGCTTTGTTTGCGAGGCTCGTCCTCGTCTTCACTTGGTGTATCCAGTCCCTTGTGTTCAGCGTTGAGTTTGCCGGACTGCTTGAAGACCCAACATTCTCTATGTGTATGATTAGCAGGTTTATCAGGGGTGTTGTGGATCTGACATAGTTTGTCCAGAATCTTGTTTAGGCTGGACAGTTCGTCTCTGTTGCCTTTGGGGGGCAGCTTTTGTTGACCCGGCCAAGAGCTTTTGAATCCGGCGTTTACCTCCGTGCTCTTCGGGCTGTCTTCTTTATTCCGGCGCTTGTTTTTGTTACGTCGTGGCTTCCCGTTTCCATCCCTGACTTCGGATGTACTTGGGTCGCTGGTGCTGCATCGGGCTAACCAGCTGTCCTCGCCCGCGCAAAAGCAGGTCATGAGGCTTGTTAATGCAGCCATTGTTCTTGGCTTTTCCTGGCCGAGGTGTCTGGCGAGCCATTCATCTTGAACGCTGTGTTTGAAAGCTGCTAAGGCTTCAGTGTCCGGACAGTCGACTATTTGGTTCTTTTTAGTGAGAAACCTGTTCCAAAACTTTCGGGCTGACTCTACGGGCTGTTGAGTTATATGACTTAGATCGTCTGCATCTGGTGGTCGGACATAGGTCCCTTGAAAATTTGCCCGAAAAGCGTCCTCGAGCTCTTCCCAACTTCCAATGGTGTTTTCGGGGAGGCTTTTAAGCCAGTGCCAAGCTGGCCCTTTGAGCTTGAGGGGTAAGTACTTGATGGCATGGAGATCATCTCCTCGAGCCATGTGGATATGGAGGATGTAGTCCTCAATCCAGACCCCAGGGTCTGTCGTTCCATCGTATGCCTCTATGTTTATGAGTTTGAACCCCTCTGGAAATTCATGGTCCAGCACCTCATCGGTGAAACATAGGGGGTGTGCGGCACCCCTGTATTTGGGTGTACCGTGGTGTTACGATTTTTGTTGTGTTGCATTGCGTGCTGGAGCGCGCTTTCTTGGCCCGTAGATGGATCAGGTTGGGCCATCCTTATGATGCGAGTCCTCACGTGGATCGCGTACTGGCTTATGTGCGGCGTCATTTGCCGTTCTATGTTGGCCCCGAGGTCGTCTATCCGACCGGATGGCTGTTTTGTTTTTTGATTGCGGGGGCTCTAAGGCCTCATCATCGAATTCAGGTAGTAGCTTTCGCTTCGGGTAGCTCTTTGTGTGGCGACTGCCGCCATACTTTTCTGCGGTGTTGAGTACTTTACTCCATCTGATTCTAAGTGTATCTTCCGCAGACTTGAGCTTTCGCTTCTGCTTTTTCAAGCTCCGCGCAGTGGCGACAAGCCTTTGATGGAGATTCTTCTGCTCCAGGAGCTTGTCCAGTGTGATGTCATCCGGACTGTTGTCTTCGCCGGAGACGGGTTGTTCGGTTTGATTCTCCGTGTTTCCCTCGTTGGACGGTTGTTCAATGTCGTGTTCGTCGTCCGCTGGCTCACCTTGCTCTATCGCTGGGCCTATGTGATCGCTGTTTCCGCCGAGGCGGGATTTGGAGCGGCGTTTACGCCGCCGCCTTGACTGCTTCTCGAGGGAACGATCCTTCGCTGCGTCCTTCCGTTCCTCGTCTTCGTTTTCTTTGGGTGTGTCCACCATGTATACATCATGGGATGAGGTGGCTGTCCATTGCCCTGTGGGCAGTGGTTCCTGTTCGTCTCCTGCATCGTCATCCATACCGTCGATGTCTTCAGAGTCGAAGTCGAGCATGCCGGTCAAATCATCGACAGTGGCTACTAAGTGGGTGGTGGGTGGGCGGCGAATTTCTTCGTCATCCGCATCCCAATCCTGCCGGACATAGTTCGGCCAGGTTTCTCCTGACAGGGAGAGGGACCTTAACGAGTTCAGTATGTCGCCGAAGGGCGAGTGCTGAAAGATATCCGCGGAGGTGAACTCCATGATCGGCGCCCAGTCGGATTCGATAGGCACGGGCGCAGGCGGTTCGGAGTCCGTGGCCGGAGAAGAATCCGGCAATTTGGCGTCACGGCTCTCGTGAAGGGTAAGGTTGGTATTCGGCTCGATCGCCGATGAGACTGCGGCCTCCATGGTGGGGTCTAGCCACCCGTCCATAGATGGCGCAATTGGCTCCGAATTAAGGGTCGGAGCGGTTGCAGGTGCGATCTCCTGAACACTGTCCGACGGCAGAGCTAAATCATGCTCATCGTGACCGTGCGGCGCACTCGGCACGGGCTCGAATTCGTCGAAGATCAAGTCTCCGCGGATGTCGGCCGTGTAGTTTAAGTTTCTAAATCTGACCTGGTGGCCAGGGGCGTAACTCTTGATCTGTTCCAGATGGCCAAGCGAGTTGGCCCGCAGTGCGAAGCCGCCGAATACAAAGATCTGTCCGAAGATAAAAGTCTCACCCTGGACTGCATCGTTATCGATGATCGAAGGAGCCATCAAGCCTGACGATGACGACACAGAGGAACTCTCAATGAAAGCACCAATGTCGGTGTCAAAACCGGCGGATCTCGGGTAGGGGGTCCCGAACTGTTCGTCTAGGCGGATGGTAACAGGAGACAAGGGACACAATATTTTTACCCAGGTTCGGTCCCAATCGATGGAGGTAAAACCCTACTCCTGCTTGATTGATATTGATGATATGGATATTACAAGAGTTGATCTACCACGAGATCGAAGAGGCTAAACCCTAGAAGGTAGCCTATGGTATGATTGTTGTTGTTGTTGTTGTTGTTGTTGTTGGTCCTACGGACTAAACCCACCGATTTATATAGACACCGGAGGGGGCTAGGGTTACACAGAGTCGGTTACAAAGAAGGAGATCTACATGTCCATATTGCCAAGCTTGCCTTCCACGCTAAGGAGAGTCACATCCAGACGCGGGAGAAAGTCTTCAATCTTGTATTTTCATAGTCCAACAGTCCGGCCAAAGGATATAGTCCAGCTGTCCGGATACCCCCTAATCCAGGATTTTCTCAATCATGTTGTTTTATGATGCTTGTGTCGATGTCTACACAGTATGGTTTTTCTTTCCTTGTGTGCACTGTTAGGACCTTTCAAATGCACGTAGTATATAATCCCTCCATCCCATAATATAAAACATTTTTACAAGCTATCTTAGCTTTCAAAAACGTCTTACATTATGGGACGGAGTACTCCTTGATACATAGATCAATGGATCACTATGTAGTATGGAAATCGTATAGGACTATAAAACAACCTAATAATTTTGAAGGGATTACATCCGTTGGCCAGTCGTTGCAAACGTCTTCCTCATGTTACAAACATAATACATAACGGAGATTAAGTGGGCATAGCGTCACCTTCTTTCCGAACATGAAATGTTCACTGAGCTCATCTATATGCCCATGCCCTCGTATTCCTATTGAATTCAGCGGGCAACTAATGTTCACTGAGCTCATCTTGTTTAAATGGGGTAAGTATTTTCTTACCAGGGATAATGTATTGTCCAGCAGCTGAAGTGATCCTCTTCCTTGCATATGCAGGTGCTGACAAAAGAGCATTATAGGAGAAATAAACAACAGAACAAAGCAATAAAATTTACATTTTTCATGCGGGCTTACCTTTTCTGACAATCTCTACTAGCTGCCGGCGCGTGAAGTCATATGTTTCTTTGCGTGTTTGCATCGGTTAGCACTAATACGGACTATGTCAGATTCTGAACCCGTATCCATCTCCTCTTCTTTCATAGGCACCTGCTGCAAGAAAATGGTAAGGTTCTTAATTGGTGATGTGTAGCTCTTTCTATTGCCGTGTGGGCAAGCTGCGTACATGGAGACAAGTGTGATGCTTTATCAGCACAAAACAGGGTTACAACGGCAAGAATGGAACTTTTATAGGAGGAAGTAGACGTGCTCGCTGAATTGTGGTGATGAATTAAGGGGTAACGTACGAAATTCATTGCACCTTATGGGGAGATTATTAATAAATAAGTTTAGTTATCAAATTGTGTAGAGAGATATCACTTGAACCTAGTAGAAAGACGTTATTTATGAGTTTAGACCAAACGGCTTGTGTGGACACCCAAATGCGCCCTTGCTCGGAGTAAATTGCACAAAACCACCACTTTGAAGGCAAGGTTTGCGAAAACCACTACAATACATTCTTTTTACAGAAAACACCATGTCTTCAATAATCTTTTTGCAAAAATCACTTATCGGCGGATTAGAGTCGTTTGAGCGCGTTTATGACAGATGGGTCCCTGTTTATGCTTACGTGGCGTAACGGTTTGGGTTTAAAGCAAAAAAGTACCTCAACTTTTTTCCCCATGCAGCCCAGACCCTCCCCATGGGCTCCGCAGCCGACTAGCATGCCCGCCGCTGCTTCCTCCACGGGCCACCGCCGCCCCTCCCTCTGCACGACGCAGGACTCCGCCACTTCTCCCTCCACGGCCGCCGACGCTCCCTACGCAGGACGCGGGCCGCCGCCTCTACCTCCACGGCCGCAGCCGTTGCCTCCCTCCGCAGGACGCAAGCCGCCGTCGCCTCCCTCCGCAGGATGCAGGCCGCCGCCGCTCCCTCCCCAGGATGCAGGTCGCCGCCGTCGTCGCCCGTCACCGGATCCGGTCAAATCGGCCTCCAACGTCCCAAGACCAGCTCGCGCCCGCATCCTGGCCCGCGAGCGTCGCCTCTGCTCCGTGCCGGCTCCGCGTCCCGCGCCGTCCGGCTTGCCGCTGCCGCCTCCTGCACGCCGGCTCCACCCGGGCCGAGCCCCTTGTCCGCGCCCTTCGCAGGCGTCCGCCTGCCCGCGTGGCCGGTTCCCCGGCCAGCCCGGCTCCGCCTCCACGCGCCGCGCCCGCCGGGTGCGCCCATGGCCGCCTGCTCCACCGCCGGCTGCCGGCTCCCCCCCGCGTCGCCCCGGCTCTTTCCGCGCGGCCGGCTTCGCCAGCGCCCGGTCGCCAGGTCGCCGCGCCCCTCTGCTTCGCCCTGGCCGCATCCCGGCTCCAGGTGGTCAAAGCGGGGGCTAATTGCTTTTTCGTTTTTGATTTAGGGGCGTCTATGTAAAATTGTAGGGTCTAGTTTGTAATTTTAGATTAAAATCTATCTAGCACAAAAAGTCATGCCACGTAGGCAAAAAAGGGGCCCCACCTGTCATAAACTTACTTAACTGAGCCCGATCCGCTGATCAGTGTCTTTTGCAAAAAGATTACCGAAGACATGATGTTTTCTGCAAAAAAATGTATTGTAGTGGTTTTCGCAAACCTTGCCTTCAAAGTGATGGTTTTGTGCAATTTACTCCCTTGCTCGAGATGACCCACCACACCAAGGGCTACATAAACACCCACAATATGCACAAGTCATCTTATCACATTGGCAACAGCCAAATAGCTCATCCCTGCCATCACAAAACAACATGAATAACCTAGCCCCTCACAAAAAGTCTAGTTTCCAAGGGAGAAAGGGTCCAAAATCTAGTAGTCAGTTAGGGAGCCTTACTAGAGAATGTACAAACACCCAAACGTCCTCATTATCTTTACAGCAAAAAGAAATGGGTACAAGAAAAAATAGCCGATGGTCTCAAAAAATGAAAGAAATAGCCGACTCACCCAACAAAGCACTGCACCTCGTAGAGCTATATATATCCACGAGGACGCAGACGCATATCACACATCTCCATACACAGCAACTTTGCATGGTTTGTAGAGCTAATCATCCCCCCATCCCCAGCATTCATTCAGAGCCATGGCTGGCTACATATATTGCCCAGAGCTTTTAGTCTAAATCACCCTATCCTCAATATTCTTTCACAACCATCTCTAGCTACATATTTTGCCAACATGGATGCCCACAACGGGTGCCCCTTGTGCGCCCACGCCCCCCATGTCATCGAGTCGGCTAGCTAGTATGCCACGCTGCCATTCGCTTACATTATACATGTCCAGTTCCATGGCGTCCTTGATCAAACACAACAAACTCTGCAACAGATTAACCATACTGATTAAAACTAGAACCTCATGGACAACATATGTAGCTAGGCCATGGCTGTGAAAGAATGTTGAGGACGGGATGATTTAGACTAAATGTTGATGACTTCTGGTTGTAAGAGTACAAGGTGCGGCGGTGCCCGCAGCCATGCAACCACGACTGGACGGCGTGCCCCTACGCGCACAAGGGGGAGCGCGCCCCCGCCGCGACCCGCGCCGCTTCTCCTACGTCGTCGTCTCCTGCTTGGAGAGTACTGTATTCCAACGCTAGGTTTGGCTCTCCTCGCTCCCTCTTCCTCCACTTTCCTGATCGAGAGGCAGATACATACAGGGAGAGATAGAGGGGTACCAGTGGATAGAGATTTCCAGGCTTCTAGCGATGGATGCATGGGGCCGGGGTGGAGACAATGAAAGGCGTCGTGGTCGATGATGTCCTTAGGGCGGTAGCAAGGAAGAGCAGCAGCATGGCCAACACCGTGTGCGCCGAATTAGGAAAAATCCGCTTCCTGGTAGTAGCGCATAGTATGCAACCGGTTTTTGGAAGACAGGGAGCACACAACATAGTAGCACACACGCACCAAAACCACTCGGCGCGCACACGCACGCGCACGCGCGCGCACACACACACACACGCTGAGGACACAACAATAAGCATGCACGCAACGGTCTTCTAGCAATGCCACAAAAGGACTCGCCGTAAAAGATAAAAACCCCCAAAAGAATGTTGTATGCTCGAAAGTTCTTCTTCGATCGCCATAAATGACTCAATGTATAAGAGTAAAGTCCGTTAAAGATGTGAAAGTGTTGTTCTACTCCCGAGCTCATGTGAACAGTAAAAAAATAAAAATAAAAGGTTTAAAAAATCTGATCTTTTGTGTGAAATATTAACAAATGTTTTGATAGCTTACAAAATTTCATCATGTAACGGCATTTGTGGAAAACATGGCAAAAAAATTAACAATAACGTTTTGGAGAATAATTTTTCCCCACATTTTCCACCATTGTGATTTGGCGATGAAATTTTATAAGCCACCAAAATATTTGTCAATATTTCACACAAAAAACACGGGTTTTTCTTTCTATTTTTTGATTTTACTGTTCATCCGAGCTCACATGAGCTCAGTATTAGAATAGCCACATTCCCCAAAGGTGGCTCTTCTTTAAAAGGCCTTCGCTCACAAGTCCTTCTGCCGGTGCCACAAATAAACAAACTTTCCTTAAATGTTTTTATATGGGTAGGCCGACTATTGCGCACAACAAAGGACACTTTCTTTGCAACTTCTGAGGAATGCTTGGGCTATGAATTTTGAACATCTTGAAGGATCGCCATTTAAGAGAACTTTATTTAAATCTGTCCGACACACTTAAAAGCCTTGATTTTTTCCATACTTTATTTATATACCTTCCACAACCAGCACTTTATATAACAGGCCCGAGTATTTATTTTCCTTAACCACAAAGACCGTAGAGGAGGAGCACCGCAGGTGCCGAAGAGGTCCAAGGGCACCCATGATGGTGAGGCATCGGGCTCCGGTATGGCGAGGGTGTTTGTCGGTGTCCTTTTCTTTTACTATTGGTTCAATGCAACTTTAATCTTCGATAGACAACACACAACTGAAGTAAGAAGAAGTATAATATGATTACGAATGTACTTGTTTCCTTTCGTTGTATGTCCAGTTGTCTGCCCGTTGTACTGGCTATTTTTTTCTTGATATTTATAAGATCTAAAATTCCATTTCGGGCCCTTTTCTTTAAGTCCCTTTTATACGCATATGGAATTTTTTTTCTTTGGGTCATTAACACAGAATATCTTGATGTATTGCCAAACAAGGTCATTGCAGACATAGATATTCAGCAATTCATACAAAGTGTCAGCTATGTTTTGTTAACAATATATCAATATGCGAGGAAAGTCCCATGCACATACATCAGGAAGTTTTGTTAGCAAATAAATTTCACCATAGGCTGCTGGATTAATGGCGGACGAAGTGTAAGAGAAGTCTTGACGCAAGGCATCCCCAGTTAGCTTCAAAACTTACCGAATCCATACAAAAATGTATAAACTGCCATGGGCGAAGCCAGAATTTAAGCATGAGAGGGGCGAATAATACAATGGCCATATTGTAGAAAAAAAATGAGAACCATAACATGTGGTCGTGCGACACTAAACCTTATGGCGAGGTGCAATTTCCATCGTGCTATCGGCCCTGCTGTTAATGGTGTGCATGCTGATGACATGTTGACAACTTGCTGCCGCTTTGGCTCACATTCAGCCGGAGTCGTGCATTCATCTCATCTCGCCACAACACAACCAAAATTTTAATATACCAATGAAATCAAATCATCCTGGGCGTCGGATAAAAACATACGTTTGGCAATGAAAAGCTACATTTTTATTACATTAATGTTACCTCTATAATTGCCAACTAGATTGAACAAAACTATGAGAAAAAAAATCAAATAGTTACTCAAGGGATCGTATGACGCTGTTATCAGAGATTCGAATGGCAGATTCGTCGCGGCAGGAAATGGGAAAATCGATTGGGGCCGAGATGCGCTAGCTTATGGCTGAGGCACTGGCCTTACAATTTGGTCTCAATTTGGCAACTTCAGTCGGATGTAATCGCATAGAGGTGAACTCTGACAATATCAAGGTGATAGACACAATAAAGAATGGAGGCCGCTCTTTCGGTCTATTGGCGGCAGTTTTTGATGATATATATATCACCCTGCGTGTGATTTCCCACATATTATTTTTAAGCATGCTCCTAGAGAGACTAATTTGTGCTTCCCATGATTTAGCCAAAGTTGCTAGAAGGTGTGTGCGGGATGGATGGAAGATCCACCCGTAGAGATTGTTGATACTCCTGTAAAGGATATTATGGTGATCACCTTACAATAAAAAGTATTTTGATGCCAAAATATCAAATAGTTCAAAAATTATACATCATGGTATACTAATTAACTAGACCTTGTATACAATGCTCCAAATCAAGAGTACTACTCCCTCGGTAAAGAAATATAATAGTGTTTAAATCACTACTTTAATGATCTTAACGCTCTTATATTTGTTTATAGAGGGAGTAGATCGTTATCCACATGAAATTTGGTGTGTTCGAGGACCAGAAGGGGTTTAGAGTCCTTGATTAATTATTATCACCGGCGGACTCAAATGCACAGCACGTCGGCAAGATTAAATGGGGAGAACAGCCTTGGCTACGACGGCGACACCGCGGCGGTATACGTAGAGGCATAGCGGCCCTAGATGGCTGGATAGCACGGCCACAGTATCGTGGTCTGTTCGCACTAAATGGATGGATCAGCGTCTAGGTATACTCAGAACAGGTTTCTAGGCTTTCACGAGACCACAATGAGCTAGTTTTGGGCTTGGTGTACACACGCTACGGATCTATGGTCCGGGACCTAAGTACAAATAGATTACCAGTTAAGTACGTCCATTAGTGCTGGTCCACTGTAGCAAGAGAAGAAAAAGAAAGACAACGTGAATCGTAAGTGTTCAAGAGGCCATGCTAACGGTGCAGCCGAGAATGTCGCCATGAAGGAGAGGCCACCTCCCCCGATTTTGGCCAGTAGATTCATCCCCGAGTGATGCACGCCAAGATTCAGTTTCAGTCCATGTACAAAAAAGGTCACCTCCAGCAAAAAACTATCACACGAAGCGACTCGGCTTTTATTCGTTACCAGCCACGAGCACACAGGAAAACGGAGCCCTTAAAACTCAATCACATATAAGGGCGTCTCCAACGACAACCCGCACCGCATCCGTGTACGAACAAAGGGGATCAATCCGCGGATACGGATGCGGGAGGCCATCATCCAACCGTTATCGTAAATGTCTGTCTCTGTTAAAATTTAATCGCCCAAATAACTACGTGATTCCCTTTAAAAACTGTGATTAGTACACCTTTTTGTTTGGCGGAAGGCCATTAATCCATGTGCTAGTGTAGTTTCCGTCAAAGCGTTGTTTCCGCCACTGAACTAGCTTCCTTCCACCACTGAACTAATCATCTTGCCAAATGCTAATCATATGGCAAGAAGTAACCTTCCGCCAAATACCCAAATATATTTGCAAAGCTTCCGCCAAATGCCCAAATATTAATCACCTTGTCAAATGTGAATCATATGGAAAGAAGTAAGCTTCTGCCAAATGCCCAACTATATTTGCAAAGCTTCCACCAAAAGGCCAAATACTAATCACCTAACATGCTAGCCTTCCGCCATGGAGACGAAGAGGTGGTGTACGTGACGACTTTTGATTTGTCATGAGGATGTTCGGACTCCTGCAAAACTCTTTCATGCTTGTCTCTGTTTTACGGGAGAAAGTACATCTAGACCGCGCTGCGGACCGCCATGTTGGATGACTTCCACAGTCCGTACAACGCGGTCCGAACGGATACGGACGGTTTGCGGGTCTGCCTTGGAGATGCCCTAAGACCAATGCATGTTTCCTGTGATCGACCCAAAACGGCATTGCGACCGTTTTCACGCGTTTCTCTCATCTAATCCGTGTTGGAAAACTTATTGGTTCCCAATGCTTATCATATTTTCGGGTTTCTCAATCAACAAAAATCTGTTATGTGCCGCAAATACCAAGTAGTTTAGTGGAGAACAGCCTATGCATTTAGCCTCATACCGCATGTGTTGTGTTAGTTAACTAGAGTACAGAGGTGACCCGCACTACAACATGCATGTTGTGTTAGTTAACTAGAGTCCAGAGGTGATTCGCGTTGCACCGCATGTGTTGGGTTAGTTAACTAGAGTTCAGAGGTGACCCGCACTGCACCGCACGCGTTGGGTTAGTTAGCTAGAGTCCAGAGGTGACTTGCACTGCACCGCATGCGTTGGGTTAGTTAACTAGAGTCCAGAGCTGACCCGCACTGCACCGCACGCGTTGGGTTAGTTAAATAGAGTCCAGAGGTGACCTGCACTGCACCGCATGCGTTGGGTTAGTTAACTAGAGTCCAGAGGTGACCCACACTGCACCGCGCATGTTGGGATAGTTAACTAGAGTCCAGAGGTGACGCACACTGCACCGCACGCGTCGGGTTAGTTAACTAGAATTCAGAGGTGACCTGCACTGCATCGCATGCTTTGGGTTAGTTAACTAGAGTCTAGAGGTGACCCACTACGTCGCACGGATTGGGTTAGTTAACTAGAATCCATAGATGACCTACACTGCACCGCATGTTTTGGGTTAGTTAACTATGAGTCCAGAGGTGACCCGCATCGCATCGCACACATAGCCGGGGCGGTTAGCCTCACACCTCACTCGTTGGTTAGTTAACCAGGGACCGATGACCCGCACTACACCGCTCCGTTCCGCACCGCACCGCGCGCTCGCGGGCGGCATGCAAGGACAGACCGACGAGGGAGCTGGTGGATTTTGTCCTATTGCTGCACCGAAAGCCAAGTGACACCATGGCCAGATAGATGGAGGGACGTAATGCAAATCAATCATGAGGATGTCCATTAGTGCTTTAAGAAAAGCTGGTAGGTAGGGTGGCTTGTTGGATAAGCAGATTTTGGCTTGAGGTGAGTCGGTTGGTTAGTAGGTATGTATTGTTTATGATCTCTTATGGAGTGTGTGTATTTATGGTGTCTCTGTTCTTTGTGCAATTGTATAACATTTGTTAGTATACACACACAAAAAAACATTTTACATGCCGATTCGCCAGCCCGTAGTAAAATAATTTTTATTTTAAATTTATTCTTTTTAAGAAGGTTTGTGTTTGCAATGTAGATGATGTTCAAGATTTCATCATGAAAAGTGGACCCTAATAGGAAGGGGTTGTGCCCTCTGTGTGTTCCTAGAGTAAGTGAGTATGCGCTCCGGGGGGCTCTTTGAGGGAATAGATCGTTCCTCAAAAACCTGCTCTTAGCGAACACTCGAAGGGCCCTCCCATGCACACAACTAACCCCTCTCCTCCTCCTCCTCCTCAACACCCTCTTTTGCCATGCTATCATAGTGAAATTGCCATGCAATGGCATTATTATCAACAGAAAAATAATTGCCATGTTACCATGTGTGCAAGGATTGCAATGCTACAGGATGGAAGATCTGTTGTGCTACCTATTCGGTAACTGCCATGTTGGAATGAAAGAGTGCCATGCCAAAAAAATTGAACATCCTACAATAGAAGAAAGATGCCACAAAATGTCCATGATTTGTCATGGTACAGCAGGAGAATTTTCATGCTATAGCATGGAGAATTGGCATGTTGGAACAGAGAAATTTTCATGTTATTTTTAGGAATTTGCCATGTTGCATCAGATGATACCGCCATGCTACACATAGAAATTCCCATGCTTATATAAAAATAATGTCACTGTTAAAAAAAATGAATCATTCGCTTGGTGGGGGTGGCGAAGCAAATAGGTGGCCCACAAGAATTGCCAACTATCACAAGCCAGTTTCCGCGGGAATATGGAAATATATAACACGCCATAATTAGGAATTGTGCAGTCCATTAGCCACGTCGTGGAAAAAAACTTAGCGCCCCCCGCACCCTCAGGCGGCTACATAGACACCGCCACCCCAAAAACCTCAACCCTGCCACCACTGGAGGGCGCCGAATTTTAGTAGACGGCGGCGGCGTAGAACTTCCAACCGACCTACCCTCACCTTCCCTGGCCTGCCAAACACATGTCACCTATCCACCTACCCCCTTGTCGTCTGTCATCGGCCAACATTATTTCCGGTGTTTCCCATGTGCGACTCCCAGTGCCTTGCCAACGTTGGTTCTAGGGTTCTTCCTGTCGGTGCTCGGTGCATCCCTTATGTAGCATGTTCCAGCTCGCATGCCTACATCTAGTGTGCAAACGTGTCATCCTTGTCCTTGTGGTGGTGAGGACGCATTGGGATTCATGCCGATCGCATCCTGGTAGGTAGCAATGCACTGTGGGTGCATTTATCACCAGCCTCACATGATGCTCTGGTTGTCGCTGGTCTGTTGTGGTGCCGGGTGCGTTTTGGGAGAAATGCTAACTCGGATCTAGTGTCTTACCTGATCACGACAGTGTTGATGCATCACTTACCTCGATGGAGGCGTGATCGTAGAGTTGGAGATATGTTCCTAACATTCAGGCAACCAACGTCATGTTCCTTCTCTTGAGGCAAAAAACTTGCTCTGCTCATGGTGTGATGGGTATGGTTCTTGGCGAATGCCTTGCGATGGCTGCACCCATCGGCATTAGTCCCCTTCTTGAAGGTGTCATAAGGGAATATTTGCCCATACCATTGACATGGGTCTGGGTCTTCTCACTCTGCTGGTGGTGACAATAGCAGTCTCTACTTAGCATCACGGTGTTGTTATTCATCTACTCCATCCATTTTGTGGTGCCATCAATGTCAACTCCCTGTCGTTGTGCATGTTCAAATTGAAGGAAATATGCCCTAGAGGCAATAATAAAGTTGTTATTTTATATTTCCTTCTTCATGATAATGGTTTATTATCCATGCTAGAATTTTATTGATCAAAAACCTAAATACATGTGTGAATACATAAACAAACACCGTGTCCCTAGTGAGCCTCTACTTGACTAGCTCGTTGATCAAAGATGGTTAAGATTTCCTAACCATGGACATGGGTTGTCAGTTAATAACGAGATCACATCATTAGGAGAATGATGTGATGGACAAGACCCATCCGTTAGCTTAGCATAATGATCGTTTAGTTTTGCTGCTATTGCTTTCTTCATGTCAAATACATATTCCTTCGACTATGAGATTATGCAACTCCCGGATACCGGAGGAATGCCTTGTGTGCTATCAAACGTCACAATGTAGCTGGCTGATTATAAATATGCTCTACAGGTATCTCCGAAGGTGTTTGTTGGGTTGGCATAGATCGAGATTAGGATTTGTCACTCCGAGTATCGGAGAGCTATCTCTAGGCCCTCTCGGTAATACACATCATAAGCTTGCAAGCAAACGACTAAGGAGTTAGTCACGAGGTGATGTATTACAGAGCGAGTAAAGAGACTTGCCGGTAACAAGATTGAACTAGGTATGAAGATACCGACGATCGAATCTCGGGCAAGTAACATACCGATAGACAAAGGTAATTACGTATGTTGTCATAAGGTTCGGCCGATAATTAAAGATCTTCGTAGAATATGTAGGAGCCAATATGGGCATACAGGTTCCGCTATTGGTTATTGACCAGAGAAGTGTCTCGGTCATGTCTACATAGTTCTCGAACCCGTAGGGTCCGCACGCTTAACGTTCGTTGACGATATAGTATTATATGAGTTATGTATGTTGGTGACCGAATGTTGTTCGGAGTCCCGGATGAGATCACGGACATGACGAGGAGCTCCGAGATGGTCCGGAGGTAAAGATTGATATATAGGATGATATGGTTAGGCAAAGGGGTAAAGCCCATGGGGCTTTAGGTCGGTGCAAAAGGACTTTTGCGGAGGCCAGGGGCCAAATGCCGGAGACCCTGGCGTCTGGCCCAGGGCCAGACGCCGAGGCCCATGGCGTCTAGGCCAGACGCCACGGAGTATGGCGTGGTCCTGGAAGTCCGAGAATGACTCTTCCTTGCGGGCAAAACCGACTTTGAGGAGGCTTTTACTCCAAGTTTTGAACCCAAGGCTCAACATATAAATAGAGGGGCAGGGCTAGCACCCAAGACACATCAAGATACACCAAGCCATGTGCCGGCAACCCCGTCCCTCTAGTTTATCCTCCGTCATAGTTTCTGTTGTGCTTGGCGAAGCCCTGTGGAGATTGTTCTTCACCAACACCGTCACCACGACGTCGTGCTGTCGGAACTCATCTACTACTTCGCCCCTCTTGCTGGATCAAGAAGGCGATGATGACAGGATGCCATCGAGCTGAACGTGGAGGTGCCGTACGTTTTGATACTTGATCGGGACCGATCGTGAAGGTGTACGACTACATCAACCGCGTTGATAAACGCTTCTGCTTAGCGATCTTCAAGGGTATGAAGATGCTCTCCCCCTCTCGTAGCTATGCATCTCCATGGATAGATCTTGCGTGTGCATAGACATTTTTTGTTTTCCATGCAACGATTCCCAACACATATCCCCCCCACTATGGTCCATGTGTTGTGATGAGCATTGTGCTTTTAACTAATGTAGGGTCTATTAAAGATCATGAAATGATGAACGTGTTGGAAATATGCCCTAGAGGCAATAATAAATGGATTATTATATTTCCTTGTTCATGATAATTGTCTATTGTTCATGCTATAATTGTATTGTTCGGAAATCATAATACATGTGTGAATACATAGACCACAATATGTCCCTAGTAAGCCTCTAGTTGACTAGCTCGTTGATCAATAGATAGTCATGGTTTCCTGACTATGGACATGGGGATGTCATTGATAACGGGATCACATCATTAGGAGAATGATGTGATGGACAAGACCCAAACCTAAGCATAGCACAAAGATCGTGTAGTTCGTTTGCTAGAGCTTTTCTGAATGTCAAGTATCATTCCTTAGACCATGAGATTATGCAACTCCCGGATACCGTAGGAATGCTTTGGGTGTATCAAACGTCACAACGTAACTGGGTGACTATAAAGGTGCACTACAGGTATCTCCGAAAGTATCTGTTGGGTTGGCATGAATCGAGACTGGGATTTGTCACTCCGTGTGACGGAGAGGTATCTCTGGGCCCACTCGGTAAGACATCATCATAATGAGCTCAATGTGATCAAGGTGTTGTTGACGGAATGATGTATTACGGGAACGAGTAAACAGACTTGCCGGTAACGAGATTGAACAAGGTATCGGTATACCGACGATCGAATCTCGGGCAAGTATCGTACCGATGGACAAAGGAAATTGAGTACGGGATTGATTAAAGTCCTCGACATCGTGGTTCATCCGATGAGATCATCGAGGAGCATGTGGGAGCCAACATGGGTATCCAGATCCCGCTGTTGGTTATTGACCGGAGATCGTCTCGGTCATGTCTGCATGTCTCCCGAACCCGTAGGGTCTACACACTTAAGGTTCGGTGACGCTAGGGTTGTTAAAGATATTAGTATGCAGCAAACCGAAGGTTGTTCGGAGTCCTGGATGAGATCCCGGACGTCACGAGAGGTTCCGGAGTGGTCCGGAGGTAAAGATTTATATATGGGAAGTTGTTGTACGGACACCGGAAAGTCTCGGGGGCATATCGGTATTGTACCGGGGCCACCAGAGAGGCACCGGGGGTCCACCTTGAGGGTCCAGCTCTCTCGGAGGGCCTCATGGGCCACAAGGGGCAGGGAACCAGCCCCTGGAGGGCTGGGCGCACCCCCTTCCCTTGGGCCCATGCGCCTAGGGTTGGGGGGAAACCCTAGTGGGGGCGCCCCCTTGCTTGGGGGGCAAGCCCCCCACCCTTGGCCGCCCCCCCCTGGAGATCCATCTCCAGGGCTGCGCCCCCCCTAGGGGGCCTATATAAAGGGGGGAGAGGGAGGGCAGCCGCACCCCTGCTGCATTGGCGCCTCCCTCTCCCCGTTACACCTCTCCCTCTCTCGACAGAAGCTTGGCGAAGCCCTGCTGGAACTCTGCTGCATCCACCACCATGCCGTCGTGCTGCTGGATCTTCATCAACCTCTCCTTCCCCCTTGCTGGATCAAGAAGGAGGAGACGTCATCCCGACCGTACGCGTGTTGAACGCGGAGGTGCTGTCCGTACGGCACTAGGTCATCGGTGATTCGGATCACGGCGAGTACGACTCCATCATCCACGTTCTCCTTGAACGCTTCCGTTGCGATCTACAAGTGGTATGTAGATGCTCTCCTATCCCCTCGTTGCTAGAATACTCCATGCATAGATCTTGGTGATGCGTAGAAATTTTTTAATTTCTGCTACGATCCCCATCAGTGGCATCATGAGGTAGGTCTATGCGTAGTTTCTATGCACGAGTAGAACACAAAGTAGTTGTGGGCGTCGAATTGTCAATTCTTCTTGCCGTTACTAGTCCTATCTTGGTTCAGCGGTATTGTGGGATGAAGCGGCCCGGACCAACCTTACACGTATGCTTACGTGAGACCGGTTCCACCGACTGACATGCACTAGTTGCATAAGGTGGCTGGCGGGTGTCTGTCTCTCCCACTTTAGTTGGATCGGATTCGATGAACAGGGTCCTTATGAAGGGTAAATAGAGATTGACAATACACGTTGTGGTTTTAACGTAGGTAAGAAACGTTCTTGCTGGCAACCTATAACAGCCACGTAAAAACTTGCAACAACAATTAGAGGACGTCTAACTTGTTTTTGCAGCAAGTGCTTTGTGATGTGATATGGCCAGAAGTTGTGATGAATCATGTATGTGATGTATGAGATGATCTTGTTATTGTAATAGGAATCACGACTTGCATGTCGATGAGTATGAATGAAGAAGCTCCATGCTGATGGACTTTTAGAGTCTCTCGATTATGAATCATTTGACACGTGCGAACCATGCCTCATGGGCAAAGTGACCAAGACTCCATTCTCAGGGACAATGGAGCGAGCAACCAACTTGTTGGAAATCATACATACAGATGTGTGTGGTCCAATGAGCGTTGAGGCTCGCGGAGGCTATCGTTATGTTCTCACTCTCACTGATGATTTGAGTAGATATGGGTATGTCTACTTAATGAAACACAAGTCTGAGACCTTTGAAAAGTTCAAGGAGTTTCAGAGTGAGGTTGAGAATCAACGTGACAGGAAAATAAAGTTCTTACGATCAGATCGTGGGGGAGAATATTTAAGTCATGAATTTGGCACACACTTAAGAAAATGTGGAATCGTTTCACAACTCACGCCGCCTGGAACACCTCAGCGTAATGGTGTGTCCGAACGTCGTAATCGCACTCTATTGGATATGGTGCGGTCTATGATGTCTCTTACAGATCTACCGCTATCATTTTGGGGATACGCTCTAGAGACAGCCGCATTCACTTTAAATAGGGCTCCGTCAAAATCCGTTGAGACGACACCGTATGAATTATGGTTTGGAAAGAAACCTAAGCTGTCGTTTCTGAAAGTTTGGGGTTGCGATGTTTATGTCAAGAAACTTCAACCTAAAAAACTCGAACCCAAATCGGAAAAAAGCGTCTTCATAGGATATCCCAAGGAAACAGTTGGGTATACCTTCTACCTCAGATCCGAAGGCAAGATCTTTGTTGCCAAGAACGGGTCCTTTCTAGAGAAAGAGTTTCTCGCGAAAGAAGTAAGTGGGAGGAAAGTAGAGCTTGATGAAGTACTACCTCTTGAGAATCAAAGTAGCGCAGCTCAGGAAAATGTTCCTGTGGTGCCTGCACCGATTAGAGAGGAGGTTAATGATGATGATCAAGATACTTCTGATCAAGCTCCTACTGAACTTCGCAGGTCCACAAGGACGCGTTCCGCACCAGAGTGGTACGGCAACCCTGTCCTGGAAATCATGTTGTTGGACAACGGTGAACCTTCGAACTATGAAGAAGCGATGGCGGGCCCAGATTCCGACAAATGGCTAGAAGCCATGAAATCCGAGATAGAATCCATGTATGAAAACAAAGTGTGGACTTTGAATGACTTGCCCGATGGTCGGCGAGCCATAGAAAATAAATGGATCTTTAAAAAGAAGACAGACGCGGATGGTAATGTGACCATCTATAAAGCTCGACTTGTCGCTAAGGGTTATCGACAAGTTCAAGGGGTTGACTACGATGAGACTTTCTCTCCCGTAGCGAAGCTGAAGTCTGTCCGAATCATGTTAGCAATTGCCGCATACTATGATTATGAGATATGGCAAATGGACATCAAAACGGCATTCCTTAACGGCTTCCTTAAGGAAGAATTGTATATGATGCAGCCGAAAGGTTTTGTCGATCCTAAGAATGCTAACAAGGTATGCAAGCTCCAGCGCTCTATCTATGGGCTGGTGCAAGCATCTCGGAGTTGGAACATTCGCTTTGATGAGATGAACAAAGCGTTTGGGTTTATGCAGACTTATGGAGAAGCCTGCGTTTACAAGAAAGTGAGTGGGAGCTCCGTAGCATTTCTCATATTATATGTGGATGACATACTATTGATGGGAAATGATATAGAATTCTTGGAAAGCATAAAGGCCTATTTGAACAAGTGTTTTTCAATGAAGGACCTTGGAGAAGCTGCTTATATATTAGGCATCAAGATCTACAGGGATAGATCGAGACGCCTCATCGGTCTTTCACAAAGTACGTACCTTGACAAGATTTTGAAGAAGTTCAAAATGGATCAGTCCAAGAAGGGGTTCTTGCCTGTATTGCAAGGTGTGCGATTGAGCACGGCTCAATGCCCGACCATGGCAAAAGATATAGAAGAGATGAGTGTCATCCCCTATGCCTCAGCTATAGGGTCTATTATGTATGCCATGCTGTGTACCAGACCCGATGTAAACCTTGCCGTAAGTTTGGTAGGTAGGTACCAAAGTAATCCCGACAAGGAACACTGGACAGCGGTCAAAAACATCCTGAAGTACCTGAAAAGGACCAAGGATATGTTTCTCGTTTATGGAGGTGCCGAAGAGCTCGTCGTAAAGGGTTACGTCGACGCCAGCTTCGACACAGATCTGGATGACTCCAAGTCACAAACCGGATACGTGTATATTTTGAATGGAGGGGCAGTAAGCTGTTGCAGTTGCAAGCAAAGCATCGTGGCGGGATCTACATGTGAAGCAGAGTATATGGCAGCCTCGGAGGCAGCACAAGAAGCAGTCTGGGTGAAGGAGTTCATTACCGACGTAGGAGTCATACCCAATGCGTCGGACCCGATGACTCTCTTCTGTGACAACACTGGAGCAATTGCCCTTGCGAAGGAGCCCAGGTTTCACAGGAAGACCAGGCATATCAAGCGTCACTTCAACTCCATTCGTGAAAGTGTTCAAAAGGAGACATAGAGATTTGTAAAGTACATACAGACCTGAATGTGGCGGATCCGTTGACTAAACCTCTCCCTAGAGCAAAACATGATCAACACCAAAATTCCATGGGTGTGCGATTCATCACAATGTAACTAGACTATTGTCTCTAGTGCAAGTGGGAGACTGTTGGAAATATGCCCTAGAGGCAATAATAAATGGATTATTATATTTCCTTGTTCATGATAATTGTCTATTGTTCATGCTATAATTGTATTGTTCGGAAATCATAATACATGTGTGAATACATAGACCACAATATGTCCCTAGTAAGCCTCTAGTTGACTAGCTCGTTGATCAATAGATAGTCATGGTTTCCTGACTATGGACATGGGGATGTCATTGATAACGGGATCACATCATTAGGAGAATGATGTGATGGACAAGACCCAAACCTAAGCATAGCACAAAGATCGTGTAGTTCGTTTGCTAGAGCTTTTCTGAATGTCAAGTATCATTCCTTAGACCATGAGATTATGCAACTCCCGGATACCGTAGGAATGCTTTGGGTGTATCAAACATCACAACATAACTGGGTGACTATAAAGGTGCACTACAGGTATCTCCGAAAGTATCTGTTGGGTTGGCATGAATCGAGACTGGGATTTGTCACTCCGTGTGATGGAGAGGTATCTCTGGGCCCACTCGGTAAGACATCATCATAATGAGCTCAATGTGATCAAGGTGTTGTTGACGGGATGATGTATTACGGGAACGAGTAAAGAGACTTGCCGGTAACGAGATTGAACATGGTATCGGTATACCGACGATCGCATCTCGGGCAAGTATCGTACCGATGGACAAAGGGAATTGAGTACGGGATTGATTAAAGTCCTCGACATCGTGGTTCATCCGATGAGATCATCGAGGAGCATGTGGGAGCCAACATGGGTATCCAGATCCCGCTGTTGGTTATTGACCGGAGATCGTCTTGGTCATGTCTGCATGTCTCCCGAACCCGTAGGGTCTACACACTTAAGGTTCGGTGACGCTAGGGTTGTTAAAGATATTAGTATGCAGCAAACCGAAGGTTGTTCGGAGTCCCGGATGAGATCCCGGACGTCACGAGAGGTTCCGGAGTGGTCCGGAGGTAAAGATTTATATATGGGAAGTTGTTGTACGGACACCGGAAAGTGTCGGGGGCATATCGGTATTGTACCGGGGCCACCAGAGAGGCACCGGGGGTCCACCTTGAGGGGCCAGCTCTCTCGGAGGGCCTCATGGGCCACAAGGGGCAGGGAACCAGCACCTGGAGGGCTGGGCGCACCCCCTTCCCTTGGGCCCATGCGCCTAGGGTTGGGGGGAAACCCTAGTGGGGGCGCCCCCTTGCTTGGGGGGCAAGCCCCCCACCCTTGGCCGCCGCCCCCCTGGAGATCCATCTCCAGGGCTGCGCCCCCCTAGGGGGTCTATATAAAGGGGGGAGAGGGAGGGCAGCCGCACCCCTGCTGCATTGGCGCCTCCCTCTCCCCGTTACACCTCTCCCTCTCTCCACAGAAGCTTGGCGAAGCCCTGCTGGAACTTTGCTGCATCCACCACCACGCCGTCGTGCTGCTGGATCTTCATCAACCTCTCCTCCCCCCTTGCTGGATCAAGAAGGAAGAGACGTCATCCCGACCGTACGTGTGTTGAACGCGGAGGTGCTGTCCGTTCGGCCTAGGTCATCGGTGATTCGGATCACGACGAGTACGACTCCATCATCCACGTTCTCCTTGAACGCTTCCGTTGCGATCTACAAGTGGTATGTAGATGCTCTCCTATCCCCTTGTTGCTAGAATACTCTATGGATAGATCTTGGTGATGCGTAGAATTTTTTTAATTTCTGCTACGATCCCCATCAGAACATTGTGCAGGCCGCGCTCGTCTTTGCAGTATTCACACATAACGAAATCCTTTTCGTCGTCATACATTTCCTATGTTCATAGTTGAAACATTAATTGAAAATCGATCGCAGGCAACTACTAGGAAACTCAACATACAGATCACTGTTACTCAATATGCAACAGGTTGACTTTAGGTCTGTCGAGTCTTCCTTCCTAAACTCTCATCTCACGTATATGGTGGGCACTCCCTCTCTGATATTGAGACCGTCGGTGATGGTCGCTACTCCTCCTTTCCATAGTGGATTAAAAATATCTAGCACAAGGAAAAGAAGGAGAAGCGACCCCCACGACAACAGTCGGCATCTTCTACTCTCATATATGGTGGAGACTCTCCCTCACCGATTTTTTGACTATCATGTATGGAGCCCCGACACACTTAAAGTCAACTCAAAATGTCGTTTAATTCTCTTTCTAGCAAATCCGGGGCACTCGATATTTCCTACATATTCTAGCACAAGTCATGCTTAAATTCACGGAAAAATCCGGCATGACCTTTGCTAAAATAGGACATATCGAGCGCCTAAAATTTGCCGAAACAAAAATGAATCAACACTACGGCAAAACATAGGCCACTCGGATGTTTCGTGCGATACAAAGATGTCCATACACATACAACGATGCTTAAACTTGCAATTCCATACGGATCAATTATCATAAGCATTCGCACATGAGCTCACCTACTAAATACCCTAGTTCTACTCTATTCAACACACTGCGGAGTAGAGAAGGAGGAGTTGTACTTTTAGCTCACTGACTCGTGTGTAGAGAAAGTAGCTAGTGGTAGCTCGGATGACGATCACTCCAAGGAGACACGACTCTACAAAGCCTGCATATTCCACTGGGTGAAAATTTTAGATCATCAAATCTCATATAGCATTCTTTGATGACATAGTGATAATGACATAAAAATAATTAAATTTTCCAATACATTTCTATATTGAAAAAAATATTACAAAAAAATTCCAATACACATTTTTATATTACTAAAATTACAAACTATGTCTAAAACATCCTAGTTCTAGCCCTAACATTTACTAAAAATACCTTCGTGAAACCCTGTGTCTAAAACATCATAGTTCTATGCCTAACATTTACTAAAAATACCTTAGTGAAACTAGTTCTATTAATAAACCTAACATAACTAAATTAAGCACTTACTAAATTCTATTGTATTGAAAAAACAGTAAAAAAACTATGTGAAACTAGTTCTATTAATAAACCTAACATAACTAAATTAAGCACTTACTAATTTCTATTCTATTAAAAAAAGTAAAAAATCTACATTATCAGTGAGGAGAGATGGAGGGAGGCAGGAGGGAGGAAGGGGTGGGAGGAGGGAGAAGGAGGAGGGAGGAGATAGGAGGAGGGGGTGGGAGGCCGAGGGATGAGGGGGTGGGAGGAGGGAGGAGGAGGAGGGAGGAGAGAGGAGGAGGGAGAAGGAGGTGGGACGAGGGGGAGGAGGAGCGCGCGACCTGAGGAGGGAGGAGGGTGCGGCCGGAGGAGAAGGGAGGAGGGCGCGGCAGGAGGAGGGGCGCCGCATACCGAGGAAGGAGGAGCAACGACGGCGGTGGAACGGTGAGGGGAGAGTGAGAGTGGGAGTGGAGAGGGGAGAGTGAGGGCGGCCGGTGGAGAAGATGGGATGGGTTTAGCAGTAGTGCGTTCTGGGAGAAAGCGCTGCTGCTAAATTACCTAGCAGTAGGGCGTTTCAGGGGAACGCTCTACTACTACACTTTGCCTGGTGGCAACGGTGTGGCAATATTAGTAGTAGCGCACTTTGTCCTTGTCACGCTACTCTATATCTATAGCAGTAGCGCCTTACGTGAACACTCGCTACTGCTAATTACCAGTAGCGCGTCGTTTTAATCCATGCTACTGCTAAGGTTCTGTGTATAAGGTTTTCCCTAGTAGTGTTTGGACGCCCAAGAGATCGTTGATACAGCCCGGGCGCGGCGAGTGGCAGAAGCGGCCAACGCGGCAGTTCATGAGTCGCCTCCTATGACCCCCTTAGCTTTGCAACGTGTTGGTTCCAGCACCAGAACTATAGGGATTCCGTGCCTGGTGCCAGCTCTAGGCAACGAGCATATGCCTAGAGATTTCAAAGGCCCTCGTAAGGTTTCCAATTACACGCCTAACCTCGAGACGGCAGCTTAGAGTGAGAGTTACAAAATCTCCATGGACATGTTGGACGTTAGCGACGCGGTCCGTGCCAAGTATTTGACCATGATGTTGGAGGGGCCAGCTCGTACTTGGCTGAAAATCTTGCCCCCCTAATTCCATCAACACTTGGGCAGAGTTGAAGGAGCGTTTCATCAAACACTTCCAAAGAACCTACAAGCGCCCGGTGACGATTGTCGATCTAAAGCACTATGTCCAACGCGAGGGCGAGTCAGCTCATCACTGGTCTCGACGGATCGTAGATATCATCCACTCCTCTGATGGCATATCAGCCGCCCAGGTTGTATTAATTTTGGAGAAAAAATGCCACTTTGATCCTTTGGTTCAGAAGCTTGGGCGTCTCAAGCGGGCAGTTCAGGACATGGGAGGTCTGATGGATGTCCTTACCAGATACGCTGAGTTAGATACCACAAAGGATCGTATGTTTGATGATGAAAGAGTAGGCAAGGGCAAGAAGAACGGTGGTGGCAAAGGACATCAACAGAACAACTCGGGGTACAATAGGAACCATGGCAATCAGGGCGATGGTGGCAAGTGTAAACATCTGGAGAGCAACTCAGATTTTGTTGCCAACATCAATACTAGTTTAAGGGCCAGAGACAGAATAATTCTGGGAGGCCATTCGATGCAAATAAAGCCCGTAACATTGAGCAAGCCCTCAAAGGTCCATGTCCCAAGAACAGTACGCAGGATAATCCGGCGAACCACTCCTGGGAGAATTATTATATTATGCAGCAATCTTGCAATCAAGCATACCAGAATCACTAGGATGGTGGTGGTGGAAACCTAGGTCAACCTGCGGCTGGCGTCTCAGGATGCAGTTTTCCTGGGGCCGGCTCATCTGGTGGATATAACAGTCATGGCGGGTCTGGATCTGGATATCAGGGGTCTGGCAACCATGGGGGTGGGAATCAACATTCTGACGAAGGTACTCAACATCAAAACAACCAGACAGGTTTTCAGAGAAATGCTAAGTAGTTGAATAGTGGGCAGTATCATGTCTTTACAACTAGCACCCCCAAGCGGGATATCCAAATTCAAAAGCATGTTGTCAACTTGAGCCGGCTATTCCTGAGTATTCGAATTGGTTGGAGCAACCAGTCACTTGGAGTAGGGTTGATCATCCTCCTCGGGATGAAAATCCCGGTGGCCTGGCTTTGGTGGTGGCGCCTCGAGTCGATGGGTATAAGCTCACAAAGGTACTGATGGATGGAGGAAGCAGCATTAACATCTTGTACTATGATACCTTCAGGCGTATGAACTTGTTAGAAAAGCAACTCTCACCTTCCTGAACTGTTTTCCATGGGAACGTCCCCGGAAAATCTGCATACCCCATCGGGCGGATTAAACCGGAGGTTGCATTTGGCGATGAGTACAATTACATAGCAGAATTTCTGGCATTCTAAGTGGTCAAGATCAAGAGCCCATATCATTCTTTGTTTGGACGGCCGGCTTATGATCGTTTCATGGCTCGGCCCTATTATGTGTATCTCAAGCTCAATATGCCTGGGCCAAAGGGCACTATCACTATCGTTGGCGATAGAAAAATTTCCTGTGAGTGTGAAGAAGGGGAGGCAACTTATGCTGAGTCGGCCTACGCAATGGAGGAGTTGAAATTTTACACATCCAATGTTGACCCGACTGACATGACGTCCCTAAAGAAACCCACCATAGAAACTGACCCCCCGCTCAAGTTTAAGTCAGTTGAGGACACAAAATAGGCTGACTTCACCCCTGGCGACTCATCCCAATAGTTCATTGATACGTCTCCGTCGTATCTACTTTTCCAAACTCTTTTGCCCTTGTTTTGGACTCTAACTTGCATGATTTGAATGGAACTAACCCGGACTGACGTTGTTTTCAGCAAAATTGCCATGGTGTTATTTTTGTGCAGAATAAAAAGTTCTCGGAATGACCTGAAGCTTCACGGAGATAAGTTTTGGAATTAATAAAAAATATTGGTGAAATAATCATGTGAAGGGGGCCCACACCCTAGCCACAAGGGTGGGGGGCGCGCCACCCAACCTTGTGGCCCCCCTGGACCTTCACCGACCTCAGCTCCAACTCCATATATTCTCTTTCGGGGAGAAAAAAATCACAGAGAAGGATTGATCGCGTTTTATGATACAGAGCCGCCACCAAGCCCTGTTCTTCCTCAGGAGGGCAGATCTGGAGTCCGTTTTGGGCTCCGGAGAGGGGAATCCCTCGCCATCGTCATCATCTACCATCCTCCATCACCGATTTCCGGATGCTCACTACCGAGCGTGAGTAATCCCATCGTAGGCTTGCTGGACTGTGATGGGTTGGATGAGATTTACCATGTAATCGAGTTAGTTTTGTTAGGGTTTGATCCCTAGTATCCACTATGTTCTAAGATTGATGTTGCTATGACTTTGCTATGCTTAATGCTTGTCACTAGGGCCCGAGTGCCATGATTTCAGATCTGAACCCTTTATGTTTTAATGAATATAGTTGTGTTCTTGATCCTATCTTGTAATTCAATAGTCACCTACTACGTGTTATGATCTGTCGGAGTAATGAGCCACGGGTAGGCCAACCCGAAGCCCAGAACCCTTCAAGACATCGGGGCAGGCTACGCCCCTCAGGAACCCCAGCACGGAAAGCCGCCTCTGGGAGTCGGCAGCGGCGATGCCGACTACCCACTCATGGCCGAGTCCTAGGGACGGCTACAAGATGAGCCAACTCTTAACTGGCGGCTTCCAGAGAAGCCGACTATGGGGAGTCGGCCCGTGACTCCAACCACCCTCTGCCTTCGTAAGAAGGGACGGCACGGGGAACGTCCGCAGTAAGGCCCGCCCCCACCCCGATTACCAAGGGCAGTCATGGCCACAGTACGCCGTACCAATGGAGATCTCCGCCCGGCGCGGCACTGTTGCCATGCTAGCCCTGACATCAGCTTCAGTGGCGGAGTCCTATGCTCACGTCGGCCTGCTTGTACGGCCCAGAGACGGCGGGCCCCGCCGGTCAACGGGGGGTACAGAATACGGCGAGAGCGCCACAAAGACGGACCCCGTGGGAGTCGGCCTCCAAGAGTTGGTCGGCCCCTCCCGCGGGCCCCGCATGCCATTAACCCGATCAGACAGGGAGTGGCAACAGTGATTGCCCGCCAGGCGGCGGTACTGTTGCCATGACCCCATGACCAAGCCAGCGTCATTAGAAGCACGACTATAGTAATCCGCAGCCGGCAAGACCCGCCCGCGGCGGACAAGGCCTGTCGGCTCCATACCGGACTAGTCAACGGGGCCCACCAGTCGGCGGGCCCCAGTAGTCGGCGGAGAAGACGGCGGCCTGAGAGACAGACGGCTGGGACCCGTGCCCAGCCGGATTACCATTGTACCCCCGGGGGGTAGGCCTATATAAACCCCCCGGAGCACCCATGCAAAGGGTTGGATCCCATTAGCACTAGACCATAGAATACAGGAAGGAGAGAGCTAGCCTTGCCTTCTCCTACCTCCAGGAAACAGCTCAAGGAGCAACCTTGTACCCACTTTGCCATAGTGATCATGCGGAGACCCTGCAGAGCAGCAGTAGGGGTGTTATCTCCTCGTAGAGCCCTGAAGCTGGGTAAGATTCGCCGGCGTGCATGTCTACGCCTCATCCCGCTTCCAGGCACCGGCGACGTCCTACTCGCCCCCACCATGATAAGCCATCCCTTGGCATATGTCGCACCCAACCCCCGACATTTGGCGCCCACCGTGGGGCGAGGTGCACCGTCGTCCGGAGACCTGCTCTGGACGGGAACCCTCTTCCTCCCGTGTGAGCGCAGCTAGCCCGGCATGCCAGATGGAGTTTGCGCCGACGCACTGCACGGCGCTGAGATTGCCTGCGCAGCCAGCTGCCTCGCCGAACTTGTTGGCGAGGTTCGCCTCTTCGACGAGCCTGCATCCGACGCAGTCACGGGCGGCCCCGATAGCCTCCTCGCGGGCCTCCTCGATGAACTCCACGTCGCCGGTGAGCCTGCCGTGGACCTGGAGTCCATAGGCTCCACCAACCCGATGCTGGTCGACTCCGACATTGCGTCGCTCGACGCATTTCCCACCAACGTGGTGGTCTACGACGAGCCGCTCCCTCGCGCGGAGAGCGGCGGGAGCACCGTCACAGAAGTGCTCGTCATCGATCATGGCGAGCATTCCGGCGGAGGAGCTCATGACCCGCTCGATGCGGCGCTACAAGACCTAACTGCGCCCATTCCAGAAGACGCTGATGCCGAGATGCTGGAGGCACGCCGCCTTCAGCTCGTCGAAGGCGCAAAGAAGCTGGCAAGCATGAGGCGCTTGTTAGAGGCCTACCAACGAGAGATGGATCGCGCTGTGGGCGGCTCGCCGGCCCCGACGGGGCCTAGCCGCTTGGTCGCGGTCCGACAGTGCGGCGTAGACATCACCAACCTGTTCGGGGCCACTCGCCCCATGTACGCCACGCCCGCGGAGAACATCCGAGCCGCCCAGGCGGCGGCGGACGAGCTGGACAACTTCGAGGGTGAAGAGCGCCGCCTGATGGCGGAGCGAGTCCAGCGATTCCTCGACGCTGCTGCCGCGCAGAACGAAGCCGGCTGCCGCACAGAGGCACCGCAACGGCAGAACGACGACCTGCCTCCCCGCCGGGATCAAGGCATGACGTCTCGGACGCCGACTGGCGGTGTCCGCGGAAGAAAGGACAAGGATCCGACTGTCAGCCACAGTCGGACTCGCATCACCATCGAGCACGACCAAGACGGCCGCCCAAGAACAGTGGAACGATGGGACGATTGTCCGCCTCCTCCTCCTCGCAAGGAAAGGCGAGTCTCCTCGCCGCCTGTTGACCATCCGACTCTCGGTGACCGCCTTGGCCGCCGAGAGGGAGTCGGAGAAAACGACGTCCGCCACCGGATCGACCGACTTCACCGATCCCTGGCGCTGGAAGAAGAAGACGAGTTGGGCCCGCCTTGTTTCGGACCCCGCATCCGAGATGAGCCCTTTCCCAAAGGGTTCACGCTCCCCCGAGATACGCCCAAATACACTGGCTCCGTGAAGCCGGAAGACTGGCTGGTTGACTACTCAACGGCCGTCAACATAGCGAACGGCAACAAGCGCAATGCCGTGAAATATGTTCCGCTCATGCTCCAAAGCACGGCCCGGACGTGGCTGAACAGCCTGAAGCCCCGCTATCGTGGAATTGTCACAGCAGATGTCCTTAGTGTCAGGACTTAGTCGCGAGGCCAACGCATCTATGCGGTAGCTCGAAGGGGTTGGTCGGAATCGAGAGACGCATAGCGGATCATCACACAAGTCGAGGATTTAGACAGCTTTGGGCCCCGGGAAACATCATCCGGTAATAGCCCTACATGCTGTTTGAGGCTAGATCTCATTATGCTCATGAGGGAGTCGCCGGTAAACCGGCTCTTTGTGTCTAGCCCCAAGGATTGTTTCTTCTCTTTTTTCCTGTCCCTCTTTGGGGAGCCCTGCCCCTCCTTATATATGTTGAAGGGGCGGGTTGCATGTGGAGTCCTATTAGGATTAGGACTAGTCTATCTCTAATACAAACCGGATATAAGTCCAGGTCTTAACTCCTTGTAAGATAAATATTCCTCATGCCTTTCCTCTTAAACCGGCCCACCATCAAACATGAACCGGCCTTCTGGGCCTTGGGCCTTGTCATCCGTCTGTCCCGCATGCCAGATCACCAGTGAGTCATAACGACCATGTGGGTTGCTTGTAAACCGCCAGGTCAGGGCAGGTCACCAGTAACTCGCCAAGTGTCAGCGGGGTCTTCAGATAAACCGCCAAGTCCAGCCGGGTTAACTTCCGGCCGGTTTACGCCACGGGGTATATCCCCGACATTATCCCCCAGTTTAATTTGGATTTATCCATGTTAAACTGATCCTGTAAAACAAATACAAGAACAAATTTGATAGATTATGCTCCGGGTTAAGAATTCTTGTAAACTGGCATCTGATCATCCTTAATTCCTTGCCATTTCCTTCTTCTAGAAAATCCAGGTTAATAAGCCATCTTCATACTCAATTTGCTGACATTGGTTTCTCACAGAGAAATATTATGAAGAATAATCCACTTGAGTCGGCTTCCAAAACGCCGGTTTAAGAAATATGCGTCTTGAAATACTCATCTGATATTTAGTCGGTTTGAAGATGTAAAACTTCCCGGTTTATCATTGCGAAAACTGCCAGGTTATAAAAACTGATAATTCTGGGTCATGATTGTTTCCAATGTCGGTTCATGGTTGCTGCCAACGCCGGTTCATTATGATTGGTGATGCCGGGTCAATCTGGTTTGCTCAAAACTGAAAATCGGAAGATGTTTCCCCCTTATAGCCCCCAAGTCTTGAACAGAACAAAGTGATTGTTTGAGACTTGTTTCCATATAATTACTGCCACTTTGAAGAAATCCATGTTGTTCATCTCAGTCACTAGTAAAAACTGAATACTCCATATATGTAGCCCCCAAGTGCCAGGTTGTCATGCTTGAAGCAACTTGGGACTTGTAATTGCCTGGTGCTCATAAAAACTTCAACCAGTGTAGCCCCCAAGGGCCGGGTCATTTATGCAAATAATGAGCAGGGACTTTGAAAATATGATAATGTAGACTTTAACAGCAACGTGTAGCCCCCAAGGGCCGGCTCAGTAAGATAATATTGAGCTGGGACTTGATATATACTTCAATGAAAATAACATCATATGATATAACCCCCATCATGGGGCTTGAAACCGCATCCACAAGGTTGAGAGCTTTGTGCTTTACCAACTGAGCAGGGGATCCTTCAATAATAGATGAAAATTTGTGTACCTTGAATTGTTGACATGATCAATTGGTAGCCCCCAAGGGTCGGCTCAGTATGATATGATGAGTCGGGTCTTCCATAAGATGAGCAAAAAATGATTTTGCATTAGCCCCCAAGTGTCATGGTGCATGCTTGCAGCGGCATGAGACTTGCATGTAATCTTAATTTGAATAATGTAGCCCCCAAGTGCCGGGTCGTAAGCCTGCAGCGACTCGGGACTATTCCTTCCATTGTAGAATAAATCATATCCTTTGATAAAATAATAGCCACTGCGCTAAAGCGACTTTGAAAACCTCAATAATACCGGTTATTAATAACCACAATAAAATCCAGCCATGTTGGCTATTCAAGATAATATAATCCGGTTGGAAAACCTTATTCATTCAATATCATAATGAAAATTCAGCCAAGTTTGGCTATTGGAATAATATAACCAAATGATTTATAAGCGCATGATTCCAATGGCGCAATCCAAATATGTGTTGGCGACTTATAGTCCAAAGCCAGGCCGGTTTAATAAACACCGGATAATTTCTCATCATATACTGGCGACTTATCGTCTTAAAGCCATGCCGGTTTAATAAACGCCGGCGATTTTAATCATGATTTATTCAACTTGTTTCTGCGTACAACAAGTTTAAAGTGTCCTGGCGGTATACCACCGGACGGGTCGTAATGCCCAACATATAACCCGAGTTTATAACCAAGGCTGCACTTAAGAATAATCAAATATGAAATATATCATACCTGTGACATTGAATCACATTGTTGGTTTTACCAACTTTTTATAGTAAGGGTGATAACCCCAATCTTGAGTAATGATAACTCCTTTCATACTGTGTCGGTTTATGATAAAACCGTACCAGGTTGTGATAAACACCAGTTTAACCACATATAATACTGGCGACTCGTAGTCAAACCAGACCGGGCTGATAGTCTCCGGTTTATAACTTGATCGTGTACTGACAACTTGTAGTTGAAAGCCGAGCCGGGTTGATAAACACCGGTTTACTCCATAATAGGATGGTAACAGAAAATCAAACCGGGAAGATAGCCTCCGGATTAGGATTTGACCGTGTTCCGTCAATTTGTAATTCGACAGTCGAACCGGTTTAAGAATTGTCGGTTGAAAAACGCAACAAAAGAAATATTTATCAAAACAAAATTTCAAGCAAAGGCAATGATAAAACCATTTGCAAAAAGAGGCTATTGAGTCGATCAAGTGGCATTACCACGGTCGGACACGACCAAGCCCCCAATAAGCGTAGCTATGGTTCAAGTCAGCCAGGTCCCCAAATGATGCAGTGGCATTATGCCGATCAAGAGGTGTAGCTATGGTTCGGGTTCGACCATGCCCCCAAGTGACACTGTGGCACTGGGCCGATCAAGAGTCGTGACTATGGTTCAGACGTGACCACAAGTCCCCAAGTGATGTTGTGGCTTTATGCCGATCAAGAGGTGTAGCTATGGTTCGGGTTCGACCAAGCCCCCAAGTGACACTGTGGCACTGGGCCGATCAAGAGGCGTGACTATGGTTCAGACGTGACCACAAGTCCCCAAGTGATGATGTGGCTTTACGCCTATCAAAAGGTGTTGCTATGGTTCGGACGCGACCCTAGCCCCCAAGTGATGTTGTGACATTGAGCCGATCAAGAGGTGTGGCTATGGTTCAGATACGACCAAGCCCCCAAGTGATCAATAATATGATAAGCCAATAAGGCATGATACCTATGTTTGAACCGCGCATCATGGCAGCAGGTCCTCTTTGGCACCCTTTAACTTTTTGCAAGAGATAAATACTTCTTGAACCGGATGTTAAACCGGATATTGAGAGCTTCAAAGCTTTGTGGGAGACATCCTTCCCTTGAACCGGATTTTAAACCGGAATCTTCATTTTCAGTCGGAAATTTTCTGACGGCTTTTAAACTCGAACTTGCGAGAAGTTAATTCCTTTTTGAACCGGAGATTGTTAAACCGGATCTGAGCGCTTCAGAGCTTTGTGGGAGAATAGTTTTCTCTTGAACCGGATTGTAAACCGGATATTTGAGAGCTTCAGTGAGATTGACTTCCCTTGAGCCGGATTTTAAACCGGAATCCTTTCTAATGACCCGGATCTTCGTCATTGAGCCGGGATTTTGTAACTGTCATATACTTTCTAAGCCGGAAATTTTCTGACGGCCTTTAAATTTTCATCAATATAACAGTAGCCTCCGGGACCGGGTTATCTTTCCCTCCGTCGTCCTGGGTTTCTTAAACCGGCTGAAACTGGCAAGATTTGCTGAGTCATGTCATCGTAGCCCCCGAGTCTCAAAGGTGGCTCGAGGAGTTGGCTTGAGACTCTCCATATTTGACCGTGATATAAACCGGCATAACTTGTATATCATTGATGTGGATAGCACGATGTGAATCCACAGAAGGTTGAGGTGACTGCGGCGGGTTATAAATGATCCCGTACGATCCGTGTCAGCAACTCAGCCAATGGTTCCTTCCAACTGGCGATTTGAAGTTAACCAAAACTGTAGTGGCGGCGACTTGTGCGCCTGCCCATTGAGCCATCCAGTGCAAACGGCGGTTGATGATAATTTGCCTCCAATTTGGAAGAAAACCAGGCTACCCAAGCTGTGACTTGCTCATACTCAATAGAAGCAGCTCATGAAGACAGGTGCGGCCCTGTGTGTTGATGTAGACCAGACCGCAAGGGTGGCAGCGTAAGCACTTCCGTTGATCACGGTGGCACAGATAAATGTTAGTGCAACATGACGATGCTATGCACTCCATATCCGCGATATAACTCCACATCGATGATAAATAATTGTCCTAATGTATTTGGATGATAGATGATCTTGTCGTCTCTGCCATGATCATGGAACAAACATATTAAAAGGAGGACAGTTGTTCCCGGAGGAACTTAAAGTGTACTGGAAAAAAAATAAGGTGGATAGCACCTGATCTTTTCTTGGGACGTCAAGCCAGTCTTGTCCGTCGTCGTTTTTCCAATAGATCGGAAATGTACTGCTTCCACGATCTTTTTTTCTTCTTTTAGCACTGTGACCACTTTGACTTTCTTTCCAACCAGTCCTTCTTATCCCTTTCTTCACAAGGAAACAGGCGGCTCAACAACTCCAGGAGAAACGCGGCAGGTCAAAGAAGCAGAATCGGATGGCTCGATGGATGCTGGCCCGACTTAAAACAGTAGAACTCTACGGAGACGAGGCCGCAGTGGCCTAGATGGTGAGGCGACTCATAGCAGAGGGGCGCCAGCAAGGCGAGGCAGGTCATGACCAGAATAGAGGCGATGGCATGGCCGGCTGGACATGGTAGTCCTCGAGCAGCGAAACCAAGCCATGCGGCGGGTCTCCGGGAGCGAGTTGGCTCATGGCACTCCGGCGGGTCGACGAGGTGCGTCAGCTGCCGTGGCAGATTGGAGTGGCGGCCTGCACCGTCGGTGACTCGGGGCCGGCTTTGTGGTCGGAGCGGCGCGCACATCAGACAGCGGAGCACTGACGCAGTGGGTGTGGCTCGTTACCGAGGCGAGCGACATCAGTGCAAGGCCACACTGAACCGGCAGTGCGAGGCCGAGGCGGGTCGAGGCAGGAAATGCCAGAGGAGTAGACGGTCGTGCAGGGCAGAACCGGCGTCGGTCTTTGGGCGGAGGTGACCCGGCAGGAGGCGGAAGAAGCGACGGCTGAAGGAGGCCCGTAAGGAAGCAGAGTCAATGCTGGCGGTTCAGAGCGGCAGGGCGGCCCGCGGTTAAGGCAAGCAGCGAGGTGGCTCGGCCGGCTGCAGCATCAGAGGGCGGAGGGCCGGTCGGCGACTTGTAATGCCGCCCCACTGGTGGACATGGCGTCTCAATCCTGGGGCAGTCCGGTAGCCTCAATAGTTGTGGTGCTTCAGAGCAACTTGGAGCGGCGGCGGTTTGGAAGGCCGCAACAGCGAAAGCAAGGAGTTGCGCCTTACAATAGAACAGGCAGAGGTAAACTCGAAATCAGACGCAACGCCGGGGCGGTGACTTGGAGAGGCGGCTCGGAGCTAGGTGAGCCCGCGACGGATCAGTAGCAAAAAGGGCAAGGGCATCGGATGTGCTTTTTCCTAACCTGTCAAAGGAACGTGCGGGAGCAGAAGCGAGACCAGCCCGGCGCCTGTGGCGGCGAACTGCATTGTGTGGCAGCAGGGTTAACCCGGGCGGCGCTGCCAGCCAGACGGAGCGGAGACGCCGCTGAGATGAAGATCAATGCCGGTTTCCGAAACAGCACCGGGCCGAGATAATGGAGGCGGGCGTTGCAGTCAACCTGACGAGGTGGCTTGTAGTGGAGGATGCGGCTTGCAACAGAGGAATCAGACCGGCGAGATGACCCCGCAGAGAGCAAACCGGAGCAGAGGGCGCACGCAGCCTGGGGGAACCTGACGGTTCAACGACCCATGACCGGGTGGAGCGGGAGCAAAAGGGCGAGGCGACGCCGGTCTTCGAAGGGAGTAGCGAAGCGGTGAGGCAGGGCTGCAGCCACAGCGGCAGGTTGGAGAAGCGCCGGCACGGCCGCGGCCGAGCAACGGTTGGAGCAGCGACGACCACTCGGAGCAGTGCACAACAGCCTCAGCAACAGATACGGCTCGGATGGCCCCGGAAAATCCGCAGCGGAGGAGCGGACCGGTGATGCTCCGGTGGCGGGCGAAGCGAAGAGGCTGCAGGGGCAAGCCTCGGGGGGATCAACCACGGCGACACAGAGGCCATGCCTGCCAAGGAAGGCAGTGCGGAAACCGGGTCAACTCTGTATTCACTTCCAGAACGTGATTGATTTCCCCTTTTTTTCACGTGAGGACGAATCCGTGTCTCTGTTTGTTTCTGGCCATAATTGTCTTCGGCGAAAAAACTTAAACCGCCGTGACTCGAAGTGGCTTTCGTTCCTGGTACTTGACGTCTTGGCGGAAATTGCGATTGAATTGATTGTTGGATACAACGCATAGCAAGCCGTCGAAATTCTCTTGAACCTCTGTCGATCTCAGCGGATCCTACAACGCGACGGCGGAACACATAGATAACCCAAAACAGTCTTAATCTCATACCCCGCCGTCGCAAAACACTTCGTCAATCTTACTGATAAACTTGATGTAAACTTTCCACGCCAGTTTAAGCCGGAAAAATTACGAACTTCCCGAACCCTAGAAAAGATCCCTTCAAGAACTCAACACCACTGTGCGCCGAGCCCCACGGTGGGCGCCAACTGTCGTGGAATTGTCACGGCAGATGTCCTTAGTGTCAGGACTTAATCGCGAGGCCAACGCATCTATGAGGTAGCTTGAAGGGGTTGGTCAGAATTGAGAGACGCATAGCGGATCATCACACAAGACGAGGATTTAGACAGCTTCGGGCCCCGAGAAACATCATCCGGTAATAGCCCTACATGCTGTTTGAGGCTAGATCTCATTATGCTCATGAGGGAGTCGCCGGTAAACCGGCTCTTTGTGTCTAGCCCTAAGATTGTTTCTTCTCTTTTTTCCTGTCCCTCTTTGGGGAGTGAGGGAGTCCTGGATTAGGGGGTGTTCGGATAACCGGACTATACCTTCAGCCGGACTCCAGGACTATGAAGATACAAGATTGAAGACTTCGTCCCGTGTCCGGAAGGATCTTTTCTTGGCGTGGAAGGCAAGCTAGGTGTGCGGATATTCGAGATCTCCTACCATTGTAACCGACTCTGTGTAACCCTAACCCTATCCGGTGTCTATATAAACCAGAGGGTTGTAGTCCGTAGGACAACCATCATCATACACAATCATACCATAGGCTAGCTTCTAGGGTTTAGCCTCCTTGATCTCGTGGTAGATCCACTCTTGTACTACCCATATCATCAATATTAATCCAGCGGGAGTAGGTTTTTAGCTCCACTGGGAGGGCCCGAACCTGGGTAAAATAAAGTGTCCCTTGTCTCCTGCTACCATCCGACCTTGACGCACAGTTCGGGACCCCCTACCCGAGATCCGCCGGTTTTGACACCGACATTGGTGCTTTCATTGAGAGTTCCTCTGTGCCGTCGCGATCAGGAAGGATGCCTTTTCCCGTCTTTAAAGATGGCGCTGTTACTAAGGGGGCCTTGGCTATCGGCCAAACCCTTCGGCTAGGTGGTTTTGTCATGACCGCCTGTTCGGCCGTTGCGCCGACGGTGACCTCTCGGTTCATCGAAAGCAACCTCCATGTCAGCCCGGAACTTGCCGAGCAGCTGGATCCGATGGAGCTCTCTTCCGTAAACGAGCTCTTGGGTCGCATCGCCGCCCTGGGGGTCGCTACAAATTACGACCAGGTTGGGCTTAAGCCCGATCTAAGGGAAATTAACTCTCCCCAAGTCACCCACCACGTTGCTGTGGTGGAAACACAATGCGGCGACCCTTCATCTATCTTAAGGACTAGACACGTCCGAATTCCTGAACCCTCCATGCCGGATATCCGCGGAGGGGAGGGTACAATCCAAGACCTGAGCCTAAAATCAGGCGAATCGGACAACGTCCAAGACTCCGGATCTCAGAATCCGGAAGTTCTTCGGCTTCCGAACAGCAAACCTGGCGAAGTCTCAGATTCAACTACGCCCGACCACCCGATCTTAAGAGATCTCTCCCAAATTAGGCAGATGCCCGAAGAAACAGTACATCATTACCGGGCCAGATTCCTCCTACTTATGAACAGGACAATGGACTGCCGCGAGGAAGACGCGATTTCAATCTTTTGCAATAACTGCACGGACAAGGGAATACTCAACGCCATAAGCCGTCGTAATATTACACGCTTTGCTGACCTGGCGTCCATAGTACAAAAATACTGTGCCATGGGAAGTGCTTGGAAAACCGAAATTGAATTTTGGGATAATCCGGCCTTGAATAGCAATCCCGTCCGAATCAAGAGGGCACACCGCAGTAAGGCGCCCGGACTAAACACTAAAAAATCAAAACCCTCTAGGGGGCAAGGAACCGTACTGGAAAAGTGGCTAGATGGACCCTGCAAGATTCATAGTGCAGCGGACGCCACCCCAACCCACAGCCTCAGGGCATGTTGGATACTCCGGCAGGTGGCCAAAATTGGCGACGACCTCCTAATTCCAGAGCTCGAAGGAAACCGGCCAGGGAATTTCAGTTCCGTTCTCACAGTCTTTCAGACTTTCGCATCGAATAACATGCGAAAAAGAACACTTCGCAGCCTCACCGAAGTCTATCAAGTAGCGACAATAAATCCATGGAGTAATACTGCTATCACCTTCAATGCGAGTGACGAACCTAAATTTCGAACAACCAAAGCACCAGCCGCACTGGTCCTCAGTCCCATAGTGGACGGCTATCGCCTCGCAAAGGTACTCATGGACGGAGGCAGCGGATTGAACCTCATCTACAAGGAAACCCTCCAAAAGATGGAAATAGACTAGAACCACATTGAGCGAAGGAGCACAACTTTTAGAGGAATAATTCCCAGTCAGGAAGCGCGCTGCACCGGAAAAATCACACTAGATGTGGTGTTCGGCACGCCGGATAATTACAAGTCCGAACAGATCATGTTCCAGGTAGCCCCGTTCAAAAGCGGATACCAAGCTATACTAGGGCGGGAGGCTTTTACAGTTTTCCGAGCTATACCCCATTACGGGTACATGAAGCTTAAGATGCCTGGGCCAAACAGAATTATCACTCTCGCTAGTGATCCGGACGTAGCACTCCGCGCTGAAAACAAGACAGCCGCATTGGCCCTCGAGGCACTATCAGAAACCTTAGCGGCCGAAGAACTGACTGTGCTGCGATCCACGGTTAACAGGGACGATGTGATACTCGATAAGAGATCCAAATCCACATCCTTCAAACCAGCGGACGAAATAGTCAAATTCCAGGTCCACCCTACGGACCCCAATAAAACAGCCTCCATCGGGGCACGACTGAACCCTGATGTAGACGCCGCACTGCGAGAGTTCCTACGAGAGAACTGGGACATTTTCGCTTGGCACCCCTCAGATATGCCAGGAATCCCACGCAGGCTGGCAGAACACAGTTTAAATATCCAACAAGGATTCAAACCTTTCAAACAAACCCTTCGGCGTTTCTCTGAACCAAAGAGACAGGCTATGGGAGAGGAGCTAGCCAAGTTATTGGAGGCCGGATTCATCAGAGATATAAAACACCCGGACTGGCTAGCAAACCTGGTGATGGTACCAAAGAAGGACAAATCCTGGCGCGTGTGTGTCGACTTCAAAGACCTCAGTAAGGCTTGCCCAAAGGATCCTTTTCCCCTCCCTCGAATAGATCAAATCATCGATGCCACCTCAGGACACGATTCCCTGTGCTTCCTCAATGCATACTCCGGTTACCATCAAATCAAGATGGCAGAATCAGACCAAGCCGCAATAGCATTCATCACACCATACGGCCCATTCTGCTTCAACACGATGCCCTTTGGACTAAAAAATGCCGGTGCGACATATCAGCGCATGATTCAAACATGTCTGGCAAACCAGATCGGCAAAACAGTGGAGGCGTATGTAGATGATGTGGTCGTTAAATCAAGACATGTCGAATCTCTAGTAGACGACTTGAGGCTCACATTCGACAACCTCCAAAAATACGACATTAAGCTCAATCCGGAAAAATGCGTTTTCGGGGTTCCAGCCAGAAAGCTACTGGGCTTCATTGTATCCGGTAGAGGAATTGAAGCAAATCCAGCTAAAATCCGAGCTTTGTCACAATTGGATGTCCCAAAAGACCTCAAACAAATACAGAAACTCACCGGATGCGTGGCGGCCTTAAGCCGCTTTATCTCCCGCTTGGGAGAAAAGGCATTACCTCTTTACCGCCTCCTTAGGCGCACCGAACACTTTGAGTGGACGGAAGCTGCCACGGCCGGACTCGAGGAGATAAAGGCCATCTTGGCAACAAACCCAGTCCTGGCCGCGCCGAACATTGGCGAACCCATGTTATTATACATTGCCGCAACTCATCAAGTTGTTAGCGCAGTACTCGTCATCGAGCGGGCAACGGACGGACACAAACTCCCCCTTCAAAGGCCGGTTTACTACGTTTCCACTGTCCTTACACCATGCAAATCACGGTACCCACATTACCAAAAGATCGCATACGCGATGTTCATGGCATCCCGGAAGCTACGTCACTACTTTCAAGAGTGTTCCATAATAGTAGCCTCGGAAGTACCACTCAATGACATTATCGACAACCGCGATACAACGGGCCCGATAGCCAAATGGGCCATAGAGCTCCTCTCGTTCGACATAACCTACAAACCACGACGAGCAATTAAATCGCAAGTCCTAGCCGACTTCGTCGCTGAATGGACAGAGGCCGAACTCCCTAAAGAGTACGACACATATTCCAACTGGATCATGCATTTCGACGGATCCAAAATGCTGGCCGGACTGGGGGCTGGCGTTGTTTTGACGTCCCCTACAGGGGATATAGTCCAATATGTACTCCAAATCATGTACGCGGACTCCAACAATGCAGCCGAGTATGAGGCCCTTCTACTTGGGAGAAAAAATACTTATTGGTCATGGTGGATAAATTCACCAAATGGATAGAAGCCAAGCTTGTTAAGATGGCCGAATCCGGACCTGTGATAGACTTCATATCTGGGGTCGTAAACCGTTACGGTGTCCCCCACAACATTATCACCGATAACGGCACAAACTTCACCTCTGACGAAGTAAAGCTGTGGTGCAAAAACACAGGCATTAAGCTCGATTATGCTTCTGTGTATCACCCACAAACTAACGGTCAGGTCGAACGTGCAAATGGTCTCATCATGAGCGGTATCAAACCCAGACTAGTGCGGTCCCTAAAGGAATCTAATACGCACTGGGTAGAGGAGCTCGACTTCGTACTCTGGGGGCTGCGAACCACGCCGAATCGTACCACCGGATTCACACCATTTTTCATGGTGTATGGCGCTGAGGCAGTTCTGCCCTGCGACATAATTCATGAATCACCTCGAGTGCGCATGTACGAAGAAAGAGAAGCCGAACTTGATCGGCAGGACAACCTGGACGCCCTAGAGGAGGAGCGCGACGTGGCTAAAGCCCGTTCCACATTTTATCAGCAGCAGGCTCGAAGATATCAAAGCAGAGAAGTACGGGCCAAAAATTACAATGTTGGCGAACTAGTTCTACGCCTGCCACATAAGAAAAAGGACAAACTCAAGACCAAATGGGAAGGTCCCTTCATAATTGACCAAGTCCTCACTGGTAGAGCGTACCGCCTGCGAGACGCGTCGGACAACTGACTCGAGCCGAACCCATGGAACGCCACACGTCTCCGAAGATTCTATGCCTAGCGCCGAACTCTGAGTTTGTCTGCTTCCTCTGTCCATTTTTACATATATCTTTCTATTTTTATTTTTGTCTCCTCCCACTCTTTCCTTTTCTAGCCCTTAAAGGCTCATAATTTGACGCGCTACCAGCGCTCCTTAAACCTGGGGGCTTCTTTAACAGAAGCTTGTTTATACGGGTTTCACACCCAATGCATGCGTCAGACTTCCGCATGCACCTTTTCTTCACCATTATATGCATCGATATGACTTAAGTTTTGGCCAAGCTGGGTTGCCTGGCTCCTGTGCTTACCCCAACGTTCCCGATTGTTCGGCTAGGCGGTAAAGGGAGCACCTCTGCGATTGCTACTGCCGAATAAGCCGGATGTGTACCTCAGACTGAGTGAAGCCGAAAGCTAGCGTTCTTAAGGGAATATTCGGTCGGTGAACTAAAGATGAACCTTTTTTAACTTATACATGCCCCCAGATGTTTTCCTGCATTTGCAGTCCAGACGTGCACTTCAGGGCACGCCGCCCCAGCGAAAGGAACCCTTAACGGAACTATTCTCTCTGGAAGATGTTTCTTACTAACCATGTAATATAACATAACTAGTTGGGCACTTGTCTGATAAAGCACTAATGACCCCTACGCCTGGTCTCCATGCATACCTCGGTTCTTATATAACCATTATGGCATTCGGACACACTCTAGACCTCAGGTCCCGAGGCTGAAGCGAAAAGGTCGGCAACGACAAACGATCTACAATCCGGCTAGAAGGCATTTCACATGTCAATTACAAATTACATAGTCATCCTGACTGATTGTATTCCTCCTCTATACCATCTAACAGGCTGTCTAATTTACAGCCCTGCTGAGAATACTTTGCGGCCAGTTCTACCTGGCCATACACTAAGCTCACAGGGATCTCCTTCCCGTCGGGCCCCACCGGTCCGACCTCGGCCATGTGATTGGGGTCAGACTTCGTAAAGCGGGTCTTCACCATGGCCCAGGCCTCCCTAGCGCCTTGTCGGCAGGCTGATATCTTCCACAACCGGAAGTGCCGCCGAGCTCCCTTCAGCTTCTCTACAAGCTCTCCAAGGCCCTCGGGCGTGGGGTGGGTAGGCCATAAGGCTTGGGCAACGCCTCGCAGCTGCAGGAGCTCGGGGAGTAGGTCACCCGTAGAACCGGGCATCTCCTCTGCAGGACGATCTGTGAGCATACCTACAGACAATACTCTGTTATTCGACTTCCTCGCCGAACTCATTTTTCAAAGTTCATTCAAGCACTTACTAAATATGCCGCGTCGAAGCCGCTGATTCTCCTTCATGGAGTCCGACAGCTGGCCACGAACGTCCTTCAGTTCAACATCCAACTTGGTGTTGGCATCCTGAAGATCATTCTTCTCTCGCCTCACCCTTGTCAACATACTCCCACCGGCCTTTAACCGGCGTAAGAGTTGTTGCCTCTCCGGATCAAGTCCGGCGCCATCTGCAACATGAATTGCCAGATTTGCACTCATGCCGCACAATACTAATCTTTCGAAGTGTATCTTACCTAAGGGGGTCCCTTTGGGCTCCCCTGTTGCGGCTAGTGCGGCCTCTAGTTGGGCCTTGCATTTTTCCAGCTCCTGGGACAGCACGGTGTTCTTCTCTGTAAGAACCTGCATGTTATATGATCTTAAATCAGTTACTTTAACTGTTTTAAGTCTCGGGGGCTACTGATATATATATATATATATACATATATATATATATATATATATAACCAAAATTTTCTTACCCGTATGTCTTTCACATACTGCTCCGTGGCTTTGGCTAAACCATCTTGAGCGGCACGAAGGTACGCATCTCCCGAATTAAAGGCATTTAAAGCCTCTCGGGAGAAACAAGCATCGCGTAGAATTGTCCGGCGACGCCTATGGTTCATGGCACTCTCCACTTCTGAATTTGTGGCAGACAGCCGGTCTACATCCTCTGTTGGAGGAGTGTCCGGTGCACGCCTAGTGCTTGTCCCCGCTTCTGGACCAGACGTTGGAGCCTGGCTAGTGGAGGCGCGATTGGCGACCTCTCCGGACATAGTCCGGCGAGGCCTCTTTGTCCTAGAAACAGCACGAATGTTAATATGCCTTGACAGAATAACACCAGGGATACGGAGGGCGCGTTATACCTTTGTGCCGGAATCTTAGTCCGGACTACATTTCTTTTTTCCCCACGGGGCCCTACGGTCCCTCGTTGGCTAGCCGCTACAGGTTCGGCCTCCCGCCTTGGAAATCTCCCCTGCAAAATATGGTTGTCGTTTGAAATGCGGGAATATGTGGGAATGGAATCTCTCTTGAGGGAATAAACACTCCGATTTCTGTCACCTGGGAGGCCGGGATTAACCCGGGGTAATTGGCCGTGATGGCCACCAAGGTATCGTCTTTGTTTAACTGATGGAACACCCCGTCGATGAGCTCCACTGATATGTTCGGATCCTCTTCGGAGTCCGGATCGAGGGACCGTTCTGGGTCCTCAGGCTGTGGAGGGCGGCTATTGATATCCTTTACTTCCTGCCGCAGTTCCTACATTGAAATCGTCAGATTACGTATCTAGTCGTGGGAGCGTTAAACAGACAGGCAAGTGCAATTGTTCACTTACCCAACTTGGAGGTTCGTACAAAGTGAATCCGGCCCGCGGGTTGACGCGGAGGAAGTCCTCCTTTTCTCCCTTGTACAAAGATGTTAAAATCTTTACTAGAGCAGCAGCTGTGGCTGGCCCCTTACGATCGTAACGGGTGGCGTCATCCTCCCCGTTGAAATCCCACATGGGGTGGCCTCTATATTGAAACGGCTGCACCCCCCGCATAATGCATGTGGCTATGACTCCAATCATGGTTAGTCCGAAATGAGCCAACAGTCTTATCCGGCCCATCAGGTGAAGGACGTCTCTGTCACTTTCTCTCTGAGAGCTCCGCGGATGCCAGCTCAAGCGTTTCTTCGGTGGAGCACTGTTGAACTCGGGGAGACCGACCCAGAAAGGGTCCGGCAGCGGGACGTCATCTATGTAAAACCATTCCGAAGGCCAGTCCTCGGACGCCTCTTTTGGGGTTCCGGATGGGTATCCGGTCCCAGCGATGCGCCATACTTCGGCTCGGCCCACTTGATAAATGGACCCCTTTTGAGAACGGGGCACCAAGCAGAACAACCTCATCCACAGCGCAAAATGAGCCTCGACGCCTAAAAATAGCTCGCAAAGGGCAACGAAGCCCGCAATATGTAGTACGGAGCCGGGCGTGAGATTGTGCAGCTGGAGGCCGTAGAACTCCAGAAGCCTGCGGAGGAATGGATGAATTGGAAATCCCAGACCCCTTAATAAATAAGGGACGAGGCACGCCCGCTCTCCTTTAGAAGGATTGGGGGTGCTCTCCGCTTGCTTTCCGCCATTATAGGTGGCGAGTCCGGCTCGGACCGGGACCATATATGCCCGGGGAAGGAATCCCTTGGTCTGCAGCGACACTAACTCACTGTGTGGGATGGTGCAACTCTCCCAGTCTCCGGGTTTAGGACTGGAGGGGCGAGGGGAGGAGCTGCGATGGCTGGCCATGTTGGAATGGACCTTTGCTGGAGGCGCTCTGATGATAACTCGCGGAGAGGAGAAGATGCGGTTTGGATCTAAATCCCCATCCCGTTAAATAGGCGGCTCGTTTATATGACTAAGGGTGTGGATGTAAAAACACCCCAAGCTTTTCGCATTCGTTCAACACATGGAAGACGACCATTATTGGGCACTGAAGCCGAGGAGCGCTACATTACAAAAATCGGACGTTATTCGTACAGGTACACAGGATTCGGAGGAGGAACCCGCCTTGCAATGCCGAAGACGATTTGCGCGCTGGACTCGTCGTCATTGAAGCCTGGTTCAGGGGCTACTGAGGGAGTCCTGGATTAGGGGGTGTTCGGATAGCCGGACTATACCTTCAGCCGGACCCCAGGACTATGAAGATACAAGATTGAAGACTTCGTCCCGTGTCCGGAAGGATCTTTTCTTGGCGTGGAAGGCAAGCTAGGCGTGCCGATATTCGAGATCTCCTACCATTGTAACCGACTCTGTGAAATCCTAACCCTATCCGGTGTCTATATAAACCGGAGGGTTGTAGTCCGTAGGACAACCATCATCATACACAATCATACCATAGGCTAGCTTCTAGGGTTTAGCCTCCTTGATCTTGTGGTAGATCCACTCTTGTACTACCCATACCATCAATATTAATCCAGCAGGAGTAGGGTTTTACCTCCACCGAGAGGGCCCGAACCTGGGTAAAATAAAGTGTCCCTTGTCTCCTGCTACCATCCGACCTTGACGCACAGTTCGGGACCCCCTACCCGAGATCCGCCGGTTTTGACACCGACAGGGAGCCCTGCCCCTCCTTATATATGTTGAAGGGGCGGGTTACATGTGGAGTCCTATTAGGATTAGGACTAGTATATCTCTAATACAAACCCGATATAAGTCCAGGTCTTAACTCCTTGTAAGATAAATATTCCTCATGCCTTTCCTCTTAAACCGGCCCACCATCAAACGTGAACCGGCCTTCTGGGCCTTGGGCCTTGTCATCCATCTGTCCCGCATGCCGGATCACCAGTGAGTCAAAATGACCATGTGGGTTGCTTGTAAACCGCCAGGTTAGGGCAGGGGATATACCCCGCGGCGTAAACCGGCCGGAAGTTAACCCGACCGGACTTGGCGGTTTATCTGAAGACCCCGCTGACACTTGGCGAGTTACTGGCGACCCGCCCTGACCTGGCAGTTTACAAGAAACCCGCTTGGTCATTATGACTCACTAGTAACCCGGCGGGCGGTTCAGACGGATGACGACGCCCAAGGCCGAGAAGGCCGGTTCACGTTTAATGGTGGGCCGGTTTATGAGGAAAGCGTAAGGACTATTATCCTACAAAGGAAGCAAGACTAGGACTCCACCTGTAATAGAGTAATCCTAATCCAACTAGGACTAGTCATGTAAACCGCCCCTTCAACATATATAAGGAGGGGCAGGGCTCCCCAAAGAGGGACAAGCGACAAGCAAAAAACAATTTCTAGGGCTAGACACAAAGAGCAGGTTTACGGCGTCTCCCTCGAGATGATAATGAGACCTAGCCACAAACAACATGTAGGGCTATTCCGGATGATGTTTCCCGGGGCCCGAAGCTGTCTAAATCCTTGTCTTGTGTGTTGATCCGCCCTGCGTCTCTCGTCCCACTCAACCCCTCTCAAGCTACCACGCAGATGTGTTGGCCTCGCGACTAAGTCCTCACCCTATGACATCTGCCGTGACAAAACCACGACAGTTGGCGCCCACCGTGGGGCTCGCGCACGGTGGTGTTGAGTTCTTGAAGGGATTTTTCACATGGATCAAGAAGTTTGCAAATTTCCGGTTCGACGAGAGCTGGCGTGGAAAATTCACATCAACAATAAATTCATCAGTCAAGATTGACGATGTGTTCCGAGACAGAGACAGATTTTTTTTATGGGCCACAGGCTGATGAGATTGGCCGCTAGTACTGCCGTTCCACACCACACGAGAAGTTTGCAACTGTCCAGTATGAGTTTTTGAGGTCAAGGGAATTTAGGGTTTGGCGTTCCTATGTGTATCGCCAATGAAACGCGATCCGTCGAATTCGGATAGAAGATCAATTTTTTTTGCTGCTAGTCGCATATCGCCGAGGCCGACAGGAATTGTCCTCCAGCTGTCATACACAGCGTCAGATCAATCTACATCAACACGTGCGTGTGGGCAAGGGTTAAGCCCCGAGGTGGTTTCATGAAGTGGTCTGTTAAACTGATGCTACTGTGGTCCGGAGAAGTACTATTTCCAATGGATAATTATGCTACTATTCTCATGAAGGCAATACTGCTATAGTACTACTCTGCTGCTGTTCGTAACTCAGATTTTGGAAGGGGTATTCTGTACAGCAACACCACGACCTGGATTCTGCTCCGTTGCCGAGTTGCCCGCGGCGTGCAAGTTGCCGTCAAGCTGGCCGTGACCCAGGGAAGGGCGCGGACTCCGCCATCACCTTGCGCCAAAGCCCGCCGTGCGACCCGCCATCTCCAAGACGCTGCTCCGGCGATGCCATCGCTGCCACCCGCCTCTGAGACAGTTGGGCTCTGCGACCCGACGCCTGCACTGCGCTTCAACCCGCCATCATGAGTTGACCCGGCCTTTCATCGCAGCCGTAGTACCGAGCTGCTGCTGTAATAAAGCTACACATGCCTCTTGCCATCCCGTCGTGGCAGGCCACCTCCGTTTCTACGGCAAACCGCCTCAAGCTGGCTCACCTACATTCACGGCCGCCGCCGGGTCAAATCGCTGCGCCTCCAACTGTCGCACGGCCACGGCCCCTATTGCGCCTCTGACCCGCCGCCGATTCATCCGCTCCTCACCAGCCTCGCGGTCGAGCCTTCCACCTTGGGCCGCCCCGGGTGAGTCGCCGTGTCCGTTTCTGATGGACCCCGTCGAGCCGCCGCGACTGAGCCCGTGCCAAGACCGCCGCTTTGTCTTCTGCTACGAGTCACACTCTGTCGTGCCGGGCCGGTTTCCGCCGTTTCAAGCCGTCGTCGTCAGAAGCCGCGCTGTCTGTGGGCCTCTGCTGCGCCTCCCTGCTGCCTTTGCCGCGTAACTACAGTTTCGTTTGGTCTGGGATAAAAAAAACCTGCTGCTTGTGATCGCGCAGTCCACTAAAGTCTCCACAAGTGCTCTGACGAAATATCCAGGTGCTGTTGTCGTTCAGTGTGTACTGGTACTCCCATCAAGCAAGACAGTCCAAGATCAGTATAGTATTGGCTGAGGCCAGATACACAACAAGCTTCGACGATAGCTAGATTAGCCAAAGCATGATGATGTATCATTAATTCATGAGGGGAATCAAACTCTTCAAGTGCACAAATTCCTATGCCAACTATTACATCAAAGTTGGTCTACCAAGAAGGTACTATGACATAGACAAGTCCGGCGATGTGCGCAGTACTGATCATCAGTCGTCCAAGCAAATCAGGTGGCATCCATCTAAGTTTGTTTATTTAGCATATATTGTTTTAAGTCAAAGAGCAATTTATCTTTGCCATCGTCTGCAATGTTTTTATGCAGGATAATTATTTTTGACAAGGGTATTGTTATACGGCGGACATGGGGCGCGTGCCAGCATAATTTTGCACTGGTGTTCCTACGGGCCATGCTGCTCGACGGATACATGTGCAAATCACCGCCCCCGTTGTTCGGTTTACATCCGTCCATGCATGCGGCCAACTCGTTGTTCGCGCCGGCTTACAAACGTCACGGCCGGTTCACCCGTCCGCACCGGCTTACCACACTGTGGCCGGTTACCCGTGATGGATTTCAGCTTCATCCGGTGATCATTAAGTCCGTGACGGATAATTTCCGGCCTAACATATCAGGTGAAATGCATCTAAATCTAGTTTTAACACATATTGTTTTTGTCAAAGAACAATTACGTTGGTTTGTATCTTTTTTATATACATGATCATTATTCATTACAAATGTGGTTTATACTACGGATTTGGAGCACGGGTTGATAATATCCCGCCTGGTGATAAACCGGATCATGTCACATGATGAATGGACGCACGCAGGCTGCTGCCCTGGCGGTCCGGTCCACATCGGCTTGCTGGGATCGTGTCTGCTCGTTGTCAATGGACATGCGTAAATCGCCGCCCCCGAGACCTGGTCTACATCAACATACCGGGCCGCACCTGTCTGCATGAGCTATTTATTGAGTATGAGCAAGTCACAGCTTGGTTAGCCCGGTTTTTTTTCAACAAATTGGAGGCAAATTATCACATACTATCAACCGCCGTTTGCAATGGATGGCTCAATGGGCAGGCGCACAAGTAGCCGCAACTACGGTTTGGTTAACTTCAAATCGCCAGCTGGAAGGAACCATTGGCCGAGTTGCTGACACAGCTCATACGGGATCATTTATAACCCGCCGCAGTCACCTCAACCTTCTGTGGATTCACATCGTTCTATCAACATCAATGATATACAAGTTATGTCGGTTTATATCACGGTCAAGTATGGGGAGTCTCAAGCCAACTCCTCGAGTCACCTTTGAGACTCGGGGCTATGATGACATGACTCAGCAAATCTTGCCAGTTTCAGCCGTTTTAAGAACTCCAGGACGATGGAGGGAAAGATAACCCGGTCCCGGAGGCTACTGTTATATTGATGAAAATTTAAAGGCAGTGAGAAAATTTCTGGCTTAGAAAGTATATGACAGTTACAAAATCCTGGCTCAACAAAGAAGATCCGCGTCATCAGAAAGGATTCCGGTTTAAAATCCGGCTGAAGGGAAGTCAGTCTCATTGAAGCTCTCAAATATCCGGTTTACAGTCCGGTTCAAGGGAAATCTATTCTCCCACAAAGCTCTGAAGCGCTCAAATCCGCTTTAACAATGTCCGGTTCAAAAGGGGATTAACTTCTCGTAAGTTCGAGTTTAAAGGCCGTCAGAAAATTTCCGGCTAAAAATGAAGATTCCGGTTTAAAATCCGGTTCAAGGGCAAGATGTCTCCCATAAAGCTTTGGAGCTCTCAATATCCGGTTTAAAATCCCGGTTCAAGAAGAATTTATCTCTTGCAAAAAGTTAAAAGTTGCCAAAGAGGACCTGCTGCCATGATGTGCGGTTCAAACATGGGGTATCCCGCCTTATTGGCTTATCAAATTATTGATCACTTGGGGGCTTGGTCGTATCCGAACCATAGTCACACCTCTTGATCGGCACAATGCCACAACGTCACTTGGGGGCTTGGTCGTATCCGAACCAATGCAACACCTTTTGATAGGCGAAAGCCACCAGATCACTTAGGGACATGGTCAAGTCTGAACCAGTCACGCCTCTTGATCAGCCTAAGGCCACAGAATCACTTGGGGGCTTGGTCGAACCCGAACCATTGCCACGCCTCTTGATCGGCATAAATGCCACGGTTTCATTTGGGGACCTGGCTGACTTGAACCATAGCTACGCCTACCGGGGGCTTGGTCGTGTCCGACCATGGTAACGCCACTTGATCGGCTCAATATCCTATTTTTGCAAATGGTTTATCATTGCCTTTGCTTGAAATTTTGTTTTTCTTTCGTTGCGTTTTAAACCGACAAATCTTAAACCGGTTCGACTGTCAAATTACAAATTAACGTAACAGGGTCAAATCTTAATCCGGAGGCCATCTGCCCGGTTTGATATTCTGTTACCACCTATTATGGAGTAAACCGGTGTTTATCAACCCGGCTCGGCTTTCAACTACAAGTTGTCAGTACACGATGAAGTTATAATCCGGAGACTATCAGCCCGGTCTTGTTTGACTACGAGTCGCCAGTATTATATGTGGTTAAACCGGTGTTTATCACAACCTGGTATGGTTTTATCATAAACCGACACAATATGGAAGGAGTTACCAGTACTCAAAATCTGGGTTATTACCCCTATTAGAAAAAGTTGGTAAACCAACGATGTGATTCAATGTCACAGGTATGATATATTTCATATTTGATTATTCTTAAGTGCAGCCTTGGTTATAAACCCGGGTTATATGTTGGGCATTATGACCCATCCGGCGATAAACCGCCATGACACTTTAAACTTGTTGTATGCAGAAACAGGTTGAATAAAGCATGATTATAAATCGTCGGCATTTATTAAACCGGCCTGGCTTTAAGACGATAAGTCGCCAGTATATGATGAGAAATTATCCGGTGTTTATTAAACCGGCCTGGCTTTGGACTATAAGTCGCCAATGTATATTTGGATTGCGCCATTGGAATCATGCGCTTATAAATGATTGGTTTATATTATTCAAATAGCCAAACATGGCTGAATTTTCATTATGATATTGGATGAACAAGATTTTCATACCGGATTATATTATCTTGAATAGCCAACATGGCTGGATTTTTCTTATGGTTATTAATATTATGATTGAGGTTTTCAAAGTCGCTTTAGCGCAATGGATATTATTTTGTCAATGAATATGATTTATTTTGCAATGGAAGGAATAGTCCCGAGTCGCTGCAGGTTTACGACCCGACACTTGGGGGCTACACTATTCAAGTTAAGATTATATCAAACATGCAAGTCTTATGTCGCTGCAAGCATGCACCATGACACTTGGGGGCTAATGCAAAGTCATTTTTATTGGCCTTATTGAAGACCCGACTCATCATATCATAATGAGCCGGCCCTTGGGGGCTACCAATTGCTCCTATCAACAATTCAAGTTTTATGGGCATCAGTCAATTACATGTCCCAGGTTGTTGCAAGCATGACAACCCGGCACTTGGGGGCTACAAGTATTATATTATTATCAGGGAAATATTTTCAAATTCTCTGTTTTGAGCAAACCAGATTGACCTGGCGTCACCAATTATTATGACCCTGTGTTTGCAACCCGGCATCATCAATAATCATAAACCGGCGTTGGCAACAATCATGAACCGGAGTTAGCAACAATCATGACCCAGAATTATCAGTCATATAACCCGGCAATTTTTGGCAATGATAAACCGGCAAGTTCGGCATCTTCAAACCAGTTGAATATCAGATGAGTATTTCAAGACCCATATTTTTTAATCCGGGGCTTTGGAAGCCGATTCAAGTGGATTATTCTTCATAATATTTCTCTGTAAGAAACCAATATCAGCAAATTGAGTATGAAGCTGGCTTATTGACTTGGATTTTCTAGAAGAAGGAAATGGCAAGGAATTAAGGATGATTAGATGCCGGTTTACAAGAATTCTTAACCCGGAGCATAATCTATCAAATGTGTTCTTGTATTTGTTTTACAGGATCAGTTTAACATGGATAAATCCAAAATAAACTGGGGGCTAATGTCGGGGATATACCCCGCGGTGTAAACCAGCCGGAAGTTAACCCGGCCGGACTTGGCGGTTTATCTGAAGACCCCGCTGACACTTGGAGAGTTATTGGCGGCCCGCCCTGACCTGGCGGTTTATAAGCAACCCGCCTGGTCATTATGATTCACTAGTAACCCGGCGGGCGGGTCAGACGGATGACGACGCCCAAGGCCGAGAAGTCCGGTTCACGTTTAATGGTGGGCCGGTTTATGAGGAAAGCATAAGGACTATTCTCCTACAAAGGAAGCAAGACTAGGACTCCACTTGTAATAGAGTAATCCTAATCCAACTAGGACTAGTCATGTAAACCGCCCCTTCAACATATATAAGGAGGGGCAGGTCTCCCCAAAGAGGGACAAGCGACAAGCAAGAAACAATTTCTAGGGCTAGACACAAAGAGCCGGTTTACGGTGTCTCCCTCAAGATGATAATGAGACCTAGCCACAGACAACATGTAGGGCTATTCCGGATGATGTTTCCCGGGCCCCGAAGCTGTCTAAATCCTTGTCTTGTGTGTTGATCCGCCCTGCGTCTCTCGTCCCACTCAACCCCTCTCAAGCTACCACGCAGATGCGTTGGCCTCGCGACTAAGTCCTCACCTTAGGACATCTGCCGTGACAAAACCACGACAGCTGGGTCGACTTCACCGAAGCCTTCATCCGCAATTTCACGAGCACGTACAAGCGACCTCCCAAGCCTCGTCAGCTCTCCTTGTGCATGCAGGGCCCCACCGAATCAACTCGTGACTACCTCATGCGCTGGGCCGAGCTTCGGAACTCCTGCGAGGGCGTGAACGAGGTGCAGGCCATCGAGTACTTCACCGCCGGGTGCAGAGAAGGCACCCTCCTCAAGCACAAGCTCCTCTGCGACGAGCCAGAAACCCTTGATGAGCTGCTAATCATAGCACACAAGTACGCCACAGCCGACTCCTCCATGAAGGCGGAGATTCAAGTTAGTGCGACTGGCAAAGTGGCCCCTCAGGCTCCCAGAACTCCGGCTGGAGACGCCAGTCGGCGACAACAGAAGAATGACCACAAGTGCAAGGTCCCACAGCCGGCTTCCTGCAGTCGACAGGTTGCGACGGTCGAAGACCAGCAGCCGGAGGGGCAGCCTCCGCCCAAGCGACAGAAAGGCGGCAAGTCCAACTGGTTGCCGGCCTTCTCTTACGAGCAGACTCTAGATGGTCCTTGCAAGTTCCACAGCGGCGCGAAGTCGTCAAACCACACCACCCGGAAGTGCCACTCGCTCACTAGGATCGCCAAGGGAGACGGCCTCCTGCCTCCCCCACCTGCTGGACAGCAGCCTCCGCCTCCACCCCAGCAGCCGGCTGTCAGGCCGGTCGGCGCAGTACAAGATGAGTACCCGGAAGAGCATGGGGCCTATGTGGTGTTCACCAGCGTGGCTGACGACAGACACAGCAGGCGGCTGCGGCAGCAAGAGGTGAATGCGGTGGCATCAGACGCTCCAGAGTTCATGCACTGGTCCGAGAAGCCTATCAATTGGAGCAGAGCTGATCACCCAGAATTAATGCCGAATCGTTTTGCCATAGACAAAAGATCCGCTCGTTTCTCGCGAGTGCTGATAGACGGAGGCAGCAACATCAACATCCTGTACAAGGATACCATGGAGAAGTTAGGAATCAAGCAAAGACAGCTTCAGAACAGTCGGACTGTGTTCCACGGCATTGTCCCTGGCCTTTCCTGCTCACCAATCGGCAAGATTCTGATAGATGTACTCTTCGGAGACAAGGATCATTTCGGCCGAGAGTCGGTCTGGTTTGAAGTGGTGGACCTTGAGAGCCCATACCATGCGCTGCTTGGCCGACCTGCTTTGGCCAAATTCATGGCGGTCCGCCACTACGCCTACCTCAAGATGAAGATGTCGAGTTCCAAGGGGATTCTGACCATAGCCGGCGACTACAGAAAGTCGTCCGCGTGTGCGGCTGAAGCAGTCGGCTAGCCGAGTCAATGGTGATCGCGGCCGAGAAGCGGCTCCTTGATCGGGTTGTGGCGATGGCTAACAAGCGGCCGGAGATGTCGCCCAACCCCAAGGAGTCGGAAGCTGAAGGTTCGTTCAAGCCGGCCAAAGAAACAAAGAAGATACCCTTGGACCTGGAGCACCCGGAGAGGCATGCTGTCATAGGTGCAAACCTTGACAGCAAATAGGAAGGCGAGCTCGTCGATTTCCTCCGTGAGAATCGGGACATCTTCGCAAGGTCCCCCAAAGACATGCCAGGTGTACCGACGGAATTCGCCGAGCACAAGTTACATGTCCGATCTGATGCGAAGCCCGTCAGGCAGCCCTTGCGCCGCCTGTCAGAAGAGAAGAGAAGAGTTGTTGGAGAAGAGATAGCCCTACTCCTTGCAGCCGGCTTTATTATGGAAGTGTTTTTCTAGAATGGCTAGCAAACCCGGTCCTGGTGCTGAAGAAGAACAAGCAATGGCGGATGTGTATCGACTACACAAGCCTCAACAAAGCATGCCCGAAGGACCCATTTGCTCTGCCAAGGATTGATCAGGTGATAGACTCCATAGCCGGATGCGAGCTATTGAGCTTCTTAGATGCATATTCAGGATATCACCAGATCAAGCTGAGCCCGGCAGACAGACTGAAGACCGCCTTCATCACGCCGTTTGGAGCCTTCTGCTACCTGACCATGACGTTCGACTTGATGAATGTCGGTGCTACCTTTCAGCCTTGCATCCAGAAGTGCCTCCTCAAGCAACTCGGCAGAAACGCCCACGTTTACGTGGATGATGTGGTGGTGAAGACGGAAAAGCGCGGAACACTGCTAGAAGACCTCAAGGAGACCTTTGAGAACCTGCGCCAGTTCCATATCAAGCTCAACCCCGAGAAGTGCGTCTTCAGAGTACCAGCTGGCCAACTGCTTGGCTTCTTGGTCTCTGAATGTGGCATTGAGTGCAATCCTGTGAAGATCAAAGCCATCGAGAGGATGGAGGTACGCAGCCGATTGCTGGACGTGCAAAAGTTCACTGGCTGCTTGGTGTCCATCAGCCGATTCATCAGTCGGATGGGCGAGAAAGTCTCCCCCTGTACCAGCTCATGAAGAAGACCACTTTTTTCGAGTGGAACCACAAGGCGGACGAAGCTTTTCTCCAACTGAAGAAGATGTTGGCTACTCCCCCTATGCTGGCGGCTCCGACTCCTAAGGAGCCCATGCTCCTGTACATCGCCGCCACCAGCCGGGTAGTCAGCACAGTCATCGTAGTTGAACGCAAGGAGGAAGGCAAAGCACTACCTGTCCAGAGACCGGTATATTACCTAAGTGAAGTACTGTCGACCTCCAAGCAGAACTACCCCCACTACCAGAAGATGTGCTATGGCGTACACTTTGCCGCCAAGAAGCTGAAGCCTTACTTTTAAGAGCATCCAATCACTGTGGTTTGCACAGCCCCACTAGCTGAGGTCACCGGAAGCCGAGATGCCTCCGGCCGAGTGGCCAAATGGGCCATAGAGTTGGCCCCCTACACAATCTACTACCAGCCCCGCACCGCCATCAAGTCACAAGCGCTGGCCGACTTCCTTGTTGACTGGGCCGAGACCCAGTACCTGCCGCCAGCGCCCGACTCCACCCATTGGCGGATGCATTTTGATGGCTCAAAGATGCGCACCGGCTTAGGAGCCAGTGTTATCCTCACTTCTCCCAAAGGCGACAAGCTCAAGTACGCACTGCAGATCCATTTCGCCGCCTCCAACAACGTCGCCGAATACGAGGCGCTCATTCACGGGCTCTGGCTTGCCAAAGAACTTGGCATTCGCTGGATCCCGTTCTATCGCGACTCCGACTTGGTGGCCCAGCAGTCATCTGGCGACTGGGACGCCAAGGATGCAAACATGGAAAGTATGTCATCTAATACCACTTGTAGGATCGAAAGTATGTCTAGAGGGGGGGTGGTGGTTAGACTACTTGACCAAATAAAAACTTAACCTTTTCCCAATTTTAGTTCTTGGCAGATTTTAGCTATTTTAGGACAAGTCAAGCAATCATCACACAATTCAAGCAAGCATGCAAAGAGTATATAGGCAGCGGAAAGTAAAGCATGCAACTTGCAAGAATGTAAAGGGAAGGGTTTGGAGAATTCAAACGAAATTGGAGACAAGGATGTTTTTGGCGTGGTTCAGATAGGTGGTGCTATCCAACATCCACGTTGATGGAGACTTCAACCCACGAAGGGTAACGGTTGCGCGAGTCCATGGAGGGCTCCACCCACGAAGGGTCCATGAAGAAGCAACCTTGTCTATCCCACCATGGCCATCGCCCACGAAGGACTTGCCTCACTAGCGGTAGATTTTCACTAAGTAGGCGATCTCCTTGCCCTTACAAACTCCTTGGTTCAACTCCACAATCTTGTCGGAGGCTCCCAAGTGACACCTAGCCAATCTAGGAGACACCACTCTCCAAGAAGTAACAAATGGTGTGTTGATGATGAACTCCTTGCTCTTGTGCTTCAAATGATAGTCTCCCCAACACTCAACTCTCTCTCACAGGATTTGGATTTGGTGGAAAGAAGATTTGAGTGGAAAGCAACTTGGGGAAGGCTAGAGATCAAAATTCATATGGCAGGAATGAAATATCTTGGCCTCGGTGGAAAGACTGATTTGGTAATAAGCTAACCAGAGAGTTGGTCAGGTAAACTCGGTGGGACCGATTTGCTCTTTTGGTGAGACCGAAAAGTTACAAAAAGGAAACAGATAGTTTACATTGCAATCTCGGTGGGACCGATCTGCTCTTTCTGTGAGACCAAAAAGTTACGAAAGGGAAACATAGAAATTGCAATCCCATCTCGGTGAGACCGAGATCCCTATCGGTAGAACCGATTTGCTAGGGTTTGGCAGTGGCTTATGACAAATGAAACTCGGTGGCGCCGGATTGAAAGAATCGGTAGGTCCGAGTTTGGCTTTGGGTTTAGGTCAAATGTGGATATGGGAAAGTAGTTGAGGGTTTTGGAGCATATCACTATGCACATAAAGCAAGAGGCTCATTAAGCAACACCTCATGCCTCCTTGATAGTATTGGCTTTTCCTATAGACTCAATGTGATCTTGGATCACTAAAATATAAAATGAAGAGTCTTGAGCTTTTGAGCTTGAGCCAATCTTTTGTCCTTAGCATTTTGAGGGATCTACTTTCATCATCCATGCCATGCCAATCATTGAGCTTTCCTGAAATAATTATCTTGGAATAGCATTAACTCAATGAGCTATATGTTGTTATGAATTACCAAAACCACCTAGGGATAGTTGCACTTTCAATCTCCCCCTTTTTGGTAATTGATGACAACATATAGATCAAAGCATCGACAAATGATAATAAGAATGAAATATATCGTCGCTTTGAGAAGTATGTGATAAGTAAGAGCTCCCCCTAAATTTTTTCATATTTAAAATTTGCTTTGGACTGCAAATGCACAAAGAGTTAGAATCATGGGTTACTCTTCCATGTCACATACATCTTGGTGGAGCGCTCAAAATGATAAGAATTAAATACATGCACTCATCACCAAGAAACGTGAATGATCACATAAGATAGATAGGATAATATCAAGCATGCATAAGTGTAGCTTATGATAAAACACATGATCATCAATGTCTCACAAGCATATCATAGTATCTCAACCAAAAGCAAACAAAGTTTGAAAGACCGCCAAATAAAGCAAGAGAGAATAAAAGCAACACTCTCTCTCTCTCTCGAAGCCTATGATCTATACATTTTTCTCTCCCTTTGGCAACAAGTTACCAAAAAGTTCCTAGAAAATGCATAGTGCTAGATCGACACTCAGGCTTGATCTTCTGGTGGTGGTGGAGTCTGGATCACTCCAAGGACGAAGGCTTCTGATGAAGTGGTTGGAGCTGGAGCTGAAGTGGATGCTGGAGCTGGTTGGGCTGGAGCTGAGGTGGTGGCTTTGGTGTCAGGAACTGGCACTGCTGTTGACCTCTGTGCTCGTGGCACTTTGGCAAATGCATCAGTTGTAGTCTTCCCTTTCCTCTCCTGCATGTCATCTTGAAGTTGCTCCACTTCAGACTGAATCTCTGTTACTTTGACATCCAAGTCATAGAACTTTTGTTCTACGATTCTCTCTAAGCTCTCCTGATTCTGCGTGAGGGTGGCCAGTCCTTTCTCAATCATCAGTGTGGATGCAATTAAGTAACTAAGCTGCTCTTGCTTGGTTTTCAGGAAATACTCAGATGCCTCCTCTTGAGTTGGCATCTTGGCAGCTTTCTCCTTCCTTGCCTTCTCCTTCTGTGCTTGAGCATGAGCTGATGATGGTTCATCCTGGTTCATCACAACTTGATTGTCCTCGAAATCTGGATGAATAGGCAAATGTTCCTTGTCCAATAAGTATATGCCTGTGCCCATCTTGGAGTTTATCAGCTCTTGGATCTGAGGGGCATAACCACAGCTCCTCTTCTGATCTGCTGCAGTCCTTTTGATAGTTTCTACCATGAGGCTCATGACTTTGAATTTTTGTGGCACATCAAAGATATGAAGCAAATTGATTGCATGACCTCTGATCATCTTGTGATCACCTGACTTGGGCAATAAAGTGTGCCTCAGAATCCAATTAATGGTTGGCAACCCTGACAGAAGATAATGTACTGACCCAAATTTGAAAGTATCAAGTGCCTTGTTTGGGATCTCCTTGTACATGCTGGACATGGAGTTGTGGTCCATCTTCTTCTTGGCATATATGTCTAAGTCATCCTCATTTTCCTCTGGGGCATTTAGCAACTTTGCCCATTCCTCAATTGTTGATTGATACCTTGTTCCTTCTGACATCCATACAATCCTTCCATCTGGATAGAAGTGTGCTGTGGAGTAGAACTGCATGATCAGCTCTTCATTCCACTTTGTGAGCTTCTGCCCAACAAAGTCAGCTACTCCACAAGCCTTGAAACCGTCTTGCACTCCAGTAAAGTGCTCTTCATTGTCCTTGATGTATTCCCAGTCTACCCATCTCATGTCACAAACTATTGGCTTCTTATCAAGCAAAACTGTCTCATAGAAGTCCTGCTGTTCCTTTGTGTGGAACCTGTAATCAACAGCAGTTCTTCTCCTTGTAGCATATGGATCTTCTGATCTCCACTTCCTCAGCCCTAAATCTCTTCTGAACTTCATGTCCTCAGCCACAGGATGAGCATCGTTGTGGTCTCGGATCTTGGTCTTTAGTATTCTGAGCACTTGATCTTCTTCCTCTTCTGCAATGTCAGGCACTGGGGCCTTGTTCTTTTCAGCAGCTGGGATGCTCCTTGTATTCCTATTTGGTTTTGGCTTTGGAGCTGGCTTGGACTTAGATGCAGCTTTGGGTGCTTCCTTGGGCTTGGATGCAGTAGCCCCTGATCTTATAGCATCACCCATAAGCATAGGTGCCTTAGGTGCTGGAGCAGCAACCTCTTCTTCTTCTTCTTCTTCTTCTTCCTCAGAAGAATGCTGTTCAAACTCAGCCATGGGATCAACTTTCTTGCACCATCTGCCCCTTTTCCTTTCCGTCTTTCCTTCAGCAGCAACTGGCCCTTTGGGTGCAGGCTTTTTAGGAATCTGAGTTGAGGCTCTGGCCTTAGGCATGGGTTGTCTACCTGCTGGCCTTTTGACTTTCAAGCCTGGCTTGGTGCTCTGTCTTGAGCCATACTCCTTATTGAGCACTACTCTCTTGGAAGTAGCTTCCTCTTCTTCTGCAACATAATCCTCATCCCCTGATTCTGAGGTTCTCTTCTTCTTTTGTCTCGTGGCAGCTTTTGGCAAATTGCTAGGAGTGCTCCTGCTGCCTTCATCTGAAGAACTGGAGGGACTAGTGCCCTCACTCCTATGCACTTGCTCTTCTGACACATTCTGGCTGTCACTCTGATCAGACATGATGAAAAAGCTGACTGCCGACCCTGTGAAGAGTTTATAGATGAGGTAGAATAGATGAGCATCACAAAATGCAGAGATTTTTGCAAAAGAATGATTAAAAATCTTAGTTTTAGTTTCCCACAGAAATCATTTCGGATCTACCGATTTTTAAACTCGGTGATACCGAAGCAGGTTTTGGAACCTAAACTGGTGAACTCGGTCAGACCGAGTCACAGTTCGGTGGCACCGAGACTGCTAGGGTTTCACAAAGTTCCAAAATCGGTCACATCGATTAGTAGTTCTCGGTCAGACCGAGTCTCACTTGTGCAATGGCATGAGCCAAATCGGTGGGACGGAGTTTTTCAACTCGGTCGGTCCGAGATGGTTTCGGCGGAAACCTAACCCTAAAATTTCAAATCAAACCTATTCTACGAATTGCGTTGACTGGATAGGAGTGTTTCAATCGTGGCAAGAATTAATATGATCACAATGTGCTAGGAATCAGATTGGGAATAGAACAAAGATCGAGTCCATACCCTAGTCCGGCGGAGAATCGCTACGGCGGCAATGGCGGGGTTCAATTCCATTGACGGCGATGGAGTCCAGCGACTGGAGGCGGCTGGCGGCGAGGAGACGATCCGGAGACCACGTTGGCAGAGCGAGCTATCTCGCGGGCGAAGGGATTCGGAGAAATTTCCAAATTTTTGCCCGTGACTATATATAGCCCAACCCTGTCGGTGTGACCGAGTGGAACAACTCGGTGGCACCGAGATGCAAAACTGTATACAGTTATTGCAACTCGGTGTGACCGAATGATACAAATCGGTTGCACCGAGATCGAAAACATAGATCGACTTAATGATCTCGGTAGGACCGAAAAGGAGATATCGGTCAGACTGAGAATCACAAAGAAGTTTTGGAAGTTTAAGTCTATGACGAATCGGGGACTCCGAGTGCTCCTCACACAGAGTGGTTCGAATCTGACTTGATCAAATTTTGTGATGTAGCATGAATAGAGTTTGAGACGAGAAAAGCATAGATAGCTAGAGAAGGTTCTTAGGCATTCTTGTCCCTCCACTTGGCAAGAGAAAGAAAAACCAATCATTCAAAACAACAAGTGGATGTCCTCGAATGAGTAAAATATGCAACCAACATGCTCACACAATAAAATGGCAATTGAAATATGTGACAAAGCATGCACAACCAATTCTAGCATCTATCAAGCAATTGGCGATGACTAGGTCATCTATATATGAGTATATTGACTTAGGAGTCAAGTGAGAACACTTGATCATAGGTCATACTCATCGTTTAAGCACAAGTGGGGTTACCACTTTTACATAAAGCATTGTTGTGTTCACATCATTAGGGTTGCTTTAGCTCAAGTCTTAGAGTAAAGCTCCCACTAGATGTGATATCCCCCCTAAGAGGGATGAACTAACCTTGGGTTTTGTCGATGATGACTTCATGTAGATGTTGAAGATGTGGATGCTCAATGTTGATGTAGAACAATTGAAGCTATCCATTGGAGTGAATTGCACTTTCAATACCTACATGGGTTAGTCCCACAAGGAACAAACAAGGATATCCATAGACATAGAGTGATGCACACACAAGATGATGTCCATTAAAGCTTTTAGGTTACCTTGTCCCTTGACTTACCAACAAGAGGGTTTGTGACTCCTTGAACTAGTGTAAGATGTGGAAGCTGATTGCACTTGTTCTTGCCAAAATAATTAGAGTGAAGTATGTTAGCGGAGTCACCCTCAAGAACTGTCTAGTTCTTCTTCTTTTGGATCCACACCATCTTGATGGGAATCCTTGGAGTTGTAGTCGTACTTGATGAAGTGGAACTTGAAGTAGTCTTGGGAATCCACTTGACTAAGGTCTTAGGAGCTTCTTCAAATGCATCAATTTCCTCTTGAAGCTTGTCCTTGCCTTTTTGCTTGTAGTCTTGTAGTGGAAGATCATCTTGAGTTTGTGTCCCCTTGTGTCGGGACCCCGATCCTAAGTCACACCGATCTAGCATGTAACACATCATATCACTTTGCGGCCTCACGCACGGTATTCCCACGGGTGCCACCTTACCTGGCCCGGGACCATTTGCACCTTTTGGCTCACGTATATGATAGTGTCACTAGCATCCATATGACAGAGAACGCGGGCCGACATGGCTAGTCGTGAACCCAAAGCAGCACTAACCCATGAGGACAGGCATACATGAATCACATCGAGCATGTCGGTCAACAACGTATAAATCCGGGCTGTAGCACTGGGCTAACAGGACTCCGGTAACCCGGGCTGTAGCAGGCTAGGCAGGACTCCGGATAACACCGCGTGACATTTCCCCAAAGGGGACAGACACAGGAACAAGGTGAAACACATGCCGGCCAGTCAAGTGTTCCGAGCAGTAGTGCTGGGCTAGCAGGACTCCAGTGAACCGGGCTGTAGCGGACTACTATCGCTCAGAAGCACTAGACTTACATTTCCCCATATGAAAGGCTGCCAAGGATAAACAACTAGATAGTCGGATCCCACACATAGCAATACACGTTACACGTACGCATAACATGCAAGTATGTGCTGTACTACATGGCATCACAACATAACGCAAACTTATATAGATAAGGCCCAGAAGAGCCACATAGCATTAAATACAAACAGGGGTCACATGACCCATCATTCAGAGCATACAAGCAACAAGCAGAAGCATTACATGTCTGAGTACAGACAACTACAAAAGAAAAAGGCTGAAACGCCTGACTATCTACAACCTCCGATCAAGATCGTAGCTGAGGTACAAGCTACTTGTCGAAGTCCAAGCGGAACTACTAGTGAGACAGATGTCTCATCTGCAAAACATAAATAACGCAAACGTGAGTACAAAGGTACTCAGCAAGACTTACATCAGATCCTATCATACATGCATTAGTATCAAGGAGGTAATGTGGGGTTTAGTTGCAGCAAGCCAGCTTTGACTCTGTGGCTATCCTGTTCTACGACTGCTGGTAACTCTTTTGAAATAGCGCACACGAGTCCACTAATCACCACATCAATACACTACTATGGATTCATCCCCGTCTCACTACGAGAAGGCCATCCATAGCACTCACACTTATCTTTTGCATTTTAGAGTATCCACTTCAAGTTGTCTATGTACCACGTAAGCATCCAAGAAGTCCATAACCGAGGACACGGCTATTCGAATAGATCATGATAACCCTGCAGGGGTGTACTTCTTCACACACGCTCTCACCACTTATCACCATGTACACGTCATGTATCTCGGCAACCTTCAAGCGGAAGCCTGGCGAGGGTGTCGGCCACGACCTGACTAACCACACAAGACTCTAGTCCAGGTTCATCGCCTATTCGGGTTCCATCCGCGAGGAGATCCGGCCGGGGTGTCGCTCACGGCCCCAAACGATGTGTACAGGGTTCCCGAGTCCACCATCCGGGTGCCACTCGGTACACCGGGCCACGTGTGCCTAGTCTGTCCCAAGCCCACCTGGCCGGGTGCCACTTGGTAGACTACTAACACTATCTACAAACACCAGAAACTATTTGCAACTCCTGGACAGAGATCAAGTGGGTTAATAAGTCGAGAGAGCTTGGAGCGCCCGGAGCCCAATGTGTGGTAGTAGCTAGTCATTGGACAACTTACACAGAACTCGGTTCTTAAGGACGGTCCCAATGAGACAACCCACCATGTACTCCTACATGGCCTCTCACCGCTACCTTTACCAAATCGTGTTCACACACTTAACTCTCAGCATCAGAACATATCATATCACTCCAATCCATTCCCAATGAATCAGACCTGACACAACTCTAAGCAATAGCAGGCATGGCATGGTAGAAGCACAACATGGCTCAATCAACTCCTACACATGCTAGTGGGTTTCATCTAATTACTGTGGCAATGACAGGTCATGCAGAGGAATGGGTTCAACTACCGCACCATAAAGTAGCAGTTGATTCGTTGTTGTCCTAATGCAATAAAAGAGAGCATGAGCGAGAGTGGGACCATATCAGAATGAACAAGGGGGGTTTGCTTGCCTGGTAGATCAACAAGGGGGGGGGGGCACTGCTTCATAGACAGGTACTCTGGAACGGTCTCCGGAGCAGGACCTATCGAGAAGGAACGGTGTCGACAATCAGAATACAAGCATATGCAACAATATGATGCATGATCATGGCATGAATATGTGATGCTGTTTGAGCTAATGCAGCTAGAGTTTATTTGGTTGAAGTCCATTTGAACCAAGAATTCAAATGCAACTCCAAGTTAAGCTCTTATATATGCCATATATATGTTTTCACCTATACAGCAGGTTTAGGTTGGTTTGTCATGCATGAAACTGGTACAGATGGATAGATTGAATTTTTCTGATGATTTTTCATATATAAATCATTTCAATCCGAGCTACGGTTGAATCGATATGATTTTTTGAAGTTTTGAATAATTTTTGGAATTTCCTGTTTAAAATTAAATCCAGAAAATAAATAATTACGTCAGCATGACGTCATGCCTGCGTCAGCAGTCAACGCGCTGACTGGGTCAAACCTGACGTGTGGGGTCCACACGTCAGTGAGAGGGGGTTAAACAGGGGTTAGTTAATCTTAATTAAAGGATTAGTGGCGCTGGGGCCCACTGGCAGTGGCTTAGGGGTGGATTAAATGGCAGGATTAGCAGCTAATCATGGGGCCACGTCAGTCTCGTCGGAGTTTCGCCGGCGACGACCAAAAACCGCGGCGGCGACTCGCCGGACTTGCGCTGCGAGCGGCGTTTGGACGCGCGAAGACCACCGGGGCGTAGCCCGTCGTCCTCCGCATCCAGGGGAGCTGGTGAGAGGCTGCGGGGGCGCCGGAGCTCGCCGGAGCGGAGCTCAGGGCGGCGGCCGGAGTTCGGCCTTGAGCGGGCGCGAGCTACGGGGCACGGCGGGGGGTTGCGGAGGGCATCTACGGCCTCCTGGCGTCACCAGGAGCACGGTGACGCGCGTGGAAGTGGCTGCCTTGGGCTCTGGCCACCGTGGCACCATGGCCGGCGGCGTGGAGTTCGCGGGCGCGGTGGTTGAGCTAGCTGGACGGGGCAAACGAGCATGAGGAGGAGGGGGAAACGGAGTAGAGCTCACAGCGGATCCAGCGGAGTCTTCGGAGAGCTCGGGGGAGGCCGGACGCGAGCGGAACGGCGGGGGCGATCTCCGGCGGCCGGAGATGAAGACGGCGGCGATGGCAGCTCTCCAGGGCTTCCCGCATCGCGTGGCTCGACGGGGAGGTAGCAGACGGCGGCGCGGAACTTGCAGACACAGAGAGAGAGCAAGGGGGAGGCGGTGGCCGCGGTGGTAATCGTCGGTGGCGGCGGCCGCGTTCGGACGCGAGAGAGGGAGAGATCCAGGGGAGGAGGGAGAGCGAGGGAGAGGGAGAGAGGTGCGGGCGTCGCGTGGCGACGTTCGACGAGGCCAGGTCGAAGAGGGGAGGGCAGGCAGGCAGCTGCCGTGGCGCGCATGCGCGCGGCGCGCGGCGACCACGCTCCCGGCGTCCTCCTGGCGCGGTGGAGACGACGACTGGCACTGCCAGTCGGCTGGCCCGGCCTGTTGGCCGCCGGGCTGCACAGTGCCCGGCTACGCAGGTAAGTGGCCCAGGTAAAGGTTTCTGTATTTTTGTTTTCTTTTCTATTTTTTTCTGACATTTGTTTGATTTAATAAAATGCTAAATCATTTTATTTACTTATGCCAACTTTTGCAGGGGCTAATGGTATTAATCCAGAGCTCCTCAACAAATGGCACAATTTTTGGATATATAAAACATATATATCATTTATATATCCAATGCAAATAATTATTGCATTAATTCCAAATGCCCAAAATAAATATTTATGAGCTTCTAAAAATATTGGTTTGATTTTTATCTCTGTCCAGTATTTTCAGAGGGCAACATGAGCATTTTCTTGGACCTTTTTGGAGCAATTTTTATCTGGGTCATTTCCAGGAATGATCTCTGAGGGTTTCACAACTCCTCATTTCAAAATTAAATGGAATTTAAACATGATGCACACATGACTAGCTAGCCTTGAGCATACCAGAACTAGGGATGTGACAACTCGCCCCCACTCGAAAGAATCTCGTCCCGAGATTCAGGGGTCGACGGGAAGAAGGCGGGGTACTCCAGTCGAAGACGATCTTCTCGCTCCCAGGTAGCTTCTCTCTCGGAATGATGAGACCACTGAACTTTGAGAAACTTGATGTTCTGACGTCGAGTAACACGCTCTGCTTGATCAAGAATGCGAACAGGGTATTCTCGATATGTGAGGTTATCTTGGAGGTCAAGCGTTCCGTGGTCCACTCCGCGGATGGGATCCGAGAAGCAACGCCTGAGTTGAGAGACGTGGAAGACATCATGTACTCGAGAAAGGTGTGGCGGTAGTTCCAACTGGTAGGCAACCTCTCCTCGTTTAGCGAGAATGCGAAAAGGACCAATGTAACAAGGAGCCAACTTGCCCTTGATACCGAATCGATGGGTACCCTTCAAAGGAGTAACCCGAAGGTAAGCCTTGTCGCCAACTTCATAAGCCACTTCCTTATGACGACGGTCATACTGGCTCTTTTGACGAGATTGGGCTATTTTCAAATTCTCACGAATGATGCGAACTTGCTCTTCTGCCTCCTGGATCATATCCGGTCCAAAGAATTGTCTTTCACCGGTTTCTGACCAGTTCAAAGGTGTTCGACATCTTCGTCCATACAGGATCTCAAAAGGAGCTTTCTTGAGACTGGATTGGTAGCTATTGTTATAAGCAAACTCGGCGAAAGGAAGACACTTCTCCCAATCCATACCGAATGAGATAACGCAAGCTCTAAGCATGTCTTCGAGGATTTGGTTAACCCTTTCCACCTGAACACTCGACTGAGGGTGGAAAGCGGTACTGAAGGAAAGATGGGTGCCCATGGCAGTTTGGAAACTCTCCCAGAAATGAGAAGTGAAAAGACTACCACGGTCTGAATTGATTTCTAGTGGAACACCATGAAGTGAAACTATTCGAGAAATATATAAGTCAGCGAGCTGACTAGCGGTGATATTCTCTCGAACAGGTAGGAAGTGAGCCACTTTGGAAAGACGATCAATGACTACGAAAATAGCATTATTCCCTTTCTTGGTCCTGGGAAAGCCGGTGATGAAGTCCATACCAACCTTATCCCATTTCCATTCAGGAATAGCTAAAGGCTGAAGGGTGCCAGCAGGCCTTTGATGCTCTGCCTTAACGCGACGACAAACGTCACAGTTAGCAATGAACTGAGCGATTTCTCTTTTCATCCTGGTCCACCAGAACCTCTGGCGTAGGTCCTGATACATCTTAGTACTACCGGGATGAATCGTGAGAGGAGATTCATGAGCCTCCTTAAGGATCAGCTGTCGCAGATGTTGATTCTTGGGAACCACCAAGCGATTCTCAAAGAAAACAACACCCCGATCATCTATAGAGAAACTACCACCAACTCCCTTGTTAATGTTTCTCTTGATCCGGGAAATTCCCGTATCCTGCTTCTGAGCAGAGATGATTTGATCCACAAGAGTAGGTTTCGCCACCAAGGTAGAAAGGAATCCGTGAGGAGCAATGTGAAGGTTAAGCTTACAGAATTCCTCATGGAGAGGTGGTTGGCCCTGCTGCAACATAAGATTGTTGCAATAGGACTTACGACTTAGCGCATCAGCCATGACATTGCCCCTGCCTGGGGTGTAGGTAATCCCTAAGTCGTAATCTGAGATCAACTCCAACCAACGTCTTTGCCTAAGGTTCAAATCTGGTTGGGTGAAGATATACTTGAGACTCTGGTGATCGGTGTATATCTCACAACTTTTACCGAGAAGGTAATGTCTCCATGTCTTAAGTGCATAGACTACGGCTGCAAGCTCCAGATCATGTGTAGGATAATTATCCTCATGTGGATGCAACTGTCGAGATGCATAGGCAATCACATGACGATCCTGCATAAGAATACAACCTAGTCCCTGTCGTGAGGCATCACAGTAGATAACAAAGTCCTTAGTGAAATCCGGTGGCACAAGTATGGGAGCAGAAGTCAGGCGTCTTTTCAGTTCCTGAAAACTGTACTCACACTGTGGGGACCACTCAAACTTTTTATCTTTCTTGAGAAGTTCCGTGAGAGGTTTGGCGACTTTGGAGAAGTTTTCAACAAAGCGGCGACAATAGCTGGCTAGACCAAGGAAACTCCTAACTTGTTTAACTGTTTCAGGTGGAGTCCAATCAAGAACGGCCTGAACTCTTTCGGGATTGACAGCAATGCCCTTACCAGAGATCACGTGGCCTAGGTAGGTCACTTCTGGCAACCAAAATTTGCACTTGGAGAACTTGGCATAAAGGCGGTGCTCTCTGAGTTTTTCTAGCACAAGTCTAAGATGTTCGGCATGCTCTTCCTCGTTCTTCGAGTAAATAAGGATATCATCGAGGTAAACCACGACGAACTTATCTAAGTACTCCATGAAGATCGAGTTCATCAAGCGGGAGAAGGTAGCTGGAGCATTGGTTAGACCAAAGGACATGACGGTGTACTCGTACTGGCCATAACGGGTGACAAAAGCCGTTTTAGGAATGTCCCCGTTTCTGATCTTGATTTGATGGTAGCCTAACCTCAAATCCATCTTGGAAAAGACTGAGGATCCAGCGAGCTGATCATACAGGTCGTTGATCCTGGGAAGCGGATACTTGTTCTTTATCGTGACCAAATTAACGGGACGATAATCTACAACCATCCGGTCCGTACCATCCTTCTTCTTGACGAAGAGGACGGGGCAAGCCCAGGGAGAAGAACTAGGACGGATGAAACCCTTTTGCAAGGACTCATCGAGTTGTTTCTTAAGCTCGGCTAGTTCTAAGGGTGCCATCTTGTAAGGTCTCCTAGAAATTGGGGCGGTTCCTGGGATAAGATCTATGACAAATTCTACATCTCTGTCAGGTGGAACACCTGGCAGTTCTTCTGGAAAGACATCCGGAAAGTCACGGACTACCGGGATATCTTCAAGGTCTGGGAGAGGGTTGGCGTTAAGAGAATAGAGTTGACGCTTGGCAACTCTAGTAGAGACAGTGACTATCTTGCCAGATGGGTGTGTAAGCTGAACAGACCTGGTGTAACAATCAATCTTGGCATAATGAGCTTTCATCCAGTCCATACCCAAGATGATGTTAATATCTGTAGACTTGAGGGCTATAAGTGATGCAAGGAATACAAGTCTATCGACAAGGATTTCATTACCATGGCTTATTCTGGTAGTTTGCCATCTAGACCCTGGAGTTTGGATTTCAAGTGGAGTTGGCATATCACAAAATGACATGTCGTGCAAACGAGCATAGCCTTCAGAGATGAAGGAGTGAGATGCTCCGGTATCGAAAAGAACCGAAGCTGGATGACAGTTGACAAGGAGTGTACCAAGAACGACATCTGGATCATCATGAGCGTCTTCAGCTGAGACGTGATGCACACGACCACGTTCAATGGGAGCTGACTTGACATTAATCATCTTGCATGGTGGCTTATCACGGCCAACAGACTTCTCGGGCGGGGGTGGAGCATAACTGGCTTGAGAGCAGTCACGTGCATAGTGTCCTGGCTCTCCGCATGTGAAGCAAGTCCCTGAAGTTGGACGTGGACCCGCATTGACAAGCGGTCTGCCAATAGGTCTGGGTGGAGCATGTAACTGAACTGGGTGAGGCGCCACATAAGATGGCCTCGGTGAATAACCGGGTGGAAGAGCGGAGTTCGGAATCCAAATCCGGCGCTTCTGAGAACTAGAACCGGAGGAAGAAACCAAATCACGGGTGTGCTTACGAGACTCCTCGTAGGTGAGCTGAGCTGTCTCCGCGTTAATGGCCTTGTTCGCAAGAGCCTGGAATGTATTGCATTGGTGCAAGTGGAGATCACGACGCAACTTGGGGTTGAGACCCTTCCGGAACCTAGCTTGCTTCTTGGCGTCTGTGGACACTTCTTCTGTAGCATAGCGGGCGAGATTCTCAAACTCTCTACTGTAAGCATCAACAGCCATCTTACCCTGGGTGAAACTACAGAACTCTTCTCTCTTGCGATCGATGAGGGCTTCAGGAATGTGATGCTCGCGAAAAGCCTCAGTGAAACCTCTCCAGGTAGGTATCTGACCAGCTGGAAGCATAGCCTCATAGTTTTGCCACCAAAGACTAGCAGGACCTTCCAGGTGATATGCAGCATAGATGACCTTGTCACCTTCAGCTACGTTCGCAGAACGGAGCTTGTGTGTGATACTACGGAGCCAGTCATCTGCATCGAGTGGTTCAATGGAATGATGGAAGGTGGGTGGTTTCAGACGAATGAAATCATAGATGGTCGCTGACTCTTTACATTGGGGTGCGGTGTTCTCCTCGATACGTGCCAACAAGCGGTTAGACTCACGCTTGTTCTTCTCCATCTCTAACATGAACTCTGCCAACGAAGACCGATCGGAAGGATCCTCATCCCTACCATCTTCGTGGTTCTGGCTATGAGCAACAGAACTTCGGTTAACTGGCAACATCCTAAGGAACGAAACCAAGGAAAACAAGGATGGATTCAACATCAACTATAGGATGCAGAAGGTAGCACAAGAATTTAGTATCTCCCAACTCCTAGGACAATTCCGGCAGCATAACGGCAGTAAAATGCTTAAAATGAGACATTCAGCTAAAATGGGGTAGTAACATAATCAGCATCATCACTCAAGGTTCTGAGATATTACTAAACAGGATACACCGGAAGTACTAGAAAACTGGATAAGACTCTGATCAACCAATCCTAAGAGACTACGGAGTAGTAACACGTGATCCTGATAGACAGAAGAAAAAGCCTAGTTCCTTAACCCCGTAGGAAAGATAGGATGACTCAAATCAGAAGGGCATGAGATATAAGGAGTAAAAAGAGCCTTACGTTCCCTTCCACAATCAATTCCCCTACATAACTAAAGCATTTCTAGACTCAACTTCGACCAGGCTGGCTTGGAAATCCTACAAGCAGTCAGGCTCTGATACCAACGCTGTCGGGACCCCGATCCTAAGTCACACCGATCTAGCATGTAACACATCATATCACTTTGCGGCCTCACGCACGGTATTCCCACGGGTGCCACCTTACCTGGCCCGGGACCGTTTGCGCCTTTTGGCTCACGTATATGATAGTGTCACTAGCATCCATATGACAGAGAACCCGGGCCGACATGGCTAGTCGTGAACCCAAAGCGGCACTAACCCATGAGGACAGGCATACATGAATCACATCGAGCATGTCGGTCAACAACGTATAAATCCGGGCTGTAGCACTGGGCTAACAGGACTCCGGTAACCCGGGCTGTAGCAGGCTAGGCAGGACTTCGGATAACACCGCGTGACATTTCCCCAAAGGGGACAGACACAGGAACAAGGTGAAACACATGCCGGCCAGTCAAGTGTTCCGAGCAGTAGTGCTGGGCTAGCAGGACTCCGGTGAACCGGGCTGTAGCGGACTACTATCGCTCAGAAGCACTAGACTTACATTTCCCCATATGAAAGGCTGCCAAGGATAAACAACTAGATAGTCGGATCCCACACATAGCAATACACGTTACACGTACGCATAACATGCAAGTATGTGCTGTACTACATGGCATCACAACATAACGCAAACTTATATAGATAAGGCCCAGAAGAGCCACATAGCATTAAATACAAACAGGGGTCACATGACCCATCATTCAGAGCATACAAGCAACAAGCAGAAGCATTACATGTCTGAGTACAGACAACTACAAAAGAAAAAGGCTGAAACGCCTGACTATCTACAACCTCCGATCAAGATCGTAGCTGAGGTACAAGCTACTTGTCGAAGTCCAAGCGGAACTACTAGTGAGACAGATGTCTCATCTGCAAAACATAAATAACGCAAACGTGAGTACAAAGGTACTCAGCAAGACTTACATCAGATCCTATCATACATGCATTAGTATCAAGGAGGTAATGTGGGGTTTAGTTGCAGCAAGCCAGCTTTGACTCTGTGGCTATCCTGTTCTACGACTGCTGGTAACTCTTTTGAAATAGCGCACACGAGTCCACTAATCACCACATCAATACACTACTATGGATTCATCCCCGTCTCACTACGAGAAGTCCATCCATAGCACTCACACTTATCTTTTGCATTTTAGAGTATCCACTTCAAGTTGTCTATGTACCACGTAAGCATCCAAGAAGTCCATAACCGAGGACACGACTATTCGAATAGATCATGATAACCCTGCAGGGGTGTACTTCTTCACACACGCTCTCACCACTTATCACCATGTACACGTCATGTATCTCGGCAACCTTCAAGCGGAAGCATGGCGAGGGTGTCGGCCACGACCTGACTAACCACACAAGACTCTAGTCCAGGTTCATCGCCTATTCGGGTTCCATGCGCGAGGAGATCCGGCCGGGGTGTCGCTCACGGCCCCAAACGATGTGTACAGGGTTCCCGAGTCCACCATCCGGGTGCCACTCGGTACACCGGGCCACGTGTGCCTAGTCTGTCCCAAGCCCACCTGGCCGGGTGCCACTTGGTAGACTACTAACACTATCTACAAACACCAGAAACTATTTGCAACTCCTGGACAGAGATCAAGTGGGTTAATAAGTCGAGAGAGCTTGGAGCGCCCGGAGCCCAATGTGTGGTAGTAGCTAGTCATTGGACAACTTACACAGAACTCGGTTCTTAAGGACGGTCCCAATGAGACAACCCACCATGTACTCCTACATGGCCTCTCACCGCTACCTTTACCAAATCGTGTTCACACACTTAACTCTCAGCATCAGAACATATCATATCACTCCAATCCATTCCCAATGAATCAGACCTGAAACAACTCTAAGCAATAGCAGGCATGGCATGGTAGAAGCACAACATGGCTCAATCAACTCCTACACATGCTAGTGGGTTTCATCTAATTACTGTGGCAATGACAGGTCATGCAGAGGAATGGGTTCAACTACCGCAGCATAAAGTAGCAGTTGATTCGTTGTTGTCCTAATGCAATAAAAGAGAGCAGGAGCGAGACTGGGACCATATCGGAATGAACAAGGGGGGTTTGCTTGCCTGGTAGATCAACAAGGGGGGCACTGCTTCATAGACAGGTACTCTGGAACGGTCTCCGGAGCAGGACCTATCGAGAAGGAACGGTGTCGACAATCAGAATACAAGCATATGCAACAATATGATGCATGATCATGGCATGAATATGTGATGCTGTTTGAGCTAATGCAGCTAGAGTTTATTTGGTTGAAGTCCATTTGAACCAAGGATTCGAATGCAACTCCAAGTTAAGCTCTTATATATGCCATATATATGTTTTCACCTATACAGCAGGTTTAGGTTGGTTTGTCATGCATGAAACTGGTACAGATGGATAGATTGAATTTTTCTGATGATTTTTCATATATAAATCATTTCAATCCGAGCTACGGTTGAATTGATATGATTTTTTGAAGTTTTGAATAATTTCTGGAATTTCCTGTTTAAAATTAAATCCAGAAAATAAATAATTACGTCAGCATGACGTCATGCCTGCGTCAGCAGTCAACGCGCTGACTGGGTCAAACCTGACGTGTGGGGTCCACACGTCAGTGAGAGGGGGTTAAACAGGGGTTAGTTAATCTTAATTAAAGGATTAGTGGCGCTGGGGCCCACTAGCAGTGGCTTAGGGGTGGATTAAATGGCAGGATTAGCAGCTAATCACGGGGCCACGTCAGTCTCGCCGGAGTTTCACCGGCGACAACCAAAAACCGCGGCGGCGACTCGCCGGACTTGCGCTGCGAGCGGCGTTTGGACGCACGAAGACCACCGGGGCGTAGCCCGTCGTCGTCCGCATCCAGGGGAGCTGGTGAGAGGCTGCGGGGGCGCCGGAGCTCGCCGGAGCGGAGCTCAGGGCGGCGGCCGGAGTTCGGCCTTGAGCGGGTGCGAGCTACGGGGCACGTTGGGGGGTTGCGGAGGGCATCTACGGCCTCCTGGCGTCACCAGGAGTACGGTGACGCGCGTGGAAGTGGCTGCCTTGGGCTCTGGCCACCGTGGCGCCATGGCCGGCGGCGTGGAGTTCGCGGGCGCGGTGGTTGAGCTAGCTGGACGGGGCAAACGAGCACAGGGAGGAGGGGGAAACGGAGTAGAGCTCACAGCGGATCCAGCGGAGTCTACGGAGAGCTCGGGGGAGGCCGGACGCGAGCGGAACGGCGGGGGCGATCTCCGGCGGCCGGAGATGAAGACGGCGGCGATGGCAGCTCTCCAGGGCTTCCCGCGTCGAATGGCTCGCCGGGGCGGTAGCAGACGGCGGCGCGGAACTTGCAGACACAGAGAGAGAGCGAGGGGGAGGCGGTGGCCGCGGTGGTAATCGTCGGTGGCGGCGGCCGTGTTCGGACGCGAGAGAGGGAGAGATCCAGGGGAGGAGGGAGAGCGAGGGAGAGGGAGAGAGGTGCGGGCGTCGCGTGGCGACGTTCGACGAGGCCAAGTCGAAGAGGGGAGGGCAGGCAGGCAGCTGCCGTGGCGCGCATGCGCGCGGCGCGCGGCGACCACGCTCCTGACGTCCTCCTGGCGCGGTGGAGACGACGATTGGCACTGCCAGTCGGCTGGGCCGGCCTGTTGGCCGCTGGGCTGCACAGTGCCCGGCTACGCAGGTAAGTGGCCTAGGTAAAGGTTTCTGTATTTTTGTTTTCTTTTCTATTTTTTTCTGACATTTGTTTGATTTAATAAAATGCTAAATCATTTTATTTACTTATGCCAACTTTTGCAGGGGCTAATGGTATTAATCCAGAGCTCCTCAACAAATGGCACAATTTTTGGATATATAAAACATATATATCATTTATATATCCAATGCAAATAATTATTGCATTAATTCCAAATGCCCAAAATAAATATTTATGAGCTTCTAAAAATATTGGTTTGATTTTTATCTCTATCCAGTATTTTCAGAGGGTAACATGAGCATTTTCTTGGACCTTTTTGGAGCAATTTTTATCTGGGTCATTTCCAGGAATGATCTCTGAGGGTTTCACAACTCCTCATTTCAAAATTAAATGGAATTTAAACATGATGCACACATGACTAGCTAGCCTTGAGCATACCAGAACTAGGGATGTGACACCTTGAAAGAAGTAGGATCATACTTCTCTTGTTGAGGAACAAACTTTGTCTTAGGGTATTGATCTTCTTCCCACTCAACTCCATTGGCGTTGAACTTTCGTTCAAATCCAACACCTTGATTCTTCCGGTGCGTTCCTTGCTTGCGCACAATTTCCTCGAATTGCTTACTTTCGGCAAGGCTCTTGTAGACTCCTTTCTCTATAATTCCTTTCAATAAGCTATTTTCTTGCTCAAGTGTAACTTGGCTAAGAGAATCGTTAGTGGAATCACGAGAACTACTAGAAGCAACAATATTGGATTTAACATGATCATTGTTACTACTAGAGGAAGAATCTTTCTTGTTCTTGTTACTAGACTTGACTTGAGGCATGTAAGAAGAACTTTTCTTGCGGAGATCATCATTGATTGCCTTTAAAAACTCATGCTCTTGCTCAAGATTGAGCTTTTCAAAGCGTAACTTCTCATGAGCTCTTAAAAGTTCTCGATGATCTTCGAAGATAGTTTCATGAGCTAACTTAAGAGTGTTTAGCTCTTTAGTTAGAGCCTCAATCTTCTCCTTATCATTGACATTCATTTTATCTTGATTAGCATGATTAATTGACGTTTCATCATAGTATTCATCAGTAGAGTTGTCAACAAGTAAATCATCATCACCTAACAAGTCATCTTCATCACTATTGAAATCGACATACTCGGGATGTGTTACCTTAGGACCTTTGGCCATGAAGCATCTTCCAATTCCTTCATTTGGTGAGTCAAATATGTCGTAGCAGTTGGTTGACACAAGTGCTAGACCGGCAACACCTTCATCTTGGGTATATTCGGAATCGGAGTGATAACTTCTCTCGGAGTGGTTGTCGAAGTCAGAGCCGGATACCCATTCACCAACATGAGCTTGATGTCTTCGTTTTGTGTAGCTCCTTGATGACTTTTCCTTTGTTTCCGAATCCTTGTTTCTCCGTGAGTATCTTCGTTCATAACGATCATCTCTACTCCTTCTCTCTCTTGATGGTGATTCTTCTCTTTTGCTTCTTCTTTTTGGAGAATCTTCTCTTCTTTTGTAGGGAGCCGTACACTCATTGGAATAGTGTCCGGGTCTTCCACAATTGTAGCAGTCGCTCTCGACTAGAAGATCTTTTGTCATTGTAGGACCTTGACTTGGAGCTTCTATCTTTGCTTCTACTCTTGTAGAACTTGTTGAAGTTCTTCACCATTAAGCTCAATTCTTCATTGAAGTTTTGTTTCTCACTTGATGATGTGGGGGCTTCACATGAGTCTTTGTAAGCACCACTTGATTTGTTGTGAAGTTCCTCTTTATCCTTGAGTGACATCTCATGAGCAACAATTCTTCCAATGACTTCCGTTGGCTTGAGATCTTTGTAATTGGGCATCATTTGGATCAATGTGCACACGGTATCATATTTTCCATCCAAGGATCTTAGGGTCTTCTTGATGATGAATCTATCGGTCATCTCTTCACTCCCTAAGCCAGCAATCTCATTTGTGATGAGAGCAAGCCTAGAGTACATTTCAGCGACACCTTCACCATCCTTCATTTTGAACTTGTCAAGTTGACTTTGAAGCACATCCAATTTGGATTCCTTGACGGAGTCGGTACCTTCGTGCATATCAATCAAAGTATCCCAAATTTTCTTTGCATTCTCAAGACGGCTGATTTTGTTGAATTCTTCGGGGCACAATTCGTTGAAGAGAATATCACAAGCTTGAGCGTTGTATTGCAGCATCTTCAACTCTTCCGCGGTAGCTTCACGGTTTGGTTCTTTCCCATCAAAGAAGTCACCTTGCAAACCAACACACACAATAGCCCAAACGGCGGGATTATGTCCGAGAATATGCTTTTTCATTTGATGCTTCCAACTAGCAAAATTAGTACCATCAAAATAAGGACCTCTACGGTGATAATTTCCCTCGCTAGATGCCATACTCTCCTAGGTTGTGAAACCAAGGCTATGACCACCAAAAGCTACGGAAATCAAAGCAAATGGAGACCAAAGCTCTGATACCACTTGTAGGATCGAAAGTATGTCTAGAGGGGTGGTGATTAGACTACTTGACCAAATAAAAACTTAACCTTTTCCCAATTTTAGTTCTTGGCAGATTTTAGCTATTTTAGGACAAGTCAAGCAATCATCACACAATTCAAGCAAGCATGCAAAGAGTATATAGGCAGCGGAAAGTAAAGCATGCAACTTGCAAGGATGTAAAGGGAAGGGTTTGGAGAATTCAAACGCAATTGGAGACAAGGATGTTTTTGGCGTGGTTCAGATAGGTGGTGCTATCCTACATCCACGTTGACGGAGACTTCAACCCACGAAGGGTAACGGTTGCGCGAGTCCACGGAGGGCTCCACCCGCGAAGGGTCCACGAAGAAGCAACGTTGTCTATCCCACCATGGCCATCGCCCACGAAGGACTTGCCTCACTAGCGGTAGATCTTCACGAAGTAGGCAATCTCCTTGCCCTTACAAACTCCTTGGTTCAACTCCACAATCTTGTCGGAGGGTCCCAGGTGACACCTAGCCAATTTAGGAGACACCACTCTCCAAGAAGTAACAAATGGTGTGTTGATCATGAACTCCTTGCTCTTGTGCTTCAAATGATAGTCTCCCCAACACTCAACTCTCTCTCACAGGATTTGGATTTGGTGGAAAGAAGATTTGAGTGGAAAGAAACTTGGGGAAGGCTACAGATCAAGATTCATATGGTAGGAATGGAATATCTTGGCCTCAACACAAGGTTAGGTGGTTCTCTCTCAGAACATATGAGTTGGAAGTGTAGATGTGTTCTGATGGCTCTCTCCACGAATGAAGAGGAGGTGGAGGGGTATTTATAGCCTCCACACAAAATCCAACCGTTACACACAATTTACCAATCTCGGTGGGACCGAATCAACAAACTCGGTCGGACCGATTTAGTAAACCTAGTGACCGTTGGAGATTTTCGGTGGGACTGACATGCAACTGGGTAGGACCGATATGGTTAGGGTTAGGGCATAACGTAATCTCGGTGAGACCGATTACACAAACTCGGTGAGACTGATTTGGTAATAAGCTAACCAGAGAGTTGGTCAGGTAAACTCAGTGGGAGCGGTGAGACCGAAAAGTTACAAAAAGGAAACAGAGAGTTTACATTGCAATCTCGGTGGGACTGATCCGCTCTTTCGGTGAGACCGAAAAGTTACGAAAAGGAAACAGAGAAATTGCAATCCCATCTCGGTGAGACCGAGATCCCTATCGGTAGAACCGATTTGCTAGGGTTTGGTAGTGGCTTATGACAAATGAAACTCGGTGGCGCCGGATTAAAAGAATCGGTAGGTCCGAGTTTGGCTTTGGGTTTAGGTCAAATGTGGATATGGGAAAGTAGTTGAGGGTTTTGGAGCATATCACTAAGCACATAAAGCAAGAGGGTCATTAAGCAACACCTCATCCATCCTTGATAGTATTGGCTTTTCCTATAGACTCAATGTGATCTTGGATCACTAAAATATAAAATTAAGAGTCTTGAGCTTTTGAGCTTGAGCCAATCTTTTGTCCTTAGCATTTTGAGGGATCTACTTTCATCATCCATGCCATGCCAATCATTGAGCTTTCCTGAAATAATCATCTTGGAATAGCATTAGCTCAATGAGCTATATGTTGTTATGAATTATCAAAACCACCTAGGGATAGTTGCACTTTCAATCTCCCCCTTTTTGGTAATTGACGACAACATATAGATCAAAGCTTCAACAAATGATAATAAGAATGAAATATATCGTCGCTTTGAGAAGTATGTGATAAGTAAGAGCTCCCCCTAAATTTGTGCGTATTTAAAATTTGCATTGGACTGCAAATGCACAAAGAGTTAGAATCATGGGTTACTCTTCCATGTCACATACATCTTGGTGGAACGCTCAAAATGATAAGAATTAAATACATGCACTCATCACCAAGAAACGTGAATGATCACATCAGATAGATAGGATAATATCAAGCATGCATAAGTGTAGCTTATGATCAAACACATGATAATCAATGTCTCACAGGCATATCATAGTATCTCAACCAAAAGCAAATGAAGTTTGAAAGACCACCAAATAAAGCAAGAGAGAATAAAAGCAACACACTCTCTCTCGAAGCCTATGATCTATACATTTTTCTCCCCCTTTGGCAACAAGTTACCAAAAAGTTCCTAGAAAATGCATAGTGCTAGATCGACACTCAGGCTTGATCTTCTGGTGGTGGTGGAGTCTGGATCACTCCAAGGACGAAGGCTTCTGATGAAGTGGTTGGAGCTGGAGCTGAAGTGGATGCTAGAGCTGGTTGGGCTGGAGCTGTAGCTGGAGCTGAGGTGGTGGCTCTGGTGTCAGGAACTTGCACTGCTGTTGACCTCTGAGCTCGTGGCACTCTGGAAAATGCATCAGTTGTAGTATTCCCTTTCCTCTCCTGCATGTCATCTTGAAGTTGCTCCACTGCATACTGAATCTCTGTTACTTTGACATCCAAGTCATAGAACTTTTGTTCTATGATTCTCTCTAAGCTCTCCTGATTCTGAGTGAGGGTGGCCAGTCCTTTCTCAATCCTCAGTGTGGATGCAATTAAGTAACTAAGCTGCTCTTGCTTGGTTTTCAGGAAATACTCAGATGCCTCCTCTTGAGTTGGCATCTTGGCAGCTTTCTCCTTCCTTGCCTTCTCCTTCTGTGCTTGAGCATGAGCTGATGATGGTTCATCCTGGTTCATCACAACTTGATTGTCCTCGAAATCTGGATGAACAGGCAAATGTTCCTTGTCCAATAAGTATATGCATGTGCCCATCTTGGAGTTTATCAGCTCTTGGATCTGAGGGACATAACCACAACTCCTCTTCTGATCTGCTGCAGTCCTTTTGATAGTTTCTACCATGAGGCTCATGACTTTGAATTTTTGTGGCACATCAAAGATATAAAGCAAATTGATTGCATGGCCTCTGATCATCTTGTGATCACCTGACTTGGGCAATAAAGTGTGCCTCAGAATCCAATTAATGGTTGGCAACCCTGACAGAAGATAATGTACTGACCCAAATTTGAAAGTATCAAGTGCCTTGTTTGGGATCTCCTTGTACATGTTGGACATGGAGTTGTGGTCCATCTTCTTCTTGGCATATATGTCTATGTCATCCTCATTTTCCTCTGGGGCATTTATCAACTTTGCACATTCCTCAATTGTTGATTGATACCTTGTTCCTTCTGACATCCATACAATCCTTCCATCTGGATAGAAGTGTGCTGTGGAGTAGAACTGCATGATCAGCTCTTCATTCCACTTTGTGAGCTTCTGCCCAACAAAGTCAGCTACTCCACAAGCCTTGAAACTGTCTTGCACTCCAGGAAAGTGCTCTTCATTGTCCTTGACGTATTCCCAGTCTACCCATCTCATGTCACAAACTATTGGCTTCTTATCAAGCAAAACTGTCTCATAGAAGTCCTGCTGTTCCTTTGTGTGGAACCTATAATCAACAGCAGTTCTTCTCCTTATAGCATATGGATCTTCTGCTCTCCACTTCCTTAGCCCTGAATCTCTTCTGATCTTCATGTCCTCAGCCACAGGATGAGCATCGTTGTGGTCTGAGATCTTGGGCTTTAGCTTTCTGAGCACTTGATCTTCTTCCTCTTCTGCAATGTCAGGCACTGGGGCCTTGTTCATTTCAGCAACTGGAATGCTCCTTGTATTCCTCTTTGGTTTTGGCTTTGGAGCTGGCTTGGACTTAGATGCAGCTTTGGGTGCTTCCTTGGGCTTGGATGCAGTAGCCCCTGATCTTATAGCATCACCCATGAGCTTAGGTGCCTTAGGTGCTGGTGCAGCAACCTCTTCTTCTTCTTCTTCTTCTTCTTCTTCTTCCTCAGAAGAATGATGTTCAAACTCAGCCATGGGATCAACTTTCTTGCACCATCTGCCCCTTTCCCTTTCCTTCTTTCCTTCAGCAGCAACTGGCCCTTTGGGTGCAGGCTTTTCTGGAATCTGAGTTCAGGCTCTGGCCTTAGGCATGGGCTGTCTACCTGCTGGCCTTTTGACTTTCAAGCCTGGCTTGGTGCTCTGTCTTGAGCCATACTCCTTCTTGAGCACTACTCTCTTGGAAGTAGCTTCCTCTTCTTCTGCCACATAATCCTCATCCTCTGATTCTGAGGTTCTCTTCTTCTTTTGTCTCATGGCAGCTTTTGGCAAATTGCTAGGAGTGCTCCTGCTGCCTTCATCTGAAGAACTGGAGGGACTAGTGCCCTCACTCATATGCACTTGCTCTTCTGACACATTCTGGCTGTCACTCTGATCAGACATGATGAAAAAGCTGACTGCTGACCCTGTGAAGAGTTTATAGATGAGGTAGAATAGATGAGCATCACAAAATGCAGAGATTTTTGCAAAATAATGATTCAAAATCTTAGTTTTAGTTTCCCACAGAAATCATTTCGGATCTACCAATTTTTAAACTCGGTGATACGGAAGCAGTTTTTGGAACCTAAACTGGAGAACTCGGTCAGACCGAGTCACAGTTCGGTGGCATCGAGACTGCTAGGGTTTCACAAATTTCCAAAATCGGTCACACCGATTAGTAATTCTTGGTCAGACCGAGACTCACTTGTGCAATGGCATGAGCCAAATCGGTGGGACTGAGTTTTTCAACTTGTTGGGTCCGAGATGGTTTTGGTGGAAACTTAATGTCGGATCATGGGTTCCGGCAGACCCTTAAGGTTCAAACTCTGGGGTGCGCGCGGAGATTCTGGGCTCTACCTGTCCGTCTCGCAAGGATCTAAACTACTAAAAGAACAACACAAAAGAAACAGAGTTTATACTGGTTCGGTCCACCAGTGTGGTGTAATACCTTACTCCAGTGTGGTGGGTGGATTGCCTCTTGGGCTGATGAAGATGAACAGTACAAGGGTGAACAGCCTCGCGAGGGCGTGTTCTAGCTGGGACGATGAACTGCTAGGGGAGTTCAGCCGCCCTTCTCTCCCTCTCTCCCTGCTCGGATTCTGGATACCTGGTGCCTTCCAGATGCTAGATCAACACCCCATGCTCCATACTAGATGCTTCTACCCTGGGGGTGGCTAGTCCTATTTATAGGAAAAGGCCTTGGGCCTCTTCCCAAATATTGAGCGGGAAGGGCGCCAACAATTGGCCAATTCAAAGGGGAACATACAGTACACTCATCCTGACCAAAGTTGGTCTTCGCCTGCCAAAGGCCCTGTGGTGACGCCGCTCTAGGCTCCACGATAAGCTCATTCTGACTGGTCTTGGTCTCGTTGCACCGAAATGGATGCCTTTGCTTGATCCTCTTGCCTGGGCTTGGCCCCTTTGCACCAAAGAGGAAAGGGGAGGACACTGTGCGGTCTGGCGCCCGCCTGGCACCCTTGGTCATCATGGCTTGCGTCATGGGCACCTCGCGAGGTACCCTGCCTTGATATCTCCGCCTCCTCATAAGCCAACCTGAGGAGGCCGCGCCCGAGGAAGCGTTGCGTCGCCCTCCCCGCGAGGCTCGGCCCCTCGCGAGGGTCTTGAGTCTTGCGTTGATGAAGGTGGCCCATACTGGGCCTCCATTCGAGCCACGCCGCGGGCCGCAGGCAGGCAAGTCTGGGGACCCCCGTTCCTAGAACGCCGACAGTAGCCCTCGGGCCCAAGGCGCGCCCGGCCTTGGCCGTGCCGGGAGGCGAAAGGGCAAGGGCGAAGCGCCGCGGGCCCTAACAGCCTGCGGCCTTGGGCGCCACGTGGCGGTTGATTGGGCGGGGGCATCCCCGCAACCGCGCAGGTTAAAGGCGTAGTGTCTGCCCAAGCCTTGCTCTTCTCCTTCTCCCGTTGTTGCTCAGATCCCCTTTCTTGCGCCTCTCCTTCCTTCCTCCAGACTCCCAGATCTGCTCCCTTGTGGCCTTGGAAGTCATGGCGCCACGCCAGCCTCCTGCTGAAGCTTGGTTCCCGCCAGCCCTGGACTCGCCGAACGTGTCGGTGGCGAGCCTCGCCCGGCTGCGCCAGATGGCGGCGGCGTGGGGAGCCGACGGAACACGGGTGTTCAAAGTCGGCTCCGCCACCCCTGAGGGCCGAGGAAGCACCTTCTACCCTCTCTTTGTAAGCTCCATCACTGCGGGCCTGGTGCCTCCTTTCTCCCAGTTCTTCCTCTCTGTCCTCCGCCACTATGACTTGCAAGCTCTGCATCTCCACCCCAACTCCATTATTATTCTGGCGATTTTCGCCTACTACTGCGAGGCCCATGTGGGGGTGCAGCCCTCAGTGGCCTTGCTGTGCCACTACTTCTCCCTCCGGGTCACCCGCGGTTCTCCTTCCGCATGCGCGAGCTTCGTCGCGTACGACAGCGCCATTGCCATTTCGAATCCCGGAAAGATATTTGAGGGCTTCAGGAGCAAGTGGGTCTTGGTGGACGTCGGGCGCATCCACCCTCGGCTAATCCTACCCACGAAGCAGCCCGTGAGTTCCAGCGACTGGTCCCGGGAGGAGCTTACGGACTCCCGCGCGAAGCCGGTCCTGGAGAAGATGGACGCGGACCTGAAGCCGGCCGGCGCGGCGGCAGCGAGGCTGACCGGCGCGCCGCTGCTGAGGGATTTCCTTGAGCACCAGCTGGCCCCGCTTCGGCGGTACTCACCTCCGATGTGGAGGCCTCACCCGAGCCCCGCGGCCCTGGGCGACGAGGATGTGACCGCGGCGCTCTAATCCCTCGTTGGGGGCGAGGTGGCACGGCTGGAGGGCGCGTCGGCGCCCTTGTTCCTTCGCGACGACTGGCAGCAGGTGGTGGAGTCGATGCCTGTTTTCAACGGGGACGGACCGGTTCCTATGGTGGCTCCCGAGGGACTGGTGGACGTGTCCTCTGGCGACCCCAGCGGAGAGAAGCGAGAAGAGGAGAGGGAGGAAGGCCCTGACTCCGAGGCAACTGAAGGAGAGTCCAGGGCTCCCCTCCCCCGACGCAAGTCCCGTACTCTCTGCCTCTCGTTGAGAGATGACGATGGAGTCGACGATGTGCTGGGTAGCGGGAGTTCTCCCCCGACCCCGAAGAAGGACAGGACCGGGCTGATCCTCCGCGGGTCCGCCCCAGCTCCAGGGCGATCCACGGACGCGCCTTCTGCTTCTGAGGTTGACCCCTCCAGCCGGCTTTCAGACTTCAAGTACGGCCGAAGGCTGCTCGAGCCCTCCAGCGACGAACTGTAAGTGCTTGATCCCTCGTCTTTTGTTCCTTGTTCCGCCTCTGGGGCTTGATGTTTGCTCCTTTAGCATAGGCTGGCGCCCACGGCGAAGAAGCCGAAGGGGGCTCCCGAGGCCCATCCGTGGCAACTCCTCCGCCTGCGGGCGAGGGCGATCGCAAGGCTCGGGCCTCTCCTGCCCGCTCATCCTTGCGAGGTTTGGCTGAGCTGGCTGGGGAGAGCCCAGCCCCCATGGCCCAAGCGACTATCGAGGTGCTCCTGCCTGCTGCGGCCGCCGGGGCGCAACAGACTCCGCCTCAGGACACTGTGGTCTTGCCGCCGCTATCTTCTCCTCATGTTCCACCGACCGCTGCTTCCCCGACTCCACCTGTTGTCTTGGCGCGCGCCGATGTTTCTCCGCCTTCCTCTTCCATCCTGGAGCGTGCCGCTGCCGAACTGGACCGGCTGCGGCAGGATCTTCTCGGCGCCGACCCTCGCCTGGTCGCAGGGCGCATGGAACTGGCCTCGGGGTGGATTCGCTCTGATGCCTCGATTCGAGCGGCGCTGGTTCATGCCGCAACGGCCTGTGACGGAGAGAGGGAGGCCACCCTCGAGGCAAAGGCCGCCCGAGACGCAGCCCTGGGAGAGGTGGTTGGAGTCCGTGGCCGCTGCAAGGAGCTGGAGGACGAGCTGCAGGGTCTGCGGGACTAGCGCGCAAGGGAGGTCCGCCTTCGCCAGGAGCAAGAAGAAAGCGCGAAGGCTCGCGAGGCGGCCATCGAGGATCGGGAGGCCAAGCTTAAGAAGCGTCGCGCCCACCTAGGCGTGCTGAAGAAGGAGCTGGAGGTGACGAAGGCCGAGCTGGACCGCAAGGCTCGGGTTCTTGCCGAGGATCGCGTGGCCTTCGTAGACATGGAGAAAGATGCTCGCGCTTCGCTGAAGACACTCTACGAGAGCGGCCTGGAGGGCCCGCTGGCTGGTGACGAAGATGGCCCCACCAAGCTGCTTCCCTTCCTAGTTAAGGCCCCTGGAGATGTCTCCCTTGGCCTTGGCCCCACGGCTGAGGCCGAGGCGTGCGTCCTGTCTTCTGCTGCGCTGACGCGGGTCTTCGCCCACATCTATCTTCGCGATCCCGGCGCCGACCTTGACAATCTGCTGGAGCCGGTGAGCGGCGAGGGTGCGGCCGCCGCTGTCGAAGCCGTGAAGGGGCGCGCGGAGGCTCTACTGGGGAAGTTCCGGGCCTTCAGTACCAGGCCAAAGCGAGGCGCCACCAGCCCTACTGCTCCACGAAGCGAGGCCACTCTGCGCTGCCCCACCGCCGACAAGTGACTCGGCTGCCGCTCCAGTTCTTCCTTTACTTCCTGCACATGCATCACGCCTCGAGGAGGCATTTAAACTTGCGTTTTGTGCTGAGACGACAGTATGGACTGTAATATTTTGCTTTTAATTTCTTTGAGTTTTATGTTTTTCTTCCCTACTTGCATGTGTTCTTCGCCGGCAGGGCCCGGCCGCGCGCGTACCTCACCCAGCATTAGCCCCGACCGGAAACCAGGATGAGACCAAAGGAGTGAGGGGCTACGTGACAAGTTAGGCTCCTGAGTCGCGATGCTCAGGAGTCCCCCTTGGCGCACGAACTACAAGTAGGGGAGTGTGGTGTAGGTGTGTCTTCCGTTCTACGTCTGCAGAGCCCGACTCCGCGCGTACCTCACCCAGCATAGCCTTTTGGAACTAAGGAGTGAGGGGCTACGGAGCCAGTTAGGCTCCAGAGTCGCGATTCTCAGGAGTCCCCCTTGACGCGCAAACAGCAGGCGATGAGGTGAGATGCGAGTGGAACCACCGTTCTACGTCTGCAGAGCCCGGCCCCGCGCGTACCTCACCTAGCATAGCCTTTCAGAACTAAGGAGTGAGGGGCTACGGGACCAGTTAGGCCCCTGAGTCGCGATGCTCAGGGGTCCCCCTTGACGCGCAAACGGCCTTCATACCTTGGCTACGCTCGGGGAGACACGCACGACCAACCAGGTCCGAGGGACCTGGCTGGGTGGCGTACGCCTGGGCGTGACCCAGTCGTAGCCCCCGTGCCTAGCCCCCTCGCGCGGCGTTCCCGAGGGGAGGCATTGCGATGAGGCCAGCCACTGAGCTCTGGGCTCCCTGAGGTTAATGCGGCCCGGGGGCCACCCTCAGTTGTTTATCACGAGCGCGGAGCATAGTGCTTCCGTATGTGTACGGGCATAGCCGCTCCTCGGCAGTGTCGTTAGCTAGCGCGGAGCATGGTGCTTCCACTGGTACGTGGGAGGGGGCTCCCCTCCGGGAGGAGCCCCCGGGGCGTGTACAGCCCCGCCCTGACACATGGCCGGCACGGTAGGGCTAGGTGAGGTGTATCTGGGCACCCGTGAGCCAGCGCGGGACTCACGAGGCCCTACCTCTAGGCGGGTTGCGCCTGGCACTGGGTCGTATCTTGAGATGTGTTCCTGCAAAATTTGGTTAGATGCCGGCACTCTACGTCCTCGGGTCCCGGCCCTCGAGCTTGTCTCAGCCATCGCTGGTATGCCAGGTCGCGATGCCGTGGACAAGGCCAGAGGGTGAGGGCTGGAGAGCCGGTAAGAGCCCTAATTCGCGATGCTCAGGCACCCCCCCTTTAACGTGCAAGTGGTCGACATGGAGAAGAAAAGTTGTAGTAGACAGGCATCAAGTGATCAAGCATGATAGGCGGATGCATAGTTGGAAATAAACGCAAGGGAGATACACGCCGCTCGGCCTAGCCCAAGCAGCTTGGGGATGATGCAGCCCGAGGGGCGCCCCCAACAAAGCAAGCTAACGATCGAAAACTAAAAAGGGATAAACACCGCAGGGACGGACCCACTCGGCCTGGGAGTAATGCAGCCCTAGGAGGGCGCTCCTAGCTGGGAATGAAGCTTGAAATATGTCACCTGAAGATGTCGACGACGAAATGGCGTTGGTGCGGGAGACTCGGTGGGCTGCGGGAGGAGATCCTCATGAGCCCCCAGACCCTGGGGCCTCGGGAGGCTCCGGAGGCGCCGGTGGCTCCCCGCGAATCATCTCCATCTCCGCCAGGACTGTGGAGCGCCTGTCTTCCTGAGTCTCCATGATGCCCCTCATGAGGCGCTGGTACGCAGCAGCCACGCTCGGCAAGCCGTAGGGCATGCGAACATAGTTGTGGGGTGGACCTCCGCAACGCCCCACTTGTGAGGGCCAGAGGCGCTCTGTTATGGCGACTTGATTGAGCCCTGGTACGTCGATGCAGACACGCAGCCCACTATCCTCGCCTGGATGGGGAGCCACAGCCGGTAAGCGGCGGCAACCTCTAATGATTCTCGACTCCTGTAGTTCTTGAATGGCCTGGTTAACGAACTCCTGCTGGTCTGACTCTGCTTGCTTCGCTCCTTCTTGAGGGAAACGTGCGTCGAAGCATGCCTCCACGTGGTGCCCAAGCGCCTCCCTCATGACCCTGGCTAGGTCGGTGGCCCTCAAGGTGAGAGCCCCCGAGCCCTGCCTGAGGAGGGCACCGGGCGCACTTTCCTATGCGATGGAAGGAGGGTCCCCCTGGGCAGGCTCGGGCCCTGAGGGCCCTGCCTCCTGAAGGGCAAAGCCTGACGACGTCTTCTTCTTCTTGGGTGTGGTCTCGGGAAGCCTCCTGCTCCCGCGATCTGGGTCTTCTAGTGACGCGGCCTGAAAGGCTCACTCCAGGGAACATACTGCATCCCTCTCTTCACATGGCACCGTGATGATGCCGCCACTCCCTGGCATCTTGAGGACATTGTAGCCGTGGTGAGTTACGGCCATGAATTTGGCTAGCGCTGGGTACCCGAGGATGGCGTTGTACGGCAGGCGGATGTGAGCAACGTCAAAGTTGATGAGCTCGGTGCGGTAGTTGCCGCGGGTCCCGAAGGTGACAGGGAGGCGGACCTGCCCGATCGGGATCGTGGAACCGTCGGTGACTCCGGAGAAAGGCTTGGTTGGATGAAGCTGGTCATAGGGCACTTGGAGGTTGTCGAATGTTTCCACCGACAGGACGTTGAGCCCTGCTCCACCATCGATGAGGGTCCTGGTGACCATTACGTTGCTGATGATTGGGGAGCAAAGCATCGGGAGGACCCCGGCTGCGGCCGCGCACTTGAGCTGATCTGCTGAGCTGAATGTGATGGCGCACGCCGACCACTTGAGGGGGCGCTTTCCTTCGAGCTTGGGGAGGACTGCATTGACTTCACGGGAAAACTGCTTGAAGATGCGTTGGGAGGCTGGGGCTTGAGCTCCGCCTAGGATGCAGGCGATCGCGCGCGGCTCTTGGAAGCCCCCAGCCCCCTTGTCTTGATGGCGGTCTTCGTTCCTCCTTGGCTGAGGCGGCAGTGGAGGGAGGCCCACGTTGCCATAAGGGCGGTCCTCACGAGGCTGATCCCTCCAGTCCCCTCGCGAGGCAGGTCCCGCCAACGGTCCTCGCGAGGTTAGTCACGCCACCCCTGGCGCGGGCCGCAATCTTCCCAGCGTCCCGGGTTTCGTCCTCCTCCTCGGCCGTAGCCCCGATCGGCGCGGTCAGGGCGACGGCCGATCCTTCCTTCTCTCACAGCGCAGAGTTCTTGGCATTCGTTGGTTTTTTGGGTGTGGAGCTCGTAGTACAGACAGTACCGGTTGCCCCTGGAGGATTCGGGCAGATCTTTGCCCCGCTTGGTGTCCGGTTCTACCGCGAGTACGGCAGCCCCCTTGCGCTTCACATCCTTGGCCTTGGGCTTCTTCTCTTCTGGGTCTGCGGCAGGCAGCTCGAGGAGGGAGAGACGTCCCTCCTCAGCCCTGGCGCACTTGGTCGCCAAGTTGAACAGCTCCAGGGAGGTGCAGAGGTCTTCATGCATCGCCAGCTCCTCCTTCATCTTGACGTCGCGCACGCCGTCGGAGAAGGCTGAGATGATGGCTTCCTCGGACACCTTGGGGATCTTGAGGCGCGCACTGTTGAAGTGTTGGATGTACTTTCGCAGGGTCTCCCCAGGTTGCTGCTTGATGCAGCGCATGTCGCTCACGGCGGGCGGCCGATCGCGAGTACCTTGGAAGTTGGCGATGAAGCGGGTGCGCATCTGCTCCCAGGAGGAGATCGTGCCTGGAGCGAGATTCAGGAGCCAGGTGCGAGCTCCTTTCTTCAGCGCCATGGGGAACTAGTTCGCCATGACCTTTTCATCCCCGCTGGCAGCTTTGATGCTCAGCTCATAGAGCTGGAGGAACTCTGCGGGATCGGTCGTGCCGTCGTAGCGAGGAGGCAGGTCCGTCTTGAAATTGCCGGGCCACGCGACGCTACGCAGCTCGGTGGTGTAGGCGCGGCAGCCCGCGGTGGCCACGGGAGGTTTTGGTTGAGGGAGAGCTCGGCCTTGTGGACCCCCTTGCGCTGCAGCTGGGAGCAGCGCGGGGTCTTGACGGGCCGGAGCTGGAGCAGGGTCGCGGCGAGCCGGAGCAAGGAGCACCCGGGCAGCCTCTTGCGGTCGAGGGACTTCTTGGCAGCTCCGTTCTTGCCGGGCTGGCGCCTGACGGAGCGGGTTCCGCCCAGGGGCCATGCGCCTTGGAGCCATGGCGTCTTCTTGGAGCGGAGGTGGCTGGTACGCCCCCGGAGCTTCGTTGCCCCCGCGGGGCGGGGTGCGGTGCAGCGGAGCGGACGGTGCAGGAGAGCCCCCTGCGGCGCGGACGAGCTCGGCGACGCGGTCGAGCCACTCTTCGTAGACGTTGTCGACGGGACGGTAGTGCAGGAGCTCATTTGCCGCGATGAGTGCAGCTCGAGCCTCCAAGGGCGCGCGGAGCGCGTGGGACGAAGAGCCAGCTGGCGTGAGCGATGGAGTAGCTATGCGGCCGTCTCGCCGCACGGACGGATGCTGAGACAACGCTTGTTGCTCGTTCCCCGCCGGGCCGCTGGCGGCGTTGACGGCGGGCGACGGGGAACGACGAGGACGCCCGCTGACGAGAGCTGTCTGGGCGACGCGGGAAGCGATGGCGGCCCGGCGCTCGGCCCGGGCCCGACGAGCGTCAGACATGGATGCGACAGTTGGAGGAGAACGGAGCGGTGGAAGACAGATTCAGGCGCACCCCTACCTGGCGCGCCAAATGTCGGATCGTGGGTTCCGGCAGACCCTTAAGGTTCGAACTCTGGGGTGCGCGCGGAGATTCTGGCCTCTACCTCTCCGTCTCGCAAGGATCTAAACTACTAAAACAACAACACAAAAGACACAGAGTTTATACTGGTTCGGGCCACCGGTCTGGTGTAATACCCTACTCCAGTGTGGTGGGTGGATTGCCTCTTGGGCTGATGAGGATGAACAGTACAAGGGTGAACAGCCTCGCGAGGGCGTGTTCTAGCTGGGACGATGAACTGCTAGGGGAGTTCAGCCGCCCTTCTCTCCCTCTCTCCCCGCTCGGATTCTGGATACCTGGTGCCTTCCAGATGCTAGATCAACACCCCATGCTCCATACCAGATGCCTCTACCCTGGGGGTGGCTAGTCCTATTTATAGGCAAAGGCCTTGGGCCTCTTCCCAAATATTGAGCGGGAAGGGCGCCAACAATTGGCCAATTCAAAGGGGAACATACAATACACTTATCCTGACCAAAGTTGGTCTTCGCCTGCCAAAGGCCCTGTGGTGACGCCGCTCTGGGCTCCACGATGAGCTCATTCCCACTGTTGGACTGGTCTTGGTCTTGTTGCACCGAAATGGATGCCTTTGTTTGATCCTCTCGCCTGCGCTTGCCCCCTTCGCACCAAAGAGGAAAGGGGAGGACACTGTGCGGTCTGGCGCCCGCCTGGCACCCTTGGTCGTCATGGCTTGCGTCATGGGCACCTCGCGAGGTACCCTACCTTGATATCTCCGCCTCCTCATGAGCCAACCTGAGGAGGCCGCGCCCGAGGAAGCGCTGCGTCGCCCTCGCCGCGAGGCTTGGCCCCTCGCGAGGGTCTTGAGTCTTGCGTTGATGAAGGTGGGCCGTACTGGGCCTCCATTCGAGCCACGCCGCGGGCCGCAGGCAGGCAAGTCTGGGGACCCCCGTTCCCAGAACACCGACACCTAACCCTAAAATTTCAAATCAAACCTATTCTACGAATTGCATTGACTGGATAGGAGTGTCTCAATCGTGGCAAGAATCAATATGATCACAATGTGCTAGGAATCAGATTGGGAATAGCACAAAGATCGAGCCCATACCCTAGTCCGGCGGAGAACCGCTACGGCGGCAACGGCGGGGTTGAATTCCGTTGACGGCGATGGAGTCCAGCGACTGGAGGCGGCTGGCGGCGAGGAGATGATCCGGAGACCACGTTGGCAGAGCGAGCTATCGCGCGGGCGAAGGGGTTCGGAGAAATTTCCAAATTTTTTCCTGTGACTATATATAGCCTGACCCTGTCGGTGTGACCGAGTGGAACAACTCGGTGGCATCGAGATGCAAATCTGTATAATGTTATTGCAACTCGGTGTGACTGAATGGTTCAAATCGGTTGCACCGAGATCGAAAACATAGATCGACTTAATGATCTCGGTAGGACCGAAAAGGAGATATCGGTCAGACCGAGAATCACAAAGAAGTTTTGGAAGTTTAAGTCTATGACGAATCGGGGACTCCGAGTGCTCCTCACACAGAGTGGTTCGAATCTGACTTGATCAAATTTTGTGATGTAGCATGAATAGAGTTTGAGACGAGAAAAGCATAGATAGCTAGAGAAGGTTCTTAGGCATTCTTGTCCATCCACTTGGCAAGAGAAAGAAAAACAAATCAATCAAAAAAACAAGTGGATATCCTCGAATGAGTAAAATATGCAACCAACATGCTCACACAATAAAATGGCAATTGAAATATGTGACAAAGCATGCACAACCAATTCTAGCATCTATCAAGCAATTGGCGATGACTAGGTCATCTATATATGAGTATATTGACTTAGGAGTCAAATGAGAACACTTGATCATAGGTCATACTCATTGTTTAAGCACAAGTGGGGTTACCACTTTTACATAAAGCATTGTTGTGTTCACATCATTAGAGTTGCTTTAGCTCAAGTCTTAGAGTAAAGCTCCCCCTAGATGTGATATCCCTCCTAAGAGGGATGAACTAACCTTGGGTTTTGTCGATGATGACTTCATGTAGATGTTGAAGATGTGGATGCTCAATGTTGATGTAGAATAATTGGAGCTATCCATTTGAGTGAATTTCACTTTCAATACCTACATGGGTTAGTCCCACAAGGAACAAACAAGGATATCCATAGACATAGAGTGATGCACACACAAGATGATGTCCATGAAAGCTTTTGCGTTACCTTGTCCCTTGACTTACCAAAAAGAGGGTTTGTGACTCCTTGAACTAGTGCAAGATTTGTAAGTTGATTGCACTTGTTCTTGCCAAAATGATTAGAGTGAAGTATGTTGGCGGAGTCACCCTCAAGAACTCTGTAGTTCTTCTTCTTTTGGATCCACACCATCTTGATGGGAATCCTTGGAGTTGTAGTCGTACTTGATGAAGTGGAACTTGAAGTAGTCTTGGGAATCCACTTGACTAAGGTCTTAGGAGCTTCTTCAAATGCATCAATTTCCTCTTAAAGCTTGTCCTTGCCTTTTTGCTTGTAGTCTTGTAGTGGAAGATCATCTTGAGTTTGTGTCCCCTTGAAAGAAGTAGGATCATACTTCTCTTATTGAGGAACAAACTTTGTCTTAGGGTATTGATCTTCTTCCCACTCAACTCCATTGGCGTTAAACTTTCGTTCAAATCCAACACCTTGATTCTTCTGGTGCCTTCCTTGCTTGCGTACAATTTCCTCGAATTGCTTACTTCCGGCAAGGCTCTTGTAGACTCCTTTCTCTATAATTCCTTTCAATAAGCTATTTTCTTGCTCAAGTGTAACTTGGCTAAGAGAATCGTTAGTGGAATCAAGAGAACTCCTAGAAGCAACAATATTGGATTTAACATGATCATTGTTACTACTAGAGGAAGAATCTTTCTTGTTCTTGTTACTAGACTTGACTTGAGGCATGTAAGTGGATAAGAGTAAACGCTTGGAAATGTAAGAAGAACTTTTTTTCCGGAGATCATCATTGATTGCCTTTAAAAACTCATGCTCTTGCTCAAGATTGAGCTTTTCAAAGCGTAACTTCTCATGAGCTCTTAAAAGTTCTCAATGATCTTCGAAGATAGTTTCATGAGCTAACTTAAGAGTGTTTAGCTCTTTAGTTTGAGCCTCAATCTTCTCCTTATCATTGTCATTCATTTTATCTTGATTAGCATGATTAATTGACGTTTCATCATAGTATTCATCACTAGAGTTGTCAACAAGTAAATCATCATCACCTAACAAGTCATCTTCATCACTATTGAAATCGACATACTTGGGATGTGTTACCTTAGGACCTTTGGCCATGAAGCATCTTCCAATTCCTTCATTTGGTGAGTCAAATATGTCGTAGGACTTGATGACACAAGTGCTAGACCGGCAACACCTTCATCTTGAGTATATTTGGAATTGAAGTGATAACTTCTCTCGGAGTGGTTGTCGGAGTCGGAGTGGGATACCCATTCACCAACATGAGCTTGATGTCTTTGTTTTGTGTAGCTTCTTGATGACTTTTCCTTTCTTTCCGAATCCTTGTTTCTCCGTGAGTATCTTTGTTCATAACGATCATCTCTACTCCTTCTCCCTCTTGATGGTGATTCTTCTCTTTTGCTTCTTCTTTTTGGAGAATCTTCTCTTCTTTTGTAGGGAGACGTACACTCATTGGAATAGTGTCCGGGTCTTCCACAATTGTAGCAGTTTCGCTCTCGACTAGAAGATATTTTGTCATTGTAGGAACTTGACTTGGAGCTTCTATCTTTGCTTCTACTCTTGTAGAACTTGTTGAAGTTCTTCACCATTAAGCTCAATTCTTCATTGAAGTTTTGTTTCTCACTTGATGATGTGGGGGCTTCACATGAGGCTTTGTAAGCACCACTTGATTTGTTGTGAAGTTCCTCTTTATCCTTGAGTGACATCTCATGAGCAACAATTCTTCCAATGACTTCTGTTGGCTTGAGATCTTTGTAATTGGGCATCATTTGGATCAATGTGCACACGGTATCATATTTTCCATCCAAGGCTCTTAGGGTCTTCTTGATGATAAATCTACGGTCATCTCTTCACTCCCTAAGCCGGCAATCTCATTTGTGATGAGTGCAAGCCTAGAGTACATTTCAGCGACACCTTCACCATCCTTCATTTTGAACTTGTCAAGTTGACTTTGAAGCACATCCAATTTGGATTCCTTCGTGCATATCAATCATAGTATCCCAAATTTCCTTTGCATTCTCAAGACGGCTGATTTTGTTGAATTCTTCGGGGCACAATCCGTTGAAGAGAATATCACAAGCTTGAGCGTTGTATTGCAGCATCTTCAACTCTTCCGCGGTAGCTTCACGGTTTGGTTCTTTCCCATCAAAGAAGTCACCTTGCAAACCAACACACACAATAGCCCAAACGACGGGGTTATGTCCGAGAATATGCTTTTTCATTTTATGCTTACAACTAGCAAAATTAGTACCATCAAAATAAGGACCTCTATGGTGATAATTTCCCTCGCTAGACGCCATACTCTCCTAGGTTGTGAAACCAAGGCTATGACCACCAAAAGCTACGGAAATCAAAGCAAATGGAGACCAAAGCTCTGATACCACTTGTAGGATTGAAAGTATGTCTAGAGGGGTGGTGATTAGACTACTTGACCAAATAAAAACTTAACCTTTTCCCAATTTTAGTTCTTGGCAGATTTTAGCTTTTTTAGGACAAGTCAAGCAATCATCACACAATTCAAGCAAGCATGCAAAGAGTATATAGGCAGCGGAAAGTAAAGCATGCAACTTGCAAGAATGTAAAGGGAAGGGTTTGGAGAATTCAAACGCAATTGGAGACAAGGATGTTTTTGGCATGGTTCAGATAGGTGGTGCTATCCTACATCCACGTTGACGGAGACTTCAACCCACGAAGGGTAACGGTTGCGCGAGTCCACGGAGGGCTCCACCCACGAAGGGTCCACGAAGAAGCAACATTGTCTATCCCACCATGGCCATCGCCCACGAAGGACTTGCCTCACTAGAGGTAGATCTTCATGAAGTAGGCGATCTCCTTGCCCTTACAAACTCCTTGGTTCAACTCCACAATCTTGTCGGAGGCTCCCAAGTGACACCTAGCCAATCTAGGAGACACTACTCTCCAAGAAGTAACAAATGGTGTGTTGATGATGAACTCCTTGCTCTTGTGCTTCAAATGATAGTCTCCCCAACACTCAACTCTCTCTCACAGGATTTGGATTTGGTGGAAAGAAGATTTGAGTGGAAAGAAACTTGGGGAAGGCTACAGATCAAGATTCATATGGTAGGAATGGAATATCTTGGCCTCAACACAAGGGTAGGTGGTTCTCTCTCAGAACATATGAGTTGGAAGTGTAGATGTGTTCTGATGGCTCTCTCCACGAATGAAGAGGAGGTGGAGGGGTATTTATAGCCTCCACACAAAATCCAACTGTTACACACAATTTACCAATCTCGGTGGGACCGAATCAACAAACTCGGTCGGACCGATTTAGTAAACCTAGTGACCGTTGGAGATTTTTGGTGGGACTGACATGCAACTCGGTAGGACCGATATGGTTAGGGTTAGGGCATAATGTAATCTCGGTGAGAATGAGTAGATAAACTCGGTGAGACCGATTTGGTAATAAGCTAACCAGAGAGTTGGTCAGGTAAACTCGGTGGGACCGATTTGCTCTTTCGGTCAGACCGAAAAGTTACAAAAAGGAAACAAAGAGTTTACATTGCAATCTCGGTGGGACCGAGATCCCTATCGGTACAAACGATTTGCTAGGGTTTGGTAGTGGCTTATGACAAATGAAACTCGGTGGCGCCGGATTGAAAGAATCGGTAGGTCCGAGTTTGGCTTTGGGTTTAGGTCAAATGTGGATATGGGAAAGTAGTTGAGGGTTTTGGAGCATATCACTAAGCACATAAAGAAAGAGGGTCATTAAGCAACACCTCATCCATCCTTGATAGTATTGGCTTTTCCTATAGACAATATGTGATCTTGGATCACTAAAATATAAAATTAAGAGTCTTGAGCTTTTGAGCTTGAGCCAATCTTTTGTCCTTAGCATTTTGAGGGATCTACTTTCATCATCCATGCCATGCCAATCATTGAGCTTTCCTGAAATAATCATCTTGGAATAGCATTAGCTCAATGAGCTATATGTTGTTATGAATTACCAAAACCACCTAGGGATAGTTGCACTTTCACCCGGGGACTTCATCAACCCAGCAAGCGGCCGCGGACTCCAGCCCGCCGCCTCCCAGCCCAGCCGCCCTCGTCCAAGTCGCAGTTCTGGAAGTCGAAGAAATAGCAGCACCCTCATGGGCACAACCCATCCTCAAGTTCCTAGTGAGCAAAGAGCTGCCAACCGACGAAACCTTGGCTCGGCAAGTACAAAGCCGAGCGGCAGCCTACACCATAGTCAACAGAGAGCTGATCAGGCGCAGCGTTACTGGTATCTACCAGCATTGCGTCGTGCCAGAGCAAGGCCAAGCAATTCTCAAAGACATCCATCAAGGCGAGTGCGGCCACCATGCGGCTTCAAGAGCACTCATCGCCAAAGCCTTTCGACACGGTTTCTTTTGGCCGACTGCCCTAGAAGAAGCCAAGGATTTGGTCCAGAAATGCAAGGGGTGCCAGAAGTTCCATTCCAAGCCGCATCAGTCAGCTTCTGCACTCAAGACCATTCCCATTGCCTGGCCCTTTGCAGTTTGGGGCCTGGACATGGTGGGACCATTCAAGACGACGCGAGGAGGCCTAACTCACCTACTTGTCGTGGTGGACAAGTTCACCAAGTGGATAGAAGCAAAGCCCATCAAGAAGTTGAATGGCCCGACTACCATGACTTTCATCTCCGACATCACGATTCGGTACGGCATACCGCACAACATCATCACCGAAAACGGCACAAATTTTTCCAAAGGCGCCTTGGCCCGTTTAAGCGTGACACAGGGCATCCGACTGGACTTAGCGTCTGTTGCCCATCCGCAGTCAAATGGCCAGGTGGAGCGGGCAAATGGCCTCATCCTGTCTGGCATCAAGCCTCGAGTGGTCGAACCACTGGAGCGTTCGGCCGGCTGTTGGCTTGGCGAGTTGCCAGCCGTGCTCTGGAGTCTGTGCACAACTCCAAACAAGTCGATCGGCTTCACGCCCTTCTTCCTCGTCTATGGTGCTGAAGCCGTCATCCCAACGTACATAGAGTTCGACTCCCCGCGAGTCACCATGTACACCAAGGAGGAAGCAGAAGAAGCACGTCAAGACGGCGTCGATCTGCTGGAAGAGGGCTGGCTGTTGGCACTCAGCCGGTCCAGCATCTACCAGCAGAGCCTGCGCCGATACTACAACAGGAAGGTCAGGCCGAGATCTTTCCAGGAAGGTGACCTTGTGCTCCGACTGATCCAGCGGACAGCCGGCCAGCACAAGTTGTCGGCGCCTTGGGAAGGCCCCTTCATCATCAGCAAGGTACTGGGCAACGACTCCTACTATCTGATCGACGCTCAGAAGCCCCGAGCACGCAAGAGGGACGACTCCGGCAAAGAGATGGAACGGCCATGGAATGCAAATCTTCTCCAAAGATTTTATAGTTAAATCAGTATGTACCACGCTACCCTTTGTATTAAAGTACCAAGACTTCGGGCCCCCCGAGGCGAGCTCGGGGACTACCTTTTTTTGTTATCTGTATGATAAGAATCATGCCTTTGAGTATGCCACTCTTTTTTATGCCACTTGGCACCGGATCCGACTAGTCGGCCCGGGGACTAGCCGTCTTGCACTATGAAATGCTTCCTGCAGTCGGACAAGTAGTGTGTGGCGCCTAAGCCGTCTCCTGTCAGAAGCCACAGCTGGCAGAGCGACTGCCTGGTGGGCAGGAGCAAGGAAGAATGGGCGCCCACATAAAAAATGGCTAAGGACTCAAAGCATAAACATAGCTTAAAGCGGGCTTTCCAGCCGCTTTTTGCAAAGCCGACTCCCAAGTAGTCGGCTCGCCGCCTTCTATTCAACTTGCTAAGAAACTCTACAACGGCCAAGTACTTGCCTTCCCAAAGTAGCCAAGCACTTGATCCAGCGGCAGTCCGCAGAGCGGCTGTCCGACTGGCAAAGACGGCAACTAAGGGAAGACGGCAAAGGGAAAAGCCAAGAGAGCAATGAGCAAGAAATGATAGAACTCGGATAGATATTTACATAACATAGGCCCTTGGCCGAATCTTCGAACATAAGTTCAAAATACACCCCGCGGGTGGAATTGTGCGAATTAATAAGTTCTTCAAAGACTACTAAAATAGATAAAATAAAGACAACGCAACAGCCTAGGAAGCAGCAGACGGGTTCGGGGGCTCAGAGGAGATGGCGGTGTCAGACGTTGGGGCGGCCGGCTGGGCAGTCTCAGCTTGATCACCTCCAGCGGCAGCCGTCTTGGTTGGGCGCGGCTCGTTGCTGGAGGCGCAGTCGAGCTGAAGCTGATCGTCCGCCCCGCCTCCTGGCGCCTCCGTCTCGCCTCCGTCCTCCGCCTCGCCTTCCTCCTTGGCGCTGGAGCCGATCACCTACGCCAAGTCCTCGTCGTAGTTCGGGTTCATCCCAAACCACTCCGGCGGTGCCTCCTCGCCGTTTTCTGCCCGCTCAGGAATGAAGACCCTGGTATCAGCGTACTCAGCGATCGCCGTGGCGCGCTTGACGAGGGCGTCTTTCGCGGCTGCCAACTCCGGCTGGGCCTCTGCCCGGAGCGTGGCCAGCCGGTCCAGGTCCGGCCCGGGATACCATGCCTTGACGAATTCCAAGGCCTGGCGCGCTCCAGCCCGGGCCGAGGAACCCTTCCAAGCTTCAAGACGGCCGGCTGCGACCTCCAGCCAGTCGGCAGTCCGACTGGGAGTGCGCAGAACCGGCATGTCCGGCCACAAGGGAGCAATCACCTGGGCGCCGACACGTTGAAGCCGGCGAAACATCCGATGGGCCGGCCGCAGACGAGCCTCGATGCTCAAAAGCTGCTCGTCAAGGGTCCGGGGGGCATTGGCGGCAATCTCCTCACCATTTGCCATCCGCGCCTCGCGATCAGCCTTGATGGCTTGAGTGGCAGCTTGCGTGTGGCCAGGGAACAAGTCTGCCAAAGACGGAAAAGAAGCAAGTCAAAAATCAGGAGTCGGCCCGACCTGCTGTCGGCGACTCAAAGAAAGAGAGTAAAGAAACTCACCGTCGACGATGTCCTCAATCTCATGAAAGCCGGAGGTCAGCATTGCCTCCTTGTCGGTCCAGGAGGAGCGCTCGCCTTCGAATTCGGCCAGGAGTGCAGTCTCTTTCTTCTCCGCCTCCTCCTGCGCCTTCTTAAGCAGCTCCCTCTGCTCCGCCAGCTGGGTAGCCAGCAGGTCACGCTCAGCGACAAGCTTGTCACACTCCTCCCTCTTGGCGCGCAAGGCAGTGTTGGCTTCGCCCAGCTGCTGCTGAAGAACGGCGTTGGCCTCTGAAGAAAAAAGAAGAAGGCGCTAAGTCGTCATCAAAGAAGGTCGCCGGGAAGATCCAGCACGACTGCTCAGCAGTCGGTCTGAATCTCAGGGACTACAGCCCGCGGGTGCGCCAGCGCGCCCCCGCGAAGAAGAAGGAGAACTCACTCCGGCTCTCCGACAAGTCGGCAGTCCGCTTGCCCAGCTCTTCAACATTGCGGTTGAAGGCGGTGACCCGGAGGTTGTGATAATCCTGTGATAAATATTTCAAACAAAACTAAGTACTTAGAGCTCGCCAATGGAGTTCCGAGCCGCCTGCTCAGCAGACGGCCCGGAACTCGGGGACTACACCTAGTGGGTGCGCTGGCGCGCCCCCACAGAGAAAAGCAAGTAAAACAAAGTCAGAAGAAAACATACACGGATGGCTACTCGCGACGCCAGATGCGCCTTGGTGCAGTTCTGGAGGGCATCGCCCTCAGCCCGCAGCTTTGCCTGGACGTCCAGAAGCGCCTGGTTCAGCGGGCCTGTGCCGCCTCCCCGCGCCCACCCAACGGGCACGACGCTCGTTGCCTCGACGTCTGGGATGGCCGAGCTGGTGGCGTCGGTCACCAAGGGGCGTGGCGCTGAAATCGCCTTCTCAAGGCGGCGGCGCGTGGGCGAGGCGACTTGAAGGAGCAGCTTTGCCACGGTCTAGCCTTTAGTCGGCGGCACCAGCGGGTCCGCCGGCTACTCGCCTCGCACGCTCCCAGACGGCGGCGGAGGCGGCGACAGTGGCACGGCCGTGTCCGACATGGAGGCCTCGCCGCCTTCCCTCTCCATGATGGGTTACTCGCCGCCGGCTTCCCCAGTCTGCTCCGTGAATTCCGGGGGAGGTCGCGCTGAGTTCAGCGGGATGACGAATAACGCCGACTGGCGACGCGCGGCTTCCTCAGCCTGCCGCTTTGCCGCGATGGCGGCTTCGGCATCGTCCAGCTTCTTCTGGGCGGAGGCGGCCGCCTTCTCGGCCTCCGCCTTCTCCCGGCGGTCGGCCTCTTCCTCGTCGCGCTTCTCCTGCGCGTTCCGCTCCGTCGCCTCCCGGAGATCCGCGGCGGGGTCAATCAGCCGGGTGGTGGCGGACGTCTCTGCCGACCCCATGATGGAGGCGGCGGCGACCCTCTCAAGGGTGAGGGGAGCCCTGGAACAGGGGAAGCATGAAAAAGACTTAGACAAAATCAACCAACGGAAAAACAAGACGAAGGGCGGCGGCACTTACGCGGAGACCAGTGGCGGTTTCTTCACTTCCTTGCGGAAGCGGTTGGCCTGAGCAATCGCCTCTTCCCTCCTGGTCGCGGCGGACGCCCCCTTGAACTTCTTCGACCGGCCGCCAAGAGATCTCGGCCCGGCCCGGCGCTTCCTCGTGCCGCCTAGACCATCCAGGGCGGCGGACGAACTCGCGCCGGGGCGGCCGGCCTTCGGTTGGTGGCGCAGGGCGACTTCCCCCTCAATGTCGTCTTTAGGCCAGTCGGCAAAGGTGGCCGAAGGCCTGAGGCCGCCTTCTCCTCCTTCACCTCCTCCTTCAGCGTCGGCCTCCGTCGCCGCCCCCAAGTCGGGGACGTCGACATCGCTCTCCGCTCGGTCGGGGACGAACTGGCGGACCGGCCCCGCGGTTCCGGCCGAAGGCTGAATGAGAGGGTTTTGTTTCAAGTATTAAAGAATATTAGAAGTCGGACTCGGCTGAAGAAAGAAAGCAGAATAAGAAGAGAAACAACTTACAACAGGCGGGGGGTTGGCGCGCGAGTACGGCTCCTTGCTGACCTGCCAATCCCCCGAGAGACCGAAGTTCCCGATGTAGTTCACCGTGTCCGCCACCTCCTCGTGGGGCTTGTTCTTGGAGCACATACGACTTGGGTCCCGGTGGCCACTCATCTGACATATCATGTGAGGCCGGCCTTGGAGTGGGAGGACTCGGCACGCCACGAAGGCGGCCAGCAAGTCGGCCCTAGTCAGACCCTCCGACTGCGTCAGCACTCGGAGTCGCGCGACGGCGGCGGCACCGGTGGGAGTCAGCGTCTTTGTAACGCCCTCGATGCGGCTATATCTCCCACGTGTCGAGGCACGACTTAGAGGCATAACCGCATTGAAAGCAATGTCGCCAGTGAGGCAATCTTCACACAACCCATGTAATACATAAGGGAAAGAGATACATAGTTGGCTTATAGTCGCCACTTCACTCAATACATAAATAAACATACATCATCCAGAATACACTCAAGGTCCGGCTGCGGAACCAAAATGAAAGAAGACTACCCCAAATGCTACACAGATCCCCGAATCACCCCAACTGGGCTCCACTATTGATCATCAGGAAAAGACACATTGTAACGGCCACGTTCCTCGTCGAACTCCCACGTGAGCTCGATTGCGCCATCTGCACTGGCATCGTTGGTACCTGCAACTGTTTATGTAGAAACTGTGAGTCACGGGGACTCAGCAATCTCACACCCGCGAGATGAAGACTATTTAAGCTTATAGGTAGGAAAGGATTGTGAGGTGGAGCTGCAGCAAACGACTAGCATATATGGTGGGTACAACGCAAAAGAGAGCGAGAAGAGAAGCAAAGCACGGTCGTGAAGCTAGAAGTGATCAAGAAGTGATCCTAGAACAACCTACGTCAAACATAACTCCAACACCGTGTTCACTTCCTGGACCCCGCCGAGAAGAGACCATCACGGTTACACACGCGGTTGATGTGTTTTAAAAATAAGGTCAACTTCGGGTTTTCTACAACCGGACATCAACAAATTCCCATCTGCCTCATAACCGCGAGCACGGCTTTTGAAAGATAATACCCTGCAGGGGTGTCCCAACTTAGCCCATTATAAGCTCTCACGGTCAACGAAGTATATTCCTTCTACCGGGAAGACCCGATCAGTCTCGGAATCCCGGACTACAAGACCTTTCGACAGTAATAAAACTAATCCAGCAAAGCCTCCCAGATGTGCCGACAAATCCCGATAGGAGCTGCACATATCTCGTTCTCAGGGCACACCGGATGAGCCAGACGTCGGGATGGCATAGACCCTGGTTGCCCAAGGGGCGCCGGACATCGCTCGGTTTGGACCAGCAATCGAAGGAGAACTGGCCCGGGTGTTTAAAATAAAGATGACCCTTGAGTCTGCAAAACCCAAGGGAAAAGGGCTTAGGTGGCAAATGGTAAAACCAATGTTGGGCCTTGCTGGAGGAGTCTTATTCAAAGCGAACTATCAAGGGGGTCCCATAAATCACCCAACCGTGTAAGGAACGCAAAATCAAGGAACATAACACCGGTATGACGGAAACTAGGGTGGCAAGAGTGGAACAAAACACCAGGCATAAGGCCGAGCCTTCCACCCTTTACCAAGTATATAGATGCATTAATTAAAATAAGAGGTATTGTGATATCCCAACAAGTAAACATGTTCCAACAAGGAACAACAAGTCCATGTTCCAACAAGGAACAAACTTCATCTTCACCTGCAACTAACAACGCTATAAGAGGGGCTGAGCAAAGCGGTAACATAGCCAATCAACGGTTTGCTAGGACATGGATGGTTAGGGGCTGACATGGCAATATGGGTGGCAAGATATAGCAAGTGGTAGGTATCACAGCATAGTCATAGCAAAAGAGCGAGCATCTAGCAAGCAAAGATAGAAGTGATTTCGAGGGTATGGTCATCTTGCCTGCAAGGTTCTCAGAGTTGTCGAAAGCTTGGTCCTCGAAAGCGTTCTCAACAGGTTCCTCGTTCACGTACTCGTCTCCCGGCTCTACCCAAGACAAGAACACAAGCAAAAGGAACAACTATCAACCACGATGCAATGCACAAACAATATGATGCAAAACATGGCACGATATGCGAGATGTGATATGCAATGCATATGCATGCTCCGGAAGGACAAGGATGAACAAGGCATAATCTTGGCAAACCAAGTATACCACTGGAAAGGTGAGGTGATTTCGGTTGAAATCGATATAAAGATCACCGGAATCGGATAAATGGTTTGCAAATGACAAGCAAAACAAGAATGACAATAATCTGCCATTAACAGCATGATGCTACTTAGCAAGCAACAAGAAATTAAGCTAATACACCCAAACATACCAACAAAGCATATGAAAGTAATCTACTCAACATGCTTGACAAAAGATGAACACTGAGCTAGGGATAAATCACAACATAACAGGTTCAAACAAGCATGGAAAAAGTGCAAAAGATAACAGGTTCACAGACTTTGTGAAAATAACAACATAGCAGAAACTAACATCAGGATGACATGTTTAGAGCAAGCAAACAACATGCTACAAGATCAGGTCATAGCAAAGTAAGGCATGGCATGAATCTACTCAAAGCACTTGACAAAAGTCCCTTACTGACCATAAGCCAAAAAGGATCAGAAAATATAATAACACCCATGTCAAATAAGCAAGTTTCGTGACAGGGTTCAGACTTTGCAGAAAACTGGACATGTCAGAAACGGATAACAAGTAGGCATGTTCGTGAGCTCGATGCACTCACTACAGAGCGTTACATGATAAACTAAGCATACATACATCAAGAAGACATGGCATAGAAACTATACATGGCAAGAACTACATCATAGCATGCAAGGATCAACTACACCAAGCTTGGCAAAATCGAATAACATGTAGACAATCTGCCAGCAACATTTTATAGCAAAAGTAGAGCTTGATTGACCGAAGCTATGGCACTCCATAATTACAAACAAAGGCATGGATGGATAGAGAAAATCCATATTCTCAAAACACTCTCACTGATCATGCTAAAAAAAGGCATAGATCTCTCGGAAACAACATGAACACATGGCATCAAAATAACAGCAGGCAGGGACTGTGAAATTACTAAGTCTCTGAAATCAGCAACATTAAGTGCCCTAGTTTGGATGCTTGTGCTAGTCACCACAAAGATCACAAAAATACATGGTATAATTCTCTGGAAAGGTAACATGTCATATTACAAAACACGTGTAGGACTCAACTTCATAGGGTGCACACATCAATCATGGCAAAAATGACAAAAGTGCAAGTTCTGCAATAGATCTCAAACTAACATCACATAGCCCTCTTCCAACGGAATTTCGGGCACCAAGATGACCTCTAATGAAGATGATGCAATGGAATGAAATGATTTACTCTTCGGGACGAACAATTTGACATATTATACGCACGAAACAGAGCAACGGACACAGAGATATGGTGTGATGAACATGTGACAAATATGCAAAATAACAGGGACTTGGAAGAATTTGGAGGAGGAGAAAGTCAACCCCGCGCACGGATCGAGGCTCGCCGGAGCTATTCGCCGGAGGACGACCGGAGAGGGCGAGGTAGAGGTTCCCCGGCGCGGATCCGGGCGGATCCCGCCGGATCCGGGCGCGGGCGGCGAGGGGCGGCGACGGGGGACGACGGCGCGGCGCGGGAGGCGCGGGATCCGCGGGCGGCGCGATTCCGGCGCGGCGGCGACCGCGGGAGACGGCGGGCGCGGCGATTCCGGCGCGGCGGCGTGAGCGCGCGGCGAGGGGCGCGGGATCCACGGCGGCGGGCGGTCGGCCCGGGGGCGGGCCGGCGATGGGCCCCGCGGGCCCGGCGGCGCGGAGGAGAGGGAGCCGGCGGAGGGGACACGTGGCGCAGCGCCACTGGCTGCGGCCGGTGCGTCCGGCCGGCGGTGGACGTGTCCGGCGCGGCGCGAGGAGCGGGACTAGGGTTAGGGTGGTTTTGGACCCGGGATTTCGGAGGAGGGGCTTTATTTATAGGTAGAGGGGGCTAGGAAGCTCCAAATGGAGTGCGGTTTTCGCCCACACGATCGTGATCGAACGGCGATGGACATGGGAGTGACTTAGATGGGTTATTGAGATGGTTTGGAGGGGTGTTGGGCTGCACACAAAAGAGGCCTTCACGGTTACCCGATTAACCGTTGGAGTATCAAACGACCTCCGATTGACCCGAAACTTGACAGGCGGTCTACCGGTGCTATACCAAGGCCGTTTGACAAACCTCGGTCCATTCGGAGAAGGTTTAATATCCGCACATGGAAAAAGGTAAAAATGGGACGCTGGGGGACATAGGAGCGCCGGATTGCAAAACGGACAACGGGGAAAATGCTCGGATTCATGACACGAACACGTATGCCAAAGCGATGCACATGATGACATGATATGAAATGCATGACATGAACAAAATGCAAAAAACGACGGGAAACCCAACCACGGAGGGAATATCATAACATAATGCCGAAAATGGCAAGAGTTGGATTACAAATATGGCAAGTTACATCCGGGGTGTTACAGTCTTGGCCCGGTGGGACCAGCTGGGGAGCCTTCCGGCCGGTGCGCAGGTTGACCCAGTCGCCTTGCGGGGCGACGTTCTTCACTTAGAAATAAGATCGTTGCCACATCTTCACCAGTTTGATTAGCGAGATGGAGGGAAACGGGTTGTCGGCCACCGACCTCCGCATCGCGATGAAGGCACCGCATTGGGCCGGCACGCCGGCAATGTGCGTGCCGAGCTTGGAACTGAAGAATTCGCCCCACAGCTCAATGGTGGGGAGAACGCCAAGGAAGCCTTCGCACAGGGTGGCGAAGGCGGCCAGCAGCACCACCGTGTTTGGCGTGAGGTGGTGCGGCTGGAGCCCGTGGAACTCCAAGAAGGAGCGGAAGAAGCCGCTCGCCGGCAGCCCTAGGCCGTGCATGAGGTGCGAGCGGAATATGACCCACTCACCCTCCTCCGGCGCCGGCGATACCTCCCTCGTCGGCGCGGCGCGGGCCCGCACCAGGTCCTTGCCGGGGAGGCGACGCGTCTTGCGAAGAAACTCAATGTGGTCGTCGTCAACCTCGGAGCCGTCCCACACGCCGGAGCGCACAGCGGCGGGCGCGGCGGCGGAGGAAGAGCTCATCGCTGCAGGTGTGATGAGGTCCGGCACGGAGACGGCGAAGGAAAGAAGAAGCAAGAAGAAGCAGAGGGGAATAAGGGAGAGTGAGCGCGCGTGCTTCGCCGCCCCGCTCCCTCTGCCTACTTATAGGCTGCTAGCTGAGAAGCCGATGGGGCGTCGTGGGATTAACTGCGCCCAGGACCCCACGACCCCCACGATTTACCGCACGAAGTTACTGCGCGCAGTTACTGCGCAGGAATCCCAACCGTCTGCACGGCCGCAACGGATCCGTTCGAAGGCCGAGGCACGGTAGTGGCGGGCCCCACCTGCGGGACTGTCCCGTCACGCGCGTGGGCGGGCAGACTGGCCCGGCCACGTGGCGCCGCACGGCGGGTCCGCAACCGGCGGCAACCAGGAAGCTTACCAGGCACGCCGTCTGGATCCCGCTACGACTTTCAAACTCTCTAAGAGGCAAGACGGCCTTCGACGAGTCCGGCTCCCGATAGTGGGCTTGAAGGAAGACGGCGGGTGAAACCTAGATCCAACCACCGGAAGGAAGAAACTGTTGAGGCTCCTCGATATGTCTCCCTCGGCGCCTCACCAGCTTGGGGGACTACTGTCGGAGTAATGGGCCACGGGTAGGCCAACCCGAAGCCCATAACCCTTCAAGACATCGGGGCAGGCTACGCCCCTCAGGAACCCCAGGACGGAAAGCCGCCTATTGGAGTCGGCAGCGGTGCTGCCAACTACCCACTCATGGTCGAGTCCTAGGGATGGCTACAAGATGAGCCGACTCTTAACTGGCGGCTTCCAGAGAAGCCGGCTATGGGGAGTCGGCCCGCGACTCCAACCACCCTCTGCCTTTGTAAGAAGGGACGGGACGGGGAACGGCCGCAGTAAGGCCCGCCCCCACCCCAATTACCAAGGGCAGGCATGGCCACAATGCGTCGTACCAATGGAGATCTCCGGCCGGCACGGCACTGTTGCCATGCTAGCCCTGACATCAGCTTCAGTGGCAGAGTCCTGTGCCCACGTCGGCCTGCCTGTATGGCCCAGAGTCAGCGGGCCCCGCCGGTCAGCGGGGGGACAGAAGACGGCGAGAGCGCCACAAAGACGGACCCCGTGGGAGTCGGCCGGTCCCTCCCGCGGGCCCTGCATGCCATTAACCCGATAAGACAGGGAGTGGCAACAGTGATCGCCCGCCAGGCGGCGGTACTGTTGCCATGACCCCACGACCAAGCCAGCGTCATTAGAAGCACGGCTACAGTAATCCGCAGCCGGCAAGACCCGCCCGCGGCGGACAAGGCCTGTCGGCTCCGTACCGGACTAGTGAACGGGGCCCACCAGTCGGCGGGCCCCAATAGTCGGTGGAGAAGACGGCGGCCTGAGAGACAGACGGCTGGGACCCGCACCCAACCGGATTACCATTGTACCCCCGGGGGGTAGGCCTATATAAACCCCCCGGAGCACCCATGCAAAGGGTTGGATCCCATTAGCACTAGACCATAGAATACAGGAAGGAGAGAGCTAGCCTTGCCTTCTCCTACCTCCAGGAAACAGCTCAAGGAGCAACCTTGTACCCACTTTGCCATAGTGATCATGCGGAG